>JAUMIR010000016.1:8814507-10253509 GCA_030847615.1 Gambelia wislizenii
GGGTATTAGCTACCCCTCATAATATGGTGTCAACTGCAAACTTGATAAGCATACCCTCTATTCCCTCATCCAAGTCATTGATAAAGATGTTGAATAGCACTGGGCCCAGGACATGACCATGTGGCACCCCACTATTCACTTCTCTCCAGGATGAAGAGGAACCATTGGTGCCATGAACCCTTTGGGTTCGTTCAGTCAGCCAATTACAAATCCACCTAACAATGGCATTGTCTAGGCCACATTTTACTAACTTAGCAAGAATACCATGGGGGACCTTGTCAAAGACCTTACTGAAATCAAGATACTACATCCACATGTGATATTAGCTGAAATATTAAATGCCACCCTGTGCTCAATGTATGGCAAAGGCTGGAACCAAAACAAAACAGCGTTAAGAATGAATGTTTTACCAAGAGTTCTATCTACATCCTGGATCAATAGAAAGCGATCGATACCATCTTGAAAGTGCTGACTGGAGGTCTGTGAATGTAGATGTGTATGTATGTAAGGAAATGTGTATGTATATGTTAAAGAACAAGTGGATTTCCTCAGCGCCTGGCCAAAGGGAGACAGCCATCTGACTAGAAGGAGAAGAAAGGTAAATACTAAGACAAAGAAGAACAAAGGAGCCCTTGATGCAAATTTTGTCACAGCTCGAAAACAGCTTATAACCTGCAAGATTTCACAGATGAAAACTGAACGATATTGGAGTGGGATCCATAAAGCAAAAGTTATTAATGAGGAAGAAAACAGATACAATACTATGCTTTTGCCTGAATCTGGAGAGAAGGAAAAGATCCCAAACCCCCAAAAGTGGTAAAATGCCCTCATGCTGCCTAAAGGGCATTTGGGAACCATTTGGGAGCCAAAAAAAAAGAGAGAAAATAAAATTAGAATTAGAATTTGACCCCTGGGGGCCACACTTTGCCTTGGTGCCTTGCGATGATTCTTGCTGTCCTTGTCCTGATCTGACATTTCTCCCATCCATCCAATACCTTTACACACACTCTTTTTGTTGTATAGTATATATTTATTTCACTTTAATAAGAGTATTTAGTCTCTTTGAATAGGTGGGTCACACATCACTATTTCTAAATCTAAATATATATAAATATATTGTCCACATTTTAAGACTTGCTTTTGGAGTTAATCAGATTTGGGGTTAACCTTCATTGGCTATCACCTTTCTTCCTCACTCCCTCCTCCCCACTGTACAATTGTCCAATGTGTGTGTGTGTACCTGTTGTATCGATGTTGTGAACATTAAAAAGTGAATAAATTACATGCTATAGAACTGTAGTCAGGGTTTGATACATGGAATCATTGGGGAGTGGAATATTTGGAAAGTATGGGTGGGCTGGGGCTGACCATCAGACTCTGTTGCATCAAAAATCAGTAAGTCTAAATCAGAAAAAGAAAAGGAATCCCCCACAAAGGAGATTGATGGAAGGAAGATGGGAGCAAAGGTTCAAGCAGAAAAACCACCTGTTACTAATTTCTCAGTGGAAGCTTTTGATAGGAAAGCATCATGTTGAAAGCAGAACTGTGTGTCACCTTTCATCAATACGCTGGTACTGAAAAGCCTGTGTCTCTGCAGCCCCAAAGTGAATGGGGGATGCCATTCCACTGCTGTGTGGTAAGGCAGATGAACTGGCTGCTGGTTAATCTGTTTGGAAGGAGCTATTTATAGCAAGCCTTGAGAGGCTGGGATGCAGTTAAATCAAAATTCAGAAGAGAGCAATGGCCTCCAAGTTAACCGTTTCATTGGAAGGTGGCAATTGACAGACTCACAAAAAATTGGATAGAATGGTCACAGTCCTGTATGGCTATGCGTAGGAGAGTAATTCTGCATGCAGACCTATGCTAGGCTGAGCCATATGCCACCACCACCCTACTTTATTTTATTTATTCATTTATTTATACCCCGCTCTTCAGCCTCAAGGCTATCAGAGCGGCTTACAAATTGTTTTAAGCAATAGCTATTTACACATCTACACTGCATTAAACAGTTTCCAATGTGTGTTAACTAATTGCCCCCACAAGCTGGGTACGCATTTTACCGACCTACGAAAGGATGGAAGGCTGAGTGAACCTTGGAGCCTGCTGGAATCAAACTTGCAACGTGGTGGCTTGCAGTACTGGCATTTAACCACTGCGTCACCAGGGCTTTATACAGTCTTTATACACTTTATACAGTCTGCAAAGACCCACCACTGGACATTCTGTGCCTCATGGGGAGTGAGCGGGATCAGAGAAGCATCTGGCTATGCCACATTTTTATGGTGACCCTAAGGCGACCCTATCACTGGGTTTTCTGAAGGCTGAGTGTGTGTGACTTGCTCAATAGCTTTAGCCAGATGCAAAAAGACTGCAGCCACATTGAAATCTGCCAGAGTCACAGGACCATTGAATTGGAAGAGGCCACAAGGGCCATCTAGTCCAACCCCCTCCCATGCAGGAATACACAATCAAAGCATTCCCAACAGATGGCCATCCAGCCTCTGTTTAAAAACCTCCAAAGAAGGAGATTCCACCATACTCTGAGGCAGTGCATTCCAGTGTTAAACAGGTTACTGTCCTCCAGAGGTTTTAGCTCTGCTGTAATCTTTTCATGTCTGTTTACAGGGACATAGTTAGATGCTTCTTTGATCCTGCCTGCTCCCCATGAGGCATGGAGTGATGGGGGCATACATAGGTATCAGAGAAATGTATGTGTATGTTACTAATAGGATGCCAGCCACAGTGTGGACACATTTCAGTGTAAAGTGTGATCACAAAGGGTATGAATATACAGACCAACCATCTGTGTATCACGTGAACATGATGATCAGGACTTGTACATAACTGTCTTGAGTGTACAGGCAAACAGTTGTTAAATAAATCTGTGTACATGTACTAGTACCTGCATTGAAAATACTTCCCAAGCTCTCATTTCCAAAATGAAGAACGACTATGAACAAGACAATGCTTCTTTCCATAGGGGAGATTACCAGGTGATCTGTGTACCTATCTGCTCAGTCCACATCCCACAGCCTGGCAACATCACAGTCCCTGCCCTCCCTTTATAGGGTTATCGTTATAACTGACATGGACTGGACAACCTTTCAAATAGAGGACTGTCCTCTATTAGGTAGGGCATATGCCTGCCCCTTGCCTTATGCTGAGAAAATCAAAACTCACAATACATTTTGTGTACAAAACAGCCACAGGCAAATCAGGTTTGCATAGAGGTGCTAACTGGCATAATTTAATTTCGTCTGTTTCTCACAGAGAAGCACTGAAACTCTGTCCACCACAGAACCGCTTTGGCACAGTTTAACTCTGATGATCACCAGAAGAATCTTCCACAGTCTAACAAGTGTCTAGATCAAGGGAAGTAATAGTGCCACTCTATTCTGCTTTGGTCAGACCTCTCCTGGAATACTGTGTCCAGTTCTGGGCACCACAATTCAGGAAGGATATTGAGAAGCTGGAACGTGTCCAGAGGAGGGTGACCAGGATGGTGGGAGATCTGGAAGCCTTTCCGCCCTATGAGGAGTGGCTTAGGGAGCTGGGCATGTTTAGTCTGGAGAAGAAAAGGTTGAGAGGGGACATGACAGCCATGTTTAAATATTTGAAGGGATGTCCTACTGAGGATGGGGCAAGCTTGTTTTCTGCTGCTCCAGAGACTAGGACATGGAGCAATGGGTTCAAACTACAGGAAAAGAGATTCCACATAAACATTAGGAAGAACTTCCTGACAGTAAGAGCTGTTTGGCAGCGGAACGCTCTGCCTCATAGTGTGGTGGAGTCTCCTTCTTTGGAGGTTTTTCAACTGGAATGGCCACCTGTCAGGAATGCTTTGATTGTGTATTCCTGCAGGGCAGGGGATTGGACAAGATGGCCCTTGTGGTCTCTTCCAAATCTATGATTCTATGTAGGTATTTTTAAAGAAGCAGAACACGGGGCCAGGATTTTAATGTCTAGTGCCACATTCCATCATTGTGCTGTTGTGTGCCTCCAAGCCTTTTCTGACTTGTGGTGACCCTTGTGGTGTTTTTGTGGCAAGAATTTGTTCAGAGGGGGGTTTGACTTTGCCTTCCTCTGAGGCTGAGAGTGGGGGACTTGCCCAAGGTTCACCCAGTGGGTTTCCATAGCAGAGGGGGGATTCAAACCCTGGTCTCTAGAATTGTAGTCCAATGCTCAAACTACTACACCATGCTGGCTCTCACATTCCATCTTCCCTATCCCCAATTCCCCAATATAAGCTCTCCTTAGTACATTTGGAAATTGAGAGAAATGTGTCCCTTAAAATCAAATTCTGGCTCTGATTTTTAAAGCCCTTCACACCTTGGGAGAACTGCTGGACAACTAAATTTGTAACTATAGGAAATTATCTGGGGGTTAAACCCTACTCGCTCCTGAGAGGTGGACACATTTGCTCTTCATCTGCCATTTAACATCAAGTCTCCATTCTTGTTATGCTCACGAAAACCAATGGCAACATTCCTGTAAGGAAACCATCAATGATGTAAAAGACAGCTTTTTACCAAAAGGATTCTCTTTTGTTTTAATATAAAGATGAACAGCCTGCACAGTAAAAAGCAGTCAAGTGAGTCCAAGACACGGGAAGAGAACAAAGCAAAGAGCCCTAGGCTAACAGGGCCTTGCTGCAAAATATAAGCCTTCCGTTATGGCCCACCAAACCATAATCTTTCTGAAAGGGTGGAAGACTTCCAAAGAGAAATCTCATTTATTGTACGAACATCAATCCAGCTTAGAAGAAGCATTCTGGTATTCCAGCAGCCTCTCTGATTTATGTCATGCCATCCTGGACCTTGTGAAGTAGACGCATGGATACATCTGCATTTGCCAGTGTGGCTACTGGCCACCTGAAAGCAGCAATCAGGGCTAATTTCTTTTGGAAAAAGTTCAAGCAAAGACTCCAACTCCACTGGAACAGCCTTGGCCCAGATCTTCCTTCTGAAGGTTTCCTAGACTCCTGGCACAAGCGGATATCACAGTCAGTAGTAATCTTCTTTTTTGCTATTTCCTTCCAGGCGGTCTTTGAGTTCAGGGACCAGCTCCAGATCATCAGCATCATCCGCTTCACCTCTGTGATCTTCCTGTTGTCACATGAAAAAGAGGAAAGCAAGGAAAAAGCAGGAAGCAAGATCAAAAGACCAGAATAATAGGGGGAAAACATCAACGCACAAACTCTCCAAGAGAGTTATAAAAGAATCCTGTAGCACCTTTGAGAAAAAGGCCTTTCCAGTAGAAGCTTCTGTGGACTCAAGTCCACTTCATCAGATGCTCAAATGTAGTCTCAAAGATGCCACAGGGTCCCTTTATAGGCCTTTATGCTGCAATAGACTAACGCGGCTATGCTGCCAATACTTTTGCGAGAAAGTGCAGAATTGGACAGTCCCCAAACATGCACAGCAAGATTCCTTAATCCTTTTTTTAAAATCCACACTCCTAACACACCAAGAAGATTGATATATTCCAGCCTCTTTCAACCTTTTTAGCCTGGAGGAACTCTTGAAATAATTTTTTGGTCTCAGGGAATCCCTGCATAAAAATGATTTCATCTATAGCTCAAACAAAGGCACTATACTATTCCATACTATGCTGTATATTGTAACATATAATACTATATGGTTATGCAATACAAGTTTCACAGCACATAGTGTTACATTGTAAGGTTATTTATGAACTAATAAATATATTACAGCCAAACCCCTGTATCCGTGGACCAATATCCGCAGTTTCAGTTATCCACAGGAAACAAAAAAGGGGACGTATACCATAGTCGCACTGGAAAATGCCTAGAGAGGTGTCTTCTCTAGGCATCTTCTAAGTCATCCAAGAAAATTCTATGGTATATTTTTATCAGAAGTCCTTTATTTTAATAAACCTGTTATCCATGGTTTCTGGTATCTGTGGTAAGTCTGGGAACCAAACCCCTCGAGGATCAGAGGTCCGACTATATACCAAAAAAAGTTACTTTGCCCCCCAATCACAATCTCTCGTGGAACCTTTAGCGATCTCTCATGGAACCCCGATTGAGAAACCCTGATATATTCAAAATGTCAAGCTAAAACAGCCGAATACGAACTATCAGTGGCCTCAGAATGTTAAGCATCAATTAGGAGGGGTGGGGAGAGACAGAAAAATAAGGAGGCAGGAATAATAGCTGAAAAAGCAATTGCCAAGCAGTCCTTTATCTTGTCCAATGAAGCCAGCCGCTACCGCTGAAGCCAGCCAAAGGAGAGGAGGCAGCAGCCGGCCCTTCCATTTGGGATCCAAAATTATCCTTTGCAATCAAGAATCTACTGCTTCAGTTTGGTTTTTCCCTCCTCCCTCCTGGACTGTACATCCAGAAGCATGACAAGGGATGGCCACTTTCTGATCTTTGCAAACCGCTCTGGGAGAATTTTTAAACTCAGAAGCGCAAGAAAAAATGCTTTGAAATGTCAAGTTAGCACGCACTGGGTACCTAAATAGGTCCAGGCAGCAAAAATAAACAGAGTGTTGTTCCTTCAGGCATAAGAATAAAGGCACAGGCTGTATCTAAAATAAACTTCTCTTTACTTGGGCATAATGAAGTACAGTTGTCCCTCCATATCCACAGATTTGGTATCCACGGATTTAAGAATTTAATATTCTTAAAAAAATAATCCAAAAAGCAAACCTTGATTTTGCCATCTTATATAAGGGGCACCATTTTGTTATGCCATTGCATATAACGGGACTTGAGTATTCACGGATTTTGGTATCCACGGGGGTCCTGGAACCAAACCCAAGTGAATATGAAGGGCCAATTGTATATTTACAGATAAATATAGCATTCAGAAGAAAAACATCTTCCCACTGCTCCTAAACAGGACTGCTTAGCTGTTAGTCCACCCCAACTCTGCTCAGCTCTGCTCCAGGGCTGTGAGCTAATCAACATTGATACATTTCCCCAACTAGCTTCTGCAAACTGCTGCTAGCTCACAATGCTGCAAACTGCAGGGTGTTTGTTACATCTCAGTTCTGTACAGGATAAATCGACTGTACTGTATGTCCCAATATCCTGATATGAAATACAGGCATGCCTCAGTTAACAAAGCCTCTGACAGGAAAGGCCATTTTTACAAGGGCTTTTTAAAAACACCTGCCCAGATTTTAAGCAGTGTCAGTACTAGGCAGATGATGAAGGAGGCTGGAGAAATACAGCCTTTCATTATTGAGTTGCAGCACAATTCAAAAAGGATATTGACAAATTGGAGCGTGTCCAGAGGAGGGTGACTAAAATGGTGAAAGGTCTGGAAACCATGCCTTATGAGGAGAGACTTAGGGAGCTGGGTATGTTTAGCCTGGAAAAAAGACGGTTAAGGGGCGACATGATAGCCCTGTTTAAGTATTTGAAGGGGTGTCACATTGAGGATGGAGCAAGCTTGTTTTCTGCTGCTCCAGAGACTGGAACACGGAGCAATGGATGCAAGCTCCAGGAACAGAGATTCCACCTCAACATGAGGAGGAACTTTTTGACAGTAAGAGCTGTTCGGCAGTGGAACGCACTCCCTCGGAGCGTGGTGGGGTCTCCTTCCTTGGAGGTTTTTAAACAGAGGCTGGATGGCCATCTGTCAGGGATGCTTTGATCATGATTCCTGTGTGGCAGGGGGTTGGACTGGATGGCCCTTGGGGTCTCTTCCAACTCTACAATTCTATGATTCACTGCCTGCAGTAAAAAAAAATGCAATAAACAAAGCTTGGGCTGGAAAAGAGCAGGATTTTGTTCCAGGTGATCCTACTATAGCTGTGTGTGTGTGTGCTTACAATAGGCAAGGTAAACAGCAGCTGCTTCCAGAACCCCTGATGAGCATGCATGAACAGCAAAACAGAGAGAAAAGGGAGATATCATTTAGTTTTGAATTTTAAAAAATGCTTGAGCGATGTTGAACTGCTCTTCTTTTGTATAGCGCAGGAACTATTTTGTAGCACTAACTGCCCTAGTCTTTCCAAACTATTCAACAGCTAAACATTGCTGTCGGAATTTAAAACAGCCCTAAAGACCTATCTCTTCCGGCAGGCCTACCCAGTTGATTTTAAACTATGAATTTTAAATTGGTATTTTAAGCTGATGAGTGATTTTAATGTTTGTTTTAATCCTACATGTTTTAATTGGTGTTTTTAAATGATTTTATGTCATATATTGTATTTTAGGTTATGTTGTATCCTGCCTTGAGCCTTGGGGAAAGGCAGGTAAGAAATAATAATAATAATAATAATAATAATAATAATAATTGCCTCTGGTACTAAATTTTCTGTTAAGAAAGAAAGCCCAAGAACACATCTACTCCATTAACTGAGGTTTACCTGCAATAGTTTTTAACTGAATATCCTAGAATGGCTTGGCTGGTTGGTCAGTTGGCATTTTAAAGAGATTTACAGTAGGACCCCCGTATCCACTGGGGATTGGTTCTGGGGGGAGCCCCGTGGACACTGAAAACCGTGGATAATAGTGAACACCATTGAAAATAATGGGACTTCTGGTTTAAAATACCATGGAGTTGCCTTTGGAGGACCTAGAAAATGGTTAAAGAGGACATGTTTTCTAAGAAGACTCTATGGTAGGTGTGCTGTTTTGTGTCCCGTGGATAACTGAATCAGTGGATAATGCATCAGTGGATATGGGGGTCCTACTGTATTTCACACTGCAACATGTCCTTGAAGGTTTCCCTTGCTCTGTTTCAGGTATAGGGAAACTGTAGCCCTCCAATTTTTATTCTGGGTGGGTGGGTTTGCCTACAACTCACATAAACCTGAGTCAGTACAGCTAACAGAGAGGGATCATGGAGTTGCTCACTGCTGCGCAATTTCTTTCTCACACGCATATCTCATCCCCTTCTTCCAAGTCTGTTGCAAAAGGTTTTAAGTGTTCTAACTTTCTGAGGCTAGTCTGGAAAAGGGTAACTGGCCCTGGGCTATTCAGCCCCTTCAGGGCAAGTAGGGATCCAAACTTAGGTCTGCCTGGTCCAAGCCCAACCCTGTAGCCACTGCCCCACACTGGTTCGGAGGATCCAGGCGGCCTCTTTGGTTTTCCTCTCCAACACCCAGACCCCAGCAACTCCCTTCCCCATGGCATCAACTGCCACACAGATGCCACCGTCAGACTGGAGACAGTAGAGCATTTGTGCAATGGGTGCCTCTCCACACCCTGTGTAAGCCCATCTGCAACACAAAATCTTAAAACCAATCTTTCAGCATCCTTTTCTTCCACCCCAATTAGCCTGCCCAACTAACAAGCTAAGGCAGTTCCCTGACCTACTTTCCAAAATGCATACCCTGCTGTTACAAAGGCTGGCGATTTCACTCTTCCATTCCTTGTCCGATAAATATAAATGAAGGCATTTAAATTGGACTTTGACATTCATGTCTATCGATATGTATATCTTCTACGGTTGTCCTTTCATATTCGCTGGGGTTTGGTTCCAGGACCCCCCGTGGATACCAAAATCGGTGAATACTCAAGTCCCAATACATGCAGTGGCATAGCAAAATGGTGTCCCTTATATAAGATGGCAAAATCAAGGTTTGCTTTTTGCATTATTATTTTTTAAAGAATATTTTCGAGCTGTGAATACTTAAATCCATGGATATCCAAATCCGTGGATACGGAGGGACAACTGCATAATATTCCAGGATGGAGATTCTTATGTTTTCTGGATCTTACTTCCCCACTCATTTTTGTTTTTTTAAGTGCAGTCTCATACATTTTTATTTAGAAACAGACCTCACTACAGGGCTAGGCAAAGACTTTATGCTACCCACGGTAGAGCAGCAAATGGCCTCCACTCCCTGCACAAAGTGCTTGGGGGGAAAACTTCTTTTGAACTAGAACACCCAAGATCCCAAGATTTGGGCTCCAGAATTTATTTATTTATTTAATGTATATGCTGCCTTCCTCCTGAAGCGGAACCCAAGGCAGCTCAGAAAACAATTAAAATCACAATTAAAACCAATTAAAATTTATTAAAAAAAACACAAAGTAAAAAAAAAAGAAACAAATTAAAACAACATAAAGAATACACCCTGATAAAAGCTCAGCAGGTGCAGTTATGTGTCAAAGGCCTGCTTAAATAAAAACATTTTAATAGGTTTTCTGTGGGATTTTTTCTGGGCTGTGAGGCCGTGTTCTGGAAGAGTTTATTCCTGACATTTCGCCTGCCAGCCACAGATGCAGGTGAAACGTCAGGAATAAACTCTTCCAGAACACTGCCTCACAGCCCGGAAAAGAACCCACAGAAAACCTATGGGTGCCGGCTGTGAAAGCCTTCGACTTAATTTTTATTTTTATTTTAAATGAGGTATTTATACCCCGCTCTTCAGCCACAAAGGCTATCAGCAATTTACACATCTACACTGCATTAAGCAGTTTCCAGCAGGGATCACCAGCATTGAGGCCATGATATTGAGAACACAGCTGCGCTGGGCAGGGCACGTTTCTAGGATGGAGGACTATCGCCTCCCAAAAATAGTACTCTACAGTGAACTCGACACAGGTCAGTGTAAGAGGGACACTCCAAAAAAGTGATATAAGGACTCCCTGAAGCAACATCTCAGGCTCGGCCAAATTGATCACCAACAATGGTCCACCCTGGCCTCACATCGGGAGGCATGGAGACGCACTATCCACAATGCTTCAGCCTCCGGGTACTCATTTTACCGACCTACGAAAAGATGGAAGGCTGAGTGAACCTTGGAGCCCTCTGGAATCGAACATGCAACGTGGTGACTTGCAGTACTGGCATTTAACTACTGCGTCACCAGGGCTCCCTCAAAAGACTTCACAAAAACGTTTTTGCCTGCTGGCGAAACAAAAGCAGGGAGGCGGTCAGCCTAGCCTGCCATGGGAGGGAGTTCCAGAGGGTGGGAGAGCCACCAAGAAGGCTCTCTCTCTTGTCCTCACTAAGTGAGCCTGTGATGGTAATTGGACCGAGAGAAAGCCTTCCCTGGGTTACCTTAAAGTTCTACCAGGTTCATATTAAGAGATACGGTCTTTCAAATAGTCTGGATCCAAGCCATATAGGGCTTTATAGGTCAAGACCAGCACTTTGAATTGTGCCTGGAAACGAACTGGTAGCCAGTGGAGTTGTTTTAACATGGGAGTTATATGCTCCCTACAATTGGCCCCGGTCAGCATTCTGGACCTGCTGAAGTTTCCAAAGTTTCCAGAGGCAGCCCCATGTAGAGTGTGTTACAGTAGTCCAAACGGGATGCAATCAAGGCATGTGTCACCATGGCCAGATCTGACGTCTCAAGGGACGGGTGCAGCTAGTTTTGGCTGTGCAAATGCACTCCTGCTCACTGCTGAAACCTGGGCATCCAGGCTCAGAGTTGAGTCCAGGAGAACACCCAAGTGGCGAGCTTGAGATTTCAGGGGAAGTGTGACCCCCATCCAGGCAAAGTTCCCATTCCCAGATCTGCCTTTGGACTGACCAGGAGCACCTCTGTCTTATCTGGATGAAGTTTCAATTTGTTTGCCCTCCTCCAGTCTGTTACTGACAACAGGCATTGGCTATGTACCAAGACAACCTAGCCTCCCACGGGAGGGAGTTCTTGAGAAACTCCCCCTTCCTGGCAGTAAAGATACAATAATTTAATACAAGCTAAAAAAATAAGGACTCTTGTGCTTGAGATGGTCAATTTACTCTGCCTAGTGATCGGACTGGTCTTGTTTTACTGCATTCAGTGAAACCTAACTGCCAGGCCAGTGGGTATAGGACTATAGGCCTTCCCTGAATAGAACAGACCATTTTAATGGATGCTTCTCCCTCTTTTTATGTTTTGATTCTATAGTTTTAAAGTTTTAGGGTAGTTATTTTATGTCACTGGTGAACTTGCCAGTTATTTTAAATATATGCACTATTATATGTAATTTTAAGGGGGGTAAATTGTTTTAAGTTATTACTATTGTTATGGATTTGTTTTTATATCCAATTGTTGTGAGCTGCCTTGATTGCTTAATAGGCAAAAGGCGGGGTACAAAAATAAAGTTGTTGTTGTTGTTGTTATAATATAGCCTCAGCAGCCTTTAGACTTCTGCTAAATTTAGCAGCAGTCTTTGGAAGAGCAGATCTCAGATTTGTGCCTCTTCTGTGACTCAGATTCAGGATTTCTCCACTCCTGAGGACTGGATGTAGTAGAGGAGGCGAATCAACGTCAAAACACCAGGATTTTTTTTTATTAGCAAGGGGGACAATATTGTCTCGAGCTCACTGACTGCATTTTCTGAGATTATCTGCAATCATCACAGTAACATAGATATATATGTGTGAATGTCTACTAGCAAAATGTAATGTAATGCAAAGCTATCCTTGTAATGCCAAAATTTGAGTTTTTGTAATATTAGGTTGGTCTTGAGTGTATAATTAAGATGCAATAGCTTTACAAAAGACCTATACCTGTCTTGATGATGTGGACCAAGACAGTTGCCAGCATTTTTGGACTCAGTGGAGGGAAGGGGGTTAAAGAGACTGCAATGATGAATTCCCACAGTTCAAAATTTACCACCATACTATTGGGAGGGAAAGTGGGCAGGCACCTCCTTGTTCTTTGCCCGAGGCAGTAAAATATCTTGTCTGTGCATCAATCCTTTGCGTGAGGTTTCTGTCATACTGCTCATCACTGTACAATAGGACCCTTGTATCCACTGATTCATTATCCACTGATTTAATTATCCACGGGACACAAAACAGCACACCTACCATAGCGTCTTCCTAGAAAATGTGTCCTCTCTAGCCATTTTCTAGGTCCTCCAAACCAACTCTATGGTATTTTAAACCGGACATCCCATTATTTTCAATGGTGTTTGCTATTATCCATGGTTTTCAGTATCCCACACACACACCCCGAACCAATCCCCAGTGGATACAGGGGTCCTACTGTAGTAAGCTTTCTTGGGTGCCTTTCTGGCTTTCTTTAAATAAGCGAACATTTGTCTCACACACCAGAATGATTTACCCCAGACATGACACACGAGGAAAGGGATGGAATGGGAAGAGTGGGGGGGGGGAAGCAAACCAAGGCACCAGTTCTTAAAGTTATAGCTCTTAACCACAGGAGTGGGCAAAATGTGGGCCATGGGCTACATGCAGCTCCCATGGGCCATTTTTGTGGCCCCCAGGGGTCAATTTTCTTAGAAGTTTTTTTTAAAAATATATTTTTGCTCCAAAATGCACTCTAGGGGGTATAGAAAACAATTCCACCATGTTCTGAATCATGGCTTGAGATGGATGAGGCTTTTTTTGAAACAGGAAGTAGACAGAAAGCAAGTTCCTGAAATCATAGAAACAAAGAGTTGGAAGAGACCACAAGGGCCATCTAGTCCAACCCCCTGCCATGCAGGAATACACAATCAAAGCACTCCTGACAGATGGCCATCCAGTTGGCATAGAAAGGCTCCAAACATAGTGAAAATGTCCCTATCTCTGGGATGTGTAGTCCAAAAAGTAACTTTGGCTAAACTCTAGTCAGTGGTGTAGCTAGGGTCAAATTCCAGGATGTTGTAGTCTGCCCACCCCCTCCAAGAATCATCCTGAGAGCAGGAAGGTCCAGTAGCCACGGTATATTGGGCCACCAGCGGCTGCCTGACACAGATCTGAAATCTTCCTTATGGAAGGGATGTTTGCAGGCGTTTGGGAAGGCTGTCCAGTTCTGTTCTGGTAAAACGAGGAGGAAAAGCTTTGTCTTGCCTTTCCTGCCCTTACCAGCTCTTCCCCATTAGAGTTTCAAAACCAGCTGCTTCCTGCGGTATCCTGAATCCCCCATTACATTTCAAACTGCACAAGCAGGGCGAGAGCCGAGTTCGAAAGTGCTCATGCCAGCTACGCCAAAGGGCAGCTCCTCACCCTGCCTGCAATCAAAGGGCCCTCAGGCACTCTGAGTCTGACATCATTTGTATCCAGGCATCTCAGACGATACAAGGGGCACTAACTACGTAGTTTCATCTGAGGACAGGAGATGAGGCTTGTTTGCTTTCTTGCAAGGCAGCTTCCTCCATCTTTCCCCTCCATCCTTCTTCTTAACCAGAAGAAAATACACACAGAAGGAGAATCGACTTCTTTTAGCTTCTTTTAGTCTGCACTTGTTCATGATAAGAAAAACAGGGATTCTTAATAGGATAAGGATTCACAGAAATGAGCAGGAAAGAGATGGTGAAAATATATGGTGAAAATACAGTTGCCCCTCCACATTCACGGCTTTCACTCTTGCGGTTTTGATTATTCGCAGTTTGCTCAGCAAGCACACCATTTAAATCAGCTTCTCTCCCTCCCACTCAAGGGAGAGGAGCTGATTTAAACAGAGTGCTTGCTGAGCAAGCCAGTAGATTAACTCCCCACTCTCCTGGGGCTTGGCTCCATTTGGGGTGGAGAGCCAAGCCCCGGGAGAGCGGGGAGTTGGCGGGAAAGGTGCATTTTAGCCCCCCCGCCCTTCCCAAAGCCGCGATTGAGCTTTCCAAGCTTTGTCGTGGCCTTGGGGGTGGCGGTGGTGGCTGAAAAGCCTCTCCATTGCGCTCCCTCTACCCCTCCCAACCTTCCCAAAGCAGCTATGGGGCTGTCAATCCCCAGAGACCCCTTGGGAAGGCTAGGGAAAAGCCAGCCAGCTACCCTCCCGCCGCCCTCTCCGGCCTTCCCGAGGCGGCTATGGGGCTTCAAAGCCCCAGAGCCCCCTTGGGAAGGCCGGGGAGAGGCCAGCCAGCCACCTGCCCACCCTGGCTTTCCTGAGGCAGCTCCGGGGCTTCAAAGCCTCGGAGCCACTTTGGGAAGGCAGGGGGGAGGCCAGCCAACCTCCTGACCACCACCATCCCAACCTTCCTGAAGTGGGTATGGGGCTCGAGAGCCCCATAGCCGCTTCAGGAAGCAGAGCAGGCAGCAGGGGGTGTGGCAGCCAGGTAGGCAGAGGCCTTTGGAAGGGTGGGGGGGGGCTTTTTTTATTCATGGTTTTTTCACGTTCGTGGGGGTCTCAAGATCCTACCCTCCGCAAATGTGGAGGGACTACTATACTCCTCATAAAATTTGAGAAGACCTTTTGTCCCAATGGGATCCTACATCATTTCATCATATTCAGAAGGACGAGGGGCAAAAACTCCAATTAGTCGATGAGAAAAGCCTTTCTCAACTTAAAAAAAAACTCCGAAGGAAATGCGCATTCCTGCTCATTGGGACAACCGATTCGCTTTGCTGCGCTTTCCTGACAACAGCGGAAGTAGAAAGCTGACCAGTTGGATGTGCATGAGGGGACGAAGCTTTTTATGTATAGTTAGTTCAGTTTTGGGGCCATAAAACTGTTGTATCTTGCTTGAGTAACATATTCAACCCCCATTATTCTTATAGAAAGTACCTCCAAGATTGTGCTGCCTATTCACAGCGAACCAGTGTTTTTCAAGCTTTGGTTCTCCAGACATTTTGGACTTCAACCAGAAGCCCAACTGCAATAGACCACAAATTCTCAGAGTGGCTGCTCAGGCATGGGGCCATCTGGCACACTGTCTGGCACTCCTGACCACACTGTGGACAGCTGCCCAGAGAGAGACGGGAGACCAGCAGCTATCAATGGCCTGCAAGGAAAGGCTTGCTTTCGTCAAATGCAGGATGACTTACAGCTGCTTAGCTCTGCTTCCTCACAGGTATACAATGAGAACTGCTGTCCTGGAAGGGGTTGGCCGAATGGTATTGATCGGCAGTACTGGCATCCCAAGGGCACCAGTCTATACAAGGGGAAAATCAGAGTTCCTCATAGTTATGGCATTTCACAGCAGCAGCGACTTGTCTTAACAGTGGTTTTGGCCCCAGAAGTCACCAGAAACCTCACGTTCCAGATGGCGGCCACAAGTGATTTACTAGTGTTGGTAGTTCGCCGCCAGCGAAACTTTTAAAAACAATAGTGATTTTCTGAGTTAAGAGGACAGCGAAAAAAACACAAACACCCTGTTTTATCGCCTTAGTGAGTGATCACTATAAGGCAAAAATTCAACATGGCAGCAGGGGGCACTTGCCCTGTTAGCAAGCCCCGCCCTCTACGCTTGCCCAGCCAATCAGCTTTGTGCATCCACATATATGGGAAAGCGATTCAAAGCGAACCGATTGTCCTAAAAAGCAGGAATGTGCACCCCTTTGCTGGTTTTTTTTTAAAAAAAAAACTATGGGAAAAGCAACAAAGGCTCTTCATTTAGACAAGTCATATTCCCAGCAAATTCCATTAGGTTTATTTTCACCGTTTAGACAACCCCCAAGTTATTTCTATTCCCCATATTCGTATTTCTGTTCCCCACACTAAGCTTCCTTAAGGCACTGTTGAGCGGAGGGGCAGAGAAGCTACAAAGCAGTATATTCAACCGTGCACAAATAAATGTGCAACAAACCAGTGAGTTCAGTAAGAGAAGAGGGGGAGAACCCTTCTGTTTCTGATTTAGAAAACTGCTTAGATGATACCTTTGCTTGCACAGGGTAACAAGGTGAATGGCAAATTTGTAAACTTGCCTTACGTAGAAGTGCTTAAGACATTCCCAGGGATACCAGCAAAAGGGCCAAAGGGAGACTGAGAGAGGCACAGAGAAAGGGAGAGGATGAGAAAGAACCTGGAATTCATACAAGATCTTGCTCCTGGTCTTCCTGGTAATCATCCATCAGATAATTGGAAATCTTCTTGGGCCCAACAGCAACCTGGGATGCAGAGGAGACGTTTTAAGTCAGCAAGATATGTGCTAAAGAGTTAAAAAAAAAAAAGTCCTACAGAATATCAGGAAATTTGGTTTGGACTCAGCTCTCAAAAGTACACCATGATGTACAGCAGAACACATCATTAATTTCACGTAGTACTCGCAGCAGGAGTGGGAATCAGGTAGAATCATAGAGGTGGAAGAGATCACAAGCGCCATCCAGTCCAACCCCATTCTGCCATGCAGGAATACACAATCAAATCATTCCCAACAGATGGCCATCCAGCCTTTGTTTAAAAACCTCCAAAGAAGGAGACTCCACCACACTCCCAGGCAGTGTATTCCACTTCCAAACAGCTCTTACTGTCAGGAAGTCCTTCCTAATGTTTAGTTGGAATCTCTTTTCCTATAGTTTGAACCCATTGCTCCGTGTCCTAGTCTCTGGAGCCGCAGAAAACAAGCTTGCCCCATCCTCAGTATGACTTCCCTTCAAATATTTAAACATGGCTATCATGTCCCCTCTCAACCTTCTCTTCCCCAGGCTAAACATACCCAGCTCCCTAAGCCACTCCTCATAGTGCATAATGGCTTTCAGACCACCCAGCATTTTGGTCACCCTCCTAGATCCCTTTTGCATGTACAGTTGTCCACATCCACATCCACGGATTTGGTATCTACAGATTTAAGTATTCACGGCTTGAAAAATCTTCTTTTTAAAAAATAATCCAAAAAGCAAACCTTGATTTGGCCATCTTATATAAGGGACACCATTTTGCTATGCCATTGCATATAATGGGCTTGAGTATTCACGGCTTTGGGTATCCATGGGGGGTCCTGGAACCAAACCCCAGCAAATATGAAGGGACAACTGTACTGACATCAAACCAGGTGTTACCCATCCTATATCTCTGCGTTTCATTGTTACTGCCCAAGTGTAGTATCCTACATTTCTCCCTGTTGAAATTTATTTTGTTAGTTTTGGCCCAGCTTTCTAATCTGTTAAGGTCATTTTGAATTCTGATCCTGTCTTCTGGGGTATTAGCTACTGTACCCCTCCCAATTTTGTGTCATCTGCAAACTTTATAAGCATACCCTCTGTTCCCTCATCCAAGTCATTGATAAAGATGTTGAACAGCACTGGGACCAGGACATGACAATGTGGCACCCCACTATTCACTTCTCACCAGGATGAAGAGGAGCCATTGGTGAACACCCTTTAGGTTTGGTCAGTCAACCAAGATGTTGCCTCACAGTGCCTAGTGGTAGGACCAACCCTTGGACACACAGTTCACTCCCTTGCATACACAACATGAAAACCATTAAGCTAGTTTTTTTTTTAAAGTAACAATTAAACAGGGCTGTGCAGAAGAACATGGTGCTAGGACAAGATATAATGCTTCTGTCTCTGTTGCTGCCCCCTACAATGGACCCAAATGTGTGGGTGGGTGTTTAGCTCTGGTGAGTAATCTGGAACGGCCAAGTCAAGGGCCAGTGATACACATGTGCTAAGATGCTATGCAGGAGTTTTCCACCACTCAAACTGAGCACAGCCCAGAGCTAAATGCATCCCAAACAACGAGAAATCGTTCTGCTCAAATGCCACTTTATGTGGATGAGAGTGCTGTAAAAACACACACACGCCCAACCTACCTACCAATTTTTGTTTGAGATTTTGACAGGTAAATTGCTGCCTTGGAGAAAACAAGTGACATGGAGAAGACTTGGCAGCCTGTCAAAACAAGTGAGGGTTTCTTGGCTTATCCAATGGATAACAGCCTAGAGGAACACGTAGAAGCAGGAAGGCTGGGTTGCAGGGATGCCAGGCCCAGCTCTGCTATTAGGCTGGGGAAGCAACAGCCTCGGGTAGCAGATTCTGGGAGGCAGCAACAGCAGTCCCCTGCCTGTTCCAACACAGACACCTGGCCATTCCTTACTTTTGAGGGCAGACCTGTATGGGCGACATATCCTGACCCATTACCTTAAATTGGCTTCATGGTTAGTGGAGAATTCTGCTCCCACTGCCATAATAATACTAGAATCACAGAATCATACAGTTGGAAGAGACCACAAGGGCCATTCAGTCCAACCCCCTGCCATTCTAGTACTAATACTATCCCAACTTTTTCCCAGTTCCCAGACTCAAGCTGCCTTACAAAAACATTTTAAATAACTAAAAATTCACAATATGCAAAAGTTTAAAATGTCATTAAAACTATCAACAATTAAAACCTGTTAAAAACATAAACCATTCAAAGGAAAATGGCAGACGGAAAATCCAGCACAATGTGCAAGGCCCTTTCCCCTTGAGCAATCCGTTTTCCAAGGCCTGCGGAAACAGAAAGATAGCAAGGAGGCTGCCAGTCTTCCAAGGCCTGCAGAGAGATAGCAAGGAAGGTGCCAGTCTAACCCCTCTTGGAAGGGAGTTCCCAAGCCTGGGAGCAGCCAACAAGAAAGTCCTCTTCCATGTTCTCACCAGATGTGCCAGTGAGGGAGGTGGCAAAGAAAGGTCTCCCTAGAGCAGCGTTTCCCAAACTTTGGTCCTCCAGGTGTTTTGGGCTTCAGCTCCCAGAAGCCCTAGCTGACTTGGCCAAATGGCAGAAATTCTGGGATCTGTACTGTAAAACATCCGGAGGACCAAAGTTTGGGAACCACTGCCCTAGAGGATCTCAAAAGACTGGCAGGTTTGTATGGGCGAATACACTCCTACCCAGCCATTCTCTGAAGATGCCAGCCACAGATGCAGGCGAAACGTCAGAAAGAAACTATTCCAGAACACGGCCTTACAGCCCAGAAAAAAACCAAGGAAAATCTATGGCGAATACAATCTTTTAAAGAACCTGGACCTAACTGCTTTACAGGTCATAACCAGCATTTGAATTGTGCCAGAAAGGGACTGGCAGCCAGTGGCATTGTGTGCTTCCTACAGCCAGAATTCAGTTGGCACTACAGCTGACTTCTGTATGTAGAATGGGAGGGAGAGGTATCGTTTTGTCCTTAGCCACAGTCAGCACAGGGCTTTCAGCCAGTACTGAGTTTGTCTCCTTTCCTTAGATGGAGGAGCCAGAGTAGCATCACAATAACAAAATGAATTTCAACAGGGAAAAATGTAAGGTACTACATTTAGACAGAAAAAAATGAAATGCACAAATGCTGCCTTGAGTCCCTATATTGGGAGAAAGGTGGGATATAAATAAATCTAATAAAATAAATAAATATAGGATGGGAGACACCTGGCTTGATAGCAGTGCATGCAAAAGGGATATAGGAGTCTTAGCGGACCACAAACTGAACATGAGTCAGCAGTGTGATGCAGCAGCTAAAAAAGCCAATGTGATTCTAGGCTGCATCAATAGGAATAAACTGTAGTGTCTAGATCAAGGGAAACAATAGTGCCACTCTATTCTGCTTTGGTCAGACCTCACCTGGAATACTGTGTCCAGTTCTGGGCACCACAATTCAAGAAGGATGTTGAAAAGCTGGAACATGTCTAGAGGAGGACGGCCAGGATGGTGGGAGGACTGGAAGCCATGCCCTATGGGGAGCAGCTCAGGGAATTGGGTTTACTGTTTGCAATTGTGCCTTCAATATCTCAGCTTTAAGAATCTCCCATTCAACATTAGCTCCCTTTGCCTTGAACACTTCTGATCTCAACCAGTATTTTACTAAGCTTATTGAAATCAGCTTTCTTGGAAGTCCAGAATATATATCTGACTCTGTGTACTAAATCCTAAGAGGACAGGGTCACTCCCGTACAAAGATCCCACTATTTCCATGCCACTGACTGGTAAATCTCTGTTGCTTAGGATCAAATCCAAATATAACAAAAAAGTTTTTGTACTGCAGCCCCCAAATAATTTTGGGGCAGGGGGACAGTGCATCCCCATGCTCTTTCAAAACTACCCATCCTTGTAGCAGAGTTTCCAGTTCCCCAAAATTTACAGCAATGTTTTTCAGGCTGATTAGGGAAGCAACATTATTTTTCTCCAATGTGACAGGGACTGGTACCGGGACTGGTACCATATTTAACTTGCCAGAACCTGGCAATCAACAGCTTGGGGATCAGTAATGGTCCATGGACCACCACTTGAAGTAGCACTGTTTTCCAGCTCTCACCATCAGACTCCAAACAATAACAGGATCTTTTGCCCAACACACACACAGAGCTACACACATACAGCTTTTGGGATCTGTTCCTTGGTCGAGTCTTTAGCCGGCCCGTGTGTTTCGCCAAATCCCTCATCAGCCTGATTCATTTTCTCTTCGAAGTCCGGGCGTTCCAACTCTGCCTCCTCAAACTCATCTTCCCCTTGATTGTTTGGGTCCTGGGCAGGGTCAGCAGCACTATCAGGCACCTGAGTAGAAAGCAAGAAAAAGGTGGCATCCATATAGCATCCAAATGCCAAGTGACATCCTACCATCAGGGATTCAGTGACAGACACTATTAATCGGAGGCCATTCCATAATAAGACCCTGCCCCAAGCATCACTATTAAAACTAAGGCTGCCTGCAGATGGGTACAAAATATCTGGAAATGCCAAGTTTTGTTCCTGCACAAACCAATTTATTTCTGCTATCCATATCGTATTTTGCTTGTTTTATTTCCAGTAAACTCCTAGTACTAATGAAAACGTTTTACAGTTGTCCCTTCTTGTTCGCTGGGGTTTGGTTCCAGGACCCCCTGTGGATACCAAAATCCGTGCGTACTCAAGTTCCTTTATATGCAATGGCATAGCAAAATGGTGTCCCTTATTATAAGATGGCAAAATCAAGCTTTGCTTTTTGGATTATTATTTTTTAAAGAATATTTTCAAGCTGTGAATACTTAAATCCGTGGATACCAAATCTGTGGATATGGAGGGACAACTGTATTCCCCCTCTCTCAAGGTAGGCTTATTTTTAACCCAGCGCATTCCAAAATGAAAAGGATCAGTTCTTGTTTGTGTGTGTTTTACTATCTCAGAACTGGTAAAGTTGACCACCGCCAAGCAAACACTGACCGCTCTTGCTTCCAGGGCTGCTGCCACACTGCAGAAATACTGCATTTTGACACCGCTTTAACTGCTGTGGTTCAATGCTATGGAATTCTGGGATTTGTAGTTTTGTGAGTCATTTAGCCTCCGCTGTCAGAGAGCTCTGGTGCCACAACAAACTACAAATCCCAGAATTCCATGGGAATGATAGTTACAGCAGTGTCAAACTGCATTATTTCTGTAGTGTAGCAGCAACCCAGGACACAGATTCAACAGAGATCAAGTGAGGGAAAGATAAATATTAGCACTAAAATAATATGATGCTACTTGTGCATATTGCCAAAGCAGTTTAGCACAGTAACTACAACTCAATAATGATGATGATGATGAAGGCCAATGCGATTTTGGGCTGTATCAATAGAAGTATAGTGTCCAGATCAAGGGAAGTAATAGTGCCGCTCTATTCTGCCTTGGTCAGACCTCACTTAGAATACTGTGTCCAGTTCTGGGCACCACAATTCAAAAAGGATATTGACAAATTGGAGCGTGTCCAGAGGAGGGCAACTAAAATGGTGAAAGGTCTGGAAACGATGCCTTATGAGGAGAGACTTAGGGAGCTGGGTATGTTTAGCCTGGAAAAAAGACGGTTAAGAGGTGATATGATAGCCCTGTTTAAGTATTTGAAGGGGTGTCACGCTGAGGATGGAGCAGGCTTGTTTTCTGCTGCTCCAGAGACTGGAACACGGAGCAATGGGTGCAAGCTCCAGGAACAGAGATTCCACCTCAACATGAGGAGGAACTTTTTGACAGTAAGAGCTGTTCGGCAGTGGAACACACTCCCTCGGAGCGTGGTGGGGTCTCCTTCCTTGGAGGTCTTTAAACAGAGGCTGGATGGCCATCTGTCGGGGATGCTTTGATCGTGATTTCCTGAGTGGCAGGGGGTTGGACTGGATGGCCCTCGTGGTCTCTTCCAACTCTGCAATTCTATGATTCTATGATTCTAAGTGGAAATGGGTGAAAATCCATTTCTGAAATGCTTCATGAGACTGGATGTGACATGTGATCGCGGCTGGTGGTGGACACAAGGAAACCCAGTATATTGCAAGAAAGATCTACTAGAGGGAGCAGAAAAAAATGGATATGCAGGTAAAATCAAAGTAAAAAGAACTGGACAACCTCAATATTTTTTAAAGTCAGGCTGAGCCCTAAATCTACATATGTTTTTGCAGGAGCTGATGGGACACAAGGAGCCAAACAGGGTGACATGCAGTACAGCACCAGCGAGAATCCAAGCACGGCACAGCATCCCATCCTCTACAATTCCTAGAGAAAGGTGTCTTGAGCTGGAACTTGATCAAGGCTCCTACTCACAGAGCCTTGAGGTTGGTCAGAATGAGCCAGAGATTTTTGTTCAGAAGAAAGTTTCCCTCCTTCTCCTAGAAGCTCCAAGAATGGAGAAACCAAATGGCTGAAGCAAACTACAATAGGACCCCAATATCCACTGATGCATTATCCACTGATTCAATTAATAAATGTAATTATCCACTGATTCAATTAATAAATGATTCAACGAATAAATGTAAACATACTACCTCTCGCAGGAAAAATGAAACGCACAAATATAGGATGGGTGGCACCTGGCTTGGAGGTAGTTCACGTGAAAAGGATCTTGGGGGTCGTAGTAGACCACAGCCTATACAGTAGGACTCCCATATCTACTGATTCATTATCCACTGGACACAAAACAGCACACCTACCATAGTCTTCCTAGAAAATGTGTCCTCTCTAGCCATTTTCTAGGTCCTCCAAGACAACTCTATGGTATTTTAAACTGGAAGTTCCATTGTTTTCAATGGTGTTTGGTATTATCCATGGTTTTTGGTATCCACGCCCGCCCTCGAACCAATCCCCAGTGGATACGGGGTCCTAATGTACTATTACAGATAGGCTGAAAAGTGAGGGCAAACAGGCCCGTTAGGTTGACAGGAAGGTTAGGATTTCACATATTCTTCTCTACTGGAATGCTATGATGGAGTAAAGAGTTCAGTTGGGTGTATCTACAATGTTGTCTATCCTAACTAAAAAAATAATGCCTCTTTGTCTTCTAGTGTCCTGCGATACTCACAATAAGTTCCCTGATAACAAAGGTAATGGTCGCTACACAGGGATGGACATGCATGGATGATCAGAGAACAAATCATAGAATCATAGAGTTGGAAGAGACCTCAAGGACCATCCAGTCCAACCCCCTGCCATGCAGGAATAAACAATCAAAGCATCCCCGACAGATGGCCATCCAGCCTCTGCTTAAAAACCTCCACAGAAGGAGACTCACCACACTCCCAGGCAGTGCATTCCACTGCTGAACAGCTCTTACTGCCAGGAAGTTCTTCCTAATGCTTAGGTGGAATCTCTTTTCCTGTAATTTGAACCCATTGCTCCGTGTCCTCGTCTTTGGAGCAGTAGAAAACAAGTTTACTCCATCCTCAGTATGACATCCCTTCAAATATTTAAACATGGCTATCATGTCCCCTCTTAACCTTCTCTTCTCCAGACTAACAAACCCAGCTCCCTAAGCCGCTCCTCGCAGGGCATCATGGCTTCCAGACCACCCACCATCCTGGTCGCCCTCCTCTGGACACGTTCCAATTCTCTGATCTTGAAAGCTATATGTTTTCATTGGACTGGATGGCCCTCGTGGTCTCTTCCAACTCTGCAATTCTATGACTCTGCAATTCTATGATTCCCCCAGGTTCAGTGTGGAATTGTCATAACCCAGAAGTCCAGCAGACTCAGAAGCTGAAGAACCCGTGGTGCCAAAAGAGGAGACACCAGGCCTAAGTGCCACTGGTGAGCCAGATATGCCTGAGGGTTTTGTACCAGAAGCCTCCACACCTGAGAATCATGAGCCCAGACTGACACTGGCAAGCCCTGAACCTGTGCCAGCGCTAGAATGGCATCTCACCCCCAAGAGCTCTGTGGCCTCTGGAGAGGGTGCATCAATGCCAACACCATGCCCACTGCCAGCGCCTAATCCAAAGTGTCTTACCACAGATTGCTGGACAACTGCCTCCTTCTGCAAGTGTTGGTTCACTTCTCTGTCAATCATGCCAGCATCTGAAGAAAGCAAGTTGAAATGTGAACAAGCCGTGCCACTCTCAATACTTTTTGTTCCCAGTAATCCTTTGATTCTTTCACTTTTTATAATGCACTATTTTAACATTAGAAGTTTAGCATTTGGGTTCATCCCAGCTTGTCATCTTCCTACTGTTTAACAGGGCAACACAGACAAACATTACCAGCTGGCATACACAGAGACACACGTTCCTCTCTAATAAGACAGACGATTGCATGCTGGTATGCATTGTATCTTCCAGAGGTCGGGAGCCTCAGGTCCCAGCAGCAAACCTGGCCTTCCTCAAATCCCAATCTGTCTCTCTGGGCTTTCCCACATGGTCACATCCTCTTCCCCATCATTTACAATATCCGGTGTATCACGAGCCATGACTGTGGCTTGCAATAAGGCCAAAAGAACCAGGCAGTAGCACTCCAAAGCACCCTCGACGTCGTTTGTTCACTAGCCAGATACTGTATGCGATGACAACCATAGAATCATAGACTGCGCCCTGGTGGCTCAGTGGTTAAATGCCAGTACTGCAAGCCACCACGTTGCAAGTTCGATTCCAGCGGGCTCCAAGGTTCACTCAGCCTCCATCCTTTCATAGGTTGGTAAAATGAGTACCCAGCTTGTGGGGGCAATGAGCTAACACACACTGGAAACTGTTTAACGCAGTGTAGATGTGTAAATTGCTGTTGCTTAAAAGAATGTGTAAGCGGGGTATAAATAAATAAATAAATAAATAAATAAACGACTTGGAAGAGACCACAAAGGGCATCTGGTCCAACCCCATTCTGCCATGCAGGAATACACAATCAAATGTTCCTGACAGATGGCCATCCATCTGTCCTCCAAAAACCTCCAAAGAAGGAGACTCCACCACACTATGAGGCAGTGTATTCCACTGCCGAACAGCTCTTACTGTTGGGAAGTTCTTTCTAATGTTTAGGTGGAATCTCTTTTCCTGTTGTTTCAACATGTGTGTCCTAGTCTCTGGAGAGCAGAAAACAAGCCTGCTCCATCCTCAGTATGACATCCCTTCAAATATTTTTTTGAATATTTGTAAAGTAGCACCTGGCACTTGAGTGTGGGCTCTCTGATCACCCATCACCACCCTCCTTGTACCTGTGAGCCAGTGGCAGCATGACAACAGAACCTGGGACTAAGTGACGTACGTATGCATCCATGATTGACAAGTAAAAATAATAATAATGCACAGCAGCCACTATGTGTAGCCGCAACAGTTCACAGAAACTTCTTTTCCAGGTGCCATTTTAATCAGCAGCAACATCACAAGGGGTGTCACATGTGTCCACTGAATTCAAATAGATTAGAATTTGCACACAACAGTGAAGGCAATTAAAGGTTGGTGCGAATCTGAGAAAATCCACAGCAATTTGTATTATATACTAGCATGTAGATAAGCCTATCATTTCCCATTTTTGCATGATTTTCCTCTATTCTTAAAAATAAGTGTTTCATAGAATCATAGAGTTGGAACAGACCCCCAACGGCCATCTAGTCCAACCCCCTGCCCTGCAGAAACACACAATCAAAGCATTCCCAATAGATGGCCATTCAGCCTCTGTTTAAACACCTCCACAGAAGGAGACTCCACCACACTCCCGAGGCAGTGCATTCCACTTCCAAACAGCTCTTACGGCCAGGAAGTTCTTCCTAATATTTAGGTGGAATCTCTTTTCCTGGAGTTTGAGTCCATTGCACCTAAACATTAGAAACATTAGATTCCGCCTAAACATTAGGAGGAACTTCCTGACAGTAAGAGCTGTTCAGAAGTGGAATGTGCTGCCTCAGAGTGTGGTAGAGTCTCCTTTGGAGATTTTTAAACAGAGGCTGGATAGCCATCTGTCGGGAGTGCTTTGACTGTGTGTTTCTGCAGGGCAGGAGTTGGACTAGATGGGCCTTGGGGTCTCTTCCAACTCTACCATTCTATGACTTCTATGCATCCTGTGTTAGCCAGACGCTAAGGCAATGCAGCCATTCAAGTTAACCCACATTGGGTGAGGCACTGACCTCTCTTCCACAGCATGAGATTGCTGGGGAGGGGAGTTGCTTCAAGGCTGCTGGGGTTTTAGCACCCCCAACTCTATTCAGTGTTGCTGCTTCTGCATCACCATTAGCAGAGTGCAATCAGTGATCACGATTGCTCTGGGGCCACAATCCCCATTGGGACAGCTATTTCCCCAAAGGAATAATCCCAATTAGCAATGGGAGGACGGTTCTAGAGGGAGGGAGTCCAGCCCGGAGAGGCTGCATTCAGACCACAGGGGGACCACCCTAAAGGGACAGACTGAACCGCTGGCTACTTACTGTGTCTCTGTTGTGTATTAAGGGCTTTTCTACCTCACTTCCTAGATTATTTTCTTTGCACTGGGAGTGCCAACTGGGCAAACCTTCCATGCAGTCAAAAACACTGAGCTCAGGGGAAGAATCAAACTATCCGGATCGCTTGGCCCCACAGTCTCATAGCGCCTTTCAAAGCTGCTGCAATTACTTTGCAGGAATGCTCCTCTGCAATATTGATCCTATTATAGGGACATGGAAGAGGATGCTGAAATCCATTAATGCGAGGAATCTCTGTGTCCATGTGCATGTGGGAGAGAGGCTGCACACTTCTGGGGTGCTATAAATCAAAGGGGACCCTCTCTAAAGAAAGCACCTCTTTGCTCACCAAAAGAAGCAATTGGGAGCCACACGGGCTGTTGAAGTGGTGGAGTCTCCTTCTTTGGAGGTTTTTAAACAGAGGCTGGATGGCCATCTGTCGGGAGTGCTTTGTATATTCTTGCATAGCAGGGGCTTGGACTGGATGGCCCTTGTGGTCTCTTCCAGCTCTATGATTCTATGAAACATTTTTAAGAATACAGGAAAATCATGTAAATGTGGGGAATGATAGGCTTGTCTACATGCTAGTATATAATACAAATTGCTGCAGATTTTCTCAGATTCTCACCCACCTTTTATTGTCTTCACTGTCATGTGCATCCGTGATTCCACCTAAACATTAGAAAGAACCTTGTGGTCTCTTCTGACTCTATGATTCTATAAAAAACCTCACATAGAGTCCAGAAAGCCATGATTTAAATCTGCTTGCTTTCCTTCATATATGGAAAAATGAAACTGGCCCCAACAAGCAATCTAGTAAGTCAGCCTTGCCCTTTCTTGGCTAATCTAATGGGTGGCAACAATCTCAGAACACCTTCACCCCCTCTCCCTGCCCCCCAATATTTTGCTAGGGCTTGAATCTGGGACCTTCTACCTGCAAAGCAGTCACTCCGCTACAGTACTTCATTTTTTCTGCTTCCAGAGTCAGTTCTCAAAAGATTGGCTCATAAGCCCCAATCTTCCCAATTAGATTGCTTCATAGCAGGGGCAGCCAATCCACTCTCTCGGGTATTAAACCAAGTTCAGGCACGGAGGGCTCCCGCTGTTCCCTTATTGCCCTTCACACTGCGAGCCTCCTTCCCACCCTGAGGAATCTGCTTTGATGTGAAGCAATTAATACCCTCCCTCGTTGGAAGTGGGTCAAAGCAAAGCCGATGACCAGAGCCAGCTGTGGTGCACCACAGGGGAAGGCATAACCAAGTGGGATGTTGTTTTCCTATCCCACATCACATGCTCAGCCTAAGACTCCAGTGGGCTGCTAAGCCTTCCTTCAAAAACAACCAAGACAACCTCTCTTCTAGCAGCCGGACATTTCCTATTGCCCCAAAAAGACTGGGCAGATCTGGGGCTCATTCACACTAAATAGTTATACTGCTACTAGCTGGACCCAGCATACCATACACCATTGAAAAACTCCCCCCAAAAATGCCTGGTAGACCTCACGACAACCCTGTAAGGTAGGCTGGTGGATTTTTAAATTCCTTCTCCCCCTCTTCAGTGTTCCACACTTTCCCCAGAATTGCTAAGGGCTGCCACCACCGCCAGTTGACTGCCTGAGTCCCAATCTGGGCCACAGATTGAGTGGCAGGAGTGGACTGTGAGGTGGAGAGGGAATTTGCATGTGGGTGGTGACTGGTTGGTTGTGTTTCCTGAGCAGCCAATCAGCACAATGGGAAAGGCAACATACCAAAGAGAATTATATATATATATATATATATATATATATATATATATATATGTAATTCCATTTTTACTGCCATGGAATCCCGGGACTGGCAGTTTAGGAAGGGGCATTTAGAAATGTAACCACGCTGAAACCAACAACAAACACAGCCACTTGTCCTGTATGGTGGTCACCTTGAGACCTGAGTACTTCATCCAAAAAGTGCAGGCTGAGTAATGAGACCTCAAGGGTGGGAATTGCAGTGGCCAACCCAGATAGGGATTCCATTACAGTAGGGTGTAACGTTGGCACTGTTTTTATTGTGTGTCTTCAAGACATTTCCAACACATGGTGATCCTAAGGCAAACTTACCATGGGTTTTTCTTGGCAAGATTTTTTTCAACAGAGGTTTGCCACTGCCTTCCTCTGAGGCTGAGAGAGTGTGACTTGCCCAAGGTCAGCCAGTGGGTTTCCACGGCTGAATGGAGATCTGAACCCTGGTTTCCCAGAGTCCTGGTCCAACACCCAAACCACTCCACTAGCTCTCCGGTGGTAGAAAGTAGCAGGTTATTTTAGCTTCAAAGCTCTTATTGTCCATTAAGTAAACCTTAGCAGAGACATTTCATCCCCACAGACTGGGGGGAAATATTCTCAGGAGCTGAGGAACCACCAAACAATGTTATCATGGGGAAAGGGGTATCGTCATCCAGGATGGGACCTGAGAAGGGATGGACTCAGCCCCAGAGCCTGCATAGACCCCCAAGATTTCAAAAAGGCCCTCAAACTAGGAACCGTAGATGATGGTATCATGGGGAACGGGGAGTGGTGTTATGGGGAGCACAGAGGGCCAGCTTGGAATCATGTCTGACCACAGGACCATCAGAGGTGGGGAAAGTGTTGCCCTGTGGACCACCCGCAGCCCCAAGTACATTCCAACATTTTTATTTTGGAGAGAGGATGAAAGAAAATTCCACTAAAATGCCCCTCATAAGCCCTGAGGGGCTGTGTGTGTGTGTGGGGGGGGTGCATTTCTGCCATGGTTTTGTGGAGCCCCGGATGGCATCACAGCATCACTTCCTGTGGAAAAACATGCCCCCCCACTGAGCCTAAAATGGTCCAAAGAGAGCCAAAAATGTGTCAGCATTGCCCCCTTAGAGGAGCATGGGGGAATTCTGTGAGGCAAGATTTTGTTTTTATCTTTTTTCTGGGGCAGGAATGGTTTGTGGTGGCCCTTCAAGGTCCACCAACAATGGCCCACCCTTGCGCTACATGGAATAGGCCTGAAGCCTGGGTTGTATCAGCTTCATTTCCCTCCAGTGCTGCAAAACTTGAGATGCTGCTCACTGGCACAGTTCCCCATTTCCAACCAAGCAAGGCAAAAACACGCACATACACCATCATGCTCTGCTACGTCCTCTGCAGATATCACTGCCGGCTTGTCTATATGAGGCTATAAAACGTGGATTGATGCGCACTAATGCCAATTCACAGCAGTTTTCATTTGTCGTAACAATTTTTCAGCAAGAGCGCAGGCACGCAAAGCTATCTACATTCATTCTTCAAACGGGCATGCCTATGAATCAAGACGGCGGGAACGAGTGAATTACTCGTATTTTTGTTGTCACCAGTTGCCGCTACTGCACAGTATTTTTTTAAAGCCTATCCAAGGTGCAAAAGTGTGATATTCTACTTAAATAAATGGGGGGGGGGCTGTTTCATCACCTGAACGCACGATTGCTACAGTGAAAATCCAACCTGACAGTTTCAGGCGCTTGCCTTGATAGTGAGCTCCAACCCTGTGCACATCCGACCAATCAGCTTTCCATTCCCACTCTTTTCGGAAATGTGCACTAAAGCGAATCAGTTGTCCCAATGAGTGGGAATCTGCATTCCCCGTGGAGCTTTTTAAAAAAATACGGGAAAAGCTGCAAAGGCTTTACCTGCGTAGTTTTTGACGTTTTTGCCTCCCCTCCTTCCGAATATGGTGGATCGATGCAGGATCTCATTAAGACAAATCATATTCTCCTCGAATTCTATGAGGAGTATTTTCACCCTATAGACAACCCCGGAGTCTTCCTTTTAACTGGTTTGACCCCATGGTGCCTTTTAAAGACCACTCCAAAATCCAGGTGCCATACCCATTTGAAGCTCTTCCTCATCCATGCGTCCTTTTCCACCGGCCCAGTTGGATGGTGGCGGCGGCGGCTGCTCTGCACCTTCCTGTTGACTGGCCATCATCTGAATGCCATTTGCCACCCCTTGCTCAGGGAGGCTTTGTGGGTAAGGAGGGGCTTGCTTCTCATCCACCTGGGCATTGACTTTTTTTACAAGGTCTTGCCAGCTTCAGTGGAAAGAAAGAGAAAGCCATTAGCACAAGGTTGGGAATTGTTAGAATCGTGTACAGTTGTCCCTTCATATTCGCTGGGGTTTGGTTCCAGGACCTACCCACTCCCCATGAATACCAAAATCCATGAATACTCAAGTCCCATTATATGCAATGGCATAGCAAAATGGTGTCCCTTATCTAAGATGACAAAATCAAGGTTTGCTTTTTGGATTACTATTTTTTTAAGAATATTTTCAAGCGGTGAATACTTAAGTATGGAGCAAGCTTGTTTTCTGCTGCTCCAGAGACTGGAACACGGAGCAATGGGTGCAAGCTCCAGGAACAGAGATTCCACCTCAACATTAGGAGGAACTTTTTGACAGTAAGAGCTGTTCGGCAGTGGAACACACTCCCTCGGAGCATGGTGGGGTCTCCTTCCTTGGAGGTCTTTAAACAGAGGCTGGATGGCCATCTGTCGGGGATGCTTTGATCAAGATTTCCTGCGTGGCAGGGGGTTGGACTGGATGGCCCTCGTGGTCTCTTCCAACTCTACAATTCTATGATTCTATGATTCTATGATTCTAAGTCCGTGGATACCAAATCCGTGGATATGGAGGGACAACTGTATTATCCCCCGCCCCATACACATAAGGCCACTATTGCTGCTGCCCACAGGTCTTCCTGAAGAGCTGCTGTTCTCTGAAGTGTCTAGGAGTAGAGATTCTCCTCTAAGTCAAGGTGCCCCCACTCCCCACAACTTTGCTCAACAACAAATACATCCCTTCTGGTCACTTCTGGGTTTACAGAGAAATGTTGGGCAAGTCCTGGGGTTGCAAAATGGTCCTTGGACCACTGCTCACTGCTGCATTGCATTTTTTTTTACATTGCCACTCCCATCTCTTTTGGTGGATAATTACGGCTAGGAAATGGTCCCATGCCAAGTGCACTGTTTAATGCAGTGTAGATGTGTAAATAGTTATTGCTTAAAACAATTTGTAAGCCGCTCTGATAGCCTTGTGGCTGAAGAGCGGGGTATAAATAAATAAATAAATAAATAAAAATAAAAGTGATACAGGTCGAGCCCTGTATCCACGGATGTGGTATCCGCCATTTCACTTATCCACATCTGAAAAAATATCTTTTCTCTAGGCATTTCTAGGTCCTCCAGCGCAACCCTATGGTCAACTTCCAGCATTCCTCTCATTGAAAATACAATCTATCCGCTGGGGATTGGTTCGGGGCGGGGGCGGGCGTGGATACCGAAAACTGTGGATAATAGTGAACAGCATTGAAAATAATGGGACTTCTGGTTTAAAATACCATAGAGTTGCCTTGGAGGATCTAGAAAATGGCTAGAGAGGACACATTTCCTAGGAAGACTCTATGGTAGGTGTGCTGTTTTGAGTCCCATGGATAATTGAATCAGTGGATATGGGGGTCCTACTGTAATAGGGTTCCCTATAATCCATGGTTTCAGGTACCCACAGCAGGGGTGCCTTGGGACACATCCCCCACGGATACGGGGGTCGAGCTCTACTGTCGATCCATCTAGCTCAGTACTGTCAAGGTGGACTCACAGCAGCGATCCACCTTCTCTTGCTACCTGATCCTTGTAACAATGAAGACTTTGAAACTGTTTACCAGCAGTGTGTTAATGTCGTAAAGGGTTCTTGGAAAAACCTCATTAACAAGGCTGTGTTTCTAAAAGTAAATAATGTTTAGCCATTCTGTAATGGTATTATTTTATCATCTCAATTGGCATTAAATTGTAATAGCATACCTCAAATACAGCCTAAATACCCTAAAGGCACCAGATCCTGTCTGATCTTGGAAGATAAGCTGGGTCAGCTCTGGTTAGTACTTGGATGGGAGACCACCAAGGAATGCCATGTGTTCTAGGCTATATTTCAGAGGATTTATCCTTCGAGCCTGTGCAATGGATTTTTCTGGTGGAGCGCAGCGTGCACAGAACTGGCCTCACCCTTTAAACCAAAGGTTCGTCTGCTGGCCTTGCAAGCATGGACAGTAGCAGTGAGGTCCTCGGGCCGTAGGTTTGATTAGAGTTTCCTTCTCTTAGATGGTTGACCTTACAGGGCTGGACAAGCACCATCTGCCCGGGTTTGGGATTAGAGTTTTCCTTCTCCTAGGACAGTTGCCACAAGGCTAGAGAGCCCATCCTGCCCTTTGACGCTCTTTGTCAGACCCTTCGGTTTTGACCTGTCTGGCATGGGAGACCCTACCAGTGGCTATTATGCCACCGCCAGCATAGCTCATAGCTTTCAGAGGACAGAACTGAGAAAACCACCTCTTGAGTATTCCTTGCCTAAAAAACCCTATGGAATTCATGGCTTTGCCATAAGTCAGCAGGAGACACATACCCTTCTAAAACAGATCCCATTTGAACACTATTGATTTTAGTTTTGTACTGCAGCTGATATCTATGTGCTCTTTGAAAATTATTAGTTTTTTAGAATGAATATCGACCGTGACCATAAGGAAAAGGAAATGTCCAATGTTAACTTAACAAACGGGGATGAGTTCTTGTATACATGTTCTGCATATTATATATAAGAATTCCTGTGTATGAGCATCCTCCAAATACAGTACACTCATGTCTGGTTTTTTATTTAACTTTTAACATTAAGCATTTTTTAAAAGCTATACTTACATTAGTAATAATTAATACTTATTAAGTTATTAATAAGGTTCTGATGTTTTGTCAGATAACTATTAAAGAAAAGCAACGTGCTATATTATTAGAAAATTTCTGTACAGGGTACCATACAAAAGTTAAGTGTGGGGATAGTACAATGTATAAATATTTATAGGTTATGATTTCCAGCCCTGTAGAGTATCTGCAATGTGTTATATGCCTATGGTACATAAACACAGAAGCTCAAAGTTTGTGCACAGTTAGATTTATACTATTTAGATATTTTATTTTATTTTTAAAAAATAATCTAACCCTAATGACTGTTAAGATGATGCTTGTAAAGTGATCATTGCCCTGATCAGCTCGTTGGACCTACCCAGTGGTAACAGAATACATTACATCAATGGGCTTAGCTAGCATTACATATACAAAGTGCAAAATTTTCGTTACTATGGCACAGATTTTTTTTCCATTTTAGCATAAGGATGTACAATCCTAGGTTCTAAATACTCTAAAGGAACCAGATCCCATCTGATCTTAGAAGCTAAGCAGGGTCAGCCCTGGTTAGGACTTGGATGGGAGACCACCAATGAATCTCAGGTGCTGCAGGTTCTATTTCAGAGGAAGGAATTGGCAAAGCCACCTCTGAGTAGTTGTCCCTTCATATTTGCTGGGGTTTGGTTCCAGGACTCCCCCCTGTGGATACCAAAATCCGTGAATACTCAAGTCCCATTATATGCAATGGCATAGCAAAATGGTGTCCCTTATATGAGATAGCAAAATCAAGGTTTGCTTTTTGGATTCTTATTTTTTAAAGAATATTTTCAAGCTGTGAATACTTAAACCCGTGGATACCAAATCCGTGGATATGGAGGGACAACTGTATTCCTTGCCTAAGAGAACCCTATGAAATTCATGAGGTCGCCATTAAGTTGACAGGTAACTCAAAGGCATACACACACACCGGGGACTGAACCTGTGTCCTTCTCTGCCCGAGAGCTCGACAGATACCATGGAGTGTCACTGTGATGTGCTTTATGTTGGGCTGCCATACAAAACCTGTCTTGCAAGAACTTTACCTGGCTTCCAATTTGCTTCCGAGCTCAAATCAAGATCGCTGGTATTGACCTACAAAGCCCTAAATGATTTGGCGACAAGATATCTGGAAGACCGCTTCCTCCCAAATGAGCCTGCCAGAAATTTGAGATCTTCAGAGGTGCTTCAACATCTCCTGAAGTTAGAAAAACCTAACGGGGCTTTCTCTGTAGCAGCATCTGGCCTGTGGAACTCCCTGCCCAAGGAAGTTAGGCTGGCTCCATGTCTTTTAAACTTCCGTGGGCAGCCAAAACAGTGCTGCTCTGCATGACATTCAATGTTTCAACTTGCGGTTTTAACTGTTTCAAAACTGGATTCAAGGACTGTTTTTAGACTGCTTTTAGGAATTTTAAAGTAGTATTTTAATGTGTTTTTAAAAATGTTTTTATCTTTGTATTGTTTTAATTGGCTTTTATTTGTTCATTGCTTCAGGAGCCCTTGTGGGCTGGGAGGCAATACAGATTTTTTTTAAAAAAAGATTTTATTTGGATCAATTCATGAGTCCACATAGAAACAATGGTGTCCCACAAACAAATGAACATTCAATGACAAACATAGTCAGGATGGTTACAAATAGTAGGAAAGGAAAACCTGTATAGTCCAGGGCACAGCAGGTACATTCTTTGTATTTCTTCACTTTCACAGATTAGTCTAAGTATGAGCAGTTCAAATACTTTAAATAAATAACTACATAATAAAAAAGACAAATAAATAGGTCTGAGAGCAAATCATGCCTGAACTCTCCCTGGAAGTGAAGGTAACTGAACTGAGCCTGTCGTACTTTGGACATATCATAAGAAGACATAACTCCTGTTGTACTTTGAATACTTGAAAGGATGTCATATTGAAGAGGGAGCAAACTTGCTTTCTGCTGCTCCAGAGATTGGTACACGGAGCAATGGATTCAAACTACAGAAAAGAGATTCCACCTAAACATTAGGAAGAAATTCCTGACAGTAAGAGCTCTTCGGAAGTGGAATGCACTGCCTGGGAATGTGGTGGAGTCTCCTTCTTTGGAGGTTTTTAAACAGAGGCTGGATGGCTATTTGTCGGAAATTGTGTATTCCTGCATGGCAGGGGGTTGGACTGGATGGCCCTTGGGGTCTCTTCCAGCTCTATGATTCTATGATTCCTTAGAAAAGACAATAATGCTTGGCAAAATGGAAGTGGAAGACTGTCTTATAAGTAGAGAAGATTCACTCAAGGAAGCCACAGTTCTGAGTCTGTTAATAATAAGGTGTCTTGGAGGTCTCTTGTTCACAGGATTGGCATAAACTGAAGGCGGCTTGATGGCATTTAACATCAAGCAACCACTGCCTTCTCTGCCTGCAAAGCTGGTGCTTTGCCATGGTGCTTTGACCTTTCCCTTAAGACACAGGAAGATGTGTCCCTATTTTTTTAGCCGTGGATAAATAAAACCACAGATATTCCTTGGATATGGGAGGCAAGCTGTATTACATTTACTTCTTCCTTATGTCTTCTCAACAGCAGGATCTACTAAAATATCCTTCTAGAATTTTGGATGATGTTTTATCAGACGACATTAAAAATGTCCCTTATTTACAAAATGAAGGGGGATCAAATCTCATCAAAGTTTTCCATATGTTCAACCCCCCCCTTTTGCATATTTTGATTTACTTGCCAATTTTTCTAATAGGGCTGTTGTCCAAATTCTATTTAACCAATTGCACTGAGTGAGTCCATTTGAAGTTTTCCATTGATGGACAATTTCCCTTTCTTGGCAGCTTCTTGCAGTATCACCATGAGGACTAGAGATTTGTCCCCCTCTTTTTGGTTATTTTTAAGCAGAGACTCTGGGAACGGATAGATGCTGTGGATGCAGCACTGGAAGACAAAGCCACATAGCAGGTGATTGCAACTGTGCAGAAAATCGCTATCCTTGAGTACTTCTTTCCAGTTGTTGCCCACACTTTGAGAAAAAAAACAAGCTGCAGATATATTATTTTCCTAGTGGGTCCCTGCTTACCTGCTGCTTTCTGATTACCATATAACCTTAGGAGGGAAAAGCAAGAAGCAAACACCATCTCTGCTGTAGATTTCCCCCCACAGAGTCTGATGAATAACAGATTGATTAGAGAAAAATATGAGGAAGAAGTTTTTCAAATATACAGCTTAATGCCTCTTAATGAGAAGGAACTGAACGACCAGCCCAAGACATTTTGCTGTCTGAAGCAAAGGACAAAATGCCTCCCACTTGCACCCCCATCTTTCCACATGCAGAAGAGAGGGGACTGTACTGTCTGTCAGTAGTGGGGCTACACAGGTCTGTCCGCTAGCAGAGGGGAGTGGATTGGGGCACTATCACTACTCTCCCCATGTCTCTGCCTCCTGAGGCAGCTGCCTCATTCTCAATAGCTACAGGACAAGCCCTGAAGAACTAAGTCACCTTGTTAACAAAGACACAAAATTTGCAAATGTACATCACTGGCCTATACACTATACCAGAACCACAGAACATTCATAGACATAGTTTCTCTCTCCTGTCTCCTTCTCCACAGCACCTCTTCTAATCCACAATATCCAGATGTTGGCAAGGCCCAGAACAGACAATGCATTTACCACAGGATCAACAGTGACACAATTACTATTACTACAGCAACAACACTCATGAGCGAAAGGGATCTAGGAGTCTTAGTGGACCACAAGCTGAACATGAGTCAGTATTGTGATGCGGCAGCTAAAAAAGCCAATGCAATTCTAGGCGGCATTAATAGGAGTATAGTCTCTAGATCAAGGGAAACAATAGTGCCACTCTATTCTGCTTTGGTCAGACCTCACCTGGAATACTGTGTCCAGTTCTAGGCACTACAATTCAGGAGGATATTGAGAAGCTGGAAGGTGTCCAGAGGAGGGTGACCAACATGGTGGGAGGTCTGGAAACCATTATGCCCTATGAGGAATAGCTTAGGGAGCTGGGCATGTTTAGTCTGGAGAAGAGAAGGTTGAGAAGGGACATGATAGCCATGTTTAAATATTGGAAGGGATGTCATACTGAGGATGGAGCAAGCTTGTTTTCTGCTGCTCCAGAGACTAGGACACGGAGCCATGGGTTCAAACTACAGGAAAAGATGTAGGAAGAAATTAGGAAGAAATTCCTGACAGTAAGAGCTGTTCGGAAGTGGAATACACTGCCTGGGAGTGTGGTGGAGTCTCCTTCTTTGGAGGTTTTTAAACAAAGGCTGGATGGCCATCTATCGGGAATGATTTGATTGTGTGTTCCTGCATGGCAGGGGGTTGGACTGGATGGCCCTTGAGGTCTCTTCCAACTGTATGATTCTGTGAACTTACTGAAGCCATAGAAGGTGGGGATGGGGGGGCTGGTTTGAGACTGAGGCTTGCAAAAAGCCCCAAATCTCCTCTGGTACTTTTTGCTCCCTTCTCCCGACATGTTATTTTCCCTAAAGGGGACATTGTACCAACTACTGCCTTGGGGGCTAATAGCATTTTAATGGGGTAAGGTAGATTTGGGCATTCTTTTCATAGACATTCGATAGCACCTCAGCAGCTAATCAAACACACTGAGATAGGCTCTAATGGGAGAGTGAGCTCTTGCAGCCAAGAACTTGAAAGGATTCTAAGCTTGCTTTTTTCTGATTGGGGGAAAATGGCCACAGGGGGTTAAAGGCAAATTGGCAAAACTAAACTACCATTTCCACGCACATTTGTGTGCTCTCTGTGTTTATTCAACAGCTCCATCATAATTGTGCTATAGCTATTTCTAGGAGAAGGAAGAGTCCATGCGGTTGCTCACACGGGATCCCATTAACCTCACAACAGGACATACCTCTGCACGACGGGATCCCACTTGCTTCCCACGGAGGGTTGTTTATCAAACGTCTGTGCCGACTCCAAAGCAGGCGAAAGCCTGAGGCCATGTGCAACAGCTTCCGAGCGCACATTTTCTTCACTTTCTGCCTGCATTGATTTTTGATCCTACAGAGGGAAAAGGAAAAGGAGCAGGGGACCTAACTGTAAAGAGCATGGTGCAACCATTCGGGTACACATTAATCAACAGAAAAACAATAGCAATAGCACTTATATTTCTATACCACTATATAGTGCAAAGCACTCCCTAAGTGGTTTACAACATGTTAGCTAATTGCCCCCAACAAGCTGGGTACTCATTTTACTGATCTACGGAAGGCTGAGTCAACCTTGGAGCCCTCTGGGATCGAACTTGCAACGTTGTGGCTTGCAGTACCGGCATTTAACCACTGCGCCACCTCCACAACTATGTGCCACTGTGTAATACAGTACGTCCACCACAACATATGGGTGATGCATCATTCCCAGATTGTTTATAAGTCCTCAGGAGCCCCCAACACCTTTTTTGCATGTGAAAAAAAAATGCCTTTTTTTCCAACCAGGAAAACCGTTGAAAACAAAAGGCTTCTCCAGAGCCTAAAACCACCAGGGAAGCCCCTTCCCCATGGCAAAATTGTTCTCTATGGTCCTTAGGGAGAATAGGGGTACCTGTTTAGTGATTTTTAAAATAATAATAATTTTTTAATTTGCAAATCATAATAAAGTACAATCAGCAAACGAGAAAGGAAAAAAAGATAAAGCAAAATATTACTTTTTTCTTAGTACACTCAAATTTTTCTAATTACATATTTGTCCTTCTATAATATTTTAATATTGTTCACATAACATTGTTCTGTTACTTCCCTCCTTATGCCTTTACTGTATTCATCTTTTTCTTTGTCTTCTTCAAATCAAACATTTGACTATGCTGCAAAGTATTCTCATTGATAATTTTCTCCATATCTACTAGTTAATCTTCTCTTTCTATTATTCCTATAACAAGCCCATTATTACTGTTTTCCCCACTTTTCCCCCCAAATACGTATTTTATTAGTGGTTCCCATTCCTTCTTAAATGTTTCCAGTTTTCTCTTTTAACATGCAGTATGTATTAACTTATCCACTTCCCTGAATTCACATAGCTTTAATAGCCACTCTTCAATACTTGGTACATCTTCACTTTTCCATTTTTTTTAATATAAGAAAAAAAGTTTTAAAATGTGGGTGGGGGACTCAGTGACGGGGTTCAGTTGTCCAACATCTTGCAGAAGCCAATGCGGCCTCTGCAGCCGTTGGTCATCGTCTATCTCCATCACGACCCATGAAACAGCCACGCTTGGCTTTATAAATGCATCATGACACTGACAACCAGTACAAATTAGTTTTAAAACATTCTTTCTCAAATCTTATATTTTAATGTGCTGTATTTTAATCTGTTGTTGTTCCCCACCTTAGTCCATGGGGAGAAGCAAGTAAGAAACTCATTTTTTATGTTATTTATTTATTTATACCCTGCTCTTCAGCCACAAGGCTGTCAGAGAGGCTTACAAATTGTTTTCATAGAATCATAGAATTGCAGAGTTGGAAGAGACCATGAGGGCCATCCAGTCCAACCCCCTGCCACGCAGGAAATCTTGATCAAAGCATCCCCGACAGATGGCCATCCAGCCTCTGTTTAAAGACCTCCAAGGAAGGAGACCCCACCACGCTCCAAGGGAGTGCGTTCCACTGCCGAACAGCTCTTACTGTCAAAAAGTTCCTCCTCATGTTGAGGTGGAATCTCTGTTCCTGGAGCTTGCACCCATTGCTCCGTGTTCCAGTCTCTGGAGCAGCAGAAAACAAGCCTGCTCCATCCTCAGCGTGACATCCCTTCAAATACTTAAACAGGGCTATCATATTGCCTCTAAACCGTCTTTTTTCCAGGCTAAACATACCCAGCTCCCTAAGTCTCTCCTCATAAGGCATTGTTTCCAGACCTTTCACCATTTTAGTTTTTAAACAATAGCAATTTAATACATAGATACACTGCATTACGCAGTTTTCAATGTGTGTTAGCTAATTAGCTAATACTGTAATAATAATAATAATAATAATAATAATAATAATGTGTCTCTGTGCCTTCAAGTCGCCTCTTGGTTTATGGCAACCACATGAATTTCATAGGGTTTTCTGAGGCAAGGAATACTCAGAGGTGGTTTTGCCAGTTTCTTCTTTTGAAACACAGACTATGGTCCTGTCTATGCGGTCAAAAAAATATGAACAGCATGCAAACATCCCGTGCAATTGTGGGGTTTGTACTTTAATGCTAAACCGCTGTGGGGAAATTATAAATTTTATTCCTAAATGCGTTTGATGGGTTGCTCTTATTACAGTTGTCCCTTCCTATTCGCTGGGGTTTGGTTCCAGACTGCCCGTAGATACCAAAATCTGTGAATACTCAAGTCCCATTATATGCAATGGCATAGCACAATGGTGTCCCTTTAATAAGATGACAAAATCAAGGTTTGCTTTTTGGATTATTATTTTTCTAAGAATATTTTCAAGCTGCGAATACTTAAATCCGTGGATATGGAGGGACAACTGTAGATTAAAAATTATTTTTAACCAACAAAATGTCTGGTTAGAAATCAAAAACAACGAAAACTATTTGCCACTGTTCAAAAACAACATTGTTAGCATTTAAGGATTTTTTTTTAAAAAAAAGAGTTGGAATGTTTTCAGTTTTAACAATGTACAGTTGTCCCTCCGTATCCACAGATTTGGTATCCACGGATTTAAGTCTTCACGGCTTGAAAATATTTTTAAAAAGATAATAACCCAAAAAGCAAACCTTGATTTTGCCATTTTCTATAAGGGACACCATTTTGCTATGCCATTGCATCTAATGGGACTTGAGTATTCATGGATTTTGGTATCCACGAGGGGTCCTGGAACCAAACCCCAGAGAATATGAAGGGACAACTGTATTCCCAAGCTTTGAAACAATCAATGCATTTTCTTGGGTACCAAGCGTTTCTCCCTAGGAGACTGGCTACATTCTACCCAGAAAATTATCCCAAAGAATATTCTTACCTGGTTCCCATTCTGCACGCTGTTCACCATCCTTGTGTAGCGGACGATGGGGCTGTCTTTTTGTCGTACTGGAGCCCAGGCTGCAGGCGGCAAATGAACTTCATCAGGAGTAGCCCGATGACTCAGGCTGCCCTGTGGCTTAGGACCATCATTTCTACGTGACACCTGGCCGTCAGGTAGGTTTTCTTCTCCCCGGCGTTTGATGTTGGAGGCCTGAGCAACAAGGGAGCTCCCAGCCGGAGCAGCCGCCTGTTCCAGGGGGCTCAGAGGTGCTTTTGCTTCATTACCCTAGAACAGGAAAGCAGACTAGAAAAACATTGCCCCCAACGGCAGCAGGTACAGAAAATGGGGCTTGTAGCAAACTAGTCCAGTGAGCATAAGCTATAAAAAGCTCCCTGCTGAAGCAGACTAAATGCTTATCTGTCAGGCACCCTTCCAGCCCCCCAAAGGAGGGGTTTGCCCCTTCCACTTTTAACTTGAGATAGCAAGTTCATGGGGTGAGGAATGACCCATAGAAGAGTGTGCTGCTTGGATGAAAAGAAGAACAAAAATGGAATTTGGATAGATGGCAATATTATGTTTCGGAATATATACTGTTGTCCCTCCATATCCACGGATTTGGTACCCACGGATTTAAGTATTCACGGCTTGAAAATATTCTTTAAAAAATAAGAATCCAAAAAGCAAACCTTGATTTTGCCATCTTATATAAGGGACACCATATTGCTATGCCATTGCATATAATGGGACTTGAGTAGTCACGGAATTTGGTATCCACGGGGGTCCTGGAACCAAACCCCAGCAAATATGAAGGGACAACTGTACTGTAGGAGCCCTGTATCCACTGATTCATTATCCACTGATTCAATTATCCAGGGGACACAAAACAGCACACCTACCATAGAGTCTTCCTAGAAAATGTGTCCCCTCAAGCCATTTTCTAGGTCCTCCAAGGCAACTCTATGGTATTTTAAGCCAGAAGTCCCATTATTTTCAATGGCGTTCACTATTATCCATGGTTTTCAGTAACCATGGCCCCCCCTGAACCAATCCCCAGCTGATAAGGGGGTTCTACTATAATGTTTGACTTTATATTAGAAAGAAGAATTGGGTATATGGGACAATTGAAAGGTGAAGAGTGGTTAAGGAAATGGAATAAACTAATAGAAATAATTAAAAAGGAGAAGGGGTACAAAATTATAAAAGACAGAATTAATACAATTCTCCACATCAAAGGAAAGGGATTTTGAATAAATAATAACTTGTCCCCTTGTGGGGGGAGGGAATGGGAAGGAGGGAAGGACTATAATGGAAGAAATATGAATATTTGGGTTATTAGGATAATTGACTTAAGAGATATCGGTTAGCACTAATGGTTTTCTGTTAAGTTTGGGGTATATTGTATGTACGTATGTACATAAGTATGTAAAAACAATGTTTGTTAACAATCCCAAAAATTCAATAGTAAGAGCTGTTTGGTAATAGCTGACAGTAACAGCTGTTCAGAAGTGGAATACGCTGCCTGGGAGTGTGGTGGAGTCTCCTTCTTTGGGGGTTTTAAACAGAGGCTGGATGGCCATCTGTTGGGAATGATTTGATTGTGTATTCCTGCATGGCAGGGGTTGGTCTAGATGGCCCTTGTGGTCTCTTCTAACTCTATGATTCTATAATAAAAGTTAAAAAAAGGGGGGGAAGCTAAACAGGGAAGGGAAGTGGATATCAAACCTTTGATCTACTAACTTGCAGTGGGCCAAGCACTGGTGCTGGTGGCTGCTCTTTAGCCCTCGGCTTCTGCTGTCCTTTCACTTCCTTGAAACTTGGCATCTTCTGAAGGGTTTCCTTGAGCTGTCTGAACTCTTCCATCTGGACCTGGATGAAGAATGAAGAGAAAGGACCTGAGGGCATCAGAAGTACAGTAGAACGCCCATATCCGTTGGGGATTGGTTCTGGGGCGGGGGTGTGGATACCGAAAACCGTGGATAATAGCGAACACTGTTGAAAATAATGGGACTTCCAGTTTAAAATACCAGAGTTGCCTTGGAGGACCTAAAAATGGCTAGAGGGGATACATTTTCTAGGAAGACTCTATGGTAGGTGTGCTGTTTTGTGTCCCGTGGATAATGAATTAGTGGATAGGGGGATACTACTTTCTACTTTCCCATACTACGACTCTCCAAGGTTGTGACATTGCCTGGATTGATTGATTGAATATCCCACCATTCCTCTGGCAGGCAAACCAAAGCGCCTTACAAAGAAAGTAAAACGAACCAAGAAAACAACACCACAAAAAGAAGGAAAAAAAGAGGAAGAAAGCTTTATAAAACCCTGATAATAATAAAAAAATTAAAACAGACTTAAACAAGGCATATTAAAATGCCATGGAAGTTTTAAAAGTACAAAACAATTGCAGGCCGGCCCCCTTGCCGCTCTCCTTTCGCTAACAGGCAAAGACCTTTTTACTTAAACAAGCACTCAAGGATTAATTGGTTGCTGGGAGTCTTTCCATGGGGAAGCATGTTGTTTTTTGAACCTTGCTTTGTTTTAATTTTTTTTTTGTTCTTTTAAAAGATTAATGTTCATTCATTGGGTGGGGGGGGGGAAGGAGAGGACACGACAATGCCCTCCTTATCCCCAAAGGTAACATGCTGCAGGTTGCGTCATTGCTTACGATGTGTTGTTTCCAAGCTTTGATCACGACTACCATGTCTGGTAGATGTCACTCTCCTCCATGAATTTCTCTCACCCGCTTGTAAAGCCATCAACGTTAATGGCCATCGCATCTTGTGGTGGTGAGTTCCACAAATTAATTCCACACTGAATGAAGCAGCGCTCCTTTTCGACTGAATCTCCTGCCAACTAGTTTTTTGGATAAGCCTGAATTCTAATGTTAAGTGGGGATAACATCGGATGGGGGGAACTTTCTTTATCCACTTTTTTTAACCTTTGGTCTTCTCAGGGACTCTGGGTCAGATAGGAGAACTAAAACCACTAGCGGCTGGAACAGAAACGTGGAGACAGGCAATTTTTTTGCTAGGGTGGAAAAATATTAGCTATTAGATCTGTTCTAGTGTTGGTAAACTGGATGAACTCTATGCTCCAGTGTCTTACAGTCCGAGAACAAGGTGGAGAAGGGGGAGAAAGCATTATGGTTCAGACTGGTCCATGATGACCCTGGCAGAGATTAACTGCTATGCAAATATGAAAGGAGGCAAAAGCAGCCCTGCCCATAGACACAAGGTGAAACAGTCACCTCAGAAGGAAGGTGCTAAGAAGTATTGCAGCAAGGTATCAGAGGACAGACCTAAGTTCTCTGCAACCCACCATGCCAGCCTGTTGCTTTCAGGGGGCACTGCCCCACTGTCAGTACTGCAGAATGATTCAACTATTGATCCAGTTGAATTTTGTATATGGAATGGGGACACTAGCTCATTCTTTGCCTCAAGCAGCAAAATGTCTTGGTCCTACCCTGAAGGACACATTAGGAAAAACTTCCTGACAGTAAGAGCTGTTCGGAAGTGGAATACACTGCCTTGTAGTGTGGTGGAGTCTCCTTCTTTGGAGGTTTTTAAACAGAGGCCGGATGGCCATTGGTCGAGAATGCTTTGATTGTGTATTCCTGCATGGCACGGGGTTGGACTGGATGGCCCTTGGGGTCTCTTCCAACTCTATGATTCTATGACACCTACCTCTGAAACTTACCTGAGCATTGAGAAGTTGCGAATGAACATCCTGGTGGGCCTTCCGAAGCAGCTTGCTTTCTTCCCTTAGCTTGTAAACAGTATCTACAACACAGCCACAAAATGAAACTGTTAACAACAGCACTTAACATTTCACAGTTCATGCAAGTAGAAATGCTAAGCCAGCTCCAGCAAATATTGCATTTCACAAATAATTCTCCGAGGTGGTAGCTCAGTAGCCTTTGATGCTATACTGCATTTTATTTCATTGTCTTGGAGTGTGGTGGAGTCTCCTTCTTTGGAGGTTTTAAAACAGCGGATGGATGGCCATCTTTTCGGTGAGCTTTGACTGTGTATTCCTGCATGGCAGGGGGTTGGACTAGATGGCCCTTGGGATCTCTTCCAACTCTATGATTCTATGAAAAGTGTCCATGATACTAAGACGGCAGATTTTCAATAATCTGTTATTTTCAATACAAGCATTAAAAAAAATTCTATACATGGCAAGGACAATCTTTTAAAAGAGGAATTCTAACTTCCTTTTCATACACAGGATTGATTCTCCTGGCACATTCTTAGAAGAAGAATCTCCCCTACCCTCTCACACAAGAATACTGTGTCATTCTGGACACCACAATTCAAGAAGGATGTTGACAAGCTGTGACGTGTCCAGAGGGAGGTCTGGAAGCCATGATGCCCTATGAGGAGCAGCATGTTAGGGAGTTGGGCATGTTTAGTCTGGAGAAGAGAAGGTTGAGAGGGGACACGATAGCCATGTTGAAATATTTGAAGGGGAGTCATACTGAGGATGGAGCAAGCTTGTTTTCTGCTGCTCTGGAGACTAGGACACGGAGCAATGGATTCAAACTACAGGAAAAGAGATTCCACTTAAACATTAGGAAGAACTTCCTGACAGTAAGAGCTGTTCGGAAGTGGAATGCACTGCCTGGGTGTGTGGTGGAGTCTCCTTCTTTGGAGGTTTTTAAGCAGAGGCTGGATGGCCATCTGTCGGGAAAGATTTGATTGTTTATTCCTGCATGGCAGAATGGGGTTGGACTAGATGGCCCTAGGGGTCTCTTCCAACTCTATGATTCTAAGAGGGAATGCCTCTTCTAGCGCCAGCTGAAAAGAATGTTTCCCCTTCTCTCTCACACACAGGATGGGAAGTCTCTATGACAAATGTTTGCATCATCTAAACCAAAGAAAGTTTCTTGCCATATGTGAATATAATCAAATGGTTGTCATTTTAAACTGCCCTCAAGTCAACCTCAACTCATGGCCACCCTGGGAATGAGACATCTCCAAGACATAACAGAAAGGTAAAGTGATCCCCTACAGACATTACATCAGGGGAGTACAAGAGAAATGTGCGACTGATCCCACGCTCACCTTGCAAACCGAGTATCTCACTATCCTTCTCCCTCTGCAACTGCGCATATTTTTGGTTGTGGGTTTCCACTATTTTACGATGCTCTAATTTCAGCCCATTGTGCTGCAACTGTAAATCAATCAGCTGTTTTTTGACTTCTTCGTGTTGATTCTGAACAGGGAAAAATAAAAAGAATTAATGGAGGAGCATCCCTGTGTTTCAAGCAAGATATGGCAGGAGTGGATGCTGATTCCCAGGGCTTGTCTATATGGTGAAAGTAATACGAACGGCATATGAATGGAAGGCGATCCATTCATACAGACATTTGCACAAATATGCGTCATTAGGAAGGGGGGCAGCAAAATCCACCGCAAAGTCCAAAGTGTAGCGTCCGGGGGCTTCATCTGGATTTTTTAAAAAGCTCTATACGACATGCAAATGTGTGATCATTTGGACGATCACATTCGCGCAGATACGAACAGGCAGCGCAATCTGATTGGCTGGATGAGCATGGGCGGCGGGCTAGCAAACAGGGAAAGCGCCTGCTGCCGCCATGTGGGATTTTCAGCTAATTGAGCATCCGGTAAATTGATCAAAAGGCGATCTTATACTGTACTCTCTTTTTCTAAAATATGAACTATCGCATGTGCACACCATGGGAAACTTTTAAAAAAAATGCCAGAGGCAGACTTAAAATCACAAGTAATCACTTAAGGCCGCCATCTTGGCTAGGGGGTCATGTGGAGTTTAGAGGGGCTCTTTTGTCCATGAAGACAGGTCGCGTCATTGCAAATGCCCGCTTTTTCAGAGCTGTTTGTATTTTTTTCCCCCCTCATATAAATAAAAACCCAGTCCCCTTTCACTCTGAAACATTTCAGCTCACTAACAAAAAATTAGTTCCTAATTCTGCGTCCAAAAGCAGAGGAAGGTGACATAAAGCCTCACAAATTAAAGAGGGTAACTAATATCCCAGAGAACAGAATTCAAAATGACCTTGACAGATTGGAAAGCTTGGCCAAAACAAACTAAATAAATTTCAACAGAAATAAATGTAAATAAACATACTACCTCTGGGCAGGAAAAATGAAATGCACAAATATAGGATGGGTGACACCTGGCTTGAAGGTAGTTCATGTGAAAAGGATCTTGGGGGTCTTAGTAGACCACAACGTATACAGTAGGACCCCCATATCCACTGATTCAATTATCCATGGGACACAAAAACAACGCACCTACCATAGTCTTCCTAGAAAATAGCCATTTTCTAGGTCCTCCAAGGCAACTCTATAGCATTTTAAACCTGAAGTCCCATTATTTTCAATGGTGTTCGCTATTATCCACGGTTTTTGGTATCCATGCCTCCCCCAGAACCTATCCCCAGTGGATATGGGGATCCTACTGTATATAACATGCATCAGTAGTGTCATGCAGCAGCCAAACAAGCCAATGCAACTCTGGAGCAAAGCTAGAGAGAGAAACTAGGACACAGAGCCTGTCTAAATGGTGAAAATAACCCTCTTAGAATTCGTTTAGAATCCTACCTGTCTTAATGGGACCCTATATAATTCTGCCATATTCAGAAGGAGGGGGTCCAAATCCACCATAAACCCCGAGGGAACAGCCCTCAGGGCTTCCCCCGATGTTTTTTAAAAACTCCATGGAGAATACGCATTAATGAGCATTAGGAGAGGTGATCGCATTTATTCGGATACCGCAGAAAAGCGGAGGTAGAAAGCTAATTAGCCAGATGGGAGCAGGGGTTGGGGCTTGCTTAGAAGACAAGTGGCCAGGAACCGCCATCTTGGATTGTCGCTTTAGCGAGGGAGAGATTATGCGACGAAACAGACTTTTTCTTTTCTTTTTTAACATTTATTTAGGTGGACTATTGCACTATTGTACACCTGCACCTTGGCTAGGCTTTTTTTTAAAAAAAAATACTGTTCGGCAGTAGCGACTGGCAAAAATAAGTGAGTCGAGGCCACCATCTTGAATTGTAGGACAGCAAAAGCAGGTCGCCTTGCATGCCTGTGATTTTGCCATTGGGACAAGGTGATCTGGCTTCGAATTTGCATGAGTACGCATCAATTCACATTCCCGCCCCTCGTCTAGACGGGCCCATAGCAAAAGCAGCTGGAAAAATGGGGAGGAAGGAGATTAATGATGACTATCCATGCCAAACTGGGATCGTTGGAAGCAGGACCAGTTTAAGGAATTTTGGGGGGGCCCTGAAACGCTTTATTTTGGGGGGCCCATATGCTCATCTCAGGTCAATGTAACCTAACTTAACCTAACCTATTCACAGTACAGAATATTTGGATTATTACTAATAATGTTTTTGCAGGAGGAGGGTTACCATGGGGGTCCCCCACAATGATGGGGCCCCCTGCGGATGCAGGATTCTTAAACTGGCCCTAGTTGGAAGGTACATAGGAAGCTATCCCCCAAAGTTCACATGTTACATAAATGGCCACCCACAGCTCCCTGGTGGTGCAGTAATAGTAATAATAATAATAATAATAATAATAATTTCTTTATATCCTGCCTCTCTACAAAACACAATAATCTGCAACATTCCTAGTCTGACATTCAGGTCTAATTGTCTCTCTCATACGCACACACAAATCTATTAGCTGACTCCATTCTTTCTGAAATCCCCAAGTTGTGCCAAGCAAGGCCTTCCACTCCACCAGCTCTCATCATGATTCTAGACTTATATTCTGAGTAATGAGACCTCAGGGCAGCGGCACTTTAATGAGTTACATAATGAATTACAGTACAGTACTTTTCAATATTATTTATGTAAGCTCTGGGAAGAAAGGGCCTTACAATATCCACAAATGCTTGGTTCTATTATATAAAGCAGAGTTGGGCTCACTTCCTTCTGCTTTGCATCATTAACATTTTTGAAATGAAAAAGCTAGAGTCTGTGACCAAATGAGGTTTTTAAAATCACAGGGTGCCTACTGAGAATTTATTAGCAACAGGGACCTAATTAATCTGTGTTAAGTGACCCCGAGTGCAACAAAAATGGACCTTTTTTTCCTCCCCAGGACTTTTTTTCTACGCAGGCTTATCAGAAAGCTTTTAAAAAACAAAGCAGGACACCTTGGCACAAGGTCCAGGTTTGAAGATTTGGTGGTTTAGTGGCTGCAACTATTGTTTTGGCAGAGTGGTCATGAGGAGTTGGCCTGTTCCAAGACATCTCCAAGTTTTGCATGACCTATTTTATCTTTTGACTAGAAATTGATCACCAACAATGGTCCGCCCTGGCCTCACATCGGGAGGCATGGAGACGCACTATCCACAATGCTGCAGCCTTATTTGAGAACTCACGCCGAACAAGTCTTCAAGAGAAATGACAACGCAGGAAGAATCACAACCCGGAAACATCACCCAAGGAGACCTTCTGCTGTGCTTTCTGCAACTGGACTTGTTTATCTCGGATTGGCCTTTTTAGTCATCAGCGCGCTTGCAGAAAATGCAGGATAAGTCCTTCCTGAATCTTCGTTTGTGAAGAGAAGCCAGAGAGAGAGAGAGCAGTGAGGTCTACTAACAGAAGCCAGACAGAAAATGGTGGTAAATTATCTACCGCACCCCATCAAAAATACACTGGGTAGGATTTTAAAAAGTAACTTTTCCAAACTCTCTTTCATGTTTGACAGCCACTGTCCTCAATAATGCATGCTCCTAATTTCATTCCTATTTTGATTTAGTGTGAGCTACTCCAGTGGTCAATTTGGAAGATGCATGCACCTTCCTCAGGATCTATGGTACCCAAATTAGACGTACAGTTGGACCCCAGTATCCATCGGGGTTTGGTTCCCTGACTTACTGTGGATACCGGAAACTGCGGATAACAGCGAACCTTATTAAAATAATGGGACTTCTGGTTAAAAATACCATAGAGTGGCTTGCATTGGAGGACCCAGAAGATGCCTAGAGAGGATGCCTCTCTAGGCATGTTCTAGCAAGACTCTATGGTATGTGTTCCTGCTTTGCGTCCGGTGGATAACAGAAACTGCAGATATTGGTTCAGTGGACACAGGGGTCCAATTGTATTTATTTATTTGCTTTATATCCTGCCTTACTCACAATACTGGGAGTGAAGGGAGCATTAAAACAGGAACAAATAAAAACACAAAAAAAGTTACAGTGTTATAAGACAAATAAACTGTAATATTAAAATACAACTGAATTAAAAGCAATTTAACGGTACATACAACAACAATTTTATTCATATAGTCCATAGACCCATCAAATAATAAACATAATGTACATTAATAGATAAAACCATAATACAAACCAATAAAATTAGGATACTTATTGATAGACTTTTTTGGAGCTCAGCCAACTTATTCACCTCTCTCACTTCCCTCTCACTCATCTTAATGACCACAGATAAGAACTTAGCAACTGACAAGGTAATATTAGGACATTTATCCTCTAGTAAGAATTTGACATAGAAAATTTAATGGTACATCAATAAGAACAGCACAGCACCCACTTCTTAGCAGCCAGATGGTTGCAAAGTGTCCACCTGAATAACTAAATTTTAAAAAGCCTTCATTTGCCAGCAGAAGGACAACAGGGAAGGGGCCAGGCTAGCCTCCTTTGGGAGGGAGTTCCAAACCTGGGAGCAGCCACCAAGAATTTTAGCTAATGATGAATGCACCATAGAATCACAGGATCATAGAGTTGGAAGAGACCTCAAGGGCCATCCAGTCCAACCCCCTGCCATGCAGGAATACACAATCAAATCATTCCCCACAGATGGCTATCCAGCCTTTGTTTAAAAACCTCCCAAGGAGACTCCGATACACTACAAGGCAGTGTATTCAACTTACTGTTCTTACAATAATGCAGTTTGAAATTGGCTCAATGCTGTGGAATCCTGGGAGCTGTCGTTCGTTGCGGCACCACAGCCCTCTGATAGAGAAGATTAAATATCTCATAGAATCATAGAATTGCAGAGTTGGAAGAGACCACGAGGGCCATCCAGTCCAACCCCCCTGCCACGCAGGAAATCACAATCAAAGCATCCCCGACAGATGGCCATCCAGCCTCTGTTTAAAGACCTCCAAGGAAGGAGACCCCACCACGCTCCGAGGGAGTGTGTTCCACTGCCGAACAGCTCTTACTGTCAAAAAGTTCCTCCTCATGTTGAGGTGGAATCTCTGTTCCTGGAGCTTGCACCCATTGCTCCGTGTTCCAGTCTCTGGAGCAGCAGAAAACAAGCCTGCTCCATCCTCAGCGTGACATCCCTTCAAATACTTAAACAGGGCTATCATATCACCTCTATACCGTCTTTTTTCCAGGCTAAACATACCCAGCTCCCTAAGTCTCTCCTCATAAGGCATCGTTTCCAGACCTTTCACCATTTTAGTTGCCCTTCTCTGGACACGCTCCAATTTGTCAATATCCTTTCTGAATTGTGGTGCCCAGAACTGGACACAGTATTCTAAGTGAGGTCTGACCAAGGCAGAATAGAGTGGCACTATTACTTCCCTTGATCTAGATACTATACTTCTATTGATACAGCCCAAAATTGCATTGGCCTTTTTAGCTGCCGCATCACACTGTTGGCTCATGTTCAACTTGTGGTCTACTAGGACTCCTAGATCCCTTTCGCACGTAGTCTCATTCAGCCAGGTCTCTCCCATCCTATATTTATGCATTTCATTTTTCCGCCCTAAATGCAGTACTTTACATTTCTCCGTATTGAATTTCATTTTGTTAGCTTTGGCCCAGCTCTCCAGTCTATCCAGGTCATTCTGAATTTTGATCCTGTCCTCTAGGGTATTAGCTACTCCTCCCAATTTGGTGTCATCTGCAAATTTGATAAGTATGCCCCTAATTCCCTCATCTAAGTCATTGATAAAGATGTTGAATAGCACTGGGCCCAGGACAGAACCCTGTGGCACCCCACTGGTCACATCTTTCCAAGACGAAGAGGAGCCACTGCTGAGCACCCTTTGGGTTCGGCCGGTCAACCAATTACAAATCCATTGAACAGTTAACTTGTCTAGCCCACATTCTACAAGCTTGTTTGCAAGAATGTCATGGGAAACCTTGTCAAAGGCCTTACTGAAATCAAGGTATGCGATGCCCATAGCGTTCCCTTCATCTACCAAGCTGGTAACTTTATCAAAAAAAAGAGATCAGTTTAGTCTGGCATGACTTGTTTCTCTGAAACCCATGTTGACTTTTTGTGATTATGGCATTGCCTTCTAAATGTTCACAGACTCTCTGTTTAATGATCTGCTCTAGAATCTTCCCTGGTATTGATGTCAGACTAACTGGACGATAGTTGTTGGGATCCTCTTTTTTCCCCTTTTTGAAGATGGGGACAACGTTTGCCCTCCTCCAGTCTGCTGGGACTTCTCCTGTTCTCCAGGAGTTCTCAAATATTATTGCCAATGGCTCTGAGATTATATTTGCCAGCTCTTTTAATACTCTTGGATGTAGTTCATCTGGTCCTGGAGATTTAAATTCATTTAGATTAAGAAGGTATTCCTGTACTACCTCTTTACTTATTTTGAGCTGGATTTCCCCTATTGTGTCCTCTGTTCCATTCTCCTCAGGTTGGTCCTCCTTTTCCTTTTCTGAAAACACTGAGGCAAAGAAGGTGTTGAGTAATTCTGCCTTTTCTCTGTCCCCTGTTAGCATTTTGCCATCTTCTCCACGTAGCGGCCCTATCATTTCCTTCTTCCTCCTTTTGCTGCAGACATACCCAAAAAAACCCTTTTTATTGTTCTTAACCTCCCTAGCAAGCCTGAGCTCATTCTGCGCTTTAGCTTTTCTGACTTTACTCCTACACGTGTTCGCTATCTGTTTGAATTCTTCTTTGGTGATTTCCCCCCTTTTCCATTTCCTATACATGTTCCGTTTAAAACTTAGCTCCATTGAAAGTTCTTTAGTCATCCATCCTGGTTTCTTGAGACACCTCCCATTTTTCTTCCTCAATGATACTGTTTCAAATTGTGCCTTCAGTATCTCCCTTTTGAGAAAGTCCCATCCGTCTTGAGGTCTCTTCTCTTTTAGTATTCTTGACCATGGGATCATCCCCAGTATTTCCCTGAGTTTACTGAAATCAGCTCTCCTAAAGTCAAGAATGCGTGTCTGACTATGCCTGGCTTCTCCTTTCCATTGTATAACAAACTCCAGGAGAACATGATCACTCTCACCTAAGGATCCCACCACTTGCACCCCATTAACCAGGTCGTCTCTGTTGGTTAGGATCAGATCTAAAATAGCTGACCCCCTTGTTGCCTCTTCCCCTTTTGGACCATGAAATTGTCTTCCAGGCATGTAAGGAATTTGCTAGACCTTGTAGTTTTGGATGAGTTAGATTGCCAGCAAATATCAGGATAGTTGAAGTCACCCATCACTACTACATCTCTCCTTTCTGCATGTATGTTCATCTCTTCTAGAAAGGCAACATCCAATTCCTCCGTCTGATTTGGGGGTCTGTAGTAGAGTCCCACAATAACATCCCTGTTGTTTCCCTCCCCTTTAATTTTTATCCAGATGCTCTCCACCTGGCTTCCAGTATTGATGTCATGGATCACTTCACTGGTGTAAATATCCCTGACATATAATGCTATTCCTCCTCCTTTCCTCTTTGGCCTGTTTCTCCTATAAAGGTTATACCCCTCTATTCCTACATTCCAGTCATGAGACTCGTCCCACCAGGTTTCAGTAATGCCTATTATCTCAAAGCATTACACATCCTGAGAGGTGACATGATAGCCGTGTTTAAATATTTGAAGGGATATCATACTGAGGATGGAGCAAGCTTGTTTTTTGCTGCTCCAGAGACTAGGACACGGTGCAATGGGTTCAAACGACAGGAAAAGAGATTCCACCTCAACATTAGGAATAACTTCCTGATTGTAAGAGCTGTTTGGAAGTGGAATACACTGCCTCATAATGTGGTGGAGTCTCCTTCTTTGGAGGTTTTTAAACAGAGGCTGGATGGCCATCTGTTGGGAATGATTTGATTGTGTATTCCTGCAAGGCAGAGTGTTGGACTAGATGGCCCTGGTGGTCTCTTCCAACTCTGTGATTCTATGAGTCTACATTTGCATATTGCAGAAGAGTTTCACAAGTGACCTCTCACCACCCCAGGACTCATTGTCATCACTCATGCTGGGATAACTCTCTGGTTTCAGTGGGATTGAAGGAGTCAATGTTGAAAAAGAAATCACCCTCCATGCTGGACCCTGGTGGACCTCACTTTACCACCTTCCCCTCCTCACCTTCCACTCACAACATCCACAGCACAGAAGGTTCAGGAAGACTTTGGCTGTAATTTGGAATATGGAACAACCTAGATTAGGGGTGGTAACCCTGAGGCATCACTCCCCAACTCCTATGTGTCCCAGCCAGCAGGTTGCAATGCCACCCAGAGGGCCACTGACTATGCTCTTCTGACCTAGGTTTGGAAAAGGAGAAGAGAGTCATTTACCTTCAGTATCTTATGCTGTGAGCTCAAGGCACCATATCTATTCATGGAATCTTGCTGAAACGAGAAGACCAAAAATAGCAAGTATTATCATTTTCATCAAAAGGATTCAATGTGCGACAGGACCTTGACCTCATCTTGCATTTATCAGAGATGCACTCTGCTGTCTGGCACAGAGATGGACTATAGCTCAGCGGCAGAGCATCTCCTCTATATGCAAAATGTCACCGATTCAATCCACCTGTTAGAAGGATCAAGAGGAGGGCACACTACCTGCCCAAAACCATGGAGTGCCATGTTTCTACCAGACAAAGCTGTGTTACACAGATAAAGAATTTGACCTGGTTTAAGGCAGCTTCCTGAATTCCTAAAGATGCTGAAATGCTTCTCTGGATAGAATATTTCAACCATCATCCCCTATAAATTCAGCTAAGCAGAGTCTGGAAAAAAAAATGGATAGAGCCAAGACTGCCTTGCAATCAATGGAGGTTTGGAACACAGCTTTGAAAAGTTACTCTTTGGATTGCCAGTCTCAGAATAGCCCTTTATCTGACTTCCTCTTGGTAATGAAAATCCAATTACCAGTATCATGGCTAGGAGGCACTTCAATACGCAATTCCTTCTTGCAATTCAATTTTCTACTATCTGGGGGAGTTATACAGTTGTTCCTTCATATTCACTGGAGATTGATTCCAGGACCCCCCGTAGATACCAAAATCCATGAATCCTCAAGTCCCATTATATGCAATGGCATAGCAAAATGGTGCCCCTTATATAAGATGGCAAAATCAAGGTCTGCTTTTTGGATTATTATTTTTTAAAAAATATTTTCATGCCATGAATACTTAAATCTGTGGATACCAAATCTGTGGATACGGAGGAGCAACTGTATATAGATCAGGAGCATATGACAGTTAAAAGCTGGAGCTTGGAGACAGGTTGAGCACAAATTTTTTAAATGTTGATTTGCTGAAGAAATTAAATCCATTAAGGCCAAACTATTCAGAATTCTCTATGAATTTAATTTGTTAATCACATTCTTAAGTAGATCATTAAATCACTGAATTAGAAATAATTCAAGGTGACTGAAAATGGCGAGTCACAGCTTCGAGGAATGCAAGCCATTGTTATTCAGAAATAATGTTTGTGTTAAAAAATTTACAATGATACAGTAATTAACTTTAAAATTACTGCTGAAATTTTTAACCAATTAGGGGTAACCAACTGATCTCGATAGAAATGAACTGAATACAAATGAATCTTTAACAAATTATTTCCAAGCTCTTGTACTGCATCTTTTTGGCTCATAACCTCTCAGCCCAACCTATTTCACAGGGTTGTTTTGGGCAGAAATGGTGGGAGGAATTTTCTTGGAGGCAGAGCTAGCAGCTACTAGCTCTATGTAACTGCTTAGTCAGTCTTTGGAGCTCAGTCTCTGGGGTCAACGGCATGCACCTTGAAGCATATGCAGTCATATCAAGTCAGAATTATTAAATTCTGAAAAGGGTGGCAAAAATAACTACAGGGATGGAGGAAGAATATGATGATAATAATAATAATAATAATAATAATAATAATATTTTATTTCTATCCTGCCCCTCTGCAACGCAATCGGGGCGGCTTACAATATAAAAACTCCATAGTCCCAGTACCCTAGCCCACCCCCTCTTAAAATAATATTAAATTATAAAAGAGGGAATAGAAATTATAATGAGGGAATAGAGGGCATTTTTATCAAGTTTGCAAATTCTTATCAAGTTTGCAAACACCAAATTAGGAGGGCTAGCGAATACCCCAGAGGACAGGATCAGAATCCAAAATGACCTCAACAGATTAGAAAGCTGGGCCGAAACTAACAAAATGAATTTCAACAGGGAGAAAGGTAGGATACTACACTTGGGCAGTAGTAAAAATGAAATGCCCAGAATCCTCCAAGCAATATGGTCACTTTTCCAAGTTCTGATTATTAGGAACAGTTTGCCACTCTACGTGAAGTGGCAAATACCGGTATATAAACCCATTACTCCCAAAAATACTACTCTACGGTGAACTTGCCACGGGTCAGCGTAAGAGGGGCGCTCCAAAAAAGCGATACAAAGACTCCCTGAAACAACATCTCAGGCTTGGCCAAATTGATCACCAACAGTGGTCCGCCCTGGCCTCGCATCGGGAGGCATGGAGACGCAATATCCACAATGCTGCAGCCTTATTTGAGAACTCACGACGAACAAGTCTTGAAGAGAAACGACAACGCAGAAAGAATCACAACCCAAAAACATCACCCAAGGAGACCTTCTGCTGTGCTTTTTGCAACCGGACTTGTTTATCTCGGATTGGCCTTTTTAGTCATCAGCGCGCTTGCAGAAGGCGCGGGATGAGTCCTTCCTGAATCTTCGTTTGCGAAGAAAAGCCAGAGAGAGAGAGAGAGAGACCTTTCTAATTACATTGGTGGTAAAAATAAAAGTTAAGCTAATGTTCCCCACTTTTTCTAACTATGTACAAATGTACATGTGTCTGCCCAAGACATAGGGTCTTCACATCCCAAAGTCCAGGTGCATGGATGCACCTTTACGTGTACATGTGATAAAAAATTATGCACATGTGTGAAGGAAGAAATAGGTGGCAGATTTGAAATTAGGAAGCTATAGTTAACTGGAACTTCCTGGTTTGTCCTATCACTTATATAAAACTCATATGCTAGTTTATTAAGCCAGCATTTGATCATGGCGATTAAACAACAAGATAATTAAACTTGGCCAGGTCCCTACTCTACAGTGCAGTTGGCATAACTGTCAATCCAGTACAATGAAAGAATCAGTCTGCATTACTCCTGATACATAGGCGTTGTCTATAAGAGGCAAAAAAACCCAGATTGCTCCACGGTAATGGCAATTTGTAGCAGCTTCTATTTGTTTTTGTTTTTGTTTTTTGTTTTTAAGATCGCTGGCATGCAAAACTATCCATGTTTGCTGTGCAAACGGGCATGCCTATGAATTAAGATGGTGGCCGTAAGTGAATTATTCGCTTTCAGACTTACCTCAATTTGCCACCACTGAACATTTTTTAAAAAAACTACGGTATATCCAATGTGTGCTAGAGCGATATTTCGCCTTAATAAAAAATCAAGACCCCCCCCACCAACATCCCATTTTATTGCCTTAGTGCTCGCTCGCTAAGGCGAAAATCCAACATGGTGTTAGCAAGCTCCACACCACACACTTGTCCGACCAATCATCTGCTCATATTGGGAAAGTGAATCAATTCAGTTGCTTGTCCCAATGAGCAGAAATGCACATTCCCCTCGCTGTTTTTCAAAAAATATGGGGAAAGTTGTAAAGGTGTTTCCCACGGAGTATATGGTGTTTTGGGGGGCCCTCCTTTATAATACGGCGAAATGATGCAAAATCCCATTAAGACTGATAGCATTCTCCTTGCATTCCGCGAGGATTTTCACCATTTAGACCATCCCATACTCTCACATGAAACTAGTTTTACCCACCTTTTCTTTATTGAGAGCTTCCTGAGCTTCTAACTTGTACACTAAAAAATCTAAAAGGGAAAAAAACAAGAGAGAAGAGATTAATGGGATTGCATGTTCTAGAATCTGGTTTATATTTTATAGAGGAAGCCAGCCAAATGTCTATGACCTAATATGTACCCACTATTTTTTTAAAAAAAAAGAACACGTGGAAAGAAAAAAAAAACAAAGTCTTTAAAAAGTCCAATGTCTTCTCCCATCACAGCACTGCAAATAAGAAAAAAAAGGAAAGAAATTAAAGAAGACGATGATGTGGAAAAAGCCCCACATCATTACAAAAATGGTTGCTGCCATCATCATCATCATTTTACATTTGACACTTTACATTGCCCAGTAGGCTTTAAAATAACCCTGCAAAATCATAGAATCATAGAATTGGAAGAGACGACAAGGGCCATCTAGTCCACCCCCCTACCCTGCATAATACCAATCAGAGCGTTCCCAAGAGATGGCCACCCAGCCTCTGCTTACAAGCCTCTGGAGGAGACGCCACCATGCTCCCAGGCAATGTATTCCACTTCCAAACAGTTCTTGCTGTCAGGAAGTTCTTCCTAATGTTGAGGCGGAATCTCTTTTCCTGTAATTTGAACCCATTGCTCCATGTCCTAGTCTCTGGAGCAGCAGAAAACAAGCTTGCTCCGTCTTCAGATAGATGTCTGCATTAGTCTGAGTAGCTGAGGATGCAGTGACCAGCACAGGATGCTGGGACCAGTCAGTCACGCCATACGACAAACATGTACTGTATGCTGTACCAGCACTATTTGTTAATAGTTTGTTTCTGGGCCCAGATTAAAGAGCTGGCAATGGCTTCTATAGTCCTAAACAGCTTGCTACCAGCTTGTCTGAAGGATCGCCTACACCCAGACATGGTTGCTCAGGCCTCAAACAGCCTCAGAGACTCTGCTCATGGGCCTTGTCATAACACCCCCTGGAAGATTCAAACATAGAGGAGGAGGCAGATAGTCAGGAAGTTGCAGCTCCTGATGACGGTGATCTCCAAGTCCGAGGAGCTGGGGGCTGAGGCAGAGTGGGGAGCCCTACTTCCCTGCAGGAGGGGGCAGGCGCTGAGGATACATTACTATCCTTTGCAGGACATCAAAGAAACCCATTACACTAAGCTCAGCAGCTCTTAAATAAGATATGCTGACTAATTAACTACCTGATATAGATTCATAGATGTGGAAGAGACCACAAGGGCCATCTAGTCCAACCCCCTGCTTTGCAGGAATACAGAATCAAAGCATTCCCGACATATGGCCACCCAGCTCCTGTTTAAAAAGCCTCCAATGCACGAGACTCCATAAACTCCCAGGCAGTGCTTTCCAGGCTAAACATACCCAGCTCCCTAAGCTGCTCCTCATAAAATATGGCTTCTAGACCTTTCACCATTTTGGTCACTCTCCTCTGGACATGGCTGCAGCTTGTTAACATCCTTCTTGAATTGTGGTGCCCAGAACTGGACACAGCGTTCCAGGTGAGGTCTGACCAAAGCAGAATAGAGTGGCACTATTACTTCCCTTGATCTAGACTCCTATACTCCTATACTCCTGTTGATACAGCCTAGAATCACATTGGCTTTTTTAGCTGCTGCATCACACTGCTGACTCATGTGTCTGTGCATGGAGCGTGTCCAGAGAAGGGCAACTAAAATGGTGAAAGGTCTGGAAACGATGCCTTATGAGGAGAGACTTAGGGAGCTGGGTATGTTTAGCCTGGAAAAAAGACGGTTAAGAGGCAATATGATAGCCCTGTTTAAGTATTTGAAGGGGTGTCACGTTTAGGATGGAGCAGGCTTGTTTTTTGCTGCTCCAGAGACTGGAACACGGAGCAATGGATGCAAGCTCCAGGAAGAGAGATTCCACCTCAACATTAGGAGCAACTTTTTGACAGTAAGAGCTGTTCGGCAGTGGAACGCACTCCCTCGGAGTGTGGTGGGGTCTCCTTCCTTGGAGTTCTTTAAACAGAGGCTGGATGGCCATCTGTCGAGGATGCTTTGATCGTGGTTTCCCTGTGTGGCAGGGGGGTTGGACTGGATGGCCCTCGTGGTCTCTTCCAACTCTGCAATTCTATGATTCTATGATTCTATGTTTAGCTTGTGGTCCACTAAGATTCCTAGGTCCCTTTTGCACATACTGCCATCAAGCCAGGTATCGCCCATCCTATATCCTGTCTTGAAACAACTGTCTATAAATCTTCCAGCAGCTCCCTGGCGGCTTTGTTGCATGCAACCATTCTGTCTTGGTGACTGGCAGTACTCTTCTCTGAACTGATGACTGATTGAGTATACAGTAATCAATAAGTATACTCTGTAAGGGTAGAAACAGAGAATATGAGTTATAATTTATATATTCAGGATGCAAAAGGCAGATAATTGAGTTTGAAGATGAGTTAAGAAGGGATGATGTAAATCGATTAACCACCACAACTGGGTGAAAATAAGGAAGGAGGATTGTTATGCTAGACGTTATGTTATGTGTTAATTTATGTGTTGCATTGTGTTGATTTTTTTCTTATTGTATGGGAACTGGTCTTATAAAAATATATTTTTTAAAAAAAGAATTTCACATTCACAAACTAAATTGTGGTCTCTTCCAACTCTACAATTCTATGATTCTATGAAATAAATAAATTTAAAATTAAAAAAAAATCAGTCCTCACAGCTGCTTCTGTGCCTGTCAAGTCAAGTGGGGATTAAGCAATTAGTGCACATGGCAGAAGCTGGCATTTTAATTTATGATGATTAGGGCTCACTTACGAACCTTTTGGAAGCCCTCAACAAACACAACAATTGCCATATTGATCCTCTTGCAAATGCTTAAGATGCATGAGCCAGGCCAGACTCATACATCTTGTAATGTAATGAGTGCTTTCTTTGTTTCTAAAAGGGCAATGCATCTGAGAGCTGGGATAGAGGTTGAAGAATCCATATGCTGTGTCAGGGGAGGGAAGTCCTAATTATGAAAACTTGGGAGAGGCAGGAACAGAGGCCTCCACGGGACCCAACGCCTTGTCCGGTCCAAAACATTTTTTCTACCTGAAGCAAAGGAGAAGGTGGCAACGCAGTCACTGCTCAAGTAGTGTTATGGTAAATTCTGACGTGCAGGCATTCACCATGATAGCCCAATTCTGGAGAATCCAAAAATGCAGGAATCTATGGCCCTGTCTATACGAGGGGGGGGAAAAACAACGATAATAGCAATTTGCAGTGCTGGAATCTATCTTAATGGTTAATAGATCCCCTAAACTTCGCATGCCCTGTAGCCAAGATGGTGGCTGCAAGTGAATTACATGCGCTTTTAAATCTGCCGCTGCCATTATTTTTTTTAAAAAAATGTTTACCATGGTGTGCACGAGCAATACTTCATATTTACAAAAAAGTATAAAAGAGGAAAAGATTGCTGTTTTATCGGCTTACCAACTTCTCACATAGCCAAAAATGCAACATGGCGGCAGCAGGCACTTGCCCTGTTTGCAAGCCCCACCCCATGAGTGTCTGGCCAATCAGCTTGTGCTGCTCGGCACAGCTACGCGAATGCGACTGTCTTAATGATCACACATTCGCATCCCCTACGGAGCTTTTTAAAAACTCAGAGAAAGCCTCTAAGGCTTCCTTGACAGAGTTTAAGGTGTATTTGGCTACCCTCTTTCTGAATGAGACGTATTGATGCGAATGTCCGTATAGACAGATCACCTTCCATTCGATTTCCATTAGGATTATCTTCACCATTTGGAAAGGACCTATATTGACACATATCCATAAACTGGGATGTAGGAGCTTTGATCTCTATCAGGAGCCTATCCCCAAATACTTTGCTTTGCAGCTCATGAGATACTGATGCAGAGAAAAAATATTCTGCCACCAGGTATCAAGAGGATTAGATCGTATTTGAAAAGGAACAGGTTATTTACTTATTAAAATATTTATATCCTGCCTGACAGGAAAAAAAAGATTTCAGGGTACAGTGTGAGCAGCAAAACAGCTTAACCCAATTCCTAATATATCAAGGAACTATAACACAGTGAGGCCACGATCACTAGGCTCCATAGCCTTTACTGGGAAAAAAAACAAGTTATAACTTGGTGCCAAGTGTCAAATGGCTGCCCACAGCTGGAGTGGCACAGCAAAGATGCCCCCCTGCATCGACACTTGGGGATTGTCCAAACGACAGGAAAAAATGCTCATTGGTGCACATTATCGCAAATTCGCAGCTGCGTCATTTTGCTGTAACGTTCATTTCACAATATCGTTTTAAATCGTATTACATCCTATTAAATACAATACAATTGTATTGTCCTAATGGAGGCAGAATGCAAATCAACGTGGAACTTGAGAAGCGAAGTAAGGCGACTTATTTCTGTCCTAATGAATGAACTATTGGCGGGGTTCCCCCGCAACAAACTCTCAATCAAGTATGCACATGTGTAATTCTCCGCCTTAATTGTCAAGTACTGCCTGCGTTCCATCACTGTCTGATTGGTTGTTGTATAATGGCAGGAAGATGGACGGCAATATACGAGGCCGCGCTCGCAACATAGCTCTACCTGGTTATTGTCACTCACAGTCTCTGGGTAGCAAGCACAGAGCTGTTCTCAGCTTTTTGTAGACCCGACAGCTTTTTTTCAAAGCTATTTTTTGGTGGGTTCCCCACCCCCACTTATTTTTTTTTATTTTATTTATTTATTTTTGCACTGCTCCGGAGAAACGGAGGAAGTTATAGAGCCCATAATGTATTTCACTCACTGGTAGGATACAAAAAAGGGACTCCCTTCATTTCTGCCCTCTCCCCCATGTTTCCTTTTCCTAACGAATAAAACTCCAAAAAATTCTTCAGGTTGGCCAACTCACCTTCTTTTGTCTTCTTGTGTTCCCCTCTCTCCTTCTGCAAGGATCGTTCGAGACGGGATCTGTGTTCGTAAACAACTGCAGCCAGAGAGGAATAAAAAGGGATAAAGAAAAATCAACATGAGTAACGGGTCTCCACGCAGTCACAAGGGATTATAAGCGCAAGGGGGAACGATCCACATTCTACGCCAAGGAAACCTGCGCTCTCACAAGGGATTATTAGCGCGGGGGGAACGATCCACATTCTACGCCAAGGAAACCTGGCTCTCACAGGAGATTATTAGCGCGGGGGGAACGATCCACATTCTACGCCAAGGAAACCTGGCTCTCACAGGAGATTATTAGCGCGGGGGGAACGATCCACATTCTACGCCAAGGAAACCTGCGCTCTGCAGCCAGAGAACAGTATTGGGGGGGACCTGGAACCAATCCCCCGTGGATATGGGGGTCCTAATGTACATTGAAATGATGCAGAATCCCACTGAGACAGATCGTATTCTGGTATTTTCGCCATTTAGACAACCCCTACATTTGAATCTTGGTTCTTGGGAACATTGTAGGAAGATTATTTGAACACACTTAAGAGACACTAAACACACTGGAAAAGAATTGCACAAAAAAGCATTTGCCACGCTGATCTCTCAAAATCCTTGTTTTCTCAGTGGAATAATTGGGTTCAGGGAAAGCACCTCAAAATAAAATAAAATTACACACCATGTTTCTCCCCTAAAATATTTTGCTTTCCCTGCTCATGGGTCTTCTCTTGATCTCATCAATTCTGCTGATAACTGATTTTTCTAGGTATAGAGCTGGCCAATCTGGGAAAATTATTTTTAAAAAGTGGGTACGGTTATAGTTCCAAGATATAGTTCCAAATCGCTAGACTCCATTATTGTTACATTTTGAGAAAAAGCAGCTATTCCCCATTTTGAAAAATAACTACAGTTGTCCCTCCATATCCATGGATTTGGTATCCACGGATTTAAATATTCACAGCTTGAAAATATTTTTAAAAATAATAATAATCCAAACAGCAAACCTTGATTTTGCCATCTTACATAAGGGGCACCATTTTGCTATGCCATTGCATCTAATGGGATTTGAGTATTCACGGATTTTGGTGTCCATGGGAGGTCCTGGAACCAAACCCCAGCGAATACGAAGGGACAACTGTACTGTAAATATCTTGTTTCCGTTATGAAAAACAATATCCAATTGGCCCATACGGCTGTCCTGTGGCAGAAAATACTCTCTCCGGTCTTGTTTATACGAGGGGGGAAAATACGAACACATTCGAAAAGGCAGGTGTTCACAATTATGCAAACTGCCTACATGGCCAAAAGACACCCCCCCAACCCCGCATGACCCCCTAGCCAGCTGGCGGCCGTGAGTGATTTACTCGCGATATTAAATCTGCCACCACCAATTTAAAAAAACTAGTTTCCCACGGTGCGCACAAGCAACACTTTGTATCTACAAAGACAGAAATAATTAAAAAAAGAGTATAAAATGGTCGTTTCATTGACTTACCAGACCCTCGCTTAGCTGAAAATCCAACATGGTGGCCGCAGCTGCTATCCCTCTTTGCTATTCCCGCCCACATCCTCATCCAGCCAATCAGATTGCACTGCTTGTTTGTATTTGTGCGAATGTGAGTATTCAAACGATCGCACATTCGCATGTCGTATGGAGATTTTTAAAAAAAATCCACACAAAGCCCCGAACGTGGTTTGCACGGACTTTGCAGTGGATTTTGCTACCACCCCCTTCCGAATGACACATATTTGTGCGAACAGACATTTGAACAGATCGCCGTATGTTCGCATGCTGTTCGTATATTTTTTGAGTGTATAGACAGGACCTCCTTCTGTCCACCTAGTTGTCACTATCCCTGCCATAGTTGCATGACCCATTTGAGAAGCCAAGTAAGTACCAATTTATTGTTGCTGCACACTTTTAAGACATATCTGACTTATGGTGACCCTAAGGTGAACCTATCATGGGGTTTTCTTGGAAAGATTTATTCAGGGGAGGTTTACCATTGTGAGGCTGAGAGAATGTGATTTGCCCAAGGTCACCCAGTGAGTTTCCATGGCCAAGTGGGGATTTGAATCCTTGACTCCAAGGGTCCTCTTCCAACATCAAAATGGCTGTACACGCTGGCTCTATATCTAATAATCTGGGGAAGGCCTAGACACTAAACTCATGGGTCCCTTATGGGAGAAAAGCAGGATAAAAATTAAATAAAATGAAATTTACTTGGGAGTGCAGTTATCCCTTTATATTCGCTGGGGTTTGGTTCCAGGACCCCTGTGGATACCAAAATCCGTGAATACTCAAGTCCCCTGTATTGTTATGCAATGGCATAACAAAATGGTGTCCCTTATAGAAGATGGCAAAATCAAGGTTTGCTTTTTGGATTACTATTTTTTAAAGAATATTTTCAAGCCGTGAATACTTAAATCCATGGATACAGAGGGACAACTGTACATCCAATTGAACTTACTTTGAGGTACTTAGGTCTGCAAAGGTTGATGTTATAATTTTATCAGCTTAAGTAGTTATTCCCTGCTTAGGTTATTCGTGACACATCTAACCGAAATTAGATTTCTTTTCTTTTCCCCCATGCCTTTTCTCCGTACATAAATGTCTAGAGGCAAGTACATTTTGCAAAGGCCCCTGCTCTTACTCTACGAGAGCCATACCCAAGGGCCCGAGGAACATTGAAGGGCATTTGGGAGATGGAGAAGAGCAAACCGACTTGAGCTCGGAGGAAGTCAGGAAGCGGAGGCTTAGCGCTAGAGCCTCAGCTAGCTAAAATCTAACATCTGCATTGGATGCCAGCTATTGTTTTCTTTTCCGCGTAGATCAGGGAAGAATAAGAAACTCCCTGGCTTCCCCTCCACAAACGCTGCTAAGTGAAAAATACCCCGGGCCAGCCTTTCAACGTTTGGTGCCGAACAATGGCTTTTCATAAGCTTTGAAAGGGGCATCGGAGTACTTTCTGAAAAACAGGCCCCCTTAGCACTCTGACATGGCCTCAGGTCAACACAATAAGAGAAAAAGCTCTTTTTCAAGCTAAGCCAGAGCAGTGCATGGGAAGCTACATTTCTCTGGTAACGCAAGTCCTTACAAACTGATCTACAAACATGTCATTCACTGATATACAGTTATTCCTCCGTATCCACGGATTTGGTATCCACAGATTTAAGTATTCATGGCTTGAAAATATTCTTTAAAAAATAAGAATCCAAAAAGCAAACCTTGATTTCGCCATCTTATATAAGGGACACCATTTTGCTCTGCCATTGCATATACAGTCGTCCCTCCACATTCATGGGAGTTAGGGTCTCGAGACCCCCGCCAATGTGGAAAAATTGCGAATACCAAATGCTGCTCCCGCGACCCCCCCCACCCAGAGGGAGGGAGGTGGCGGGAGGGAGTCTGGCCAGCCTGGCTGGCCTCTCCGCGGCCTTCCTGAGGGGACTCCGGGCCTTAGAAGCCCCGGAGCCCGCTTAGGAAGGCTGGGGAAGGCAGCAGGAGGGCAGGGAGGGTCTTAGAAGCCTCGGAGTCCCCTCAGGAAGGCCGGGGAAAGCAGCGGGAGGGAGGGAGGGAGGCTGCCTGCCTCCCTGCGGTCCTCCTGAGCGGACTCCAGGGCTTTGAAGCCCCGGAGCCACCTGTGGAAGGCTGGGGAAGGCGCAGACAGGAGGTTGCCCCGTCTCTCGCCAGCCTTCCTGAAGGGGCCCAGGGCTAAACCGCAAATAATCAAAACTGCGAGTGTGAAAGGCACAAATGTGGAGGGGCAATTGTAATGGGACTTGAGTATTCACAGATTTTGGTATCCACGGGGGGGTGGTGGTCCTAGAACCAAACCCCAGCGAATATGAAGGGACAACTATAATTCCTTTGCCAATAACTATCTATACAGTTGTCCCTTCATATTGGATGGGGTTTGCTTCTAGGACACCCCATGGATACCAAAATCCGCAAATAAAGTCCCATTAGATGCAATGGCATAGCAAAATGGTGTCCCTTATACAAGATGGCAAAATCAAGGTTTTCTTTTTGGATTATTATTTTTTTAACAATATTTTCAAGCTGTGAATACTTAAATCCCTGGATACCAAATCTATGGATATGGAGGGACAACTATATATATATATATATATATATACATATACATATATATATATACATACATATATATATATATATATATATATATATACACACACACACACACACATAAAACACTTGGGTATGTTGCCTTTCCCAGTGTGCTGATTGGCTGCTCAGGAAACACACCCAACCAATCACCACCCACATGAAAATTCCCTCTCCACCTCACAATCCACTCCTGCCACTCAGTCTGTGATCCAGATTGGGACCCAGGCAGTCAACTGGCGGCAGCGGTAGGCCACTTGTGATGGGACCCGGACAGTTAACTGTAGCGGCGGCAGGACGCCGCTGCTGACATGATAATGGAACTGAGACAGTCAACTGGCGGTGGTGGTGGGATGCCCCTGCTGCCACTGCAACAAGACCCAGACAGTCAACTGGCAGCCGTGGTGGGACGCTGCTGCCGCCACTGCAACAAAACCAAACAGTCAACTGGCGGTGGCGACGGGCCGCCTGCAACAGGACCCAGGCAGTCAACTGCAGCGGCTGCAGGGCAACAGAGCAAGTCACCCTCAGCCATTCTGGGAAAAGTGTGGAGCACTGAGAAGGGGGAGGAGGAATTTAAAAACCCACCAGCCTACCTTACAGGGTTGTCATGAAGTCTACCAGGCATTTGGGGGGAGTTTTTTAAAGGCATATGTACTGCTAGTATAATATATTACAACTGAAATTTGAGCTGTAGAACTTAAAGAGTTGGAAGGGATCACAAGGGACATCTAGTCCAACCCCTTTATGGAGGAATGTACAAATGAAGTATTCCTGAGAGACAGCCATCCAACTTTTGTTTAAAGACCTCCAAAGATGGCAAGTCCACCACCCTCCAAGGCAGTCCCTTCCACTCTTAGTTGTCAGGACGTTGTTCCTAATGTTTAGGTGGAATCTCTTTTTGTGCAATTTCCAAACCACTGGTTCAGGTTCTCTGTAGCAGCAGAAATCAAACTTGTTCCACCTCCTTCACTCCTTTTGAGTTACAATGGTTTGTTTTTAAGTTATGGGGCACAGCTATCACTCAATGCTAGAGGAGGAACATCACGTGGTTCATGTGCTGGCTTGTGTTGTGCTTTATGCTCATCATACCTTCCAACTGATCAAATATGAAATATGGACATAACGCAGCAATATTCTAAGGACTGGGAACTTGCACACTTTAACAGCACGATGATATTCTTAGGGCAGAAAGCTACATTTTGCAGCTAAAACTAATTCCTGCAGCTTTCCTTACAGGCATATAGTTCTGACTCGCCACGGGTCAGCGTAAGAGGGGCGCTCCAAAAATATCCACAATGCTGCAGCCTTATTTGAGAACTCACGACGAACAAGTCTTAAAGAGAAACGACAACGCAGAAAGAATCACAACCCAAAAACATCACCCAAGGAGACCTTCTGCTGTGCTTTTTGCAACCGGACTTATTTATCTCGGATTGGCCTTTTTAGTCATCAGCGCGCTTGCAGAAAGCACGGGATGAGTCCTTCCTGAATCTTCGTTTGCGAAGAAAAGCCAAAGAGAGAGAGAGATAGTTCTACTGACATAAATCCAGAATCTGGACATTTTAACTTTTCTTTTTTACAAAAGCTCCCAGAATCCCCCAGCCATCATGGTCATCATCCTGGCTGGAGCATTATAGGAACTGTGGGTTTATTTTTTTTTTTTAATTCCAAGCTCAGAGTGACAATGATGCCCTTTCTGGAATTTCAGCCCCAAAGCAAAATCTTCTCAGGAATTTGAGGGTGGAAAATACAGTTGTCCCTCCGTATCCACAGATTTGGTATCCACGGATTTAAGTACTCACAGCTTGAAAATATTCTTTAAAAAATAATAATCCAAAAAGCAAACCTTGATTTTGCCATCTTATATAAGGGACACCATTTTGTTATGCCATTGCATATAATGGGACTTGAGTATTCAGGGATTTTGGTATCCACGGGGGGTCCTGGAACCAAACCCCAGCAAATATGAAGGAACAACTGTAACTTGCTTGGTTGGGTGTGGGTTTCCTAAGCAGCCAATCAGCACACTGGGAAAGGCAACATACCCAAGAGAATTATATATATAGAAGATTATTCCACTTTACCTGTCATGGTTCCACCTTATAGGAATCCTGGAGTGTGTAGTTTGGTGGGGCACTGAATCTTTCCTGCTGAGAATTTGGTTTTTTTTAATAAATACTTTTATTGAGAAATATTTTGTTTTTTTGTAATATTTTGTTACAACCAACCAACATATTCAACAAACAAATACAACAATATTTTGTTACAACCTACCAACGTATTCTTCGTATTCCTGATACAAAGCATTTTCATTTATATAATCAAAAATTAAAAGAAAATCCAACTTCTCACTAACATAACTCTTTTCTTGCATTCTTGCAAAGAAAACTCTGTTTTGAGATGCATACCAGAGTCTCGCCAGACCCAATGTGGCAGGATATGACTTTCATCCCAAATGCTCAGCTTGCACTTTAAGTCCAACAGATGCTCCACGTGACACATCTGGCCATCCTTAGCGCCTTGCTCTTCTCATTCAGATCTCAGTGAGAAGATCTGAGCAATGAGTAGCTTTAAAAAAGCACTAAAGACGGATCTCTTTCGGCAGGCCTTTCCTAATTAGATCCCAGCCTCAGGGGATCCTGGCTTCTTTTAGTCCGCTGGTCATTTATTGTATTTTATTGTATTTATTGTTTTAAATGTGATTTTAGATTAGTTGGTTTTAATTTATAATTGTTTAATTTTTTTTATGGGGGAGGGTGGGGGTGGGGGTGTTTGGGGAGTTATCTGTATTGTATTTTAATTTTTGTAAGCCGCCCCGATTGTTTTAACAGAGGGGCGGGGTATAAATAATAATAATAATTATTATTATTATGTTTTTTGACAGGGCAAAGAAAGAGGTAGGTGTGGTAATCAACCAACCCTGCTTTCTTTCTTTTTTTATTATTATTATTTTTATTAATTCAATGTCAGTATAGATTTACAAACTTATCAATCATTCCATCTCCTATTACAATTCCATCTCTTATACCCATTAACAGTTTATCAATTTTTGGTACTATCATACATTGTATTTCTTACATCGTATTATTAAACCCATTACATTTTTAATATCTTGACACTCATTTTTTCTTCTCATGTTACTCCATTAACCTTCCTTACTTTTATTCATTCTTTTCTTCTTACTTCCTCTGTCTTAAATTACACCAGTCTGAGTTGTTTTATCCTATCTACCTATATATCCTCTGTCATCTGACTACTCCATTTTCATTCTATACTTTCTTTACTAACTTGTCAGCTTATTCAAATTCTATTTCTCTTTCTTTTAGTTTCTGTATTCTGCTTCCTTGTTTTCAATCCTCAAAAACTGGGCTTTTTTCCATATTCCATCTTTTTTGCAAATATTTTATAACTGGTAACCTTCTTCTTTACCTTTTTTACATCTCCTCCTCTAATGATATATGTTAATTTATTGTTTCCTATCATTTCTTGTATCTTTGATAGCCACTCCTCAATGGTTGGTAGTTCCTTCTTTTTCCAGTAGGCTGCTATTTTTATTCTCGCCACTGATATTAAGTATAGTAGTATTCTTCTAAATTTTTTGACATCCTGTCTATTCAGATTTGTTGATAAATTTAATAAATACAATTTTGGGTCCAATTGGATTTGGATTCTGAATATTTTTTTGAAGTATTTTATGTACCTTAATCCAGAATGTTTGGGTTAGCTGACATTTCCACCACATCTGGTATAATGTGCCGATCTCTTTTTCACATTTCCAACTTTCTTTCAAGGGAATGTTGTGGTGGTGGTTGTGTAACTTCAAATCATTTCCGCCTTATAGCAACCCTAAGAGGTTTACTTGGCAAGGTTTCATAGAATCATAGAGTTGGAAGAGGGGGTTTGCCATTGCCTTCCTCTGAGGCTGAGAGAGTGTGACTTGCCCAAGGTCACCCAGTGGGTTTCCATGGCTGAATGGATTCGAACCCTGGTCTCCAAAGTCATAGTCCAACGCTCAAATCACAAGAATTGGAGCTAAGAGGAAGCCGGTCACAAAATCTTTTTCCCCTCACTCCAGGTATTGTTTTCAGTAATTTACCCCAAATTCTATAGGTTAGATTTTAGGACATCAAAACACAATTTATTTAATAAATAATTAACCATACATCTCCAAAGAACTCAACAGCAGGATTGACCTGTCTTAACGGTAGTTTGGCAAAATTGCAGGCATGTAAGGCTATCCGCTTTTGCTGTCCCAATGGGCGTACCTGCAATTCAAGATGGCGGGCACAACTCATATTTTATTTTCTCCAGTTGCCGACCTGTCTTAAGGGTAGTTTGGCAAAATTGCAGGCATGCAAGGCTATCCGCTTTTGCTGTCCCAATGGGCGTACCTGCAATTCAAGATGGCGGGCACAACTCATATTTTATTTTCTCCAGTTGCCGTCACCAAACAGTTTTTTTTTTAAAGGCATATCCACAGTGCGCAAGTGCAATATTCCACCTAACAAAACATAAAAAATAAAAGAAAAAAGCTGTTTCGTCACCTCAGTGCACAATCGCTAAGATGAAAATCCAAGATGGTGGTTCTGGCGTGCTTGCCTTCTTAGCAAGCCCCACCCCCTCCTCCTGTCTGGCCAATCAGCTTTCTACTTCTGCTTTTCTGGGACTATGCGAATAAAAGTGATCGCCTGTCCTAATGATTGACAATACGCATGATCTACGGCCTCCCCTTGGTCTAGCTCAGGGATTGCCAAACTCTAGTCCTCCAGATGTTTTGGAGTTCAACTCCCAGAAACCCCAGTCAGCTTGTCCAATGGTCAGGGATTCTGGGAGCTGAAGTCCAAAACACCCGGAAGACCAGACTTTGGGAAGCACTGGTCTACCTGCTGGCACAGATGAATTTTTCAGGCACAAAAGAAAGACCAGGCAGGGTACAGCGCAGGAGTTTCCATCCCATTCAAACATGCAGAGAAGAAAACTAGAAGTTTTGCTTAGCTGGCTGTAGCTCCATTCTGCCATTACAAGCAGCTACTAAAACACCTCTTTAAAAATCCCTCTGGAACAATAAGAAATGAGGAAGGCTTCTTTTCTCCCTTAGTGTTTCCAGCAAAGTGGATGCTCCAGCAGGCTTGCAGAACTGAAAAACAGACATCCCAACAAGGATTTCCGCAGCATTTTAAAAATATGTATTCTTCTTCAGTGAGCTGTTCGCAATTTTGTACAAAACAGCTTAATTCAAGGTATTTTTAGGGCTTGTCTAAATGGTGAAAATAATCCTAACAGGATGCAAATGGAAGGCGATCTGTACAAATGGACATTCGTATAAATTCATGTCATTCGGAAGGGGGGGCAGTCAAATCTACTGCAAACTCCGTGTGGGTAGCCTCCGGGGCTTCCTCTGGATTTTTAAAAAAGCTCCGTACGGCATGCAAATATGCAGTCATTTGGACACTTGCATTTGTATTCGTGCAACCAGGGAGCGCAGCTGCGAACAGGCAGCATAATCTGATTGGCTGGACAAGTATGGCGGGTGAAGCTAGCAAACAGGGAAAGCACCTCCTGCCATACTGGATTTTCGGCTAAGCAAGGGTACAGAAAGTTGATAAAATGGCAATCTTATACTCTCTTTTTTTTCTTTTTGTAAATATGAAATATCACATGTGCACACTATGGTAAACTGTTTTTTTTAAATGGCAACAGCAGATTTAAAATCGCAAGTAATTGACTCGCAGCCGCCATCTTGGCTAGGGGTCATGAGAAGTTTAGGGGGGCTCTTTTGACACAGTATCCAAGGTAAGTCTGGGAATCAAACCCCCATGGATATAGGGGTCCAACTGTACTGTGAAATTTGGAGATTGTTTTTAACAGCCACTTTCCAGCATTGGGAGAGATCTTTATTCATCATTAACATCTCCACAGCGGTAAGATAATTAGTAATCTGTTCACTGTGTTTGGACCGAAAATCCTTAATTGCTCAAAAGCTCTAGAGATAAATAATGCCACATCCCATCTTTACTAATACAAATCTGACCTAAATGGCTCTTACCTGCATTGGTTTAAAACAATTAAGTCAGTCCTTTCATTTGTATACCGGGGCAGACAATGTATGCCTGTCCAGATATTGTCAGATTATAGCTTCCAGCAACCCTTCCCAATAGCAGAGGAAAGCTGGACATTAGAGTCCAACAACTACTTACTGGCTACACCTGGTTTACAACAATTCCACAACACAAACTTACAAACTCACAATTGACTAGAGGAGGGCTTAGGGCTGGGAATTGTGTGGTCCTCTAGAAGAATGATTCTTCAAACTCTAGTCTTCCAGGTGTTTAGGACTTCAGCTCCCAGAAGTCTCAGACACCTTGGCCAATGATCAGGGATTCTGGGAGCTGAAGTTCAAAACACCTGGAAGACCAGAATTTGGGAAACACGGCACTAGATGTTCTAAACCTAAATACCCTAAAGGCACCAGATCCTGTCTGATCTTGGAAACTATGCAGGGTCAGCTCTGGTTAGTACTTGGATGGGAGAGCGCCAATGAATACCAGGCGCTGTAGGCTATTATTTTAGAGGAAGGAACCGGCAAAAGCACCTCTGAGAATTCCTTGCTTAAGAAAACCCTACGAAATTGATAGGGACACCATAAGTCAACAGGTTACTTGGAAGCACACACACAATGTTCTTGAACTGTAGCTCTCAACATTCTTCACCACCTGCTCTGCTGGCTAGGACTGCTGGGAGTTGCAGTTCAACAACATCTGGAGGGCCACTCTCTCTAACCTACAATATAGGGCAGAATCAGCCCTGCTCCCAACTGAGGTGCCTGAGCTTGTGAACTTTCCCGGCGGTTTCATGTAGAGATTAAATAGTGTGGGGATAAAACACAACCGTGGGGCTGACACACAAGGGGTCCAACAGGAGTCCCCCAAACTTACACTCTTAATTTCTTTTTCAAATAATTAATGCAGTCCTGTTCCGTGAGTTGCTGGACCAAGACATGAACTTGTCTTAACTTTGGGCACAATTTGATGAATGAAAGCCCAAACCATGTCATCCACACACATCAGACTGGAAATTTTCTTGCCTCATGTATGTAGGAATAGGGAGAGGTAGGAGATGAGATATGTTGGACTACATTATCAATAAAGAAGTGGAAAAGAAGCCAGACTACAGCCCTGTCTAACCCATCAAATAACTTTTGCCTTCCATAACACTATTTAAACCGTGGTGGCCAAAACATGGCCCTTCAAATGTTGTTGGACAGCAACTCCCATGAGTCCTAGCCAGTACAATCAATGGTGAGGGATGCTGGAAGTTGCAGTCCAGTAACATCTGGAGGGTTGCATTCTGTTCACCTCTGATAAAATCCCACCCTAACCTATCTCACATTAGGTTGAAGCCTTTGACTAATTTGTGGTCCATATTTGTGTGGGTTTTCCCTAGAGAGAGGACCTAGTGATGGGCTAAAGCTAACTCTGTGTGCACTGCAAGCAATTCACTTGGAGATCCTTGAATTGATTTGTTTATCACATCGCAAAGGAGAAAGCATTGATCTGTAGTGCTTTGCCTCTTTCAAAAGCTTGCTTCTTGCTCCCAGATAATATTATTGATTTCCTCCTAGAATTCTAGTTTGTGTAATAAATATCAGGTATGCAGCTTAGAGGCTACACTAAACAGGTATTTAGGTCTATGATCTGCAGTGAGGCCTTGCTTGTTACCTTGTAAAAAAAAACCAAATAATTATACTAGACAACCAGTCTTGGGGGGTGCAAATACTTTTCAAATTAAAATACATAAGCAGGGAGAGCCAGCGTGGTGTAGCGGCTTGAGTGTTTGACTAGGAATCTGGAGACCAAGGTTCGAATCGCCACTCAGCTGTGGAAACTCTCAGGTGACCTTGGCCAAGTCACACTCTCTCAGCTTCAAAGGAAGTCAAAGGCAACCCCCTCACTGAAGAAATCTTGCCAAGAAAACTCCACGAGACGCTCGCCTTAGGTTTGCCATCAGTCAGAAATGACTTGAAGTTAGCAGTTGTGCTTGGGATCTTTTTAGAATAGCTTTTGTTGTTGTTCATGTTGTTGCTGTTTAAGTTCCCTGGATAGTGCAGACAGACACAAATGTACAAAGCTAATCAAAATATTAAACAACATGGCTTGGCTATTAAAGATGTACAGTAATCCTACACCAATGAACATTTGCTGGAGTGATGCTGTGCTGCAAAAATGTGCAAAACTTGTTGCAATTAAATCTCCCTTAAATTCATGGCCGAAAGTTGGTCACCCTACGGGCACATGTCTGCCTAGACTTTTCCGTCAGATTCAGAAAGTGCCCGATATAGGCCTGGCTGCTTGGATTTAGAGCACTTCGGAGGGTCTCTTTTCCTGCCCTGCTGTTCTATTCTAGGAAAAGTGTCACCATCTGGAAAGCAGGGCAGGCACTTCAACTGTAATGACCGGAACTGGCATCTGGCCAGAGTCCCTGAGCTAAGCCCTGGGTGTCCAGCAATCTGAGGGGGGGAAAACCAACCATTCAATTGCTTGTAACATAAGGCAAATGATGCTTCCTGAAGTACATTTAAATCAATATGGCTTAGCTTTTGAAAGGAGAGGTGAAGAGCTTCGAATGGATACTACAACTTTGGATACTACAACTCCCAGGAGTCCCAACCAATTTTAACTTTAATATTTTCCAAGGCAGAGATCCCTGTGTTCTCAGACGTTCTTTTCCTGCTCTGTTTTAATAAAAATTAATTGGTGGGGGGAACAGAGGGAAGCAGCCCATGCTCCAGTTCTGTAAATTTTTATTCAATTCCGAAATAAGATGTGCTACGGGGTAGCTCAAGATATTCTGCTGCCTGTGGCAGCGGAGGAAATGGCGCACACACACATCCTCACAAACTCCATTTAGTCAAGGTGCTTGACATCCTAGGTCTCTCTCTCTCTCTCTCTCTCTCTCTCTCTCTCTGGCTTTTCTTCGCAAACGAAGATTCAGGAAGGACTCATCCCGCGCTTTCTGCAAGCATGCTGATGACTAAAAAGGCCATGTTAAGGAAAATGCAACATGGGACATACAGTGAAAGAAATAAAATATGTATGTGAAAGTCACAATGACTAAGCAAGAGCAATTATGAAGCTACACAGGTGAAACTGCTAATGTAATCTAGAAGTCCTGAGAGCCAAGGACAGAGGTACTGAATGCAGAATGGAAACACCTGAGAATCATTAAGTGTACAAGGTGAAATGTTGAAATACATGGGTTGGTCTTAAGCATGGGTGGAACTATGTGGACCAATCAGAATGGAAGTACACACCCACTGGGTGGAAACTAACTAGTGGGTGGTGATAAACAATGGCTATAAAATTTGCAATGTTTGCCAATGTATTGTGGTTGAGTAGAGGTGGAGTAGTGTGTAGAGATTGTAATTTGTTGACCATATAGTATATTTATATAGAAGAATAAAGTAGGTTTTATATAAAACTACTGAGTTGCCTGAGTGAATCCTGGAGACGTTTTGGAGACACCTGAAGAAGAGTGAGAAGGCTTGGAGAGTTTGTCAGGATCTTCAGCCTATTCTCTGAAACTCTGCTGCTTTGGAGAAAAGCATTAACCACTGATCTAAGCTGGTTGGCTCTGCTGCATAATAAGGTGGTGAGTTTGAGCCAGAGGTGAAGAGCTACAACTCCCATCATCCCTGACAAGGGTTATGGGCCCAGTTACTAGAGCACCCAGCATCCACAGAAGCTAAAAGTTCCAGAGAGTGGAAGAAAGCTTTGTGGACGGTAGATCAGAGCAAGCTGTTTGTGCTGCACTGATAAGCCTCAGAAGTAAATCATTTTGTGTTTTGCTTAAGCCCAGACGGGTCAGCTGTGCATACTCAGAAGGACTGTGTCAAATTGAGTCACTGCACAAATCAAGATGGACATTCTAAAGTTTAGTAAATTAAATAGAAACAACTACTCTACCTGGAAGATTTATGCCCAATCTCTACTAGTAAAGGAAGGTCTGTGGTCAACAGTTGAAACAGGGCTGGCAGCTGATGCTAATGCAGCCACTCAAGAGAGAGATAATAAAGCAAAAGCCTGTCTTTATCTCATGCTTGAAGAAGACTTAATTAATGACGTCAGAGATAAAATGTCCGCCAAGGATGTGTGGGATACCTTGCAGAGATTACACACTCCTTCAACTGCTTTTGCAAAAATGCTATGGTCTAAAAGAATATACAGGCAAAAGATGGCTAAAGGGCAGTGTGTGATAGAACATTTAAAAATAATGCAAGATTTGTTTGTGCAAGCTGAACTGAGGGGAGTGCAAATTAGCAAAGAGCAGCAATGCTACATTTTAATAGAATCGCTAGACTCTTCGTGGGACAACATAACGAACAGCCTGCAAAACCTGCCAGAAGCTGAGCTTAACAGAGACTTAATTGTGGCCAGAATATTGGAAGAGAACCAGAGAAGAATGTCTGAGCAGGGTGACTCAGCAAGCTTAAAGACTGTGCCAAAACAACAAACAACTCCTGACTGGCGAATGCAGGAGGAAGCAGCCTCTACAAGGGAGCAACGGAGGTGCTTTTATTGTAAGAAGATTGGTCATCTGCAGAGACATTGTAAACATTTTGCAGCTGAGAGACGCAAGCAAGCAGAGAACAGATGGCAGCCGCGGCAGTATCAAAAACAGTCCAGACCTCCATTTTTGAGGGACAGTGGTAATAAAAAGGGGGTTGCAACCATGATTAAGGAAAAACAAAATGCAAATTCTAAATGGCTAGTTGATTCAGGAGCCACATCTTTGATGTGTAATGATATAAATTTAATAAGTAATAGAAAATCAGCTAATGTAAATACTGTAGTTTTGGCTGACGGGAAAGAGCTAAGTACTGTAAATCAAATGGGTACTGTGTACATTCCAGGGCTAAAAGAGAATTTTAATGATGTCTTACATGTAAAGGAGTTAGAAAATAATTTGTTATCAGTAAGCAGATTAACAGAAAGAGACTACACAGTCATCTTTGAAAAGAACATGTGTAAGATAAAACTGAATGGGGAATTGCGTGGCATAGGTTTGAAAAAGGACAAACTTTATTATTTGGAGGACAATATTGATAGCTACAGGGTTGAAGAAGCTAATAACATAGAAAATATTCCAATCCACAAAGACTGCATACATGAGCTTCACAGAAAATTTGGCCATGCGAGCTTCAAATGTTTAAAGAATCTAATCAGTATGTGTCCAGATTTAAAAGTTACTGAATGCAAAAACCACTTAGATTGTACAGTGTGTCAACAGGTAAAGGTCAGAGCTTTTCCAGTAGCTAAGAAAACAAAAAGAATTGCTCAAAGACCATTTCAGTATGTACATGCAGATGTTGCCCAAGCTAACTGCTTGTCCTTAGGGGGAAGCAAGTATTTCCTAGTAATTGTTGATAGGTATACAAGATTTGCATTTGTGAGAATAATGAAAAACAAATCTGACGCTGGGCAAAGTTTAAAAGCATGGGTAAGAATGGTGGAAAGACAATTTGATAGCAGAGTAGGCACCATCATTACTGATAGAGGAGGAGAATTTTTAAATAATCAATTGTTTAACTGGTTTCAAAAGGTGGGAATAAGGCATGAAACTACAAACCCTGCTTGTCCTAGTGAGGATGGGTTAGCAGAGAAGAAAATACAAGATATAAAAAGAATTACTGCTTGTATGATGGCAGATGCAGGGGTGAAAGATAGTTTTTGGGCAGAAGCAACTTTGACTGCAATTCATATCAGTAACAGATTGTATCATTCAGAAATTGAAGACATTCCCTACAGGGTATTGTATGGGAGAATGCCAAATTACAAGTACTTAAGGGTTTTTGGACAATTTGCTCATGTTTACACACCTGCTTGTTTCAGGAGGAAAGGAGAACCCAAGAGCAAAAGGCTTAGGTTTTTGGGGTATTCTGGAAATAGCTACAAGTTTCATTTGGGAGGAAAACAAGTGCAGTATTCTAGGTCTGCAAATTTTGAGAGACATGCTGGTTGGGACAAACTGCATGCCAATAAAGAAGTGTTTTTGAGATTAGGGAGTTCAAATGAGCCAGAAGCACAAACTGAACCAACCTCAGGAAACGGAGGGGTTTCAGTTAAGCAGGAAGCATCACCTAGCAGCAGTGGTAGTTCTTCCGATGATGAGATAGCATCTAGGCCTACTACTACTCGAATGACTGAAGACAAGAGATTTAGTCATAGAACTACAACTCCTAGTAGAGAAAGTGAGGATGAAAGAGACAGAACAGCAGATTTTATTCCCAGGCGTAGTCATAGAGTTAGAAAGCCTCCAGAGAGGTTTGTTGTGACAAAGGCAAGAGCTTGTTTAGCAGTAGAAGAGCCTGAAAGTTTTGAAGAATTGGAAAGTTATTCTAGTGAAGAACAGGAAAGATGGTTTGATGCAATGGATAATGAGTTTGGTTGCCTGGTAAATAAAGATGTTTTTGAAATTGTTGACAGACCCAAAGACAAGAAAGTAATTGGTTGTAAATGGGTATACAAAAGGAAAGAAATGCCAGATGGAAGTATCAAATATAAAGCTAGGTTAGTGGCTAAGGGTTTTGCACAAAAGCAGTATGAGAACTATGATAAGACATATTCTCCAACTGCAAAGCTAGAAAGTCTGAGAATGGTTCTAGCTGTAGCAGTAAAAAGGAATTTAGTTGTAGAACATTTTGATTTTGAGACAGCGTACTTGAATGTGGTTTTGGATGAAGAAATTTTTATGGAACAGCCACAAGGTTTCGAAGAAAATGGTAGTCAGAGAGTATATAAATTAAAGAAAGCGTTGTATGGTTTAAAACAAAGTGCAAGAGCGTGGAATCTGTGCATCAATGATGAGCTAGTTAAGCTAGGTTACAAGAGGAGCATTGCAGATGCTTGTGTTTATACAAAAGGAGACATAGTATTAGTGATTTATGTAGATGATTTGTGCGTAGCAGCAAAGTCAAAACAGGAAATTGAGTCAGTAAAAAGAGAATTGTCTAAGAAGTTTGTTTTGAAGGACTTAGGTGTATTGAAGTCTTATTTAGGTATTTGCGTTGAATGGACAGAAGAAGGATATTGTTTATTAAGTCAGAGAAATAAAATTGAAAGATTGATTGAAAAGTGTGGATTACAGAATGCAAAAATAGTAAGAGCTCCAATGACAACTGGTTTTGTGTCTGAGAAAACAACTAGAGCGTTTGAGGACAAGACTTTCTTCAGAAGTATAATAGGATCTTTACAATTCATATCTTGCCATACCAGACCAGACATTTCTTATGCTGTAAATGTATTGTCTAGAAGGGTTAATGATCCAAAAATTGAAGACTGGACAGCGGTAAAACATTTGTTGAGATATTTGAAAGGAACCGTAGATAGGAAATTGATAATAAGAAACAATAGTTCAGATCTAGATTGTTATGTAGACAGTTCATTTGCATCAGAATTAGGAGACAAGAAGTCAGTTACAGGAATGATAATTAAATATAGTGAAAGTCCAATAGTTTGGAGAAGTAGAAAACAAACTAATGTAGCATTAAGCACAACAGAAGCAGAATTCGCTGCTTTGAATGAGATAGTAAATGAGGTACAGTGGATTAAGCAATTGTTAAATGATTTAAATGAAAGTTACAAGATACCAGTGGAAATTCTGGAAGATTCACAGTCATGCATAGCGATGGCTGAAACTGAAAGTTTGAAGAACAGAACAAAATATGTTGGTGTAAGATATCAAAATGTGCGAGACATGGTTCAGAAGGGTGAAATAGAATTGAGATATATAGAAACACAACACAACATAGCAGATTTGTTCACAAAAGCATTGACAGCAGAAAAACATGAAAGGCTGACACAAATGGTTGGAATGACATTGTAAGACACATACAATATTTTATTTCGGAGGGGATTGTTAAGGAAAATGCAACATGGGACATACAGTGAAAGAAATAAAATATGTATGTGAAAGTCACAATGACTAAGCAAGAGCAATTATGAAGCTACACAGGTGAAACTGCTAATGTAATCTAGAAGTCCTGAGAGCCAAGGACAGAGGTACTGAATGCAGAATGGAAACACCTGAGAATCATTAAGTGTACAAGGTGAAATGTTGAAATACATGGGTTGGTCTTAAGCATGGGTGGAACTATGTGGACCAATCAGAATGAAAGTACACACCCACTGGGTGGAAACTAACTAGTGGGTGGTGATAAACAATGGCTATAAAATTTGCAATGTTTGCCAATGTATTGTGGTTGAGTAGAGGTGGAGTAGTGTGTAGAGATTGTAATTTGTTGACCATATAGTATATTTATATAGAAGAATAAAGTAGGTTTTATATAAAACTACTGAGTTGCCTGAGTGAATCCTGGAGACGTTTTGGAGACACCTGAAGAAGAGTGAGAAGGCTTGGAGAGTTTGTCAGGATCTTCAGCCTATTCTCTGAAACTCTGCTGCTTTGGAGAAAAGCATTAACCACTGATCTAAGCTGGTTGGCTCTGCTGCATAATAAGGTGGTGAGTTTGAGCCAGAGGTGAAGAGCTACAACTCCCATCATCCCTGACATATGGCTTAGCTTTTGAAAGGAGAGGTGAAGAGCTTCGAATGGATACTACAACTTTGGATACTACAACTCCCAGGAGTCCCAACCAATTTTAACTTTAATATTTTCCAAGGCAGAGATCCCTGTGTTCTCAGACGTTCTTTTCCTGCTCTGTTTTAATAAAAATTAATTGGTGGGGGGAACAGAGGGAAGCAGCCCATGCTCCAGTTCTGTAAATTTTTATTCAATTCCGAAATAAGATGTGCTACGGGGTAGCTCAAGATATTCTGCTGCCTGTGGCAGCGGAGGAAATGGCGCACACACACATCCTCACAAACTCCATTTAGTCAAGGTGCTTGACATCCTAGGTCTCTCTCTCTCTCTCTCTCTCTCTCTCTCTCTCTGGCTTTTCTTCGCAAACGAAGATTCAGGAAGGACTCATCCCGCGCTTTCTGCAAGCATGCTGATGACTAAAAAGGCCAATCCGAGATAAACAAGTCCAGTTGCAGAAAGCACAGCAGAAGGTCTCCTTGGGTGATGTTTTTGGGTTGTGATTCTTTCTGCGTTGTCATTTCTCTTCAAGACTTGTTCGGCGTGAGTTCTCGAACAACTTGGAAAATGAGGTGGAAGGAATTCCATGGTAAACATGGCCACCGGTCATGCTGGCATGAGGATTCTGGGAGCTGCCATCCAAAAATAACTTTTCAGTGGCCAGGCTGGCTGGGAGGAACTGGGAGATTCCCCCCCCAAAAAAAAAATTGGGATGGTAGGAACAAGCAACCTTTTACCATGGACAGTCCTCTGTTGGAATAAATTTTCTACCACTGGCAACTTGATCTCTTGATTAAAAACCAATGTTGAAAGTGGAGGGACTCAGAAATCTTTCTGGTGGCTACCGTCTGCAGCAAAAATGAACTCTGTAAACAGCCAGTCCCCGAGAGAGGGACATCTCATATATCCTTTGACATGTGGCCGACTAAAATAGGACCGTGTCGCAATAAGTGTGCATCTCATAACTCAAGAGTGAGCAAGCATGCTATTTGGGGACAGAGGGCAAGGAGGAAAAAGTTGGTGAAGACAGAACATGCTTTCCTCACACTGCCGGGAGACTGGAAAACCATAATTTCCAAAGATGCAGCTCTTGGCAATATAGAGCATACAATGTGACACTGAATGATCACACAAGGCCTCAGCCAGCACTGGCATTCAAACAGAGGTTGCTTTAGGAACTGGAGAGGGAGGGTCAGCCACTATGCCAGGGTTCAGAAATGAGATTTGCAGTAACAACCTATTCTGCATAGATCCCCCTAGTTTCCTAATTCTTAGGAATGCAACTAAAAACCTGTGCCATCAGCATCTACAGCAACAGACGCAATGAGGACCAACATGTTCTGCCATGTGCCTCATCCATGAGCTTCCACTGAGCACTCTTCTGCCCCTCACTTGTACTGTACTTTATCAGGAGTGAATAGTCACAGAGGGTATGGTGGCTCCACACACCCTATTTCCTACCCACTCCGTCTGGGGCCACACTTGCAGTAAACCAAGGGGTTGTCTAAATGGCAAAAACACTCCTCACAGAATGCGGGGAGAATATGATCAGCCCCCAAACCTTTGGAGGTTTTTAAACAGAGGCTGGATGGCCATCTGTCGGAAATGATTTAATTGTGCATTCCTGCTTGGCAGGGGTTGGACTAGATGGCCCTTTTGGTCTCTTTCAACTCTATGATTCTATGTCATCAGTAAGGTGCTGTACTTTTGAAAGGAATATGTTCTTAACAATTGTCTTTTTAAAACTATTTTACATTGGACTTCTAATTTAGCTCTGGTGTAATAACCATTCTCATTCTATTTTATTTGGGTTCTTTGATTTATCATTGAGCTGTCTGGAGTCCAGTTGGAGGGCAGGAGGCAGGGATATTAATCCAATAATATAAATAAATCAGAATAAAGAGTAACCCTTCTGGAAACAATAACCTTGTCATCTTCCCTCTGCTGAAGATTTTGGCAATGTGTTCCATCATAAGTTTTCCTGACTTTTGAATTTTTGAAAGGAGAATCTGTGTTTGGGGAGTGGAGACAGAGAGGAGGATAGATAATGAAAACCAAATACATTGGCGGCGGCTGGGGCACTAAATTTCACTGCCAATCTCCCCAGCTGGCCTTTCCAGAATAACACCCAATATATGGTCCAGGGAAAGCAATTTCCCCTTTTGCTCTCTGCAGTCAACATCAGCTAAAACAGCACTGCTGTGGCTTTGTGTGAGTTGTCATCATGCAAATATAACTGGCTCTCCTGAACGTTCAACCTTTTCTTATCATCCTATTCTTACATTATATGCAACTTTCTTGTGATGTCATCCTGTTTTTAGGGCCATATCACTGTTTGCCACCTTGGGTGGACGAGAACAAGAAAGGCAGCTTATGTATGTGTATCTTAAATCAATACAAACAGAGCAATACACAGCCAAGCAGGAAGGCAGGTTTTGCTTGCCAAGTTCACTGGACTTTTTCCTTGTTAAAGGCAATAAAAGATGCAGACCTCATATCTCTGGAAGTCATAAGCAATTCTAGGCCCCTGTGGTTATGCCTTAAAAAGGGACTCTCTCACCCATGAGCCAGGTAGGTCCCACAAGGGTTTCCTAACTGTCCCTCCCTTTATACCCTGTCTTTCCCCCCAAGAATTGGTCTTTCATATTTTTTAATGTTCCACCCACATGTTTTCATTTTATCTTCAACTGGATACAGGAAATAAAAGGCAGAGTAAAGCCTAAGAAGCTATGGCATGGAACTGGGCTGTGCTTTGCACCCTTAAGAAGCTATTCCACAGTACTGAGCTGTGCTTTGCACCTTAAGAAGCTATTGCATGGTACTGAGCTGTGCTTTGCACCCCCCTAAGAAACTACTGCATGGTACTGAGCTGTGCTTTGCACCCCTAAGAAGCTATCGCATGGAACTGAGCTGTGCTTTGCACCCCAAGAAGCTATTATATGGTACTGAGCTGTGCTTTGCACCCATAAGAAGCTATTGCATGGAACTGAGATGTGATTTTCATCCTACAAAGCTGCTTCATGGAGCTTATCCCTGAGCAGACATGCACAGAACTGAGCTACCGGTATTTATTTTGCATGCTTGGCAGGAAAAGGTTCAAATTGATAAGAAGAACATCTGGCTGCAATCTGTGCCCTTAATCTCATCCAAATGAAGCACCTCAAAGCTTTCCCAAATTAGAATTCCCTTGCCCCTGCCAAAAACAAAAAAGAGGTAGGACCCAGACCAATGGGTTTAAATTACAAGACAGGAAATTCCATCTTAACATTAGGAAGAATGTGCAAACGGAAAGAGTTATTTGACAGCCGAATAGGCTCCCTTGGAGGGCCGTGGGCTCTCCTTCACTGGAGTCTTTAAACAGAGATTGGATGCTCACCTCTGAAGAATATTTTAGCCAGGGATTCCAGCACTGGTAGAAGGTTAGACTAGGAGGCTTTTGAGGTCTCTCCTCTAACTCTATGATTCTCCACATTTGTCCACAATGGAGAGATTGATTCATATCCAATAAGGGTAGCCATGATGGCTATGTATGACCCTGAGAATCCAAAACTACATTATGCGCTGCCTAGAAGCAACGGGTTTTGTTCCTCTGAGAACAGAACATTGGACAAAATACTGTAGAGGAAGCCTCCGCTTATCTGACAGGTTAGGGACTGCAGCAACCAGAATTGATCAAAAAACAGGACCCATGTAGGGAACATGAGGGAATTATGGTGGCTCGCTTGGGACTGCCCACAGGCCCTTGTGGGCACTTGCGCCTACCTGCCCACACACTACTTGCAAAGTCTCGCAGTTAACTTGGTGACTTTCTCCCCCTCTCTTTTACAAGCAGCACATGCATGCACAGTCAGTCCCAACCAAGCCTCCGTAAACAACAACTGTCAAAAGAGTGGATCCGTTGCTGAATGAATGGAACTTATCCTTAATTTGCAAGCGTTGAAAGAGTAAGTCATTAGATAATGAGTTGTCAAAAGGTGGGGGCTTCCTGTATAGGCCTTTGGTCTGATCCAGGAAGGTTCATATAAATAGAATCCATAGAATCATAGAGCTGGAAGAGACCACAAAGGCCATCTAGTCCAACCCCCTGCCATGCAGGAAGACACAATCAAAACATTCCCAACAGATGGCCATCCAGTCTCCGTTGAAAAATCTCCAAAAAAGGAGACTCCACCACACTCCAGGGCAATGCATTCCACTGCTGAACAGCTTTTACTGTCAGGAAGTTCTTCCTAATGTTTAGGTGGAATCTCTTTTCTTCTAGTTTGAATCCATTGCTCCGTGTCCTAGTCTCTAGAGCAGCAGAAAACAAGTTTGCTCCATCTTCAGTATGACATCCCTTCAAGTATTTAAACATGGCTATTGTGTCTCCTCTTAATCTTTTCTTCTCCAGGCTAAACATGCCCAGCTCCCTAAGCTGCTCCTCGTCGGGCATAATGGCTTCCAGACCTCCCACCATTTTGGTCGCCCTCCTATGGACATGTTCCCACTTGTCAACATCCTTCTTGAATTGTGGTACCCAGGACTGGACACAGTATTCCAGGTGAGGTCTGACCAAAGCTGGATTAGATTAACTCTTGGCCTGGTCCAGAAGGTCATTTCTTCTGCACTGACAAATATACCAAATAAATGCATGGCACACAGGCCAACCAGCAACTTACTCATTGCGATCTCTAAAAATGCAAATTCTACCCTCAGTGATGCTATTAAAGAACAACTCTGGAGTGGATGTTCAGGGTCCCACTGGGCTGAATGAGCAAGAAAGCTACAAAATACAGCAGAGCAAAGAAGTTAAAATCACACACATTACTGCCTAAAACAGGACAAGCCATTTTTACAAGATTTGGGGTCACATTTTTGCCCCCTGACCACTGAATCAGATTTGGAAATGGTTTAAAACGTTGGGTTTTTTTAATTAAAACACAAAACAAAAACAGAACTGGAAGTGACCTGTTTGGTTCTGGAGGTTAGGAGAGGGGACTTAGGGCTTGGAGGACCTTGCCACTGCCCCTCCTATGAAAACAACAATTTCCTGAGGAAAAACAATCAGTAATGGGGCAACAAAAAAGGCCTTGTAGGTTGCATGCACTCCATGGGTCCCATGAAAAGAAGGTGGGGTTGAAATTGTTAGGTCCAGAGTCTAAAATGACCAAACAGTACATTGTCAAACAAATTCAGATGGCGTATAAGAGAGTCAGCATGGTTTGAATGTTGGACTATGACTCTGGAGACCTGGGTTCGAATCCCTGCTCAGCCATATTAATGCACTAGGTGACCTTGGACAAGTCAACATCTCTCAACCTCAGAGGAGGGTAATGACAACCCCCTCTGAACAAAACTTGCCAAGAAAACCACATGAAAGGTTCACCATAGGGTTGTCATAAGTTGGAAATGACTTGAAGGCATGTAACAACAACACCTCTGAGTAGAGAGCCAGCATATTGTCGTGGTTTGAGTGTTGGACTAGGATTCTGGGAGACCAGGATTCAAGTCTGCGCTCAGCCATGGAAACCAACTGAGTGACCTTGGGCAAGTCGCACTCTCTCAGCCTCAGAAGGCGGCAAACCTCCCTGAATATATCTTACCAAGAAAACCCTAGGAGAGGGTTGCCATAGGTTGGAGTTGACTTGAAGGCACACACCAATGGACAGGCAGTGTGGTGTAGTGATCTGAATTTTGGTCTGTGCTCTGCAAGACACAGGTTTGAATCAAACAAATTCAGTTGGCGTATAAGAGAGCCAGCACGGACTAGTGGTTTAGCATTGGACTATGAATCTGGAGACCAGGGTTTGAATCCCTGCTCAGCCATGGAAACCCACTAGATGACTTTGCACAAGTCACACTCTCTCAGCCTCAGAGGAAGGCAATGGCAACCCCCTCTGAACAAACCTTGCCAAGAAAACCCCATGATAGGTTCACTGTAGGGTTGCCATAAGTGAGAAGTGACTTCAAGGCATACAACAACAGCTTTTTTTTTAAAAAAAAAAAAACATGAACACTTTCTGATAGGATCACAATAAGTGAGGCAAAGACAAACCTCTCTAGAAATCTTACTGGGAAAATCCCCTGATAGGTTCGCCTTAGGGTCAGAAATGACTTGAAGACAAATAACAACTAGCATGCTTGCTGCTCCAAGTGGTGGTCCACGGACGGCTGTCAGTCCACAAGCCATCAGCTGCCAGACCCTGAAGGGTCTCTAGGAAATAAACCATTATAGCCAGCAGAAACATATATGGTATGAGTCCATGGCACACTAGCAGAAAAAAATTGCTGATTTCCCACATTCATAACTTAAGAAGCCTTCCGTAGCACAAATGTGCCATGACAACTCACACCTGTACACAAACAACACGAATGGAGTGAGACCTGCTCTTTCTATCCGAATGGCAGGATCAGGCAATAGAGGGGAGTGGTTCCCTTCAGAGAAACAAAGGTGTTATAGCTTCTGAGAATACTTTTCCATCCGGTCTGGTATTGTTAAGCCCAGTGGTTCTACATTTCTGGTCCTCCAGATGTTTTGGATTCCCAATTGTCAGGGACCTCAGCCAGCATTACCAAGAGTTAGGGCTTCGAAGACCAATATTTCTGGAGAACCAAAGGCTGAGGACCGGTCATTTACTCCCACCTTTCCCAACATCATGGCCCCCACAAGGGAGGGGGGGCTGAAAGGGCTCTACTCGGGGACCCGGGATTAGGAGCCCCTCCGTGCGATCTTATTGTAAGTTTTTATTATGTAAATCCATTTGGTTTTTTAAAAAATAAATGTAAATATTACTTTGGTATCATCATTCAAACTAACTTATTTTAATTTTTATCCTAAACCCAGTAGAGCATCTTGCTGCCCTTAACCTTAGCAGTAGGTAGGGGGCCTGCCAAAAACTCTAACCTGGGAGCCCACTTCAGGATGTGGGGGTCATGCCCAATGTTCTTCCTTCTAAGCAGTGGTTCTCAACCTGTGGATCCCCAGATGTTGTTGGACTACAGTTCCCAGGAGCCCTCTGAGGTCTCACCTTGACAGCCAAGTGGTCCTCCCAGTCATTAGTGAGGCTGTAGGATTGAACTCGGAGCCTCACTAATGACTGGGAGGACCACCTGGCTGTCAAGGTGAGACCTCAGAGGGCTCCTGGGAACTGTAGTCCAACAACATCTGGGGACCCACAGGTTGAGAACCACTGGGATAGAGATTTTGAATGACAACTCCCATCCACCTGAGCCTGTATAGCCAAGGGTCATGGATGGCGGGAGTTATTATCCAAAACGACCAGAGGGTTCCAGCTTGGGGAAAGCTGGTCTACTCACTGGAATGGCAATGGCACTCCACGGCTGTGGACACTTCCAAGACCACCAAGACTCTCCCATCCCATCCATCTCTTTAAGTATTCTTTGGTTACGCAAACTCTATGCAATTTGCAGGGTTGGCATAATTCAACAGACACCTTGAAGGCACATACAGTACATGCATCTGTGAGTGCACACACACACACCCTACCTGATCCTTCTAAGAACCTTTCCCACCTTGACTGCCCCAAACACACCTAATCCCACCTGATTTTGGACCCTAAGCAGAGTCAGGCCTGGTAACCACTTGGATGAGGCCACCAAAGAATATTGAAGACCTCCAAGTGGGAGCCAGGAGAGATTCCGACCAGAAACCCTGAAGAGCTGCTGTTGCCAGTCAGAGCTGACAATACCAGGTTAGATGGGCCGATGGTCTGACTCAGAATATGGCAGTTTTGTACCGTCCTAAATAAAGAAGCTGAAACGAAATCTTGGATCAGCTGCATGCTGATCAAGCTTGCAGATGACACCAAATGAGGAGGGGTAGCTGATACCCCAGAGTACAGGATCAGAATTCAAAATGACCGTAACAGATTAGAAAGCTGGGCCAAAACTAACTAAATGTATTTCAACAGGGAGAAATGTAGCACACTCCACTTAGGCAGAAAAAATGAAATGCATAGATATAGGATGGGTGACAACAGATGATGGCAGTACATGCAAAACGGATCTAGGAGTCTTAGCGGACCACAAGCTGAACACTAGTCAGCAGTGTAATGCGGCAGCTAAAAAAGCCAATGCAATTTTAGACAGCATCATTTAGGAGTATAGTGCCTAGACCAAGGGAAGTAATAGTGTCCTATTCTCTGGAGCAGCAAAAAAACAAGCTTGCTCTATTTGGAGGTTTTTAAACAGAGGCTGGATGTCCATCTGTTGGGAATAGTTTGATTATGTATTCCTGCATGGCAGGGGGTTGGACTAGATGTCCCTTGTGGTCTCTTCCAACTCTATGATTCTAATAGTGCCACTCTATTCTGCTTTGGTCAGACCTAACCTGAAATACTGTGTCCAGTTCTGGGCACCACAATTCAGGAAGGATAATGAGAAGCTGGAATGTTTCCAGAGGAGGGCAACCAAAATGGTGGGAGGTCTGGAAGCCATTATGCCCTATGAGGAGTGGCTTAGGGAGCTGGGCATGTTTAGCCGGGAGAAGAGAAGGTGAAGAGGTGACATGATAGTCTTGTTTCAATATTTGAAGGGATGTCATGCTGAGGATGGAGCAAGCTTGTTTTTCGCTGCTCCAAAGACTAGGACACGGAGCAATGGGTTCAAACTCCAGGAAAAGAGATTCCACCTAAACATTAGAGGAACTTTCTGGCAGTAAGAGCTGTTTGGCAGTAGAATGCACTGCCTGGGAGTGTAGTGGAGTCTCCTTCTTTGGAGGTTTTTAAGCAGAGGCTGGATGACCATCTGTCGGGAGTGCTTTGCCTGTGTATTCCTGCATGGCAGGGGGTTGGACTGGATGGCCCTTGGGGTCTCTCCCAACTCTATGATTCTATGATCAGAATTAGTGTGCCAGCGCATAGCTCCTGTCACCACCCCCAGGACTCACCCTCTTGCTGTCATAATTTCCCCAATGGCCATTCCATGGGGGGAGAAGAGTGGGGGGCAGGATCACAGAAGTCTTTGGCTGTGTTCCCATAGTCAGTTCGCATAGCAGGGGTTGGACTAGATGGCCCTTGTGGTCTCTTCCAACTCTATGATTCTATGCACTTCCACTGAGTTGGCGGCTCCTGTCATCCATCTGTGCAGGTATTTATTTGTCTGTTACGAACAGAGTCCTGAGCTACCAACACCCTGAATTCAGCAAAAAGGCATACTTTCTCATCAGGGAATATGGGGGGTAGAAATGGGGCTGAACCCACCAACCCCATCAAACCAAGAGAGACCTGCTCACCTTGTAGTTGGGCCGAAAGGGCCTCCTGTTGCTGCTTGTACTTCGAAGCCAAGGTTTCAGCTGCCTTCACCTGCTGCTGGAGGTGGTTGTAGAGAAAAGCGCCAGATCCCAGGCAGGCCAGTGCCACCAGACAGAACCCAGTTTGCAAGAGGCCTTTCTGCCTCCGGGTGCACATGCCAGTCCCCATCCCTGGACTTCCTTTGCAAGGAAAGCCGTCTCTTCTCTGTGCCCCTCACCACAAGGCCATCTGGTCCAGGTTTGTGCACACAGGGAGAGAGAAGGAAAAAAACCCCCACCAAAATACCTCTTCCCTTTTGCTTCCACAACCAGTCCTCAAAAATCCCCTTTAAATTCTCCCAGATGCATGCATGAGCTTTCCTGTCATTTGACCATTCCAGGCTCGGTTTGCAATCCTCATAGCCTGCTTGGAGGCAAAAAGAAGAAAAGGAAAAAAGAAAAAGCAATCTCTCTCTTTCTAAAGCCAAGAAGGTCTCTCCTGCTAGCAGCCTTTGGAATTAAAAGGAAATTGAAGCATGTGTCTCTCTCCCCTCCATCCTTTTTTTAGACAATCTTGGTTTCTTCTGTTGCCAGCTCGTTCCTTCTTGCATCCAGGTGTGTTCCTGGTGGGGATCAGCAGAAAAAAACTTTTTCCTTAAAAAAATAAAGAAAAAAAACTTACTCCTCCCCCTTCTTTTAAGCTCTTAAGGGGAGAGTAGAACTGACAACCTTCCCTCTCTTATTATATTTAATTGCAGCCTGCTTTTCTCCCAAGGCTGAAACTCCAAGTGGCTCACAGTTTAAAAACACACACCATAGAATTCAAATATACAAAAAGTGCACATTCAAACCAAATCAAACCAGTCACCGCATTAAAACAGCAATATACTTAGAGACATTAAAAACTTCAAACAACCCAAGAGCTCTGTAGAGAAGAAAACTTTCTGGGCACTTTGGTGGAGAAAACTTCCTTTCCAGCCTGGGAGTGGAAAATGTGGGTTTTCTAAAGGGAGGGGGTACGATGAAAGATCCCCCCACCTTGGCAATGCCTTCCTCCTTGAAATCTGCAAAGGAGAGAGAAAGGAAACGAGCAGATCCCCAGGGATTTGGCTGGAGGAAACTGACCAGGAAGCTGACCGCAGAGCAGGATCTGGTTGGAGGCGGATGCAAAAAAGCAAGGATGCTGCATCAGTCATCCTCCTCAATGCAAAGCCCTGCCTCCTTTTCCGTTTGCAAGAGAGCCAACTTGGAAGGAGGAGCTGAACTAGGAAGGAAAGGGGGAGCATCCGAGGAAGGGGCCGGGCATGGCAGTGCTCCGAAGGGAGGGAAAGAGGGGGCGGCCAAAGGATCGCAGAGAAGAAGCAAGCAAGCATGCATGCATGCAAGGAAGCATGCATGCAAGGAAGCATGCACGTATGCATGCATGCAAGAAATAACTGCGGAGGTTGGAAGGTCTCTGCTGCTCGCTTGGGGAGAATCCATACTACACAAATAATCCAGTTTGTAACTGGATTATTTGCCATGGCTCCTTCCTATGGAATCCTGGGATGTGTAGTTTTATAAGGTCTTTAGCCTTTTCTGCCAAAGAGTACTGGTGCGTCACCAAACTACAAATCCGAGTGTTCCATAGGAAGGAGCCATGGCAAATCATCCAGTTTCAAACTGGATTATTTGTGCAGTGTAGATGCACCCTTGGTTACCAGCAGCAGGAGAGAGACCAGGCTCCTGGAAGGTGAGGGGGGGCTTGTCCTCAAGAAGGGGTGGGAAGAAGGAAAGGGGTGGGACAGACCCTGTCTTCTGCTCTCCCCCTACACCCTTTGGTAAGAAGAGGTAAACTGCCTCTGGACAAGGAGGCTCAGGGAAGCTATCAGAGTCAGTCTACAAGCCATGGACCCCTGAAGGCTGAAACACAAATCTGTACAATTGTAGTTAAATTTAAGATGCCAGCCACAGATTTTCCTTGGGTTTTTTTCCCCAGGCTGTGAGGCCATGTTCTGGAAGAGCTTATTTTTGATGTTTCGCCTGCATCTGTGGTTGGCATCTTCAACTTCATGACAACTGTACAGATGTGTGTTTCAGCCTTCAGAGAGAAAATGCCAGCCACAGATGCAGGCGAAACGTCAGAAATAAGGTCTTCCAGAACATGACCTCACAGCCCAGAAAAAAACCAAGGAAAATCTATGGATGCCAGCTGTGAAAGCCTTCAACTTCACATGTCAGCCACAGATGCAGGCAAAACATCTGAAATAAACTTCCAGAACAGCTTGGAAAAACTACGGAAAACTTACCGTATGTACAGTTGTGCCTTCATATTTGCTGGGGTTTGGTTGCAGGACACTCCAGTGGATACCAAAATCCGTGAATACTCAAGTCCCATTATATGCAATGGCATAGCAAAATGGTGTCCCTTATAGAAGATGGCAAAATCAAGGTTTGCTTATTGGATTACAGTATTTTTTTAAGAATATTTTCAAGCAATGAATACTTAAATCTGTGGATCCCAAATCTGTGGATATGGAGGGACAACTGTATTCCTCATGCCACCGTGCTGCAAAGCTTTATTAGAAACATGCATGGTTAACCATATAGGTGAACAGGGATATCCATAGCATGACAGAGGGAATCATAATGGGGCATCCACACTAGAGAAATAATCCAGGTTGAAACTGGATTATTTGTATGGCTCCTTCCTATGGAATCCTGGGATCTGTAGTTTGGTGAGGCAACAGCACTCTTTGTCTGAGAAAGCTAAAGACCTTGTAAAAGTATAAATCCCAGGATTCCATAGGAAGGAGCTATGCAAATAATCCAGTTTCAACCTCTACCATTTTCACAGTGTTGCCCTGCTGGAGAGGAAATTCATTGATCCTGATTAGAATCTGCTGCTGAGACACATAAACCCACAGATGCATAAAAGAGACAATGACAACTGAATAATCTCATTTTTTAAATTTCAGTTCTTAAAAATTTGAAGCATTTATTGCTATCTGATTGTCATGTGACAGTCCTTTTGATAGTTTGCCTTAACACCACCACAGTTTCAAACAAAGCATGGCCTCCTTCAAGTCATACATGTCCTCCTGATCCCAAACCGCACGTGCCGCCTCCATGCTCCCGTCAATTCTTCTCCATGTTCTATCAGTTGCTGCCAGAAACTGGGATTAGGGTTGACTATTGGTCTCGTCTCTTTCAAGAGGTCGGAGGCTTCTATGAGTGACATCCCACAATACTTGATCAAGTAAGCCCACTCTGGCCGCACAGTGGACCGGGGTGACGCCACACTTGTCAGCCATCCTTTGGATTCTGACAGCTGTTCCATCAAAGTATGTCCAGATGGGTTCCAAAGGATGGTCATCTACAAGGACACGGAAATAACAAATTCTGGGGAATGTCTTACTGGACAGATCACATTTTAAATTTATTATGGCATTGATTCCACATTTCTGGAGATCCAAGCAGTTGGAGGCAGCCTGAACATTTCCAATATATAGATGGGGACAAATTGAGCCAGGTCACCCCTTTGTGTGGTCAGATCAGCGTGGACTAGCGGTCGCTGTGGAGGTTATGGCCTGATGGATAGAGAGGTGCCCAAGTCTAGAATCACAGAAACTTAAGAACTGAAAGGGACCACAATGGCTATTTGGTCCACCCCCTCTCATTTGGGATTACAAAACTCCAGCACACCTGAAAGATGCCAATCCAATCTCTGTTTCAATACCTCCAAAGATGGAGAGTCCAACCCTTGCTTGCATGCTTCCTTGCATGCATGCTTGCTTCGTCTCTGCAATCCTTTGGCCGCCCCCTCTTTCCCTCCCTTCGGAGGGAACCCACCAAGGCAGTTTATTCCACTGTCCAACAGTTCTTACACTAGAAATGTCCAGTAAAAAAAAAAAAAGCACCTGACAGGCTACTGATCGACTGTGAGACGGACCAGGCTGCGTTTGCTGCCCTCACTGCAAAAGAGAATTTAAAACAACATAATGTTCACTTAAAGGGTATCTAAAAGGATGGCAAAATAGAAGAAAGTAGAAAAGGAAGAGGAAATCCAACTTGTGCTTTCAATAGCCCTTTCTGTTTTTTATCAATGTTTTTATGCTTTCTGAACATCCTAACTACTTTGTTACTGTTACTCTACTAACAAATAGAAGAAACAAACAGAACATAGAACAAATGCAAATAAACCTACTACTCCAGAGCTAACTCTAAGACTATATCTTTTCTAATAACTGCAAGCAACAATATTGGATGGTGGAGGCTGCAACATGATGGAGACTTTAGACTTTTGAGAGTTCCTTATGAGGCACCCAGGCCTAGAATTGTAAAATCTTAAGAATTGGAAGGGACCAACAAGGGCCATCTAGTCCACCCCCTGTTGTACCAGGAATACATAACTCCAGCACTCCTGAAAGATGCCAATCCAATCTCTGTTTCAATATATCCAAAACTGAGAGTCCAACACCTACCAAGGTAGTCTATTCCACTGTCCAACAGTTCTTATAGTAGAAAAGGACAGTAAAAAAAGTACCTGATAGGCCACTTTTCAACTGGGGATAAGACCAGACTGTGTTTGCTGCCCTAACTGCAAAAGAGAAGAAACAACAGCATGTTCAATATTGCAAAGGCTGATATAATAGAAGGACAAAAGGAAGAGGAAACCTCACCCATGTTTTTGGCAGTGCTTTCTGGTTTTGATGAATACTTTTATGCTTTCTGACTACTTTGTTACTGTTACTCTACTAACAAATAGAAGAAACAATTAGAACAAAATAGAAAAAACACAAAGAAACCTAATACAGTACTCTAGTGCTAACTCTCAGCCTAACTTGTCGATTCTAAATACAGGAGCATCTCCGCATCCGCTGATTTGCCATCTGCTGATTCAATTATCACGTAGTCACACAAAGGGATTTAAATACTGCTTATTTTTCCCCATGTGCACCATTATATTATAAACTCAAGGAGATTTGTGAACATGCAGACTACTTTAACAATTTGACATTTGTACAATTATGGAAAGCCTTCACAGAAGTAAGATGGAATATGATGGACACAGCCTACAGAGAGGGGAGGCATAGAGGCATCCCAATAAAGGAGTGCACATGCATATATGGATGCCCAGAATTAGAGGATCTTGTCCATTACATATTGTTTTGTCCACTATATAGTGAACCAAGGGAATGATTTGTGACAGCTTTAATTGAAACAAGCCCTTACCAGAGCCCACAATAAGTTTTTTTTTACCTCTTAGTGGGTTTGGACAAACATGTAATAACAATAATAATAATAATTATTATTATTATTTATTTCTGTCCTGCCCCTCTGCAATGCAATCGGGGCGGCTTACATCATAAAAATCCCATAATTACATTAATACCCTAACCCACCCACCCCTTAAAACAATATTAAATTAAACAGATTAAAAACGTGACCTGGAAAGTAGCTTTGTATGCTCTAGCAGCCAAAAAACAAAAAACAAAAACCAGGAAGAAATACATAGCAGAGATAGTCAAAAGTTATAGAGGTAATGATTATATTTAATAATTTTATACTAGCTATATTTTAAATTTTTAAATGTTAAATTTTGTAAATCATAAGTTGTTATATAATCATATGATTGATGTTGCAAATATGATATGTATGTACAGTACTTTGTTGTAATTGTGATATTGTTTTATGCAAAGGCCATTGGCCAAAAGCAATAAAATTTGAGTTGATTCTATTATCCACGGATGGCCACAGTGGCGGGGAGAGTGGACAGGGAGAAGGAGCAGAGGAGGAGTAATTCTGGCCTCCCTTTGCCCCTGGGATCGCCCCTCCGGATCGCTTCCGTGGCGGGAATGGCGATGCAGGGGCGAAGGGAGGGGAGTAGTAGTGGTTCTGGCCTCCCTTCTCCTTTTGCTCCCAGGATCACCCGCTGGGATGACTCCCATGGCAAGAATGACAACAGGGGCATTTGCTATTATCCACGGATTTCATTATCCATGGGGGCCCTGGAACCAATCCCCCATGGATACAGGGGTCCTACTGTTACTACATCAACAATATGATTACAAACGACAATATAATAAAGAAAAACAAAGAAGTAAACCCAATATTCTTTCTTTTCTGTTTTGTTTATCTTTATCTGTCTTTGGAGTTTCATGCTTCTAATCATAAACTATAATAAGGTAAAGACAAACTAAAAACTAAAAGTAAAATTAAAAAAAAAGATAATGATTTCATTCTGCTCCTTGAATTGTCTGATCATCTTCTCAAACGACTCCTGTTCTTAGGTTTTCTGTGATTTTTTTCCAGGCTGTGAGGCTGTGTTCTGGACTCCTGTTCTGCTCTTCTGTCTCCTCTTTTTCTTTGGCCACCTTTGCAAGCTCCTTAATGAAGTTTGCTATGCGACTCTCATCTTCAGGACATACATCCTTTAGAGAAGCACTCTTCATTCCTCCTTTCTCAGGGAAATGCTGCCCAGCCACTTCTCCGGAGGTGCCTTTGCTCTTATTTCTGCTTTCTGAGCTTTTAGCAGGTGTCTCGCTCTAAAATTAACCTCTGCAGAAACTCCTGCGACATACACGGATGGCTGGTCTTCATCAGAAAGGTCCTGACTACAATAAGTGGCTTCTTCCGATCCCGGCCCTGCAGCCACATCCGCCATCTTGAAACAACGGTCACTCCCTGGAAGAATGTTCTAGGGTTCTCTCCCGGCTCCCACCACTGTCCTGAATTCCTCGCTCTATATCCAACTCGCTGTTGGACCCGGCTGTATTTGCTGCCCTATCTGCAAAAGAGAAAAACAAAGTAGAAGGTGTTCACTCAAAGAATGTTGCAAATGGCTGACATAACTATAGAAGAGGTTACAAAATAAAGGGGAACGCTTTCTCACGTTTTTGGCAGCGCTTTCTGTTTTTAATTAATACCTTTATACTTTCTGAACATCCCAACTACTCTATTAGTATACTAACAAGTATAACAATTAGAACAAAACAGAAGAAACACAAATAAACCTAATGCTCTAGTGCTAACTTTCAGCCTAACTATGTCAATTCTAAATAACTACAATAATACAACTACAAACGGCATAAAAACATCTGTACATAAAAAGCAATACAGTTGTCCCTTCACATTCGCTGGGGTTTGGTTCCAGGACCCCCCGTGAATACCCAAATCCATGAATACTCAAGTCCCATTATATGCAATGGCACAGCAAAATGGCATCCCTTATCTAAGATGACAAAATCAAGGTTTGCTTTTTGGATTATTATTTTTTAAATAATATTTACAAGCCGCGAATACTTAAAACCATGAATGCCAAATCCGTGAATGTGGAGGGATAACTGTACTTCCAAAGATGGAGAGTCCATCACCCACCAAGGCAGTCTATTCTACTGTCCAACAGTTCTTACGGTAGAAAAGTACAGTAATAAAGTACCTGACAGGCCGCTGATCGACTGGGGGTAGAATCACACTGCTTTTGCTGCTCTCACTGCAAAAGAGAAGAAGAAACAACAGCATGTTCACTCAAAGATATTGCAAAGGCTCGTATAATAGAAGAAAGTACAAAAGGAAGAGAAAACCCTGCTCACATTTTTGGCAGCACTTTCAGTTTTCAATCAATTATTTTATTTCTGTACATACTAACTACTCTATACACTATGCTAATAAATATAAGGAAAAATTAGAACACAAATAAACCTAACTAGCTGGACCCTGCGTACCATACACCCTTGAAAAACTCCCCCCCCCAATGCCCAGTAGACCTCACAACAACCCTGCAAGGTAGGCTGGTGGATTTTTAAATTCCTCCTCCCCCTTCTCAGCATTCTACACTTTCCCCAGAATTGCTAAGGGTGACTTGCTCTCTTGCCTCACTCTGTTGCCCATTGCAGTGGCCAATTGACTGCCTGGGTCCCATTGCAGGTGGCCTGCTGCTACCACTGCTGCCACCATCAGCAGTTGACTGCCTGGGTCCCAATCTGGGTCACAGACTGAGTTGCAGGAGTGGATTGTGAGGTGGAGAGGGAGTTTGCATGTGGGTGGTGATTGGTTGGCTGTTTTCCTGAGCAGCCAATCAACACACTGGGAAAGGCAACATACCCGAGATAATTATATATAGACACTTGTGAGAAATACAGATTCTGTTATGAGTCCATAAGTTGATCAATCAATATGCTGTCAGTCCATTTATGCTTAGCTTAGCAGGTGCTTGCGCATCTGCAGGTTTCCTATATGCTTAGCTTAGCAAATGCTTGGTCCCCTTTAGGCATCTTGTTTAGGTTAAAATGACTACATCTGGCGCTCACGAATCTTAAAACTACACAACTTCTGCATTATTTCACTAAAGGCTGTAAACAGATATTTTTGCAGACAGGTGTCTTGACATAAGCAGTGGAATTTGCAGAAAGCGGAGTATTAACCTTTTAAGGGTATAGAGAATAACTAACCAAGGGAAGGGCCAACGGGGAGGGCTGGGACTAGATTGAAGGCATGTCAGAAGATTGTACATCCAAGTAACCTAACTAATGGGCGGAAGCGGGAGGGAAAACCTGTGGTTGGGATAGGGTTTAACATAGGATGTCTATCTATGCTCAGAATTCCTCTTTTTCCCTTGCAAAGGAGTTGGGGGACCCAAATCTGCAGATCTGTAGTAAAAGCCGACTGCCCAGTTGTCTGCTTGAATCAAAAGCCTCTTGCATATTTTTTAAAAAGTATTATCTGGCATTATTTAAAGATCTCTGATAGGCATTATTTCTAACCAACTCTAAAGCTAACTCTAAGACTATATCTATTCTAATAACTGCAAACAACAAACAAGATAATAAGAGAAGAAAAAGAACCAAACCTAACACTCTAAGAACCCATGCAAATACCCATTTTATTTTATGCCTTTCTGTTAAATTAACATATAGTTGTCCCTTCATATTAAACTGGGGTTTGGTTCCAGGACCACCCCCCCATGGATATCAAAATCCGTGAATATTAAAGTCCCATTATATGCAATGGCATAGCAAAATGATCTCCCTTATATCAGATGGCAAAACCAAGTTTTGCTTTTGGGATTATTATTAATCTGGCAAACATGGAGAATGTTCAAATGTAGTAATGCGTTTATCGGCCAAAAACAGCTTCACAGAAAGTGTTGTCTGGATGAAGAATGAAGCTATTTCCCCACAGTTCTGCCCCCTTCTTTTTTCCTGATTTTCTCTTTCAGCTTTGTCAAAACTCCCTTATAATAATGCTGGTTTGCTGTTCTGCCTTTTGGAACCCATTCTGCCAAAATTACACCCTTGCTTAAAAACAACAATGAGCATGGCTTTGAATGTGGACTTGCTTTAATGTGCTTTTTTCATTCTTGGTTATGATGGTGTTTTCCAGTGCATTGACTGTTTCTGGATCATACTGGAAGATCCAGGTTTCATCACAACTGATTATTTTTTTAAAAAGGTTTGGGCCCACCTCACGTTGCTGCAGAATGTCACATTGCTTACCTTTTAAACTTAGCATTTTTCTGGCACACAACAGACAACACTGCTGCTTTAAACGGTGACTGACAATGAATTGACTGGGCGAAAGTGCTGATGTTCGTCATGCAGTTTCAGACATGTTCAAGGTCACCACTCAAGCGTCCATAGCCAGTTCTCCCTGATTTGTCTGAAAGATAGAAACACAGTCTCGTTATTTAATAGACAGACCTCGTATAGGGTTTTATAGGTCATTAATGAGCACTTTGAATTGTGCCTGGTGATGGACTAGCAGCCAGCAGAGCTGTTGGAACAGGATAGTTGTATGTTACTTGTACCCAGCCCAAGTTAATGCTCTTTGTACCAACTGAAATTTCCTAAATCCCTTGGAGAGGCCTAGAACTACAATACCCAATTCTGGTTCTGGACTGTCTCTTTTGTCACTGACAGTCTGACTATGTCATTGACGCCCATGGCAATAAGCAGGTATAGGTCCCCACCTTCACTACCATCACCATACACACCATCACAGCAATAAATAATATAAAATGACACCTGCTATATTTCTGTTGGTTCAGTTAGTGAGAGCCAGCATTTTGTAGCGGTGTGAGTGCTGGAGTAGGACTCTAGAAGGCCAGGGTTCAAATCCCCACTTAGCCATGGAAACCCACTGGGTCAGTGGTTCTTAATCGGTGGTTCGGGGACCCCCAGGTGTTTTCAATGTCCTCACAGGGGGTCCTCAAAGCCTTGAAGGGAGCTCAACCCACCTCCTTCCTGCACTGGGGTGGCCACGTGACAGGAACCAAGGCAAAGGCTGGCTGGCTTGGCCTGCGCATTGCCATCCAATCTACTCCAGCCACAAAGTTGCAGAAAGAAGCAGGAGAAAAGTCCTCCTTCCCCTTCCAGTGTCTCTGAGGGAAGGTACAATGGATGGTATAATTGTACCATTATTCTTATCAGGTATTGTTATTAGGATTTTAAATCATAAGTCTTGGGGGTCCGTGGCAACAAAAGATATTTAGGGGGGGTCCCTGGTAAAGAAAAGGTTAAGAGCCGCTGTACTAGGTGACCTGGAATGAGTCGTACTCTACCTCAGAGGAAGGCAGCAGCAGACTCCCTCTGAAGAAATCTTGCCAGGAAAACCCCATTATAGATTTGCCTTAGGATCATCGCAAGTTGGAAATAACTTGAAGGCATACAACAAATTTTGGTAATAAAGACAAAGCAGCCAAGCCCATAAAAACAGCAGCCCTGGGCAGCTACAGATAAGTATTCATCCTCTCTAGAGCATTTCAGTAGTGCTTGTATCAGTTACCTTTTTGGATTACAAATCCTAGAATCCCCGCATCATCCTGGCCAGTGACCATGCTGCCTCGGGGATTATGGGAATTGTCTAAAAACAATACAGGTTCAGTTTTCCTTATCCGGCATTCCAAAATCCAAAATATTTCAAAATCCTAAATTGTCCACATGGATAGCTGAGATAGTGACACCTTTGCCTTCTGATGGTTCACTGTACACAAACTTTGTTTCATTATTATTATTATTATTATTATTATTTAGTTATTTATACCCCGCTCTTCAGCCACAAGGCTATCAGAGTGGCTTACAAATTGTTTTTAAGCAATAGCTATTTACACATCTACACTGCATTAAGCAGTTTCCAATGTGTTAGCTAATTGCCCCCACAAGCTGGGTACTCATAATTGTGTTTCATGCACACAATTAAAAACATTGTGCATATAATTACCTTCAGGCTATGCATATAAGGTGTATATGAAGCTTAAATGAATGTCACATTTAGACTTGGGTCCGAGATATATATATATATATATATATATATATATGCAAGTATCCCAAAATCTGAAATATTCCAGAACCTCTGGTCCCAAGCATTTTGGATAAGTGAGATTCAAATCTGTATTTTTTTTTCAAGTTTTCCTTTTTCAGCATGGAAGGATACCTGCCATCACACATACAGTATTGCATCCCAATAAAAGTTTTGTCCAATATGTAGGAGGATGTGGTACAAGTTAGAGATATGCACCTTTCCTTCTTTGAAAGCTCTACCGTCCTTTGTAGCGTCATGTCACAAAATGAATTTTAGATGTTTTTGCACACTTCTTATAGCACTGTGCGCAGACAGACCTGTGGGTAGCTTCCGAACCACAGAATCAGGGTCATGGTAAAGAGACATAATTCTATGTGACAAAGTCTGATCCCCCACTTACCAAATTTAAGCATGACACCAAGTCTCCCTCATGTGGCCACAAAGAGCAATGAAGGCCTTTCCAAATCAAAAGAGTGAGTGGCATCATGTTAATTCCAATGTACTGTACATATTCACTGGGGGTTGGTTCCAGGACCCGCAGTGGATACCAAAATCCATGAATCCCATTATATGCAATGGCAGAGCACAATGGTGTCCCTTATATAAGATGGCAAAATCAAGGTTTGCTTTTTGGATTATTATTTTTTAAGAATATTTTCAAGCCGTGAATACTCAAATCCGTGGATACCAAATCTGTGGATACGGAGGGACAACTGTAATGGCAAACCATCCAGGATAGGGAGCAGGCAGAGATTTGCCATTTAGCTATGAATACTTCAGAGCGGTTTCAGGATCAGAAGGCAGTTATTTGCCCTTCTATATGTGACAGAGCATCACACATGGTACACTAATGCTGGGACCCTGTTGGTTAGTATCAACTGGAGTAAACCCACTTAATCAATTGTTGGATGGTAAGTCAACACACAGGTCAATCCAACTGACTCAGTGGTACTAGTTAGGATTAAAATAGGATTTAGGTCTAAGAAGATTATTAGATGGGAATGCAAAAAGCGTTCCTGTCCCACAATCTTCAGTCCTGTCCCTGTCTCGGCACAATAACACTCCCCATTAGTCTTATCTTCTCTTCTATCCAAAGGCAGCCCAGGCATGAACGGTGCTCTAATGGAGCTCCATTCACTTCCTGGATTGAAATCCCACCCATTCTTGCCAGAAGATGCAAGCATGGGAAATTCATATATAAAAATAAAAATAAAAATACACACACACACACACACAAGTTCAGAAAAGCACATACACACACTAAAAAAAATAATGAGTAACCCAGAGAGGGTACAAAAAGGAGAGTAGCCTACTTGGTTGTTGCAATCCCACCCAAAAGTGTTCTGGCAGGGTCATAGAATCATAGAATCATAGAATTGCAGAGTTGGAAGAGACCACGAGGGCCATCCAGTCCAACCCCCTGCCACTCAGGAAATCACGATCAAAGCATCCCCGACAGATGGCCATCCAGCCTCTGTTTAAAGACCTCCAAGGAAGGAGACCCCACCACGCTTCGAGGGAGTGCATTCCACTGCCGAACAGCTCTTACTGTCAAAAAGGTCCTCCTAATGTTGAGGTGGAATCTCTGTTCCTGGAGCTTGCACCCATTGCTCCGTGTTCCAATCTCTGGAGCAGCAGAAAACAAGCCTGCTCCATCCTCAGCGTGACACCCCTTCAAATGGTAAGTCAGCACACAGGTCAATCCAACTGACTCAGTGGTACTAGTTAGGATTAAAATAGGATTTAGGTCTAAGAAGATTATTAGATGGGAATGCAAAAAGCGTTCCTGTCCCACAATCTTCAGTCCTGTCCCTGTCCCGGCATAATAACACTTAAACAGGGCTATCATATCGCCCCTTAACCGTCTTTTTTCCAGGCTAAACATACCCAGCTCCCTAAGTCTTTCCTCATAAGGCATGGTTTCCAGACCTTTCACCATTTTATTCGCCCTCCTCTGGACACGCTCCAATTTGTCAATATCCTTTTTGAATTGTGGTGCCCAGAATTGGACACAGTATTCCAGGTGAGGTCTGACCAAGGCAGAATAGAGTGGCACTATTACTTCCCTTGATCTGGACACTATACTTCTACAGTATATATTTTCTATATATTCTATATATTCTATATATTCTATATATGTATATATATATATATATATATATATATTCTATATATTTTTTAAATCCAAAAAGCAAACCTTGATTTTGCCATTTTATATAAGGGACACCATTTTACTACACTCTCTGGCTTTTCTTCACAAACGAAGATTCAGGAAGGGCACATCCCGCGCTCGATGACCAAAAAGGCCAGCCCGAGACAAGCAAGTCCAGCCGCAGAAAGCACAGCAGAAGGTCTCCCTGGGTGACGCCCCCGGGTGGTGATTCCCCCCGCGCCGTCGCCTCTCCTCAAGACCTGCCCGGTGTGAGGTCGCCCATTGATGCTAGAATAATGAGTCAAAAACAGTGTGAGGTTTCAAGCAATGCCGGCACCAACACAGGGTGGATGATCCATTTATAACTCCAGCCCATCAATAAAAAGAAATGGCAGAATAACGACAGCGGAACGCAAAAGGACAATGTTGTGTGATATTGGTGTCCTTTTGCGTTGCGCTGTCATTATTCCACTGTCCCAGACTATGGAACGGCCTGCTGGATGAGGTCCGCCAATTGACATCTTTGGACAGCTTCAAAAAGGTTGTCAAGACGGATTTATTCCGGCAGGCCTTTCCAGAATAGATTATCACTGGGAACCCTCCCCTCCTTCAGGAGAGTCTCCACAGCCTCCTTTGTTAATGGAACTGAATATCGCTGGGGATCTACTGTTATTGCTAAATGTAGGTGTGTGTTTTATTAAGTGTTTTAATTGTTGTTTTAATTTGTAAATTGATTTAATAACTTTTTAAGCGGGGTAGGGGAGTATACTGTTTTACTTTGTATGGTGTTTTAATGTTTTTAACAGCCCTGATTGGGTGACCAAAGGGCAGTATATAAATAATAATAATAATAATAATAATAATTATTATTATTATTATTCTGGTGACACATTAGCCGCGTCTGATAATCTCCCACGTGTATCTAAGATCCTCAGCCACAGAAAAATCTGGAGCACATAACTTTTCAACTTGTTGCTTCACGGCAACTTTGACAATGGCTCCTTTCACACTACAGGTTGAATCCCCCTTTTCCAAAATTCCAAAATCTGAAATATTCCAAAATCCAAAACGTCATTGCTCGTGTCGCTGGGTGAGATAGTACATCTTGTTTGAGTCAGTTCGGGCTATATATGTTCTGCACCAGTGCATCGATCCTGCAATAGGGATGAGGGCCAGTAAACTGAAAGTCATCCGGATAATACAGGTTAACTGGTGGTTTCTCTACTGGAACTGGGTGCAGCCTTTCTTGGATGGGGTTTCCTCCTCCTGAGGGAGGAGTTGAGTAATTTGGGAATACCTCTGGAATACCGTCTCTGTTACTGGAGGCCCACATGGATCTGGCATAGCTGCAGTAAGGCTGGGCATGATTTGTAAAAGAAGGTGACCTGTCTTAAGGTTGCCAGATCTTAGGGCCTGGCATTGAATCTATAGTTTTGTGGGCCATCTCCAGGCAGCAGAGAAATGTCTCCAGTTTTGGGGGCCTCTGCTCCAGGCAAAGAGGAAAGAGCTGTGTGCTAATCTCTAGCTCAGCTAGGAGAGCACCAGTTTGCCACAGTCCCCAAGGACTGATTTATTGCTACCGTTTCCAAAGACTTTGGGTGGCAGGGGGGAGTAATGTAGCTCTTCCCTACTTTCTTCTTTCCCTCCCAGTTATTGTGGTGTCAGGGATCACCCTCCATTCTGCTTTGTGTCTACTTTCTGTCTAGAAGCAAATAAAAGTGAATTTAATATTCCTCATCTCCTCTCCACAAGCGAGAGGAAAAAATTCACCTTCATCTGGGAACAGCCCCTTTAGTTAAGATTTCTGAATAAATTTCCAAACTGGAAAATATTGTGCGTGTGTGTGTCGGTGTGTACTAGACTGACCTACTAATCCTTTTTTTCCTGGGGTCACCCTTATTCAAGCTAATTATTTTGCATCCTCCCATCTCCCTTATTGGCCTTCTATTTCTCCCATATATTTACAAAGGTCTGGCATTCAGATGTCAAAGGCAAGCAAGTTGGAGCACAGAGAGAACCCATGAAGGCTGGATGTGTCTGTGTGTGTGCCATCAAAAAGCAAGCCAGGAAACTACTGCTGGCTTGAGGTGTGTATTTGCATTTATGTCAGAGAGGAGGGAGTGTGTGTGTGTGAAGGAATGGGGGAGAGAGGTATGTGTCTGTTGTTGCATGTGTGCACGTGAGAAAGTGAAGTGTATGTTTGCATGTCCCTGTAAGAGGGGGGAATGGGGTATGTGTGTGCTTTTGCATTTCTGTATATATATAAAAACTTTTTGTTAGTTTTGTGGGGGTGAGTATGTGTCTTTGTGTGTCTGTTTGGATCAGATAACTGTAATGGTTTCTTCAGCTTTCTTTAAAGCTAGTAGTGGTGCTTGGGATCTTTTTAGAATAGTTTTTGTTGTTGTTCTTGTTGTTGCTGTTTAAGTTCCCTGGATAGTGCAGGCTGACACAAACATACAAAGCTAATTGAAATGTGAAACAATATGGCCTGGCCATTAAAGATGTCATCTTACACCAAGGAACATTTGTAGGAGTGACGCCATGCAGCTAAAAATGCGCAAAATTTGCCGCAGCTAAATCTCTCTTAAATTCATGACCCAAAGTTGGTAACCCCAGGGGTCTGCAATGTCTTCACAGGGGGTCCTCAAAGGCTTGAAGGCTGTTCAGCCCACTTCCTCCATGCAGTGGAGTGGCCATGGTGACAGGAGCCAAGGCAAAGGCTGGCTGGCTTGGCCTGCGCATTGCCATTCAATCTACTCCATCCACAAGCCTGCAGGAAGAAGCAGGAGAAAAGTCTTCCCTCCCCTTCCAATGTCTCTGAGAGAAGGTTTAATGGATGGTGTAATTGTGTTGTGGCTGTGATGATTATTAGGGTTTTAAATCTTGAGTTAAGTCTTGGGGGTCCACAACAACAAAAGATATTTAAAGAGTGTCCCTAGTAAAGAAAAGGTTAAGAGCCACTGCCCTAGCCAATCCTGAACTAGCAAGTTGCAACCCTACCTTTCTTGTTTATAGCTTCTTCTTCTTCTTCTTCTTCATCATCATCATCATCATACCACTTAGTACCCAGCTTGTGGGGCAATTAGCTAACACATTGTAAACTGCTTAGAGAGTGCCTAGTGCTATAAAGTGGTGTAGATGTGTAAGTGCTATTGCTAAGCAATTTGTAAGCTGCTCTGAGTACCTTTGTGGCTGAAGAGTGGGGTATAAATACTCTAATAAATAAAATAATTGCAAAGCCAAGCGTTAACTTGTAAGCCATTGTGGCTGAAATACTCTTAATAAATAAATACTCTTAATAAACAAACAAACAATAAATAAATAAATAAATCATTGCAAAACAACCTTGTGGCTGAAGAGTGGGGTATAAATACTCAAATAAATAATTGCAAAACAAAGTGTTAATTTGTAAGCCATTCTGAGTGCCTTTGTGACTGAAGAGCAGGGTATAAATACTCTAATAAATAACTGCAAAGCAAAGTGTTAACTTGTAAGCCATTGTGGCTGAAGATCAGGGTATAACTACTCTTAATAAATAAATCATTGCAAAACAAAGTGTAACTTTGTAAACTGCTCTGAGTGCCTTTGTGGCTGAAGAGTGGGGTATAAATACTCAAATAAATACAGTCGTCCCTTCACATTCGCGGGGGTTCCGTTCCGCGGACCCCCGCGAATGTGAAAAATCCGCGAATAACTACACCCCTCCCCCTCCCTCCCCAGGCCTTCGCGGGGCCTTCTTAGGCCCCGCGGAGGCCTCACCGGCCCTCCCTCCCACCCTCCCCGGGCCTTCGCGGGGCCTTCTTAGGCCCCGCGGAGGCCTCACCGGCTCTCCCTCCCACCCTCCCCGGGCCTTCGCGGGGCCTTCCTAGGCCCCGCGGAGGCCTCACCGGCCCTTCCTCCCACCCTCCCCGGGCCTTCGCGGGGCCTTCCTAGGCCCCGCGGAGGCCTCACCGGCCCTCCCTCCCACCCTCCCCGGGCCTTCGCGGGGCCTTCCTAGGCCCCACGGAGGCCTCACCGGCCCTCCCTCCCACCCTCCCCGGGCCTTCGCGGGGCCTTCTTAGGCCCCGCGGAGGCCTCACCGGCTCTCCCTCCCACCCTCCCCGGGCCTTCGCGGGGCCTTCCTAGGCCCCGCGGAGGCCTCACCGGCTCTCCCTCCCACCCTCCCCAGGCCTTCGCGGGGCCTTCCTAGGCCCCGCGGAGGCCTCACCGGCCCTCCCTCCCACCCTCCCCAGGCCTTCGCGGGGCCTTCCTAGGCCCCGCGGAGGCCTCACCAGCCCTCCCTCCCTCCCTCCCCAGGCCTTCGCGGGGCCTCCGGAGGGCCTCCGGGCGTCCCGCGAAGGCCTCCCCACCCCTCCCCAGGTCTTTCACGGGGCCTCTGGAGGCCCCGTGTCGCGGTTTTGGGGGGCCCCGGGGGGGCCCTCCCAAAACCACGAATAACCGAAACCGCGAATGTCAAGTTCGCGAATGTGGAGGGACAACTGTAATTGCAAAACAGTGTTAATTTGTAAGCCATTGCGGCTGAAGAGCAGGGTATAAATGCTCTTAATAAATAAAGCATTGCAAAACAAAGTATTAATTTGTAAGCCATTGTGGCTGAAGAGTGGGGTATAAATACTCTTAATCAATAAATTGCAAAACAAAGTGTCAATTTCTAAGCCATTTTGGCTGAAGAATGGGGGTATAAATACTGTTAATAAATAAATAAATATTGCAAAACAAAAAAGTGTAAATTTGGAAGCCATTGTGGCTGAAGAGTGGGGCATAAATACTTTTAATCAATAAATAATTGCAAAACAAAGTTAATTTGTAAGCCATTGTGACTGAAGAGAGGGGGTATAAATACTCTTGATCTATAAATTGCAAAACAAAGTATTAATTTCTAAGCCATTTTGGCTGAAGAGTGGGGGTATAAATACTCTTAGTAAATAAATAAATAAACATTGCAAAACAAAAATGTGCAAATTTGTAAGCCATTGTGGCTGAAGAGTGGGGCATAAATACTCTTAATCAATAAATAATTGCAAAACAAAGTGTTATTTTCTAAGCCGTTTTGGCTGAAGAGTGGGGGTGTAAATACTCTTAGTAAATAAATAAATATTGCAAAACAAAAAAGTGTAAATTTGGAAGCCATTGTGGCTGAAGAGTGACGTATAAATACTTTTAATAAATAAATAAATGCAAAACAAAGTGTTAATTTGTAAGCCATTGTGACTGAAGAGAGGGGGTATAAATACTCTTAATCTATAAATTGCAAAACAAAGTATTTATTTCTAAGCCATTTTGGCTGAAGAGTGGGGGTATAAATACTCTTAGTAAATAAATAGTGCAAAACAAAAAAGTGTAAATTTGTAATCCAGTTTGGCTGAAGAGCGGGGTATAAATACTCTTAATCAAATAAATAATTGCAAAACAAAAGTGTAAATTTCTAAGCCATTGTGGCTGAAGAGTGGGGTATAAATATTCTAAATAAATGTGAAGTCTAAATAAAGAAATAAATACTCTAAATAAAGAAATAAAACACAGTACTGCATTCAAAATGTTCTGTTGTTCCTGGGTTGTACTGTTCTGTATTATTTTCTTTGTCCCTGCAACTACCAAGGCGCCCAGCAGGTGTCGCTCTCCCTTCGCCTCCTCGCGTGGGCCGGGCCGGGCAAGGCAGAGGCTGGAAGCGAAAACGACACCCTTGGGCTGGTCGGAGTCGGAGGCGCTGAGCGGGGCGCGGGGCACGCCGGGAAAGCGAGTCCTCCGCTCTAGAGGCGCTGCAGGAGAGGCGCAGGGAAGGAACTACCCGTCCCAGAAGCCCGCGCGCCCTGCAGGCAGGGCATTGGCAGGGGAGAAGCAGGAGATTGCTTTTTGCTGGCTGGGGGAAGAGAAGCCAGAGCAGCTGGGGAGGAATCCAGTGGACCAGGAGGAGCCTTGGTGGTGGGTGATTTTTTGGAAAGAAACTTTGCAGTAAGTTTTTTGGGGGGAGGGGGTCTTTGGTGGGGGGCTGGAGCTGGGCACCCAAAAAACAAAAACAAAAACAAAAAAACCCTTTGCAGCCAGCCACTTATTGCCTGGGCTCCTCTGCTCTGGTTTTTGTTTGAAACAGGCCTTCAATTGTGTGTTTTTAAGCTAATTGTGTGTTTTAAAAAAAATCAGGGTGTGTTTAATGCTTGATTGGTTTGTTTGTTTTTTTACTGTATATGTTTTAATTGGTTTTAATGGTGATTTTAATGTTAACGGTGGTTTCAATGGTTTTGTGAGATGGGCTGCCTTGGGTCCCATTTGGGGAGGAAGGCAGTATAGGAATTGCAATCAATCAATCAATCAATGATCAGAAGCAACCCCCCCCCCAAAAAACCCCACCATCACCACCACCAAGAAGACCCTGTTGTTTTTTGGCTGGGGGACTTGGCTCCTGGCTTCATGTCCAACCCTGATTAAATTGTATAAATCAATAAATTGATAAATCAATTGTCAGAAGCAAACCCCCCCCCCAAAAAAAACCACAATCACCACCACCAAAAAGACCCTGTTGTTCTTTGGCTGGGGGACTTGGCTTCAGGTCCAGCCCTAATTAAATTGCATCAATCAATTGTCAGAAGCACCCCCCCCCAAAAAAACCCCATCACCACCACCAAGAAGACCCTGTCCTTCTTTGGCTGGGGACTTGGCTCCTGGCTTCATGTCCAACCCTGATTAAATTGTATAAATCAATAAATTGATAAATCAATTGTCAGAAGCACCGCCTCCAAAAAACCAAAAAACAAACCCACCATCACCACCACCAAAAAGACTCTGTTGTTCTTTGGCTGGGGGACTTGGCTCCTGGTTTCATGTCCAGCCCTGATTAAATTGCATAAATCAATAAATAAATTGTCAGAAGCACCCCCCCCAAAAAAAACCCCTCCATCATCACCCCAAGAAGAACCTGTTGTTCTTTGGCTGGGGACTTGGTTCCTGGCTTCACGTCCAACCCTGATTAAATTGCATAAATCAATAAATAAATTGTCAGAAGCACTCCCCCAAAAAAACCACCATCATCACCACCACCAAGAAGACCCTGTTGTTCTTTGGCTGGGGACTTGGCTTTATGTCCAGCCCTGATTAAATTGCATCAATCAATCAATCAATCAATTGTCAGAAGCACCCCCACCCAAAAAAACCCACCGTCACCACCACCAAGAAGACCCTGTTGTTCTTTGGCTGGGGACTTGGTTCCTGGCTTCATGTCCAGCCCTGATTAAATTGCATCAATCAATCAATTGTCAGAAGCACCCCCCCCAACCAGCCCTGATTAAAAAGGCACAGGCGCAAGGGCCAGTGGTGAAGTTGGCAACTGGCTGGCTGACCCTGGGCAGATGGGGAGGCCATTTGCCCTGGTTGTGTGTCCGGGCGATTATTGTTGCTCTCTTGTCGCAGTGGCATCTTTTATGCCTCCAGGGCCTTTGTTGATGACCAATGAAGAATTGGACTGCTGGTATCCTGTTTTGAAGGTTTAATTTTAATTTAATGGCGTTTAAAAAAATGTTTTTTTATGATTTATGTGGAATATTTAATTACATCGTGGTTTAATCTCTTTTTTAATTCTTATTTATTGTGCTGTGTTTTTAGCTAGCGTTGTTTTTAAGTGTTGTGAGCCGCCTTGAGTCCTGTCACGGGGAAAAAGGTGGGATGTAAATAAATAAATAAATAAATAAATCTTATCCGTCTCTCCCCAAGGCTTGAGGCGGGGTACAGTATGAATTAAAATGCAATACATAGCATAAAATCATTAAAACACACAAGTAAAAACACATACAATTAAAATAAACGTTAAATTAAAATCATCCATACAAATTGAAAATTTATAGAAATCCTAATAAATAAAAATAATCTTTCTCAATGCTAGCCGAAGAAGTAACACACCCAGGATGTGGGGGGAGAGAGGCTCCTTTGGTGGCTGGCGTGGGAGGAAGGCCCGTAAATCTATTTTTTGTGTCTGGGCGAGGAGATATTTCAGATGCTAACTGTACCTGGCGTAACATATGCCATTAAAAAAACTCCCCAAAAAGTGCCCAGTAGACCTCACAACAACCCTGTAAGGTGGGTTTTTAAATTCCTCCTCCCCCTTCTCAGTGCTCCACACTTTTCCCAGAATGGCTGAGGGTGACTTGCTCTGTTGCCCTGCAGCCACTGCAGTTGACTGCCTGGGTCCTGTTGCAGGCGGCCCGTCGCCACTGCCAGTTGACTGTTTGGTTTTGTTGCAGTGGCGGCAGCGGCATCCCACCACGGCTGCCAGTTGACTGTCTGGGTCTTGTCGCAGTGGCAGCAGGGGCATCCCACCACCACCGCCAGTTGACTGTCTCAGTTCCATTATCATGTCAGCAGCGGCGTCCTGCCGCCGCTACAGTTAACTGTCCGGGTCCCATCACAAGTGGCCTACCGCTGCCGCCAGTTGACTGCCTGGGTCCCAATCTGGGCCACAGACTGAGTGGCAGGAGTGGATTGTGAGGTGGAGAGGGAATTTGCTTGTGGGTGGTGATTGGTTGGGTGCGTTTCCTGAGCAGCCAATCAGCACACTGGGAAAGGCAACATTCTTAAGAGTATATATATATATATATATATATATATAAACAGGGGGTGGTGGGTCAGGATTGTCCAGAACCAAAGCCTGGCTGTATATATTTGTTTTTCTCTTTCGCTCCTTTTTTGGGGCAGTGTTTTTTCATGGGCTGTTTTGGTTGCCACAGCGAAGGGGAATGAGATTTGTAGAGATGGGATGATAAAGCTATAATAATAATAATAATAATAATGTCTTTGCAACTGGGCCATGGCAGGGATTGTGATGAGGCCTTGACACACGTTTCCCTGGTTGTTATGCGCCTGGGTCTAGGAGGGGCCCTTGAATGAGGCTTTATCCCCTTCCCCATAAACCCCATATCCCATGGAGGCAGAGATCTGAACCCAGCTCTCTTGGGAGGAGAGGAGGTCGGCAGCCGACCTCCTCTCCTCCCAAGAGAGCTGGGTTCAGATCTCTGCCTGCTTGGGGCATGGGGATTATGGTTGGTACACAGTGATTATGGTTGGTACACAGTGTGTCTTTTCTCCCACCTGGGAATTCTCTGTATTTATCTCTGTTTTTTCCCCCCTTGGAATCAGGATAATTGCCAGAGTGAAAACTCCAGAGGGCTTCCCTACTTATAATAGTTATGTAGAAGAGGGGATTTCAGCTGGTGTTGGTTAGAATCATAGAATCATAAAGGTGAAAGAGACCACAAAGGTCATCCAGTCCAGCCCCCTGCCCTGCAGGAAGACACAATCAAAGCCATCAACGCAAGCCCTATTGCAGCCTTCCAAAACCTGGCACCTTCCAGCCATGTTGAACAATGTACAACCCCCATTCTTGTGAGCCAGTTTGTTAATGATGATGGGGTTGGTAGTCCCAATACATCTGGAGGATGCTATTAACTCAGAAAGCTGCCTCTTGGTGAAACAGACCATTGGCCCATCTGGCCCAGTATTATCAACTCGGACTGTCAGCAGTGGCTGGCCAGGGCTTCAGGCAGAATTCTTTGCTCTTCTAACTGAAGATCTCTGGTATTTCCTGGTGGTCTCCCATCTAATAATAATAATAATATTAATAATTTATTTAAGTACTGCCTAGGCCTGATACTACTTGGCTCCCAAAATGCAATGGGGTCGGGGTATCAGGTTGGGAAAACTTGCCCCGCTGTTTCAAAGCCTAAATATGTGCCTTTATTTCAAAGGTAAATCACTTGCTCGCCCTTCACTCTTTTCATATAATCAGAGAGTTGGAAGGGACTCCTAGTCTAACCAAATACTGTGCAGGAATATACAACTAAAGTACTCCTTAAAGATGGTCGTCCAGCCTCTATTTAAAGACTTCCAAAGAAAAAGAGGCTGGAATATGTCCGGACTCATAGAATCATAGAGTTGGAAGAGACCCCCAAGGGCCATCTAGTCCAACCCCATTCTGCCCTGCAGGAATACACAATCAAATCATTTCCGACAGATCCAGCCTCTGTTTAAAAACCTCCAAAGAAGGAGATTCCACCATACTCTGAGGCAGTGCATTCCACTTCCGAACAGCTCTTACAGTCAGAAAGTTCTTCCTAATGTTTAGGTGGAATCTCTTTTCCTGTAGTTTGAGCCCATTGCTCCGTGTCCTAGTCTCTGGAGCAGCAGAAAACAAGCTTGCTCCATCCTCAGTATGACATCCCTTAATATTTAAACATGGCTATCATGTCACCTCTCTTCTCCAGACTAAACATACCCACCAGCTCCCTAAACTGCTCCTTGTAGTCAGACTGGTTGTTCAAACAGTTAGGAATGTGCATTTCTGTGCATTAAAAAAAAAAAAATCTTTTTGAGGAACGGTGAGAGTTCATGGAGTTTTGGGGGGCCCTCCTTCCTAATACGGCAAATCACCACGGGATCTTGTCAGGACAACATCATCCGCAAGGAGTTTTTTCATTGTCTAGACAACACCATAGTTGTATGGAGCAGTGGAGAGGAGTTTTTACACAAGTGTTTGTCTAATCAGAACCAGAACTATGAAAAGTTACTTTCTTCAACAATAGCTCCCAAAATCTCCCAGCCTGCTTGGCCAATGCTGCAGGAGTCATAGAATCATAGAGTCATAGAGTTGGAAAAGACCCCAAGGGCCATCTAGTCCAACCCCCTGCTATGCAGCAATACACAATCAATCCATTCCCAACAAATGTCCATCCAGCCTCTGCTTAAAAACCTTCAAAGAAGGAGACTCCACCACACTCTGAGGCAGTGTATTCCACTTCCAGATATCTCTTATTGTCAGGAAGTTCTTCCTGGGAGTTGTAGTCAAAAAGTGACACTTCAGAGCCCTATTCAAAGTACGTCCTTTTGAGTATACAGTTGTCCCTTCATATTCGCTAGGGTTTGGATCCAGGACCCCCCGTGGATACCAAAATCCGTGAATACTCAAGTCCCATGATATGCAATGGCATAGCAAAATGGTGTCCCTGATATAAGATGGCAAAATCAAAGTTTGCTTTTTTGGGTTATTATCTTTTTAAGAATATTTTCAAGCCGTGAACACTTAAATCTGTGGATACGGAGGGACAACTGTACATCCTTTTGAGTATAATGGGAATTATTCCCAGGTATGTAAGGACAAGAGGCAGTGTGGCCTAGTGTTCGACTAGGACTCCAAGAGTCCAGGGTTCAAATCCCTGCTCAGCCTTGGAAACCCGCCTGGTGACCTTGGGCAAGTCCCATTCAGCCTCAGAGGAAGGCAGTGGTAAACAAACCCCTTCTGAACAAATCTTGCTGAGAAAACCCCATGATAGGGTTGCCTAAGTCAGAATAACTGGAAAGCACACAAGAACAACAACATGTGGCCATAGACTTACAGAGGTTGGCAACCGGGAGCTAATTTTTGCACCTTGGAACTTCCAGGGGCCACCCCCAGACCCCAAGAAATGCAAAGCACCTAAAGGGAGACTGTCTGGGAGCCACACCGACCACAAAAACAGAAAGAAGATAGAAAAGAAAGTAGAACCAGCTGTGACCACTTTCACTTTCTGTGGGTGTGGTTTTTTTTTTATTGGAAAGAGAGGAAGAATGGCATTGAAAACTACATAGGCTTCTTAAGCAGAGATTAAAGATTTCCTATACAGTTGTCCCTCCGTATCCACAGATTTGGTATCCACAGATTTAAGTATTCACGGCTTGAAATTATTCTTAAAAAATTAATTCAAATAGCAAACCTTGATTTTGCCATCCTATATAAGGGACACCATTTTGCTAGGCCATTGCATATAATGGGACTTGAGTATTCATGGATTTTGGTATCCACAGGGGGTCCTTTTTAATCTCTCTGGCTTTTCTTCGCAAACGAAGATTCAGGAAGGACTCATCCCGCACTTTCTGCAAGCGCGCTGATGACTAAAAAGTCCAATCCGAGATAGAGAAGTCCAGTTGCAGAAGGCACAGCAGAAGGTCTCCTTGGGTGATGTTTCCGGGTTGCGATTCTTTCTGCGTTGTTGTTTCTCTTCAAGACTTGTTTGGCGTGAGTTCTCAAATAAGGCTGCAGCATTGTGGATAGTGCGTCTCCATGCCTCCCGATGTGAGGCCAGGGTGGACCATAGTTGGTGATCAATGTGGCCAAGCCTGAGATGTTGTTTCAGGGAGTCCTTGTATCACTTTTTTGGAGCGCCCCTCTTATGCTGACCCGTGACGAGTTCACCGTAGAGTAGTATTTTTGGGAGGTGATGGTCCTCCATCCTAGAAACGTGCCCTGCCCAGCACAGCTGTGTTCTCAATATCATGGCCTCAATACTGGTGATCCCTGCTTGCCCAAGGACAGCAACATTCGTCACATAGTCAGTCCAGTGTATATTTAGGATTGTGCGTAGACAGCGCTGATGAAAGCGTTCGAGGAGTCGTAGGTGATGGCGATAGGTGACCCATGTTTCAGATCCATAAAGGAGAACAAACAGTACAATGGCTGTATACACACTGATTTTTGTGCTTTGCCTCAGGTGTTTAGTACTCCAGACTCTTTTGTAAAGTCTTCCAAATGCAGTATATGCCTTTGCTAATCTGTGATCGATCTCTTTGTCAATCTTGGCATCTGAGGAGATGATGCTTCCCAGGTAGGTGAACTGCTGATGACTGAAAAGGCCAATCCGAGATAAACAAGTCCGGTTATAAGGGACACCATTTTGCTAGGCCATTGCATATAATGGGACTTGAGTATTCACAGATTTTGGTATCCACAGGGGGTCCTTTTTAAAAAAAATATTTTTAAAACATATTTTTTTAAACACCCAATGAAGAAGCCAGTGAAGCTTCAAAAGGTTGCAAAATGTAGTTTATGCTTTGGAGTTGGCCCCAAAAAGGTATCACTGCTTGTGGATTTTAACAAATCTACCTGTAATTTTATTGAATTTGTATTCATAATTTTAATATATTCAGCTGTTTAATTTCTATTTTATTGTTCTTTGTTGTTTTTATGATTGGGGGAAGAGATGGGACATGGGATTGTTTTTTAACTGTGAGCTTTTATTGTTATAATATTTTATTGTTATAATTATGTACATTGTGCTCCACCTTGATTCCCTAGGGAAAAGGCGGAATATAAATAATAATAATAATAATAATAATAATAATAATAGAGTCCCATTATATGCAATGGCATAGCAAAATAGTGTCCCTGATATAAGATGGCACAATCAAAGTTTGCTTTTTGGATTATTATTTTTTAAAGAATATTTTCAAGCTGTGAATACTTAAATCAGTGGATACCAAATCCGTGGATACGGAGGGACAGCTGTATTTTGTGGCACGGCCAACTCAGCTAAATATTCATCTCTAAGGATGTTTCCATAATGAAGGAGGGGAACAATTCCAGGGTCGTTGCTTATACCTCAAAGGAACCAAAATATTTTTTAAAAAGAAAAACAATTATGGAAACTCAAAGCATTATTTGGAAACTTTTTTTTTTAATCAAAATGCTAATATTTTTGGACATGGTAATTTAAAACTAAACACTTTCCCTGCACTTTTTTTTTTGTAAAGGGAGAAACTAAGGCATTGAAAACAGTTTACCAGTTACATGTAATTTTACTGCATCTACAGAGCTCTGTGTGTGTGTGCATTCAAGTTGCCTGTCCACTTATTTATTTACTTAGGGTATTTATAACCCAGCCTTTAGCCACAAAGGCTCTCAGAGCAGCTTACAAATTGTTAATTTGACAGTTCCCTGCCTTTAGGCTTACAATGTAAGTAAGACAATGAAAAGGGAATAGCAGTGTGGGAAGGGACTCCATGCATGTCCAAGGGTTTTCTCAGGCAAGGAATACTCAAGAGGTGGTTTTGCCAGTTCCTTTCTCTGAAAATATAGTCTACAGCTAGAGATGTAAAATTTCCAGAAATTTTGAAGCTGTGGGAAAAAATGGGATTTTCCCATTTTTTCCAGAAAAAAATGGAGATTTTTGGAAAAATGGAAAGAACGCAACATTAGCACTTTTTACAGATTGAAAGTCACTCTGCTACTTTAGGAACATAAAATATGACTATGTACAATTTGATTTGGCATAAAATTATCACAATTGGTATACAGTAGGACCCCTGTATCTGCTGATTCATTATCCACTGATTCAGTTATCTGCGGGACACAAATCGGCACACTTGCCTAGAGTCTTCCTAGAAAATAGCTAGAGAGGCATCCTCTCTAGATGTTTTTTAGGTCTTCCAAGGCAACTCTATGGTATTTTAAATTGAAAGTCCCATTATTTTCAATATCCGCAGTTTTCGGTATCCACGCCTTTCCCTGGAACCAATCCCCAGCAGATACAGGGGTCCTCCTGTATTAAAAATATAGTGTATTCATACAATTATTACAAACAGAATTTACTTTTATTTTTTAAAAAACCTTTTATTTGTAACAAATGGAGCAACCATCTCCTGAACTGTACGGAACCTCTTTGGTTTTGCTAGTTTATGTGGAGCAGGCAAATTTAAAACAAAAACAGAAGAAACTATCAACATTGTCTTATATTTTATTCATTGTGCTAAAATAAAACATTCCATAATCGGTTTTCTTCCTTTTTTCAATTTTTCAGAAAAAACCAAAAAGGCTTCGGGGGGAAAAACCAGAAAAAAACCATTTTTATTCTGAATTTTCCCAGTTTTTCTTCCAGGCCTTCACATCTATATCTATGGAACCTGGTATTTGTTGGTGGTCTCCCATCCAGGTACTAACCAGAGTTGACCCTGCTTAGCTTCTAAGAGCAGACAGGATCTGATGCCTTTAGGCATACACTAAGGCTTTAGGGTACTTAAACCCCCTAGATCTGTACTGAGGAATATATGTGCTTTCTATGCATAGCGTTTGGCAGTGAGTTCATTGCTGGTTACTTGACTGGTATTGATATTTGTGCATTCAGTTAGAAATTTACATCTGAAACATTGCCTTTCTCAAAGTGAATAAAAATCTGATAGCATCTGAGAGCCTGTCTGGTGTAGTGGTTTCAGTGCTGGACTTGAACTCTGAAAGACCCGGGTTTGGATCCCTGCTCAGTTGTGACCTTGGGCAAGTCACACTTTCTCAGCCTTGGAGGAAGGCAATGGCAAACCTCTGAACAAATCTTGCCAAGAAAACCCTAGGACAGGGTCGACCATAAGATGGAGTTGCACACAACAATGACAACAACAACATATTCTTCCCCACGTTACTTGTATAAGCTGGCACAGAGATAAAATATCTCCCCCTCCCCAATTTTTCCACTGAACATCATGGCTTAAACTGGACCGGAGACTAAATTCTCCAAAAGTGGGGCCACCTCTCCTTGTTTTTAACATTTTGCCTTGCGCGCTTCAGATGGCAAACCTTTATCGTGGACAGTTTCTGTACACTTGCCAGCTACTTGCTGCTTGGTGCCTCTGAAACTGAAATCCTTTTCTTTCTTTCTTTCCCCATTTTAAGAAAGAGGATCTGAGTGCTGGAAAAGGGGGGAAGCCACTAGCCAATTTGTTCTGCTTCAGAGCGGCTGCCATGCTGTGAGTCCGAAGCGCATCAGGACGACTTAAGCTTAACTGCCTCTGATCTGGTCTGGCCTTAGGACAGAGATCTGGGCCATACGGGGAACCCGAGGAGTGAACGCTGCTCTGTTCTTGTAGCTTGAAGGAACGAATCTGGAAGTACTGGTGGGTGTTTTGTCTCTCAGGTGATAGCACACACTGGGTACCTAAACAGTTCCAGGCAGCAAAAATAAACAGCGGAGTGTTGTTGCTTCAGGCATAAGAATAAAAGCACAGACACAGGCTTGTGTCTAAAATAAACTTCTCTTTACTTGGGCATAATGAAGTATATTTACAGATATATACAGCATTCAGAAGAAAAACATCTTCCCACTGTGAGATCCTAAACAGGACACCTTCACACAGTGAGATCCAAAATAGAAATGCTTAGCTCTCAGTCCAGCCCAGCTTTGCTCAGCTCCAGGACTGTGAGCTAATCAATATTGATACATTTACCCAGCTAGCTTCTGCAAACTGCTGCTAGCTCACTCTACAGCAATCTGCAGACTGTTTGCTGCATCTCAGCTCTTTACAGAATAAATCTACTGCATGTCCCAATATCCTGATATTGTCATCCTAATGAACTCACTTGCAAGACGGAGAGAAGGGTTATGGTAATTCTGCACCCCTGTAATCCATACCTTCGAATATTTCACGGATGAAAACTGGAACACATGTGGCCAAGCAGTGTTGGAGTGTGATAGAATCATAGAGTTGGAAGAGACTACGAGGGTCTTCTAGTCCAATCCCCTGCCATGCAGGAATAAACAAGGCATTCACAACAGATGGCCATCCAGGCGCTGTTTAAAACCCTCCAAAGGAGGAGACTCCACGACACTACAAGGCAGTGTATTCCACTTCCGAACAGCTCTTACTGGCAGGTGGCACGTACTGATCAAGGTGGTACGTTAGAATCATAGAATCATAGAGTTGGAAGAGACCACAAGGGCCATCTAGTCCAACCCCCTGCCATGCAGGAATAAACAATCAAAGCATGCCCGACAGCTGGGCAACACACAACATGGATATACCACCCACCTATTTTTGCAATCCTTAGAGCACCTGTTGTATTTTTCCAGTAAAAATGGTTACCATTGTTCCTAGAAACCCCCAAGAGCAGCAATTCTTTTTCCAAACAAGGAAAGTTTCCCCCTCCTTGCACATCTTGTTTCCCTGTTCCCAGGTTTTATGGAAGGCTACTACAGCCCATGGAGATCTATCTATGTGGGTGAAATTGACCCTCGGATCTTCACATTTTGCCCATTGTAGATGTGACTATATAATGTACACCAGGAATCAGTCCAATGTCTCTCAGTATGAAGTGAGTTTGCAATAGAAAAAGAAATTTGCTATCATGGTTGCTCTTCTGTTGAACTCTTTTTCCCCAGCCTCCATGACCCTCACCTCTAAACTATAAGTAGGACTTGTTTGCCTTGGACCATGTCTGCAGACAGGTGTGCTGACTGGTTTTAAAGATCTGTGTTAGAATCTCTCATTGATAGTCCCTCAGAAATAGATTGGTATTTGTATATCAAGATAATCACAGTTTGGGACAGATTATCCTGAAGGGCCATACAGTAACTGCCTCCAACTCACGTGCTGACATGTTACACCTGGCCACACCCTCCTGTGCCACCATTTTGCACCTGTCTCAGATTGGTGGACTTCAGGTTCTAATAAGAAATTACAGTGCATGGTACTGAAAGTCTGTCAAATCCTGATGTCGAGGAGGGATTCTGACACAGCAGGGGTGTCAAACCAAGCAATGCTTTGCTGTTACTCACACTGAGGACAACACCTTCAAGAGCATCCTGGGCCTTGCTGGTGAGCCGCCTACCAACCTTAATGGGGTGCCAACGTTAATGAGGAAGAACGTACAAGCTAAGACAGACTGCATCTGTTTGCTTTTGCTTGCGCCTCCTGGGAAGAGCAAGATTCTGTCCCCTCCTTTCCCTGCTGCTGAGTTAACTTGAGCTCAGACTTCTCTTGTACAGTTGTCCCTTCGTATTTGCTGGGGTTTGGTTCCAGGACCCCCGTGGATACCAAAATCCATGAATACACAACTCCCATTATATGCAGTGCCATAGCAAAATGGGGCCCCTTATATAAGATGGCAAAATCAAGGCTTGCTTTTTGAATTATTATTTTAAGAATATTTTAAAGCCGTGAATACTTAAATCCGTGGATACAGAGGGACAACTGTACTTAGAACACAGTTGGCAGCAATTGAGGTACGCTGAGGGCAAAGCAAGAAAGTGGGAGCAGGAGGGAGAAACTGGGAGATTTTAAAAGTACTGTAGCTGTAAAAGTGGGAAGAGAGAGGGTTAATTGGGACTGTCCTGTGCTGTCTACGCACAATCCTAAATATACACTGGACTGACTATGTGACGAATGTTGCTGTCCTTGAGCAAGCAGGGATCACCAGTATTGAGGCCATGATACTGAGGACGCAGCTGCGCTGGGCAGGGCACGTTTCTAGGATGGAGGACCATCGCCTCCTAAAAAGACTACTCTACGGTGAACTCGCCACGGGTCAGCGTAAGAGGGGTGCTTCAAAAATGCGATACAAGGACTCCCTGAAACAACATCTCAGGCTTGGCCAAATTGATCACCAACAATGGTCCGCCCTGGCCTCACATCGGGAGGCATGGAGACGCACTATCCACAATGCTGCAGCCTTATTTGAGAACTCACGCCAAACAAGTCTTGAAACGACAACGCAGAAAGAATCACAACCCGGAAACATCACCCAAGGAGACCTTCTGCTGTGCTTTTTGCAACTGGACTTGTTTATCTCGGATTGGCCTTTTTAGTCATCAGCGCGCTTCATCCTGAATCTTCGTTTGTGAAGAAAAGCCAGAGAGAGTTCCTGCCCTATTGGTATGGTAATCCAAATCCTACCAGGAAGAATGTGGGCTTTGCAACCTGTGTATGTTTCCCTGCAGTAAAGAAAATGGTTGCATTGCTTGGTGCCTGTCGTGTCCTTGGAGTCCACTGTCTTCCTTTTTGAAGGGGGACCTTTTAAAAGTCTAGGGCTGGGTTCTCTGTGGTGAGGCAGAAAGAGGTTGTGCTCCAGAGCTGGCAGAGGATGGGGCCGAAAGCAATGGTAGGCAGGATATCTCTCGGTTTCTGCCCTGTCATCTTCTGCTCATTACCTTTCCATTCCCCTCTGCTGTCAGATTGAATCAAAGCTCATTGCTGTATGAAAACAGACAGGTCACACTCCCAAAAGTTGAAACTGAAGAGCAATTGTAGTACAGTAGGTCCCTCTTATCTGTAGCAGAAGGCATGGAACAGAAGACCCACAGATTGGAAAAAGAGTTTTCTTTATTGAAGATAACGCCGGCGGACATACAGCCGGAGTTATTTCCAAAGGGCTGAGCACCGAATAAGAGAAAAACAGTTTCTTATATAGCTAAGTACTCACAAGCAGCCTCCACGAGCTGTACCATCCCCTTATTGCTTATGTTTAACTTAATTTTACAGTAGTCAGCAACTTCTGTGTTCGCAAGAATTGTTTTCATAACAGGAACCTATAAAAATTGTTTACAGAACGAGATAACAGCATTTCACATGTTTATGGAACAGGGAGTCTCTTGCTATCTGTAGCCTAGCTGAGGAGAGGGAAAATAGGTTTTAGCAAAGACTCGGAGGCCATCCAGTCTGACCCACGAATAGTGATTGCAAGCTGACAGCATTCAGCAAATAGACATTAGGGCCACTTTATATCCACTGGGGATTGGTTCTGGGGGGCCCATGGATAACGAAAACCATGGATAATAGTGAACACCATTGAAAATAATGAGACTTCCGGTTTAAAATACCATAGAGTTACCTTGGAGGACCTAGGAAATGGCAGAGAGGACACATTTTCTAGCAGGGCTCTATGGTAACTGTGCTGAAACTGAAACCATGGATAATAGCGAACACCATTGAAAATAATGAGACTTCTGGTTTAAAATACCATAGAGTTGCCTTGGAGGACCTAGGAAATAGCAGAGAGGGCACATTTTCTAGCAGGGCTCTTGTAGCTGTGCTGAAATTGAAAACGTGAATAACTGAATCAGTGGCTAATGAATCAGTGGATATGGGGATCCTACTGTAGTCAAAACCGCCAGCAGTGTCATTAAAACTGGCATGTGAGTGTGGCTGCACACAAAATATGGGGAAAGGTTTGTTTGTTTTTAAAGTTATTTATTAAAATATTTTTCATCAAAACATTTGGCTAGACTCTGGGAGTTGTAGTCCAAAAGAGGAGTTTTCCCAAGCTCTGGTTGTTATCCTTATCTCCAAGAAGGTGATAAATCCTTTTAAAGAACAGCTGTAACTGGACACCTGTTCCATAAAGAGCTTGAGAGCAATGCACAGACTCGAGAACTATACCAGAACATGATTTGGCCTCTTTCTGTCATGATTTATTATCTGAAAGCTTTAGGGAGGTCTGTTCTCTTGCCCCTCTCCCACCATCACCACTATATTGTCTTCATGGCAGACACCTGTTTTTGACTTTCTCAATGCCATTGCAACATCTCCAGCCCAGTTTTGGTGGGTGCAGAGAGCAGGTTATAGAGGGAGTATTTATTGGTCGTTTCCCCCAACCATTGTTGCTTATGCTGAGGCATGAGGAATTAACTTGGCAATCTCATGGAGATGCCAGCCACAGATGCAGGCAGAACATCAGAAGTAAACTCTTCCAGGACACGGCCTCACAGCCCGGAAAAAAAACGAAGGAAAATCTATAAAGAACTGATATCTTAGAGTTTTGGTTTTATTTTCTCATGGGCATTTCTTCCTTACAAGTGCACAATGATGGGTGATGTTTATTTCATAGAATCGTAGAGTCAGAAGAAACTCCAAGGGCCATCCAGTCCAGCCCCAGAATCAAAGCATTCCTGACAGATGGCCATCCAGCCTCTGTTTAAAAACCTCCAAACAAGGAGACTCCACCACACTCCCAGGCAGTGTATTCCACTTCTGAACATCTCTTACTTTCAGGAAGTTCTTCCTAAAGTTTAGGTGGAATCTCTTTTTCTGTAGTTTGAGTCCATTGCTCTGTGTTCTAGTCTCTGGAGCAGCAGAAAACAAGCTTGCCCCATCCTCAGTATAGCATCCCTTCAAATATTTAAACATGGCTATCATGTCCCCTCTTAACCTTCTCTTCTCCAGACTAAACATGCCAGTTCCCAAAGCCGCTCCTCATTGAGCATAAAGGCTTCCAGACCTCCCACCATCCTGGTCGCCCTCCTCTGGACACGTTCCAGCTTCTCAATATACTTCCGGAATTGTGGTGCCCAGAACTGGACATAGTATTCCAGGTGAGGCTTGACCAAAGCAGAATACAGTGGCACTATTACTTCCCTTGATCTAGACACTATATTCCTATTGATGCAGCCTAGAATTTGCTGGCATAGGTCTCCCCCCACCGTCAGTTTCTGTCCTCACCCTCCTGAATCTGGGAAGGATTGCTTTTCTCAGTTGTTGCTTCCCTTGGGATCTGGACCCTTGAGAAAGCTTTGTAACAAAAACAGTTCTGAACACCAAGGGCTTTGATTGTGTATTCCTGCATGGCAGGGGGTTGGACTGGATGGCCCTTGGGGTCTCTTCCAACTATATGATTCTATGATACGGCATAATGTTCATCCATTGGACAAAATGCGTTAAAATGACAGGCTTTGCTTTGCCTACCTGCATGGTTTTTGGGGTAAGAAACCCTCCAAGAATAGTGTAAGATGGGCTGATTTAAAAAAAGGAGTATATTTTTACAGAGTGGTGGAATTAGGATGCTAGAGGGGTGTGTGTGTGTGTGTGTGTGTGTGTGTGTGTGAATAATCCAATGTTTTAAAGCATGGTCATGTGTTTCAACTAGTGGGAAAAGACCTTCCATTTGTTCCGGGTTGTACTCTCTGCCCTTGTGAAAGTGATTTTGATTTTGGCATCTCCCGAGGCAAAAGTTCAGGCTTGATAAAGCTTTGTCACCAACTTGGCTGCATTCCGAACAGCTCTGATGATGCTCAGCTTCAAAGGTCCATCGATCCTTCTGCTCTTTCAGGGCATCAGTGTGTGTGTGTATGTGTGTGTGTGTGTCACACAGGAATGGATGGGGTAGTGGTGTCAGAATTTGGCTTCCAAAGAGTATTGGCTTTATTTTTTTAAAAAAATAACAGAACAACTTCTAGACCCTACAATTGCAAAGAGATGCTTGGAAAATAGGTGATTAATACTGAGACTTTGGACCTGAATCGTGTTTGAAGAAGAGGACACTCACTTAGCACATGCATATAGGACTGGTTTGGGGGCCCCTGCAACACTTTATTTTGGGGGGCCCATATGTTTATCTCAGTGCAGTGTAACCTAACCTAACCTATTCACAATACAGGATATTTAGATTATTATTAATACTGTTTTTGCAGGAGGAGGGTTATGACGCCCCCCCCCCATGACGGGGGTCCCTGCGGCTGCAGGTGCTGCAGGGCCCTTAAACCGGCCCTGCATGCATGTGTAGAAATGCCTGTGAACACATGCACACCATCAATCTTCAGCAGGAGGCAGAAGATTCGGGTCATCCTTAGCTCTCTACCTCTTGCTATGGCTAGGGCAAGAAACATAAAAGGGTGGAAATGAATGCAAACTGAAGAATAAAATGGGCCAGATAAAAAAGCCTTCCGCTTTTGTGACAGGAGAGGTTAGGAGTTGAGAGAATCCAAAGGAAACGCTGCAACTCTTTTGAAAGGCTGATCTGTGGAACTTGGGAAAGTTACAAAAAGTGGTTAGAGAGAGAAAGGCCCACACTTTGCTTTGCCCTTGTCACGTGGATGGTTTTCTGTTCTGTGGTTGGACTCTGACTTTGGTGAGCCGTGAAGAGATGAAAGCTTTTTCGTTTTTATGTGCCATCAGGTCGCCTCTGACATAGGGTTGCTCTCCTCAGGTTTTCTTGGCAAGAGGAGATTTTCCATTGCCTTCTTTTAGGGTGAGAGAGTGTGACTTGCCCAAGGTCACTAGGTGAGTTTCCATCGCTGAGTGAGGATTCATACCCCAGTTTCCCAGAGTCTTCGTCCAACGCTCAAGGCCGGGCACTGTGCTAGCTTTCAGAAAAAGTCTACAGGGACCATAAGTGATTATTCCTCTATTGCCAATATCTTTTCTTTTTAAGATTCCCTCCCCATGACATTTTAGTAGGACCCCTGTATCCACTGATTCATTATCCACTGATTCAGTTATCCACAGGACACAAAACATCACACCTACCATAGAGTCTTCCTAGAAAATGTGTCCTATCTAGCCATTTTCTAGGTCCTCCAAGGCAACTCTATGGTATTTCAAAACAGAAGTCCCATTATTTTCAATGGTATTCACTAGTATCCACAGTTTTTCGGTATCCATGCCCCCCCCCCCGGACCAATCTCCAGTGGATACGGGGGTCCTACTGTATTAGCAGAATACAAATGCCTTTATGAATGCTAGATATCTTCAAAAGTTTCGCCTTTTGAATTTAAGGCTCTATTTTTCCAGCAGATACTCTGGAACGGTCTCTGTGCGATGTTTGGGCTAGACCAATTTCAGGAACGCAGCCTTTCAGTAGTTAACAGTAAAGCTTTATTCCAGTAAGTAGAGCAAACATCCAGTACAAAGCCATTGTCAGGATTAAAGGTTAGTTTCTGTTTCAGCAGTATATCAAAGCTTTCCCCCCCTCCCCACGCAAATAACACTATTGGTCAGCAAAGTCCACCCTTCCTCTAGAATCTAAGCCTCTCATGAGAACTGACCTTGGATGTCTAACTGGACCACATTCCAAAGCAAACACACCAGCTAACGGTTTTTCCCCTGTTTTTTTTCCTGAAGCCTTTTTTGGTCTCCCCCCCCAAAAAAAAAGTAAAAAAGGAAGAAAATCGATTATGGCATGTTTCATTTTAGCATGATGAATAAAATCTTTAGGACAAGGTGTTCACATATAATTGTTTGAATACAATAATTGTTTGATTACACTGTATTTTGAATATACCAATTGTGATAATTTTATGCCAGATCAAATTATACGTAGTCACATTTTATGTTTCTAAAGTAACAGAGTGACTTTCAATCTATAAAAAGGGCTAAGGTTGCATTTTTTTCAATTTTCTGAAAATTTCATTTTGGAAATTTTCCATCTCTACTATCACTATAGATCTGATTACAGTTCTTTCCCAAAGCAGCACACTACATTACCCATCATCACAAACTTCAAAGCAAAGTACTAACTTTCATGGTAGGACCTGGTTGTCCTAAGTTCCTGGCACTCTGTCAGTCAGGAGGTGGCATATGTAGAAAGGAAAGACCCAGGAGTGTATTTTTGTGGGGTGGTTCGGTGGAATTTGGGTGTAAAGGAAGGGCACATGTGCATATGTTGGCAGGGCTTTCTTCTCGGCTGTCTCATCACTGCAGGGGGTTGGACTGGATGACCCTTATGGTCCCTTCCAACTCTACAATTCTATGATTCTATGATTCCTGTTGGCTGACTCAGTTCAGCATCTTGGATATGTGTTATGTCAGTTCCTTGTTCCTGCTGTTTGTCAGTATGGTAGGACCCCTGTATCTGCTGGGGATTGGTTCGGGGGGGGCATGGATACTGAAAACCGTGGACAGTAGCAAACACCAATGAAAATAATGGGACTTCTGGTTTAAAATACCATAGAGTTGCCTTGGAAGACCTAGAAAACGGCTAGAGAGGACACATTTTCTACCATTTCTCTATTGTAGGTGCGCTGTTTGGTGTTCTGTGGATAATTGAATCAGTGGATAAGAGGGTCCTTTTTAAATATTTGAAGGGATGTCATATTGAGGATGGAGCAAGCTTGGTTTCTGCTGCTCCAGAGACTAGGACACGGAGCAGTGGGTTCAGACTCCAAGAAAAGAGATTCCACCTAAGCATTAGGAAGAACTTTCTGACAGTAAGAGTTGTCCAGAAGTGGTATACACTGCCTGGGAGTGTGGTGGAGACTCCTTCTGTGGAGGTTTTTGAACAGAGGCTAGATGGCCATCTGTCGGGAGTGCTTTGATTGTGTATTCCTGCATGGCAGGGGGTTGGACTGGATGGCCCTTGAGGTCTCTTCCAACTCTATGATTCAAATGGCAAATCCCAGGACTCCATGGGATGGAGCCATGGCAATTAAAGTGGAATAATAACAGTATAAATGAGCCCCCAGGTTTGATATACTCAGTAGGAGTCTAGTGTCTAGATCACAGGAAGTAATGGTGCCACTCTATTCCGCTTTGGTCAGACCTCACCTGGAATACTGTGTCCAGTTCTGGGCACCACAATTCAGGAAGGATATTGACAAGCTGGAACGTGTCCAGAGGCGGGCAACCAAAAAGATTTTGTAAAAAGGAGCTTCTTTATCAGAGGCTTTATTAATTGGGGTATGCCAGTACAGGAAGCCCCCACTTATCTGACAGGTTAGGAAATGCAGCAATGTCCGAAACCGGAATTGGTCGAAAAGCAGAACCCAGGAACATGAGGGAATCATAGTGGCTCGCTTGGGACTGCTTGCACATGCCCGTAGGAGCCTGTGCCCACCTGGGCACTGCTTATAGAGTTGGCTTGGTGACTTTCACCGCATCTCAGCTTGCTTTGCAAGCAGTGTGCACGGTGGCGGTTAATCCCAAGCAATCCACTGTAAGCAAGAACTGTCAAAAGAGCGGATTCCTCGTCGAATGACTGGAACTTGTCCTGAATTTGTGGGCATCAAAAGAGCGAGTCGTCAGATAATGAGCCATTGAAGGCAGGGGGTTTCCTGTACATGTCTTTAAGAAATAAACTGCAGACCCCTTTCCAGAACAAAATGTCCACCAAAGCAGCTGTGGATGGGAGCTGGAAGATGGAAAGGACATTGTCAGAAAAGGGGTGCTAGACAGGCAAATGGTGCCAGACAAACACATGGAAAGGGACTTGGGGACTTGTGTTTTGCGGTCTCTCCTTCTAAAAAGGAGAGGTGCAAAGTATTTGCTCCAGATAACTTCAGCGCTCTGCTTGTCCTGCAAGTGCTGGTGTCCTTCTCAGCTGTAAAAGATAAAAATTGCAAGCTCAGGGGTTGGCGTATGAGCCAGAACGTCTCTCTCTCACTCTCTTGTGTTTTGCGGGATTGCTTATTGGAAGTGAAAGGTGACCTCAGAGCTGCCCAGAGGGGTGCTTTGTTCTGTAGCAGGGCAGGATTAAGGGAACAAAATGTGGAGAATATTGCTGCAACTCAGTGCAAACCACCTTTGGAAAAAAACACAAAACAAAACAACCCATTAATGTGTGTAGTTGTCAACTGTTTTAAGGTTATTGATGTTCAAAACCCAAGGACTCTCTCTAGTTTTCAATTGGTTGATTGCACGGGGCTGGTTAAAAATTAAGCCTCTATGAAAATTTATGGGTTTGGTTTGCCAATATTTGTTTTAAGGAATTTTCATTGATACCACAACAACACAGAACCTTTGAGCGGCCTGCGAATGATGGACAAAAGAGAGGGTTCAGATGTAATGAGGAATAAATCTCTAAACACGCAACAGAATAAGAGGGCTAGGAAGATTAAGAGCAAGGTGCACATCAGAGTATTAAGTACAGAAGCAACGGGTCATCATATTTAGAGCAAGTCCACTGAAATCAATGGGAGGTCAGTCAGGATTAAGGTCCCATTAACTTCCATGGGTCAATTCTAAATATAGACTTCGCCTTCTTTCCCTGGCCCTTTGGAATGATTGAGCTTTTTATATGCATATTTATCCAGCACTTGTAATTTTTGCAACAGTGCTCTTTGCAATAATGTTTGGAACACTCAAACCATGGTGTGGTGTAGTAGTTTGAGCGTTGGACTATGACTCTGGAGACCAGGGTTCGAATCCCCACTCAGCCATGGAAAACCACTGGGTGACCTTAGGCAAGTCACACTCTCTCAGCCTCAGAGGAAGGCCAAAGCAAACCTTCTCTGAACAAATCTTGCCCGTGGTAGGGTTGCCTTTTGGTCGCCATAACTCGGAAACAACTTGAAGGTACAGAACAACAACTTCTCATTCATAGGGTTGTCACAAGTCAGAGTCACCTTGACAACAACAACAAGCCCTATTGAATTCAGTAGGGGTTTCTTCTGATGTGCAGGCTTGCTTTGTTAGTGAGTTAGTGTAAAGGGGACATATAGGTTCAGCCCTTCCTGATTAGCAGTTCAGCCTCTCAGCTGATGGGCTCTATCCATGTTCTCTATGTTCTCTAAGACTCTAAACTATCTAGTCCGTGAGCTGCTCTTCGCCGATGCTGCTGCCCTTGTTGCCCACACAGAAGCAGCTCTGCAGCACCTAACATCCTGCTTTGCAACAGCTGCAGAGCTGTTTGGGCTGGAAGTCAACCTGAAGAAAACAGAAGTTCTTTACCAGCCTGCACCACAGGACGAACACCACCATCCCCACATTGCCGTCGGCAAATCCGTGCTCAAGTCCGTTCAGCAGTTCACCTACCTGGGAAGCATCATCTCCTCAGATGTCAAGATTGACAAAGGGATCGATCACAGACTAGCAAAGGCATATAGCGCATTTGGAAGGCTTTACAAAAGAGCCTGGAGCAATAAACACCTGAGGCAAAGCACAAAAATCAGTGTGTATACAGCCATTGTACTGTTTGTTCTCCTTTATGGATCTGAAACATGGGTCACCTATCGCCATCACCTACGACTCCTCGAACGCTTTCATCAGCGCTGTCTACGCACAATCCTAAATATACACTGGACTGACTATGTGACGAATGTTGCTGTCCTTGGGCAAGCAGGGATCACCAGTATTGAGGCCATGATATTGAGAACACAGCTGCGCTGGGCAGGGCACGTTTCTAGGATGGAGGACCATCGCCTCCCCAAAATAGTACTTTACGGTGAACTCGCCACGGGTCAGCGTAAGAGGGGCGCTCCAAAAAAGTGATACAAGGACTCCCCGAAACAACATCTCAGGCTCGGCCAAATTGATCACCAACAACGGTCCGCCATGGCCTCACATTGGGAGGCATGGAGACGCACTATCCACAATGCTGCAGCCTTATTTGAGAACTCACACCGAACAAGTCTTGAAGAGAAACAACACCGCAGAAAGAATCACAACCCGGAAACATCACCCAAGGAGACCTTCTGCTGTGCTTTCTGCAACCAGACTTGTTTATCTCGGATTGGCCTTTTTAGTCATCAGCACGCTTGCAGAAAGCGTGGGATGAGTCCTTCCTGAATCTTCGTTTGCGAAGAAAAGCCAGAGAGAGATGTTCTTCATTTATTTATTTATTATACTTAATTTCTCCCAATGTAGGGACTGAAGGCTGCTAACAGTAAGTATAAAACAATAAACAATTATTAAAATATAAATATTATATGAAAATAAAAAAAACAGATTAAACAATTTATAGCATTAAAACAATTAAAACATATTAAAATGCAATAAAACCATACATGCGAAAGGGATCGAGGAGTCTTAGTGGACCACAGGCTGAACATGAGTCAGCAGTGTGACGCGGCAGCTAAAAAAGCCAATGCAATTCTAGGCTGCATCAGGAGTATAGTGTCTAGATCAAGGAAAGTAATAGTGCCACTGTATTCTGCTTTGGTCAGACCTCACCTTGAATACTGTGTCCAGTTCTGGGCTCCACAATTCAAGAAGAATATTGAGAAGCTGGAACATGTAAAGAGAAAGGCGACTAGGATGGTGGGAGGTCTGGAGGCCATGCCCTATGAGGAGCATCTTAGGGAGCTGGACATGTTTAGTCTGGAGTTGAGAAGGTTGAGAGGGGACATGACAGCCATGTTTAAATATTTGAAGGGATTTCCTACTGAGGATGGGGCAAGCTTGTTTTCTGTTGCTCCAGAGGCTTGGTCATGGAGCAGTGGGTTCAAACTCCAGGAAAAGAGACTCCACCTAAACATTAGGAAGAACTTCCTGACAGTAAGAACTGTTCGGCAGTGGAACGCGCATCCTGGGAGTGTGGTGGAGTCTCCTTCCTTGGATGTGTTTAATCAGAGGCTGGATGGCCATCTGTTAGGAATGGGTTGATTGATATGATAGCCCTGTTTAAGTATTTGAAGGGATGTCACGCTGAGGATGGAGCAGGCTTGTTTTCTGCTGCTCCAGAGACTGGAACACGGAGCAATGGGTGCAAGCTCCAGGAACAGAGATTCCACCTCCACATTAGGAGGAACTTTTTGACCGTAAGAGCTGTTCAGCAGTAGAACGCACTCCCTCGGAGCGTGGTGGGGTCTCCTTCCTTGGAGGTCTTTAAACAGAGGCTGGATGGCCATCTGTCGGGGATGCTTTGATCATGATTCCCTGCATGGCAGGGGGTTGGACTGGATGGCCCTCGTGGTCTCTTCCAACTCTGCAATTTTATGATTCTATGATTCTATGATTGTGTCTTCTTGTAGTGCATGAGGTTGGTCTAGATGGCCCTTGTGGTCTCTTCCAACTCGATGATTCTATGACCTTTTGTGGATTTCAGTTCACTTCTTCAGATGCACTTCAGTTGCACTTATGAAGTAATATTAAAGCCACAGATATTACTCAGAATTACTCAGTTGTGTGGGGGAGACACAATACCAAAAGAAGGAAATTGTGACCCTGACTGTAAATCTTCCAGGAATTGTATAAGATGATGCAGGCCTTTCAAGAAACATGAGAGCAATACATCTGCTTACTAAATGTTTCTTTGCAGTTATACCCTCCCCTGAGGAGATTTCTTTTGTTATATGAGCAGTTGTGAGGACTTATGTAGTGTGTGTGTCAAGAAACCATTCTTTCTGTTGATGCCTTTGAGTATAGCTTGGAATTTGTGGATACAGTATATCCCAATTCAGCTGTTTGCTTTCCAATCTTCCTTTGAATTATTTTTTTTTCAAGAATCACTACTTGGAAGTCAGAGATTGTACAGTAGGACCCCCTTACCCACTGGAGATTGGTTCTGGGGAGGGGTGTGGATACCAAAAACTGTGGATAATAGCAAACGCCATTGAAAATAATGGCACTTCTGGTTTAAAATACCATAGAGTTGCCTTGGAGGACCTAGAAAATGGCTAAAGAGGGCACATTTTCTAGGAGGACTCTACAAGAGGTGTGCTGTTTTGTGTCCTGTGGATAATTGAATCAGTGGATAATGAATCAGTGGATACAAGGGTCCTACTGTATGTAAGTCCAGGAAGGCTGAAATGCTTTGCTAGAGATTTTGGGGTAATGCTGTTTCTAATGTCAGGTTTCTGTCCATTTATCCTTTGTGTAAAGACTATCCTGTTTGTCCACTATAGAGTACAGAGGGGCACTGCTGACAGAAGATGGCGTATATTATATTGGAGGTTGAGCAAGTACCTGTACAGTTGTCCCTCCGTAGCCCTGGATTTGGTATCCACAGATTTAATTATTCACAGCTTGAAAATATTCTTTAAAAAATAATAATCCAAAAAGCAAACCTTGATTTTGCCATCTTCTATAAGAGACACTATTTTGCTATGCCATTGCATATAATGGGACTTGAGTATTCATGGATTTTGGTATCCACGGGGGGTCCTGGAACCAAACCTCAGTGGATATGAAGGGACAATTGTACATCTAATGCTGTGGAACAGATCCTTTTTCCTTTTTCAATTTATATTTTTTTCTTTTAAACAAGTTGCATTCTCAGACTGTTATATGGGCAGGGTTTAATCTCTGCAAACAGGTGCTAGGGCTTAGGTCTAAAGGGAGTCGCAACTCTGTACAAGGTCTGTCTATTAAATAATGAGACTGATGCAATAACTCATCTTTATTTATATGTATTACAATTCTAATACTTGTCCCCTTCAATATGCTCCCTGTTCACACTCACACACTGATGCAGTCTTGTTTTCCACTGGTGGAAGGCGTGGAGCAGATCAGTTTCTGCCAGCTGTATCATCACCTGCCATTTTTGTTTTTGTTACATCAGTTGACTCAAAACATGTTCCTTTAAGCATCAGTTTCACTTTAGGAAAAAGCAAAAAGTTGCATGGTGCCAAATCTGGTGAACATGGAGGATGTTCAAGTGTAGTAATGCATTTATCGGCCAAAAACTGCTTCACAGTTTTGATGAAGAATGAAACCATTTCCCCAAAGTTCTGGCCTTTTTTTTTTCTCCCCTGCTCTTTCTCTCAGCTTTGTCAAAATTTCATTATAATAATGCCAGTTAGCTGTTCTGCCTTCTGAAACCCATTCTGCCAAAATTATGCCCTTGATGTCAAAAAGCCCAAGGAGTATGGCTTTGAATGTGGACTTGCTTTGAAGTGCATTTTTCATTCTTGGTGATGATAGTGTCATCCAGTGAATTGACTGTCGTTTTGTCTCAGGATCATACTGGATGGTCCAGGTTTCATCACAAGTGATGATTTTTTGAAAAAAGTTTGGGTCCACCTCAAGTCGCTGCAGAATGTCCCATTGCTTGACTTCTAAACTTAGCATTTTTCCGGCGCACAACAGACAACACAGCTGCTTTAAATGATGACTGACAATTAACTGAATGGTGGAGAGAGTTGATGTTTGTCATGCAGGTTCAGACATGTTCAAGGTCACCACTCAAGCATTCACAATCAGTTCTCCCTGATTTGTCTGAAAGGTAGAAGCACAGTCTTGTTATTTAATAGATAGACCTCATACTCTTTAGAACATGGATAGAAAGCTTTGGCCCCATCCAGATGTTTTGGACTATGCAGATCCCTTGTACTATCCTAGTTGAGGTTTTCTGGAAACTGACACCTGGAGGGCCACAGGTTGCCTACCACTGTTATAGAACAATGATGTGCTGCTTGGAACCCCCCCCCCAAATGTTTATTCAGCAGAAAACATAATCCATACGGGTTGTGTCTCCCTTATCCGAAACGCTTGGGACGAGAGGTATTTTGGATTTTGCAATATTTTGGATTTTGCAATACTTGCATATACATAATGAGAAATCTTAGAGATGGGAACCAAGTCTAAACATGAAATTCATTTATGTTTCATTATAAACCGTATATACATGGCCTGAAAGTAATTTTATACACAGTATTTTTAATCATTTATGCATGAAACAAAGCTTGTGTGCATTGAACCATCAGAAAACATAAAACAAAATGGCCTATCATCTCAGTGCTTGAAAAAGTTATGGATTTTGGAATATTTCGGAATTCCAGATAAAGGAGACTCAAACCTGTAGAAGATAACAAATCAGTATAGGACATAAGATGACAGCCGAGGTCCTGCATCAGAGGCTACAATACGTAACTTTAGAGTGACGGGGCTATGTTGTTGATGTGATATGCAATGATACGAGCAAATTGCAATGATGCAGAACAGGGCACTGACCATGGTGGTGCCCATTGCACATCAGGAGATATTAAATGTGGGGACCTTTGATTCCACTGGCACAGTGGCCCCAGTGGTATAGCTGTGTTTCTCCTCCCCTCCTGAGAATACGAATGTTGTGCAATGTCTCAGTTGGACTTTATGTGATCATAGTGTGGTGGAATGTCCGTCTTTGGAGGTTTTTAAACAGGCTGGCTAGCCATGTGTCAGGGGCGCTTTGGTTGCGTATTCTTGCAGGGTAGGGGGTTGGACTGGATGACCTTTATGGTCTCTTCCAACTCTGTGGTTCTATAAGTTGGTTTACAGTGATGCAGCTTCTCAACAGGATGCTAGTCAACAGATTATCTGACACAATAAAGCATTAATAATCTGAAAAGGGAAAAAAGAGCAGTACGGCAACACAGACATTGATCCAATTCTCATAATAAAAAGTGTTTGTTTGGAGGAAAAATAGACTGGAAATGACCATAATAATAAAAATATTATAAAATTATGAGGCCAAGAAACACCAAAACAAATGTTTGGTTGGGTAAGCAACAGGTGTTATGCGCATGAATGACAAACTGGCACTAACCTCTCCAGAAAGGTTTCTGGTATATACTGGTCAAAACCGACTGTTCTTTGAGTCACTTTCCTCCTTTTAAAAAAGGAGAGGTTCTCAACAGTTGGCAGTTGCCCAAAGAAACATAGAGTTGGAAGAGACCACAAGGGCCATCCAGTCCAACCCCCTGCCATGCAGGAATACACAATCAAAGCATTCCTGATAGACAGCCATCCAGCCTCTGTTTAAAAACCTCCAAAGAAAGAGACTCCACCACACTCCAGGGCAATGCATTCCACTTTCAAACAGCTCTTACTTCCTAATGTTTAGGTGGAATCTCTTTTCCTGGAGTTTGAACCCATTGCTCCATGTCCTCGTCTCTGGAGCAGCAGAAAACAAGCTTGCTCCATCCTTAGTATGACATCCCTTCAAATATTGAAACATGGCTATCGTGTCACCTCTGACATGTGTTGACCAGGCAAACACACTGCGCATGCTCAGGCTATTTTTTCTTACAAGAGTAAAACCTTTTCTTGCATGTTTTCTACAGACTTCTCCAGACCTCTCTCCCCCCCCCCCAATGACATGTGCACAAGTGGGAGGAGCTAATGGCAGTGGAGCATGGCTAAAAGAGAATGGGCAGAGCTGTAAGACGGGCATTACAGAGTGAATTCTCTTTATGGCTGATTTTTTAAAAAAAAACAAAAACGTGTTCTGCAAGTGGATGGCCATCTGTCTGGAATGATTTGATTGTGTATTTCTGCATGGCAGGGGTTGGACTGGATAGCCCTTGAGGTCTCTTCCAACTCTATGATTCTATAAGTGATGAGAAGAACAGCTCTAAAGAGGGAGAAGCCAAGCCTGGAAATTTGAGCATAGGGAGAGGGAGACTCTATGATTCTATGAGATTTCTGCAAGAGGGAGAGAAAAGGAAGAGCGATCAGTGAGCAGAGCTTCCTTTCTCCCCGTGTGGACTCCCTTCCTAGTCCTACGTCCTTTGGACGGTGCAGGTTAGTTGCTCGCTTTTTTTCTTTCCTTCTTTCTTTCAAGTGCAGTCACTGCTGTTTTCCTTTTCATCCCTGACATCGGCTCAGAAGAAGGTGTCCGTAATGCTGTGTTCTCCAAAGCTTTTCTTCCTAGGCAGAGAGTGAATGGAACGGGAGCTTCCCTACCATGACAGACCTTGCTTGAGCATTGTGCATGCACACTGCACACACACACACACACACACACACGCTCGCACAACACACTCATCCTGCAATTGCACACATGCTGCCAGGGAGAAGAAGAAAACGAGAAGCGAGGAGTAAGCCTCTTTGACAGGTGCCCAGGTAGCCGGAGACAAGAAGGCTGCACTACGTCTCTCCTTCCGGTGCCAGCGTGGATGCCTGAAGGGGAAGCTCAACCGGGACCAGGGGTGCTGCTTGCACATCAAGGAGGTTGTTTAAATTCCATTTCTCATCCTCCAAAGTCTGCATGGGGAGTCGGATGGGGAGGGGAGATGCCTTGTGGCATCTTTCCTCGGCACAGAGTCTAGAATGCTTTCGTGAATACCACTGAAATATCTCCAGGGAAATAATTGGATTTAAAGGGGCGGAAAAGAGATCCGTGGCAGCTATTGTAAAAACCTGGAAACTGCCAGCTCTGGACTCTGTCTCCGTACCCTGCTGCACCTCATTGTATCAGACAAATGATACAGGAACCAGAACAAGATGACCGTGGTTTCCCTACCCTTTGATATGGTATCTTTTTATCTTAAGGAGACAAATCTGTTCTGTCGCAAGGGGTTCCCCCACCCACACTCTACCATGATTCATTCCCAGAATTTCCTTTCCCCTTGGAGTTCCAGGCCAGGCAGATCTGGCGAGGGTGGGTCTCTTTAAAGAACAGAGAGCAAAATGCAGAGAGAGCCTTCTCAGTGGTTGCTCCTACCCTCTGGAACTCCTTGCCACAGGAGGCTAGGGTGGCCCCTTTCCCTGCTTTTCTTTCGCCAGCAGGCAAAGACGTTTTTATGCAAGCAGGCTTCTATTACGTAGCTGGGTTTATGGAGGTGTTTATTGGGATGTGTTTTTAATTTATTTATTTATTTATTTTGCTTATTTTTTATCTTTTTAACTTTTATGTGTTCTATGTAATTTTAGATTTTTGTATTGTGAGGTTTTTAATGGTTCTAAGCTGTATTTTATCTGATTTTGTGAGACGCCTTGGGTCCCTTATGGGAGAAAGGTGGCATATAAACTAATTAAATTATTACTTGTTATAGTAATATTTTATTAATGTTATAATTTTGTTTGTGGTTTTAGATTGCGTGCTGTAGGCAGTTTTTTGTGTTTATTGTGGATTGTTGTTTCTTTTTTGTTAAGCGCTATGTAAAGCTTATGGCGCTATATAAATAAATGTAATAATAAATAAATAAATAAATTGAATGAAACAGGGGTCCACTGAACATCAATCTCGCTGCCAGTTGCTTGGACACAAATTACTACTCTTGTGGGGATTCAAACCAACCATAGTCCAAGAGAATCATAGAATCATAGAGTTGGAAGAGACCACAAGGGCCATCCAGTCCAACCCTCTGCCATGCTGGAAGACACAATCAAATCATTCCCAAAAGATGGCCATCCAGCCTCTGCTTAAAAACTTCCAAGGAAGGAGACTCCACCACACTCATAGGCAGTGTCTTCCACTTCTGAACACCTCTTACTGTCAGGAAGTTCTTCCTAATGTTTAGAGGAATCTCTTTTCCTGTCACTTGACTCAGTTGCTCCGTGTCCGAGTCTCTGGAGCAGCAGAAAACAAGGTTGCTCCATCCTCAGTATGACATCCCTTCAAATATTTAAGCATGGCTATCATGTCTCCTCTCAACTTTCTCTTCCCCAGGCTAAACATGCCAAGCTCCCTAGGCCACTCCTCATAGGGCATGGTTTCCAGACCTCCCACCATCCTGGTCACCATCCTCTGGACACCTTCCAACTTCTCAGTGTCCTTCCTGAGTGTCTCCTCCCTGCTAGAAGGTAATTTCTGTTCCCTTGGAGGTGTTTGAACAGAGGCTGGATGGCCATCTGTCGGGAATGATTTAATTGTGTATTCTTGCATGGCAGGGGTTGGACTGGATGGCCTTTGTGGTCTCTTCCAACTCTTTGATTCTATGATATGTCTTGAGTGCTTCACCTATCTGTTATACTTCAGAAGAGATACTAGCTGATCAATTGTGTAATTGAGCTCATACATATCTTATAATCCCTTGAGGAGGGGAGTAGGAAAAGAATAAAGAAAAAACAGACACCAAGTTTCTAGTTGTTTTCTGGAGAGCAGTGCTTTAGCAGTTTGTGGATAGTGCCTGCTGGAACCTAGCAAGTGAAAAGTGTTGCTGAATACATTTTCCGAGGGGCATCACAGAGAAGGGACTTTATACCTTCTGTGCTGTTGTCGTCTTCATTGTCATGTCATCATCATCATCATGGCAGTACATGCGATGGCAGTCCATGCGAAAGGGATCTCTAGGAGTCTTAGTGGACCACAAGCTGAACATGAGTCAGCAGTGTGACGCAGCAGCTAAAAAAGCCAATGCGATTCTAGGCTGCATTAATAGGACTTATCTCCGGGACCGCCTTATCTCCGGGACCGCCTCCTTCCGTACGACCCTCCCCGCGCACTTCGGTCCTCTGGGAGGAATCTGTTACAGCCTATGAAAACAAGGCTGTTGGTGACCTCCCAGAGGGCCTTCTCCGCTGCTGCTCCCAGATTATGGAATGGCCTGCCGGACGAGATCCGTCTTATTAACACCTTAGACGGCTTTAAAAAAGCTGTCAAGACGGATCTTTTCCGGCAGGCCTTTCCTGAATAACTATCCCGGCCCAAGACTCAGCTGTCCTCCTTGAGCTGTAATCATTTTTTTTTAAACCTATTGTATGTTTTAATATTTTCTAATTTATATATTTTTAATTTACTGTATGTTTTTAATCTTTTATAGTTTAATATTGTTTTAAGGGGGGGTGGGCTAGGGTACTGGGACTATGGAGTTTTTATATTGTAAGCTGCCCCGATTGCGTTGCAGAGGGGCGGGATAGAAATAAAATTTTATTATTATTATTATTATTATTAGATCAAGGGAAGTAATAGCGCCACTCTGTTCTGCTTTGGTCAGGCCTCACCTGGAATACTGTGTCCAGTTCTGGGCACCGCAATTCAAAAAGGATATTGAGACGCTGGAACATGTCCAGAGGAGGGTGACCAAAATGGTGGGAGGTCTGGAAGCCATGATGCCCTATGAGGAGCAGCTTAGGGAGCTGGGCATTTTTAGCCTGGAGAAGAGAAGGTTGAGAGGGGACACGATAGTCTTGTTTCAATATTTGAAGGGATGTCATACTGAGGATGGAACAAGCTTGTTTTCTGCTGCTCCAGAGACTAGGACACGGGGCAGTGGGTTCAGGAAAAGAGATTCCACCTAAACATTAGGAGGAACGTCTGACAGTAGGAGCTGTTGGGAAGTGGAATACACTGCCTGGGAGCATGGTGGAGTCTCCTTGTCTGGAGGTTTTTAAACAGAGGCTGGATGGCCATCTGTCAGGAATGCTTTGATTGTGTCTTCCTGCATGGCAGGGGGTTGGACTGGATGGCCCTTGAGGTCTCTTCCAACTCTATGATTCTATGATCATCATCATCACTACTGTTCATTTACATCCCACTTTCCTCCAAGGTAATTTTTGTATCTTTCTCGCCCCAAATCACGTCCATATGTCTCGCTAAAGGAAAATTTGGCTTGCAGAATAAGGGAATACATCACTTTAATTTATGTGGTTTTATGCTGGCATTCAGTTTTGTACACCACCTTGGATGCTGTTTAGAGAGAAAGATGGGATATAAGTATTTTTTATTTTTTATTTAATTAAGAGCTTAGAAGCATTTCTTTTTTAGATTATAGTCTCCAGAAACTCCCAGCATTCAAGGTTGCTGGCCATACTGGCTAGTGGATTCCAGAGCTGTAGTCCTAAAAAGTAATTTTTTCCAAGGTTTGGTTTTCTTGAGTGAGTGCATGGTAGTGTGTGGCAGGGGCGGCAGTGGATAAGATGTGATTTACTGATAAAGTTCTGGTTGATTTGTTATAAGTTGGTGCAAGATTGCAGAAGAAAAGATTTAAAGTAGATAAGAAATCTTCAGGTTTTGAGAGAGAAAAGTGACTTTGAAATGAATTTATGGATGGATGATAAGCACTTGATTGGGAAAAATGTACAAACTGTTATTGAAGTTAGAATTGGAAGATGCACGCTGTCTGGTTAAATGGGTCAAATATTTTGGTTATAATAAAGAGTTGAAGTACTGGGGAAAATGTGGATTATTGACTTACAGAATATACTTCGTTGTAATTTGAAATAATTTTATTTTAAGAGATGATGTATACAATTGTCCCTCCGTATCCACGGATTTAAGTATTCGCGGCTTGAAAATATTCTTTAAAAAATAATAATCCAAAAAGCAAACCCCAGTGAATATGAAGGGACAACTGTAGATGATATTTGACTCCAGCAAATTGTCTAAGATGTATAGAGGCCTTTAAAATAAGTCTTGGAAGTGTGGGATCTACGAAGGTACCTTTTTCATATGTGGTGGTACAGTGATAAAGTGAAGCTGTATTGGAGAAAATACAGACATTAATGCAATCGTTTTTTAAACAGAAGATTGAATTAAAACTTGTATCCTCTCTGTTCCTCATCTGTAGTTGGCTCTCACCAAGACTTTGGAGCTCTACTGGCTACATCAATAGTTTCATGTTACAATCCTAGATCTATAGTAATTCAGGTCAATGTTCGCATTTCTAAATGGAGAATATGGCTCTTGCAATGTAGTAGGTAACTGATAATACAGTTGTCCCTTCATATTTGCTGGGATTTGGTTCCAGGACCCCCGTGGATACCAAAATCCATGAATACTCAGATCTCATTATATGCAACGGCATAGCACAATGGTGTCCCTTATATAAGATGACAAAAATCAAGGTTTGCTTTTTGGATTATTATTTTTTAAAGAATATTTTCAAGCCGTGCATACTTAAATCCGGGATACCAAATCCGTGGATATGGAGGGACAACTGTACTCCCCTGTCTCAAGTGATTTCATAGAATCATAGTTTCTAGCCCTTTGTTGGTACACCCCGTCCCCAGCCACTTGGATGATCTCTTAAGTGCCTAATCCTGTCCCTATATGACCTTTGGCCCACAATACTGCTAAGGTTGGCCATTTCTAGACGCAATCTTCCATGCTGCTCCTCACTGTTGACCGGTCTCAGGACTTTGTCAGACAAGCCTCTAAAATGTTTCTTTCCTACTGTATTTTTAACCATAAGTATGCTGGCAAAATAACCCTTTATATCAAACATTGCCGTGATAGCATTAAAAAGCAGCCCCGTACTTCCGCATTGGAGATGGGAGCGCTCATAAAAGTCGAAAAACAGCTAAATTAAAAACAAAACAAAACGCACACACAAGCAATGAAACGCACTTAAAAACTTGCCTGCAAAACGGGGAGGTTCATAAAATGAGCGTCCCCATTAGCTAGTTTTTGCGTTCTCACCCGGATGTGTTCTGGCGGGGACCGTCCATTGACGCTGTAATCACGTCAGCAGAATGGGGCGCGGTTTCAGATGCTCACAATTTTGTGTGTGTGGGGGGGGAAACGCCACGGCCAATAAATTCACAGCTTGGCCTGACAATAAAAAAGAATGCCTTATTAATACCGTGAGAATGCGAAAGCACGACGTTGTGTGAAATGGGCACACTTTTGCATTCATTGGGCATCGTTATGACGCCATATTTACCACGTCTGATAAAGTCCTCAGTGTTTGGATTATCCCTTACACTCCCCGCTTCCCCTGACATAGCTGGGCAGGGCAGGACAGGATCCCCTACGACAACTGAGTAACTCTGCATTTATTGCAGGCCTCCTTCCACCTGCTTTTCAAGACCCAAGGATCAGTGCCCAACAGGGGCATCCTTCTCATCTGCCGACTGTTTCCCTGCCTCCCAGATATTTCTCCCTTGATGTGGAATCTACTGTATGTGCAGGTGGGCAGCGAGCTGAGAACAGTATCAGAATCCAAAATGACCCTAAAGCTGGGCAAAAACTAACAAAATGAATTTCAACAGGGAGAAATGTGGGATACTACACTTGGGCAGTAAAAAACGAAATGCTGTAGATGTACAGCATCTGTCCTGGTCCCAGTGCTATTCAACATCTTTATCAATGACTTGGATGAGGGAATAGAGGGTATGCATATCAAGTTTGCAGATGACACCAAATTAGGAGGAGTAGCTAATACCCCAGAGGACAGGATCAGAATCCAAAATGACCTCAATAGATTAGAAAGCTGGGCCAATATTAACAAAATGAATTTCAACAGGGAGAAAGGTGGGATACTACACTTGGGCAGTAAAAAACGAAATGCACAGATATAGGATGGGGGACACCTGGCTTGATGGCAGTACATGCGAAAGGGATGTAGGAGTCTTAGTGGACCACAAGCTGAACATGAGCCAACAGTGTGATGCAGCAGCTAAAAAAGCCAATGCAATTCTAGGCTTAATAGGAGTATAGTGTTTAGATCAAGGGAAGTAATAGTGCCACTCTATTCTGCTTTAATCAGACTTCACCTGTAATGCTGTGTCTAGTTCTGGGCACCACAATTCAGGAAGGATATTGACAAGCTGGAACGTGTCCAGAGGAGGACGACCAAAATGGTGGGAGGTCTGGAAGCCATTATGCCCTATGAGGAACGGCTTAGAGAGCTGGGCATGTTTAGTCTGGAGAAGAGAAGGTTGAGAGGGGACATGATAGCCATATTTAAATATTTGATGGAATGTCATACTGAGGATGGGGCAAGCTTGTTTTCTGCTGTTCCAAAGGCTAGGACACAGAGTGATGGGTTCAAACTACAGGAGAAGAGATTCCACCTAAACATTAGGAAGAACTTCCTGACTGTAAAAGCTGTTCAAAAGTGGAATACAATTCCTGGGAGTGTGGTGGAGTCTCCTTCTTTGGAGGTTTTTAAACAGAGGTTGGATGGCCATCTATCGGGAATGATTTGATTGTGTCTTCCTGCATGGCAGGGGGTTGGACTGGATGGCCCTTGTGGTCTCTTCTATACAGTCAAACACTGAATTATCCGATGTCATTCAGTTTTACACAAAACTGTTTTAAAACACATGCATGTTTTTCTTTGGAAGCATTTATTTCTTTTGAGGGGCAGGGGTCAGGATAGGATTTTTTTTTAACAGAAAGGAAAGCTGAGAATCCAACTCATGAATATGGTGTGCAAAAAATGGAAAAGTTACTTTTTCAGACTACAATTTGCCATGCATGCCGGGAGATTCAGGAGTTATTGTGCCACCAAATACTGTAATGTTTATAAATTCTAATTGTGTGTTTGCAATGGAAAGTGAAATATGAAGAGGCAAATTAGAGGTTTATTGGAGTAGAGGTGTGAAAAGGAAAAGTATGGACTGTAAGAATTTCCTAGCTTTTGGGTCCATTGTTGTTTTTGATTAGTGCCTTCAAGTCATTTCGAATTTATGGTGACCCTATCATGGGGTTTCCTGACGCTGGGAGTGCATGACTTGCCCAAGGTCATCCAGTGGGTTTTCACACCTGAGTGGGGATTCGAACCTTGGTCCCCAGAGCCATAGTCCAACACTCAAACCACTACAACATGCTGGCTTCTTTTTGGAGGTTGGTGGAGTCTCCTTCTTTGGAGGTTTTTAAACAGAGGCTGGATGGTCATCTGTCGGGACTGATTTGATTGTGTATTCCTACAGGGCAGAATGGGGTTGGACTGGATGACCCCTTGGGGTCTCTTCCAACTCAATGATTCTATGAAATTTTTGGCATAAAATGAGAGCGCCCACCCCAAAGGCTTGCCAAAATAAGATAGTGCACATTCTGTGATGTAACGGGGAGATAAGCAGGATTTTCTCTGCTAACATCCAAATGCCAGCTGCCCCTGAGCACAATACAATATTCAATCTTTCCTTGCCAGATGCCATCGCAGACACAATTGGCCTCCCACCTACGTCACCCACAACAATGCGTGGGAACTTTGAGAAAGCAACATGCCGCTCTTGTGCTATTTTAAACTACAGATTGGATATTTCAGTTTGTTTTCTTTACAGTATACGATTCTTCCTGACACTGGGAAAATAGCCTAGCAGCTCTGGCCCTGCTTTTCCTAAAAATGTCAGGCTCCTCTGTCCTCTCCTGACTCGCCTGCACTATAACTTGTCTGCTAATCCCTTTAATTGAGACTGACAGACATAATCCCCTCAAGGCTGGGATATTAATTGTACTCTCAGTTGAAAGAGTCCCCCCTTCTCTACTTGCATAATCTGTTTTCCTGGAACAGTTGACATGTGAAGTAACCAAGAAAAAGAGAGGGCAGATTAACTTTCCAGCACCAGCTGTTTGGTTGGTATGCTTAATTTTTTTTTCTTCTTGACTCTGTTGTGAATGTGTGTGTAAGCAAAATATCATATGCATGTGTGTGTGATATATGAAAAAGTGAGTGTATCAATATATAGAACCATACAGTTTGAAGAGACCACAAGGGACATCTAGTCCAACCCCCTGCCATGCAGGAATATACAATCAAAGCATTCCCAACACATGGCCATCTTATAACAATATAATATAGTATTTTAATACAGTAGGACCCCCTTATCCGCTCTGGTGGGGGGGCGTAGATCATAGAATCATAGAATTGTAGAGTTGGAAGAGACCACAAAGGCCATCCAGTCCAACCCCATTCTGCCATGCAGGAATACACAGCTAAATCATTCCCAACAGATGGCCATCCAGCCTCTGTTTGATACCGAAAACCGTAGATAATAGCGAATGCCATTGAAAATAATGGGACTTGTAGTTTAAAATACCATAGAGTTGCCTTGGAGAACCTAAAAAATGGCTAGAGAGGACACGTTTTCTAGGAAGACTCTATGGTAGGTGTGCTGTTTTCTGTCCCTTGGATAACTGAATCAGTGGATAATGAATCAGTGGATATGGGGGTCCTACTGTAATATAAGAATGTGTTTAACAATATAATTTAACAATATAACTATAAATACATATAAAATGTATGTTATACATATGCATGTGTAAGAGAGAGCAAGTGATAGGGAGGGGGAGGGGGAGAAAGCCAACGTGATGTAGTGGTTTAAGTGTTGGAATAGGATTCTGTGGGACTGGGGTTCGAATCTCTGCTCAACCACAGAAACCCATGGGGTGACTCTGCACCTCAGAGGATGGAAATGGCAAACTCCCTCTGAACAAATCTTGTGAAGAAAACCCCATGATTGGGTCACTTTAGGCTTGTCATAAATCTGAAATTATTTGAAGTGACACAACAACGAAGTGTGTGTGTGAGTGAACTATATGAAAAAGCATGTGTGTTCAAAAATACAGTTCTGTCTAATGTAAATACATGGACAATCCATATAAATCCCTGGAGTTATTTCACTAAACATGTTTCATAGAATCATAAAATCATGAAGTTGGAAGAGACCACAAGGGCCATCCAGTCCAACCTCCTGCCACGCAGGAATCACGATCAAAGCATCCCCGACAGATGGCCATCCAGCCTCTTTTTAAAGACCTCCAAGGAAGGATCTCCACTGCACTATGAGACAGCGTGTTCTACTGCCGAACAGCTCTTATTGTCAGGAAGTTCTTCCTAATGTTTAGGTGGAATCACTTTTCCTGTAGTTTGAGTCCATTGCTCCATGTCCTGGTCTCTGGAGCAGCATAAAACAAGCTTGCCCCATCCTCAGTATTGTTTAAAATCATTTGAATCATGGCAGCTAAACACGTTGAACAAAGTAGAGGTGTTTTGGGGTGGCGGTGTGCATTAATGCACCCTGATTGCAATCCTTGAAAATTAACACAGGGGTCTAATAACATTGCCTGTCAGGATGTTGTGTATCTTCTGATTTTTGCCTAATCTAAGGTCTCTTTGCCCACAGCCTAGCTCAGCCTTCCTCACCTTGTTCCTTTCCAAATTTTGTAATACAGCTTCCATCAGACCACACAGCATGGCCAATGGTGAGGATTAATGAGAATCTTAGTCCAAAACCTCCAGAAAACATCAGGGTTGTTGAAGGCTGGCCTTAGCCGCTTATGTTTTCCATGTGGGTCTGATCTTGGGCCCTGTAGAGAGTTGGGCCTTTGCCACCAGGCAGATGGATTTCTTGTTAGCATCAGTGTGTGGAAAAGTAAATTTGTGTTAATTACTTTGTTCAATACTTTTTGCATTTGCTTTGCAGTTTGAGGCTGGGAAAAGGTATGAAGGCTGAGAAGCAATTGCGGGGGATAAAATTTTCTTTGTTGCTGACGTGCTAGACAGTGTTCATAGGACACAGTTACAATTTGCTGTATATAAATTTGCTTTGCATTAGAAACATAAAAGTGTAATATTTAGCATATATTCCAATATACAACTGTAAGAAACAACAATGCAATATGACAATAAAGATTATTACATTTGTTCCATTTGGAACATTATTGTTTCTTATTTATATTTATATTAAATTTATATACAGCAAATTGAAACTGTGTCCTGTAGTTTGCCTAGTTTATAGTAGAACCCTCCATTTGTTCTTCTAGGAACAATATTCATAGGCATTGCAGTTTGTTTACTTTTGTGTTATATACCCCTGGACAAAATTCCATTGGCTTGCACCCCAGCCAATCAAAATATTCCCGACAAACGGCTGTCCAGCCTAAGGCAGCGCATTCCACTTCCGAACAGCTCTTACGGTCAGGAAGTTCTTCCTAATGTTTAGGTAGAATCTCTTTTCCTCTAGTTTGAAGCCATTGCCCCGTGTCCTAGTCTCTGGAGCAGCAGAAAACAAGCATGCTCCATCCTCAGTAGGACATCCCTTCAAATATTCAAACATGGCTATTGTGTCCCCTCTTAACCTTCTATTCCCCAGGCTAAACATGCCCAGCTCCCTAAGCCACTCCTTATAGAGCATAATGGCTTCCAGACCTCCCACCATTTTGGTTGCCCTCCTATGAATATGTTCTTGAATTGTGGTGCTTAGAACTGGACACAGTATTCCAGGTGAGGTCTGACCAAAGCAGAATAGAGTGGCACTATTATTTCCCTTGATCTAGACACTCTACTCCTATTGATGCAGCCTAGAATCACATTGGCTTTTTAAGCTGCCGCATCACACTGCTGACTCATGTTCAGCTTGTGGTCCACTAAGACTCCTAGATCCCTTTCACATGTACTGCCATCAAGCCAGATGTCCCCCATCCTATATCTGTGCATTTCGTTTTTTACTGCCCAAGTGTAGTATCCTACCTTTCTCCCTGTTGAAATTCATTTTGTTAATATTGGCCCAGCTTTCTAATCTGTTGAGGTCATTTTGGATTCTGATCCTGTCCTCTGGGGTATTAGGTACCCCTCCTAATTTGGTGTCATCTGCAAACTTGATAAGCATGCCCTCTATTCCCTCATCCAGGTCATTGATAAAGATGTTGAATAGCACTGGGACCAGGACAGAACCCTGTGGCACCATGCTGGTCACTTCTGTCCAGGAACTATTGGTGAGCACCCTTTGGGTTTGGACAGTCAACCAATTACAAACCTACTCAGTCGCATTGTCTAGCCCACATTTTACTACTTTTAATTACAAGGATATCATGGGGAACCTGGTCGAAGGCCTTACTGAAATCAAGATACACTACATCTACAGCATTCCCATCATCTACCAAGTTTGTAACTCTGTCAAAAAAGAGATAAGATTAGTCTGGAATGATTTGTTTTTGAGAAATCCATGTTGACTTTTAGTGATCATGGGATTCCTTTCTAGTACTTATAAGACTGTCTGTTTAATGATCTGCCCTAAAATCTTTCCTAGTATTGATATAAGACTGACTGGGCGGTAATTATTTGGGTCTTCTTTTTCCCCCCTTTCCTCCCTTTTTAAAGATGGGGACAACCTTTGCTCCGTCTATGATTCCACTTCCCTGCCATGGCCACATCCTGTGGACTCCTAGGATCAGCTGTTTAAGGAGGTGCCTTTTGAATTTTCAACCAGAGAGGTCCAGTGCCTCTCCAAGCTACAAACCTCAAATGCCATAGGATGAGGCCAGGGCAATTAAAGTGGAATACAGTTGTCCCTTCATATCCGCTGGGGTTTGGTTCCAGGACCCCCCGTGGATACCAAAATCCATGAATACTCAAGTCCCAGGATAAACAATGGCATAGGAAAATGGTGTCCCTTATATAAGATGACAAAAATCAAGGTTGCTTCTTGGATTATTATTTTGTTAAGAATATTTTCAAGCCGTGGATACTTACATCCATGGATACCAAATCTGTGGATATGGAGGGACAACTGTATAGCATTATAACTGTGTCGTGTGAATGGGGCCCTGGTGTTGATAGTGCTGAACTAGAATGACCAGTAAAGAAAGCATGCTGAATTCTTTACTCAGGTCTTGTCTATATGAGAGGAAAATAATAGAAGTTGTCCAAAAAGGCAGGCGTTCTCAACAATGCAGTCTGCCTATACGGCCAAAACACCCCCCTAAACTCCACGTGACCCCTTAGCCAGCTGGCTGCGTAATTTACTTGCAGTTTTAAACCTGCTGCTGTTATTTATTTTTTTAAAGTTTCCTGTGGAGCGCACAGACATTATTTCTTATTTACAACAAAAAAGTATAAAAATCACCATTTGATTGACTTACCAGACTCTCGCATAGCCGAAGATCAAACATGGCAGCCACAGCCGCTTTCCCTGGGCTCATCCAGCCAATCAGGTTACTCTGCCTGCTCGTATCTGTGCGAATGTGAGTGTTCAAACAATTGCATGTCATACGGATTTTTTCTAAAAATCTGGACGAAGCCCCGGATGCAGCGAGAACAGACTTTATAGTGGATTTTGCCGCCCCCTTCCAAATGACATGTGTTTGTGCTTGTGGCCGTTTGTACGGATCACCATATGTTTGCACGCCATTTATATATCTATATCTATATCTATATCTATCTATCTATCTATATATATATGCCATATAGACAGGCTGTCAGTGACTTTGGTCCATTCCCTGAACCTACCTTGCAGGGATGTTGTAGTGCTAATGTGAAAATTTCATTTAATGTCCTCCCCTCCTGTCTCCTTGGACAGAGAATATACTCACAAATGTGGCGTAACCTCTGTTATTTATGTATGTGGGAATTTAGCAGGAGGGGAATGAATCATGCGCTCTCTTCTGGCAGCAACTCTCGTGATCTACTGCTCCTGTTATGTTCCCATGTTGCTAGGCAACTTCAGAGTGCGTCTTCCATTGCAAATTCACCCCATGTTTCTTCTGGGTTTCTATTGATCCAATCCCACGTGGCCGTGGTGGTGCTTCTGCGTGCGCCGTTCACCCCAAATGTAGAAGTGATGCTCTTAAAATTCAGTGAAGGACCCTTTTCGTAACGAAGAGAGAATTTATGTACGGGATAGGAGGGCTACGGAGACTGTGGTATCCCCTTTCCTGATGACTTTGGGGAAAAGCTTGGAAAGACTGGACACAGGATCGCGACACAAAAAAAATTGCACTCTGGATTCTCTTCTGAGGGGGTTATAGCATTGGAAGAGACCACAAAGGCCATCTAGTCCAGCCCCCTGCCTTGCAGAAATACACAAAGCACCCCTGACAGATGGCCATCCAGCCTCTGTTGAATAATCTTATTTATTTATCGTGCTTTATTTATACCCCAATTTTCTTCAGATATTCTCTGAATATATAGTCATTCAGCAAAAGAGCTGTGTATTTTGAAATCGTGTTGGTACTTGACTCTGATTATCTCTCCCCCCTCCTTTCGAGCAGCAGATACCCGGGTTATTTATTTATTTTATTCCTACCCTGCTTTTTTCTCGCAAGGAAACCTAAAAGAAAGTGCAGTTAAAATCTTATAGAAATTTTTTTAAAAACCCAATTACAGTTGCCCTTCATATTCACTGGGATTTGGTTCCAGGACCCCGGTGGATACCAAAATCCATGAATATTCAAGTCCCATTATATGCAATGGCGTAGCAAAATGGTGTCCCTTATATAAGATGGCAAAATCAAGGTTTGCTTTTTGGATATTTTTAAAGAATATTTTCAAGCCGTGGCTACCAAATCCGTGGATATGGAGGGACAACTAAATTGTTCAACAGTTGAATGCATTGCCTCGGAGTGTGGTGGAGTCTTTTTCTTTGGGGTTTTTAAAACAGAGACTGAATGGCCATCTCTTGGGCATGCTTTGATTATGTATTCCTGCAGGACACGGGGTTGGACTAGATGGCCTTTGTGGTATATTCCCACTCCATGATTCTATGATAAATAGTCAATTCTATTGAAAGCACAAAGTTAAAAAGTTGACAGTTTACAGCCGTCAGCTGTCAATCCAATAGCTGATAGACAATTTCGGTAATAAAAACCTAGGGTTGTGACATAGCTTGGAATCTGTCAGGATTTTTTTCCTTTAATAACTGACACGCAATGTTTATAATAGTGACAAGAAAGCAATTTCCCACTGTTGGGACCTACAAGGGGCTGCCAAAACATAAACACAATTTTAAAAAAAAAATGGGGGAAAAGAACACAAAAAGTAGCTAGAAGTCCACCATAGGTTTTCCGAAAAGAAATAAGCTAAGTTCGATGTCCACTGTTTCACTTATCCACGCCCCCCCAAAAATATGTTCTCTAGGCATTTCTAGATCCTCCATTGTAATTCTGTGGTCAACCTCCAGTGTTTGTCTCATTGAAAATAATAGGGTTCCCTATTGGGTTGGTTTGTTCCCTATTTATTCCCTATTGGGGTGGTTTAGAGCTAAGAGCTAAGGCTCTTAACCTTTTCTTTACCAGGGACCTCTTTTACATATTTTTTGTTGCTGCAGACCCCCAAGACCTAACTCAAGATTTAAAATAATAATAATAATAATAATAATAATAATAATACAATTGCACCATCCATTAAACCTTCTGTCAGAGGCACTGGAGGGGGAGGGAAGACTTTTCTCCTGCTTCTTCCTGCAAATTTGTGGCAGGGGCAGATTGAATGGCAGTGTGCAGGTCAAGCCAGCCAGCCTGTGCCTTGGCTCCTGTCATGTGGGCTGAGCAGCCTTCAAGCCTTGGTGGGCCCCTTGTGAGGATATCACGGCCCCTTGGGGGGGGGCATAGACCACAGGTTAAGAACCACTGATCTAAGTTTTAAAAAGTATAGGGAGGGTCTTCCCTTATTTAGAAGGAGAATCACCATTCCTGTATTCTTTCAAGATTGACCATTTTCCTTTTCCAGCATTTCCCCCCTTCATTTGAGGCTTTGGAGGTCCGTAAAAATAGCCTCCAGGGACTGCATACAGCACAAGGGGCCATATGTACATGTGGGCTAAAATGTTATTGGATAGTAGAGGAAAGGTCTTTAATTTTATGCCTTCCAAAACTTGTCAAAGGCATGCTGGCAAAAAACCCCAGTGCAACCAATTCTACGTGTGTACTTTCAGAAGCGCTGTTGTATCCAGTGGAATTTACTCTCTAGCAAGCCTGTTTGGGGCTGGTAGCCTTAAGCATCCAAATACAGTTGTCCCTCCATATCCACGGATTTGGTATCCACGGATTTAAGTATTCACAGCTTGGAAATATTCTTAAAAAAATAATAATCCAAAAAGCAAACCTTGATTTTGCCATCATATATAAGGGACCCTATTTTGCTATGCCATTGCATATAATGGGACCTGAGTATCCACGGGGATCCTAGAACCAAACCCCAGCAAATATGAAGGGACAACTATATTGCATTGCTATGGTTGAAAAGCAAATTTGAATTGGAATTTCAGATTAGAGTGGTGTAACTGGGAATGTTATCAAGCATAGAATACAAATGCAATAGTAGTTCTAATTTTTTTTTTAAAAAAAGATATCCTGACCTTTCCAGTTCTATTTTTATCAAAACCGTTTCCTTGAACAAAGGTACTTTTGTGGCAACTTCCCACTGCTTTTAATTTATGACCCTCCTGCTTGCCTTTTAAAAAAGCTTCTCTTTTTGTACTCCATTCATCACAGCCCAGCCTTGACTTATTAAATGCTGCCACCACTGCCTTTGAAATGGCTCCTGGTATCCTTTTCCTTCATGGCAATATAGCAAAGAGCATCCAAAGTATCTTTAGTCCTGAATCTAGTTTTGAACTTTATCAGAAGTGTGGAGTGGGAGACTTTATTTATTTTAAATAAATATAAAATCCTTTGATGTTGTAGCGGAGGTGTGTTATTGTACAAAATACCTGATGCCAGGGACATGGAATCTTTTTTTTTTTTCCTGTCAAGGGCCACATCCCTTCAAACTTAATCTCAGCAGGAGAGGGGGGCATGACACCACTAAGCAAAGGCAAAAATTGTGTTGCTCTATCCCATCTTCTCTCTCTGACCCCCTTCTTCTCCCGCCCCATGCTACCCCATTTCCTCTCCTTCTCTCTCAGCCCCCTCTTCATCATCCTTTCTCTCTTGCCCTGTATCACTCTTGCCTGAAGTGTAGAAACTTTTTTTTTTAATGGGATCTGGTTATGTTTAGCCTGGAGAAGAGAATCATAGACTCATAGAGTTGGAAGAGACCCCAAAGGCCATCCAGTCTAATCCAGCAACAGCCTAAGTATACAAGTCGATCCACGGATTCAGTGTCCACTGTTTCACATATCCATATGTGAAAAAATACATTTGCTGTAGGCATTTCTAGGTCCTCCAGTGTGATTCTATGGTCAACTTCCGGCGTTCGTCTCATTGAAAATAATTGGGTTCCCTATTGTCCATAGGTTCAGGTATCTACGGTGTGTGTGTATCTTTCTAATGTATCCCTCAAGGAGAAGGGGGTTGGCCTGTGCAATAAGACCCCCCATATCAGCTGGCAATTGGTTCTGGGGGGACCTGTGGATACCGAAAACTGTGGATAATAGCAAACACCATTGAAAATAATGGGACTTCTGGTTTAAAATACCATAGAGTTGCCTTGGAGGACCTAGAAAATGGTTAGAGGGGGCACATTTTCTAGGAAGATTCTATGGTAGATGTGCAGTTTTGTGTCCCATGGATAATTGGATCAGTGGATAATGAATCAGTGGATATGGGGGTCCTATTGTACTGGGCATTGGAACTAAGTCTATTTAGCGATGGTTTATTTTGCAGTGAGTTATTCAGGTTTCCAAATCCAAAGTCTTCACAGTTTTTCAACAAAGTCTTCCACTTGGTTTTCTCTGAGCTCCTGGAATTCTAAGTTTGTCTCTCAATTTTTTAGCCACTTTCTACATCTGCAATAAGATAATAATGTTCCTGGTGGCCCTTTGGCTGCCTTCAGTGTGTTTGTGGGCGGTTGTTTGTCTGTGAGCTAAAATGAACTTTCACTTCACTTACTAACCACCTCACTCTTTGTCAGGTATTTCTGTTCTGGAAAACTCTCTGTTAGGTGAGAAAGGGCGTTGAAAATAAAACTGCAGGTGTCATAAAGCATTTATGTAAGCTCATAGTTTAAGAGAATTTTGAGCAATGTTGGAAGAGCTGTGTTTTCCTAACCAGGATATAACAGAATTAGAGAAGGTAGGCAAGACGGGAAGTTGTTCACTAAGAAATAGAGCAGTTTTATTATGTATTACTGGATGTGATCTTATATTTTGTTTGAGAGAGAGTTCCTCATTCTTTTCATTTTGTGTAATCTGAACTAAAGTTAGTGATTTGTTCGTATCTTGCAATAATGTAGTGAATTATGTTAATTTTTGTTAATTTTTTTAAAAACAGAATTTAAAAGCACTATAACGAGGTTTTAAAAGCAGAAGAGCAAATAAAACCAATTGCATATAACATTCTTGGCTTATCTTAATTCCTTCTGGGTGCTCAAATCCCCCTCTTTGATTTTCCTCCTAGGTGTCACCAATGCTTCGCCCTCTGTCTCGTGAGCCCACCAGCCAGTGGTCAAGCTGAAGGTGCCTTTATTGGGCAATGGACTTGGACCCCTACGCAAGCATGCAGGTTGGAATGCGGGTGGTCCGTGGGGTGGATTGGAAGTGGAGCAACCAGGACAACGGCGAAGGAAATGTCGGGACGGTGGTGGAGATTGGCCGGCAGGGCAGCCCGACAACACCAGATAAGACTGTGGTAGTCCAGTGGGATCACGGAACCCGTACCAATTATCGGACTGGCTTCCAAGGAGCGTATGATCTTCTCCTGTACGATAATGCACAAATAGGTACGTTTGGGGTGGTTTTTCTCCCTAGTACGGGCATGAGATTTTGGCAGTCACCTGTCCTGTTGCAGCTTGGGGCTTATCTGCACCAGCCAGGATATGCTGACTCCCCACTGGCATATCCTGGCTGCAGATGTGGCCTGTTCTGCCCCCGTTACCTGGAGGAAATGGGCCAGGGTCCACACACGAACACCATCCCGTCCCTGCAGCCACCACCAATGCCATTTTCTCTGTTGTCTTAGAAGCCAGGAAGGGGGGCTGCAGCATGTGACTGAAGGCCCCCTGCATGTGACCATCCTTGACCACATGCTGCTGGACCCCTGCCTAGTTTCTGGGAGAGCCAGGGAGATGTCGGTGGCAATGAGAGCCAGCATGCCAGACAGGCTCCTTTGGACACATGGGGCCTGATCTGAATTTTGGCTGGTGGTAACGGATTTAAACAAGCGTTAATGCTATAACCCTTTATCAGGCCCTACTCTGGCTTGCCCCCGTCTTAGCCCTGTATCTGCTCCGGGGCTGGTGAGGACTCCCCGGGGGCAGAACGGGGCAAATGCCCTGTGTCATATGGACTACAGGGCTCTGAGATGGGAGCAAGCCGGGGTATTTAGCCTGTGTAGATAACCCCTTAGAGATTACAGGCTTCTGTGGGTGGGAACGTAAATTCAACTTCTGTCTGAGACCAAATATGAAAAAGCAGTGGGGTAGTTAGTATGAACCAAAGGCAGGATATAGAGCATTGATTCTCAGACTTTGTTCCTCCAGATGTTTTAGACTTCATCTCCCAGAAGCCCTAGCCAACTTGGCTAACAGTCAAGTGTTCTGGGAGACAAAGTCCAAAACATCTGGAAGAACAGCGTTTGGCCCATTAGTCTAGAGCAGGAGTGGAGAACCTTTGTTCTTCTAGATGTTTTGGATGACAATTCCCATAATTCCACACCAATGGCTATGCTAGCTATGAGTTGTGGGAGTTGAAGTCCAAAAATGTAGAAGGCCAGAGGTTCCTCACCCTTGATCTAGAGCATAGGCAAGTTCATACACAGTGAAGGTAGACAGGGAATGGGAGACACTTAAGGAATGAGGGGTCTGGAAGGAGGGAGTCAGAAGCAGGCAAAGTTCACAAGGTAGCTGGGTTCTGCAGAGAGAGGACATGTGCTTTTGCAGTCGCAGAGAGTCCAGAATTGAAGGTTTAGCTACTCTGGTTTAGCTCCCGAGGCCAGCCTCAAACCAGCTGTAAACATCTGGAACCAATTGCAAGAACTTCCGTCTCTTGAAGGAAGAGCCCTGTTTTTAAGGACTCCTCTACTTCTTTTTTTTTTTAATTTCTTTTTTAAGTTTATACAATACAAGAGAAAATGGGAGAAAAAAGCAAAAAAGAAAATGAGAGGAAAAGATAAAAATAGGAGAGACGAGAAAATATATGAACACACATACATAATACATATATACAGGTTGAGCATCCCGTATCCCAAATTCTTCGGACCAGAATTGTTTGAGATTTCAGATTTTTTTCCCAGATTTTGGAATATTTGCATATACATAATGAGATATCTTGGATTTGGGACCCAAGTCTAAATATGAAATTCATTTATGTTTCATGGACACCTTATACACATAGCATGAAGGTAATTTTATACACAAATAACCAGAAGTAGTTTAGGTTGCTCTCGTGTTTAAGTGTCAGGTCTCTGGCTATTAGTTAGCCATAGTTAGGATTGCTGTTATTTAGTTAGCCATAGTTAGGCCTGTTTGCATCAGCCAGAGACTTGACATGAGTGAGATGCCTGATGGGAAAGGTTTGGCTAGTCCTGGAATGTGTTTAGCCTGCTGCTTTGAACACCCAAGTTCGTTTCAGCCTGGGAAGAAAAAGGGAGCGAGAAACAGTGCAGCCTAAACCCAATTAATGCAGGTGGAGGGTGGTGTGAAAGGGGAAAATCAAAACCTTTACATGATACTATAGCTGGGGTTCTGGTGGGAACTTGTTAGATCTGTCAATGAAATGCTACCATTCAGTTGGATACCTTTGCAATAAAGCATTTGAACTAATGCCGGTTGTCCAAGTGATTGAAGTCTGACGGGGTTCATCACATTAAGCCATTGATATACATCTGTGTTTTCCTGCTCTTGTTTAGGAGTCCGCCATCCCAACATCATCTGCGACTGTTGCAAGAAACATGGGATCCGTGGGATGCGCTGGAATTGCAAGATCTGTTTTGACTATGACCTGTGCATGCAGTGTTACATGAACAATAAGCATGACCTCTCCCACGCCTTTGAGCGCTACGAAACTGCCCACTCGCGGCCGTAAGTCCCCTCACTTGTTTGCTGTCTGCAACAATCTTCTCTTCTCTTTGGCAAGTGGTGTCTAAGCCAGTAGGATCTGCTCTTCTTCTCCTTTTAGAACAAGAACTGTTGACCCTCCAGATGTTACAGACCACGAAACCTTACCATGGTTGTGTGGGGCAAGGATGATGGGGGTTGCAGCCTTTAGCAGCAGGGCCCTTTTTAGCCTGGGGAGATGGCCTGCAGTTTCTGAGCCTAAGCTGTTCCCCAGAGGCTCATGGTCTACTTTCTCCCAAGTTCCAAAGAGGGGACATGATAGCCTTGTTTAAATACCATGTCCAGTTCTGGGTACCACAGTTCAAGGAGGATATTGAGAAGCTGGAACGTGTCCAGAGGAGGAGGACCAAAATGGTGGGAGGTCTGGAAGCCATGATGTCCTTTTGTAGGTCGGTAAATTGAGTACCTAGCTTGTGGGGGGCAATAAGCTAACACACATTGGAAACTGTTTAATGCAGTGTAGATGTGTAAATAGCTATTGCTTAAAACAATTTGTAAGCCGCTCTGATAGCCTTGTGGCTGAAGAGTGGGGTATAAATAACTAAATTTAAAAAAAAGAGGAGCAGCTTAGGAAGCTGGGTATGTTTAGTCTGGAGAAGAGAAGGTTGAGAGGGGACATGACAGCCATGTTTAAATATTTGAAGGAATGTCATACTGAGAGTGGAGCAAGCTTGTTTTCTGCTGCTCCAGGACTAGGACACGGAGCAATGGGTTCAAATTCCAGGAAAAGAGATTCCACCTAAACATTAGGAGGAACTCCCTGATGGTAAGAGCTGTTTGGCAGTGAAATACACTGCCTGGAAGGGTGGTGGAGTCTCCTTCTGTGGAGGTTTTTAAGCAGAGGCTGGATGGCCATCTGTCGGGAATGCTTTGATTGTGTATTCTTGCATGGCAAGGGGTTGGACTGGATGGCCTTTGTGGTCTCTTCCAGCTCTATGACTATGATTGTATGAAACCCTTTAGGTTACAGAGAGTCAAGGAGAGAAATGTCCAGAAGTGACTGTGAGACCAGTTCAACAATGGAACCAATTGCTTAGAGAAGTTATGGGGCCTCCTTCTCTGGATGGCGCATGAGGCCCCTTGCAACTCTATGAGTCCACTGTTCTTTCTGATCAGTGATTAGAGATAGCTGTAGGGGTTTTCCTTGCACACCTTCCCTTCCTTTATGCAAGGAATCAAGTTTGTGTGTGTTTAGGAAAAATGTAATTGGATGTTTGCTAGGAAGTTGATGTGGATATACAGTAGGACCCCCTCCCCCGTATCTGCTGGGGATTGGTTTGGGGGGGGGCGTGGATACCAAAAACCATGGATAATAGAGACTACCATTGAAAATAAAGGGACTTCTGGCTTAAAATACCATAGAGTTGCCTTGGAGAACCTAGAAAATGGCTAGGGAGGACCCATTTTCTAGGAAGACTCTATGGTAGGTATGCTGTTTTATGTCTCATGGATAATTGAATCGGTGGATAATGAATCAGTGGATATGGGGGTCCTACTGTAAATGCTATTTTGATAAAATGTATTTAATGGGTTTATTATAAATGTATACACATTTGCTGTTCTCTGTATAATGAAATGACACCTCACCCAACTTGTTTTGAAAAGCAAGCCGGATTACAAAGTGCCAAGAGGAGGCTCTGGAAACTACAGTTCCCAGCAATCTGTGTGCGACTTTGAGGGTTGCCAAAAACCGACATGCAGGAGAGGAACAAGAAGGAAGGCTTGCCTGGCTGAACACTGAGCCAGGGATATTTTTTATAAAAAAATAATACAGTTGTCCCTCTGTATCCACAGATTTGGTATCCACGGATGTAAGTATTCATGGCTTGAAAATATTCTTTAAAAAATAATAATCCCAAAAGCAAACCTTGATTTTGCCATCTTATATAAGGGACACCATTTTGCTGTGCCATTGCATATCATGAGACTTGAGTATTCACAGATTTTGGTATCCACGGGGGTCCTGGAACCAAACCCCAGCGAATATGAAGGAACAACTGTAAATGGAATGAACGAATGATGAAGGAAGAAGATAGAAGAATGAGGAAGGAAGGGAAGATGAGGAAGACAGACAAGTGAAATTCAGAAAGAGAGAAATGTGGTAGCATGGAGAGACCTGTGCAATCCACCCTGTGGAAACGACACCCGTTTACTGGCTCTAGCTGTACCCACATGTTGTCCCCTTCCCTGCCGTATGAGTTAACATCTTTACGTAGGAAATAACTTCCACAGCCCTTGCCATAGAAGGATTGATACTGTTTGAATTTTCACATTGATACCTTCTTTATTGAGATATTTTCAGGCGATGGAGTTGAAAACTAGCAACGGGTGTCAGGGCTGTGCCGTTGGCTCAACCCATGAGTAAACCATAATGGGCAGAGTCCATCCAAGTCTTCCTTGGCAGCTTAACTCTTAACAGTTCGGTGTGTGATGTGACCAGAGTTCAAATATCCAGACCAGGAGGAATAGTACAGATTCTTTCCTGTCCAAATCTGTTACTCTCCACAGTCTGCGCTTGCTATTCAGTATCTGGAGAGAGTCCTACAATGTTGCCACAGCGATGAGAGAAATTTGGCCCCAGGCATCAAGCTATTCTGTTAAGAGTGACAAAGCATGTATCTTCTGTGCAGATGGGTATTTAAGCTCTAGTTGGAATGATTCATTGCTTGGAAATTAGGATTGACTGAACAAGGCACCTCAGGGAAAGAGTCTTCATATAATGGCTGCATTCAGATATAATGCTAAATATTGGTTGTTATGAGTAAGAACCAACCTTCAGCTAGGTTTGCTGGTCTTTCCACCTTTTCCTCTTTTACACTTCCATGGCCAAAAGGAGGAGATCAGTCCCACACCCCACATTTCTGCTTTAGGATTAGACCTAGTTTACTGCAAGGGGATGCATGATCAAGTGAAAAATACATCAGGTGTTGGCCAAGCTCAAGCCAAGATCCTCAAGTATAAAGATACCACAATGAAGACCAGATCAAGAGTAACTGTCTTAAGGAGGTCTCTCACTCAGAGGGTCATTGTAAGCCAAAGCCAGCTTGACGCCTGTTAACAACAAGGCAACCTTTTTGCCTTGCCATGGGGTCAATTTTTCAGCCCATCTCACTCATTGCTGCTCCTATGGCTGCTGCTACCATCCCATCCTTGGCTGGTGAGGCCTTGCATGTACGCTCCTGTTCTGGCTCCTTCTCTGGCTCTGGGTGTGGCAGTAGAATCATAGAATCGTAGATTTGGAAGAGACCACAAGGGCCATCCAGTCCAACCCCATGCCATGCAGGAATACACAATCAAAGCATTCCCAACAGATGGCCATCCAGCCTCTGTTGAAAAACCTCCAAAGAAGGAGACTCCACCACACTCCCAGGCAGCATATTCCACTTCCGAACAGCTCTTACTGTTGGGAAGTTCTTCCTTATGTTTAGGTGGAATCTCTTTTCCTGTAGTTTGAACCCATTGCTCCGTGTCCTAGTCTCTGGAGCAGCAGAAAACAAGCTTGCTCCACCCTCAGTATGATATCCCTTCAAATATTTAAACATGGCTGTCATGTCCCCTCTTAACCTTCTTTTATCCAGACTAAACATGCCCAGCTCCCTAAGCCGCTCCTCAGAGGGCATGGCTTCCAGTAGCGAGCTCCTCTCCTCTAGCTCCCGGGCACAGAGTCCTGTAGGGTTGAGCCACTGCCGCTGCTGTTACTACAGGATGCACATACTGCCAGCCTCAGACCACCCAGGAGAGGAGCGTGCCACTGACAACACCAGAACTGGAGAAAGAGCCGGGACAGGATCATGAGCACAGGGCCTCACCAGCCGAGGAGGGGATGGTAGCAACAGCCGCAGGAGCAGCAACGGGTGAGATGGGTGGCGACCTGGCCAAAAGGGGAGGAAAAAGTGATCATCCACTTGCTTACTTGTGAGTAAACCACCCCCTTCCCCAGGTTGTTACTGCTATTACTATTGTTATGGATTTGTTTGTTTTATATCCAATTGTTGTGAGCCGCCTTGATTACCTAATAGGCAAAAAGCGAGGTACAAAAATAAAGTTGTTGTTGTTGTTGTTGTTGTTATTAGTTGAGTGGCCCAGAAGGAAAGGCGCAGTGCAAGATTTTCCTTGGCTTTTTTTCCGGACGTTTCGCCTGCATCTGTGGCTGGCATCTTCAGAGAATGGTTGGGTAGGAGTGTATGTGGAGTTTATATACTGTGAACCCCTGTTGGGGAGGATATGTAAATTTGTGTATTTGAATTATTAGTTTCTGGGTGGAGAAATGCAAGGAGGATTAGTGTCTGTTTGCCTAATGGTTGGTTGATGGTCCATTATCACAGCCCGGGGGGAAAACCAACGAAAATCTATGGATGCCGCCAGTGGTGAAAGCCTTCAACTTCACATTGAACGCACAGTGCAAGGATTATGGTACAGGAGGAAGTCACGTCACCACGGGGGTGACATCGTGTTTACTACATTGGAGTGACACCAACCCTATAAGACTACACCAGGTGACACTGTCAAAGGGGGTGACACCAAAATGACTGCCTGAAAAATTTCTGTGTGGTGTTTTAGCAGAAATGTATTATTTTTTATAAAAGTATCCCTGACTCAGTGTTCAGCCAGGCAAGCCTTCCTTCTTGTTCCTCTCCTGCATGTAGGTTTTTGGCAAACCTCACAGTTGCACACAGATTGCTGGGAAATGTAGTTTCCAGAGCCTCCTCTTGGCACTTCATAATCAGCTTGCTTTCAAAATAAGTTAGGTGAGGTCCACAATACGAGGAGCAAAATACAGCCGTGGGACTTGGGTCTTGAAACTTAGTTCTCCCCTTTTTGGTCTCTAGATTTATGGTATAAATTATAATGTGTCCTCAGTGTTCCGTCTGATGGTCTGGTACAGCAGGAGGTTCATGGGGGTGACGCCATGAGTTACTGCACTGCGTGATGCCAACTCCAGTGAGGGATGCTCAGCAAAGTGGGAGGGGTAGATGAATTTAGCATCTTTTTTATTTTCCACAGTGATGCGAGGATTTCCGGTGTGTAAAAGGAATGGCATGAGGGAGCGAGACAACTATGTTGGATTTCCCCTCAAGCTGGCAACTTTTCCTTGTCCGTAAAGACAGAAAACCCACTGACGTAAATGACCATACAACAAATGACAAATCCCAGAAATAGAAGTCTGCACAAATTAAACCAATAAACCACAGAAGAGTAAATTATAACAATATAATCTCATTTGAGTATTATCTATTCGTATAAACATTATAGAGACGATTGATCTAGACATAAACACTACTACATAACCTATATTGTGTCACACTGCTGGAGAAGAGAAGGTTGAGAGGGGGCATGATAGCCATGTTTAAATATTTGAAAGGATGTCATAGTGAAGAGGGAGCAAGCTTGTTTTCTGCTGCTCCAGAGACTAGGACGTGGAGCAATGGGTTCAAACTACAGGAAAAGAGATTCCACCTAAACATTACAAAGAACTTCCTGACAGTAAGAAGTTCTGCCTGGGAGTGTGGTGGAGTCTCCTTCTTTGAAGGTTTTTAAACAGAGGCTGGATGGCCATCTGTCAGGAATGATTTGATTGTGTATTCCTGCATGGCAGAAAGGGGTTGGACTGGATGGCCTTTGTGATCTCTTCCAGCTCTATGATTCTATTATTCTAATACAAGTAATAAAGATGTCCCACAATTAAATCCTCATTCATTGCTTAGGATGGTAGGTGATCCAAGGTTATTCAGACTGTGTTGATTCTCACACTTAATCCAAGGCCAACAGAAGGAACCTCATCTGTTTCACCCATGCTTGTTCACTGTCCAGTAGTACATCTCTCTCTTATTTTTGTTGTTGCAAAAACACAGCCAAGAATAATTAAAGTCTTTCCAACATTGTTATCTCAAATGGACCACAACCAGTTTTCTTTTCATCATTGCCTGCAAACAAAGAAAACCAAAACATTCACCTTATAAGAATACATTCCAACTCCCACATATCAAAAACAAGCCAACCTGTCTGTATGTTTCATACTTCTTATCCACAGAAAAAGCTCCTTGAAGATAAAAACCCTTACCGCAGTCTAGCTGTTTTTAAGCTAACTTGATGTAACTGTGGTCATTAGCTGCACCACATTGTTTTCCTCCTTAAAGTAACCATTCACTTTTAGAAATACCTTACAAAGCCATAAATAAATTACTAATTGTTTATTACTAGCCAGACCTGCCGTACCATACACCATTAAAAAACTCTCCAAAAATGCCTGGTAGACCTCATGACAACCTTGTAAGGTAGGCTAGTGGATTTAATTCCTTCTCCCCCTTCTCAGCATTCCACACCTTTCCCGGAATTGCTGAGGGTGACTTGCTCTGTTACGTTGCTGTGGCCACCGCCAGTTGACTGCCTGGGTCCTGTCGCAGCGGCAGTAATGGCATCCCGCTGCCACTGCCACTTGACTCCCTGCATCCCATCACAGTGGACCAATGGTGTCCTGCTGCCAACACCAGTCGACTGCCTGGGTTTTGTTGCAGTGGCAGCCGCCAGGTCCCACCGCTGCTGCCGTCACTAGTGGACTGCCTGGGTCCTGTCACCAGCCCGTGACTGATGAGTGGCTGAGGGAGTAAGAGGAGGGAGGGGCCCTTGTGAAGCGGTGATGCAGATTGAGTGGATTGTGAAGTGAAGAGGGAATTTGCATGTGGGTGGTGATTGGCTGGGTGTGTTTCCTGAGCAGCCAATCAGCACACTGGGAAAGGCAACATACCCAAGAGAATTATCTATACAGTATAGATATAAATAGTCCCATTGTGTATTTAGTCCAAAAGGAATACAGGGCTGAAGATGAAAAATAAAGAAGGCTTCCTGCTGAAGGCATATCTTTGGTATACAGTTGTCCCTTCATATTTGCTGGGGTTTGGTTCCCCCTGTGGATACCAAAATCCGTGAATACTTAAGTCCTATTATATACAATGGCATTTTCAAGCCATTAATACTTACGGTAAGTCTGTGGATACCAAATCCGTGGATATGGAGGGACAAGTGTATTTACTTTGTTATAAGGGTGTGCTGTTATTTTCTTTACAGCACATACTTTCAGCACATTTATCAGAGCATTTCATTCAGAACAAACACAAATGAAGATGGCCATCCAAGCTCTGTTTAAAAACCTCCAAAGAAGGCCTCCAAAGAAGGAGACTCCACCACACTACGAGGCTGCCAAACAACTCTTACCATCAGTAAGTTCTTCCTAATATATAGGTGGAATCTCTTTTCCTGCAGTTTGAGTCCACTGCTCCGTTTCCTAGTCCCTGGAGCAGCAGAAAACAAGCTTGTTCCCTCTTCAATATGACACCCTTTCAAATACTTAAACATGGCTATCATGTCCCCTCTTAACTTTCTCTTCTCTAGGTTAAACATACCCAGCTCCCTAAGCTGCTCTTCATAGAACATGATCCCAAGACCTCCCACCACTTTGGTTGCCCTCCTCTGGACATGTTGCAGCTTCTCAGTGTCCTTCTTGAATTGTGGTGCCCAGAATTGGACACAGTGTTACAGGTGAGGTCTGACGAAAACAGAATAGAGTGGCACTATTACATCCCTCAATCTAGACACTTTTTTAGCTGCCGCATCACACTGCTGTCTCATTTTCAGTTTATGGTCTATTAAGACTTCTAGATCCCTTTCCCTTGTACTTTCGTCAAGCCACGTGTCACCATCCTATATCTATGCGTTTCATTTTTTTCTACCTAAGTTTAGTACCTTACATTTCTCCCTGTTGAAATTCATTTTGTTAGTTTTGGGCCAGCTTTCTAATCTTTTAATGTCATTTTAACTTCTGTACCTGTCCTCTGGAGTATTAGCTACCCCTCCTAATTTAGTGTCATCTGCAAATTTGATAAGCATGCCCTCTATTCCCTCATCCAAGTCATTGATAAAGATGTTGAATAGCACTGGGCCCAGGACAGAACCCTGTGGCACCCCACTGGTCACTTCTCACCAGGATGAAGAAGAGCCATTGGTAACTACCCTTCGGGTTCAGTCGGTTAACCAGTTACAAATCCACCTAACAGTAGCATTGTCTAGCCCACATTTTATTAGCTTGTTTGCAAGAATATTGTGGGAGACCTTGTCAAAGGCCTTACTGAAATTAAGATCTGCTACATCCGCAGCATAGAATATCCTCTCCCCAAATTGGAATTGGGCTCCCTAGAGCAAAAAAGCCTTCTGTTTCTTGCAGAAGCAGTTGCACATGCATCCATGGTTACTCCCAACTGCATGAATTGATATGTGGTCACATGTTATAACCCGCTTTACCATTTAATCCCTCCATGTGCTTAATCCCCAAAGAAAGGCAGGTGTGACCTTTTGCTTTAAACCCTCCCATCCAAAACTAAGATTCTTTAGATCTGGAACACATAATAAAAGGGGTTCAGGGACACGAAGGAAATCAGCAGGTGAGCTTTCATGGGAGAAGGTGGAGACTGTAACTAGGTTACCCACCTTGCGCACTCTTTCCATTTGCTCCCATGTAATTTTGTAAATTGCAGAGGTGCTGACCGTGTAATGCCACTGTATGCAGTTCTTGGTGCAGAAAGAAATTTCAAGATGACTAATAACTGCTTTTAAATATTTCTGCATGGGGCAGAACAGCTTTGCATTTCTCCAGGGGTGGGAAAGAGTTTTTCAGTACAGTCGGAAAGTCATTTTCATAAAGCAGGTATACTGCAATAGTGATGTCAGTATACTATTGCATAGTCTTTGACAATCCTCAGTTGTTTTTTTTTAACCACTGTTCTTATTTTATTCTTGTTTCACTCCCCATGCTAGGAATGAATGTGTGTATGCACACGTTGTTTTGGAAAGTAGGAAGTTCCCTTACTGTTGCAGATCACTGCTGTCTTCTTTCATATCATGTGCCATTTTAAGTCTCATTAACCTGGGTGAAAAACCTCAGACTTGGGCTGAATTTGGCCTTCCTGGGAACTCAGGCTGTTCTTTTGGCTCCCTTCCCCTGATGGTGGTTGTTCTCATCATTCATTCATTCATTCATTCATTTATATCCTCCCTTTCTCCCACCATGGGACTCAAGGTGGCTAACAACATCTTGAAAATAATACAAGATAAAAACAATCCAAAAGTAAAAATTGCAATATATTTTTTTAAAAAAAGAATTAAACTATGTATAGGTTGAGAACATTCATTCATAGAATCAGAGTTGGAAGAGACCACAAGGGCCATCCAGTCCATCCCTCTGCAGAAATGCACAATAAAAGCATCCCTTACAGATCCAGCCTCTGTTTTAAAATCTCCACAGAAGGAGACCCCCCACAATCTGAGACACTGTATTTCACCGTTGAACTATCAAGTTCTTCCAAATGTTTAGGTGGAATACCTTCTTCTCTAGTTTGAACCCATTGCTCTGGGTCCTAGTCTCTAGAGCAGCAGAAAACAAGCTTGCCCCATCCTCAAATAGAATGGAATCATAGAGTTGGAAGAGACCACAAGGGCCATCCAGTCCAACCTCCTGCCATGCAGGAAATCACAATCAAAGCAACCCTGACAGATGGCTATCCAGCCTCTGTTTAAAGACCTCCAAGGAAGGAGACCCCACCATGCTCCGAGGGAGTGTGTTCCACTGCCGAACAGCTCTTACTGTCAAAAAGTTGCTCCTAATGTTGAGGTGGAATCTCTGTTCCTGGAGCTTGCACCCATTGCTCCGTGTTCCTGTCTCTGGAGCAGCAGAAAACAAGCTTGCTCCATCCTCAGCGAGACATGCCTTCAAATACTTAAACAGGGCTATCATATCGCCTCTTAACCGTCTTTTTTCCAGGCTAAACATACCCAGCTCCCTAAGTCTCTCCTCATAAGGCATCGTTTCCAGACCTTTCACCATTTTAGTTGCCCTTCTCTGGACACGCTCCAATTTGTCAATATCCTTTCTGAATTGTGGTGCCCAGAACTGGACACAGTATTCTAAGTGAGGTCTGACCAAGGCAGAATAGAGCGGCACTATTATTTCCCTTGATTTAGACCAGTGATGGGCAACCTTTTGAGCTTGGTGTGTCAAACTTCGCCAAAAAACTGAGCATAACTTGGATGGTGAGTCACTTTGAGGAAAAAACTTTAGGGAGGTGGGTGGTGGTGGAGGAAAGTGGCGACCGGGGCTTGAAGCCCCGATCATCACTTTAGGGAGGGTGGGAGGGGAGAGAAAAGTGATGACCGGGGCTTTGAAGCCCCAATCACCTCTTTAGGGAGGATGGAGTGTGTGTGAAACATCCTTCTTGGCATGCAGCCACCTTAGCGGCTGCGTGTCATCAGAAATGGCTATGCGTGTCAGTGCTGACACGCGTGTCGTAGGTTCGCCATCACTGATCTAGACACTATACATCTATTGATTCAGCCCAAAATTGCATTGGCCTTTTTAGCTGCCGTTTCACACTGTTGACTTATGTTCAACTCGTGGTCTACTAGGACTCTTAGATCCCTTTCGCATGTAAACATGGCTATCCTATCACCTCTTAACCTTCTCTTGTCCAGGCTAAACATACCCAGCTCCTTAAGCAACTCCTCATAGGGCAAGGCTTCCAGACCTTTTCCGATTTTGGTCGCCCTCCTTTGGACACGTTCCAGCTTATCTATATCCTTCTTGAATTGTGGTGTCCAGATCTGGACACAGTATTCCCGATGAGGTCTGATCAAAGCAGAATAAAGTGGAGCTATTACATCCTTCAATCTAGACACTATACTCCTATTGATGCAGCCTAAAATCACATTGGCTTTTTTGCCTGCCACTGTTCACTTATGTTCAGCTTGTGGTCTACTAAGACTCCTAGATCCCTTTCACATTGAACATTAAAAATATTGTGAAGTCGAAGGCTTTCATGGCCAGCATTCATAGATTTTCCTTGGTTTTTTCCCGGGCTGTGAGGCTGTGTTCTGGAAGAGTTTACTTCTGATGTTTCGCCTACATCTGTGGCTGGCATCTTCAGAGAAGATGGAAGATGCCAGCCACAGATGCAGGCGAAGCATCAGAAGTAAACTCTTCCAGAACACAGCCCCACAGCCCGGGAAAAAACCAAGGAAAATCTATTAAAAATACTAACATGCATTAAAAATTGTATATAACCCCCCCGCCTCACATTCTTAAAAGCCACACCACACAGTCTTAGAAGCCCAGCCCTTGTCAGTTTGTAAAAACCTGGTGATGCAAAATGTTTTAACTTGTTGCTGGGAGGAGAGCAAAGACCCTGGCCTCTCTGGGGAGGGAGTTCCAAAGTCTGGGAGAAGCCACCAAGAAGGCCACTTCTGTTCCCTCCAAACAAGCCTAAGAAGGTGGTGGAACAGAGAGAAGCATTTCTCCAGATGATCTTGAAGCTCTACAGGGCTCATGGGGTTACGCCACGGGGTGCCGATGCTGGGGAAGGTCTACTGTCCCCTTCTTACAGGGGTGGGAACCTCTGACTCCCTTGGACAAAATCTGCCCCTCCTAGGGAGCCAAACCCAGCTGACCTGGGAATGTTGTAGTTCCCCAGCTGGCCATGATGCTCTTGTCCTTTGGACATATGAGACGATGCAACCCATTGGAAAAGATGCTAATGCTTAGTAAAGTGGAAAGCAGTGGGAAAAGAGAAAGGCCACACGACAGGTGGATTGATTCAATCAACAAAGCCACTGCCCCAAGTTTGAAAGACCTGAGTAGGGCAGTTGATGACCAGGGATCTTGGAAGTTGCTTATTCATAGGGTTGGCATAAGTCAAAGTTGACATCACAGCAAATGACAATAACAATAACAAAGCTGGCCATGCCTTCTTCTGCATGACACCACCATCAGCTGGTTTCCATCTTTTGCAAAGGGTTTCCCCCATTCTAATAAGTCCAAATCTCTCTCCTGAGCTTTAGTTACTTGCAGTAAGACCTTGAAGCGAGATGCTGATAGTCAGTGCTCCCACCCTTATGCCTCTGATCCCTTGATCCAATCCCAAATTTCTCAGGCGTTGAAGTCCTCCCCCTACACTCTTGCTTTAACTGGGGGAGTGGGGAGGAGTTCATGGAATTTTAGAGCTGGGACCATCTAGTCCAACCCTCTGTGAGGCAAAATATACAACTAAAGCACTCATGAAAGATGCCCATCCAACAAGATGGAGAGGCAACCAGCTTCAAGGCAATCTGTTCCACTGTCGAACAGCTCTTCCTAATGAAAATCTTTTTTTGTAATTTGAATCCATTTGTTTATGCTCTAGTCTCTGGAACAGCAGAAACCAGGTGGACTTCAGCTTCTCTATGACATCCCTTCATATATTTAAAGATAGCTATCATGTCACATCTCAGTATTTTCTTTTCCAACCTAAACGTACAAAATTCTCTAAGTCATTCTTCATAGGGCATGATTTCCAGATCTTTGTCATCCTTCTCTGGACATGTTCCAGCTTGTCTGTATCCTTCTTGACCTGTTGTGCTCAGATGTAGGCATAGTATTCCAGGTGGGGTCTGACCAAAGCGAAAGAGAACGGCATTGCTGCTTCTTTCAGTCAGGACACTTGATGCAGCCCAGAATCGCACTGGCTTTTTTTGACCACTGCAACAGACTGTTGACTTGTGTTCAGCTTGTGGTCTTCTTAGACCCCTAGATCCTTTTCATGATGTACTGGTGCATTTCATTTTTTCCTGCCTAGATCATAGAATAGAATCATAGAATTGTAGAGTTGGGAGAGACCACAAGGGCCATCCAGTCCAACCCCCTGCCAAGCAGGAAATCACAATATAGAATCATAGAATTGTAGAGTTGGAAGAAACCACAAGGGCAGTAATACAGTAGGACCCCCGTATCCACTGGGGGTTGGTTCAGGGGTGTGTGGATACCGAAAACCATGAATAGTGAATGCCTTTGAAAATAATGGGACTTCTGGTTTAAAATACCATAGAGTTGCCTTGGAGGACCTAGCAAATGGCTAGAGAGGACACATTTTCTAGGAAGGCTCTATGGTAGGTGTGCTGTTTTGTGTCCCCTGGATAATTGATGGATATGGATATGGGGGTCCTACTGTACTTTACATTTATCCCTGTTGAAATTCATTTTGTTACTTTTAGCACAGCTCTCCAATTTGCCCCTTTTGCCCAAGGGAGGCATGTCACTCTGCCCGATGGGAGGATTGGCCTTGTTCTAGGGTCTCAGGCAAATAAGGGTCTTTTCCCGTTAGTGGCTACCTGATCCTTAGTGGTTACCCCTTAGTGGCTACCCGGACATGCTGGAATATGTCCAGAGGAGGGCAACCAAGATGGTGGGAGGTCTGGAGGCCATTATGCCCTATGAGGAGCAGCTTAGGGAGCTAAGCATGTTTAGCCTGGAGAAGAGAAGGTTGAGAGGGGACATGATAGCCATGTTTCAATATTTGAAGGGATGTCATACTGAGGATGGAGGAAGCTTGTTTTCTGCTGCTCCAGAGACCAGGACACGGAGCAATGGATTCAAACTAGAGGAAAAGAGATTCCACCTAAACATTAGGAAGAACTTCCTGACAGTAAGAGCTGTTCAGCAGTGGAATACACTACCTGGGAGTGTGGTGGAGTCTCCTTCTTTAGAGGTTTTTAAGCAGAGGCTGGATGGCCATCTGTCGGGAATGCTTTGATTGGGTAATTCTGCAGGGCAAGGGGTTGGACTGGATGGCCCTTGAGGTCTCTTCCAACTCTATGATTCTATGATCCTTTTTCAAACTAAAGGTGGCCTAGACAGAGCTTGAGATAACAAGCCAAGATCTTGCTATTTGGAGCTGGTCCTGACTGACTCTTCAGTTTTTGAAAACAACAACAGAAAGGAAGCCAAGTCAGAGTTGGCTTGTTGACAGAAGAGAGCCTGGTTTTAATGCAGACCATGTTCTTTGTGCTGAACTTTTGTACTAAGCGAAAAGTGAAGAGGAGCGTTAAGGGAGATCCATGCAACTATAGAGTTCTTCCGTCACCTCCAAAGCTAACGATGGCATCGGTCACGAGTGAGCAGAAAGTAGACCTGGGTCTTCTACTTGATTCGTGGTAGACTGGAAATTTCTGACTTTCACTCATTTTAAAATAGCAACACGAAGAATTCGCTTGCGGGGAGGAAAAGCCCTAACTTACGTTACTGGGACGCAAATGGGAAAGTCGGGGAGAGTGAGAGCTCCAGAATGAGAAGTCATTTAAAAAAAAGCAAATGTTCTGGGTTGAGTGTATGCTCAGAGGCACTGTTGTCCCTTACGGTAGCACCCTGCCATCCGCAGAGGATTGGTTCCAGGCCCCACTGTGGATGGCGAAAATCGCAGATAATAGCGAATGCCGCTGCCGTGCCGGAACACCCCCATGAGGTTGCCTCCTTCCCCCGCCCACCCGCTTGCTTTCCATACCAGAACCCCCCCTCAAGGTCACCTCCTTCCCTCACCTACCCACCCACTCACTTGCTCGCTCGCCTGGCGCTCCATACCGGAATCACACCGCGCGAGGTCTCCTCCTTCCCCCACACACCCACTTGCTCAGCTGCCACTGCTGCCCAGCCTCCTCTGCTCGCTCGCCTGCCGCGCCAGAACCCCCCCACCTGTGCAAGGTTGCCTCCTTTGCGCCGCTGCTGCTACTGCCTGACCTCCTCCTCCATCACCCCTGCTGTCGTTGCGGCCTCCCAAGTCTCCAATGCTGCCACCTCCGTCCGCCCCGCAACCTCCATCAGGTTGCCTCCGCCTACCGACATCCCCTCCCTCCCCGTCCACCCCCCCCCCCGCTGTCACTATCCGTGGATAATTGAATCAGTGGGTGGCGAATACTGTGTCCAGTTCTGGGCACCACAATTAAAAAAGGATATTGACAAATTGGAGCATGTCCGGAGAAGGGTGACTAAAATGGTGAAAGGTCTGGAAACAATGCCTTATGAGGAGAGACTTGGAGAGTTGGGTATGTTTAGCCTGGAAAAAAGACGGTTAAGAGGCGGTATGATAGCCCTGTTTAAGTATTTGAAGGGGTGTCACGTTGAGGATGGAGCAAGCTTGTTTTCTGCTGCTCCAGAGACTGGAACACGGAGCAATGGATGCAAGCTCCAGGAACAGAGATTCCACCTCAACATTAGGAGGAACTTTTTGACAGTAAGAGCTGTTTGGCAGTGGAACGCACTCCCTCGGAGCGTGGTGGGGTCTCCTTCCTTGGAGGTCTTTAAACAGAGGCTGGATGGCCATCTGTCGGGGATGCTTTGATCGTGATTTCCTGCATGGCCGGGGGTTGGACTGGATGGCCCTCGTGGTCTCTTCCAACTCTGCAATTCTATGATTCTATGAATCAGTGGATGGCGGGGTGTTACTGTATTTCTTAAGCATATATTTGCTCCCATCCCCATGACAGTGTTTTGCCTCTGGCTTCGCTTTCACTTCACCATTTAAATAAAAGAGTAAAGTTCCTCCCCAAAGCCTCCAGGGTGCCCACCCGCGCAACAAGACACCCATTCCATCATGGCCATGCTAGACCTGGTCCATGGGCTGTTAGCACCCCACCCATTTTTACATTTCCCCAGCCACTCCAACCCCAAATGTTAAAATGTGGAGAGTCATGCTCTAGGAGGCATGACTCTTCTTTAAAAGGAGGCACATGATCTCTGTGCACTTTGTTTTGCTTTCTATTTTTTAAAAAAGGTGGACAGCAACTGTTTTGTCAAACCACAACCACAGCCTTCCTCTTTTGAGTGGGGAGGGCAGTGCTATGGGTTCCGGATGTAGATGGAAAATTGCCCCCAGGCCTTCTGAAGTTGCATAGCCTCCAACTGTCCCAATTTGGCAGGGATAGTCCTAATTAATTTCTTTTTCAGCTGCTTTTAAAATGTCCCAGTTTCTTTCTCTCTCTGTTTTCCACTTCCTTCTTTGTCCTCTGTTACTTCCCTTGTTGCAAACTGAGTTCAAAGCACAAAAGTCCTTTGCACTCACTAACTCAGCAGGTTGCAGGAGGTGGGGAAGGAGAGGAGGAGAAGGAGTCTTGCCCTTCCCAGTAGCCTCAGACAAAAGGAAACTGCTTCAGCCTCGCCTAACTTGTGTGTTCTTTTTCATTAATAACTTTTTTTCCATTTTGACCACACTCGGATGTTGCTTGGCCACATGTGTCCTGGTTTTCATCTGTGAAACATTGGAGGATATGAAGTTGCCTAGTGCTCATTTAGTCCTATATCCCAGACTGCATGGTGAAAAGGAAGAGAAACCTATACAGCATCTAGTGCACCTTTCTCAACCCTTTTATCCTGGAGGAACCCTTGAAATAATTTTCAGGTCTCAGGGAACCCCTGCATAAACATTATTCTATATATAGTTGTCCTTTCATATTTGCTGGGGTTTGGTTCCAGGACCACCACCACCACCCCGTCGATACCAAAATCTGTGAATACTCAAGTCCCATTATATGCAATGGCATAGCAAAATGGGGTCCCTTATATAAGATGGCAAAATCAAGGTTTGGTTTTTGGATTAATATTTTTTAATAATTTTCAAGCTGTGAATACTTAAATCTGTGAATACCAAATCCGTGGATATGGAGGGACAACTGTACTGCTGTTGCTTCCCCCCAAGATCACAATCTGTTGAGGAACCCCTGGCAACCTCTTGGGGAACCCTAGTGTTCCAGGGAAAAAAAATCACTGATCTAGTGTCTGTCCTTCCTTCCTTCCTTCCTTCCTTTCTTTCTTTCTTTCTTTCTTTCTTTCTTTCTTTCTTCTGTGTGAAAATAAATCCAGCACAAGGCTGCTTGCTTTTCCCTTACCCCACCCTCTATGTTCCCTTCTGGCAGTACTTTCAGATAAATTACTTCATGTTAAATAACCATCAGGGCCCGAGGGAAACCATGCAGAGAGCTATAAAGTCTAATTCCCTGCAACATTAGGTGCCTCCAAGGTGAAAGAGCCTTGAAGGCCAGACTGTTTCCTTCCCTTCCGCCCCTGGTGCTCCGGGGCCAATGTGGTGGATCATGGCCAGAACCGAATTATCCATACTAGCTGCTGGAGGAAAGTGGGTTCCATGCTCATCATATAAGAAAACTGCTTTTCTGGTCCAGGCCTCTAAAATGCACATCTGCCAGCAGCCTTCCCCCCCCCCCCAACCACAGTTGAACAGGTAGATTTTGTAGCGTAACTTTAATTACCGTGTTTAAATACTTGTAAAGATGTCATATTGAAGAGGGAGGAAGCTTATTTTCTGCTGTTTTGAGTCTAGGATGTGGAGTGGTGGAATCAAACTACAGGAAAAGAGATTCCACCTAAACATTAGGAAGAACTTCTTGACAGTAAGAGCTGTTCCGCAGTGGAATACATACTGCCTGGGAGTGTGGTGGAGTTTCCTTCTTTAGAGATTTTAAAACAGAGGCTGGATAGCCGTCTTTCAGGAGTGCTTTGATTGGCTATTCCTGTGTGACAGGGGGTTGGACTAGATGATCCTTGTAGTCTCTTCCAATTCTATGATTCTATGATACTCTTACAGGTGCAGTTGGTGGCCTTCCTAAATTGTGAAGGAGAAATAGCCGATGGGGCTGCTGCTCCCATGCTCCGTTGTGGGTGCTGAGATAGCCAGAGAGGGTGTTTAGTAGCACAGGCCAGCAGCTTGCAGCATTTGGATGTTTAAATTACTCTTTTACTTATTTTTGAACAAGCAGGGAAGAGTTACTTTTAGAAGTTGTAACTGCCCCTTGTAACAAACAACTCCATGCTGCAGAAGGGCAACTGGAGCTACTTATTTTTCAGAGGTCTGGCCTGCCCTCTTCTGCTTGGCTTTTTTATCTTTTAAAGCCTATATGAGACATTAGGCTCTTCTTTTTTGGATGCTGAAACTTACTCCGTTGCTTCCTGATAAAGAAGTGATTTAACATTTTTTGAGTCTAAACCAAGTTTAGCATTAAATGCATCTTTCTAGGCAGGACCAGTTTAAGGAATGTTGGGGCCCCTTGCAGTGCTTTATTTTGGGGGGCCTATAAGTTTATCTCAGGTCAATGTAACCTAACTCAACCTAAGCTATTCACAGTATAGGATATTCAGATTATTACTAATAATGTTTTTGCAGGAGGAGGGTTACTACGGGGGGCTCCCACAATGATGGGGCCCCCTGCGGATGATGGGGCCCTGTTTCTAGGTTTGTTTGTTTGTTTTTAAGTTCAGACTGCATTACCTAAGTTGATTAGAGCCAACAAGCTTGGCTGCTGCCACACTGCAGAAATATTGCAGTTTTGACACTGCTTGAACTATCAGGGCTCCGCCCTATGGAATCCTGGGATCTGAAGTTTGTTGTGGCACCAGAGCTCTCTGACAGAGAAAACTAAATATCTCACAGAACTACAGATCCCAGAACACCATAGCATTGAGCCATGGCAGTTAAAGCAGTATCAAACTGGATTATTTCTGCAGTGTGGCATCAGCCAAGGGGAGCTGTCTTTGACTCCCATGGGTATTTTGCTCTGGAAAGCAGTTTTTGGAGGATGGTAGTAGGGAGGAAAGGTATGTATTCTGTCAGATCCAGTCTCATTAATTATCAGCCCCTCCTCTCTCCCGCTGAGGCATTTTTCATTATTTTTGTTTAAAAGCCCGTGAAGTTTAGTTATAAAGTTTTATTACACACTCACACACACGTCTCACTCAAACCTAATTTTTATTCTAAACAGTGCTTTCCTGATACTTATACATTTGATTCCTCTCCCCTTCTTTCCACATTGTTGAAGGCAAGGCAAAGTTTCTTTTACTAGCAAGATCAATAATTGCATTTCCACCCCTCCCTTTCCAGCCACTTTAGGCTTAGCCTAAATTATCTCCTTAGATAATCCTCCCTTTTCCATCTTTTTTCTAGCTTATCTTGCTGTAGTACTTTTTGTTAGATGTGTATCCCTTTCTTAAGCCGGGGCGGGAGGGTGAGAATTTCATGTTGTGATGTACTGTATGCTGAACTTGGAAAAGTTACAGTATTGGACAGCAACTTCCAGAATCCCTCAGGCAGCATGGGACTTGTAGTCCCAAAATAACTCTGGGAGTAGTAGTCCAAAATCATAACTCTTCCAAGTCTTGATTTCTCCTCTTAATTTTCTGTGAATTTTAGCTGTTCTGTATTCCAAGAAAACCCCATGATAGGTTTACCTTAGAGTTGCCGTAAGTTGTATCCGTCTTGAAGGGACACAACAACAATTCCTGCATAGTGGGAGTTGGACTAGATGGCCTTTGTAGTCCCTTCCAACTCTGTGATTCTATGATTTATAATATACAGTATAGTTTCTCTCCCTCATTTTTGTTGTTATCTAGAGAGCACTGGGACCCTATTCTTAACCACTAGAAAACCTATTTTGCCTCCTTCTAAAACAGTGGTTCCCAAACTTCAGTCCTTCAGCTGTTTTCGACTTCAACTCCCAGAAGCCCCTGCCAGCTTGTCCAGTGGTCAGGAATTCTGGAAGCTAAAGTCCGAAATACCTGGAGAACCATAGTTTGGGAGCCACTGTTCTAAAAACCACACCTGGCATAATTCAGAGACCAAACATAACTGCCTGAGCCCATATGGGTTAGACATTTGATTTTCTTTTCTTTTTTTAAGTAAAGTAAAGACTATGGAAAAATAGTGCCACATACTGCTTTCCCATAGAATCATAGAATCCCATAGAATACGTTGTTTTTACTGTATTTGTTTTTTGCTTTTATGTTTTTAAGTGGTTTTGATTGTTTTTAATTGTCATTTTAATTGTTCTGGGAGCCTCCTTGGGTCCCATTTTGGGAGAAAGGTGGCATAGAAATTGCACAAATAAATAAAATAAATAAATAAATAAAATCACAGCAAGTGTGCCCCCCACACACATACACATGTGTATAGAGAGATTGCTCTGAATGTAATATGACTAACAGCAGGAAATAAAATCAAAAGAAAAGAAAAATAATCCCTTTGCTTTTCAGTCTCCATGTTCCTCAATTATAAGTAGGCATGTTAATTGGTTGCCTTTGGACAGTTCTTTGTGACTTTTACTAGACACATTATGTGGGTTTTCTTGCTTTGTGTCACCCAACATTTTGAGTTTGGCTTCACTCTTCAAGGTCCCTTGTATACCTCTATAGCTGGAACGTGTCCAGAGGAGGGTGACCAGGATGGTGAGAGGTCTGGAAGCCATGATGCCCTGTGAGGAGCGTCTCAGGAATCTGGGCATGTTTAGTCTGGAGAAGATAAAGTTGAGAGGGGATGTGATAGCTATGTTGAAATATTTGAAGGGGAGTCATACTGAGGATGGAGCAAGCTTGTTTTCTGCTGCACCAGAGAGTAGGACACGGAGCAATGGGTTCAAATTACAGGAAAAGAGATTCCACCTAAACATGAGGAAGAACCTCCTGACAGTAAGAGCTGTTCGAAAGTGGTTGTGTAGATGGTAGCTGGATTAGGTGGCTAGAAAGCACCAAGCTTAAGCAAAAATCTCCCTGAGCGGAAAGAGCTTTCCTCTTTCCCTCCTCTGAAACTTGCCTTGTCTTCTCCCATGTTGGTGAAAATAATTGGGGGAGTTACTGCTGTGGCTGTCAGTGTGAATCCCAGGCAGACACATAGTGAGCTTTGCAGTTTGTGACACTCCTTGAATATGTGCCCCTTAGCTCTGGTCTTTTGTTTTGCTTTTTGGCTTTGAAAAGCAACATCCAGTGTGACAGCATAAAGGCTTGAGCTGGTGCGTGCCCGTTTGCCAAGAAAAATGGACAGGGAGAGCAAAAAACAATGGTTAAGCAGAAATGGAGAGCATTGTGAAGCACAGCATTCATTTTTATTGTTGTTGTTATCTGCTGTCAATTTTGACATAGAAATAAATATTTGAAGGGATGTCAGACTGAGGATGGAGCAAGCTTGTTTTCTGCTGCTCCAGAGACTAGGACACAGAGCAATGGGCTCAAACTACAGGAAAAGAAATTTCACCTAAACATTAGGAAAAACTTCCTGATGGTGAGAGCTGTTGAGAAGTGGAATACGCTGCTTCGTAGTGTGGTGGAGTCTCCTTCTTTGGAGATTTTTAAACAGAGGCTGGATGGCCAACTGTCGGGAATGAACTGATTGTGTATTCTTGCATGGCAGGGGGTTGGACTAGATGGCCCTTGTGGTCTCTTCCAACTCTATGATTCTAAGAGACCACGAGGGCCATCCAATTGAACCCCCTGCCTTGCAGATATACCCAATCAGATCATTCCAAACAGATGGCCATCCAGCCTCTGTTTAAAAACTCCAAAGAAGGAGATTCTACCACACTCTGAGGCAGCGCATTTCATTTGTGGTGACTTGTGGTGACCCCATGAATAAGATATCTCTAATATCTCTGGTCATCAATGGCCCCACTCAGAGGTTTTCCATAGTTTTTTTCCGGGCTGTGAGACCATGTTCTGGAAGAGTTTATTCCTGACGTTTCGCCTGCATCTGTGGCTGGCATCTTCAGAAAAATGGTAGCGTAGGGGTGGGGGGGGGGAGGTTACACTGTGAGTTCCTGTTGGAGAGGATACGTAAATTTGTGTATTTAGATGGGTGGTTCCTAGGGTGGGAGGATATGCAAGGAGGATTAGTGTCTGTTTGGCTAATGGCCACTTGTGTGCTGGGAGTCCCCCTGTCCCTGGGTGAAGTTCATTTGCATGTGTTGGTTTTTGATTTTGATGTTTTTCAGGAGTGGTGGCCAAATTTTGTTTACTTTAATGGTTTCGTCTTTCCTGTTGAAACTGTCCAGGTTTTTGTGGATTTCAACAGCTTCCCTGTGCATTCTGACATGATAGTTGTTGGTCTTTGACTTCACACTGCCCTACTCAGATCTTGCAAACTCAGAGCAGACATGGCTTCCTCGGTTGAATTGATCCACCAGTGATACAATCCCCCTCTTTTCCAACTGCCTTTCACTTTACCAAGCACGATCCCCTTTTCCCATTAGCCACATCTTCTCATGATCTGTCCAAAGTACAACAGCCTCCATTTAGCCATCTTTCCTTCTAATGAGAGTTCAAGCTCGACAGAATTCACTAGCGCTGTAAAACTGTATTTTGTACACATAGCTCATTAATTTGGGGGGGCGGGCGGGGAGGGGACTACAGCTGCCAGAATGCCCAGCAAGGCCATACTGGCTGGTAGATTGTGGGAATTGTAGTTTTTTTTTTTTTTTTTTTTTTTAAGGAAAGTTTTCAAGGCCCTGGTTTTGTATGGCAATGACTTAGGGAGCTGGGTATGTTTAGCCTGGAAAAAAGATGGTTAAGAGGTGATATAATAGCCCTGTTTAAGTATTTGAAGGGATGTCACGCTGAGGATGGAGCAGGCTTGTTTTCTGCTGCTCCAGAGACTGGAACACGGAGCAATGGGTGCAAGCTCCAGGAACAGAGATTCCACCTCAACATGAGGAGGAACTTTTTGACAGTAAGAGCTGTTCGGCAGTGGAACGCACTCCCTCGGAGCGTGGTGGGGTCTCCTTCCTTGGAGGTCTTTAAACAGAGGCTCGATTGCCATCTGTCAGGGATGCTTTGATCGAGATTTCCTGCGTGGCAGGGGGTTGGACTGGATGGCCCTCGTGGTCTCTTCCAACTCTGCAGTTCTATGATTCTATGATTCTAATGTTCCTGCACCAATTGCCTGAGCCAGCAAGCTTTTGATATTTCCTACTGCCATATTGTAGTCCTAAATACCGTAAAGGCACCAAATCCCATCTGATCTTGGAATCTAAGCAGGCAAGCTCTGGTTAGCACTTGGATGGGAAACTGCCATTGCAATGCCAGGTATTGCAGGCTATATTTCAGAGGCAAAACCACGTCTGAGTATTTCTTGCCTAAGAAAACCCTCTGAAATTCATGGGATTGCCGTAAGTCAACAGGAGCCTTGAAGGCACACACACACACACACACACATACACATCTCTCTCTGGCTTTTCTTCGCAAACGAAGATTCAGGAAGGACTCATCCCGCGCTTTCTGCAAGCGCACTGATGACTAAAAAGGCCAATCCGAGATAAACAAGTCTGGTTGCAGAAAGCACAGCAGAAGGTCTCCTTGGGTGATGTTTCCGGGTTGTGATTCTTTCTGCGTTGTCGTTTCTCTTCAAGACTTGTTCGACATGAGTTCTCAAATAAGGCTGCAGCGTTGTGGATAGTGCGTCTCCATGCCTCCCGATGTGAGGCCAGGGCGGACCATTGTTGGTGATCAATTTGCCGAGCCTGAGATGTTGTTTCAGGGAGTCTTTCTATCGCTTTTTTGGAGCGCCCCTCTTACGCTGACCTGTGGCGAGTTCACCGTAGAGTAGTATTTTTGGGAGGCGATGGTCCTCCATCCTAGAAACGTGCCCTGCCCAGCGCAGCTGTGTTCTCAATATCATGGCCTCAATGCTGGTGATCCCTGCTTGCTCAAGGACAGCAACATTCGTCACCTAGTCAGTCCGGTGTATATTTAGGATTGTGTGTATACAGAGCTATCAATGGAGAGGACACATATATGCTGCCATATTAAAAGGAGGAGATGGGAGAGTGAGTAAAAATAATGTTGCTGCTGTGTGCTTCTTTTTCTCCACCCTGTGGCAGTAGAGAACCTTACAGGGAATTGCCACTGTCTGTGCCAGGTTGCTGTTTTTGATGATGGCTAAGCTTTCTCCCAGGTCTTTGTACAGACCTTAGCCCACTCCTGCTAGTGAACACTCTTCCAAGTGGTGCTTGAATCTGGATCAAGTTTTATACAGACCAAAAGTATATATTGGCGTGGTTTCGTTCCCAGACCTGTGTGCGATTCTGCCCAAGGCTATGCATCCTGCTCCATTTCCCCCTTTTTCTCTCTCCCAAAATCTGGACAATGATAAAGGAAGGGCCTAAACAGAATTGTCTCTTCCTGCTCCATGTATTGACTCTGAAGTCCATCCTGCTCTGTTTTTATAGCCTGCAATTAAAAAAAATGCATGAAAGTATTATCATTTAAATCCATAAGTAAAATCAGCTGGAAAAAGATACTTGTCAAAGAACTGTCATCCAAAAAATGGTAACCTTTCCCAGTGCTGTAATGTTCCTATTTTTGTATCTGTTCCAGCCAGAAATCTGTTCCATTTCTGTACCTGCTTGGGGACTGACAACATGACTACAAAATTCAGAGAAACATTCCATGCAAAATAATAATAATAATAATAATAATAATAATGGTGTTGCAATCTTTGTATTAGTCTAGGAACTGCAAATTGGATTTGTTCAGTTAGAATGCAGAATACGCACAGTCTTTGACTGTCTAGCATAAGGACTCAGTAACGCAAATGTCATCAGCAGTCTCCAAACCTGGGTGGTAGGTTTTTTGTTCACTAAAGGTTTTTTTGGGGGGGGGGGCTAATTGTTATTACCAAAACATCCCCTTGTGTATGGTTTGCAGATGACACCAAATTAGGAGGGATAGTTAATACCCCAGAAGACAGGATCAGCATACAAATGACCTTAACAGATTAGAAAGCTGGGCCAAAACTAACAAAATGAATTTCAACAGGGAGAAATGTAGGATACCACACTTGGGCAGTAAAAATGAAATGCACAGATATAGGGTGAGTGACACCTGGCTTGATGGCAGTACATGTGAAAGGAATCTAGGAGTCTCAGTGGACCACAAGCTGAGCATGAGTCAGCAGTGTGATGTGGCAGCTAAAAAAGCCAATGCAATTTTAGGCTGCATTAATATGAGTACAGTATAGTGTCTAGATCGAGGGAAGTCCTAGTGCCACTCTGTTCTGCTTTGGTCAGACCTCGCCTGGAATACTGTGTCCAGTTCTGGATACCACAATTCAGGAAGGGTATTGAGAAGCTGGAATGTATCCAGAGGAGGGCAACCAGGATGGTGGGAAGTCTGGAAGCCATGCCCTATGAGGAGCGGCTTAGGGAACTGGGCATGTTTAGTCTGGAGCAGAACGTTGATAGGGAACATCAACGGAGCTACGTTTTAAACGGAACATGTATAGGAAATGGAAAAAGGGGGAAATCACCAAAGAAGAATTCAAACAGATAGCGAACATGTGTAGGAGTAAAGTCAGAAAAGCTAAAGTGCAGAATGAGCTCAGGCTTGCTAGAGAGGTTAAGAACAATAAAAAGGGTTTTTTTGGGTATGTCCGCAGCAAAAGGAGGAAGAAGGAAATGGTAGGGCCACTACGCGGAGAAGATGGCAAAATGCTAACAGGGGACAGAGAAAAGGCAGAATTACTCAAGACCTTCTCAGTGTTTTCAGAAAAAGAAAATGGAGACCAACCTGAGGATAAAGGAACAGAGGACACAATACGGGGAATCCGGCATAGAATAAGCAAAGTGGTAGTACAGGAATACCTTCTTAAACTAAATGAATTTAAATCTCCAGGACCAGATGAACTACATCCAAGAGTATTAAAAGAGCTGGCAAATGTAATATCAGAGCCATTGGCAATAATATTTGAGAACTCCTGGAGAACAGGAGAAGTCCCAGCAGACAGGAGGAGTGCAAACGTTGTCCTCATCTTCAAAAAGGGGAAAAAAGAGGATCCCAACAATTATCATCCAGTTAGTCTGACATCAATACCAGGGAAGATTCTAGAGCAGATCATTAAACAGAGAGTCTGGGAACATTTAGAAGGCAATGCCATAATCACAAAAAGTCAACATGGGTTTCAGAGAAACAAGTCATGCCAGACTAATCTGATTTCTTTTTTTGATAAAATGACCAGCTTGGTAGATGAAGGAACGCTGTGGATATTGCATACCTTGATTTCATTAAGGCCTTTGATAAGGTTCCCCGTGACATTCTTGCAAACAAGCTTGTAAAATGTGGGCTAGACAAGTTAACTGTTCAATGGATTTGTAATTGGTTGACCGGCCGAACCCAAAGGGTGCTCAGCAGTGGCTCCTCTTCGTCTTGGAAAGATGTGACCAGTGGGGTGCCACAGGGTTCTGTCCTGGGCCCAGTGCTATTCAACATCTTTATCAATGACTTGGATGAGGGAATTAGGGGCATACTTATCAAATTTGCAGATGACACCAAATTAGGAGGAGTAGCCAATACCCTAGAGGACAGGATCAAAATTCAAAATGACCTGGATAGACTGGAGAGCTGGGCCAAAGCTAACAAAATGAAATTCAATACGGAGAAGTGTAAGGTACTGCACTTAGGGTGAAAAAATGAAATGCATCGATATAGGATGGGGGAGACCTGGCTGAATGAGACTACGTGCGAAAGGGATCTAGGAGTCCTAGTAGACCACAAGTTGAACATGAGTTAACAGTGTGATGAGGCAGCTAAAAAGGCCAATGCGATTTTGGGCTGCATCAATAGAAGTATTGTGTCTAGATCAAGGCTGCTCTATTCTGCCTTGGTCAAACCTCACCTAGAATACTGTGTCCAGTTCTGAGCATCACAATTCAAAAAGGATATGGACAAATTGGAGCATGTCCAGAGAAGGGCAACTAAAATGGTGAAAGGTCTGGAAACGATGTCTTATGAGGAGAGACTTAGGGAGCTGGGTATGTTTAGCCTGGAAAAAAGACGGTTTAGAGGCGATATGATAGCCCTGTTTAAGTATTTGAAGGGGTGTCATGCTGAGGATGGAGCAAGCTTGTTTTCTGCTGCTCCAGAGACTGGAACACGGAACAATGGATGCAACCTCCAGGAACAGAGATTCCACCTCAACATTAGGAGGAACTTTTTGACAGTAAGAGCTGTTCGGCAGTGGAACACACTCCCTCAGAGCCTGGTGGGGTCTCCTTCCTTGGAGGTCTTTAAACAGAGGCTGGATGGCCATCTGTCGGGGATGCTTTGATTGTGATTTCCTGCATGGCAGGGGGTTGGACTGGATGGCCCTTGTGGTCTCTTCCAACTCTGCAATTCTATGATTCTTTGATAACCATGTTTAAATATTTGAAGGAATGTCCTACTGAGGATGGGGCAAGCTTGTTTTTTTCCTGCTCCGGAAACTAGAACACAGAGCAATGGGTTCAAACTACAGGAAAAGAGATTCCACGTAAACATTAGGAATAACGTCCTGACAACAAGAGCTCTTACACAGTGGAATGCTCTTCCTGGGAGTGTGGTGGAGTCTCCTTCTTTGGAGGTTTTTAAAAATAGGCTGGATGGCCTTCTTCTGGGAATGATTTGATTGTGTCTTCCTGCATGGCAGGGGTTGGACTGGATGGCCCTTGAAGTCTCTTCCAATCTACGATTTTATGATTCTACGTTTGCACTTTGAACTGAGTTAACGGCAACTAAAGTAAGCTGAAGACAAAGAAGAAAAGTGGAAGAAGAGTGTGGCCAGTCACTTGGAAAGGCCTTCCATCTAGTTTGAATTGGAGCCATTGCTTATGTCTCTTTGGCCACAATTTTTCAACCACTTTTGGATTCATCTGACAGTATCCCCACCTATTCCACATTTAATTAGTTTGCTAATGAAAATATCATGGGGGACTTTATCAAATGCTTTCCTGAAATCCAAATAAACGACATCTACAACATTCCCACCATCTGCTAAACTAGTGACCTGATCAAAAAAAGATGTACCGTATGTTTAGCTTGGCAGGATTCATCCTTGACAAATCCATGCTGGCTGCCGCTAACCACTGCATTGTCGTCACTTGCAAGCCGACTCATTTATATTCCAGTCTTAAGAGGTCAGGCTGACTGATCTGGAGTTTCCTGGATCATTCCCCTCCCCCCTCCCCCCTCCCCCGTTTTCATTGGCAAATATGGCAGTTGGGGAGGAAGAGTACAGCAACAGGTGGATTGATACAGTCAAGGAAGCCACGGCCCTGAGTTTGCAAGACCTGAGCAGAGCAATTGATGACCGTGGCTCTTAGAGGTCTTGGACTGATAGGGTCACCATAAGTTGACGTTGACTTGAAAGCAAACAACCACAACCACAAACTATGTATGCCAGAAAGGAGTCCAGGGCCTCCTATTCTTCTCCGCCCAATAGCCAAGCTATAACCTTGAATTGAACCATGCTTGCAATCTGCCTGGCAGCCTGCTGACTGGGAAAGGCCAAAGAATGAAGCAAAGCTGCATAGCCAGAGCCAAGTGCCTCCTGGATTTTAATCTAATTTGAGTTGTTTTGCTTCCAAATACTGGATAACAACCAAGGCTATTAAGAGTGCTACATAACTACCCCTGGGGATGTGTATAATCACTGCAATATTGCCTTTGATAACCATTTTAATTAAGATACTCATTTTCAGATCAGTGCTGACCCAGAAATTCTGCCTCTCTTAAATTTCTAGAGGGGCCTTTGGCTGGTTGAGGATTAGGAGGAAATTGCTGTACATAAAATGACATCAGCCCTCCGGGTCAATGTTGATGCTGGGAGATGCCTACAGCACCTTCTCCAAGCTTTGAATTCCTCTGTGCAATCTGTTCCCTGCTTTCCATAGAGACTTTACTTGGTCAAGGAAGAAAAACATTTGTCAGGTGGTGGGGGATGGAATTTTAAAACTATCCAAAAGCTGCACTCAGGATTCACCCTGCGGACAGAAGTCTGTCTTCTGCATACGTAGGCAAAAAGCATGTTCCCGTAAAGATTTGGCCTTTCGCCATCTGGAGTCCTAATTATTGCAGTGAGTCGAGATTCACCTCTTTTTCTTTCTTCACTGGGGTTTGGATCCAGGACCACCACCACCACCCCCGTGGATACCAAAATCGGTGAATACTCAAGTCCCATTATATGCAATGGCATAGCGAAATGGTGTCCCTTGGCAAAATCAAGGTTTGCTTTTTAGGTTATTATTTTTTAAAGAATATTTTCAAGTGGTGAATACGTAAATCCGTGGATGCCAAATCTGTGGATACAGAGGGACAACTGTGTGTTCCTTTAAAGCTGTGTGCAGCTTTGATCTATCTTGTGAGCTGCCCTGGCTCCCATATTGGGAGAGAGGCCAGATCGTAAATAAGCCAATAAATATTTCATTCAGTCTGTTCCTCTAGCTGCCAATGTCCTTTTTAGCCTCGTGCGTGACGCAGAGACGTATTTCAGGATTTCCTCTAGCTCCCCAGCAGGGCTTAGAGGGATTTGGACCTGGTTTGTCTCCTTGCTGAAGCGTGTTGTCTCCATTAAACGTGTTAACCTGAAAGAGAGTTACTCAAGCTGGGGACGGGGAGGGATAGCCCAGCCTTGGATGTTTGTCAGAAGCAGTTTTTAGTCCTAAACTGTTCATCCGTCTAGGTCAGTGTTGTCTTCTATGGTGAGCTCTTTGATTCATCTAGTGCTCCTTTGGCTTGTGTGATAAAACAGGTTCTCTGGGTGCTGTACAGTAGGACCCCCGTATCCACTGATTCATTATCTACTGGTTCAATTGTCCACAGGACACAAAACAAGACACCTACCATAGAGTCTTCCTAGAAAATGTGTCCTCTCTAGCCATTTTCTCCCCTCCAAGGCAACTCTATGGCATTCTAAACTGGAAATCCAATTATTTTCAATGGCGTTTGCTATTATCCATGGTTTTTGATATCCACGCCCTCCCTGAACCAATCCCCAGAGGATAAGGGGGTCCTATTGTACAGTACATTCAAAAATATAAAATACAAACTGTGCAAGTATGACTAAAGGCAGCACATATTGCCACCAACATCAAACTAGCAGCAAAGAGAAAACGCACTACAATACAGTCGTCCCTTCATATTCGCTGGGGTTTGATTCTTGGATTTTGGTACCAAAATCCGCAAATACTCAAATCCCATTATATGCAATGGCATAGCAAAATGATGTCCCCTTATATAAGATGACAAAATCTAGCTTTGCTTTTTGGATTATTATTTTTTAAAGAATATTTTCAAGCCGTGAATACTTAAATCCGTGGATACCAAATCCTTGGATATGGAGAGACTACTGTATATGAAAACCAAGTGGCAAAACAGAAGTGCCAAATTATAAAAGCACTAGGAGCAGTTCTTGGAATGCCTGGGACATTTTTTTTTAACAAGGGTCTTAGTCTGGTGCTGAAAAAGTGGGAAAATATATGCCAGAGAAGCCTTCCTGGGCTGGAGAATATTCCCCAGATAGAGTGCCACCCCTGAAAAAGTCTCATCTCATTTCATTTGGTGGTGGCCCCGAAGGATCACTCCAGATTATGAAGTCCTGGTAGACAATTGAAGATGGAGACAATCCCTCAAAGTCTGAGGATTGTCTTAACGGTAAAAGAAAACTCCTTACAGAATGCAAGGAGAACCCAACGTTGTTTATGTTGTAACCCACCTTGAGCCTTGGAGAGTGGCAAGTAAGAAATTAATAAAAATAATAACATCATCATTATTATTATTATTATTATTTTCTTACCTGCCTCTCCCCAGGGCTCAAGGCGGGGTACAACATAACACTTAGACAGGTAGGGTTCTAAATAATAATAATTATTATTATAAATGTCAAGCTGTATTATTTTGCCGTTTTGTGAAGGAGGGAGGCCCAAAATGTAAAAAACTACATGGGAAAAGCCTTTGTGGTTTTTCCCAGAGTTTTTGAGAAACTGCAGGGGCAATGCACATTCCCCCTTGTTGGGACAAGCAATTTGATATGAATCGCTTTCCTATAGGAGGGGAAGGGCAAAGCGGATTGGCTGGATGAGCATGGGGCAAGCCTAACAGGGCGAGCGCCTGGCGTCGCCATGTTGACTTTTAGCGAGCAAACGCTAAAGTGAGAAAATGGGGTGGTTTTTTTTGTTTTTGTTTTTTTTGTTTGTTTTTTTTTTAGAAAGGCAAAATATTGCTCCAGTGCACGAGTTGAAATAGTTGTGTTTTTTTTAAAGTTCAGCGGTGGCAGATTATGGTAAGTGAAAATGCGAGCGATTCACTTGCAGCCACCATCTTGAAAGTTTTTGGGGGCCAAAAACCCATTAAGACAAGTCTCAGCTGCTGCAAATTGCCATTACTGTGGGACACTCTGGGTTTTGGGGGGCTCATATAGAGGGGCCCTGAATTAGAGGTTTTTTCCTACCCCTACATGACAGAGTGGTTTGAGTGTTGGACTACGACTCTGGAGACCAGGGTTCAAATCCCTGTTTGGCCATGAAAACCCACTGGGTGACCTTGGGCAAATCACAAACTCACTCTTTTTTTTAAATTACATTATAATATCCAATCCGTACTTATTACCAAAATACATATTACCGTAAACTTAGCAATATTTCTATTAAACTAAGTTCAAAGCTTAACATAAACTCTTTACTATAACTCTAGTCAACAGTATTAATTTCCCTAACCCCCCCTCCTCAGTGCTCCCCTTCACCGGAGCCATCCTTACTTAATCTCTCTAGCAAGTCACAAACTCTCAGCCTCAGAAAACCCTGTGATATGTTCACCTTGGGGTTGTCCTAACTTGGAAACGACTTGAAGGCACACAACAACAACAACAAATGTGTATATCACGGGGATTGAAACCGATTCTTATCTTACTGGATTGCTATGGAAATAAAACAGAGTAGTGGGAAGTACCACATTTCATAGAATCATAGAATTGCAGAGTTGGAAGAGACCACGAGGGCCATCCAGTCCAACCCCCTGCCACACAGGAAATCACGATCAAAGCATCCCTGACAGATGGCCATCCAGCCTCTGTTTAAAGACCTCCAAGGAAGGAGACCCCACCACGCTCCGAGGGAGTGCGTTCCACTGCCAAACAGCTCTTACTGTCAAAAGTTCCTCCTAACATTGAGGTGGAATCTCTGTTCCTGGAGCTTGCATCCATTGCTCTGTGTTCTAGTCTCTGGAGCAGCAGAAAACAAGCTTGCTCCATCCTCAATGTGACACCCCTTCAAATACTTAAACAGGGCTATCATATCGCCCCTTAACCATCTTTTTTCCAGGCTAAACATACCCAGCTCCCTAAATCTTTCCTCATAAGGCATGGTTTCCAGATCTTTCACCATTTTAGTCGCCCTCCTCTGGACACGCTCCAATTTGTCAATATCCTTTTTGAATTGTGGTGCCCAGAACTGGACACGGTATTCTAGGTGAGGCCTGATGAAGGCAGAATAGAGTGCCACTATTACTTCCCTTGATCTAGACACTATACTTCTATTGATGCAGCCCAAAATCGCATTGGCCTTTTTAGCTGCCGCATCACACTGTTGGCTCATGTTCAACTTGTGGTCTACTAGGACTCCTAGATCCCTTTCGCACGTAGTCTCGTTCAGCCAGGTCTCTCCCAATGGTATTTTGTGCCAACTTTTGTTGTCAGTAGAAAAAGAGGCTACTTGTGCATAGTAGCAACATCCCTTTGCTCTTAATTCAAAGCCCATTTTTTGTAGTTATCTCTGGTCCAGAGTAAGAACCTTCTAGGATTGATAGGAGTTTTAAGAAGGTCTCTTTCAATTCTATGATTGTGATTTCCTGCATGGCAGGGGGTTGGACTGGATGGCCCTTGTGGTCTCTTCCAACTCTGCAATTCTATGATTCTATGATTCTATGCATTTCATTTGTCACCTTGAGCTACTGGAAAGTAGGGTGGGGTAGAAACATAATTTCTGCACATTGCAGAATTGGGGATGGGGCTTTAATTCTTATTTTTAGCATGCCAGACACACAGTCGGGTCCTGTCTACATGACAAAAAAAATCCGTATGGCATTTGAAAGATTGACGATGGTTCAAATACAAATGCATCATTCAGAAGGGGGGCTGCAAATTCCCCCCTAAAGTCTGGCAATTTGGCATTTGGAAAAATTTCTGGATCTCAAGGATTAATCCGTTTAGCTTCCAAATGATTGGCCATTTTTACACTCCTGTTCGCACAGATACGAACAGGAGTGCAAACTGATTGGCTGGCCGGGTAGAGGGAGTGCAACTAGGAAAGAGGGAAACGACCTGCGTCCACCATGTTGGATTCCAAGCTTGGCGAGGGTCCGGTAAGTCCGTGCTACGTTTTTTCGTGTTTATATTTAGTTATTAAAATGTAATCACAGATGTCCATATCGCGGGCACCTTTGTAAAGAAAAAAATTAACTTTAAAACCACTGCTTGGATCTCTCGCTCCAGCCAACTGGGCAAGTGGGTGGTCATACAGAGTTTAGGGGGGTAAAAAATCATGTAGGCAGATCGTACACATAGAATCATAGAATTGCAGAGTTGGAAGAGACCACGAGGGCCATCCAGTCCAACTCCCTGCCACGCAGGAAATCTCGATCACAGCATCCCCGACAGATGTCCATCCAGCCTCTATTTAAAGACCTCCAAGGAAGGAGACCCCACCTCGCTCCGAGGGAGTGTGTTCCACTGCCGAACAGCTCTTACTGTCAAAAAGTTCCTCCTAATGTTGAGGTGGAATCTCTGTTCCTGGAGCTTGCACCCATTGCTCCGTGTCCTAGTCTCCGGAGCAGCAGAAAACAAGCCTGCTCCATCCTCAGTGTGACATCCCTTCAAATACTTAAACAGGGCTATCATATCGCCCCTTAACCGTCTTTTTTCCAGGCTAAACATACCCTAAGTCTCTCCTCATAAACAGCTCCCTAAGTCTCTCCTCATAAGGCATGGTTTCCAAATCTTTCACCATTTTAGTCACCCTCCTCTGGACACGCTCCAATTTGTCAATATCCTTTTTGAATTGTGGTGCCCAGAACTGGACACATTCAAATGGCTGCCTTTTCAATTTTTTTAACCCCCCAAATGGATTTATTTTTTATTTATTTTTTTTGTCATGTAGACAGGACCTCAGAATGCTAGAGATTATCATTCTAGTCTCTTTTGCTGCTCAGTCACCCTGGGACAAGAGGATTGCTGCATTTTTTGAGTGTCGTGTAGCACTTGACTTTGAACCTTTTCACATTAACAGTTTGGATGATGCAGAGCCCTCAAATAGCCCAGCCTGCGTTACAAGTAAATGTGCCCCTTGTTCTTAAACACTTCTGTCAGGCACGCACGCCATCCCTGCTCAGAGTGTCCATTACTTAACGAAAGCTGGGGCGAAAGGTTTATTTTAGTGCCAAAATGGGCTGGTAGGGCTCTGTTTCCCAGGTTGCATTAAGGGGTTTATCCAGCCAAGCTTCCACCGGCTGTCACCGGGTATTAGACACGAGCCACATAAGATGCTTGGAGTGTTGGGTGTTTTCTTTCCTCTGCTCTTTGTGGATTCGGGTATTCAGTTGCGAGGAGTGGCTGGTCGCGTTTGAGTATGAGAGAAGCCTAGGCCGAAGACGGACAAGCTGCTTGGCCGGCCAGATTTCCCCCCGGGGAACATGTTGGGCTCCGTGTGAGGGCCAGAGGAAAAAGGGGGCGACTGGTTTGGGAAGGGGGAGAAACGTCACCAGAGCTATCGCCTGAGCGTTATGGGCATTGGGAGTTGTTTCAATCGGACGGCGGATCCCGACTTCACCATCATGTGGGTACAAAGTAAAATGCTGTGGCGAGTTTGTAGCTTTAGCTTGTCGGGGTGGGATTTTTGAGCAGCAGCATTTAGCTCTTAGCTCTAGGCGTTGTGTAAAATAAAATCGGTACCGACACATGGTTTGATGGGGAAACTGGTATAGCTTTAATTTATTAATCGTGCATTTTAACAATACAGGGTGTGTGTGTGTTTTTTTCCATTTTACCAGACAGTCCATTTACACTTGGAGAGCTGATGTGAAAACTGGGACAGCGTAGGAGAGTTTTGACATAATTAACCATAGGAAGCTTACTTGTCGGCCTGGCTAGGCAACTTGTCCATGTAACTCGGGACTAGTAACCCTGCCTGGTAGTTGCTTTCCAGGGCCATCACCCTGGAAGGCCTTCCCATCACCTGCCCCCTGATCCTTTTAACTGGAGATAGTCAGGGGCCTGGGACCTTCTGGGTGAGAAGCTTATACAGTTGTCCTTCATATTTGCTGAGGTTTGGTTCCAGGACCCCTTGCGATACCAAAATCCGTGAATACTCAAGTCCCATTATATGCAATGGCATAGCAAAATGGTGTCCCTTATATAAGATGGCAAAATCAAGGTTTGCTTTTTGGATTAAAGAATATTTTCAAGACGTGAATACTTAGATCTGTAGATACCAAATCTGTAGATACGGAGGGACAACTGTACTCCACTACAAATCCCCCCCATTATTATTTGATAACTATTAATGACATCTAGAGATGATCTGTGTAATTTGTGCTGTTTATTGTCTGCTTTTCAAAAATGTTTTGTTTTCATGGTGTTTTTTTTAAAGCTACTGTCTATGTTTACTTTTCAACAGAAAAATGTTGCTGTTGTTTATAGGGGTTTTTTAAAAAGCAAAAAGGTAGTACTCCTTAACCTGCCCAGCTTATAATTTACATTCTGAAAGGAGAGGAAAGAAGATAAAGTCAGGGTAATTCAATTTCAGCAAAGGGAGTTAATACAGGAAAGTGATTTATGCCAGGTCTGACTTTTTCAAACTGGAGACCTTCTGCATGCAAATCTGTTCTTGTTTTCATTGAGCTCCAGCCGCCCTAAATAAATGTGATTTATTTAGTATGGCTGGAGAATAGCATCAGCACTGTCGACAGGTCTGCACATCAAGGATAAGGAGGAATCTATGGCTTTCCAGATGTTGCTGGATTACAGTTCCCAACATCCCTCACTATTGGCTAAGGCTAATAGGAGATTCAGTCTGATATCATCTGGAGGGTCCACTGCTGATCTGTATGGCTTAATTTCCAACCCACCCACCCTTATATTAATTTAGCAGTGAGATATGAGAGCTCAAAGGAGGGGCATTAAAGACATGGTAACAGTACCGTTTCAGGTGAATTGTGTCTCTTCAGTACATCTTGAGTACATCTCTCTGCCTGCATGCAAATCACCTCTGTTGATGTTTTGGTCATTTTGCATTTGCAAACCCATCTTTGCCAGTAATACATTATTTTTGTATTACAATACAATATTTTTCTTTCGAAGTGCTGCTGTTTAAAAGAAACCACATGTCATTCTGCAAGAGACAAAATTTCCTAGGAGAGTGACTCTTAACCTTTTTTTTACCAGGGACCCCCTTTAGGTATATTTTGTTGCCGCAGACCCCAATTATAATCAATCATAATCATAATATAATTGCACCACCCATTAAACCTTCCCTCAGAGGCACTGGAGGGGGAGGGAAGACTTTTCTCCTGCTTCTTCCTGCAAATTTGTGGCTGGAGTGGATTGAATGGCAATGTGCAGGCCAAGCTAGCCAGCCTTTGTCTTGACTCCGGTTATGTGGCTGCTCCACTGTGGGGAGGAGGTGGGCCGATCAGCCTTCAAGCCTTTGCAACCCCCCTGTCAGGATATCACGGCCTCCTGGGGGTCCACAAACCACGGGTTAAGAACCATTGGCCTAGAACATAGAATCATAGAATTGCAGAGTTGGAAGAGACCACGAGGGCCATCCAGTCCAACCCCCGCCACGCAGGAAATCACGATCAAAGCATCCCCGACAGTTGGCCATCCAGCCTCTGTTTAAAGACCTCCAAGGAAGGAGACCCCACCACGCTCCGAGGGAGTGTGTTCCACTGCCGAACAGATCTTACTGTCAAAAAGTTCCTCCTCATGTTGAGGTGGAATCTCTGTTCCTGGAGCTTGCATCCATTGCTCCGTGTTCCAGTCTCTGGAGCAGCAGAAAACAAGCTTGCTCCATCCTCAGCATGACATCCCTTCAAATACTTAAACAGGGCTATCATATCGCCCCCTCAACCATCTTTTTTCCAGGCCAAACATACCCACCTCCCTAAGTCTCTCCTCATAAGGCATGGTTTCCAGACCTTTCACCATTTTAGTCGCCCTCCTCTGGACACGCTCCAATTTGTCAATGTCCTTTTTGAATTATGGTGCCCAGAAGTGGACACGGTATTCTAGGTGAGGCCTAACCAAGGCAGAATAGAGTGGCACTATTACTTCCCTTGATCTAGACCCCTCTTTGTTTTCAGTGTTTTGAGGGAAGAAAGAAGGAGAGTAGATCCCCTTAGTTATTGTTTCCCTTTTTCCTGGGTGTTCATATCTCCAGTTCTCCCTCTTCAGTACTGGAGCACTGACAGTGAGGGATTGGCTTGATGCTTGTGCTAACACATGCATCAAGTTGGGTCCGGACTGTTAGAAAGACCCCTGCCAGAGCCCTAAGGTCATCAGTGATATCCACAGGGTTTTGGTTTCAGGACCCCCAGCAAGTACAGAAAATGTGGATGCTCACGTCAATTTGAAATGCTCCTGCCTGGGAAACTGGGCATGCTTCCCAGGGCCACTGGTGCCACCTCAGCCTCACACACCCCAGCCAGTGTCGCCGTCAGTGTCGCCCTGGCAAAACAGACATGTGCGGCACATAGAAGGAGGAAGAAGTGAAGGAGCAGGCCCGCACAGGCCAGGGACTGGTGGGGCAGCTGAGTCGGTGGTGGCGTGGGGGGTCTCCTCCTCCTCCTCCTCCTCCTCCTCCCCCTGTTTCCTCCTTGTGTTTCTCTGTTTTGCTTGGACAACAACGATGATACCATTGGTTGGAGTGCATGAGGCAAAATCCACAGTAGCTCAAATCCGCGGATATTGAACCCACACATGCCGAGGGGTTACTGTACCAGATTATCTTCCTTTTAAAATCATAGAGTTGGAAGCAGGGCCGGTTTAAGGGCCCTGCAGCACCTGTAGCCATGGGGGGGGGGCATCATCGTGGGGTGGGTTGTAGTAACCCTCCTCCTGCAAAAACATAATTAGTAATAATCTGAATATCCTGTACTATGAATAGCTTAGGTTAGGTTATATTGACCTGAGATAAACATATGCCCCCCGCAAATAAAGTATTGCAGCCCCCCCCCATTCCTTAAACTGGTCCTGGTTGGAAGAGACGACAAGGGCCACCTAGTCCAACCCCCTGCCATGTAGGAATACCCAGCATTCCCAAGAGATGGCCATCTAGCTTCTGTTTAAAAACTGCCAAAGAAGGTTTAAATATTGGCAGACCTGTGAAATCATTGTAGTCTTCCGTCAGCCCTATAACAGACCTTGGAAATGTTACCTGTTGGGAGTACACAGCTCTCAGAATCCCACAGCCAGCATGGACACAGTTGTTGTTAAAAAAAAAAATCCTTAATGTTTTCAAGCTCTGACTTAGAACGAGACTTTCCCAACTTGCTGTCCACTATGTGTGTGATACTATAGTTCCCATCATCTCTTGCCCTAACATCCATACCGGATGGATATGGTGGGAGCTATGCCCCAACACACCTAGACAGCACAATTGGGAAACGCAGCCATAGTCAATACAGATGACTTTGGGCTGGGCTGTGGTCTTTGTGTCTTCTCCAAAGAGCTCTGGAAAAGGGGGGCAATTACATGGTTTGTATCCTTAGAGACTGGATATAAATCACTCTGCTAAATACAGTTGTCCCTTCCTATTCACTTGGGTTTGGTTCCAGCCGCCCCCCCCCCCCGTGGATACCAAAATCCCAGAAAAATCAAGTCCCGTTCTATGCAATGGCATAGCAAAATGGTACCCCTTATATTTTTTTTTTCAAGGTTTGCTTTTTGGAGTATTATTTTTTAAAGAATATATTCAAGCCATGAATACTAAAATCTGTGGATATCAAATCCATGGATATGGAGGGACAACTGTATTCTTTAAAAAATAATAATCCAAAAAGCAAACCTTGATTTTGCCATCTTATATAAGGGGCACCATTTTGTTATGCCATTGCATATAATGGGACTTGAGTATTCATGGATTTTGGTATCCACGGGGGTCCTGGAACCAAACCCCAGTGAATATGAAGGGACAACTGTTGTTGAATTTGCCACCGTGAAGTTAAAAAAAAAAATCCTATGTGCAATAGAGTGATATTTCGCCTTTATTAACAAGAAAAGACAACACCCCATTTTATTGCCTTAGTGCTCGTTTGCTAAGTTGAAAATCCAACATGGTGACAGCAGGCATTTTTCTATCCCCAGATCTGTCTTTCAACTGACTAGGAGCACCTCTGTTTTGTCTGGATTTAGCTTCAGTTTGTTTCCACTCATCCAGTCCATTACAGCTACCAGGCACCGGTTTAGCACAGGAACAGCTTCCTGTATCATCAGAAGAGTATAGAACCGTAGAGTTGGAAGAGACCACAAAGGCCATCTAGTCCAACCCCCTGCCATGCAGGAATACCCCATCAAGGCATTCCCGACAAACAATAATGTTTCATGTAGCTGTGTCTTTCATGCTACATTTCTTTTATCATATTCGTTATCTCTTAACTGCTTTTTAAATTGTTGTAAATCAATGTTTTCAATTTCACTGTTTATTTAATCTTTTAAAACTTTGCATTATGCCTTGTTTTAACTGTAGTCTGTTTTAATTTATATTGTAAGCTGCCTTGGGTCCCATATTGGAAGAATATAAATAAAACAAAATTTTAAAATAATAATTAAAATGAATTGCTTCCAAGTTCTGCTCTACAGTCCTGCCCTGAGAGTCCTTAACCAGAATTATCTGCTGTTATTAAAGGCTGTTTCTTGCTAAAGGAGACAGAGCAACTGGATACAAAGGGACTTTTAATTGAAGGAATTTGAAAGAAAATAATGATCTCTTTTGGGCAGCTGTTTATCTCCTAAAGCTCAAAACAAAATTTACCCTTCATGTTCCACTTTTTGCGAGCAACCAAATAAACGGTGTGGCTTGTTCCCCTTGCAGAGTCACCGTGAGTCCACGGCAGAACTTGCCACGCATCACATTAAAGGGGACTTTTCAGGGCGCGAAAGTGGTTCGGGGCCCCGACTGGGAATGGGGTAACCAAGACGGTAAGCCAATTTCCCTTCTAAAGCAAATTTTCTTACTGTAGTGTGCTTGGAGAGAATTGGAAGCTTGTTCAAAGGAAAGGGGGAAATCCTATCCCTTGTGATCTGGAAAGAGAATGAATGCCTTAGAAGAACATTTATTTACTTGAGATGAATTTATTCATGAAGCTATGGCCCTTGCTGAAACCTCAGAGCCAAATTATGCAGTGCAAGGGATGAATTCTCACCCATACTTAAAAAGAAGCCTTCCCTTAAGCAAAAAAGGAAGATATTGGGCAAAAATCTGGACATCATCCCTGTTGGGATATATCCTTCGAGCCTGTGCAATGGATTTTTCTGGTGGAGCGCAGCGTGCACAGAACTGGCCTCACCCTTTAAACCAGAGATTCATCTGCCGTGGCCTTGCAAGCATGGACGTGGCAGTGAGGTCCTCGGGCCGTAGGTTTGATTAGAGTTTCCTTCTCTTAGATGGTTGACCTTACAGGGTTGGACGAGCACCATCTGCCCGGGTTTGGGATTGGAGTTTTCCTTCTCCTAGGACGGTTGCCACAAGGCTGGAGAGCCCATCCTGCCCTTTGACGCTCTTTGTCAGACCCTTCGGTTTTGACCTGTCTGGCATGGGAGACCCTACCAGTGGCTATTATGCCACCGCCAGCATAGCTCAAAACATCATTAGGGTACGCAAGCCTCTCTCCCACGACAAGGGGGCGTCAATGGAGAGGGGGATATATAGTTGCAATGTAATAATTCAGATATCCTCATTAATCCCTTGGAATCATAGAGTTGGAAGGGACAGGAAGGGATGTCTAGTCCAACCCTCTGCCATGCATGAACACACAACTAAAGCTCTGCTAAAATATGACCATGCAACCTCTGTTTAAAGGCCTACAAAGGAGACTCCACCACCCACTGAGGCAGTCTATTCCATTGTTGAACAGCTCTTAAAGTCAAGAAGTTTCTCCTAATGTTTAAGTGGAATCTCTTTTCCTTTAATTTGAATCCGTTCGTTCATTTCCTCATCCACCAAAGCAGCAGAAAACAAGCTTGCTCCATGTTCGATGTGAAATCCCTTTACATGTTTAAAGGTAGCTATTATATCACCTCTCAGTTCTTCTCTTCTCCAAGCTAAGCCTACCCAGCTCCTTAAGGCATTTCTCATGACGCTTAGCTTCCAGACCGTGGTCATCCTCCTCTGGACTCATTCTAACTTGTCAATATCCTTCCAAAACTGTGTTGTCCAGAACTAGACACAGTATTCAAGATGAGGTCTGATCAAAGCAGAATCAATCTGAACACTGTGCTTTTATTGCTGCAACCTAGAACTGCATTGGCTTTTTTGGCACCTCTATCACACTGCTGCCTCATGCTTAGCTTCAGGGTTACCAAGAACCTAGATAACTAGCTGTACCCAGCATAACATATGCCATTAAAAAAATAACTCCCCCCAAAATACTCAGTAGACCTCACAACAACCCTGTAAGGTAGGCTAGTGGGTTTTTAAATTCCTCCCCCCCTTTTTAACATTCCACACTTTTCCCAGAATTGCTGAGGGTGCAGGTTCTGTTGCCCTGCCGCCGCCACGGCCGCCACCAGTTGACTGCCTGGGTCCCGTCGCAGGCGGTCTGCCACCACTGCCACCACTGCCTGGGTCCCAATCTAGGCCACAGACTGAGTGGCAGGAGTGGATTGTGAGGTGGAGAGGGAATTTGCATGTGGGTGGTGATTGGTTGGGTGTGTTTCCTGAGCAGCCAATCAGCACACTGGGAAAGGCAACATACCCAAAAGAATTATATATATAGATTTTCACATATATTGTTGTCAAGCTATGTGTTAACCATCCTGTTTGTGCATTTAATTTTTGCTGTTGAAGTGGCCTTACACTTACCCCTCTGTTAAGACCATTTGAATTCTGGTCTGTCCTCTGGGATAGTGGGTACGACACCTAAGTTGGTGTCACCTGCAAATTTGAGAAGCATGCTCTCTATTTTATAACCCAAATAATTTATAAAGATATATTGGACAACACCAGGTGTGAGGCAGGCCCCGGAGTGCCCCACGTCCAAGATGAAGAGGAACCATTGATGAGCACTCTTGGAGTTCAGTCTGTCAACCAGTTTCAAAACAATAGCATTGTCTATCTCAAATTTTACCAATTTTTACCAGCAAGAATATCATAGGGGGCCTTATCAGAAGCCTTACTGAAATCTAGATGTACAGTTGTCCCTCCATATCCACGGATTTGGTATCCACAGATTTAAGTATTCATGGCTTGAAAATATTCTTTAAAAAATAATAATCCAAAAAGCAAACCTTGATTTTGCTATCTTATATGAGGGACACCATTTTGCATATAATGGGCCATTGCATATCATGGGTCTTACGTATTCATGGATTTTGGTATCCACCGGGAGGGTCCCGGAACAACATGAAGGGACAACTGTACTACATCTGCATGCTCTTGATCTATGGAGTTTCTAACTGTGTCAAAAAATAGATAAGATTAGTCTGACATGACTTGTTTTTGAGAAACCTGCAATGGTTCTTGGTGATCACAGCATTCTTTCTTTTTATAAATTCGGCTTCTATTTGTAGGAAGTATTTAGTCATCCATTTTTCCCACCCTGTCTGCAGTGGGACAATTTAGGAAGAGGTGAACAGTGGGAATGTGGTGCTCATGTAGCTAGCTATCAAGATACAGTAGGACCCCCTTATCTGCTTGGGATTGGTTCTGGGGGGCCCGTGGATAGCGAAAACCATGGATAATAGGGAATGCCATTAAAAATAATGGGACTCCCAGTTTAAAATACCATAGAGTTGCCTTGGAGGACCTAGAAAATAGCTAGAGAGGACATTTTTCTAGGAAGACTCTATGGTAGGTGTGCTGTTTTATATCCTGTGGATAATTTAATCAGTGGATAATGAATCAGTGGATACAGAGGGTCCTACTGTACAGGCAGGTTGGGAATCACAAAGCAGGTTCCACAGTGGTTGTATGCATATGTATGCAAGATATTCCACCTAAACATTTGGAAGTCTTTAAATAAAGATTGATGGGCCTCTTTCAGGAGTGCTTTGGTTGTGTATTCCTGCATGGCAGAGGGTTGGATTAGATGACCCTTGTGGTTTCTTCCAACTTCTATGATTTTATGTGTTTGCTTACTTGTTTGATGTATTTATTATTGATCTAATTGTTTCAAACAAATGATCTTGGCCTAGTTTTCCATTTATTTATCTAGGGGGCTCTAGTGGTACAGTATATTCAATTTTTTCTGTCCCCTTTTGTCTATGTTTAAAGTTATCTGTTCTGGTAATACATATATGGGCTGATAAGAGGAGTACTGCAGGATTAAACTGAAAGTCCATCTGGCTCAAAATTTCACTCTTATCAGCCAGATAGGTGCCTTGGGGAAGCCAAGAAGTGGGATAGGAAGACATGAGTCAATTTTCACTTCTGTTCCCCAGCAATTGATAATTCAGAAGAATGTTGCTACTGAGCCTGGAGATTTCCTATAGCCATCATGATTTGTAGCTACCGGTATTGATTTTTACAAAACAGTAAGGACACAGAAAACAATCTGTTGTTGTAGTAGTTGTCGTCATTATCATCATCATCATTATTATTGTTATTGTTATTATTGCCAACTAAAGCAGTTTACAATATGAGTAGGATGAAGACAATGACAAAATAATAAATGGTATACAGTAGCACCCTGGTATCCGCTGATTCGCCAACTGTGAATTCCATTATCTGTGGTTGACGATGGCGGGGGGCAGGGAACTCGCCTGCCCCATCCCTTCCTTTCCCCTCAAAGGGCTTCGGCAGGGATCGCGGGGCTGAAGGGGGAAGGGAGGGGGCAGCTCGCTTGCTCCCTTCCCCGGAAGGGCTCCTGCGCGACAGTGGGGTGGTGGATGGCGTTTTCTATTATCCGTGGATTTCACCATCCGTAGAGGGGCCTGGAACCAATCCCTGCGGATATGAGGGTCCTACTGTATTTTTAAGGCAGAAAAATTAATTGATCAAGGAAAGGGGGAAATATATAAGCCCCTATTAAGCAAATGCAAAGATGACTATAAACCAGGACACTTTCTGTTGCAAGTTCCTTCCAAGAGAAACCTCTGAACAAATCTTGCCAAGAAAACCCTGTGATATGCCTTAGGCTCACCATAAGTTGGAATCAGCTTGAAGGCATACAACAACAAGAAGATCTGAATCCCTACTCCCGTCATACTTCCTGAGTAGCCTCCTTCCCTACCTCCACCTCTTCTCTCTTTTGCACGCACGCACACATACACACACACACAGTATCCTACCTCACAGGGTTGTTATCAGAATAATGTAGGGAGGAAAAAAATCAATTACATCTCCTTGAGCTCATTGAAGGAAAGGCTGGATATGAATGTAATTAATAAATCAATAAAAAGTACAACAGAAAAAATCATGCAGGATAGGATGAATAATCTAGGGGCCATTGCTGCATCTTGTAGCTGCAAATTGCGTAAGTTAACAACAACCATGTTAAAAAAATTGTTCTCTACTGTGTCTGCTTTTAAAAACTGATGTGGACCACCTCCTGAAGCCAGGTACAAAATAGTGACTTGAAGAGAAGCAGCAAACATATACTTAGAATTAAGGAGCAAAGCGTCTCTAAGCATCTACTTAACCTAGGATTTTCGTTTGGGTAGCAAAGCTGAGTGCCTGATCCTTCTAGCCATCACCCCCACAGACGATCCTCCCCAAGTTGTCCCCCAAAGCTTTCTTCAGTTCAGAAGCTGGATCTAGGAGGTTGGGCAAGGGAAAAGAGTAGGCATTTTGCATTCTTTGTTCATTTCATAGAATCACAGAGTTGGAAGAGACCTCAAGGGCCATCTAGGCCAATCCCATTCTGCCATTCAGGAATACACAATCAAATCATTCCTGACAGATGGCCATCCATCCTCTGTTTAAAACCCTCCAAAGAAGGAGACTCCACCACACTCCCAGGCAGTGTATTCCACTTGCGAACAGCTCTTACTGTCAAGAAGTTCTTCCTAATGTTTAGGTGGAATCTGTGATATTAACCATCCATCTCCCGTTAGAGCCTAATCACCTTTAACACCCATCTCTCACTGTTAATGTGTGTGTGTGTGTCAGAGAGAGAGAGAGAGAGAGAGAGAGAAGACATTTTGGGTTTTTTTGCAGAGCTTTGGCTTTTATGAAAAGGCCATAAATTGTTAGTTATTACTTAACTGTTGTTGTCTTTTTAATGCTATAGAGTGGGGAGAGTTTTAAACTTTGGTGCCACCTATTGTCCTAGTTCTTTTGTTTTATTTGACGTTGTAAGCTGGGAGCCAGTATGGTGTAGTGGTTTAAGTGTTAGACTAGGACTCTGGAGACCATGGTTCGAATCCCTGCTGGGCTACGGAAACTACTGGGTAACCTTGGGCAAGTCACAGTCTCTCGGCCTCAAAGAAGGACAAAGGCAAACCTCTTCTGAACAAATTCTGCCAAGGAGACCCTGTGATAGGTTTGCCCTAGGGTTGCCATAAGTTGGAAATGACTTGAAGCAGCAGAAGCAACAGTATCGTAAGCCATTTTGGTCCCATATTGGGAGAAAGCCTAAGAGCTTGCATGGTGTAGTAGTTTGAGTGTTGGACTAGGACTCTAAAAGGGTGAATCCCATGGAAACCCACTGGGTGACTTTGGGCATGTCACACTCTCTCAGCCTCAGGGGAAGGCAATGGCAAACCCCCTCTGAAGTAATCTTGTCAAGAAGATTTAGGATTGCCTTAAGTCAGAAATGATTTGAAAGCACACAACAGCAACAACCGCAAATTGGGGGGGGGGGGGAACAGGACGTAAATCAAATACAGTCAGCCTTCCGTATCCATGGATTCTTTATCCATGGATTCAACCATCCACAGCTTGAAAATATTCAAAAAATTTTTTTCCAAAAAGCAAACCTTGATTTTGCCATTTATATAAGAGGTGCCATTTCACTGCATCCCTGTATATAATGGGACAGGCGTACCCATGGGTTTTGCTATCCTTGGGGGTTCCTGGAACCAAACCCCAGCAAGATACCAAGGGCTGACTTGTAGATAAGGTTGCCCTGTAGAACTTGAGACTCATTTTCCCTGCCTTGTTAAGGAGATTGGATCTTAAAGCATGCTGTTGCGTGTGGCATTATCACTGCCTTTTCCCGAATTGGAAGGCAGAAGACGTGACAGATTGGATGCAGTCACTGTGTCAGACAGGTTCCACTCTTGACCTTTTAAGCTCAGCCTGCCTTTCCAGGGATACGGCTTTTGCCTACCTTCCCCCCCCCCCACTACCTGCTCTTTCGTTTCCCTCCTTCATCTTCTGGGAACTTCCGTCTAATCTTTAGGGTTTTACAGCCGCTAAAAGCCACCAAGGTCAGGATCTGCAGATGGCATAGTGTAAAGCCATCTTAAACCCTGTGAAAGAGCTTGAGGTGAAAGCTTTCATCGGTTTTATGGCTTTGCTGTGCTTGTTCGCTAGCTTAAAAAAAGAAACACCTTTTGGGGGTTCGTAACCATTAATAAACTCTCAGCAAAAAAAAAAAAAAAGCAGTTCTAACCACCCTGTATTCTTTGATTGTCAATTTAAAAACTGAGGTTAAACCTCCCAAAATCAGAATGTTGAACCCTTTTTAATTTCTAGGAGAGGGCAAGGCTGGATCACCAAAGATGCAATTGTAGCCAGTTCTCCAGGGCCCATACTTCTGGTCCTGTGATACTGTCAAAAGAGAAATGCTCCTTCCATTTTGTTGCAAGATGAGAAAATTGTAAATAAATGTAAGAAGAAGTTAAAATATTTTTTTGAAAGATAATCTGGATAAAGGTACAGATGTGAGAGTGGCATGGGATACGAGTAAAGGCCTTACTTTAAACAACAAAATATTGAGATGAAAAGAAGACAAGAAAAGTCTCGATTGATTTTAGATGAAATAAGAAGAAAGGGAAAGGAACTAAAGATAAATCCATCAAAGTGTGGAGTCTTGAAGCATTCTGGCTTTGCTGCCACCCCATGGTCGACCAGAAAAGAAGGAAGTGTGTGGAGGTCTATCTAAAAGGCTGCATGTTCAGTCAGTCAGTGGACTGGTTTCTTTAAAAATCTGCATATATGGAGAAGCCAGGCATAGTCAGACATGCATTCTTGACTTTAGGAGAGCTGATTTCAATAAACTCAGGGAAATACTGGGGGTGATCCCATGGTCAGGAATACTAAAAGAGAAGGGACTTCAAGACGGATGGGAATTTCTCAAAAGGGGGATACAGAAGGCACAATTTCAAACAGTACCATTGAGGAAGAAAAATGGGAGGTGTCTCAAGAAACCAGGATGGATGACTAAAGAACTTTCAACGGAGCTAAGTTTTAAATGGAACATGTATAGGAAATGGAAAAAGGGGGAAATCACCAAAGAAAAATTCAAACAGATAGCAAACATGTGTAGGAGTAAAGTCAGAAAAGCTAAAGTGCAGAATGAGCTCAGGTTTGCTAGAGAGGTTAAGAACAATAAAAAAAGTCTTTTGGGGTATGTCCACAGCAAAAGGAGGAAGAAGGAAATGGTAGGGCCACCATGCAGAGAAGATGGCAAAATGCTAACAGGGGACAGAGAAAAGGCAGAATTACTCAACACTTTCTTGCCCCAGTGTTTTCAGAAAAGGAAAAGGGGGACCAACCTGAGGATAAAGGAACAGAGGACACAATAGGGGAAATCCAGCACAGAATAGGCAAAGAGGTAGTACAGGAATACCTTCTTAATCTAAATGAATTTAAATCTCCAGGACCAGATGAACTACATCCAAGGGTATTAAAAGGGCTGGCAAATGTAATTTCAGAGCCATTGGCAATAATCTTTGAGAACTCCTAGAGAACAGGAGAAGTCCCAGCAGACTGGAGGAGGGCAAATGTTGTTCCCATCTTCAAAAAGGGTAAAAAAGAGGATCCCAACAATTATCGTCCAGTTAGTCTGACATCAATACCAGGGAAGATTCTAGAGCAGATCATTAAACAGAGAGTCTGGGAGCATTTAGAAGGCAATGCCATAATCACAAAAAGTCAACATGGGTTTCAGAGTAACAAGTCATGCTAGACTAATCTGATCTCTTTTTTTGATAAAATGACCAGCTTGGTAGATGAAGGGAACGCTGTGGACATCGCATACCTTGATTTCAGTAAGGCCTTTGACAAGGTTCCCCATGACATTCTTGCAAACACGCTTGTAAAATGTGGGCTAGACAAATTAACTGTTCAATGGATGTGTAATTGGTTGACTGGCCGAACCCAAAGGGTGCTCAGCAGTGGCTCCTCTTAGTCTTGGAAAGATGTGACCAGTGGGGTGCCACAGGGGTCTGTCCTGGGCCCAGTGCTATTCAACATCTTTATCAATGACTCGGATGAGGGAATTAGGGGCATACTTATCAAATTTGCAGATGACACCAAATTAGGAGGAGTAGCTAATACCCTAGAGGACAGGATCAAAATTCAAAATGACCTGGATAGACCGGAGAGCAGGGCCAAAGCTAACAAAATGAAATTCAATATGAATTTCATTCAAATTGAAGCGTGTCCAGAGAAGGGCAACTAAAATGGTGAAAGGTCTGGAAACGATGCCTTATGAGGAGAGACTTAGGGAGCTGGGTATATTTAGCCTGGAAAAAAGACGGTTAAGAGGCGATATGATAGCCCTGTTTAAGTATTTGAAGGGATGTCACGCTGAGGATGGAGCAGGCTTGTTTTCTGCTGCTCCAGAGACTGGAACACGGAACAATGGATGCAAGCTCCAGGAACTGAGATTCCACCTCAACATGAGGAGGAACTTTTTGACAGTAAGAGCTGTTCGGCAGTGGAACACACTCCCTCGGAGTGTGGTGGGGTCTCCTTCCTTGGAGGTCTTTAAACAGAGGCTGGATTGCCATCTGTCGGGGATGCTTTGATCAAGGTTTCCTGCATGGCAGGGGGGTTGGACTGGATGGCCCTCGTGGTCTCTTCCAACTCTGCAATTCTATGATTCTATGAAATGTAAGGTACTGCACGTAGGGCGGAAAAATGAAATGCGTAGATACAGGATGGGGGAGACCTTGCTGAATGAGACTACGTGCAAAAGGGATTTAGGAGTCCTATTAGACCACAAATTGAACATGAGTCAACAGTGTGATGCAGCAGCTAAAAAGGCCAATGTGATTTTGGGCTGCATCAATTGAAGTATAGTGTCCAGATCAAGGGGAGTAATAGTGCCGCTCTATTCTGCCTTGGTCAGGGCTCACCTGGAATATTGTGTCCAGTTCTGGGCACCACAATTCAGAAAGGATATTGACAAATTGGAGTGTGTCCAGAGGAGGGCAACTAAAATGGTGAAAGATCTGAAACCATGCCTCATGAGGAAAGACTTAGGGAGCTGGGTATGTTTAACCTGGAAAAAAGACGGTTAAGGGGCGATATGATAGCCCTGTTTAAGTATTTGAAGGGGTGTCACGTTGAGGATGGAGCAAGCTTGTTTTCTGCTGCTCCATAGACTAGAACACGGAACAATGGATGCAAGCTCCAGGAACAGAGATTCCACCTCAACATTAGGAGGAACCTTTTGACAGTCAGAGCTGTTCAGCCGTGGAACACACTCCCTCGGAGCATGGTGGGGTCTCCTTCCTTGGAGGTCTTTAAACAGAGGGTGGATGGTAATCTGTCAGGGATGCTTTGATTATGTATTCCTGCGTGGCAGAATGGGGTTGGACTGAATGGCCTTTGTGCTCTCTTCCAACTCTATGATTCTATGTAAGTGGGTCTCCTTCCTTGGAGGTCTTTAAAGAGAGGCTGGATGGCCATCTGTCAGGGATGCTTTGATTGTGTATTCCTGCATAGCAGGGGGTTGGACTGGATGGCTCTCATGGTCTCTTCCAACTCTAAAATTCTATGATTCTATGTAAATTTAATTAAAATATGCTATTTAGATGTGGCAACACTTAGGAAACAAAGGGGAGTTTTGTGTTCCTAAGATTCAATGCTACGTTTATGCAGGAAGGTTATTGAGAAGTGTCCAGAGGCGGGCGACCAGGATGGTGGGAGGTCTGGAAGCCATTATGCCCTATGAAGAGCGGCTTAGGGGGCTGGGCATGTTTAGCCTGGAGAAGAGCACATTAAGTGGGGACACGATAGCCATGTTTCAATATTTGAAGGGCTGTCATACTGAGGATGGGGCAGGCTTGTTTTCTGCTGCTCCAGAAACAAGGACACGGAGCAATGGGTTCAAATTCCAGGAAAAGAGATTCCACCTAAACATTAGGAATAACTTCCTGACCATAAGAGCTGTTCAGAAGTGGAATATGCTGCCTCAGAGTGTGGTGAAGTCTCCTTCTTTGAAGGTTTTTAAACAGAGGCTGTATGGCCATCTGTCGGGAATGATTTGATTGTGTGTTCCTGCATAGCAGGGGGTTGGACTAGATGGCCCTTGTGGTCTCTTCCACCTATGATTATATGCTGTTGTAGCTGATGTCTCATATCAGTTGTTCTCAGCCTTTGGTCGGCGGTGGCTGGTAGCTTCCACATCCATATGGTGTCAAATCTGCACTGGAACTATCCAAGGTTCTGAGCCCTGTTCATAAAATAGATTTCAGTGCCTTGGATACCTCCATTAATGCTTGGACTGAAACCCAGAGCAGCCCACCTGCCACCCTTACCTTTGTAAGGTTACTTTTGCAACATTTTTGTCCCATGGGAGGTTTGATTGGCTTCTGTTTACTCTCTTTTCACCGGCAGGCAAAGAGCTTTTTTATTTGGGCACGCTTTTTGCATTAGGGTTATCGTGGCAGAAGGGGGTGTTGTTATTATTTTTTTGACTTTTTACTAAGCTTTACTGTGTTTTGAATTATAATTTGGTGTTGTTTTTAAAGGAACAGTTTGTTTAATGCTTTTTAAATTGTACGGTATTTTATTTTTAACTTGGTGTGATTTGGGTCCTGTCCGGGGAGAAAGGCAGGTTATATATAAAATAAATACATAAAACTAAGTAACTGCAAATCCTGGGACCTGAAAGCTCTATTCAGCCACCTGTGTAAGTGTGCATAGTGTCTCTTCTTTTTACATAATCCTATAATTCTGTTTAATTTATTCTGCTTGAAGGAGGAGAGACAGCACAGGACTCCGAAGGCTCACCTATGTTAAGCCATCTCTGTGGCTCCTAGGATTTCACCAGATGTTGCCCTAAATCTTCCAAGAGTTTCCAGAGTTGTTTATACCCATAAAGGCTAGAAATCTGTCTCTTGTAGCAGAAAGCTGGCACTCTTAGGAGACTTATTCCTGTAGCTAATACATATTCAGAAGTCCTACAGAATGAAAGCTATGCATATAGATTTGATTATAAAGTTATCCTTTGCTTAGTGTTTCCATATTTATCTTGCTATTGTTGCAACCAAAGCCCCATAATAGGGTTGAATAAGGATTTGTGTTTACCGGTTATTCATTCACAGGAGACAACTTCTCGAAACAGTTCCAGTGACAACTTAAAAACCTCTCTCAACTTTTTAATCAGGCACAAAATAGCTTTCCTCAACCTGGTGTTGTCCATATTGTTGAATTACAGCTGTCATCTTATCAGCGAATGGGTTCTAGAGCAAATCGGGTTTGATCTGAACTTTCACTAGAAGCCCAGATCACTAAATGTGCTTTGGACATATCATGAGAGGATGTGACTTATGGGAAAAGATGATCGCCACAGAGTTGGAAGAGAACACAAGGGCCATCTAGTCCAACCCCCTACCCTGCCCGGAACCAACCCTCCGCAGTACAAGGGTGCTACTGTATTTTTAAGGCAGAAAATTTAATAGCTCAAGGAAAGGGGGAAGTATATAAGACCCTATAAAGCAAATGCAAAGATGACTATAAACTAGTATAGTCAAAGCAAGAAGGGCATTGTCCTAAACCAAAAAAAAACTGTATAAACAAACAAAAAGGTCTAGGGAAAAAATGGGAAAATCACTAAGAAAGTTTAATTGTCTAAAATAAACAATACATATAGTTCTCTAATGACATATCTGGCTTTTCTTCACAAACGAAGATTCAGGAAGGACTCATCCCGCGCTTTCTGCAAGCACGCTGATGACTAAAAAGGCCAATCCAAGATAGACAAGTCCGGTTGCAGAAAGCACAGCAGAAGGTCTCTTTGGGTGATGTTTCTGGGTTGTGATTCTTTCTGCGTTGTCGTTTCTCTTCAAGACTTGTTAGGCGTGAGTTCTCAAATAAGGCTGCAGCATTGTGGATAGTGTGTCTCCATGCCTCCCGATGTGAGGCCAGGGCGGACCATTGTTGGTGATCAATTTGGCCGAGCCTGAGATGTTGTTTCAGGGAGTCTTTGTATCGCTTTTTTGGGGCGCCCCTCTTACGCTGACCCGTGGTGAGTTCACCGTAGAGTACTATTTTTGGGAGGCAATGGTCCTCCATATACAATATAGATATATCTAATATTCACAGTGCATGAGAGAGCAACAGTATATGCATTTCCAAAAACGTGTACTATAAAGATGCGTAATAACAATAAGCCCCTAAAACTCTCCAATGACATATACAATGTTGATATATCCAAATATAAAATATACCAAATATCAATAAAACCAAACATGTTTTGACTACAAAGTCTTCCTCAGTGGAACATAAAGCTGTTGCAATAGCTCAATAGATTGCCTTTTTGCACGGAGTCATCCAGTATAAGTAAGGATTATGTCAGGCAATAAATTCTGGTGAGGTTATAATGAAGTTCAGCAGCATCTGAAAGTCTACATGTTGGAGTTGGATTTGTATGTCCTGGCTTGTTCTGAAACTAGTAAGTGTAGTTTTCTGGTTTGGGCAAAATGGGGAACAGCAACTTTCTTGTTTAATCGTGTCTGGCAGAAAGAGGCTGTGTTTCTTTTCTTTTCTTTTTAAAGCATTTTTTTTAAAGAAAATACTTTATTTCAGTACTACCTAATAAAAAAACATAGATACCATTCAACGCGAAATAGAAATGTGGAGGAAACAATAATCACTCATAGAATCATAGAATCGCAGAGTTGGAAGAGACCACGAGGGCCATCCAGTCCAAATCCCTGCCACGCAGGAAATCTTGATCATAGCATCCCCGACAGATGGCCATCCAGCCTCTGTTTAAAGACCTCCAAGGAAGGAGACCCCACCACGCTCCGAGGGAGTGTGTTCCACTGCCGAACAGCTCTTACTGTCAAAAAGTTCCTCCTCATGTTGAGGTGGAATCTCTGTTCCTGGAGCTTGCACCCATTGCTCCGTGTTCCAGTCTCTGGAGCAGCAGAAAACAAGCTTGCTCCATCCTCAGCGTGACATCCCTTCAAATACTTAAACAGGGCTATCATATCGCCTCTTAACCGTCTTTTTTCCAGGCTAAACATACCCAGCTCCCTAAGTCTCTCCTCATAAGGCATCGTTTCCAGACCTTTCACCATTTTAGTTGCCCTTCTCTGGACACGCTCCAATTTGTCAATATCCTTTCTGAATTGTGGTGCCCAGAACTGGACACAGTATTCTAAGTGAGGTCTGACCAAGGCAGAATAGAGTGGCACTATTACTTCCCTTGATCTAGACACTATATTTCTATTGATACAGCCCAAAATCGCATTGGCCTTTTTAGCTGCCGCATCACACTGTTGGCTCATGTTCAACTTGTGGTCTACTAGGACTCCTAGATCCCTTTCGCACATAGTCTCATTCAGCCAGGTCTCTCCCATCCTATATTTATGCATTTCATTTTTCCGCCCTAAATGCAGTACTTTACATTTCTCCGTATTGAATTTCATTTTGTTAGCTTTGGCCCAGCTCTCCAGTCTATCCAGGTCATTCTGAATTTTGATCCTGTCCTCTAGGGTATTAGCTACTCCTCCCAATTTGGTGTCATCTGCAAATTTAATAAGTATGCCCCGAATTCCCTCATCTAAGTCATTGATAAAGATGTTGAATAGCACTGGGCCCAGGACAGACCCCTGTGGCACCCCACTGGTCACATCTTTCCAAGACGAAAAGGAGTCACTGCTGAGCACCCTTTGGGTTCGGCCGGTCAACCAATTACAAATCCATTGAACAGTTAACTTGTCTAGCCCACATTTTACAAGCTTGTTTGCAAGAATGTCATAGGGAACCTTGTCAAAGGCCTTACTGAAATCAAGGTATGCGATGTCCACAGCATTCCCTTCATCTACCAAGCTGGTAACTTTATCAAAAAAAGAGATCAGATTAGTCTGGCATGACTTGTTTCTCTGAAACCCATGTTGACTTTTTGTGATTATGGCATTGCCTTCTAAATGTTCCCAGACTCTCTGTTTAATGATCTGCTCTAGAATCTTCCCTGGTATTGATGTCAGACTAACTGGACGATAATTGTTGGGATCCTCTTTTTCCCCCTTTTTGAAGATGGGGACAATGTTTGCCCTCCTCCAGTCTGCTGGGACTTCTCCTGTTCTCCAGGAGTTCTCAAATATTATTGCCAATGGCTCTGAGATTATATTTGCCAGCTCTTTTAATACTCTTGGATGTAGTTCATCTGGTCCTGGAGATTTAAATTCATTTAGATTAAGAAGGTATTCCTGTACTACCTCTTTACTTATTTTGTGCTGGATTTCCCCTATTGTGTCCTCTGTTCCATTATCCTCAGGTTGGTCCTCCTTTTCCTTTTCTGAAAACACTGGGGCAAAGAAAGTGTTGAGTAATTCTGCCTTTTCTCTGTCCCCTGTTAGCATTTTGCCATCTTCTCCACGTAGCGGCCCTATCATTTCCTTCTTCCTCCTTTTGCTGCGGACATACCCCAAAAAACCCTTTTTATTCTTCTTAACCTCCCTAGCAAGCCTGAGCTCATTCTGCGCTTTAGCTTTTCTGACTTTACTCCTACACGTGTTCGCTATCTGTTTGAATTCTTCTTTGGTGATTTCCTCCCTTTTCCATTTCCTATACATGTTCCGTTTAAAACTTAGCTCCATTGAAAGTTCTTTAGTCATCCATCCTGGTTTCTTGAGACACCTCCCATTTTTCTTCCTCAATGGTACTGTTTGAAATTGTGCCTTCAGTATCTCCTTTTTGAGAAAGTCCCATCCGTCTTGAGGTCTCTTCTCTTTTAGTATTCCTGACCATGGGATCACCCCCAGTATTTCCCTGAGTTTATTGAAATCAGCTCTCCTAAAGTCAAGAATGCGTGTCTGACTATGCCTGGTTTCTCCTTTCCATTGTATAACAAACTCCAGGAGAACATGATCACACTCACCTAAGGATCCCACCACTTGCACCCCATTAACCAGGTCATCTCTGTTGGTTAGGATCAGATCTAAAATAGCTGACCCCCTTGTTGCCTCTTCTACCTTTTGGACCATGAAATTGTCTTCCAGGCATGTAAGGAATTTGCTATACCTTGTAGTTTTGGCTGAGTTAGATTGCCAGCAAATATCAGGATAGTTGAAGTCCCCCATCACTACTACATCTCTCCTTTCTGCATGTGTGTTCATCTGTTCTAGAAAGGCAACATCCAATTCCTCCGTCTCATTTGGGGGTCTGTAGTAGAGTCCCACAATAACATCCCTGTTGTTTCCCTCCCCTTTAATTTTTATCCAGATGCTCTCCACCTGGCTTCCAGTATTGATGTCGTGGATCACTTCACTGGTGTAAATATCCCTGACATATAATGCTATTCCTCCTCCTTTCCTGTTTGGCCTGTTTCTCCTATAAAGGTTATACCCCTCTATTCCTACATTCCAATCATGAGACTTGTCCCACCAGGTTTCAGTAATGCCTATTATATCATATTTGTTTTGTAGTGCTAGGAGTTCAAGTTCATCTTGCTTATTTCCCATGCTCTGTGCATTAGTGTAGAGACATCTGAGACCATGTGTTCCCTTTACTTGCTTCCTGTGCAAGTTTTTTTGCCTCCCACTGTTGGGTCCTTGCGCTGTTTGCCTTGTTCCCTCTGTGACAGTTTGACTATTTTCTCCAGCCCTTTTGCCTTCCAGAATACTGTCTCCCTCCCCCATTTGACTCAGTTTAAAGCCCTCCTGATCAAATTCTTGAGACTGTTGGCAAAAATGTTTCTTCCAACTTTTGTAAGATGCACCCCATCTCTTGCCAGAAGTCCCCCCGCATGGAAGCGCAGTCCATGATCCAAGAATCCAATTTGTTCTTGGCGACACCATCTACGGAACCATCTATGGAGCAAGCTGACAGTTGTTTACGTCAGCTATTTTCCTCTCCCTTCTTGGACCATGCCTTTCAACTGGCAGAAGAGACTCATCTACTCTAACATTGCTATTTTACATCATTCCAGAAATTCAGCTGACAGGACGGCAGATCTAACTGTTATATGTTATCATTTATATCGCCAATAAAGAGGGTCCATTTTTTGATAAAGAGTCTTTGAGTATCAGTAGAAAGGTTAACTTTTGAAGGTGTAGATATCTTTTCCATCAACAGACTGTCCCAAACCCAATGCCACCAGACCTTCAAAGAAAAGTTTCCCGTCTTCCAATTTTTTTGCCATTTCCAATCTGGTTGCAGCAATCAAGGAACAAATTAGTGTTTTGTGCTGTACATCCTCTTTCGGCAAAAGGGTTTCTTGATTTATCAGGTAATTAAGCTGAAGGATCATGGCCGCAGTTGACTCCTTGTTTTGTGCCACATTTTGTTACTCTTGTTTTGTGCCACATTTTGTTACAAAATGGACATGTTGGATGGCAGGTCTCATCAATCCTAGGCACCTTAGCCAACGGTCAGATGTCTTGAGAGCTTTCGTCCAGCAACATCTGAAAGGCCACAAGTTGCCTAGCACTGATAAAGAGGCTTGGGCCAAATCCACACTACACAAATAATCCAGTTTGAAACTGGATTATTTGCCATGGCTTCTTCCTATGGAATCCTGGGATTTGTAGTTTTACAAGGTCTTTAGCGTTCTCTAATGGCCTGACAGTAAGAGCTGCTTGGAAGTGGGATACACTGCCTTGGCATGTGGTGGAGTCTCCTTCCTTGGAGGTTTTTAAACAGAGGCTGGATGGCCATCTGTCGGGGATGATTTGATTGTGTGTTCCTGCATGGAAGAATGGAGTTGGACTGGATGGCCCTTGAGGTCTCTTCCAATTCTATGATTCTCTACCAAAGAGTGCTGGTGCCTCACCAAACTACAGATCCCAGGATCCCATAGGAAGGAGCTATGGCAAATAATCCCATTTCGAACTGGATTATTTGTGTAGTGTGGATTTGGCCTTGGTTTCATATGAAGGTGACAGAGTTTAGAATGCTTGCATTCCTGTGCCACTAGTCTAAGCATCACCAACACATGTCTCAAGGGCACTTGGGCTTGAAGTCTGTGAATCTAAAGTTTACACGAGCGTATTTCTTTGTTGACTTCAGTATCCTTTGTTTGTTTGTTTTCTCATAAACAGGTGGTGAAGGTAAGACCGGGCGAGTGGTTGACATCCGCGGCTGGGACGTGGAGACCGGGCGGAGCGTGGCCAGTGTGACGTGGGCTGATGGCACTACCAATGTATATCGAGTAGGGCACAAAGGGAAAGTTGACCTGAAGTGCATTGCAGAAGCGTCTGGGGGGAGTTACTACAAGGAGCATCTCCCTAAATTAGGTACACGTGGGACCATTTTTACTCAGGGCTGTATAAAGATACAGCTGGTACCTAAGTAGACTTTGGTATTACAGTTGTCCCTCCACATTCATGGATTTGGCATTCACGGTTTTAAGTATTCATGGCTTGAAAATATTCTTAAAAAAATAATAATCCAAAAAGCAAACCTTGATTTTGCCATCTTATAGAAGGGACACCATTTTGCTACGCCATTGCATATAATGGGTCTTGAGTATTCACGGATTTGGGTATTCAAGGGAGGTCCTGGAATCAAACCCCAGCAAATGTGAAGGGACAACTGTAATCTCAGACTGTTTGGGGTGTAATTTTAACTAAAGTCTAGTCAGTGAAAAGAGCTCCGAGATCTTCAGGGAGGTCTTGTGTGGTGTGGATTTGGCCTTGGTTTCATATGAAGGTGACAGGCGTCAGACGTTCCTTGAGACTGGCTATGGTAACACATGCCTTGATTACATCTCACATGGACTACTGTAACACACTCTACATGGGGCTGCCTTTGGAAGCTGTTCAGAAACTTCAGCAGGTCCAGAATGCTGACTGGGGCCAATTATAGGGAACGTATAACTCCCGTGTTAAAACAGCTCCACTGGATCATTTCCGGGCACAATTCAAAGTGTTGGTCTTAACCTATAAATCCCTACACAGCTTGGGTCCAGATTATCTGAAAGATTGCATCTCCCTCTATGAACCTGCAAGGGTCTTAAGATCTTCAGGAGAACACTTTCTCTTGGTCCCACCACTTGGTTAGGACACAAGAGAGCTTTCTTTGTGGCTGCTCCCACCCTTTCAAACTCCCTCCCGCAGGAGGCTAGGCTGCCTCCTTCCCTGTTTTCATTTTGCCAGCAGGCACAAACATTCTTGTTTAAGCAGGCCTTTAATGTATAATTAATGTATAAAGGCTTGCAGAAAGTGCGGGATGAGTCTTTCCTGAATCTTCATTTGTGAAGAAAAGCCAGAGAGAGAGAGAGAGAGAGAAAGAATGTATAATTGTGGTTTTTATTGGGATGTGTTTTTATGTTGTTTTTATCTGGTTTTTACTTTGTATGTTTAATTGGTTTTAATTATGATTTTAATTGTTCTGTGTGTCGCGTAATATAGAGCCCACACTGGGTACTTAAACAGGTTCCAGGCAGCAAAAATAAACAGCAGAGTATTGTTCCTTCAGGCATAAGAATAAAGGCACAGACACAGGCTTTGTGTCTAAAAACTACTTCTCTTTACTTGGGCATAATTAAGAATATTTACAGTAATATGCAGCATTAAGAGAAAAACATCTTCACGCTGTGAGATCCTAAATAGGACATCTTCACGCAGTGAGATCCAAAAGGAACTAATTTAGCTCAACTCAGTTCTGCACAGCTCAGCTCCTGGGCTGTGAGCCCAGCGATATTAATACATTTACCCAGCTAGCTTCTGCAAACTGCTGCCAGATCACAGTGCTGCAAACTGCAGACTATTTGTTACCTCTCAACTCTTTACAGAATAACGAGTATGTCCCAATATCCTGACACTGTGAGCTGCCTTGGGTCCCACTTTGAGAGAAAGGCAGTATAGAAATTGCACAAATAATAATAATAATAATAATAATAATAATAATAGTAGCTGTTAAGAACCAGTTCTCCTGACATTTCATATTATGCTGAAATGCAGATGATGTCTTACTGTCTGTCACCCTGCCACCCACTTTGCAGGCAAACCAGCCGAGTTGCAGAAAAAGGACAATACAGAGAGACACCCCTTTCAGCACGGAGACAAGGTGAAATGCCTCCTGGACATTGACATCTTGCGAGAGATGCAGGAAGGCCATGGGGGCTGGAATCCAAAAATGGCCGAGGTAGGAACAAACTCCGTGCTTTTGTCACCACGCTGTGCAGAGGATTCCTGTGTTTGCTGAGGCATTCCAAGAAACAGTGGAACGAAGCTGGCAAAATTCATGAGAACAAACCTTGCTGGCTGTACGTTTTCATTTGTACTTTTTGGGTGGCCTCTGTGAAGAGTGGCGAAATTTGAGTAGAAGCAGTTAAGTATGATCCAGCAAAGTTTCTTTTGGTCCTTTTACAAGCCTATCCAGTTTTTAAGTTCTTTGAGGAAGGCCCCACTGCCTTCAGAGCCACATCTGCTGGGAATATAAGAGAAGGTCTTCTTGGTAGCTGCTCTCAGGCTTTTGAACCAAGGGAGGTGAGGTCGGTTCCCTGTCTTTTGCTTTCCATTGGCAGGCAAAGACCTCTTCATTCAGACACGTATGCTGATTTGCAGGTGAACAAGGTCTAAGCTAAGATGTGCAAGCCACATCTTTTCTTGTTGTACATTTAATTATGTTTTAAATAAAGATTTTTTTGTTATTCTGTCTTCGAATGCTAGTCACCTTGAACACAGTTCTTGTGGCCGGAAGGTCAGGAGTAAATGAATCTCCTTTTTCAATCACACATTGTCATGATAACTCATGCTGTCATGCTAATACTAGCAGCAGGAACCAGAGCTTGGAAACTATTTCTTAAAAACGAGCTGTACCCGGTGTAACATATGTCATTAAAAAACTCCCCAAAAAACACCTGGTAGACCTCATGACAACTCTGTAAGGTAGGCCAGTGCATTTTAAAATTCCTCCGCCCCCTTCTCAGCATTCCACACATTGCCAAAAATTGCTGAGGGTGACTCACTCTGTTGCCCAGCCGCCACCGTGGCCACCGCCACCACCAGTTAACTGCGTGGGTCCTGTCACAGGCGACCCGCCGCCACTGCCCCATGCCACCAACTGCCTGGTCCCATTGCAGGTGGCCCATCGCTGCCACCAGTTGACTGTCTGGGTCCCCATCTGGGCCACAGACTGAGTGGCAGGAGTGGATTGTGAGGTGGAAAGAGAATTTGCATGTGAGTGGTGCAGCGCTTGACAATCAGATACAGCTCATTTTAATGCTGGGGACAAGCGAATATTGATTTGATTTAGTAGGCTTTTAGCTCTCCTTGTCTTCCGTATATAATCTTTGAAACAGATACTTTGCTGGTTAATGTATGAGGCATTTTGTCATAGTTGTTAGTTTTTCAGCAGTGGCTTGGTTATAGAATTCCTGCTTTTCTCTGATGTCCTGGTTGCTGTTCTTTTGTATCCCAAAGAATATGCACACACCAGCTTTTGGGCAATCCTGAGATTTGCAGGGCTGCAAAGCATCGTGGAGCAGAAATAGTAATGTGGGGCGGTGCACAAAAAAAATCTCCTACTTAGTAGTCCAGAATGCTGACTGACTTCATTGAGGGGGCAGGTCAGAAATCCACGGTGTCTTTCACACAACACAATTATAGTACTATGAGTTCAGTTTAACAGCCATGTGGCAACATCTTAGGGAATCCTAGGGTTTGTAGTTTGGTGAGATACAGAGAAGCTCTCTGGCTGAGAATTCTAGACACTTTACAAAACTACAAATCCCAGGATTCCACAGGATGTTGCCATGACAGTTAAAGTGGAATATAGTCCTATAATTGTTTAGTGTAAAAGGGCTGCAGAGGAAAGCGGAGCAGGGGGATGGAATGAAGTGGCTGGAATCCTGAAAAGGGAATCTCACACCCTGCAATGTAATAATGCATTTTTTCACTCCACACAGTTTGGATTCGTATGCTTATTATATGATGCGATTTAGGCTGCATATATTTCACTTCCAGTATAAAGACCTTGTGGGAAATGATTCACAAGTACAGTCGGAACCCCATAGCCACAGAACCAATATCCACAGTTTCACTTATCCATGGGACACATGCCATAGAGTTGTGCTGGAAAATGGCTAGAGAGGCATTCTCTCTAGGCATCTTCTAGGTTCTCCAATGCAACTCAATGGTGTGTTTGTACCATAAATCCTTTATTTTAATAGAGTTTGCTATTATCTGTGGTTTCCAGTATCCACAGTAAGTCCGGGAACAGAACCCCCGTGGATACGGGGGTCTGAATGTAATGTAGTGGCCTGAAACAGACCACTTTTCTCAGAGGCCAGATAACAAAGATCTAACGACATTAAATGTTGAAGACAGTGTTAAGAAGGGGTAATAACAGTACTTTAGCAGTATAACAAGTAAAGGTTTCTAATCAAATGTAACAGATTTACATTTAAAATCCTTTTTTGGGCATTTTTGACAAGAATGATCAGAAGTTTAATGCCCCATCCTAAGATTATTCTTTAAAACAGCAGCAAAAAGTAATGAATCACAATAAATGACATTAACAAATGACTTCTTAAAGCAGTATAACAAGTGATGACAGCTAACTTTTTTAACATGATTGGAAATGAAAGCAGACTCCCAAGCTCTGATTGTGTGTTAATGATAGAAGTTCAGTTGCTGTGAATTTTGAATTTCATTCTGTCTACTGGTTTTGACCCTCAAAAGTTCATTGGCCAAACGGGAACTGTGCACAGAATCACAGACAGAGGAGATGTGAGAGTCCAGTTCAACAGCGATACCCGGTGGACATTTCATCCTGGTGCTCTGACCAAGGTGAGTGCAGCTGATGCATCCTGTGGATGGATAGCAAATTTGCAATAACTCTGTGTGCGGTTTGGAAAAAATAACAAGAAGGGATGCATCTTCAGGCAAGTGACAGCAACACGTTACTTTACTGACCAAGTGGGACTGGTTGTCCCCCCCAAAAAAATCTAAAATGGAGCAGATCTTCCACTTTTTAGAAAATGTGCATGTCTCCGTGAATATCCAAGATCTGGCAGTTGTTGACATTTGTATGTGACAGTTGACAGTCCTCCCAAACAAACTTGATAAATGTACAAAAAAAAAGATTTGAACAGTGAAACATTTATGGTGGCTTAAATATGATGGCCCATGTTTGGCTACCTCAAAGTAGTAGGTAAAAGATGCTCATTTTTACTTGGGCTGTCCAACGACTGAGAAAGTATTAATTCATTAATTGTATGGAATGTAATAAATTGTTGTTGTGTGCCTTCAAGTCGTTTCCGACTTATGATGACCGTAAGGCAAACGTATCACAGGGTTGTCTTGTCAAGATTTGTTCAAGGGGGGTTGACTTTGCCTCCCTCTGCGGCCTGAGAGAGTGTAACTTGCCCAATGTCACCTAGTAGGTTTCCATGGCCAAGCGGGGATTTGAATCCTATTTTCCAGATGCATAGTCCAACGCCCAAACTAAAAATCCACACTGGTTCCAATGTAATCAATGGCTTGATTCAGAGATCCATAAAACAACTGCACTAAGGAAAAGATTTGCTTCCTTTGTTGTTTGGATTATCTCTTTGTATGTTGCAGAAAGCATAGTATTAGAAGAGGTGTTCCATCCTGTTTAAAAGAGGAGGAGGAATACACCTCTTTTTTCTTTACTCACTGTTCAAGATCAAAACATATTGGTGGGGGGAGGTAAGATCTCCATATCTACCCTTGACTATTCAAGCAAAGATGCACATTTTTTAAAGAAAAGTAAACCATTCAGGTTTCTTGGAATGACATAACACCCCAATAATTGATTTTTATTGCATTAGGGTCATTGTTATTACAATTGTCCCTTCATATTCGCTGGGGTTTGGTTCCCATTATATGCAATGGTATTAGAAAATTGTGTCCCTTATATAAGATGGCAAAATCAAGGTTTGCTTTTTGGATTATTATTTTTAAAATAATATTTTCAAGCTGTGAATATTTAAATCCATGGATACCAAATCTGTGGATACAGAGGGACAACTGTACTTTGTAGTAACTATGTACAGTATTTATAAATCCCTATAGAAAATGGCCAGATCTGCCATCTATTTGATTAATATATGGGGAGGAAATGGATAATCTGCCAAATTTCATTGTACTGCCAATGCTGCAATGCATTTTTCCACTTTTTTCACTGCACACAGTTTGGAATAGTGAACTTGCCATTTCCAACCTAAATCAAAGATAGGGCTCTCCCCTTCATCCTCCTTTCCACAACACCAAAGCTGAGGTTTGATAGAGCTTTAGCTGCCTAAGATTCATCTCTCTCTCTCACTATATATACAGGTTGAATCTCCCTTATCCAGAATGTTGAAATCTGGAATTTTCCAAAATCCAGAATAGTCCATATGAGTGGCCGAGATAGTGATACCTTTGCTTTCTGATAGTTCAGTATACATAAACCTTGTTTCATGCACAAAATTATTAAGGAGTACTGTGTATAAAATTACCTTCAGGCTATGTGTATGAGGCATATATGAAGCATAAATGAATTTTGTATTTAGACTTGGATCCCAATTCCAAGATATCTCATTATGTATATGCAAGAACAGGTTGAGTTTTCCTTATCTGGAATTCCAAAATTTGAAATACAGTTGGCCCTTCATATTTGCTGGGGTTTGGTTCCCGTGGATACTAAAATCCGTGAATACTCAAGTCCCATTCTATGCAACAGTATAGCAAAATGGTGTCCCTTATATAAGATGGCACAGTCAAGGTTTGCTTTTTGGATCATTATTTTTTAAAGAATATTTTCAAGCTGTGAATACTTAAATCCGTGGATACCAAATCCGTGGATATGGAGGGACAACTGCATTCCAAAATGCCCACATGGGTGGTTGATATAGTGACATCTTTGCTTTCTGATGGTTCAGTGTACACAAACTTTGTTTCATGCCCAAAATTCTTATCTAAAATTACCTTCAAGCTATGTGTATAAGGTGTATAATGTATTTGTGTGTAAATGTATTTGTGTTTAACTTGGATTCTATCTCCAAGCTGTCTCATTATGTATATGTAAGTATTTCAAAATCTGAAATATTCCAAAATACCTCTGGTCCCAAGCATTTTGGATAAGGGAGAGTCAACCTGTATTCCAAAATCCAAAATATTCCAAAATACCTCTGGTCCCAAGCATTTTGGATAAGCAAGATTCAACCTGTATTCCAAAATCCGAAATATTCCAAAATCCAAAATACTTCTGGTCCCAAGCATTTCAGATAAGGGAGACTCAACCTATATATGTAATTTCTGTTAATCTTTCCCCCCATGCACCCAGGAAAAAAAGCTTCTGGTTTTCTTTTTCTTGTAGCTCAACACCTTTTGGGTTGATGATGTTGTCCGAGTGATAGATGATATGGAAACAATCAAGCAGTTGCAAGCTGGTCATGGGGAATGGACAGATGAGATGGCCCCAGTGAGTGTGCTTCTATTCCAAGACAGTGCAGTAAATTTAAAGCATCCAATCTTGTGGGGGTGGTTTGGTGTGTTTTAATTTTAATTTTAATGTTAGTTGGCAACTATTTTTTTTAAATGGGCCATGTTTTAAGCAGAGCCAGAAGGCCAATGGGGTGATATTATTGGTCCTGCCTCAATGATTAACTCCTCTTTAAACACATGCAGCGTTTGGTGAACATCAAGGGAAGCTTTTGGCAGAGCCCTTTGATATATTAGGTACTTTGGCCACTTTCTCCCCAGCTGAGGCACAGATAATGACTCTTTATCCACATGGTGCCTGATACAGTGGGCCCTTGGTATCCGCTGGGGTTTGGTTCCAGGATCCTCCATGGATACCAAAATATGTGGATGTTCAAGTCCCGTTATATGCTTGGAATGTGTCCAGAGCAGGGCGACCAAAATGGTGGGATGTCTGGAAGCCATGCCCTATGAGGAGCAGCTTAGGGAGCTGGGTATGTTTAGCCTGGAGAAGAAGAGAAGGTGAGGAGGTGACATGATAGCCATGTTTAAATATTTGAAGGGATGTCATACTGAGGATGGAGCGAGCTTGGTTTTTGCTGGTCCAGAGACTAGGACATGGAACAATGGGTCCAAACTATGGGAAAAGAGATTCCACCTAAACATTAGGAAGAACTTCCTGACAGTAAGAGCTGTTCGGAAGTGGAATACACTGCCTGGGAGTGTGGTGGAGTCTCCTTCTTTGGAGGGTTTTAAACAGAGGCTGGATGGCCATCTGTTGGGAGTGCTTTGATTGTGTATTCCTGTATGGCAGAGGGTTGGACTAGATGGCCCTTGTGGTTTCTTCCAACTCTGTGATTCTGTGATTGTATATACAATGGTGTTCCTTGTATAAAATGGCCAAATCAAGGTTTGGTTTTTTTGGGGGGGGGGAAATGGGGGGGGATATTTTCAAGTAGTGGATGGTGGAATCCGTGGATGAAAAATCCATGGATACAGAGGGCTGACTGTACAAAGAGCAGTAGAGACCCTTGCCCACTTTAGGTGCTTTGGCTACTTTCTTCCCAGCTGAGTCATGAGCAAAGGGCTCTTTAACCATATGTTGACCCAGGGTTTCTCAACCAGGGTTCCCTTTAAATCTAGAGGCTTGCAGGGGTTCCACAAAAGATCATGACTGAAAAGAACAATTTTTTTTTTTTGAGCTGTAGATATAATAATTTTTACGCAGGGATTTCCTGAGACCTGAAAATTATGTCACTTGCTCCTCCAGGGTAAAGAGGCTGAAAAAGTCAACAGCTGACCAGCACAAATAGCATAAGGAAACACTGACAGAGCTTCTGTTGATGCCCATGCTAGGAAAGAAGGGGGTGCACCCAGGACATTGGGTGAAGCAGTGGGGGTTCATTTCTATGAATGTTTCCCAGACTGTCTATCCAGAACAGTTATGTCTTTGCAGTCATGCTCATCACAGACAGTCCTCTGCTTGAATTTCTGATATGGCCAGTATGGAAATAAGCAGGTTCGTGTATCTCATGAGAAGTTGTCCATTGATCCCTTTATTATTATTTTTAAGTGGCTGGCTTTAAAAAAACAAAAACACTAAGGTTTCCTCAAATGGGCATCCAGATATTTTTTGACTACAGAACTCATCATCCTTGGCTAGTTGCCATGCTAGCTGGTGCTCATAGGGAGTTATAATCCAAAATAGCCTGAAGACCACCACATTGATCAACGCTGCTATTGAAAATGTTATTTTTGAGCTAGCAGAATTCCCCAGCCACTGTGGTGAGTAACTGTGTTGGCTGGGGAGCTGCATTCCAAAATATAATGTTTCCAAGTTCTGGGTCTATGCTGAGCAGCTTAGGGAGCTGGGCGTGTTTAGTCTGGAGAAGACAAGGTTGAGAGGTGTAATGATAGCCATGTATAAATATTGGAAGGGATGTCATACTGAGGATGGAGCAAGCTTGTTTTCTGCTGCTCCAGAGACTAGGACACGGAGCAATGGGTTCAAATTACAGGAAAAGAGATTCCACCTAAACATTAGGAAGAACTTCCTGACAATAAGAGCTGTTTGGAAGTGGAATACACTGCCTGGGAGTGTGGTGGAGTCTCCTTCTTTGGAGGTTTTTAAACAGAGACTGGATGGCCATCTGTTGAGAATGCTTTTATTGTTTATTCCTGTATGGCAGGGGTTTGGACTGGATGACCCTTGTGATCTCTTCCAACTCTATGATTCTATGATAGCAAACACATTATCCAAGTAGCCACACTTTTGTAGCCAGGATGGCACCTTCCAAACACCTCAAGAGGGAGATACGAGCAAGCTTGAGGCTTGCAGAAGTCCAAAATAGTTTTAAGGAGAAAGCATTAGGGTAGAAAATCTCCAGTGAGCTCTTAGCAGGCTCAGTGCCCACAGAAATATGATGGGAGTGTGGGAAGCTGTTAGCGAAGGGGAATGGATTTCGTATCCTAGAAAAAGTGTATCTGGCTGGCTACAGCCTTGAACACTGGTGTTCCATACTGCAACGTTTTGTTGCAAGTCTCACATATCTACCTTTAAATTAGATTGCAAGGATGGCCTAATGCTTGGCTGTTCCCCCTCCTTCTGTGTGAAATGAATTTCCTTTTCTGCTTATAGACCCTGGGACATATTGGCAAGGTGATCAAAGTTTTTGGAGATGGGGACTTGCGGGTGTCTTTTGCTGGCCAATCCTGGACTTTTAACCCTGCCTGCCTGACAGCCTATCAGAGAGAGGAGGATGCTAACCTCATGACAACCGAGGATGCCAAGGAATCCAAAAGTGAGGACCATGAAAGCAAACAGTGATCTGTATTGTATGGCACCCTTGTTTTTGACTTGCTTGACACAAGTTGACTAAGCTGCTGAACATAGAATGTTCAGAAACATTCCACCATCTCAGAAAGCAAAGCTGTTTTGTAGGTCAGATTGTGAAGGAAAGGGAAACCTTTAGTTCCTTACTTGGACCCTGTAGTCTACTTTATAGGGCTGGCTAAAGACTGAGAAGTCCTAGGAGGGAAGGGGTCTAAATCTAAAAGGGGTAGAGTGGTCAGAAGAAAGAAGTTAAATGAAGTGATGTCATACTGAGGATGGAGCAGGCTTGTTTTCTGCTGCTCCAGAGACTAGGACACAGAGTAATGGGTTCAAGCTACAGGAAAAGAGATTTCACCTAAACATTAGGCAGAACTTCCTGACAGTAAGAGCTGTTCGGAAGTGGAATACACTTCCTTGGAGTGTGGTGAAATCTCCTTCTTTTGAGGTTTTTAAACAGAGGCTGGATGGCCATCTGTCAGGAATGTTTTGATTGTGTATTCCTGCATGGCAGTTGGTTGGACTGGATGGCCCTTGGTGTCTCTTCCAACTCTATGATTCTATGAAAGATGCAGAATAGGCAATTACATTGTAAAATTTTATTATGGAAAGAAGGAGCAGGGATTTGAAAAGAATTCATTGGGGTTACAGGGAAGCAACATGACTCAGGACAGATACATTGAATACTAGCTGTCCTAATAGAAAATTTGCCACAGGTTTAGTCTGAACTACTCTGTCTAAACGGAGACTCCTAGCCTGTAGTCCAAGTGCAGATTCATAGTGCTGGGGGAGTTGAGTTGCATTCCTTGTTTTTCCCCAAACAGGCACATTGCTCTCTGTTTTGGGAAGATTGCTCTCTCAGAAGATGGAATCAGATAACCCAGGCCGCCTGGTTATAGAGGCAGCCCATGGAAATGCCTCCAAAGTTCGTGACCTGGTTCAGAAATATGCTGACAAGGCAAGTTGTTTTGATGATGGTGGGGGGGGGACATTTTCTGTTATCTCTATTTGATTTTCATCCCTTTCCTGCCCTTCAGAGAGGCAAGGAAGAAGCACTTTTAAATGGGGCGGTTGTGGTGGTGATAGAGAAAATGACAGCCATGTTGGGACAGCTATTCATTGAAATGATACTAAATTTTCTCAACAGGTGGATATAAAAAACCAAGGCAGGACAGCCTTGCAAGTAGCCTCTTACCTAGGCCAGCTGGAAGTGGTGAAGATCTTGTTGCAGGCCCACGCCAACATCAACCTGCAGGATGAAGAAGGAGATGCGGCGCTTCATTATGCAGCATTTGGGTAGGTGACTCTCAAAGATGCATTGCTTACTGGCAGAGCCCAGGCTTTGCATTCAGAAGCTGGAACATGTCCAGAGGAAGGCAACCAAAATGGTGGGAGGTCTGGAAGCCATGCCTTACGAGGAGCAGCTTAGGGAGCTGGGCATGTTTAGTCTGGGGAAGAGAAGGTTGAGAGGTGACATGATAGCCATGTTTAAATATTTGAAGGGATATCATATTGAGGATGGAGCAAGCTTGTTTTCTGCTGCTCCAGAGACTAGGACACGGAACAATGACTTCAGGAGTGCGGCCATCAGTTTCCTGATGCCTAGTGGGACTTTATCCTATTAGTGTATTTATTTATTAGTGGATAAAAGATGGGACAGAAATCTCCACCATTGTTTCTTTTTCTTTAAAAAGAGCATTGCTTCTATGTAATTAACATGACAGCACGTCAGTAGTTCATGCTTTCTTTTCAACGTCTTCATGCCTAGAAACCAAGCTGAGATTGCCCGTGTACTGGTCAGCAAAGGTGCCAATGCAGATCTCTTGAACAACGCCAAGTGTACAGCCCTGTACATTGCAGTCAACAAAGGCTTCACGGAGGTGGTGCAGGCCTTGTGTGAGAACAACTGCAATGTTAACCTGACGGTGGGTCCTTGAAGAGTGTGTTTTGTAAGTTGAGGACAGCTTTCTATAGTATGGTGTTTGACACAGGGATGAATCGTGTATGTTCCAAGCAACTACAGTAGTGACAGCTAGAGGCTGTGCTAGCTAGGGTTGTTGGGAGTTGCAGTACAACAACATCTGTGTTTTGATTTGGCCCGGAATAAGACCAGTGTTTGCTACATTGGGCCCTCTAAGGGGAGGGTGTCTATAACGGTGGTGCCACAACAGAGAAAATCCTCTTGCATGTCCTCACACGGTATGTTGCTCCCCTTGATGGGAGACACAGAGAAGGTCCCTTACAACAGACCTCATTTCTCTGCCAGGTGTATGTATGTAGGGATAGGCTCTGGTATTGGCAATTAGAAGGTTGAGGTAAACCATATTAGTAGCTTTGGTCTTGCCCTTTTCCAATTTCATACAGTGGGAATGTGAGCCCTAAGAAGGATCCCCACTCCTCCATGAATCCCTTTTATTGTTACATCCCCACACATTTAATGCATCAGCATGGTGAATGGTAGATGGATGTGATAACACATATGTATCATCATCTCTGGACTTCGGATTATGTGACATTTCGCCTCTCCCCTCAGGATTCATACGGAGATACCCCCCTCCATTACGCCATCACAGCTGACTTCAAATGCATCATTGAAGCCCTCACGGAAGTCCCCAGCATCGATTTCACCATCCAGAACCGACAAGGGTTCAACTTGTTACACCATTCTGCTCTGAAGGGGAACAAGCTGTAAGAAATACTTACATTTTACAAATTAAAAATCAGGGTGGAAAGCAGGGATGAAGTGGGCTAGGTGGTATCATGCTCCAAGCAACATAGGTGGGTGGGTTTTTTTTTGTCAAACTTAATTTTTATGAACTAACACACCACTGCTTGCCCCATTCCCATTGGCTGAGTTTCTGTGATTTCATAGAAGTTGCATGAATGTTTTAACCAGTTCGGAGAAAACTATTAGCATTAGAATGTTGCCAGGTAGAATTTCTGTCTGGGAAGGGAGAGGTTTGGTGAGTCTCTAGGGGAAATTTCTTAAATTTGCAAAAGGCTACAGAGTATAAGATATAAAAGAGTATAGTAGGACCCCTGTATCCACTGGGGATTGATTCTGGGGGTGTGTGGATACTGAAAATCGTGGGTAATAGCGAACACCATTGAAAATAATTGGACTTCTGGTTTAACATACCATAGAGTTGCCTTGGAGGACCTAAAATTGACTAGAGAGGACACATTTTCTAGGAAGACTCTATGGTAGGTGTGCTGTTTTGTGTCCCATGGAAAATTGAACCAGTGGATAATGAATCAGTGGATACAGGGGTCCTACTGTAGCTGGCTTTAGCTTCATTCCCATGCACATTTACCTGGGAATAAACTCTGTTTAAGAGCCAGTGTGGTGCAGTGGTGTGAATGTTGGACTAAGACCCTGGGGGATCAGGGTTTGAATGCCTGCTTGGTCATGGCAATCAGCTGGGCATGTCATATTCTCTCAGCCTCAGAGGAAAGCAATGGGAATCCTCTGAGTAAAGATTGTCAAGAAAACTCTGTGAGAAGGTTGCCATAAGTCAGAGTTGACTTGAAAGTACATAACAACAACAAAGATCAATTTAATGCAGCGGGACTTACTCATACATAAACATGGATAGGGTTGATCTTTATTAGATTCATACTCCCCGCCTCCCCCCCCCATACTTGGTAGTATTCAGTTTTGTAGCTTTTACATTTTATGTTTTGTCTATAGCCTTGGGCAAAACCGTAAAAAAAAAGTTTGATAAATTGTGGTTTAGTTTCCATGATTGGATAAAATATTGACCCATGGAGAAAAGGAACTTACGTGAACTTCTGGGGGAAAATATACTGTATGTACAGGGAGATATTTATGTCAGAAGTAAGGAATCTGTAGCCCTTCAGATGTTGTTGGTCTCCAAATTCCATCAGCCCAGCCATTGTGGCCAATGGTGAGGGATGCTGGGAGTTGGAAAGCCACAGGCGATTACAAAGAACAGAACTAGTTTTAAGTGGGTCAGTGTTCCTCCTGATGGGAATCATAGAATCATAGAGTTGGAAGAGATTACAAAGGCCATCTAGTCCAACCCCTGTCATTTCATGTGTTGTTGTTCATCTAAGGTTGTATTTATCTAATTTTGAGACCGGCTAAGTAACAGATTGTTGTTATTATGTCCTGATATGTAAAACCATAGACTTCAAAGAGGGTATACAGTAGGACCCCCTTATCTGCCGGGGATTGGTTCGGGGGGGGGGCACATGAATACCAAAAACCACGGATAATAGTGAACACCATTGAAAAATAATTGTACTTCCAGTTTAATATACCATAGAGTTGCCTTGGAGGACCTAAAATGGCTAGAGAGGACACATTTTCTAGGAAGACTAGGGTAGGTGTGCTGTTTTGTGTCCCGTGGATAATAGAATCAGTGAATAACAAATCAGTGGATACGGGTGTCCTTATTGTATTTCTTTTTTGCACCACTATAGGTGTTTCTCTCATTATGCGGCTTCAGGAGTGTGGCCCTCAGTTTCCTGATGTCTAGTGGGACTTTATCCTATTAGTGTATTTATTTATTAGTGGATAAAAGATGGGACAGAAAGTGCTAGAATGGGGTTCCTGGTAGATAATGTATCTGAAGACCAGCATTTGTGGCCTCCTAACCTAAAGTGTTGTGCTGAGAAATTTACCTGGAAGATGAATGCTTCTCCCTATCTTTCCCTCTTGTCCTTTGTAAGATCAATGGCTCTCAACCTTTAGCCCTCAGACATTTGGGACTTCACCTACCAGAAGCCCCAGCCTGGAGGTCAGAGATTCTGGGAACTGAAGTCAAAACATCTAGGGAACCAAAGGTTGAGAGCCACTGTTCTAGAGCATCAGTGCAAGAAGCTGAAGATTTTAACTTCCCCTCCTGACCTTACTATCAGTTTTTGAGATGAATAGTCCATGCCTCTCGCTTTTCCTCTCCCTCTATTTTCATGGCTGTCATCCTGGGTTTCCATCAGCACCCACCATTAAGAGGACATTAATAACTGCTGACTGGCCCTGTCTCTGTAAAGTATGTTTGCTCTGTGTGACAACTGATGCTCAAGACGCTCACTTTTTTTGCTCTCTTCGTTTTGACCCCCTTCTCCCAGAGCTGTCAAGAAGATCCTGGCAAGAGCCCGGCAGTTGGTTGACACCAAGAAGGAAGACGGATTCACTGCGCTACATCTTGCCGCCCTGAACAACCACAAAGAAGTGGCAGAGATCTTGATCAAAGAGGTAAATTGGAGGGCATGGGGGTTTCTCTCCACCCTCTCTCTGTGGGGTTCAGTGTTCAAAACCATCACATCCTCTCAAAATCCAAACAGTTTATGCTTTTTCTGTGGTGTATCCAAGAAGACCTGTGCCTGCATGAAAGGACTCTGCACAAACACCCAGACCAAAGAGCATGCCAGGATGTGTACTTCCTGGCATAGGGGGAGAAAGAACATGTGTCATGTACAGTAGGATCCCCTATATCCACTGGGGATTGGCTCAGGGTGTGTGTGTATACTGAAAATCGTGGATAATAGTGAATACCATTGAAAATAATGGGACTTCTAGTTTAAAATGCCATAGAGTTGCCTTGGAGGATCTAGAAAATGGCTAGAGAGGACACATTTTCTAGGAAGACTCTATGGTGGGTGTGCTCTTTTGTGTCCAGTGGATAATTGAATCAGTAGATAATGAATCAGTGGATATGGGAGTCCTACTGTACTCTCTTTTTTAGACTCAGTAGCCAGGAGCTTCAGGGTTAAACAGTAAGCTTTCTTACTAACAGAAGTTTAAAGAGTGAACTATACAACATCGTTGCTTCGAATGAAGTTCAAAGGAAAAGCGGAATAACATAATGCATTTACAATCAGCTAAATCTGGTGGGCAACTCACTCATTGGTTATCATTGTAGCTGCAATATCCTCCCAACCATTTTCTCTAGAGCAGTGGTTCTCAACCTGTGGGTCCCCAGATGTTGTTACAGCCAGGTGGTCCTTCCAGTCATTAGTGAGGCTGAGAGTCCAATCCTACAGCCTCACTAATGACTGGGAGGACCACCTGGGCTGTCAAGGTGAGACCTCACAGGGCTCCTGGGAACTGTAGTCCAACAGCATCTGGGGACCCACAGGTTAAGAACCACTGCTCTAGCAAAACCCATCCTCCCTCAGCCATTCTCAGCACACCCATTTGTTACCATTTCAAAGGGAAGCAGAACATAAAGCAGTTACCACACAGTAACATCAGTCCACAAGATTAATGACAGGAAAAGGTTGCTTTATGACCTGGTCCTGACATCATGTAACCCAGAGGTACCACTTCTCCCACCTCCCACAAAAGCTGTGTTTCTATTTCCAGATGATTGCAACTTGTGGACCAGTTTATGGTCACTCTCTACCTATATTACCAGGGTTTTCTTTTCTTTTAAAATTATTTTTTTTAATCATAAAAGTGAATCTTACTCAGCATTAGCCATATGTATTTTGGAGGGGGGGCTTTTTATTGTGAAGATTTTTTTTAAAGAGGCTCCTTAAAATATTTTCATGCTGACATTGAAGGTCAAAACCATCTCAGGGTAATTTACAATTTTTTAAAAAAATACAATAGAATTATAAAATACAGTCGAACCATAGGGGTTCAGTTCCTGGACTTACCGCGGATACTGGAAACTACAGATCACAGCAAACCCTATTAAAATAATGAACTTCTGGTAAAAATATACCATAGAGTTGCATTGGAGAACCTAGAAGATATCTAGAGAGGACGCCTCTCTAGGTATTTTCTAGGATGACTGGTATGTGTCCCTCTTTTGTGTCTCACAGATAACTAAAAGCATGAATATTGGTTCTGCAGATACGGGGAGTCCAACTGTACAGTTGTCTGGAACAGCAATGTCAAATTTTATATTTCAGCCAGGACAAAAAGTAAAAATACATAGCTGTCGGTAACAGTTAAAACTAGAGCTTACAGAATATAAATGAGTATTGATTTAATTAAAAACAGACCGAAACAACCCTTTCATGGCCCATTTGGAGTAGTTCAGTGGGGTGTCTTACAGAAGGGCATTCTGTGAAGATGGTACCACCAGGAAAAGGCCCTGACTCTTCCAGTTACCAAACTGGTGGCCATCAGCAGGGGAGAAGAGGGGAGGATTTCTATAGTCTGTCTGTCTGAAGACCTAGTCAGGTTCATCTTGGTTTAGACATCAGATATCTAAATGGTTTCATTTAGTGTCGTTCAGATGATTCTCAGAATGGCTTGCTGGGATCAGTCTATGCTGAGCAATACTGTAATTATTTTATATCGGGGTGGACAAAGTGTGGCCTGCAGGCCACATGCAACCCTTGGGATCCATAAGTGCAGCCCCCAGAAGCCCCTCAAAGCCACCAGATCCCCCAATATTTTAAAAATCTTTTCCAGGCTGATTTTGGGGCAAATTTTTGCCCCAAACAACCCCAACTCCCCCAAAACCATGTAAAAAGAAAGCAGCTTGCTCCCCTAACCCCAAACCTCCCCAAAACAGACAAAAAAAAAAAATTGGCTGAAAATCAGCCAAAATGGCAACCAGAAGTGACATCATGTCACTTCAGTCATGCGGAAATGTGCTGCTGTGGCCCGCCAGGCAGGTGCAGGAAGGGAAAATGACCCCTGCACTGTTTTACAGTTGCCCACCCCTGCTTTATATGGAGCCATGCGGTCCCCACCATCTCAAGTTAAATGGAAAAGTCGGCAGGTGAAGGAGAAGTCCGTACTTGGCCTGAGACCCCCATAGAGAATTGCTGTTAGGCATGGCAGACAGTAATGTGCAAGATGAACTAATACAGTAGCACCCCCTATATCTGTGGAAGATTGGTTCTGGGGGCTCCCTGCGGATACTGAAATCCATGGATAACAGCAGACGCCGAACTTCCCTCCCCTGTCCACCCCTCGCCAGCTCTGCTGTGCCACCGGAACCCCCCTCCCCATGGGGAAGGGCGAAAGGAGGCGAGCTCTCCTCCTCTCTCCCTCCCTCCCTCCCCTGTCCACCCCCCTGCCATCACCAACAGGAGATAACTGAATCAGCAGATGGCGAATCAGTGGATACGAGGGTGCTACTGCATGTTTTAAAAAATCCTCATAAATGGGAGCGTGCATCAACTAATGGATCCATTAATGGATCCATTTCAAAAATGCACAGAAAAAACAGAGACATTTTGTTTCAGTAAGGAAAAATTTGCTCAGAACTGGAGGTTTTTAAACAGGGGCTGGATGGCCATTATATTTGCACTAGCCATTCCCAGCGTAACATGCGCCATTAAAAAACTCCCCAAAAATGCCTGGTAGACCATACAACCCTATAAGTTAGGTAGATAGATTTTAAAATTCCTCCTCCCCATTCTCAGCGTTCCACACTTTTCCTGGAACTGCTGAGGGTGATTCACTCTGTTGCCCTGCAGCCACTGCAGTTGACTGTCTGGGTGCCATTGCAGTGGCAGCAGTGGTGTTCCCCCACTGCCACCACTGCCACCAGTTGTAGTCCCGTTGGCAGACAGCCCATTATTGCCACCAATGCCAGTTGTCTGCCTGGGCCACAGACTGAGTGACAGGAGTGGACTGTGAGGTGGAGAGGGAATTTGCATGTGGGTGGTGATTGGTTGGGTATGTTTCCTGAGCAGCCAGTCAGCACACTGGGAAAGGCAACATACCCAAGAGAATTATATATATAGATGTATGTTGGTTAGCCAGTCAACATCAGTGTTGTTCTCCCTACCCGTAACAAATCCTAATTTTTTCAGGGCCGCTGTGATGTCAATCTCAAGAACAACCGTAACCAGACGCCCCTACACCTGGCAGTCACACAGGGGCACATGGAGATGGTACAGATGCTGGTGAGCGAGGGCGCAGATGTCAACGCTGAAGATGAGGATGGCGACACTGCCATGCACATTGTTCTGGAGAGGGAGCACTTGGTGTCCATCATGGCTGAGCAACAGCAGGAAGGGGAAGAGAGCCTTTTTGCTAAGGTAAGAAGCATTGAACCATAGAGTTGGAAGAGATCACAAGGGCCATCCAGTCCAACCGCCTGCCATGCAGGAACACGTAATCAAAGCACCCCCAACAGATGGCCATCCAGCCTCTGTTTAAAAACCTCCAAAGAAGGAGACCCCCACCACACTCCGAGGCAGTGTATTCTACTTCCGAACAGCTCTTACTGTCAGGACGTTCTTCCTAACGTTTAGGTGGAATCTCTTTTCCTATTGTTTGAACCCATTGTTCTGTGTCCTAGTCTCTGGAACAGCAGAAAACAAGGTTGCTCCATCCTCAGCATGACATCCCTTCAAATATTTGAACATAGCTATCATGTCACCTCTCAACTTTCTCTTCTCCAGATTAAATATACCCAACTCCCTAAACCACTCCTCATAGGGCATAATGAGCTAGATGAAGGTTTGGGAAACTATTAGGCTGAAAGCCAAATTGAATCTGAGACATTATGGGGGGCCACAGAATGGGTGAAAACCCCATAAATAAGCTAGTGGTATTATGGGAAAGACAGTGTGGCCATTTGCAGAAATCCAGAGGTCTAGATTTGGATTCAGCCATAGACGTCTTTGACTCCATGGTAGAGCTTGGATGTGGTTTGCTGCATTGCACCTTTTCCAACGGCCAGCCTTTAAGGCAGAAAATAGGTTTATTTGCACACATTGCTTGCCTTTAAAATGTCTTAAAGTAGTGCTTCTTGGGATATCTGATATGGGGGACTGGTAATCCCCCAGAGTGCCACAGAATGGTACTATCTTTGTGCCCACTGACTAAAAATGTTTCTTCCTTTCCTGGAAGATTACCAGGCACTCAGCAGCCAATGGTTCATGGATGGGCACCAGTGCAGGGACCAACCTAGGTTCAGTCCCTGGCATCTTTGGTTTAAAGTAGCAAGTGATGGGGAAGACCCTTCTCTGCCAGAGACCTTGGAGAGCAGCTGCCAGTCAGAGAAGAAGAGTGAGCTAGGTGGACAAATATCTGACTTTCTATCTGGTAGTACACTATAGTTGGGATCTTTTTGAGGAACTAGTCAAGCATAACTTGTATGTATAAAGCATAAAGACAGTTCCTGGTATACCCAATCAGTATTTTGCAAGCATGCACACAGCTCTCTCACTTCTGATTTGGTGGGCGAGGAGCTTATCAACCTATTGTGCAACAAATAAGGACCAGCCTCTTCTTCTGCTTGAGCCTCCAGGTTGGCAGGGTTTGCTGCTGGCACAGGTGTAGATAAACCTGTGCCAGGGTCCATAGGGCCGTTGCCTGCCATGTCCTCCTCTTCCTCTGATTCCGTACCATCATTCAGACTCACGGGGCATGGCACATAGGTTTGTGACAGAGCACCTCCTTTACTCACAGGGGCCCCCAGAACCAGCCCCTCACAGCTCCAGTTAAAAGGATTGGTAGGAAATTACGGAAGGACCTTCATTTGGGCATCATCTGGCCAGTGGCTTGTCCTCCTTTCCTTTTGCTGGTATCCTTGTCTTTTGACAGTTGGCCATGGATCGAAAGAACTTAACCAGAAGCAAGTTCAAGGAATTTATGTTTCTTAAAGCTCTAGGCCTGCCTCATGCACTCATGTACACAATTGAATAAAAGTGGGAGAAGGGGAAGATAGCATGACCATCTGCTGTGACTGCAGGAAGTGTTTGCCGTGGAGTTTGGTTCACTGGGTTAGATCTTGGGCTAGTGGAGTTTTGCGGCCTCTTAAAACCATTCCTCCATTCCAGCTCCAGGCTTCCGGTTTCCTTGGCAATGTTGAGCTGAATGTGGGGACTGCCATTGCATGCTACTTGGCACAAGAAGGGGCTGACATCAACTACGCCAACCACAGGGGCAAGTCTCCCCTTGACCTCATCTCGGATGGGAGTATAATGCAGCTCATCAAAAACTTCTCCCAAAAATTCAGGTAGGATCAGCTGCATTGTCTCTGGAGTGGACCTCTCCTTGTTGTTCAGTGGTGGAAACTAAAACTGTGTCCTTATTCAGATGGACCCACTCTTCTCTTTGTTGTAGAAACATACCATGCATGGAGTTAACTAAGGATTTAAAGATCAGGTATGCTCTGAGTGTGAAGGGGTGTTGAGCAAAGCAATGAGCCTGACCCTCCATTTCAGGATCCCAGGAGCCTTACCTGGCAATGGCAGGCTATTGAGAGCATGGAAATAATGCGTAAAAATTAATTCATTATCCTAATTTGTTAAAAGATTATGTGCGAGTAACAATTTGCATGATTTTGGCATTACTGAGCATTTCTAGTTGTTGGGTTTTTTTTTAATTCAGCAATTTAACTAACAAGTTAGTTGATTGTTTAAACATTAACACATTGGCACAAATGCCAACTTTTGCAAGGCTTGGGGCTACATTTTTCTGATGAGTTCCAGGGCTTATAGGGTCAAAGCATCAGGTCATTTTGATTAGACAATGACATCCTCTACCAGCCCCATCAGGTTTCTGCTTCCTTAGAGTTTAGCTATAATCTTCAAAGCAATTGTATGCGGAAACAGATTTTAAAGCAGCAAGCCCTGATTGTTGATACAAATCAACATAACTGCCTGCAATTTTTTTGTTGATATTACTATAAGGGCTATGTGGATTTTGCATTTGTAAAGTCGGAGGGAATTTCTTTCAGCTCAAGGGCTGAATTCATTTCCAAGGAAAATCTTGAAGGCCACATTCTGGTAGACATAGAATCATAGAGTTGGAAGAGACCACAAGGGCCATCCAGTCCAACCCCCTACCATGCAGGAATACACAATCAAATCATTCCCGACAGATGGCCATCTAGCCTCTGTTTAAAAAACCCCAAAGAAGGAGACTCCACCACACTCCCAGGCAGTGTATTCCACTTCCGGAACAGCTCTTACTGTCAGGAAGTTCTTCCTAATATTTAGGTGGAATCTCTTTTCCTGGAATTTGAGTGCATTGCTCCATGTCCTAGTGTCTGGAGTAGCAAAAAACAAGCTTGCTCCATCCTCAGTAAGACATCTCTAATTAGTTAAAAAATTACAAAAAAGCCATGGTCATATTCAGCAGAGGCTAAAAATAAACCTAATTCCCTAATGCAACTAGTTAAAATACTCCTGTTCTACTCTCGATAAGATGGAGTTCTGGTCTTTGGGTGTTCATGGGGCAGCTGGGAGTCAGGACGTCTTTGTCCAGCCTGCAACCAGCTCCCTGGGTGAGGCAGCCACCTCAGTCACTTTGTCTGTCTTTGGCTGCTGCCACACTGCAGAAATAACACAGTTTGACACCGCTTTAACTGCCATGACTCAATGCTCTGGAACTCTGAGATTTATAATTTTGTAAGATATTGAGTCTTCTTTATCAGAGAGCTCTGGTGCCACATCAAACAACAAATCCCAGGATTCTGTAGGATGGAGCCATGATAGTTAAAGCAGCATCAAGGTGCATTTTTTCAGCAGTGTGGCCACAGCCTCTGTACCTTGTGGCCCCCTGAGATTTTTATAAACTTTTTCTGGGAAACATCTGGAAGCTTTTGCACTCCACCTCAACTAGTCATCTCATTTGGTAATTGTCTCTTGTGTTCTCTCCATGAAGCTGACTCCCAATACAGTTGCTCCCCCGCATCCGCTGATTCGCCATCCGTGGATTCAATTATCCGCAGATGGCGACGGTGGGAAGGGTGGGCAGGAGGGGGAGGGAGGAGGTGAGCTCACGGGGGGGGTTGTGGTAGGCGGGCAGGGGAAGGAGGCAAACTTGCGACGGGGTTGCAGCAGGCAGGAGGGCAGGGGAAGGAGAGAAGAGGTGACCTTGTCAGGGGGGATTCTGGCACGGTGGCATGGTGGAGCTGGCGGGAGGGGGTGGGAGGAGGCGTCCTTTCAGGGGGGATTCCAGCGCATTCCCCACTCCCTTCTCTGTGTGTGGGGGGGGTGAGTTCCAGTGGGCAGGTGGGAGGCAACCTTTCAGGGGGGATTTGGTGCTGCAGAGCTGGTGGGCAGGGGAAGGAGAGAGGAGACAAACTTGCCTCCCCCTCCCTTCTCCAGGGTGGGGTTCCGGCATGGTGGGTGGGTGGGCAGAGGGTGCAGGTGGGTGGGAGGAGGGGTCCAGTTCAGCGGCAAGGGAGTGACCTCGTGTGTGTGGGTGTTCCGGCACGGTGGGCGGGCAGGAGGAAGGTTCCGGCACAGTGGCGATGGTGTTTGTTATTATCTGCAGATTCCATAATCCGCAGTGGGGCCCGGAACCAGTCCCCTACGGATGTGGGGGTCCTACTGTAAATGTAACTTAACCCAACACATCATTAACTCTTTGTTTACCTGGAGGGGAGACTGTATCCCTCGGCTGTGTTGTCCAGATAACAGGGAGAGCCCATTATCACAGAATGGAGGTCCAGAGTCTTGGAGGGGGTGCTGAGAAGGCCCTCTCCTATGTTCCCACCAGGTTTATATATGAAGATGGTGGGGCAGAAAGAGATGGGCCTCCCCAGAAAAGCTCAAAATGGGGGCAGGTTTGTATGGGAGATTACAGTCCTTCAAATAACCTGGACCTCAGCCATATGGGGCTTTATAGGTCATAACTACACCAGCAACTAAGCCTTGAGACATTTTTTAGAATGGGAGGGAAATGCATACAAAAGCTGGAAAATCACAACTATAGTTGCGTTCATCTGGGGGACCTCAGAAGTCTGGATTGGGATCCCAGGTAGACTGGATTGAGTCCAGCTTCTCCACACCTGCCTTAGAATCTCTTTTCCTTTTGGCTGAAAATTGTTGTGGTTTGAAGGGATTAAATACACAAATGCTTAGCAAATGCTCCATTGTTACAAAAAACAGCAACTGCTCAAACAAAAAATGGGGAAAGCAAGGCAGCAGAACTCCCCCATCTAGTCTCAGAAAGAACAAACGGATATCATATCAGGAGGTTTTTGGACCAGAAAAGGCCCCACGCATCACTCAGCAGGTGGCTGCATGGAAACAATTACTGTAAGAGCTCTGCTTGAACGTACTAATAACCAAACCAGATAAATTGCATGGCTTCCTTGTTTTCCTTTCTTTCTCCCCAATTCATTTATGTCATGTATTTCACTCTCAGTGGGTCAGATGTAGCAACATCTAAATGTAGTCCGAACTAAAGTGGACCCATTGAAATAAACAGGGCTTCGTTGATGTTGAACGGTCTGCTCTAAATGGGAACAAAATTGGATTTAGACTATGATCATAACAAAGTTTAGAAAAGTAGCTTTTGGGCTGCTCAGGGATTCAGGGATTGGTGCTCCAAAATACCAGCTTTCTCAAGCTCTGGATAATTAGAAATATAATCCACCCACAACATGCACTGATTTGGGCCAAGAGGAGTCAGGTCTTAATTGTCAAGTGATAGTGCGCACTGGGAACCTAAACAAGTCCAGGCAGCAAAAATAAACAGCAGAGTGTTTTTCCTCCAGGCATCTGAATAAAGGCATAGACACAGGCTTTGTGTCTAAACTAAACTTATTTTCAGCTTCTGCACAGCCCAGGTCCTGGGCTCTGAGCCCAGCAAATATTGATCCATTTACCCAGCTAGCTTGCTTCTGCAAACTGCAGACTGTTTATTATATTCCTGCTCTTTACAGGATAAATCTACTGCATGTCCCAATATCCTGACATTAATGTGGTTGTTGAGATACTTGGTAAGGTTGATGCAGTCACTAAAAAGACCTTGCTGCTAGCAAAGACAGCTGAATGCCATCTCTTTCTCGTTCTCTTTTTCACACACCAATTTGGGTGGTTCCAGAGAACAGCGAGACTCCTTGGAGAGCGCCACGGTGACCTGCAGCCTGAGGCGAGTCCACGCAACCCCCAACACCATGACGAACCTCAGCGTGGCAAAGCTGGCCGCTCCTTCAGAGTGCCTAGTCTGCTCAGAGCTGGCACTCCTTGTCCTCTTCTTCCCTTGCCAGCACAGCATCGTGTGTGAAGGTATCACTATGGCATATGACCTCTGGCCCTGGAGGTCCTTGTTTTCATTTCTCATTCAGGCTGCTTTCTTGGGGCTCACAGGGAATTGTACAGAGCTGCCACCGTTGCCTGTAAAATGAAATTATGCAAGATTTAGCTCCCCCCATGAATCATAGAATCATAGAGTTGGAAGAGACCACAAGGACCATCCAGTCCAACCCCCTGCCATGCAGGAACACACAATCAGACACACAATGACAGATGGCCACCCAGCCTCTGTTGAAAAACCTTCAAAGAAGGAGACTCCACCACACTCCGGGGCAGTGTATTCCACTTCCAAACAGCTCCTACTGTTTTCTTCCTAATGTTTAGGTTGGAATCTCTTTTGCTGGAGTTTGAACCCATTGCTCCGTGTCCTAGTCTCTGGAGCTGCAGAAAACAAGCCTGCTCCATCCTCAGTATGACATCCTTTCAAATATTTAAACATGGCTATCATGTCACCTCTTAAGTGTATGTCTGGTGCATCGTTTATTGCATCTCCAGTATCGGGGAATGAGACCGACAGGCATGTGTGCACATACACACAAATACAGTGGGCCTCCATATCTGCGGGTTCAATATCTACGGATTTGAGCATCTACAGAGCATTGCTGCATACCTAAAATGGTGCCCACACCTAAAATGGCATTGTTGCATACCTAAAATCATGGTGCCCATACCTAAAATGGCACCACTGCATGCATAAAATCTTAGGGCCCATAACTAAAATGGTCCTACTCATTGATTACTGTAGAACTCAGCCGTCTGCAGTTTTTGCTATCCACAGGGGCTTCTGGAACCCAACCCCTGTGGATATAGCGGGCCCACTGTATACATATGTACTTTGTTGTTGCTGTTGCATGCCTTCAAATTATTTTTGATTTATGGTCACCCTAAGGTAAACTTATCATAAGATTTTCTTGACAAGATTTGTTCAGAGGGGGGTTGTCTTTGCCTTCCTCTGAAACAGGGTGTGTGACATGCCCAAGGTCACCCAGTGGGAAGTCGAAGGCTTTCACGGCTGGCATCCATAGATTTTTCTTGGTTTTTTCCTGGGCTGTGAGACCGTGTTCTGGAATAGTTTCTTTCTGACGTTTCACCTGCATCTGTGGCTGGCATCTTCAGAGAAAATGAAGATGCCAGCCACAGATGCAGGTGAAACATCAGAAAGAAACTATTCCAGAACACGGTCTCACAGCCTGGAAAAAAACAAGGAAAATCTAAAGTCACCCAGTGGGTTTTCATGATTGAGCGAGAATTTGAACCCTAGTTTTTCAGAGTCCTAAGAGATGATCAGATGACCTAAATATAGCAGCACAGGGATGCCATGAGATCGTGAAAGGGCTTCCCTTTCAGATAACGTCGTTCATAGGTCGTCATGCTCCCGTGCCCCTTCCATCCCCCCAGCACTCCTTTTTATTCATGGGCTAAGCCGTGAATGGATCTGTTGTTCCGTTTCTGTAACGGAACGATGGGTGAGTGAAAAGGTGGTCCGTTATGCTGACGTGATGCCAGCATCACTGGGACGTCCATGCTGAACACTTCTGGATGCTGGTTGGGCCAATGAGGTGACACACTTGTTTGTACCCTCCCCAATTTACTTGTATTTTTTAAAGTGTGTTTTTGTGCTTGGTTTGAGTTTTTGGTGTTTCTTTTTCTTTTTGAATTTCCTGTGCGATTGTCCTCTCGTGAGAATGGCCGGGATTTCCATTCCACTCCACTCCTAGGCTGCCGGAGGGGAGGGAAAGAAGCAGCAAAGATAGGCCTGTGAAACTTATATTTTTATGGTGTTACAGGGATGGAAATGGGGCAGAAGAGGAGATAGCAAGACAGGGACGCTATTTTTGTCCCCGTCTGATAATCTCCCTAGTCAAACAGCCAACCAGTAAGTACTGGTTCTACAGTACTTACACAAACAACACACATTTAAAATTTTCTTGGCATTTAACATCAGAGAAGCTCTCTTAACAGTTTATAAGATTATTTCTATATCCTGCTCACTGCTTGATCTATTTATAGGTTTGTGTTTCTTTTTTTATGTAAAGAAAATAAAATGTTGTGTGGGAGATAGAATAATAAATAAATCTCTGTCAGTTTCAACCATTTTTCATCTTCCTTCCACTGCCTACCTCTGTAGAGTGCTCCAGAAGGATGAAGAAATGTATCAAATGCCAGGTGACAATTACCAGGAAGTTAAAGCAAGGTAAGTGGAGTTCACCTTGCTCTCTGGCCATCCCACCCTTTTAAAGTCCAAAAGCGCAAAGTAGTCATTGCATTTGAAGAGGGCAAGTACTGTAGTGGAGCAGGATAAGCACTGGATTTGCCCATAGAGGGTCCCAGGTTCAAATTCTGGCACCTTCAGGAAGAAGGTTGCAAGTAACGGAATGACTGCTGCAGGGATGCTGGGCAGCTGCTGCCAGTCAAAGCAGACGCTTCTGGGGACAAGCACTAATTCCCCAGCATTACCTGCAGGAGCCTAGCAGGTTCTAGGCAGGTTCAGAACCAGCTCAAAACAATGCTGTGCCCGAGGGTAACCAAGGTTGATGGTATGGAAAAGGACAGGTTGCTCACCTGTAACCATAGATCTTCGAGTGGTCTTCTGTGAATTCACACAGTTGGGTTTATTCCTGCGCCTGCGCAGTGCATACGGAACCTTCTAGTATCGCTAGGCAGAATGTGCATAGATACATTTTTGGCGGTAACTCCGCCCACCATAATGGTCCCTTAAAAGGCTCTCCCGCCCAAATCCCCTCAGTTCCTTGAATGAAGCCGCAGTAAGCAGCATCAGGAACATTAAGCACATATGCAATAGTAGGACACAGAGGGGAGGATGGGCGGGTCTGTGTGAATTCACAGAAGACCACTCGAAGATCTATGGTTACAGGTGAGCAACCTGTCCATCTTCTTCGTGGTCTCTGTGAATCACACAGTTGGGTAGACTAGCAAGCTTCCCCATTGGAGGAGGGTGTGTCCTGCAGCATAAACGAGGACTGTTTACCCTAGCCTTAAAAGGGAATGTATGTCACTACTCATTTATTTCCATTCCAAAATTTGTTTGGGTTTTTTTTGCACATTCCGCAAATTTTAACTATTGTAAATATAGCCATATACGCATGTCAATGCAAAAGTAGACTAACCATGAACCAACCAACAGTGAAAAAAGTCAACATGGATATAGTCAATCAATGTATGGATGACAGAAGTACTGCCCTCCCAAAGGCAGCCTCGCTCCTAGAACGAGAGTCCAGTCTATAATGAGAGATGAATGTCAATGGTGAGGACCACGTCGCAGCACGGCAGACGTCCTCCAGGGGCACTCCTGAGAGGAATGCAGTCGAAGCAGAGACAGCTCTCGTAGAGTGTCCTTGAATTCGTGAAGGCAGCGGCTTCTTGGCCAGTTCATAACAGAGGGCGATGGTAGACGTAACCCACTTGGACAGCTGCTGTGATGAAATCGGAGCACCCCGTTTGGAGTCAGCATAGGAGACGAAGAGCTGGGGTGATTGTCGGAATGGAGCAGTCCGTTGTAAATAGAAGGCAAGCGCCCTTCTAACGTCCATGGAGTGGAGGGTCCGTTCGAATTCATCCTTCGGGTCCTGCATCAACGCCGGTAGGACAATAGGTTGGTTGAGGTGGAAGCTAGACATGACTTTAGGGAGAAAGGAAATGTCCGGCCTCAGGACCACCTTATGCTTATGGAAGCAGAGGTAAGGAGGGTCCGATCGTAGAGCACAAAGCTCTCCGGCCCGGCGGGCGGAGATGATAGCCACCAGAAAGGCAGTCTTCCAAGTCAGCAGACGGAGGTCTGTCGAAGCCAGAGGTTCAAACGGACGCCTCACCAACTGAGATAGAACGAGCTCAAGGCTCCAGGCCGGTACGGGTTCGAGAACTGGAGGATGGAGGTTGACATATCCTTTCAGGAATCTCTTCACCATCGGGTCCTGGAAAGGGGATGGCCGATGGAATTCGACGGATATAGCAGCCAGATAGCCTCGAAGAGACGATACCGAGAGTCCTGCCTTCGATAAGTCTAGGAAGAATTCGAGGACCGTCGATACTGAGCAGGAGTCGACGGTCAGTCTCTTAGCTGTCAGGAACTTCTCGAATCGGCTCCACTTATAGAGGTAGGCTTTACGTGTCGAGGGTTTCCTGGCAGCATCAATGACCGCTTGAACCTCTTGAGGCATAGGAGGCTGGGGGGGAGGTTGAGGAGGAAACACAGTCACGGAAGGATCCTCCAGGCCGTCAGTCGGAGTGAGTCGACGTCTGGATGTCTCACCTTGCCTTGCTGGATGGTGAGGAGGTCCGGTCTGCTTGGAAGGCGAAGAAACCGACGCCTGGCCAGATGTAGCAGTGGAGCAAACCACGGCTGTCGGGGCCACCATGATGTAATGAGGATCGCATTCGCCCGATCCCGTCGAAGCTTGGCGACGACTCTTGTCAGTAGCGGAATTGGGGGGGAAAGGTACAGGAATGGTCCGTTCCACTGGTACAGGAACGCATCCCCTCTCGAGTCCTCGTGTCTTACTCTGGAGCAAAATTGGGTGCACTGAGCATTCTGGGCAGTCGCGAAGAGGTCCAGTAGAGGGGTCCCCCAACGATGGAAAAGATCGGAGACTACCTGCCGATGCAACATCCACTCGTGGACGTTGGAATTGGAACGGCTCAGTCCGTCGGCAAGAATATTGTCCTCCCCTGGGAGATGGATGGATTGTAGGGAGACATTCCTTTCCACGCACCAATCCCAGATCTGCAGAGTGAGTTGAAGGAGCTGGGGAGACTTGGTACCGCCTTGCTTGTTTATGTAATACATTACAGAGGTGTTGTCTGTGATCAGAAGGACGGTCCTGTTCCGAACCAGCACCTCGAACGCTCGAAGAGCTTTGTGGACCGCCAGGAGCTCTAAGACGTTGATGTGGAACGTCTTCTCTTCGTTGTTCCATAGGCTCTGAATCTTGTGGTAGCCTAGATGAGCTCCCCAGCCGAGTAGGGATGCATCCGTCGTGAGGGAGACGGTCGGCTGCGGAGGGTCGAAAGGAAGGCCGGAGAGGACATTCTGAGGAAGGAGCCACCAATCGAGTGAACGTTGGACCGCGCAGGGCATCGTCAAGAGCTTCTCGGGGGAGTCGTGCAAATGGTCGAAGACCGTCAGGAACCAATGTTGGAGCGGACGGAATCGAAGCCTGGAGAGGGGGGTGACGGCCGTAGTCGCTGCCATGTGACCCAACAGCACTTGGATGCCGCGTGCCCGGACCCTTCGTGAGCGGCGACAACCATGAATCAGGGACCGTAGGGTGATGAACCGGTCCTCTGGAAGATAGGCTGCAGCTGAGACAGAGTCCAGTCGGGCACCGATGAACTGAATCACTTGCGTAGGATTCAAGTGGGACTTCTCCATGTTGACAACAAGTCCCAGGGTATGTAGCACATCTAGGGTAAAGCTGACATCTTTCTCGAGTTGGTCCTTCGAATCCGTTACAAGGAGCCAGTCGTCGATATACGGGAAGACTATGACTCCGCGTTGTCGAAGGTAGGCGGCCACTGGTGCCATGCACTTCGTGAAAACTCTCGGTGCCGTAGAGAGTCCGAAGGGTAAGACACGGAATTGGTAGGGCTCTGTCCCGATTTGAAATGCCAGAAATCTCCTGTGGGCAGGATGGATCCCCACATGGAAGTAAGCGTCCTTGAGGTCTATGGATGCAAACCAATCCCCGCGTTGGAGGAAGGGGAGGATGAGCGCAAGCATAGTCATCCTGAATTTCTTGGGGACGATGTACGAGTTCACCCCTCTGAGATCGAGGATGGGACGGAGGCCCCCGTCTTTCTTCGGTACCAGGAAGTATTTGGAGAAAAAACAGAGGTGGCTATGCTCGGGATCCACAGGCTCGACAGCTCCTTTCTGAAGTAGGGTCTGAACTTCCTCGAGGAGGGGAGGGGAGGGCGGCGTTATCCTGATCCGACCTGTTGGAGGTTGCTCGTCGAACTCGATCCAGTAGCCTTGTTGCACAATTTTCAGTACCCAGCGGTCCGATGTTATCCGGGACCAGGCGTCCTGGAACGACGAAAGGCGATCTCCAAACAGGGGGTTCTAAAAGAAAAGGGAAACATCATCAGGAACGGAGAGGCAATCAAAATCTTCGTTTGCCCTGGTCCTTTGGCCATTGTTTAGAGGGCAGCCAGTACCGAGAAGTGGACCCCTGGCTCCTCACCGAAGAGGTGGAGGACATCGGTTGTTGGAACCGGGGGCGCCTTGATGACTGAGGCGTGCCACTTCGTCTGAATGGCTGAGCATAGGAAGAGGTATGCCAAGCCGAACGATGCCTGGGTCGGTACGCAGAAGATGAGGTCGAGGGCATACCGTACTTCCGCGCGGTGGACCTCATCTTCTGCGTAAATTCCAGCTTTTCATCCGTCAAGGCGTTAAAGAGGCCGGAACTATCAAAGGGCATGTCCTCTATCGTTGCCGATGCTTGAGTGGACAACCCGGAGGACCGTAACCAAGCATGCCTCCGTAGGGCAATGGACCCAGCTACAGTTTTTGCTGCGCAGTCAGCAACGTGGCATGCAGAGTTCATCTGCTGTCCTACTAACAGCTGTGCCTCTCCTTGAATGGCCTCTGCAAGCCGGCGACGCTCATCAGGCAGGTCCTGTATAAGTGGCAGCATCCTCTCCCAAAGAACCTGCTGATAAGCGCCCATACACGCCGAATAGTTTGCGATCCTAAAACTGAGGCCGGCCGCAGAATACAACTTCTTTCCCATGATGTCCAATTTTCTTCCTTCGGGATCAGATGGAGTAAACTGGGCTCGCCATTGCCTTCTGGGCTGCACAGCTTCAATGACCACCGAATTTGGCTTAGGGTGTACTTGAAGCCAATCTATACCATCACGGGACACTCTGTATAATCTGTCTATCCTCTTTGAAGTCGAGGGTATGGAGGAGGGATTCTCCCAAGAACCCTGAGTCAACTTGAGAAGGGATGGCAACACCGGTAGACAAGTCGCAGGGGGAGTTCTGAACTTGAGCCTCTGAGAGATAGGATCTAAGGGCTCAGAATCCTTCTCTGTGACCTTGAGTTCTAGAGCATGAGCCATTCGAACCACCTGCTCAGCAAAAGAGCGGACGTCGTCCGTTGGCGAGGACGTGTCATCTTCCAGGAGATCAGGTTGCGGAGATGGTAAGAATGGCAGGTACCCCTCCGAGGACTCAGAGGAAGACGAAGAATCAGAGGAGGAACACAGCGATCGACGCTGATCTGGTAGGGATGTAGAGTGTGGCGGCGGTGTAGGCGGACGCGGAGCAGAAGGCAGTGGAGGCAGGGGTCGGATTGGTGATGCCTGACAGGATGCATCCCTAAGAGTCGGTCTCGACGGCTCTCTTAGCAGGGAGGATACTTTGTCCCCTCCATGGAAGGAGATCCGGGGTGGCGACAAGGTAACGGCATGAAGTGTTGCAGCCTCTGAGGTAAGGTGGAAGACCCGTTCAGAGGCGGCTCCGGTCATCGATCGTTCCGTCAGTGGGGCTGCAAGGACCGATCTAGCCAGGTCGTATGCGCCGTAGGTCATTTCGTCCTCCCGAAGCCTGGACGTCGATGGTATAGGCTCATCAAGTGTCTCCCGCGGTGCAGTCGCCGATTGTTGGAGAAGCTCCGACCTGGAGACAAGTAAAGCGGGTGAAGGGCCACGAACCCGTAAAGGATGCTCCTGTTCATCCGGAGAGCCCACCTCGACCTCCACGACCTCCAGCGAAGGAGTAGGGGTTGGAGATCTAGAGCGTGGACGCTCGGCCTCGACTCCACGATCCCGAGGAGATGGATCAGGTCGGACCGCAGGGGTCTCCGACGTTGAAGCAGCTGGCAGGGGCTGCTGAGGCTGATGAGGAGCTGGCGGCCTCTCTTCCAACTGTGGACGCTTGGCCTTCTTCTTTTTGTGGGCCTTGTCCTTCGACGAAGTCGACGACTCCCGGTCCCTGCTCGAATCCTTGGGGTCTGTTCGGTCCCGAGATCGGGCCCTAGGATCAGTAGTCGAGCTCGAGGGAGTCTGGCGTGCGGTCGAGGCTGGTTTAGAGGCATGTTTGTGTGAATGCCTCACCGGCTCGGGATCAGACGCCACAGATCGTCTCCTGGATGGACTTGGAGAACGGCGTCGTTTTGCAGGTGAAGATTTCGATGAAGGGGATCGTCCCCGGTGCTGGGAGGAAACCCCTTGTTCCACAGCCGGAGTAGACGCTGCCGATGGTATGAGGGCCTTTTCGTACAGAAAGGACTTCAGGCGAGAGGAGCGGTGTTTTCTCGCCTGCGGGGTTAAAGCCCGGCAATGTACGCACGCGTCCACATTATGGGTCTCGCCCAAACATATCAGACAACGAGAATGGCCATCTGAGCTAGGAAGCTTGGCTTGGCACACCACACATCTTTTAAAGCCGGCTTTTGAGGCCATGGTCAATAAAAAGCGAGATATCCAAGCCAAATAGGGGCAGGAGGGTCGCCGAAGTCAAACAATCCAAGTCAAGCCGAGAGGTCAGAGATCGTAACCAGAGCAGAAGCGGCGCGAAAAAAGCCGTAGTCCGAAAGCCAAGCCAGTCGTATGGTCAAAGTAGCCGGGGAAACAGAGAAATCGTGGTCAAGAAAACAGTCCGAGTCAGAATCCAAAAGAGAAAGTAATCAACAGCGAACGAAGGTTCCTTTCAAGCTGCTAGCGCGGCGGGAAAAAAAAGGAACTGAGGGGATTTGGGCGGGAGAGCCTTTTAAGGGACCGTTATGGTGGGCGGAGTTACCGCCAAAAATGTATCTGTGCACATTCTGCCTAGCGATACTAGAAGGTTCCATATGCACTGCGCAGGCGCAGGAATAAACCCAACTGTGTGATTCACAGAGACCACGAAGAAGATCCATTGACAATTATGATAGACCCATCAGGGCTGCATTTTCCTGAGAGATCCCATCAAACACTCAAAATGTGCTGGGCACATCACTGGCAGAGTGTGCGGGGAATGGGGAGAGGACTTTTTTGAATTACAAGTTCCTCAATCAGCAGTGGCCATGCTGGTTGGAGAATTCTGAGCGTTGCAATCCAACAGAGTAACTTTTCCAAGAACCTACATTCAAACTGGAAGCATATTGACAGCCAGTTCACTTCTTTTAAGACTGGCAATATATGCTGTTTATATGATACAGGTTGAGTCTTCCTTACCTGAAATGCTTGAGACTAAAGGAAGTTTGGTTTTTGGAACATTTTGGATTTTGGAATACATGCATATCTACATATATAAAAATCTTGGGTATGTTGCCTTTCCCAGTGTGCTGATTGGCTGCTCAGGAAACACACCCAACCAGTCACCATCCACATGCAAATTCCCTCTCCACCTCACAATCCACTCCTGCCACTCAATCTGTGGCTCAGATTGGGACCCAGACAGTCAATTGGCGGTGGCGGCGGTTGTGATCCCCCTGTGACGGGACCCAGACAGTCAACTGGTGGTGGCGACGGCGGTGGTAGGGCAACAGAGTGAGTTACCCTCAGCAATTCCGGGAAGTGTGGAACACTGAGAAGAAGGAGGAAGAATGTAAAGATCCACTGGCCTACCTTACAGGGTTGTCGTGATATCTACTGGGCATTTAAGGTGGAGTTTTTTTACCAGTGTATGTTGCACCAGGTACAGCTAGCACATAATGAAATATCTTGGAGATGCGACCCAGGTCTAAACGCAACATTCATTTAAGTTTCATATATACCTTATACACATAGCCGGAAGGTAATTTTATACACAATATTTTTAATAATTTTGTGCATGAAACAAAGTTTTGGAAATCACAGTGTCACTGTCTCAGTCACCCTTGTGGACTATTTTGGATTTTGGAATATTTCAGATTTCAGAATTCCAGATAAAGGAAACTCAACCTGTATTCCAGTCAGCAGTCGAGTGCAGCATTTTACACTAGCTGCAGCTTTGAAGTCTTCTTCAAGCCCCAGAAGGACAACAGGGAGGGGGCCAATCAGGCCTCCCTGGGGAGGGAGTTCCAGAATCTAGGGGCAGCCACCAAAAAGGCCCTCTCTCGTTCTTGAGATGGTGGTGGGACTGAGAGAAGGGCCTCTCCCGATGTTCTCAGGGCCCAGGCCGGTTCATAGAGGGAAATACGGTCTGTCAGATAGCCTGGACCTGAGCCATATTGATTGTTATCCCCAGTGGAATCACTTTGCTCCTGCCCATTGTGTTTAATTTTAAAAAATGAAATGTGACTTCATCATGCCCACATCCCCCAAAAGGGATAAGGAGGGTTGACATATTACAGGTTATTACATTGCTTGCATCTTATTGCTTGCTAGCTCTGGGACTACACTGCAACATTTTGTTGCAGACCCCAATGATGCTGAACACTACGACTAAGCCTCTGCTTCTCCCTTTCAACAGATAGCTCAGAGGTGGAGTGCAGTCCTGGTTTGGAATCCACCGACCAACAGAAACAGCTCATGGAAGACCTCCAAAACCGTTACCGGCAAATGGAGGAACGTATCACCTGCCCCATCTGTATTGACAACCAAATCAAACTGATCTTCCAGTGTGGACATGGATCGTGCCATGAGTGCAGCGCGGCCCTGACCGTCTGCCCCATCTGCCGACAGACTATCCGGGAAAGGATACAGATTTTTGTTTGAGGATGCACATTCTCTGGTCTTCTCTACGCCACCGCTAGCCTACACCCTTCCAAAACCGTCTTTTGAATTTAATTTTTGTCTTGTTGGGAATCACAACAAACCTACTGTGTTTGTAATAACTGGGAAGGAACGTGGGGGCTTAAAGCATAGCTTTAGCAGGGCCAATACTGCATTCTTTCCTGTCTCTTTTTGATAGCCCACAAGCAAGCTGCCTACCTGACACAACACGCAGAAGCCCCCCTGGCGCGTGGGTTTGGATGTGGAGGGACCGCTGCCTCGGAGGCACTGGTGTGGGTTTGTTTGTTTTTTCTTCATAGCCTTATGCAGCTTCAAGAGAGGAGAAATACATTATCTTCAAAAGACAGCAATGTTTCTTTCCGTTCCATGGAAAAGCAATATTCTTGCACTTTAAAAAGGTGGGGTGAGAATCAGGCCTCACTCTTCCAGTAGGAAAGGTGGGCCAAAAGAGAGAGAGTACGCATGTAACAAAGCTTTTGTGATGGGCTTGGCATTAAACCCCCTGGATTTTATGGGCTACAGTTTGCCCCAAATGGAGCAGGCAAGAGATGGACTCAATCTGTGTTTGTATAAGTGAAAAAGGTGTGTGTGTGTGTGTGTGTGTGAGTGAATGAATGAGTGAAAGGGAGGAGAGTGGTGTGCCTTTGAGGTCAAGTAGTGAATATTTACTGGCAAAAATATAACACAGCAACAGAAGTATTCTTCTATCTGGTGGTAAAGTTTCTTTCTTTCTCATCTGCAGCATCTTTGTTTTTGGTTCCTAATAGCAAAAAAGACAGGTTTTGGTCTTCTAACTGAGGTCTTTTAAAAAAAGGTACAATAAATAAAAAATGGGGAGGAAAAACACCCCCCTTGTCTTGTATGTACAAAGACCCTTGTACACACCCTGCACTTTGTATACAAACAGAATAGACAAACATGAGTTTAGCCGTTATACTCCAACCTATCTTTAAGGAAGCTTAGCTACCACAGTTGTCCCTCCGTGTTCACGGATTTGGTATCCATGGATTTAAGTATTCACGGGTTGAAAATATTCTTTAAAAAATAATAATCCAAAAAGCAAACCTTGATTTTGCCATCATATATAAGGGACCCCATTTTGCTATGCCATTGCATATAATGGGACTTGAGTATTCATGGATTTTGGTATCCACCGGGGGTCTTGGAACCAAATCCCAGCGAATATGAAGGGATAACTGTATTGCCTGGAAATGGACAAACTCATTGTGATTGACCTCTGACATTCTACAGATGGAAACCGGGACGCCTGGGGCCAAGAAACATCAGAATATTGGCAAGATGGCAAAGGTGATTAATAAGACAGAAGACAGAAGCTAGGATAGACTGAAGCCATTTGCTTTTGCCTGCGCCTACTGGGAAGGGCAGTATTCCGTCCCCTTCTCTCCTCTTCCTCCTGCTGCATCAATTGAGTGCAAACTGCTTTTGCACTTTGAACTCAATTTGCCACAACTGAAATAAGCTGAGGACGAAGGGGGGAAATGGGTCATTTTAAAAGCAGCTGAAAAATGGGATAACAGAGGATTAATCAGAACTGTCTCTGCCAAATTGGGACAGTTAGAGGGGATGGCATTGTTCCCTCTCCCGAAGCTGCTGCACCATGGAAGAAGGAGAAACTTAGAAAGCTGAGTTCCAAAGGAATGGATAACAGAACTTGACAAGCTGCCCTAAATGTTATGTGTTTTGGGAAGCTCAAACATTGGTTATGCGGTGGAATCTGACTCATGTCAGGGATGCGTGTTGAAATTCTAATAAGAGAGGCACAGTAGCTTGGGGTCAGGCAGATCCTAACAGGAATGCAAAATGAAAGATACCAGCCGCCCCTTTCAACCTAGAGCAGTGGTTTTTGAACTTCCTGGAGCATCTTTGCTAATAATAACTTGACACAAGATTTCTGCCTGTTGCAGAGCAGAGTCTGGTGACTGCTGGGGCAGGGCACTTCTAGACCCAGAGGCTAGCCTGTTAAAAAGTGAAGCATTTGTTTATATAGGCACCCAGTAGCTGTGCATTTCACACGGAATATCACAAGGTGAGGGTCACGGGAGTGTTATGTATTTTATTACATGCAGTGAAATACACCAGGGAGGGCTGTCCCTCTTCCTGGATTGCTCGTTCCATTCCTCCATTTTGTTTTCCAGTTCCATGATGACTTGGGTTAATAACAGTCCTTTTCCTACAGCAGGTACAGATGGATTTATTGGTGGATCGCTGAGAGATTTGTAATTTATTGGCATGGACTTCTGACCTCTATAAGCTAAACCCATTTTAATCCCTAATTAGAATAGACCCATTGAAACAAATGGGGCATTAATCAGAACTTGCAGAAGTCCCATTGGTTTCAAAAATCCTACTCTAGTTGTGACTAAATTTGGATTGATTCTTTAACCGTTCTTAAATACCTTGAAGGTCTGTGATTTCATTGGTGTGAGTACAGTCGTCCTCCCTATTTGCAGGTTTAACTTTTGCAGATTTGATTCTTTGCAAATTATTTGCTGCCACCTCTGCTGCTGCCCTAGACCATTTTTAATATGGACTGCAAGCTTCGTGAGACTGAGAAGAGACTATGGATGTGCGGCAAGGCTTGCAAATCCCTAATAAAAATGGTGCAGTGGAGGCAGTGGCAAGCCCCAACAACAACCCGTTTCTGCCTTGCGAAGGAACCCCGCCACTGAGAAGGCACCTGCAGTGGGTTGAATCCACAGATCATACTTTTATATGTGTTAAATATGGTTTAGGGGGCCTAGAGGTATTCGTATTTTTTCTATTTTTGTGGGGGTCGTGTGTCCTTTAACTTCAGTGAATCTAGAAGGCTGACTGTAGGTCACTCCATCAGTACAGATTTCGCACCCTCATTAGGTCTCACTTTGAGAGAAAGGTGGCATAAAAATGCAATTAAAAAAATAAACAATAAATAAATAGTGTTCATAGTTGCTGTGGCCAGTCAATCACCTTTTGGAAGACTTTCGGGTGAAGAAGCAGCTCTTCATATACATAATGGGAATTCCAGTTTAAAGTAGCATAGAGTTGCCTTGGAGGACCTAGAAAATGGCTATAGAGAGGACACATTTTCTAGGAAGACTTTGTGGTAGGTGTGCTGTTTTGTGTCCTGTGGATAATTGAATCAGTGGATAATGAGTCAGTGGATATAGGGTCCTACTGTACCACATGATGTTTTGGCCGTGGCATCACTAAGGCTGGTGTCACCCCTCCCTCTTCGTGCTGCAACTGGGTATTGGCCTTATTCTTTTGAAGCCCCCAGCCAAATGACTGTTTGCAAATGTTGTCTTGTCTTCCTCACCAGCATATGGTGTTTGGGAGTAGAATTTCAGGTGCCCAAGGAACTTGTGTTTCTTTAAGTTTCTAGATCTCATGGCTGAAATCTCAGAATCGGTAAAGGTAACTGGATGCGGTTTCCATAGCCTGCATAGCAATTTGGTCCTCCCAAAGAAGAATAAAATCAGAATAAATAATATAAAAAAGAAAATAGTGTGCTTATATTAAATGGAACTGGTAGTGTATTTATATTATATGGAACAAATTGCCATGAGAATTATAACAGCTACAACATTCACAGCTCTATCAACTAGATTTTGCTGTGGTACCGAAATAGAACTATAAGCCCAGAAGTATACAATTAAATGTCAGTTACTAGGGAGACAAAGCATTGCTTTTATGCCTGCGATTTGTATGCCAAGAATCCATCTGGCCACGGTGGACCAGATTGTCTAGTTGTGATCTGAAACAACTCTGTCTTATAATATCTTACGTTGTAATAGATTATAACATTTTACATTAGTAACTGGCTGAAGTGCAACCAATGTTCCCTGTGCCCATACTTAATACAAAGGGGCCCTTTGTTGGATGTTTCAGGACTGCAACTCCCAACATTCCTCACCACTGGTTATGGTAGATAGGGCTGATAAGAATTACTGTACAACAACATCTGGATGATCACAAGTTACTTGTCCCTATGTATGTCAGGTGGTATAGTGCACACTGGGAACCTAAATAGGTCCAGGCAGCAAAAATAAACAGCAGAGTGTTGTTCCTTTGGGCATCAGAATAAAGGCACAGACACAGGCTTTGTGTCTAAAATAAACTTCTTTTTACTTGGGCATAATGAAGAGTATTTACAGATATATATACTGTACAGCATATATTTTTTATTTTTTTTATTTTATTTCAAAAGTTAGCATAGATTCTTTACTATGATTCTTTTCAAGAATATTAATTCCCCTACCCCCCCCCCCACCTCAGTGCTCCCCTTCACCGGAACCATTATCCCTCACCTAATCTTTCCAGAATCTCATTTCTTCTCGTGGAGGTAACCTTCCATCTTTTGTCTGTAAGACTTTTTTAACAAATACTTTCCAAATTTTATCAAAATCACTTTCTTTCCAACTTCCTCTTCTTACTTAATTCTACATTTTAACTTATCATTTATTGCCATCTTCCAAACTTCTTTATACCACTCCTCCACTTGTACATTTATTTGCATTTTCCAATGTCTTGCTATAATTAATCTTGCTGCTGTTAATAAATTTGTTATTAAATCCTTTTCTGCTTGGTTCCCATTCTCTCCATTATAAATTGACATCAATGCTAAACTCGGTTTCCTTTCTATATTTCTATTCAAAATATTCTCTATTTCTATGAAAATCATTTCCCAAAACTGCTGTACAAATTTACAGTTCCACCACATATGCATATATGTACCTATTTCTTGACAACCTCTCCAACAATATTTAGAGTTATTCTTATCTATATTATGCAATCTTGCTGGTGTCAAATACCATCTCCATATTATTTTATAATAATTTTCTTTTATCCATCTCGACATATTTTTAGATGTCTTTGTTTCCATATCTTATCCCATTCATGATCTCCAATTTTTTGTTTCAAATCTTCCTCCCATATTCTCCTTAAATATTCCCCTTTGTCTTTTTTTCCTTATTTTTTATCAATATTTTATATAATCCACTTGTAATACCTTTCATACTTTCATTATCATCCCTCTTTTCACCTTTTTTCACCAAATTTTCAAATTTTGTAAATTCCCTTGTTTCTTTATGATTCTTTTTCCAGTTTTTAATCCATTGTTCTAACTGTATGCAATTAAACCATGAAATTTTCATTCCACATAATTTCTCTCTTATACTCCCTTTTTCATTCATCCATCCTATCCATCCCTCTATTTTATCTAGTCCTCTTTTCTTTAATTCCTTTTCCATTTTTTCCTTCAAAATTATTTGGGGATTTTTTTCCCATTATAACCGGTGTTAATACTGAATCAATAGGCAAAAATTCTCTCTTATATTTATACCATATTTCCCATATATTTTGCAGAAATGGATTCTCAATTCCTTTAATTTCCTTTTTTGTAAAATTATCAAAAAATGTGTTCCATATTCTCTTTTCTATTCTCCCTGTTTCTATCTCTAACCATTCTAAATCCCCCTGTCCTACAATTTCTTCTATAACATATCTCAATTGATTAGCTTCATAATATCCTTTTATTTTGGGAAGGCCAAGTCCTCCCTCCTTCTGTGATACATACCAAAATAATTTATTTAATCTTGTCCTTTTCCCTCCATTACAATATTTATTCAACATATATTGCCATTTTTTCAGTTCTACTTCTGATACTTTTATTGGTAACATTCTAAACAAAAAATTTAGTTTAGGTAATATTTTCATTTCAACTAAAGCTACTCTTCCAAACCATGATAGTTGAATATTTTTGTATTCTTCCAACTTCTTTCCCATTTCTTTCCTTAGTACCATAATATTTTTCTCTTCTAATTCTTTTAAATCTTTTGTAATATTTATTCCTAAATACTTAATATTACTTTTTAATCTTCTATTTTTTTCTCTTTTACAAATATATTTTCTTCTTCCTTAGTATAGTTAAACAACATCATATCTGATTTGTTCCAATTAACCTGTAAGCCTGTCATCTCCCCAAATAATTTTAAATGTTCTTTAATTTTTTCTATTCCGTTAATCAATTCCTTAATTGTTAGCAATGTATCATCAGCAAACAAGCTTATCTTATGTTTTGTTTCTACTCCAATTCCTTCTATACTATTATCATTTCTTATCACATTTGCTAGAATTTCTATTACCATTGGAAACAATATTGGAGAAAGTGGGCAACCTTGTCTTGTTCCTCTCGTTATTTTTATCTCTCTTGTTATTCCATCATTAACCGTCACTGTACCTGTGTTATAGGAATACAACATTCCACACAGTCAAATGCTTTAAATATATCTAATGCTAATATCCCTGCTTTTACTTTTGTTTTGCCAATTATATGTATTTTGTTTAACACCCTTCCTATTAAATTTTACATTTGTCTTCCTTTCACAAATCCACATTGGTCCTTTAATATATATTTATACATACAACTATTCATTCTCTTTGCCATTATTGCTGATAATAGCTTTGCATCTTGATTTATGAATGATATAGGCCTGTATGATCCAGGGTCCATCAAATCCTTATCTGGTTTTGGTATCAATATTATCAATGATTGTTGCCATGATGGAGGGACTTTATCTCCAGTTATTATGTTATTATATGATTCTAATAATTTAGGTATCAACTTCTTTTTAAATACTTTATAATAATCTGGTCCTAACCCATCCATTCCTGGAACTTTCCCGCTTATTAAATTGTTTATTGCTTCCTCTATTTCCATTTTCGTAATTGGTTTTTCTAATAAATCCCTATCTTCCTCTTCTATTTTAATCTTCCAATTTCCCCCTACATATTTTTCTATTTGTTCCACTGGTTTATTCCCTGACTGGTACAGGTCTTTATAAAACTCCTCAAAAATTGTTAGTTTTTCCTTCATTGTTCTACACATTTTACCTGTTTTGTCTCTAATCCCATTTATCATATTTTCCATGTTCTTCTTCTGTGTGGATTTAGTCAACATTTTTGAATTTTTATTACTAAATTCAAAATACTCCCTTCTTAAATAAATTAAATTTTCCTGTACTTCATCTACTTCCATTTTATCCAATTCCTCCCTCTTTGCTCGTAACTCAATATAAGTTTGTTTTTCCTTGTTTAATATATATTTATTTTCCAATAATTCTATTTCCCTTTCTAATTTCCCTTTTCTTTCTTCTTGCCTTTTTTTTAAGTTAAAGGTTTCTTTTATGCATATCCCCCTTGTCACAGCTTTCATAGTATCCCACAACATTCCTTTTGATACTTCTTTATCATTTAATTCCCATAATTCTTGCCATTCATGCTCAATTTTTTCCTACTATTTCTCTATAATTTAAAATCTTTGTATTCAACCTCCACCTTTTCACCTGTTCATAATCTCTCTTCATTATAATATCAACATTGACCAAGGCATGGTCTGTTACTTTTATATTTTCTATCTCTGAATTTATAATTTTATCCATCATATTTTTTGATACAAAAATATAATCAATTCTTGAATAACTCTTATGTACCATTGAAAAGTATGTATATTTCCTTTCATCTCCCTTTACCAATCTCCACACATCTTTCAACCCCTTTCTTTTTATTATTTTATTTAAATTTGTAATATTATCATATTTATCCTTTAATGAATAATTTGATTTGTCTTTTATTCTTTCCATTTGCATATTAAAATTTCCTGCTACAACAATATTTTGTTCTTGCATATTCTCCATTTCTTTAAATACTTTCTCATAAAATTCCTCGTTTTTCATTTGGAGCATATACATTCATTAAAACATATTTATCTTCTCCCATTTCACCTTGCATTATAATATATCTACCATTTTCATCCTTTTTCACCTTTTTAATGACAAAATTACATTTTTTTGCTATTAATATTGCTACCCCTCTAGCTTTTGAATTCCCATATGCTTTTTCATAAACTCTTACCCAATTCAATTTCAATTCATTTATTCCTTCCCTTTTTTGATGTGTCTCTTGCAAAAATATTATATCCGCTTGATCCTTCTTCAATAATGCTTCAATCCTTTTTCATTTTATTACCGTGCCAAGGCCGTGAACATTTAAAGTTGATATCTTTAATTTATTAACCATTAGATTCCTTATTACATTTTCTATAAGCTCTTATGGCTCCAAAAAGTGACCTCCCTTCCCCATACCCACCCCTTTCCAATTCTTCCCCATTCCCTTCCCCCCTCCCCCCTTTCCCTTCTTTGCCTCCCCACCTTGTCTTCCCAAGGCAAACTGCCTTGCTCATGACCCCCCAGGTCTTCCAGGTGAGGAGTGGCAAAGAGATCTTCCAATGGCCCAGAACAACTCCCTCCCCCCGAGTGCTCATAAAAATAAAAAATAAAAAATTTCCCCTCTTTTTTTCCCCCTGTAATTTTTTTCTTCTTCTTCCTTCTGCTTTCTTCATCTGTCTAAACTTTTTCTCCTCCGCTGTCCGCTCCTCCATCAGCTCCATACTCCTTCTTATGTACTCCCAACTCCTCCAACAATTGCAGTCCTTCTTTTGGTGTTTCCATTCTATATCTTTTTCCTGCCCATTCAAATTTCAAAAACACTGGGTATCCCCAAGCATATTTTATACCAGCTTTCAAAAGAGTAGCAATTCAAGGCTTCATCAATTTTCTCCAGATTACTGTTTTTGGACAGTAGTCATTATATAATTCCACCCTTACATCTCCATACTTCAGTCTCTCTGGATATTTCTTGACTGTTCTCATCAATTCCTCCTTGTTATTGTAATTAATAACTCTGACAATAACATCTCTTGGAAAAATACTTCTCCTTTCTGTCAGTTCTCTATGGATCCGCTCGATGTCCTCTTCCCTCCATATCATAACTGGGGTCACTTGCTGTAGCCATTTCAGCACTTCAGATTTCAGGTTAGATCCTTGATCTTTCCCCACAGATTCTGGCAGGAACCTTATTCTGAAGTTATTCCTGCGTTGATAATCTTGCATGTATATCAGTTTTTTTCCATATCTGTGATTTTCTTCATATTGTCCTGGATCTGACTGCCTTGAAGTGTTTGGGTTTTAATTATTTCTTTGTTCTCTTTTACTATATTAAGAATATCTCCTTGTATTCCTTGTATTTTTGTACTCATTTCCACAAATCTTTCTTCAGATCTTTTCCTCTCCTTCTGCATTTCTTCTCTTATGCTTGGAAACTCTGAAAACATTCTCTTTTTATCTTCTCTAAATTCTGTCATCATCTTTGTAAAGAGAGAATCCATATGAGTTTTAATATCCTCAGTGCTTTCTCCCCTTCTTTCCCTCCCTTTTGGAGATGGGGGATTTAAAGCTGAGGCACCTAATGGAGGGCTAATTTCTTTCCCCATCTTTTGTCCTTCTGGTTCTCCCTTGTTATTCTGTACTTCCGGAAATATCCTCTCCAATCTCTTTTGCGATCTATCTGATGGCTTGCTTAATACTTGTGGTCTCAACCAGCTTTTTCCTGTTGTATTGCTTCTTTTTTTAGACATAAGAAAATCAAAACACTCCAAACTTTCATTTCTTCCCTTCTGTTAATGGCCCCTCCTTCCTCCACCACTTATTTTTTTACAAGCTTTCCACTTATTCTCCAGTTAGATCAAATATTTCTTCCTCTGTTAAATCATCCTTTTCATTTGCCTACAATTGTTCGCTGCTTTCTCCAACCTTAGTGATTTATTAGCCAAATGTTCTTTTTTAATTATGTTGGAGATAGTTCCAGAATCAAGATCGGACAAAACCGAAAGTAACTATCTGTTTACTTTAGGCTTCTTTGATCTGCAGTTTTCCCTTCTATTAACATTCCTTAGTAATTCACAACCATAAATCTTCCCTCAAGAGCTTTCCTTCTGCCTTTTTGAGGGGAAAATATTCATTTAATTCCATTACCTTGAGCACCCGTCCACTGTACAGCATTTAAAAGAAAAACATCTTCCCTCTGTGAAATCCAACACAGAACTTCTTCACATTGTAAAATCCAAAGCAGGACTCCTTAGCTCTCAGCCCAGCCCTGCACCAGCTCAGCTCCTGGGCTCAGTCAATATTGATATATGTACACAGCTAGCTTACTTCTGCAAACTGCAGACTGTTACATTCCAGCTCTTTAAAGAATAAATCCTGTATAGTATGTCCCAATATCCTGACAATATACCCCTCCCAGGCTGTGGGGAATTTGAGCTCTTGGCTTCTCCTTGGGCGTTGACCCCCCCCCCATTGACCTCACAGTTCTGTTAACTTCCAGCATAACTGGCTCCATTCTCACAATATCTAGGCTCCCAGGTCCTCCAGTGCTTTTCTCTTCTAAAGCAACAAACAGGACCCCCCCACCCAATGGCAGAGAGTGAAGGAGGCAACTTCCCAGAATGCAAGCAAACAAAAGAAAACAAACTCACCAACCCAGACCTGGTCTCCAAAATGACCATCAAAACAAATTCATAATAAGTGTTTTAAAAGCACAGCAAATAATGTAACTAGCAATAGCCAGAGTTAAAAAAGAGATCTGAAAGACCCAAGAAAACAAAATAGTTTCCATCTAGTGTCAAAACGTTAGGAGGCTATGTATCATACAAACCTCTTGGGAAAAAAATATCATGGCCAGGTATTACTGGAAAGGTACAGTCTCATGACACTGCTTAGCTTAGAATGGCCATGGGACACAGGCGAGGAGGTTCTCTCAAAAGGATCTTAAGGCATAAACAATCATGGGGAAGGCAGGCATCCATATCCTAAACTTTAAAAGCTAAGGACTGTATCAGACAAGCCTCTAAAAATGTTCTTTTGGCAGCATATTTTATACCATTTTTGTGCTGGCAAAAGAACACAAAATATCAAACATTGCTTTGATCATGTGAAAAAGAAGCCTCGTGCTTCCGCATTTGCTGCCAAGTGTGATCTTGGCCATTCTCGCAAGAAGATGTGAGTGCGCTTAAAAATCTAAAAACAGCTAAATTAAAAAAACAAAACGTACATACAAGCACTGAAACACACTTCAAAACTTGCCTGCAGACGCTCATAAAAAGAGCGTCCCATGCCTAGTTTTCACATTCCCACCCAGAGGTGTTTTGACGGGGACCACCCCTTGACACTGGAATCGCGCCAGCAGACTGGGGCACGGTTTCATATGCTCGCAATCATGGCAAAAAAATACCACGGCCGATCTAGTGACGGCTTAGCCCGACAATCAAAAAAGGACATCTTATTTACAATACATGATCACGAAAGCACAACATCATCTGGTATTTGCACTCTTTTGTGTTCATTAGGTGTCATTATGACACCATATTTGTCGCATCTAATAAAATCCTAAGGAAGTGTAGGCCCAGCTGACTTTCAAAATAAAGCTGGAGTGAATATAGATGGTTTTTAAATATAGCAGGACTGTGAGTGTACAAGTATAATGTGCGTGGGTCTCATTTTTTCCTAATTTATCATTTCTCTGTTAAATAAATGGAAGTATGTAGGTTCCTCGAAATGCATTTGAAACAAACAATTGAAAAAGTTATGCTGAAAAAGTTCTGGGCTCCACAGTTCAGGAAGGATATTGAGAAGCTGGAATGTGTCCAGAGGAGGGCGACCAGGATGGTGGGTGGTCTGGAAGCCATGATGCCCTATGAGGAGTGGGTGTATGTTTATCCTGGAGAAGAGAAGGTTGAGAGGGGACATGATAGCCATGTTTAAATATTTGAAGGGATGTCATAGTGAGGATGGAGCAAGCTTGTTTTCTGCTGCTCCAGAGACACAGAGCAATGGGTTCAAACTCCAGGAAAACAGATTCCACCTAAACATTAGGAAGAAGTTCCTGACAGTAAGAGCTGTTCGAAAGTGGAATACACTGCCTGGGAGTGTGGTGGAGTCTTCTTCTTTGGAGGGCTTTAAACAGAGGCTGGATGGCCCCGGACTGGTTTAAGGAATTTGGGGGGGGCCTGCAATGCTTTATTTTGCGGACCCCATATGTTTATCTCAGGTCAATGTAAGCTAACTCAACCTAAGCTATTCACAGTACAGGATATTCAGATTATTACTAATAATGTTTTTGCAGTAGGAGGGTTGCTACAGGGGCCCACACAATGATGGGCCCCCCTGCGGATGCTGATGCTACCAGTGCCTTAAACCGGCCCTGGGATGGCCATCTGTCGGGAATGATTTGATTGTGTATTCCTGCATGGCAGGGGGTTGGACTGGATGGCCGTTGTGGTCTCTTCCAACTCTATGATTCTAAGTCCCCCCCTCCTCCATGTTCCAGCTGTGCTGTGGCTTCTGGAACAAGAGCAGCCATCATCTGCTGGACGTAATCCTCTCCAACACTGTCACCCACTTTTCCTTGTGTGTCCCTAAGAAAACCCTAAGAAATTGACAACAACAGCAATAATAATAATAATAATAATAATAATAATATTTATTTCTACACCACCCCTCTGTTAAAAACAATTGGGGAGGCTTGATGGGGTTGCTAAGTCGACAGGCAACTTAATGTGCACACACCTATCTTAATTTGATTGTCAACCTGAGAGAGGGAACTTTCCGATTAATTTGTAAGCTGCTCTGGTTATAAATCCAGCGTGGTGTAGTGGTTTGTACCTTGGACTATGACTCTGGAGACCAGGGTTTGAATCACCACTCAGCCATGCAAACCTACTAGGTGACTTTGGGTGAGTCACACACTCTCAGCCTCAGAGGAAGGCCATGGCAAAACCCCTCTGAACAAATCTTGTCAAGAAAACCCTGTGACAACCTGAAGGCACACAGCAACAAAGCTACTCTGGGAGACCTTTTTTTTTTTTTTTTTTTTTGGCTGAAGGGCAGCCCATAAAATACAGTAGGGCCCCATATTCACTGGGGATTGGTTTTGGGGGAGCCTGTGGATACAGAAAACCATGGATAATAGCAAACGCCCTTGAAAATAATGGGATTTCCAGTTTAAAATATCAGAGTTGCCTTGGAAGCCCTAGAAAATGGCTAGAGAGGACACTTTTTTTAGGAAGACTCTATGGTAGGTGTGCTGTTTTGTGTCTCATGGATAATTGAATTAGTGGATAATGAATCAGTGGATATGGGGGTCCTACTGTGCTCTAAATAAATAAATAATGCTAATGCTGGGAGATTGGTTAAAGTTCAGAAAGGTGAAGTGCCGGCATCAAACGATAAGTTCTGGTGCCTTTGCAATGAGACCGTCAGGCCTGCTTGAGTACACCACAGGCTTTTCAGTTTGATAAAGGCTGACTGGTCAGAGAGACTTTCAACCTCACCCCGGATTCCTCTGCCCTTCGTAGCTGAGTTGAAAACTGGAACTAGTTCTTCATCCCTTCCAAATGCTCTCAGGCCCATTCACTTGACTGCACACCTTCCTAGATGGGAGGAAGCAGTTTATGCAGCAGATGAAAAAGGGGAGGAGATGAAGATAGTGAAAGAAAGATGAGGGTCCTGTCTGAAATTTTTCTCATCCCAGTGGCGTAGCTGGGGGTGCAGATGGGGTGGTCCGGCCCGGGCAGCACTTTTGGGGGGGTAGCACTTTTCATGCAATTTTATTTTTCGATGATTTAAACAAATATTTCATATTGCGGTGTTTATGGCAATCAGGGAGCCTTGGTGAAAACACCCACCTGTCTAATGTGTGGTGATAATGACTAGGCCTTAGATTGTTATAATTTTATTTTGTTAAGTACATGTAATATCTTTGTGATATTTTTTACATTGTTCTTTGTTTTTCTGAGGTGAGTTAGAGTATCGCAATTTTTTAGGTGTGCAGACTACACAAACTAACATTTTTAAAGGGATTTATTTATCCCTGTTACTCCTTATTTATTTAATTAATGTGTTTAATTAATTTCCCTATACCTCGTTGTGACTTTTTGTATTATTTTTGCTGTGTATTGAGAGGGGCGGCAAACTCAGGGGCCTCCCTGGGCGGCAAAAGCTCTAGCTACACCACTGGCTCACCCCCCTCCAATATACTGCCCAATATACTGCCCAATATACCCCCAATATACTGCATAACCCCCAGTTATGCAAATGTAAGTACTTTTCAAAATGCTGTGCCTCATTGTGCAATGCCTTTGCTCCGAGTGTACAAAAGCAGAGTGTCAGGGTACAAACCATCTCCCCTGCCGGTTAACCCAGAAGAAGAGAGGAGGAGGTGGAGTTTTCCCCTTCCCAGTAGCTTCAGGCAAAAGTAAACTGCTGCAGCCTTTCCTAGCTTGTGTCTTCTTCCTCGTTACTAATTTATGCCATCTTCACTCTGATGTTGCTTATCCCAAATAACAAAATTTAAGAGAATAGTGTTCTGAAACAGTGGTTCTTAACCTTTTCTTTACCAGGGACCCCCTTTAAATATCTTTTGTTGCCACGGACCCCTGAGAATTAACTCAAGATTTAAAATCACCACCACCACAACAACAATAATAATACAATTATATCATCCATTAAACCTTCCCTCAGAAGCACTGGAGGAGGAAGGAAGACTTTTCTCCTGCTTCTTCCTTCAAGTTTGTGGCTGGAGGAGATTGAATGGCAATGCACAGGCCAAGCCAGCCAGCCAGGCTTTGCTTTGGCTCCTGTCTAATGGCCACTCCACTGCAGGGAGGAAGTGGGCCAAGCAACTTTCAATCCTTCTCAGACCCCCTGTGAGGACATCACATACCCCTGGGTGTCCCCGGACTGCAGGTTAAGAATCACTGTTCTAAAATATGAAAACCTACAGTACAAATCTCTCTCTCTTTTTAAAGACACATACATGTGTTAAAGTACACGGTTTCCCTGGCTTCCAAAACAACAAACTCCCTCTGTTTGTGAGGAAATGGAAATGGAATTATTATTTAGAATGATCCTTTGGGATGTAGTCCATTCTTTTCTAGCCTTTGGCTTTCCTACATGAAAAATCACACAGTGGAGTCTCCAAGTGCAGCCTGCCATCTTTTGTATAGGCTTTTGTATAGCCTACGTTTATATTAATCCTTTTCCAGATTGTGTTCCCCTTTAAAAAAACAAGTTCAGTTCAGAGGGGACAACCTCCCATCCTTTATAGTGGTGGGGGACATTCAAATATCAATGGAGCTTGAGGCCTAGATGAGGAATAATAGGTAAGAAGACTGTGTGTGTGAACACATCCAGTTCCCAGAGAAATAGCCAGTTCCCAAAGTAATGGTGTTGCTGGAACCAATACAGACTTCATGGGTAATTGACTCTTCACTGAATAATACTGGTTGGGGAGCAGAAAGCTTTCCTAGCCATTTCCTGAAGGTAAATATATATGCTACAAACTCCCTTTTAGTTACTCGTGGATGGGCACCCTGAGAACTTCAATTTTGGATGTCTTATAACTTTATTCACATTACAAACAAAAGATCAGAAACAGAGAAAGGTGATATTTTCATTAGCAAACTAAATACGAAATAGAAGGAAACATCATCATCAGATGGATCCATCCTTGGTTGGAAAACTGTGCTCAAAGAGTTGTTTGTCATCAGTGGCTGTGCTTCAGATTGGAAGGAGATCTCAAGTGGAGGACCACAAGGTTCTGTCCTGAGGGCGACATTCTGCAATATTTTTATCAATGGTTTAGATGATGGGGTGGGGGAAATCCTTATCAAATTTGTGGATGATACAACCTTGGAAGGGTAGCTAACGCACTGGAAGACGGGAACAGATTTTGAAAGGACCTTGATGAACTAGAAAATTGGGCAGAAATTAATAAAATGAAATTCAATAGTCAAATGAAAAATTCTACATTTAGGCCACAAAAACCAAATGCACAGGTATAGGATGAGGGATATATGGCTCAATGATACTACATGTGGAAAGGACTTTGGGATTATTGTTGATGATAAGTTGAACATGAGCCAGCAGTGGGATGCTGCAGCAAAGAAAGCAAATGCTTTCTTAGCTTACATTAATAAAAGCTAGCAACAAACTCACAGCTAGGAAAAAGGGAATAGACTGAGTTATTTAACATAAGTTGCCTCCCTTGAACTTTAAATCTAAAGTTTTAAATCTAAATCTAAAAGTCATAATGGTGGTTTTGACAAGAAAGGGATATAAAAACCTGGGCTTTACTCCCTTAAATCCTAATGAATTAAACTCTCTCTCCTGTAAGAAATGAAAACAAGCCAAAAGCACTGCTTACTTTTCTTCAGACATTAAATCAAATATGCAAAGAAAAGATACAAAAGAAATAAAAGATTTAGACCACATATCACTGTTGGACTTGACTGCTGATTGGACTTTAAGCAACAAACAGCTTCTATGTGTTTCCCCAGACAACTGTGGAACAAATTTGGCAGCTGAAATTGCTACTGCTGAGAAAGTTGAGAGCAAGGGTGTAATGCGACAACATGGAACATTACAAAGGGAAACCTCTGCTTATGTTTCACCAACTGTAGTGATAAAAAATAAAGACCCAGAACTGTCCTCTAGCTCTGTTGTCGATTGGTCCCTGAATCACAGACAAATCTTGTTTAACCTTTATGATGTGGGTTACATAAGTCCTGTGGTCGACTCAGCTTTTGATAGCAAGACTGAGAATTCTTATTATTCAATAACATGGAGAAAAGGAACTATTTCAGAGAACTCAGAGATCTTGAAGTGAAACAAAACTGGGGGTGGCATGCAGCAATGTAGATTACTCCAGGAGGAATGGCAAGAGGAGAAACTCTCAAACCTCACTGAACAGGTCAGTAGTATAAATAAGGATCTACAATCAATTAAGTCTTTCCTCTCTGAAGGCAACGGTCTACTAACAATTATTGCGGAATTCTTGGTTAAGCTAGATTCTGTACTTGAAGCTAAGCCGTTAGCTTCAGATATGAACTCATTGCACCCTAACGAAAGAGAATTTCCCATTAGAGAACAAAACCTCATGCCAAAAGAAGCCAAAGACAGCTAAAAAAATAATAAAAGTGCTATGAAATCAAGAGCAGAAAGAAGAGTGACTTCAAAGCATAATAATAGAAACCCCGTAAAATCGTCCAACTCAACAAATAATAAAGTCAATAAATCTATTAAATCCCAGGAGCTGAATAATAAAGGGGTAATTCATCCTGATCTCAAACAGCTGCCTATTGAAAATCTGCTGGTCCCAACACAATCTCCATGTCGTGGTACTGAAGACTAGATTCCCAGGATCCCTGGAATAATGTCCTACAGAAAGGCTTGAGTCATTCAGAGAAGAAACCTCTCCCAACGAGAGATCCTCCAACACCTCAGGACATCTTTAATAATAAATTAATGAAGTGTAAATTGGTTATTAGCAATTATCCTAAGCCAGTTGGCATGGTGCCCCAGAAAGTGCACAAGGACCACCTTATATATACTTTGGGATTTAATGGTTGTGGGGCATTAATAAAAACATAGCTTCCAAAGCAAGGGAAGTAATAGTTCCCCTATATTCTGCACTGGTCAGGCCTCATCTGGGTCCCGTCCAATTGGTGAGAATAATCCAAATGGCAATTGCGTGGAAGGCGATCTGTCTATACAGACATTCACATCATCAGAGCTCTTCTCAGTTTTTTTAAAGGTCAATAGGACATAATACAAAAATCCTAAAATTTCTTCTTTTGCTGAACAGTATGTTCCAGGGAATTATTTAAGCGTAAAGCCCACAAACAAATGCTTCCTTTCTCTCAAACAGCAGGAAACTGGAAAGGATACTAAACAAAAATAGAAAAACAACAACACACAAAATCCACAAGGACCACTAACTAGCGCAGAAATGATGGCAATGCCAATTAAAAAGAAGGGAAGGGGGGAAAAGATAAAATGCAGAAATCTCCTAGAAGAGAAGCCTGCAGCTATCCAAGCCATCAGTCTTTAAAAGCACCCCTCTCTGCTACTGCACTGGCTGGCGAGAGGCCACAATGGCATCCGGACAGGAAAGTGGCTGCTGCCCACCGGAAGGAAGCAAGGTTAGAGAAGCTGGCCGTGGGGCAATAAGGTCTCTTTTTCAGAGGGGAGAATCTAGGCCACCCCAGGATACGCTGCTGCCAGGTGGGTGGGTTTTGCAGTCCTTGGTGGTATCACAACCAGATCTTGGCAGCGCCAGGAGCTATAGAGGTAATTTTGTAACTGACATCTTTGTGATGTTCACCTCATTCTGCGAAGGCCTCGTTGTGCGAAGCCGCGATGTGGGAGTGGGAGGCTTTGCTTTTCCTCCTGGGAACCATACTCGGAGTGGTTATTTGCTTCCTGAGATTTTGTTCCGTGGTTAGTATGTCATAAACGTCTGTGTGTTTTGTGACAAGGTTCTTTTTGATCCAGAGAGAGAGAATAGGGTTCAATCACTAGGACTATAGGAGAAGACCATACTTGGACACCAGATCTGGTTATAAACACTCCTTTCATGTAACATTTATTAGACATACATTAAATATGGTATCCAGACATTTATTACACATGCATTAGACATTTATTAGACATGTACAATCACATGTAACATTTATTTTGCAAACACACAATGACTTTTGGTACCAAGAGTTTTTCATTCACTCACACATTCTACCCCCCCCCTACTCACACAACAGGCTCCTATAGAGATGATCAAATTCCATAGAGCTGATGGATGCAAGTTATAGCGCTGTTCCTTGCATGCATAGTAGTGAAAAGTCCTTGTTCTTATAGTATTTTCAGCGGAATTACACCTGGGCTGTAATTGGCCAAGGCCAGAAAAAAACACAGAATGGCCGCAATGATCAGAACGATCAAGGCCAGAGGGGGGACCAGGAGGTCCCCACTGCATCATTCAATTAATTGTGGTAAGTTTGAAAACATTACGGTCTAGTAGCCATGATGCCCTATGAGGAGCATCTTAGGGAGCTGAGAAGGTGGAGAGGGGATGTGAGAGCCATGTGTAAATATCTGAAGGGATGGAGACAACTTCCCATCCATTACAAGGATGGAGGGTTTTCAAATATCAACAGAACTTGAGGGTGTGTGGCAATCACACAAGTGAAGTTCAAAAATAGCCACACCCAAGTCAGAATGGGCCCCAAACGGATGCCATGGGTAAGCCAATCGGGGGGGGGGGCTCTATCTGTCTATGGCAGAAGGGGCTTGGACTAAATGTCCTCTTTAAAGATTCTCCATTGTCAAGGAGACGGTGTTGTCACCCAACCAGTCAGCCTCTTCATGGCATCACTGGATTCCTGCACACCTGATCGGTTGATCGGGACCAGGCAGCCATTTCTCTCCAGAGACTTGGAAGAGAAAGCTGATTATTTATTTGTAGGAAAGTTGTAGCGTGATTGTTGATTCTGAGTGTGTGAGTGAGTGTTCATTGAACAGAATGATTTTTAAAGCCCTTTCGCCCATATTTTTATTGTGTGCAATTTTCCCTGTAGAGGTATCATGGGAAAAATCTCTTTCAAATTCGAGGCCAAACAAATTAGATCTACCCTTGGCTGAAGAGTAATCTGGTCAAGGTTTTCCCTAACAGCCATTGGAGGCCAAGGGTGCTTCGAAAAAATCTCTTCAGGATCTGACATCTCTTGAGTTTTTATTAAGGAAACTTCTTATAATGGTTAAAATGCATATTGGACCTGATCACCGTGGTTAGTGGGTGTGGGGGGGCATTGGGTGGAGGCTGCTGGAGAGGGAGGGACGTGGCCCACGGGGGGTGTCTTGCGGGCAGGGCTGGCTTAAGGCACCCGGGTGCGCAGCGTTGGTGGTTCCCTCCCTCCCTCCCTTCTGGATGCACGTGCATACCCTCCCCAAGCTGCTTAAGAAACTCATTTATCACACCAAGGGGGAATACATTAGGACATTGGACTAAATCCAATATTAATCCTTCTTAGAGTAGATCTACTAAAATTAATGAGACTTGAGGCATTTATGACCTTCAAGTTCCATTGATTGCAGGGGGTCTAGTCTAAGTAGGACTAATGTGTTCAAGGCATTTCTGGGCCATCAAGCTTTTACATACTGACTAGGGTTGGGCTTTTAATACTGTGAGGTACTGTGTTTACAGTTTGTACATACCATTTTAGGTGTCACTCGTCCAGCCTTTAGAAGCCTGGGTTGGTCGTTTCAGAGCTCTAGTGCTGTAGTGCAGTGGCTCTTAACCTTTTCTTTACCAGGGACCCCCCTTTAAATAGCTATTGTTGCCCCAAGACTTAACTCAAGATTAAAAACCCTAATAATAATAATAATAATAATAATAGCAAATAACAACAATAACACTACAATTGCACCATCCATTAAACTTTCCCTCAGAGGCACTCTTACTTCTTCCTGCAAGTTTGGGCTGGAGTGGATTGAATGGCAATGCGCAGGCCAAGCCAGCCAGCCTTTGCCTTGGTTCCTGTCGTGGCTGCTCCACTGCAGGGAGGAGGTGGACCAAGCAGCCTTCAAGCCTTCGCAGACCCCCTGTGAGGACATCACAGTCCCCAGACCACAGGTCAAGACCTCTGCTGTAGTGGAAGGGAGAATACTTCTTCAAACTACAAATCTCATGATTCCATAGGATGGAGCTTCCAGATCTCCCACCATCCAATCCAATCCAGTTGAGGAGGATTGAGGCTTGCTTTCCTTGTGCAGAAATAACACTGCTTCCTTCAACCCACAGCTGCATGCCTTCTTTATCTAGGCCTGAGGGGGACGGTGTGTGGCACACCATTCCGTAAACAAGCAGGTGAGGTTACAATTATGTACCATCTTGAGAAGTGCCCCAAAGGACTGTTGCTCCATCATGATGTTCTCATACTCTTGATCGAAAGGAAAGGTGGCTTGTTATATTTGTGGAAGTGAGCAGACAAATAGAATACCATGGGCTGTGTTTGTACATCTCCTTTTCTGTCTCCTAACCACTTCTGGGTTTCCTTATGTCAATCTGACCTTTATAATAATAATAATTTTATGTATTATTCTTCATTAATAATAATTGTATTTATTATTATTCATTTTTTCATATTTTTAATTTTATCATCATCATCATTCACAGGGAGGAATAATTCCCACCATCCAATCCAGTCCAGCTGAGGAGGATCAAGGCTTGCTTTCCTTGTGTGGAAATAACACTGCTGCCTTCAAGCCACAGCTGCATTCCTTGTTTCTGAAGCCCATTTAAACTCCATTCAATCCTGGGCTGCCCTTCCGAGGCAAGCTGCGATTAAGGAGTTGTGGGAAATGCAACATATTTCTTGCACCAAGATTCATTTCATTCCCAAAAAGCATTTGGTAGGGGCAATATCCGAATTTCCCAATAGGGCTATTCCTCATTATTATTAAGATTCGGAAGGCAAGGTGGTGATGAGGCAGCCACTGTGAAGAGCTACTACTCCAAAGCTTGTTTTTATTAACCTTGATGCCCAGAAAGAGCAGAAACATCAGAGAAAAATTTGACCTGGAGGCATTAAATTAAACTAAACCTTGGGACACTATCAATCACTATGGGAAAAAGAAAGAAGAGACAACCTACCCTAAGCCCAAGAAACAGTTGAAAGTGGACTGTTTTCTAACAAACAGACAACCACCTTATGTAAGTAACTTAAATCCTCCCAAACTTTCTGGTGGATGTGATACCTTAGAGTGGGATTTACAAGCAGAGGCAGAATGCCAGCAAACTATTAATCTTCCAAGTTTTGCTGATGTCTCATGTATGTATCTCAAACTCACATCCCAGCTGGTTTCTTATCAAGGACTTTATTTCCACTCAAGGTCTCTTTAGTTAAGTTGCAGGGCATGCCAAATTCATCAGAACATTTGACAGGGCCGTTCCCAGGCTGTTCTGCCTTACACTGAGGTTCTTTCACTGGTTTTAAATTATCAGAAAGATCCTTTCTGAATTTTTATTACAGACTTCTGTATCGGTTTGCTCAACTCCTGTTCTTTTATAGCAGGCTTAGGGTTGGAAGTTAATTCTACAACCTTTGCCTCTGCACTACATTGCTCTCCTGGGTTTAGGTCTTCCTCTGTCATGGTTGCACATTCCAACCCTGGTTCTGAATCCTTGAGCCCCACAGTTATTTTCTGGGCCGCTTCCAAGGCTTCCTCATTTACAGAACATCTAGGTGGTATAGTTGCTTTCAACTCTTTCTCTTCTGCTCTGCATATACTATTTAAATTCTTTTCTGAAATGTCTTTGTGCTTGCACCCATCCCTGCAGAATCTGATAAAGCCACACCATTTGGAAGTCCTGTAAAGATTTTTCCTTCTAAATGTATTTGTTTTCCTTGGCCTTCTCTGCCTTGGTCTCCATGGTAAAACACTGTCTTTCTGCCCTGTAACTGAACCTTGGGCTAAAGGAGGACTGGGGTTCTCCCATAGAGCCATTTTAACTTTTAAATCTATACTTCTGTCCCTTTGGCTTGTACAATCAGATTGACAATGCCCCTGTTTCTGTAGGAGGAATGAGTCTAAAAAATAAAAATGTATTAAAAATTCCAGGATCTAGTCCTTTTAAAAAGCAACAAAATTATCTTCTTTAAAAAAGAGTTAAAAAATCATTTATTTTCAAATTCATACAGAGTGCTACTTAAGAATGCAGACGAAGCTCAATTAACATTTAAAAGTGTATTCAGAGGTCTGTGATCACCCAGTTAAATCAGACTCATTCAAAAACAAAGGAGTCAGTTTAAAATGCAAATCAAAAAGGTATTTCAATCTCAATCTACATACTAGAACAAACTTTAAAAAGGGGTTCCTAACTAACTAGGAAGATTTAGGGTAGAGAGACTCACCCAGCCTATAACGGTAAGAGGCTGCATGGTGACTTGAAAAGGCAAAGCATCATAGCATGGCATCCATGGCTAGGCTACCAGCCAAATTGAGAATCTAACTTCAAAAAGACTTGAACAAAGAGCAATAAAATTTAAATTAGGTCATGTGTTGACTGACCCAGCACTCCAGTTGGCTGGAAGTGCCCAATGAAATAAGAGAAAGGGAGTTTGGGAGAACAGAAGCATGCAGGGAAAAAACCTGGACTTATCTTAGGATGTGAATGGGGTACACAAGATTGTTTTACATTACAAATAATTATTTCCCCACATACTACAGTTTCCCACATTTAAACCAAGTTTCCCTACTCATACCCACATGGTTAGGGTGCCTATATTCAACAAATTCTTGTTTCCTCTCAGGAAACGTTTCCCCGACACCTCTCTGCTGTTCATGCTCTTTATTTTTCATGGCCTCTTTATTTGAGGACTTAGCTGAGGTAAATTCCCCCCTTTTCTTCATGAAATGGGCTACTTTCACCCCTCCATTGATTAAATTCCGTATTACAGTGTTCTGGGCCAAACGCAGAGTTTTCTTTCAGGGTTGTCCTTGACAGTTGTTCCTCTTTCTCATCTCCAGGGCTCTCCTCTTTTCCAAAATTATAAATAGCCATTAACGCTCTAATTTTGTTCTCCTGTGGGTCACCATCAGGCTGGTTTTCTTTTCTTTTTTAAAAAATTATTTTTATTAATTTTAAAAATTAAGCAACATACAATTTATTCACACAACTTAACACATATAACAGTGATTCCCTCCACCCAGGGACTTCCCTTTACATTCATCCCTCTTTCCAAAATGCCATTGTTTCCAACTCAGGTTTGCTTCCTCTCCCCTTTATTAATACATATTCTAAGAATTTACTCCATTTTTCACCAAAAACATTCTTATTTAGCCCTCCTTTTTTTTCTTTAACCATATTTGTTAATTTCTCATTTATAAGCTATATTCCATACTTCATTATATCATTCTTCTGTTTGGTATTCACCTTGCGTTTTCCATTTCTTTGCTACTATTAACCTTGCTGCTGTCAGCAGATTTGTTAATAATTCCTTAACAATTTGAGATTCTTGTATTTTTTCACAAGAATAAAAGATAATTATTATAAGATTATATGGAGATGGTATTTAACCCCAGTAAGATTGAATCAAATAGATAAAAAGTACTCAGCACAGTGTTGGAGGGGATGTCAAGAATTGGGGACGTATATTCATATGTGGTGGAATTGCAAATATGTGCAGAGATTTTGGAAAGTAGTAATGAAGGAAATAAGTGAGATAATGGAGATAAATATACCTTTATGTCCTGAAATAGCATTATTACCATCAGGCTGGTTTTCAATGCCCTTTCTACTATCAGGCTCCGTTCCTATTGGTTCTGCAAACGGGTCTGCTAATTTCCTCTCGGTATATTCATGGTGTCTGTTAATCATACTGGTCTGTTTTGTGACATGGGCCAAGTCATTTCCAATTACAATTGGAGCTGGAATGTCATTCCACACAGCCATTTTCCACACTCCCTCCCAGCTTTGATATTGAATGGGAAGTTTGGTTACAGAGGCATAGAAAGCTGGTCCTCCTAGGCCTTTAATCTTAACATTCTCCTCAGGCACTATATCTTGGTCTGAGACCAAATGGGGTTTGATGACACAAGCTTGGGACCAGTGTCCTGCAGTCCCCATACTCTTTCATTTTTCACCATCAAAGGCTGGTGGTATTAGTGGTCAAAAGAGGTGTCTACATTGAGGAATAAACAGTACTGTATTTCTCTTTGTCTTCCTGGTTTATGCGTCTAGGTGGCTCAGTTACCTTGGCAACACCACTGTCTTTTTGGACTGAGGGAGGCCTAGCTTCACTAACAAAATATACTAGCGTGCTTTTTATTTATTTATTATAAATATACTTGGTAACACCTTTTGTTTAGGGCATTAATATTTAATGTGGCCCACTTTTCCACACTCATAACAAACTCTGTTTCTCATATCACCTACGGCTGAGGACTTCTCTGAAGGAAACTCTCTCTTCCTGTCATGAACTGGGCTTCTTTCACCCCTCCATTTGGGAATTTCCCTTCTACTGGGTTCTGGGCTATAAGCAGATATTTCTTTAGGAGATAGTTTCCTGTCAGAGTATTGGGGTTTGCTTTCTTTCCTTTTCTCCCCTTATCATGACTAAATTATCCATCATTTGGGTGGCTTCAGGTACAGTTTTTGGCGCCTTGTCCTGGACTATCCATCTATACTCTTCAGGAAGAATTCTGTACAACTGTTCTAACACCATTATATTCACAACATCCTCTTTCGTTTCAGCTTTACATCCCTTCAGCCAATTTTCCAGCATTTTGTCTAGGCAACATCCTAATTGTGTGTAAGTTTCCTCTGGAAACTTCTATTTCTATTTCTATCTCTCCTTTTCCTTTTCTCTTTCTCTAATTCTATCCAATTTCTTTTCTGTTTCTTTCTGTTTTAATTCTTTTTCTCTTTCTCTTTCTCTAATTCTAGCCAATTCCTTTTCTGTTTCTTTTTGTTTAAATTCTATTTCTCTTTCTCTTTCTCTTACTTCCTTTTCAGCTTGTATTCTAGGCATTTAAATTCTTTCTTTTATTTTCCATACTTCCAAATTATCTGCATTTGTAGAGGTAATAGATTCTAATACTTTCAAGCTCTGGACATCGCTTCCTCAATTTCCTCTTCCCTTTCAGCCACATCAGCTTTAGCTGCTTGGTTAATCTTTTGGGGCATTTTGAAGTTGTTTCCTTACAATACCTACAGACTTTTACCTCAGGAAACACTGATACTTTGCTGCTACAGGTGATTTCTTACATTACCCAACAACTTTTACCTCAGAAATCACTTGTAATTCCAATTTCAAACTGCCCAGCCCTTGTTTTGCTGGATAAACCACTAACATTTTAATGATACAGGTGATTTCTTACTTTACCCTGAGACTGTTACCTCAGAAATCATCTTTATCTCAAATATCAGACAGCCCAGCACTTAGTTTGCTGGCTGTCTTTCCCCTTTCCTTCTAAATGGCTCTAGAGTCTTGAGTCACTTTTTTCTTTTTGTCCTGTATCCCTTACTTTATACCCAAGCCTTTTTACTTCAGGAATACTTGTAATTCTTTTTATTGTGCAGGTACAGATTGCAGATCTGTGCTTAATGTCACTTTCCCCCACAGCAAATCCCTTACAAATTACCCTTGGAACAGAAACCTCAGGGATTGCTGTTATCACACACTCCAGTATCCCCTTATGTTACCCGAATCTTGTTACCTCAGGGGTATACTGTACTTCATTTACTCACAAGAATTCCTTACTTTACCGCAGGACAGTTACCTCAGGAATTACTTGTGCTTTTCTTTTTACCACACACACACACCCCTGTGCTACCTACACACCAAAAACTTGTATTAGATTCTTTCTAATCAAATATATTAACTGAAATCCTTCTCTGGCCACTGGATCTTTCTCCCCCAGCACTAGATCTCTCCTAGACCCTTCCATACTGGCTTTCTTAGATCCCCTCTGCCAGAGTCACCAAGGATTCAATCCTGGATTCTCAATCCCTAACTGGATCTTTTGAATCCCTTCACTGGATTCTCAACCCTTCACTGGTTCTTTCAAATCCCAACACTGCCACCGCTTTGTGACGGCTGGCATCCTAGTGGCACGGGGGCCTTTCCTATCCCACCGTTGCCACCACTTTGTGATGCACAAAGCCAAACTACATCTCCCAGTGGTATAGCACAAGCACTCCGGTGTGGCTATTCCTGGCTGTATCTCCTTCCCTGGGAATCACTCATACCAGGCTGTATGGGTTTTGTTAACAAAATAATCTTTATTGTCAAATGAATAAACCATGTAACTGTATAACCAAGTTATTGGGCCTGCACAAACATTCGCTCTTTCTCTAAGCCTCTAACTTTCAAGGAAGCAAAATTGTCTTGAATCACTCAAAGCCTCATCTGAACTCTCTAAACAGAAAACTCAAACTTTCCTCACTCACTCCCTCTTTATCTCCTTCAGAAGCCGCTCCTCTTTCCACCTCCTCACAGAGGATTGGCTCCTTGAGTACTATGTCCTCATTGGCTCCCTGGCTGTCTATCACATCAACTAGATTTAGCTGTGGTACCAAAATAGAACCTCTTAAGCTCAGAAGAAGTATACAATTAAATGTCAGTTACTGGGGAGACAAAGCATTGCTTTTAGGCCTGCTATTTGTATGCCAAGAAGAATCCATCTGGCCACAGCGGACCAGATTGTCTAGATTGATCTGAGACAACTCTGTCTTATAATATCTTATGCTGTAATAGATTATAATATCTTACATTAGTAACTGGCTAAAGTGTGACAAATGTTCCTTGTACCCATACTTAATACTTTGAAGGGGGTCCTTTGATGGAATTCAAGACTGCAACTCCCAGCATTCTTCATCACTGGTTATGGTGGATAGGGCTGATAAGAATTACAGTATAACAATGTCAGGAGGATCACAAGTTACTTGTCCCTATGTATGTCAGGTGATATAGTGCTTACTGGGAACGTAAACAGGTCCAGGCAGCAAAAATAAACAGCAGAGTGCTCTTCCTTTGGGCATCAGAATAAAGGCACAGACACAGGCTTTGTGTCTAAAATAAACTTTTTACTTGGGTATAATGAAGAGTATTTACACACACACACACACACACAGAGTTGTCCCTTCATATTTGCTGGGGTTTGATTCCAGGATCCCCTGTGGATACCAAAATCCATGAATACTCAAATCCCATTATATGCAATGGCATAGCAAAATGGTGTCCCTTATAAAAAATGGCAAAATCAAGGTTTGCTTCTTGGGTTATTATTTTTTAAACAATATTTTCAAGCTGCGAATACTTAAATCTGTGAGTCATAGAATCATAGAATTGTAGAGTTGGAAGAGACCACGAGGGCCATCCAGTCCAACCCCCTGCCACTCAGGAAATCATGATCAAAGCATCCCTGACAGATGGCAATCCAGCCTCTGTTTAAAGACCTCCAAGGAAGGAGACCCCACCACGCTCCGAGGGAGTGTGTTCCACTGCCGAACAGCTCTTACTGTCAAAAAGTTCCTCCTCATGTTGAGGTGGAATCTCTGTTCCTGGAGCTTGCACCCATTGCTCCGTGTCCTAGTCTCTGGAGCAGCAGAAAACAAGCCTGCTCCATCTTCAACGTGACACCCCTTCAAATACTTAAACAGGGCTATCATATCATCTATTAACCGTCTTTTTTCCAGGCTAAACATACCCAGCTCCCTAAGTCTCTCCTCATAAGGCATGGTTTCCAGACCTTTCACCATTTTAGTCGCCCTTCTCTGGAGTACCAAATCTGTGACTATGGAGGGACCACTGTACAGCATTCAAAAGAAAAACATCTTCCCCCTGTGAAACCTAACACAGAACTTATTCACATTGTGAAATCCAAAGCAGGACTGCTTAGCTCTTAGCCCAGGCCTGCACCAGCTCAGCTCCTGGGCTCAGTCAATATTGATACATTTATCCAGCTAGCTTGCTTCTGCAAACTGCAGACTGTTTGTTACAAGCAGCAAACAGGACCCCCCACCCCAGTGGCAGAAAGTGAACGAGGCAACTTCCCCGAACGCAAGCAACCAAAAGAAAAATAAACTCACCAACCCAGATCAGGTATTACCTGGTCTCCAAAATGACTGTCAAAACAAACAAATTCATAATAAGTTTTTTTAAAGCACAGCAAATAATATAACTAGCAAAACCCAGAGTTAAAAAAAGAGATCTGAAGAACCTAGGAAAATAAAATAGTTTCCATCTAATGTCAAAAAGTTAGGAGGCTATATATCATACACACCTCTTAGGAAAGGAATATCATACCCAGGTCTTCCTCACTATAAATGTACAATCTCATGACACTGTCTGCTTAGCTTAGAATGGCCACGGGACACAGACAAGGAGGTGCTCTCAAAATGATCTTAAAACATAAACAATCATGGGGAGTTTTTTCCTTGGTTTTTTTCCAGGCTGTGAGGCCGTGTTCTGGAAGAGTTTACTTCTGACATTTTTCCTGCATCTGTGGCTAGCATCTTCAGATAATGGTTGGGTAGGGGTGTGTGTGGAGTTTATATACTGTGAACCCATGTTGGGGAGTATATGTAAATGTGTGTATTTGAATGGTTAGTTTCTGGATGTAGATATGCAAGGAGGATTAGTGTCTATTTGGCTAATGGTTGGTTGATGGGCCATTATCTGCTGGAAATCCCCCTGTCCCTGGATAGAATTCATTTGCAAGTACTGAGTTTTGATTCTATTGTTTTTTAAATCTGGAAGCCAGATTTTGTTTACTTTTAGAGTTTCTTCTTTCCTGTTAAAGTTGTCCAGGTGTTTGTGGATTTCAATAGCTTCTCTGTGCATTCTGACATGACAGTTGTTGGCCTGGTCCAGAATTTCTGTGTTTTTAAATAACATTTTGTGTCCAGGTTGGTTTATAACATGTTCTGCTATTGCTGATTTTTCTGGCTGGCCCAGTCTGCAGTGTCTCTTGTGTTTCTTGATTTGTGTTTGCACACTGCGTTTAGTGGTCCCTATGTAAACTTGTCCACAGCTGCATGGTATGCGGTAAACTCCTGCAGCTGTGAGAAAGTCTCTTTTGTCCTTCGCTGAGCATAGCATTTCTTGGATTTTATTGGTTGGTCTGTAGATTGTTTGGAGGTTGTGTTTCCTCATCAGTTTCCCTATTCTGTCTGTGACTCCTTTGATGTATGGTAAAAATACCTTCCTTTTGGGAGGCTGTTTTTCTTCTTCATTCTTGTGTTTTTTTCTGGGATTGGCTGCTCTTGTGATGTCTGATCTGGAGTAACCATTAACCTGTAGGGCCCAGATTAGGTGCTTCAGTTCATCCTCCAGGTAGTGGGGTTTGCAGATCCTTTTTGTGCAGTCTACCAATGTTTTTATTGTGCTTCTTTTTTGTCCTGGGTGATTATTTGAGTTCTTGTGTAGGTATCTGTCCGTGTGTGTGGGTTTTCTGTATACCTTGTGGCCTAACCATTGGTTTGCGGATGACTAGGACATCCAAGAATGGCAGTATTTCTTCCTTTTCTTTTTCCATCGTGAATTAGATTTTTGGGTGGATGCTGTTCAGGTGGTTCAGGAATGAGACCAAATCTTCTTCTCTGTGGCTCTGAGAGGGTCTGTCTGTATTGATTACCCAAAAGTTTATCATATTGAGCCTGTAAAGAAAAAGACCTAGTCTGCCAAAATATGTCTGTGTCAGAGAAAGCTGAAAAATATAACTGTACTTGCTCCAGCTTGGCCAGAAGCCCAGACACAGAGATAAGAAGGAGAACAAAGAGCTCATTTATAAGGCTAAAGTGCAGAGCTAAGACATTATATGTAAAGTTATATTAAGTCATTTACAAGAAATGATATGCATTTGGAGAAATGAAATTTAGTGAAGATTCTGATATAGTTTGTATTGATCAACAACCAATGCTTGTTATACTATGCTGTGCTTAGAAAATCAAAAACAATAGACTATTCATTTATCTCCCTTCTGGGCACACTGCCCAGTTCGGCTGTCTGTGTCTAGATACCAAAAATAGAAAGCTGAAACACAGGGAGCTGAGAAATTATTTCTGTTCCAAAAAGTTTTCTGGGAAATGAAGTCTGTCTAGTGACTAAAGTAATGAACATGTGCAGAGCCTGAGTTTTTAAGTTTCGTTCTTCTCTAATATAAAAAGGTGTTGTGTGCTTTGCTTCTGGGAACACAGCATGGAGGTTTATTCCCTGTGTTACGTTGCTTGCAATTAAAAAGCCATCTGAATACACTGAACCGGCCTTGAGATTCCTTGTTACACAGATAGACCTTAACAGCTCCAAATGGTGAAAGTGTCATCCACATATTGGAACCATGTTGTGGGCTTTTTTGGTGCTGTTTCCAGGGCTTGCTTTTCAAAATGTTCCATGTAAAAGTTTGCTATCATGGGGCTCAGAGGGCTCCCCATGGCTACCCCATCTATCTGTTTGGAAAATTTGTTATCCCACTGGAAGTAGTTTGTGGTGAGGCAAGGTGATTTCTTACATTACCCGACAATTTTTACCTCAGAAATCACTTGTCTTTCCAATTTCAAACTGCCCAGCCCTTGTTTTGCTGGATAAACCACTAATATTTTAATGATCTAGGTGATTTCTTATTTTACCCTGAGACTGTTACCTCAGAAATCACCTTTATTTCAAAGTTCTGACAGCCCAGCCCTTAGTTTGCTGGCTGACTTTTCCTTTTTCCTTTTAAAATAGCTCTAGAGTCTTGAGTCACTTTTTACTTTTTGTCTTATATCCCTTACTTTTTGCCCAAGTCTTTTTTTACCTCAGGGATATAGGTAATTCTTTTTAATGTGCAGCTCTGTGCTTAATGTCACTTTACTTAGAGTCTTGCCTCTCAGCGAATCCCTCATGATTACATTTGACTGATACCTCAGGGATTACTGTGTCCACACACTCCAGTATCCCCTTACTTTACCTGGTCTTTTTTTTCCCCCCTCAGGGGTATACTGTACTTAGTTTAAACTGGCGGCACTTTTCCTATCAGCACTTTATTTTGAGGCTTGACTTTCAGCAACCCTTACATTTACCTTGGACAATTACCTCAGGGTTTGCGATTACCACTCACTCCAGTATCCCCTTACGTTATCCAAATCTTGTTATCTCAGGGGTATGCTGTACTTAGTTTAGTCTGCCCGGCCTCTCCCCGGCCTTCCCGAGGGGGCTCTGGGGCTTCGGAGCCCCCTCGGGAAGGCCGGGGAGACTCCCGCCTGCTCGCCCGCCCACCACCTTCCCCGGCCTTTCTGAGGCGGCTTCGGGGCTTCGAAGCCCTGGAGACCCCTTGGGAAGGCCAGGGAGAGGCTGGGCAGACTCCTGCCTGCCCGCTGCCTTCCCCGGCCTTTCCGAGGCGGCTCCAGGGAAGCACGGCAGGCCTCGGGGGGGGGTGGCCAGGTGGGGGGAGGCTCCACCCTCCCCCACCTCCCTAAAGTGACGATCGCGGCTTCGTAGCCCCGCCCACCACTTTCCTCCCTCCTCCCTAAAGTGGCAACCGGGGCTTTGAAGCCCCAATCACCACTTTAGGGAGAGTGGTGAGGTTGCGGGCGAGGGGGGAGGCCTATGGCTGCATGTCAGCCCAAATGGCTACGCGTGTCAGTGCTGACACGCATGTCATAGGTTCGGCATCACTGGACTAGATGGTCCTTAGAGATCCCTTCAAGTCATTTCCGATTGATAGCAAACTTAAAGTGACCCTATCACAGGGTTTTCTTGGTGATATTTGTTCATAGGGGTTTGCCTTTCCATTCCTCTGAGGCTGAGAGAGTGTGACTGGCCCAAGGTCACCCACTGGGTTTCTGTGGCTGAGTGGGGATTTGAACCCTTGTCTCCAGAATCACAGTCCAATGCTCAGATCACTACACTACCCTGGCTCTCTTGATCTGGGAACAGTCCCCTTAATTACAGTTTCTGTTTTAATTTCCAAAGATGTTCTCTGTGCATTTGTGTCTATTTAGATGATAAGCAATTAATGCATAACTCTTACGACTTCACTAGAGGCCATCCCAAGGACTCAGGCGTTGGCCCTGACAAATATATATTGTAGATTTCTATCTCACCATTCCTTCACTGAGGGTAAGGAAGTGTATGTGACTCTTCTACATTATCATCACAACAACTCTGTGAGGTCAGGCAGGCAGAGAAAGAGAGAGAGAGAGAGGAAGATTAGGCCAAGGTCACCCCGTGGGGCTTTGAATCCAGTCCAAAGCTTGCAGGGGGAAAATACTTTTCTGTAATGCCACAGCAGTAGGGGATTCTGGGTTTTGTTGTCTAGAGAGGTAACTTTTCACACTTCTGACCCCTTCCCAGTTGAACTCTAGGAACTGTAGAGAAGAGCACACAAGCAAGCATGGCACAGCTTTTTCCCAAACAGGGGAAATCTTTTTAAGATTTCCTGAGTCTAAACAAGATCCTAGTCCACAGCCACAATGAGAGGGACAGGTCTAGCTGAATCCCTATAGCTCCCTTGGCCATTTTACTACACTTACTCGTAGGCCTCCAAGGGGCCCAAGGCTCGGAAGGTGTAGATAAGGAATTGGCATAGTGCAAGCTAGAGACATTAGAGTTGTGCAGACATATCATGTAGTTAGCGCGTGATCAGACAGTGAAGCCTGTCCAGCAACACAAACCAGCCAATTAACAAGAGCTTGAGCAAAGCTAACCTGCCCCGGCAACTAGATAAGAGAAGTTCTGCTTAGTAACATTTTTGAAGGCCAGAGATATGTAGCATTATGATTGGTAGTTCAAATAGCCATAGAAAGTGACCGAAGGAAATAAAATACTCCTGAAACAAAGAGAAGGGGCGGCAGTCTTTTTACCCTAGAGGGAGCTGTCCGCCCCAGCTGGAAAAAATAAAGAATCTCAACTTCTACTACGGGACTTTGGCTCTGTTCCTTTCTTGCGCCGTCCTCAGACCCTATATGTTCGGGTTTCCTTTGGGATTCCCGTAACATTTTCTGGGGGCTCGTCCGGGATTTGAAGGGACGGATCGCAAGTGACAGAGTCCTAGTCTGACGATTGGTCTCACCGCATCTTCGTGCCTGCAGGATTCACCGAACCAGGTCATACGGCGAGAGGGATCCCGCATCAATTGACCGCTGGTGCCTCTTCGATGATGCCTGTTGGGCATTGAGACCGGTGCCGAACCTTGGTGGTTGATTGAGGTTCTTCGGGAGGACGTCCTGCAGCGCCTATTCTGTGACTCAGGCGAGTATGCTTGATTAAGTAAGAATACGTGGTGAATAGGTACCTGGGAAGTCGGGCTGGTGAGGGAGCCCCAAGATTCCAGTTCCGCACGATGGGGGGAGGTCAATCTAAGCAAGTAACCCCTCTGGATTGTATGTTACAAAATTGGTCAGAATTTAAGAGATATATAGATTCAGGAGGAAGGAGTAAAGGAAAATTAAGGACTCTTTGTCAATTAGAATGGCCAACTTTTCCCATTGAACCAAGGTGGCCAGGGATAGGAACTTTAGATCAGGGCATTGTGGACAAGGTGGCAAATTTTTGTGCCCAGTATCATCCAGACCAATATTACTATGCGTCTGCTTGGCAGACTATAGTCTATTTGAAACCCCGTCCGAGTTGGTTAGAAAAATGTAAATGTATGGTCCTCCAGACATTGCCACCTACTAATAATCCCTTTTTGCCTCTTCCGGATTCGGGTTCTCCGGAGGATGACCCTAGTAGTCCTACTGCCCCACCACCCTATGTACAGGCTGTGTACCCAAAACTGCCCACACCCAAGACACCCCCTGCGCCGTACCGAGACAAACTGCGGTCGGCAGATCAATCACAACCCCAGGTCGAGGAAATGCCGCCCTTGGAGGGAGAAGAGGAAGATAAATTGTGTCCTCTGAGACTTGTCAATCAGATGGTTCCAGATCCTGAAGGAAAACACAAACCAGAAATAATGGGGGTGTATCAGCATGTCCCATTTACTAGTAGTGACTTGTTAAATTGGAAAGCTTCCCGACCCCCATGGACACAGGATCCCACTGGCATGGCACAGTTGTTAGAAGGTGTTTTTCAGACGCATGACCCCACCTGGGCAGATATACAGCAACTTATGAATTGTTTGTTTACTACTGAGGAAAAGGCACAGATCATTAGCCAGGCTAGAGAAGAAGTGAAACATGATTACCCCACATACAAGGAAGGGGAGAGGCTCCTACAGATGCAGGAGGAGGCAGTTCCTTTACGTGATCCCCAATGGGATCCTAATAAGGCTGAAGGCAGGGAACGTCTTACACGATATCATGGATACTTAGTGAAAAGTATGAGAAAAGGTCCACCCCGACCCATAAATCTGAAAAAGATATATGACATCCAACAGGAAAAGGATGAGTCTCCTGGAGCCTTCATAGAAAGACTGAAGGCTGTCTATCGACAGTATAGTCCCTATGATATGGATGATGATAAAGAGGATTCCCAAGGCAAGCAGGCTCTCAAGCAGAGCTTTTTGGCTCAGTGTGCCCCAGACATACGAAGAAAGTTACAGAAACAACCTGGGCTTGCCCACATGACTTTGGCAAGGATGCTGGAGTTGGCGTCACAAGTGTATGTAGGTAGAGAGGATGAGGAAGGAAAGTTCAAAAGGAGAGCGGGAGTGATAGCAGCAGTTTTTGGAGTGAATACCCCTGAGGGAAGGGGTAGAGGAAGGGGCAGAGGAAGAGGAAGAATAGGAAGGAATCAGTGTGCGATTTGCAAAAAGGAGGGACATTGGAAGAATGAGTGTCCAGAAAAAGAAAAAGGTGCTGTACAGGCAAGGCAGAGAGGGCGAGAAAGAGGAGGCAGAGGAAGAAGTAGAGGACGTGGCTGGGGAAACCCACAGGGGTGGACGCCCCAAATGCAGGGAGCAGCAGCCACAATGACTATGGAAGCTATGAGTGAAGGAAGCTCAGGAGGAGGACAGGAAGAGTGGGAACCTCCGTTTCAGGAATAGGACAGACCGGCTCCCAAAGAAAATCACAGTTGTAAAATAGTAATTCCTGGTTGCCAGGAGCCATTGGTCAAGGTTAAAATAGGCAATCAGGAGGCCTCTTTTTTATTAGACTCTGGAGCTGCAAAATCAGTGATCAATACCCCTATCGCCCCTAATGCCAAAACCACCACCCAGATAGTTGGAGCAACTGGAAAAAGGCAGAGTTGTTCCTATTTGCAAGCAAGGACATGTCAGTTGGGGAAACGTATGGTCACACATCAGTTTTTATACATACCTAGTTGTCCAGTACCCTTGCTGGGGAGAGATCTGCTGTGCAAACTTAGGGCACAGCTGACTTTTGAAGCAGATGGAACCATAGAGGCAAACTTTAGAGACCCTCCTACTTCTAAGTTAATGTTAACCTTGCCGGTTGAAGAGGAGTGGAGATTATACCCTGTGTTGTTAGATAGAGCTGATTGGCAGACTTTTGATGTGCCTGGCGTCTGGGCAGAAGACAATCCCCCTGGATTAGCTAAGGATGTGGTTCCAGTGATAGTGGATTTAAAGCCTTTAGCTGTTTCTGTAGCTATACCACAGTATCCCTTGCCGAGAGATGCAGTGAAGGGAATTGACGAACATTTACAAAGGCTTTACCAGTGGGGAATTGTAATTGACTCTCAGTCCCCTTGGAATACACCACTTTTGCCTGTCAGAAAGCCAGATGGTTCTTACCGTCCGGTGCAGGATTTGCGAGCAGTGAATCAACGAGTGGTTCACATACATCCAGTCGTCCCCAACCCATATACCCTGTTGAGTTTGTTGTCCCCAGAGTTGAAATGGTATTCAGTCATAGATCTCAAAGATGCGTTCTTTTGTGTCAGGTTGCACAAACATAGTCAGCCCATTTTTGCTTTCCAATGGGAAAATCCAGAGACAGGCCAGCGAAGACAGGTTACGTGGTCCCGTTTACCACAAGGTTTTTGTAATTCGCCCAGTCTCTTTGGTCAGGCATTGGCACAAGACTTGGTGCCATTGACACAGGGGGGAAACCCCTGGAACATATTGCAGTATGTAGATGATATTTTGCTGGCTACTGAAACTAGGAGTGAATGCCTAGAAGGAACAGGGAAGCTGTTACAATTCCTGTTTGAAAAGGGGTATAAGGTGTCCAAAAAGAAAGCTCAGTTGGTGCAACAACGAGTTAAATATCTAGGTTTTGAGATAGAAGAAGGGACCAGAAGGCTGGGAATAGAGCGAAAAGAAGTAGTCTGTGCTATCCCCACCCCCACTACACGAAGACAAGTTAGGGAATTCTTGGGAGCTGCAGGTTTTTGCAGGCTTTGGATACCCAATTATGCTGTTCTAGCTAAGCCCCTTTATGAAGCTACAAAAGGAACAAATGCTGAACCATTTGTGTGGGGGGAGCAACAACAAGAATCATTTCAGAAGTTAAAAGAGGCTTTGATGAGTGCACCCGCCTTGGGGCTACCAGACATGGAGAAACCTTTTGTTTTATATGTAGGCGAAAGGGACGGTATTGCAATAGGAGTGTTAGCCCAGACCTTAGGGTCTTGGCCGCGACCGGTAGCCTACCTTTCTAAACAAATGGGCCCTGTTGTTAAGGGATGGCCACCCTGTCTGAGAGCAGTGGCAGCAGCAGCTCTTTTGGTAGAAGAAGCAAACAAGCTGACCTTGGGACAGCCTGTTATCTTAAAAACTCCTCATGCAGTAGTAACCTTGATGGAACACAGAGGCAGTCACTGGATGTCTAATGCCAAACTTTTAAAATATGAAAGTATTCTGGTAGATAACCCCAATGTTCAGATTCAAACTTGTACTACTTTAAATCCTGCCACCTTGTTCCCAATGTCTGAAGATGTGTTATTACAACATGACTGTGTTCAGACAATGAGTGAAGTTTATTCCAGCAGACCTGATCTCAAGGATAGCCCGTTATCAAACCCTGAGGTTGTTTATTTCACTGATGGTAGCAGTTTTGTAGAAAATGGGATTCGCAAGTCGGGATATGCTGTGGTTGATGGTCAGGGACATATAATAGCTGCCAAATCACTGGGCCCCACCGTGTCAGCACAAAAGGCAGAATTGATAGCCCTAACAAAGGCTTTGGAACTGGCACAAGGGAAAAGGGCTAACATTTATACTGACTCCAAATATGCTTTTCTGACCTTGCAAGCACATGGAGCCATGTATAGGGAAAGAGGACTTTTAACATCAGGAGGAAAAATGTTAAAACATACCACTGAGATTCTCCAATTGCTAGAGGCAGTGTGGAGGCCCAAAGAGATAGCAGTGATGCATTGTAGGGGTCATCAGTTGGGCAATGACCCCGTAATTATGGGAAATCGAAAAGCTGATCAGGCCGCTAGGGAGGCGGCCAGGCAAGTAACAAGTTTACATGAAACTGATGAGGCTCTTTTGTCTTTACAATTAGCCAGCTTTCTCCCAGAAGAGGTAAAATACACAAAAGAGGAGGAGGCCTGGGCTATAGCTGAAGGCGCTAGGAAACAATGTGGGCTGTTTGTTTTCCCTGACAACAGAGTATATATCCCCAAAGCTGTGGCATGGCATGTGGTTCAAGAGGTCCATAAACAGTCACACATGGGAAGCACTGCTATGTCTAAGTTTTTAGAGAGACAAGCATACTTTGAGGGAATCCCTACGTTAGCTAGACAAGCTGCCTTGAGGTGTGAAGTATGTGCAAAGACTAACCCTAGAACTGGTCCCTTACAGCCCCCTGGTGTTCAGGCAGTAGGATTCACCCCATGGGAATCAATTGTTGTTGACTTTACTGAAATGCCACCATGTAAAAAGTTTAAATATTTGCTTGTCCTTGTCTGTACCTTTTCCAATTGGGTGGATGCATATCCTACCACTAATGAGCGGGCCGAACAGGTAGTCAAGGCCTTGCTACGAGACTTGGTGCCACGAAGTGGGATCCCCCTATATATCGCGAGTGACAATGGCCCGTCTTTTGTACACAAGGTCACACAAGGTTTAGCCTCTGTATTAGGTATCACTTGGAAGTTACATTGTGCATATAGGCCTCAATCTTCTGGAAAAGTAGAAAGAATGAATAGAACCTTAAAAGGGACACTGTCCAAAATGTGCCAGGAAACGGGACTGGATTGGGTGACTGTTTTGCCAATGGCACTTCTCAAAATCAGATGTACTCCAGACAGTTTGTTGGGACTTTCTCCATACGAAATTGTTTTTGGCAGGCCCCCTCTTAATGTGCATAGGCTAGAGGGAGATGTTGAACAACTGGGAAAGTTAGAGATTGCAAAATCTGTCCAAACATTAGGCAAGTGTCTGAATCAGCTTCATCGATATGTCAAGACAATTAGATATCCGTTCCCTGTTACTGCACTTCACCCTTTTTCACCAGGTGATAGAGTATGGTTGAAGGACTGGAAATCTAATCCCTTGGGACCAAAGTGGAAGGGTCCTTATGAGATACTGCTGACTACCCCAACTGCAGCGAAGCTACAAGGAGTCAAGCCCTGGATCCACTACACCAGGCTGAAGAAAGATCATACCAAGGAGTGGCAAGTGGTACCTAGCGATTCCAATCCTCTGCGGCTTCGGATCAAGCGGTCCGGGGAAGACAGGGCAGCATCGCAACGTGAGCCCCCTGTCTGAGGTCAGGTGACCAAGCACCGCCTTGAAGCAAAGGAGCCTTGGCCAGCCGAGGGTCATGGCGAAAGAAACAATACCGATCCAGATGTCGGATGGGAGCTTCAAGTGGGAAGATGAAATAGAACAGCGCATGGAAGACAATATTCAAGAATGTCAGAGAAGGAATGCCCAGACTCAGACTGAGGAAAAGAGGGTTCCCCCACCCATTTGCCCCACAGTCATGCGCATGCCATGTATTACTTTGCAGACTGTAGTCTGGCTTTGGGTAATAGGTGTGTTGTTGTGGCTTTTATTGTTCCCTCTCCCATGCAAGGGGTTCTTAGAAAGCAATTCTCTAATAGTCTATTCCGCTCATATTGTTAAAGCTTTTAATATCAGTAAGTGCTGGGTCTGTCATCAAATGCCTACAGATTCTCATACTGGAATGCCCTTTGTAGTACACCAACTAAATGATATAGAATATAATAGACCCTATAGGCCAGACAATAATACCGGGTACAACTGGACACATTTAGAACCCTCCACTGGAGGATATTATCGGGTTGGGAAACAAAAGGGAAGGTGGTGCTGGAGCTGTAATGAAACTAATGGCCCTAGGGTAGGTTCTAGCACCTGTGAAATAGAAATAAGGATAAATGGCGCATATATAAATGGCACCTGGGAGAGTAATTATATTTTAGCCAACTTAACAGGTGATGGCTACTATAGCGCCTGGACAATGACACAGAGATGTAAGAAGCCTTTTTCTGCACTAAGGGGCCACTATTTTGTGTGTGGCAAACGAGCTTATGCTATTTTACCTGAAAACTGGAGCGGAAATTGTTATGTGGCCACTATTTTTCCAGCTATAACTATCCGAGACAACCTACCTGTGGGGAAAATAAGAAACTATAGGGATCTGGAAGAATCCAAACAAATTGTAAAAGACTATCAACCTTTGCGCCATTGGGGAGGGCACCGAAGTCTGCTGAATGCCATGTATAGGGTACAGGCTGTTATAGAAATAATGGCAAACGAGACAAGCGAGGCTCTCACCACTTTGGCAAGAGAACAAGGACAGATTAGGCGGATGTTACTACAAAACCGGTTGGCATTAGACACCATGTTGGCAACTCAAGGTGGTGTATGTACACTTATCCACCAAGAATGTTGTATTTATGTCCCAGATAATGAACAAGATATAGAACAACACGCACAACAAATCATGCAAGTAGCACAGGTCCCACACATGGAAAAGGGTTGGAATTTGTGGGACTGGCTCACATCATGGTTACCTGATTTCTCATGGTTAAAAGGATTGTTTGTATTTGGCTTGATAACTGTGTTAATTAGCATTTTACTATGCGCATGTATACCTTGTTTGTTTAGGTGCTTACGTACTAGGCTTGAGGCTATGCTTGCTCATGATAGAAAAATTCTGCTTGCTCGCAGCGCATATCAGGAACTTAAGCAAACTAATGAATCCAACCATTATGTCTCTTCGCTTACAAGAAAAAGGGGGGAATGAGAGGGACAGGTCTAGCTGAATCCCTATAGCTCCCTTGGCCATTTTACTACACTTACTCGTAGGCCTCCAAGGGGCCCAAGGCTCGGAAGGTGTAGATAAGGAATTGGCATAGTGCAAGCTAGAGACATTAGAGTTGTGCAGACATATCATGTAGTTAGCGCGTGATCAGACAGTGAAGCCTGTCCAGCAACACAAACCAGCCAATTAACAAGAGCTTGAGCAAAGCTAACCTGCCCCGGCAACTAGATAAGAGAAGTTCTGCTTAGTAACATTTTTGAAGGCCAGAGATATGTAGCATTATGATTGGTAGTTCAAATAGCCATAGAAAGTGACCGAAGGAAATAAAATACTCCTGAAACAAAGAGAAGGGGCGGCAGTCTTTTTACCCTAGAGGGAGCTGTCCGCCCCAGCTGGAAAAAATAAAGAATCTCAACTTCTACTACGGGACTTTGGCTCTGTTCCTTTCTTGCGCCGTCCTCAGACCCTATATGTTCGGGTTTCCTTTGGGATTCCCGTAACAACATGAGCTAAGAATGCTCTGCCGTCAATTCGTGGCACAATCTAATCTTAGTTGTTTTTCTTCACCGGGAACAGGACCTTTGTTCCCGAGTCCCCTGTCCATTACCTCAAGGGACAACACGTCCCATGTCCTTTCCTGCTTTGTAGGAATTATGGCTCCAGTCTAGTTCAAGGAAGACATAATCTTCTTGAGTCCAACAGGATATTGCACTATCATTCACTTGTATTTGAGCAAACTGCTGAGGGGAATCCACACACTGGAGAATCGATGCGTGTTGGGATACAAGCTGGGGCATGCTGGAGCACAACGGGAGCACCCACTGCACATGAGAAGCACCTGTTGCGCACCACTCTCTTGCCAGTGCCTGGATGTGAACTTTTGAATGACAGGGTTTTTTGTGTGTATTTCTGCCATGTAAATATGGATTCGTAAAGTTACAAAACATCAACTGCAATGTAGAAACTTGCTCTCACTTCTTGGCCTCTGCAAGTATTCGTTCTTGCTTTAGTATACAAGCTGAGTATTCTCTTATCTGAAATGCTTGGGACCAGAAGCGTTTTCAATTTTGGATTTTTTAAGATTTTGAAAGACTTGCATAATGAGATATCTTGGAGATGGAACCCAAGTTCAAACCCAAAATTCATTTAGGTTTCATGTATACCTCATATACATAGCCTGAAGGTCATTTTATACACCATATTTTTAATAATTTTGTGCAAGAAACAAAGTTTGTGTGTATTGAACCATCAGAAAGCAAAGGTGTTCTTATCTCAGCCACCTATGTGGACATTTTGGATTTTGGAACATTTTGGAATTCCAGATAAGAATAAGGTTGGACTAGATGGCCCTTGGGATCCCTTCCAACTCTTAAGAATTTGATTCTATGACTCTATGATTCCTCCATCCCTTGGGTTAATAGGCAAAAGAAACAAGCAAGGTTAATAATATTATTATTTCTGCCCCTAGTATTTTCTTTCTTGTGTTCTGTCTTTCTAAATTTCTTGGTCTTCCCCTGAAACTTTCTCTGGATATCTGGAGGAGGGCACAGCTGGCACCTCCTGGTGCAAAAAGGCACCCCACTTTTTTGAACCAGGGTTAATTGTTAATTATTAACAGACTCCCCTCCTCCTCTCCACTCTCTGGACATCTCTCCTGTAAGGGGACAGAGACTGAGAATGTTCCTTTTTTGGTCTACAATCCCCAGGGCTCGCTGGAGGATCTGGGAGTTGTAGTAGTTATTGTTCTTCTGAAGGCAGTGTTGGCTGGGGTTTCCATGGCAGGAAGGCAGCAAGGGGAAACCTTTAATCCAAGTTACCAAAGGACATTCCAACCTCCTACAAACACGCCCAGCACATTGAAGAGTTCCTTCTAAGTTTGGATGGAAGCACAGAGTGGATTCGACCCACTGCTTCATCCCTGCAGCATGAGAGCCACCTGCTTTCATGATGGAGTCCCATCATGCTGCCTCAAGGTTGATTGCAACTCCCATGGTCCTGCCAGAGAACTACAGCTCCCTTTATGTGTAAACAGTATTGCCTTGCCAGTATAGTATCCGGTAAGGAAAGGGTGAATGGAGGGGAGGGTCTGAAACACCACCTCCACAGAAGCTAAAGAGATGATGTCATCAATGACACCACCTGACCTGAAGTGGCCAATCACAGCTCCAGACCCGGGGATTCTAAGCTATAATTGCTTTTTGCCTGCAGCCATTTTGTAGAAAGAGACCAGCCATGTAGCTTTGAATGAGTGCTGAAATTATGGCTAGCAGAGCAAAGCTGTCCCCACCTGGCTTGGCCTCTAGCTTTCCCGGATGCCATCAGGAGTCAACGGATTGTGAGCATTGAGTAGGGATTAGGGCCTGTTGAGCTGCGTTAGGGGATTCCTTTTTAGTTTCTCTACTTTAGTTGGATGTAGTCAAATGAGTAACTAAACGTAACTTTGAATAATTGAATAATTTGGTTTTAATACTGTGTCATTCCTATAACTTATAAGCTTGTCTGGAGTATGGGAGAATCCTGCCTCATGTGAGACTGCATGACTGGAACTCAGTGGAAGAAAGTGAACTTATTGATCTTCCTATCATCGATGCCTACATGTGCCTATCTCTTGATCACGATACTTTGATCCTTTCTCTGGGGGTAGGAAGAAGAAGTTAGTTGGTTCTATAGTGGCAAGGAGTTCCACTAGTTATCAGAGACCCGCCACAGCTTCCCACTGCACTGTGTGTGAGAAAGGGGCGGTCCAAGGTGAAAGGACCCCTAGTCTGAACTAAGTGGGTGGTGGTAGCAGTTTTTCGTTTTGGGGCCTGTAGGGGGCATCCTGGAGTGAGGCTGCTTAGGGTATCCTCTAAGGGGGAGCTAACTTGGGGTCCAAGGCAAGAGAGCCCCAGTTTTAGTCTCTAGGTGCATCTGTCCAAGGGGGAGGGGGCGTCTGTCCCCCGAAAGTGGGTAGCTGTTGATGGAGGAGGGGGGAAAGACACCCCTCCCGGTATCCGAGAAGGTGTATCTACTTTTTTCCGTTGCTATAAACGCCGGCCGCTTTATGGGTGAAGGGAGCCATAGAAATGAGAAAGTGAAGAATGGCACAATGGCTAATCTGGATAAGGAACCTCTGGGTTATTCAGGAGAGGAAGACTTCATATATAGAAAATATCAGAAAGAAAGTACTGTAAATTGATTATGGGAATTTATTAATACAGGGAAATTGCCAGAACTCTGATCATGCAGCAAAAAAAACACCTTTAGCTATATGTGGTTTTAAAAAAAGCTTTTCAGTATTTTTCAGCATTTTTACAAAACAGTGCCTATTCTCATCCAATTGTATTTTGTAAATACTGTACTGTATATATATGATGTACCTGATCTCTTTGTGACGTTTGGCCTCATTGTGTGTCAAGGTCTCTTTATAAGCGCATCCTTCACTCAAGCAGCACCCAGAGGCTCAGAGATGGATTGCAGCTGTGTTGTCCTGGCTTAGGAGCCCTCCTGGCATCTGTTGTCTGTTTCATCAAATTTTGCTCTCTGGTTAGTACGTCTTGGGGGTGTGTGTCTTTCAGCAGTTCCTGGGGCCTGAGCCTTAACCTCCCCCCCCCAACGAATGGAAGCCCCAGGAGCAGCCGATTTCAGTTGCGGGGGTAAGGCAAGCCCGGGGCAAAGCATACCTCCTGGGCCTCCGCCGCCGAGCACTTGGAGGCTCAGCGGCTTTGCAGTGGGGCGACTTGTAACCCCACTTCCTTATCTCGCCCCAATCCACAGGTGAAATTCATTTGGGTAAACTGGGAGAAAAAAGTCGACGGGGAGGAACAGGAAGGGGGTGAACAATTGAGAACAGTAAGTCTCTTGCTTGTCTTGATGAGGGCACTACTTTTCTGGGCACCATCTTACCAGTTGTGAAGCTAATCCTTACTATATGCATCTTTGTGGAATTCTGTGGGCTGGTTAGCACGGGTTGGGGGTTTCCTTGGAATGTCAAGCCGGTCAGCCAATCAGGGGCTGTTCCCATTATATACCTAATGTCTTTGTGACCTCAAGGCCTATTTAAAGTCCCTTGCTATTTACAGAGGCTTCATTTTGGCCATTTTAGATATGGAGGGGGGATTGGGGGATGAGGCCCAAATGTACTTGGATGCCATCATTATCATTACTGAACTGATTGCGGTGATGGTGTGCCTGTTTGAATTATCCAACCTGGTTAGTACTTACAGTTGTCCCTCCATATTCACAGGGGGTGGGGGCGCTTTAGTTGTTTAGTTTCGCATCTTTGTGAAATTCTGCATTCTGGTTAACACGGGTTGGGGGCGGGCCTTCAGAGGGAAATGATAAACCTGTGGAAATAACCCTGCTTCCTTCTCTTGCCCCAATCCACAGATCAAGTACATTTGGACATACTGCCAAGGGCTTGCCTGGTTATGGCGGCAAGGCCTATTTACAGCCCCTCGCTATTTAAAGACCCGGCAGAGCTAGCAGAGGAGGAAGCTAGTACCTTTTTAGGTGACATTGTGCTCTTTTTAAAATTAACTTTTTGCATCTTTTTGAAATTCTGCGCCCTGTTTAGCATGGGTTGGGGGCAGGCCTTCAGAGGGAAATGATACACCTGTGAAAATAACGCTGCTTCCTTCTCTCACCCCAATCCAAAAATACAATTCCTTTGGATTAGACGAGGGGAATAATTAAGAACAGTAAATCTCTTCCTTGCCTTAGTTGTGAGAGTGTATCTGGGGTGTGTCAAGATGGGGTGGGCCTACATTTAAGGGGCTATCTTGAAAACCCCCAAACAAGAGTTTTGCAGCCAATGAGCCCTCCCTGCCCCCACTGGGGGATTTCCTTTGCATACCTGTCATTGATCTCTCACCTCCTCCTCTTTTCTTTCCATAACTAGCAGACCAGCTAGTCTTCTTCTGGGGTTCTGTGTTCTCTGAAGGGCTGGGACGCTACCTGGAATCTCATCCTACACAGCCCAGAAAATGGCAAGTGCTGAGAAATGGAGGGTGATGAAGCGACAATATATTTGGATGCTACCATTTTAATTGTAAAGCTTCTTGTACTGTTGCTGTGTGGCCTCGAATTGTCAGAGCTGGTTAGTACCATACAGTTGTCCCCCGCGAACCCGGGCATTTGTCTCCCTGCCACTGCAGCCAAGAAGCCTTGCTTTAAACACACTTGCCACTCAAAATCCAGGGACCAGGTGGTGAGGGGAGTAGAGGAAAGGGGGGTTCCTTTCCTCTTTGCCCATTGAGTTTAATCTGGTTGAGGAGAGGCTTGCTTTCCTTCCATGGAAATAACACTGCTTCCTGCTTTCGCCCCAATCCACAGGTGAAATTCATTTGGGTAAACTGGGAGAAAAAAGTCGACAAGGTGGAACTGGAAGGGGGAACAACTGAGAGCAGTAAGTCTCTTGTTTGTCTTGATCTGAGGGCACTATGTTTCTGGGCACCATCGTACCGGTTGTGAAGCTAATCCTTACTTTTCGCATCTTTGTGGAATTCTGCTGGCTGGTTAGCACGGGTTGGGGGTCTCCTTGGAATGTCAAGCTGGTCAGCCAACCAGGGCCCGTTCCCATTATATACCTGATGTCTGTGTGACCTCAAGGCCTATTTAAAGCCCCTTGCGATTTACAAAGGTTTCATTTTGGCAAGGGGCTTAGCATTTCAGAAATGGAGGGGAATGAGATGCAAATCTATTTGGACGCCAAAACCATAATTATTAAACTGATTGTGGTGTTCGTGTGGCCGCTGGAACTATCCAAGCTGGTTAGTACTGTACAGTTGTCCCTCCATATTCACAGGTGTTGGGGGCGCTTTAGTTGTTTAGTTTAACATCTTTGTGAAATTCTGCACTCTAGTTAGTACTGGTTGGGGCAGGGCTCTTTTGAACCAGGATTAATTGTTAATTATTAACAGCCTCCCTTCCTCCTCCCCACTCCCTGGACATCTTGCCTGCCCACCGGTTTTCCCTCTCAGAAGAGGGGAAACATCCGTTTCTGCAAGGGGACAGAGACCAACAATGTTCCTTTTTTGGACTACAATCCCCAGGGCTGGCTGGGGGATCCTGAGAGTTGTAGTAGTTATTGTTCTTCTGAAGGCAGTGTTGGCTGGGGTCTCCACGGCAGCAAGGGGAAACCTTTACTCCAAGTTGCTGAAGGGCATTCCAACCTCCTACAAACAAGCCCAACACGTTGGATAGTTCCTTTGAAGTTTGGATGGAAGTCTGGAGTGGATTCAACCCACTGCTTCCTCCCTGCAGCATGAGAGCCACTTGCCACCAAAGGAAAATAAGTTACATTTGCAAGCTCTGGGACCAAACCTTTTTTTTTATCTTCAAAAGCTCAAAGAGGTCTGTTTGGTAAAGCTCAGGCACTCCTTGGTCCAATCCTGACCTTTTCCAAGAGAAACTCTGGCAGCACTGGTTGCTCTCTTCCTGGAGCTACTTGTGTGTAAGTCAACTCTTTCCCCCTTGGGCTTTTCGTTATTTTTAAAAACAACCCTTCCACCTCCTCTTCCCCTCCCCAGACTCTTTTCCCCTCTCCAGGGTGCCAGTTAGATGGTAGTTTTTGTCACGGGGTGTCCTGGGACTTCTTGATCCTGTATTTGTCCCTCCCTGTTTACACGATTTTTGTCTCTGAACTGGAGATCCCAGGAGATCCCGGGATCATTGTTTACATGGCATCCCGTCCCGTGATATGTACCTTCTCCCACTATATACTCCCCAAGGGTTTTGTTTTGTTTTGTTTGTTTACATGAGTTTACGGTCCCAGGGTATTTTTTTTAGCTGTCAATCAAGGATATGATTACTCGTTTTTTCACAACCTCAGTGACGTACTTCCTTTAGAGTTCCGCGCCACGAGCGATGCTATTGGCTGGCTCAAATGTTTGTTCAGGGTTCTGGTTGGGGATGAGGGGATGAATGAGTGTTGCATTGGGGATGAGGTGCTGAGGGGATGAGGGGAGGAATCCTGGGGAGGAAGGAGCTATCAGTGGCTAAACCCTGTGCTTTCCTTTAGAATTGAAAGAACACCATTTAAAGCCAGCTAAATTGGGGAGGAAGGAGCAATCAGTTGGTGCTGGGGAGTGTGAGAGAGATCAAAAGCAGAGCAGACTGGAGCCCTGGCATGCATGCATGCATGCACGCACGCACGCACGCACACGCGTGCGTACGCACACACACAAGCCCAAGCCAGTATGCTTTCAGCCAGGAAGCTGAGTGCAGGGGCCCAGAGGCTTGTGGTTGTCCTGTCTCTTTAAAATGTTAACCCTTTAAGCAGAGGCAGCTGTGGAGTGAAGGTTTCAAGCCAGTGCAGGGGATCATAAGGGGAGGACACACGAGGCATTTTGAAAGACCCAGACCCTGGCATTTTTTACTGTGCCTTGGGGGGGGATAGATGAATATGTGATCATCCGCTCAGACGCTGGCATTTTTTACTGTGCCTTGGGGAGGTGAATGAATGTGTGATCATCTGTTCAGATCCAGGGAGGGGATGCAGGCAGGGGATGAATGGGCGATCCTCCGCCCACAATCTCTTTATAATTTACTCTCTCTTTAAAATTTAAACCCAGCATGCAGGAGAGGAACAGGTTAAAGCTGAAGGGTTTGCAGTGTAGAAATCAATTGAACAGGGTGATTTAGTACACGCACACACACACAAACCTTCGTGCAGCTGGAAGGGATGCCTTTGTTTTCAGCTAGTGAGGCTGAATCTGTTGAACGGGTGGCTGACCCCTCCTTTTCTGGTCGCTGATCTCTGAGCCCCCCCCCCCCGCCGGTCACCATTTCTGGTCATCACCTAGTACCGAGATAGCTTGTCCCAGGCTGTTTTTAAAAACCGTCACAAACCGCGGGACTGCAAGTCCTGCAGGTTGTGGGATAAAAGGTGGCCCCCCTTCTGAAAATCATGTGCCCAACCTGATGTACATGTAAACAACTAGGGTTCGACACGAATTTCCCCCACTACATTTTCATCGTGTAAACGGCACCCAGGAAAATGGGGGACAAAACAGACTACTTCCATGTAGAGCCCTTAGGACTGCAAATCCTATCATCGCTGGTCAGTAGAAGGCCTGCCTTGCTGAAACTTCAGGCTTAGAACTTCATCTTGACATTGTGTTGTGCATTGTGTTAAATTAAAAATTTCCAGAGATGGACTACATGAGACTGAGCTTCCTGTGTCCTTTCAGCAGGAGAGTCCACCAGTTGGGCCAATCTGGATTTTAGTCTGAACTTTACAGGAGCTTTCTGTAGTGATGGTCATAGGTATTGTTGTTATTATTATTAGTATATTCATATTATTATTCTATTTTGGACCTGTTTGGAGGAGGTTGGAATAGACTTCAGCATGTATTTATCAATTTACATCTTCATCATCATCCCACCTTTTCCCTAATAGCAGGACTCATGGTGGCTTCCATATTGTTAAAACTAGTACAGAGTAAAACCATACAAAAACATCCATTAAATATTGAGCCTTTGTGATACCAGTATGAGGAAAACAACACAGACAACATTGCAAACTGTAAGAAGACCTTCTTTAGAAGCGAGCCAATCAAGTCAAGGCTCAATTTTAGAGGAGATTAGGCTGATGAGAGAGAAACTAAAGGAGATGAAAATGAAATTGAAGCATGAAATGAAAAGAGAGCTGAAGAGCATTAGAGAATCTTTAGACAGAGTGACAGAAGACTCAAAGAAATTGAATGAGAAGGTGAATGTGTTGGAAGCAAAAGTGGATAATCTTGAGAAAGCAACAGAGTCATTGGGAGACAAGGAGAGAAAATTGGACGAGTTTGCCCTCCAGGAGCTAAAATGGAGAGAGAATTGTATTAAGCTGAGAGGGATGGAACAAACAGAAGAAGATTTATACAGTTGTCCCTCCACATTCACGGATTTGGCATTCATGGATTTAAGTATTCACAGCTTGAAAATATTCTTAAAAATAATAATAATCCAAAAAGCAAACCTTGATTTTGCCATCATAGATTATGGACACTATTTTGCTATGCCATTGCATATAATGGGACTTGAGTATTCACAGATTTGGGTATTCACAGGGGGCCTTAGAACCAAACCCCAGCAAATGTGAAGGGACAAGTGTATAAGATTCTAATTCTAAAGCTAGCAAAATTCATGGGACAAATGAAAACACAATTCGAACAAGAAATTGACAAGATTTACAGAATACCCTCCAGAATTGCAAGACAAAAGAAACTTCCAAGGGATATTGTAATATATTTTGTGAGGAAGAGAACAGATGCAGTTCTACAGAAGAATTTTGAGCAAAAATTTGAAATAGAGGGAAACAATATTATATTGTTCAAGGATATCCCCTCAAGGATCCTCAACAAAAGAGAAGAGCCTATAAAGAATTAACGGAATATTTAAGACAAAATTGAATTAAATATAAGTGGGAGAAATTAGAAGGAATTTCCTTCAAATTTAAACAAAAGATTTTCAGAATTAATGCAGAGGGGAAAGCTGAGGATTTCCTAACTAAGTATAAAAAAGAATTCAAATCACAACATAAAAGATCTCAAGAACCGGATAAACTAGAAGAATCTGAAGAGGGTGCAGGAGGAACGGATTCAACCGGGGAAGGTGAAGAAGAGGAGGAAGAACAAGGGAAAGAAGAAGAGTTGGACATAGACCCACCACCAGCAGCATCGCAGGAGGAAAAGCAGTTTTTAGAGGAAGATTAAGGGTCGGACAAAATAAAGACGAAAATCTTAACCTAGAATGTGAAAGGATTAAATTCTCCGGAGAAAAGGAAAAAGATCTTTCATATACTTGGAAAAAACAGATATGATATAATCTGCTTGCAGGAAATGCATATTAAACAACAAGATGCTGGCCTCCTAAAAAATATGAAATTAGGAAAAGAATATATATCTGCCGCTAAAAACAAAAAAAAAGAAGTAGTGGTGTATGTTAATGATAGAGTGCAGGCGCAAGAATTATATATTAATCTAGATGGACAATTTTTGATAATTGAAGCTAATATACAATCTAAAAAAACCCTGATTCTAGGCTTATATGCACCATTAGGAGACAAAGATGACTTTTAAAAATAATTATTGAACAGATTATCTGAATATGAGCATGACCGGCTGATTTTGTGTGGAGATTGGAATGGAGTAATCTCGCCGTTGAAAGACAGGAAATCACAGAAGAAGGTACGGAAAAATCAAGGAAAACTGCCAAAATCCTTTTTCTCCCTAATGGAAAATTTGGCACTTGTAGATGTATGGAGACTAAAATACAATGACACTAAGGATTACACCTTCTATTCTGAGAGACATAAATCGTTTTCAAGAATCGTTTTTTTTTTTTTACATCAGGAACTATTGGGAACACAATTCAAAAATTGGAAATACTTCCTAAGATCTGCTCAGATTATAATCCTGTCCTGCTAGAATTAAAAGATGGAGGCAAATCAGAGTTCCATTGGCGCCTCAGTAATAACCTGCTGCAGAATGAAGATATTCTACGAAGGGCAAAACAAGAAATAAAACAGTATTTTGAAACTAATATGGATACAGATACAGATATTAACATCATCTGGGATTCCTTTAAGGCGGTATTAAGAGGCTTTTTCATCCAACAAAATGCTATATTGTGGAAAAAGAAATTGGCAAGACTGGAAAAAATTAGAAATGAAATTAAAGAAAGAGAAATCAAATTGCAGTGACCCAGCAAATAAGATTTTGTTAAGAGAACTTAAGATCTTGCAAGAGCAAGCAATGGCAGATACTATGGAGGAGATTCAAATGAAATTCAATATATGAAGCAGAAGAGTTTTGAACAATCAAACAAGCCTGGGAAATGGTTGGCCTACCAACTAAGGAAGAGGGAAAAGAAAAGAACCTCATCTCAAAAGTGAAATTAGATAATCAGATATATTCAGACCAGCAGAAAATAGAGTTTTTAAAAATTACTATACTACATTATATCAATCCCAGACAAAAGACTTTATGGAAATTCAAATGTTTTTAGAAGGCAACATTGTAGCTGCTTGTAATTAACACCATAAAGAATTATTGAATCAACCAATAGTAGTGATGGAGATTGTAGAAGCTATTCGGAACTTAAAGGAAGGGAAAGCTCCAGGTCCGGATGGTTTCACTCCGAAATTTTATAAACTGATGGAAGGCCAAATATTGTTGCCGTTCTAAAAGACAATAGACGCTATTAGCAAAGGTCTATACCCAAGATCATGGGAAGAGGCAAATATAATTTTAATACCTAAAGATAATAAGGACTGTTTAGAACCTAAGAACTATCACCCCATATCCCTACTTAACATTGATTATAAAATCTTCACAATGATTTTGGTCAACAGGATGAAAAAAGTACTACAGGAGTGGATCAGCGAAGATCAACAAGGGTTCCTTCCAGAAAGGCAGATGAAGATAATATTAGGCATGTATTAAATCTAATTGATTATCATGAAAAAAGTAAAGATTAAAAAATGGCACTAATTTTTCTTGACATTGAGAAAGCCTTTGATAATGTAAAATGGAGTATAATTTTGAAGATACTGGAAAGAATCAACGCAGGTCAAAGGTTTATAAATTGGATTAGAGAAATATATCATAAACAATCAGCAAGGATTATAATAAACAGAGAGAAAACAGAAGAAATACAGATCTTAAAGGGCACCAGACAAAGATGCTCCTTATCTCCGTTACTATTTCTGCTAGTTATGGAACTTTTGACAATAAGAATAAATCAAGATGAAGAGATCAGGGGGATAGTAATTAAGAAGCATAAATTTAAAATTAGGCTGTACACAGGCGATCTGGTAATATCTTTGGGTAAGCCTGAGGAAATAGCACATCTAATGGAAATACTTAAAGATTTTGAGTCTATGACAGGATTGAAAGTAAATAAAGAAAAAACTGTGATTTTACAAAGAAACCTCTCAGAGATGGATAGAAAGCATATTAATGAGAAATCTGGGTTTAAGATAACTAAGATGGTTAAGTATCTGGGTATCAATTTGACGAATGAGAATTCGAAACTTTTTGATAATAGTTATAAAAAGACATGGTCACAAATTAGGAAAGACTTGGACAATTGGCAACATTTGAACCTATCACTCTTAGGAAGAATCAGCGCTATTGAAACGAACATTTTACCCAGAATGATATTCTTGTTTCAAATGACCCCAATCATCCATACCCCCAAAACCTTCAAGAACTGGCAAACAGAATTATCAAAATTCATCTGGTCTGGGAAGAAGCCCAGAATCAAAATGAAAGTGCTGCAGGACTCTAAAGAGAGCGGGTTTAGGCTTACCTAACTTAAGTCTATATCATGATGCCTCATGTTTCACCTGGATACTTGAGTGGACAGCTTTAGATAATGAGAAGCTTCTGATGATTGAAGGGTATGGTAATTGGTTCGGATGGCATGCCTATTTATTCTATGATAAAGACATAGTAAATAAGGAATTCCATAATAACTGCATTAGGAGCTCATTAATTAAGTGTTGGAAAAAAGTCAAAAGCAGGTTATACCCGCAGATACCAATGTGGGCCTCACCACACGAGGCTCTATTTTATAGGGAAGGTATTTCATCACTTAGATGGTTAAAATATAGACATATTGTCTGAGAAAGATGGACACCTTTTTTTGAAAACACAAGAAGAACTAAAAGATGGAATTATGGAATGCCACTGGTATCTGTACAGGCAGCTGAAAGAAAGGTACAAAATGGATTGTAAATTAATTGGAATTGCAACGGGAAGGTCAGAATGGGAGGCGATTTGTGAAGCAGGAAACAAAAAAAATCATTTCAAAAGTTTATAACTTACTGTTAAAATGGGATACTGAAGAAGAAACGGTAAAATTGAATATGATAGTATGGGCACAGAATATTGTCCATACTATAGATATGAAAAGCTGGGAAAAATTATGGATATCACAGATGAAAATAACTTCAAGTCAGAATATCAGGGAAAATGTCTACAAAATGTATTTCCGTTGGTACCTTTCCCCACATAAGTTATCAATGATGTACAAAGGGATTAGTGGAGCCTGCTGGAAATGTGGCGAGAAGAATGGAACTTTTTCCATCTCTGGTGGGAATGTAGAGTACCGTATATTCCTGCATATAAGACTGCTTTTTAACACTTGAAAATCTCCTCAAAAGTGTGTGTGGGGGTCTTATACCCCAGTAGATCTTTTCTCCTGCTGTGAGAATGATTGAAGTGTAAATGGCCTGGGCAGTTTTCCCAGCAGATCCTTCCTCCTGCTGTGAGAATGACTGCTTTGCAGTGTTAAATGAACTTTGAAGTCTTAAATGGCCATCCATTTAGCTCAGGAGAGTCAAAATGATGTTTCTTTTCAGGACAAGTTAGCCTAAAATTAGAATTTCTGGATTCAAACTTATCATTTTGCATCAAGTTTTGTCTATGGTGAAATTCTCTTGTCTGCCAATGTGGCTCTAAAATCATTAATGTGCTCATTCATTAATGTGCTCATTCAAAAATTTGGGATTTAATAGCTTCATATTAACCAACTTATTAATGCAACCTTACTTTCCAAAGATTGAACACCACAGAGATTTTTCAAAGTATGCCATGCTTTTTTTGCTGTTCTTAGTCCTTTAATTTCACAGACTATTCCATCATCTACAGCCACTGAGCTGGCTGGCTGGTGGGGGACAGGCTTTCCAGTCAGGTGGCTGGCTGGGGGGGGGGGGCAAACTCTATATTTTAACTTAAAAATTGGGGGGTCGTCTTATGCACCCAGTCGTCTTATACGCTGGAATATACGGTAACGGCTAAATATTGGAAAGAAATCAAACAGGTGACGGAAGAAATCCTTCAAATACATATCCCATGGAAAACTGAGTTATTTTTATTGGGAATGACAGAGGACACGTTAGAAAAGACTCATGGAAGGTTGATGTTTTATATGACTGTATCGGCTAGGATAAATTTTGCAAAGTTGTGGAAAACAAAAGATTCCTCTTCTGTAGACCAATGGCTTGGAAAATTACACGAAACAATGTATATGGATTACTTGACTATGAAACTTCAAGGAAAAACCACAGAAGCCTACTTAAAAGAATGGACAATTATATCTAACTTTTTCGCTAACAGATGGGGAAGTATTGCAAAAGTACAACTAATTTAAAATAGTTCAACCACCTTTCTACTTAAAGTAGATCTGATAAAGTCAAACGAAGATAAGATATAAGAGTGACTGAGTCAACAAAGTGTAGAGGGAAATGGCAAGATCATGTAAAAATAGGATGGCTTGGATATTAAGAGATGCAATCAGGAAAGCCAGAAGGGAAGCCTTGGTGGAAAAGGAACATTGAGGTTCCGGCTTAAATGAAATTGGAGAAATAGATAATATTGTAATGACATGATATTGACAGGAGGGACTCATGATAATTAAATATGGATAGAATTTAAAATAGACACTTAAATCAAAAATTGACAAGAATAATGAAAACTGGCCAAGCAAGGTGTGTATATATATATAATTATATACATAATTATTACATATATATAAAACTATTATGTAAATATTGGATAAAAGTAGAAGACGGCTTAGAGTACTTTAGATTTAAATAGAAATATGTAGTTCCTTTTCTCTTTTGTGCACAGAGATACATTGAATAATGTAATCTGTATAAATATTTAAACACCGAAGTCCAATATGTGTATTACTACCCTCTACCTGTTTTTATTGTTCTTTTAAAATAATAATTAGAAAAACATCCACTAAAAACACAGATGTAAAAGTTTTTTAAAGAGCAATTTAACAATCTATAGAATTAGAACCATTTAAAATTCATCAAAAGACAATTTTTAAAAAACTAACAAAACAGTGCATCGTTTAACATAAAAGCCCATCAGAGTCAGTTCGTAGAAGCCTATAGGAATAGAAATGCCATCAGAAGAAAATCGAGGATGGGGCCATCCAGGCCTCTCTAAGAAGGGTGTGCCAAAGCCTGGGAGCCACCACAAAGAAGGTCCCGCTTCCTATGTTTTCACCAAATGTGCCTGGGAAGGCAGCGGAAGGGCCTCTGAGAAAGGTTCAGAGCCCTACCCTTCCAAAAGAGGTTCACCAGCTCAGGCAGCTCCCTTCAAGTTCAGACTAAAACCCAAACCAGATTCACTGCTTCCACAAATATAGAAAGCTGCCCGCCTTCCACTAGATTGTACAGATGTGTGGCACAGATCATTCCCAGGCCATTCTGCAAATCTCTTGGCCCATTTATTCAGCTGCTGCTGGTGCATTCCCACAACACAATGTGTCAAAAAACCAGCTGTTCTTTGATTTTCCTTGAGTTTTTTTCCAGGCTGTGAGGCCATGTTCTAAAAGTTTATTTCTGATGTTTCACCTGCATTGGTGGTCTGGCATCTTCAGAGAATGGTTGGGTAGAAGTGGTTGGGTAGGCAGAATGCGGTGGGACTAGATGGCCGTTGTGGTCTCATAGAATCAGAGTTGGAAGGGACCCCAAGGGCCATCTAGTCCAACCCCATTCTGTCATGTAGGAAGACGCAATTAAATTATTCCTGACTGATGGCCATCCGGCCTCTGTCTAAAAACCTCCAAAGAAGGAGACTCCACCACACTCTGAGGCAGCAGCAGATTCCACTTCCAAACAGCTCTTACTGTTAGGAAGTTCTCCCTAACGTTTAGGTGGAATCTCTTTTCCTCTTCCAACTCTATGATTCTATGGTGTATCCATCCTCATGACCAACCCATAAAACGTAAACAACAATTACATGTTAGAAATGGAAAGAATATTTTAAATATTCCAAAAATGGTCAAAAACCCCATGTTTTTCAAGTGTTGAGAAACCCTGAAGAGAAGAATCCTGGATGGACAAGAATCTTCAGAGTTCAGGACTTCTGCACAAAATACACACGTGGTTGTTCTGCTCAGAAAATAACATTTCGACATAGTATATTTTATGTATAGAAGACAGTTCCAATTGCAAATAGCATTTGCACACTGTGTGGTTTTCAAAGACCCTCTCACAGCAGGAAGAAAATGGCTAAAATTACTCATTCCTTCCTCAGAGAAGAAACTTAGTGAAGGAGTTCACCACCCATATCAACATGTTACACCAACCATTTAAAAAATACATTCAGGCGCAAAACCTATTAAGATCCCAGGGACCTTTGAAGGCTGTGATTCGATGGACCTCATCCTACTTGACTCCCTCGTCCTCTGATTTAGGCCTCATCCACACTACACAAACAACACAGTTTGAGACTGGATTATTTGCCATGGTTCCTTCCTATGGAATCCTGGGATTTGTAGTTTTACAAGGTCTTTGAGGCCTTCTCTGCCAAAGAGTGCTGGTGCCTCACCAAACTGCAAACCCCAGGATTCCATAGGAAGGAGCCATGGCAATTTCAAACTGCATTGCTTATGTAGTGTGGCTGCACCCTCAGACAAACGCATCCTTTCTTTTGCAGCCAATGGCCCCCTTCCAGATAAACTCCAGCAAGACGTGCTCCCCGTGGTGGACAATGCCTACTGCATCCAGGCCGACTGGTGGGGAGGCATCATTCTGCAGAACATGATCTGTGCTGACAGGGACGTCCGAGCTGGTTGCAGTGTAAGTTGGAAACTCAAGAGGTCCCGGGTCCAGGTGGAGCTGTCTTTTGGAGGAATCTTCCTCATTCCAGAATAAAGTAATCACTAAGCAATAAAGAGAGTCTGCTGGTGTTTCCATTTTTAACAATACTTCTGACTTCACCCAGTGCCTTCCATCAAGTACAGTTAAACACAGACAGTGGCATCTGGTGGCCTACAGGGTGTTGAACCCGCTCTGGGTTCTAGACTGAACTTTCAAGGAGCTATGCAGGATGCCGTAGCCTGCTGCACCTAAATAGGTTCTGTACCTGACAGAGCTCCTTTACAGTTCAGACTAGAGCCTGCGGTGGATCAACCACTCAACTGACATGGGGGAAAACAGTGTGAGTTGCAGTTGGCTTTATTTCCCCAGTTTGCCCCTGACTTGATCAAATGGCTTTGGGGAGTGATGATGCCATTTGCTGCTGTTCTGCAACTGGGTGTAGTTCTTGTCCACTCAGTAGAGGCTCACTGAGAGGCACCTGGTACAACCCGGGGACAAACTAACCCAGGAGTAGCCAAACAGCAAAACTGCACAGCAGAACAGGCACAAAAACAAAGGCTTCAGCTAGCAGCTGTTCCACAGTTTTGACCCACTTTTGCACATAAAAAGACTTACAGGCAGCAAGGTTCATCCAAAGATACCTGGAGATCTTTATCTTCAGTTGCAGTATAAACAAGCACAGTATATACACAGCAAAGCGTGTTAACTCCAACATCCACCAACACTCACTCCTCTTTCTCCATGACACCAACCCACACACAATGCATCTTGTGGTTCAGCTATATAGGAGTGTTTGATTGTTAGCCCTCTGTCTAGCCACAGCTGTGATCAAACCCACTTCAGCTGTGCTAGTCTGTGGTCTATCGCTCCAACATTTTTCCTTTTGCACTTAAAGCAATATTACCCTGACATTTCCAGGCCTCCCCAAAAATTACTTTGGTCCTGAACACTGTCATAAGTTACTAGTGTAAGATAAGCTTAATTGGTGGTGTATGGATGCAGCAGATGGTACACCAGATGCAGAGAAGCCTTTCAGCTGATTTAAGTGATTTTTACAGTTTGAACTCAGTTTGAAGCAACTGAAGTAAGCGGAAGAACAGAGAGAAACCAAGACATTTTAAAGGCAGATGACAAAGTAGGATGGCAGATGATTAATTAGCATGTTCCTGCCAAATTGAGACAGGTGGAGGGTATGAGCATCCCTTCACTGCCAGTGGTAGAATTCAGTCCCTAAACAATTAATTAAATCCAGATTATGCTTAGCTGCAATCCAATTCCCCATGGATGTCTATGGGGGTCCTGGACTGGGTTGCACACACACAACCCAGGGTGAGGCTGATGGAAGATGCACTCCCAAAGATTATATAGTATAGAAGCAAGCAAAGGAAAGCAGAGTGTGTAAACAAGACTCATCTCCCTGGTCCCAATAGCTTTGAGAACCGTGTAAACAGCTTAGCAACAGAGGAAAATTCACTCCCCCAGTCTGTGCCCTGCCTTCATATCTGTTCCAAGTCTCAAACTGCAAAGCTAATGCAAAAAAGTATCTTGACTTTTTCTATAGCATTGGACATCTGTTAAGATTTGGTTGTAGTACCACCAAGGAGTCCAAAACCCATCTGCCTTACAGCAGAGGCCTAACTCATCACAGTCGCTGTGGCTCAGGCAGCAAGGTATCTTGGGGAGGCCTGGATTCTCCAGTCTGAAAAAGCAACCTTATCGACCTTATCGCTCTACGGCCAACTTCTAACCTTGCTTCCTTCCACTGGGCAGCCCCTTTCCTGTCTGGATGCCATCGTGGCCTCTCACCAGCAGGTGGCAGTAGCAGAGAGGGGATGCTTTTAAAGACTGATGGTTTTGATCTCTATGGGCTTCTCTTCCAGAACAATTTTATTATGGGAGATTTTCACACTACACTGTTATAGTGTTACTATTCCACTTTAACTGCTCTGGCTTCCTCCTGTGGAATTCTGGGGTTTGTAGTTTAGTGAGGCCTAAGAGCTCTCTGGCTGAGAGTTGTAAATGCCCCTCCCTAAACTGCAAATCCCAGGATTCCACAGGAGGCAGCCATAGGAAATAAAGTGGAATAGTAACACTATAACAGTGTAGTGTGAAAATCTCATTTCCCAAAATAAGTGACACAGGACCCAGTTTCCATTATAAATCTCATCTGGGAGCTATTCCCCTCACTCCCTGGCTCTGATTACTTGGTAGCATGAAAACTGCACTTTGCACGTGCTCAGGGGCCTCTTTCTCTCCTTTCTGTGTCTGTTGATGTTCTTTCTTTCTTTCTTTCTTTCTTTCTTTCTTTCTTTCTTTCAACATGCTGCTTGCAATTAAGGATTCACTTTGGAGGGGTATTTCTTCCACGAACTGTCACGAAGAAAGGCTTCACTTCAAAAATTACTATACTCTTGGAGAGAGAGGATATACTAGCAATTCTGTGAGCTTTTGGGAGGGGTGGGGGTCTTTGCCTCAGGTAGTATAATGTCTTGGGGCTTAGCTAGATGGGAGAATTAATTGTGGAAAGTAGTGCATTAACTCACCATCGTAGCAGCTTTCATTTGTCTCCACGATACATTCGCAAGATTGCTGGCATGGGAAGCTATCTGTGTTTGGAGTTCACACGGAGCATGCCCATGAGTAAAGATGGTGGCTGCAAGTGAATTATGTGCATTATTATTACCCCAAAGAGCCCTCCATTTCCCTCCCCCCCCTTGTTAAATCAGAGATGCAGAAGAGCAATCTTCTGCTTTAAAAAAATTAAAGTAGCACATGTGCTCCAGTAGCACATGGGGGCCATTGTACCCTCCCCTGCAGGATATGTCCTGGATTCAAAGATACACTGCACCTGTTCATGGAGGTTCCATTCTTATAGCCTTAAAATGCCTGCATAGATCTATAACTGGCTATTCTGACGGGATGGTTGTGGGTGTTGTCGAAATGACCTTTCTGAGCTCTGCTCTTTTTAAACCCTTGCTCCACTTTAAAAAACAATGAAATAGAAATAAACTTTTTTTAAAAGTCTGTTTTGGGCCAAAAGAGGAACAACCCTTTCATGAGGACTTTATGACCTCCTTGCTCATGTGTGTGTTTGCCCTGAGTCATCCTAGACCCTCTGCTTTATTTCTTTATTGAGGGGGCAAATTATTCAACTTTAAGTTTGACCTCTAGGTGTGTCCACCACTGCAGCTTAGCACAAACTATGGAACTCCTTTATCCTCAAAAGGGGGTCAGCAATTTGGACTATTTCCTCATCGGACAGCTGGTATAATGAACCCTAACAGAGATGCCAGCCGGGATTGTCTATTATGTCTAACTTTATGTATACAGGTCAATCCCCATATTTGCAGGGATATGTTCCAAGACCTGCAAATCCTCAGATGCCAAGATTGACAAAGAGATTGATCACAGGTTAGCAAAGGCATATAGTGCATTTGGAAGACTTTACAAAAGAGTCTGGAGTAACAAACGCCTGAGGCGAAGCACAAAAATCAGTGTGTATAGAGCCATTGTACTGTCTATTCTCCTTTATGGATCTGAAACATGGGTCACCTATTGCCAACACTTATGACTCCTTGAACGTTTTCATCAGCGCTGTATACGCACAGTCCTAAATATACACTGGACTGACTAGGTGACGAATGTGGCTGTCCTTGAGCAAGCAGGGATCACCAGCATTGAGGCCATGATATTGAGAACACAGCTGCGCTGGGCAGGGCACGTTTCTAGGATGGAGGACCATCGCATCCCAAAAATAGTACTCTACAGTGAACTCACCATGGGTCAGTGTAAGAGGGGCGCTCCAAAAAAGTGTTACAAGGACTCCCTGAAACAACATCTCAGGCTTGGCCACATTGATCACCAACAATGGTCCACCCTGGCCTCACATCGGGAGACATGGAGACGCACTATCCACAATGCTGCAGCCTTATTTGAGAACTCATGCCGAACAAGTCTTGAAGAGAAACGACAATGCAGAAAGAATCACAACCCGGAAACATCACCCAAGGAGACCTTCTGCTGTGCTTTCTGCAACCGGACTTGTCTATCTAGGATTGGCCTTTTTAGTCATCAGCACGCTTGCAGAAAGCACGGGATGAGTCCTTCCTGAATCTTTGTTTGCGAAGAAAAGCCAGAGAGGTGTTCCAAGACCCCCTGGAATTATCTGAAAATGTGAATAACAGGAAACCCTATTATTTTCGATGAGAAGAATGCCAGAGGTTGACCATAGAATCATATTGAAGGACCAAGAAATACCTAGAGAGAAGATATTTTTTCAGACGTGGATAAGTTACACTGTGGATACCGAATCCATGGGTATGGGGATTGACCTGTACTTAGCTACATAGCAGAGGTGCTAAGAAACCCTGTGGTGTGTGTGTGTGCTTGGAAGTTACCTGTCAACTTAGGGCGACCCCATGAATTTCATAGGGTTTTCTTACGCAAGGAATCCTCAGAAGTGGTTTTGCCAGTGCCTTCCTTTGAAATAGAGCCAACAGTGCCTGGGATTCATTGGCAGTCTCCTATCCAAGTACTCACCAGGGATGACCCTGCTTAGCTTCTAAGCTCAGGTGGCATCTGATGCTGCCTTTAGGATCTCTGTGTGTGTGTGTGCCTTCAAGTTGCCTGTACATTTATGGCGACCCCATGAATTCCATAGTCTTTTCTTGGGCAAGGCATCCTCAGAGGTGGTTTTGCCATTTCCTTCCTCTGCAACATTGCCTCCAGCCCCTGGTATTCCTTAGCAGTCCTACTGGGCTTGAGGAAGGGTCTTCTTTTTGGACTGCCACTCCCAGCCACACCAGCTGGGGGATTCTGAGAGTGACAGTCCAAAAAGGCACCTTTTCCCATGCTCTGGAAGTTGCGCGGGGGGTGGAGGGGAGACCAAGATCAGAATTGTATTGGGTTGTCTTAGGCAAGGAATCCTCAGAGGTGGTTTTGCCAGTTCCTTCCTCTGAAACAGAGACTCCAACACCTGGGATTTATTGGTGGTCTTCCATCCAACTATCCTCCAGAACTGACCCTGCTTAGCTTCCAAGATCAGATGAGATCTGATGGTGCCTTTAGAGTACTTAGATCTCTAGCAGAACCTTGGCATCCCAGAAGTTCTCTGCATCTAGCAGGAGTTAAGCCGACTGTGAGCAATGGATATTCTTGCCTGTGTGGTAGGTGGGTACATGTTGAGTCATGTGTGCTCAGGGACACCCTATTCATAGCTAAGGGCTGGACCCACCCACCCCAGCCCAGCAAAATATTTTATATTTATATGTATCTCCCCCATCTAGAAAGGTAATCGGGTGCAATGGCACCAACAACCTCATTGTACAGGTTTCCTAAAGGGGACTTCTGGACACCTACCCAGTGCCCCAAACAAGGAGCACATGTTTGCTCCAGTGTCGCAAGAGCGAGGGAGATTTGATTCCCTCTCTGGCCTCTTTGGGGATGTTCTTGGCATCAAGACGCAGCTGCTGGGGCTGCCAGTGTTTATCATCACTGGAGGTGACATCCGGAGGCTGGAAACATCCTGGACTGGGAACCTTTTCTTCTAGAAGCCCACTGGCAGCTTTTAGTAAAGTCCTGGGGTCAGCTGGTACTGAACAGGTCTGCCTTGGCTCATTTGGCCTTTGTCAAACTCAGCTCGCATTGATCTGGGGCAGCTGCAGTGCACTTGTTGACTCCCTTGTGAACTCAGAAACCATCCTCAGTGGTGCAGCATGCTGAATTTGGAAGGGAGCATGGTTGGCACATTTCAGGCAATTTTAAGAGAGGGTATAAAGTGCATAACACCCCCCCCCAGCATTTCACAGAAGCAACCTTGGACAAGTCACACACTCTCGGCTTCGGAGGAAGGCCATGGTCGCAACCCCCCTCTGGACCAGAGCCGGTTTAAGGGCCCTGCAGTACCTGCAGCTGCAGGGGCGCCCTTCATTGTGGGGGGCCCTATCGTAACCCTCCTCCTGCAAAAGCATTGTTAGTAATAATCTGAATATCCTGTACTATGAATAGCTTAACTTAGGTTAGGTTACATTGACTTGAGATACACATATGGGCCCCTCAAAATGAAGCATTGCAGGGCCCCCCAAAATTCCTTAAATCGGTCCTGCTCTGAACACATCTTGCTGAGGATTGCTTTAAGGTTGCCGTAAGTGGGCAAACAACAACCGCACACTACCTTTTCCCTGGGTTGGGCTCCCAAACTTCTGGCTAATAGTAGCCACCTGCCACCTTGCCCCCAGTCCCTGTCCTGACTGAGATGGCTGTGGTCACGCTCCGTGGGTCCATTTACACACACACCCCCACAGGTCCTTGGAGAGCTAAGCTGCACAATATTGCTTAGAGTCTAACAAATCTTTAACTCCTAATTCTGAGAAACAGGTGAGATTTAAAAAAAAAAATTACCCACAACAGTCAATGTAGGAATGGTGTCCAAACTGGCATGCCTCCTCAGCCAGGCCTCTCCCTTAGCCTCCATTGTTGCAATCTGTGTCTGTTTGCTTTTCTTTCAGTTTCTTAAAATACTTTTTAAAGCCACTCTTTATGGGTGCCAGGGTGGTGTTTGAAGATCATGATGAGCAAAATTGATCACATGAAACATAAAACCTACATCCAAACAATAAAGCCGCAATGCCATAAAAGAGGGCAAAGACCTGGTGGAATGGGGTCACATTAAGAGGCCATTTAAAAAGACAAACAAATATGTTCATCCGGCTTGGAAAAGATGACAGGCACAGGGACCTCATGTTTACTGGGACAGTGAATTCGCTCCAGGTTTAATTCTGAACTTTAAAGAGCTATCCCAACTGGTGAGTCCTACTCTCCCCATCCCCAAAATAGGTCCAGCACTTTGGATAGTTCTTTTAAAGTTCAGACTAAAACCCCAAATGAGTTAACCACCCCACTGCGATGGCAACAACCACTGCATTGAAACGCATCTGCATAATATCCCTGTGGGGGAATCTTTGAACCCCGAGTGTGGGTTGTTATGGCAGACTGGGCCTTGTGACATATCCACATGCCTCTTTTTTATTTTTTGGAGGGGAATTTTTATTTTATTTTTTGGTGGGGAATTTCGTCCATGATGAGGATGGATGTGTTTCGAGAAGAAGAGTCTCCTCGAAAGGAGGACTGTAGGGGGATCGTGCCCCACAAGGGTAGGAGGTCATGCCAGCAAGAAAAAAGGGAAACACACCCTATAATCTGCAAAACCATTTTCGGACTCTGTACAAAGTTTGATTTTTCGAAATGTAACTTTTTTTTTACAACACTCCCTCTGTCTCTTTCTCTTCTTCCTGTATTTCCTCATAAATAAGATGATCTGTTAAGAAAATTTGATAAGCGAATATTTCCTCTGGATACAGGGAGGTCTGTACACACTCCGAATCTATCCAGTATCATTGATTTGAGGCAATATTTCTTGCAATCATATTTCCTACTTAATTTTAAAATTTCTGTCTACAACATTTTTCTACTTAATAAAGTTTCTAATTAATTTATATTTTTCTACTTATTTGATTTTTAAAAAATTCCTCTTCTTTTCCCTCCCCCTCTTCCTCCTTCATCTTCTCTTCATTCCTCCTCCCTCTTTTCTTCCTCTGCGTCCTCCTCTTCTCACCTTCATATTTCCTTTCCTTTCCTAGATAGATTGAATTCTTAGCTGATCATACTGTAGCTGTGTTATACCTGCCTATAATATCATGCGTGTACAGCAAAGGTTTGGTGATCCCAACCTCGTGACTCCTTCCAAACAGGTTCAGAACATTGGACAGCTTTCCGTTCAAGTCTGTAATCAACCATAGATGTAAATGGGGAGTTCTACAAAGTGCTGAAATCCAATTTCTCCTCCAAAACAGTCTTTGGACAGCTCTCTGTTCAAGTTTATAATCAACCATAGATGTAAATAGGGAGCGCTACAAAGTGCTGAAATCCAATTTCTCCTCCAAAACAGTCTTTGGACAGCTCTCCGTTCAAGTCTATAATCAACCATAGATGTAAATGGGGAGCTCTCTAAAGTGCTGAAATCCAGTTTCTCCTCCAAAACAGTCTTTGTTGGAGAGCTCTCTGTTCAAATCTATAACAAATAATAGACTTAAATTGGGAGCTCTCCAAAGTGCTGAAGTACAATGTCTCCTCCCAAGCAGGTTCAGTACTTTGGACAGCTCTCCATTCAAGTCTACAACAAACCATAGACTTAAGAAAGGAGTTCTCCAAAGTGCTGAAATCCAGTTTCTCCTCTCAAACAGGTTCAGGACTTTGGGCGGTTTGGACTGTTTGTGTCTGTGATAACCACTGACGTGAATGGGGTTGTTCTCCAAAAGTGCTGAAATCCAATCTCTATGTCAATACATGTTCAGTACTTTAAACAGCTGTTTTAAGTCTATAACGAATCATAAACTTAAATGGGGAGCTCTCCAAAGTGCTGAAGTCCAATTTATCCTCCAAGGAAGGTTCAGTACTATGGACTGCTCTCCATTCAAGTCTATACTCGACCATAGATTTGAAAGGCAATTCCAACCTCAGCTCTATTATAGACTTTAATGGAGGGCCACCCATGCTTCTGAAGTCTCGCCTGCCAAATAGGTTCAGCACTTTTGGAGAGCTCTCTGTTCAAGTCTATAATCAACCATAGATGTTAATGAGGTAGCTCTCCAAAGTGCTGAGGTCCTATTTCTACTTCAATACACCTTCAGTACTTTGGACAGCTCTCCGTTCAACTCTAATAAATCATATACTTAAATATATATATAGTATTGCTCTTAGGTACGTTGCCATTTCCAGTGTGCTGATTGGATGCTTAGAGAACTGACCAAACAATCAAAGCTCTGTTGGGCAGCCAATCAGCACACTGGGGGCGGGACCATGTGGAAGTTGAAATCCTTTGTAAACATGGCAGGGGCAGAGGGGGTGTGAGTAGCATGGGGGGATGTGGCATGGTGTGCCTGTGCACAGTGTGTATGGGGTGAGGGGAGGGTGGCGTGAGCACAGGGAAGGTGGACAGGGTGCAGGTAAGGCAGCATGGGGTGTGGGGAGGGCAGTGCAAATGTGGGGAAGGCGTTCACAGGTCACGAGGAGGATGACACGAGTGCAGGGTGGGCAGCACGGGGCACAGGGAATCATAGAATCATAGAATTGCAGAGTTGGAAGAGACCACGAGGGCCATCCAGTCCAACCCCCTGCCATGCAGGAAATCACGATCAAAGCATCCCCAACAGATGGCAATCCAGCTTCTGTTTAAAGACCTCCAAGGAAGGAGACCCCACCACGCTCCGAGAGAGTGCGTTCCACTGCCGAACAGCTCTTACTGTCAAAAAGTTCCTCCTCATGTTGAGGTGGAATCTCTGTTCCTGGAGCTTGCATCCATTGCTCCGTGTTCTAGTCCCTGGAGCAGCAGAAAACAAGCCTGCTCCATCCTCAGCGTGACACCCCTTCATATACTTAATCAGGTCTATCATATTGTCCCTTAACTGTCTCTTTTCCAGTCTAAACATACCCAGCTCCCTAAGTCTCTCCTCATAAGGCATCGTTTCCAGACCTTCACCGATTTAGTTATCCTCCTCTGGACACACTCCAATTTGTCAATATCCTTTTTGAATTGTGGTGCCCAGAACTGGACACAGTATTCTAAGTGAGGTCTGACCAAGGCAGAATAGAGCGGCACTATTACTTCCCTTGATCTAGACACTATACTTCTATTGATACAGCCCAAAATCGCATTGGCCTTTTTAGCTGCCACATCACATTGTTGACTCATGTTCAACTTGTGGTCTACTAGGACTCCTAGATCCCTTTCGCACATAGTCTCATTCAGCCAGGTTTCCCCCATCCTATATCTATGCATTTCATTTTTCCGCCCTGAGTGCAGTACTTTACATTTCTCCGTATTGAATTTCATTTTGATAGCTTTGGCCCAGCTCTCCAGTCTATCCAGGTCATTCTGAATTTTGATCCTGTCCTCTAGGGTATTAGCTACTCCTCCTAATTTGGTGTCATCTGCAAATTTGGTAAGCATGCCCTTAATTCCCTCACCCAAGTCATTGATAAAGATGTTGAATAGCACTGGGCCCAGGACAGACCCCTGTGGCACCCCACTGGTCACATCTTTCCAAGACGAAGAGGAGCCACTGCTGAGCACCCTTTGGGTTTGGCCAGTCAACCAAGTACACATCCATTGAACAGTTAACTTGTCTAGCCCACATTTTACAAGCTTGTTTGCAAGAATGTCATGGGGAACCTTGTCAAAGGCCTTACTGAAATCAAGGTATACGATATTCACAGTGCTCCCTTCATTTACCAAGCTGGTAATTTTATCAAAAAAAGAGATCAGATTAGTCTGGCATGACTTGTTTCTCTGAAACCTATGTTGACTTTTTGTGATTATGGCATTGCCTTCTAAATGTTCACAGCCTCTCTGTTTAATGATCTGCTCTAGAATCTTCCCTGGTATTGATGTCAGACTAACTGGACGATAATTGTTGGGATCCTCTTTTTTCCCCTTTTTGAAGATGGGGACAACGTTTGCCCTCCTCCAGTCTGCTGGGTCTTCTCCTGTTCTCCAGGAGTTCTCAAATATTATTGCCAATAGCTCTGCGATTACATTTGCCAGCTCTTTTAATACATGATAGCCATGTATAAATATTTGAAGGGATATCATACTGATCATGGAGCAAGCTTGTTTTCTGATGGTCTAGAGACTAGGACATGGAGCAATGGACTCAAACTACAGGAAAAGAGATTCTGCCTAAACATTAGGAAGAACTTCCTGACAGTAAGAGCTGTTTGGCAGTGGAATACACTGCCTGGGAGTGTGGTGGAGTCTCCTTTGGAGGTTTTTAAGCAGAGGCTGGATGGCCATCTGTCGGGAATGCTTTGATTGTGTATTCCTGCATGAGTTGGACTAGATGGCCTTTGAGGTCTGTTCCAGCTCTACTATTCTATGATTCTATGAAACCAGCCTGCTGGAATCAAGAAAGTTTTGAGGGGAATAATTTGTGTGTGAAAGAGCAAGAGACAAATACAGGAGATAAGTTGCGACTTGAGTGCTTTGCTTATGAGCTCCTTGAGGGATCTGACTATTCTTCAATGCAAATTCTGACTGTGAACTGTATTTCCCTTCCTTGCAGACCACTGCTTTGTGTCTGCATTTTATCTTTTTCTCCCTTCCCTTCTTTTTAATTGGCATTGCCATCGTTTCTGCGCTAGTTAGCAATCCTTGTGGTTTTTTGTGTTGTTGTTTTTCTATTTTTGTTTAGTATTCTTTCCAGTTTCCTGCTGTTTGAAAGAGAGGAAGCATTTGTTTGTGGGTTGTATGCTTAAATAATTCCCTGGAACATATTGTTCAGTGAGAGAAGAAATTTTAGGATTTAAAAAATTATTTTAATGAGAAGATCCTTGCAGTGCGGTTTTCAGATCTTGTTTTTCCATTTGTTAGTTTGGCTTTCTAATGGCAGGACAACTTAGGATCTGCAGATGTTTGGGGAATACAATTCCAACCAGCCTTGGCCAGCATTGCCAGTGGTGAGGGATTATGGGAATTGTCATCCATATATAATCTGGACAGAGTTGTCCACCCTTCATTTACAACAACCCATTAGGCTCATATAAACCTCTCTCATCTTGGTCAAATTATTTCCTAATTAAAAACACACAATTTTTTTCATATACAGTATGGCCCCCATATTCACAGCACCCTTATCTGCAGATTCTCTTACCCATGTCCAAAAAAATACGGTCTCTCTAGTCATCTTCTAGGTCCTCCAGCGTGACTCAGTCTATGGTATTTTTCCACCGGAAGCTGATCATAGAGTTGGGCTGGAGGCTCTAGAAGATGCCTAGAGAGGTAGAATCATAGAGCTGGAAGAGACCACAAGGGCCATCTAGTCCAACCCCTTGCCATGCAGGAATACACAATCAAATCATTCCCTACAAATGGCCATCCAGCCTCTCTTTAAAAACCTCCAAAGAAGGAGACCCCACCACACAAGGATGAGGGGTGGGGCTAGCAAACAGGGAAAGCGTCTGCGGCAGCCATGTTATATTTTCGGCTAAGCGAGGGTCCAGTAAGTCGATCAAATGGTGACCTTGTGCACTCTCTCTCGTGCTCTCTCCCTCTCTTTTTTTTTTTTTTAAAAAATACAAACTATTGCTTGTGTGCACCATGGGAAACTGTTTTTTTTTTAAAATTGTGGTAGCAGATTTTAAATCGTGAGTAAATCACTCATGGCTGCCATCCTGGCTAGTGGTCATATGCAGTTTAAGGGGGTTCTTTTGGCTGTGTAGACAGGTTGCATCGTTGCGAATGCCAGCTTTTTTTTTTTTTTAACCTGTTCATATTTTTCTCCCCTTGTATTGACAAGACCTAGGACAAAGTTTGGTTTCTATCATGTACTGGCTTCTTCAGACTTCCGTGACCAGCAGTTTCAGAGTTAAAAACAGAAAACTTTGTTGGCACAGTAATCCAAAGAGCTAACCCTACAAGTTTATTGCTCAGAATGAAACCTAACTAACAAAGCAGTAAACTAAAAGCATTCTACAGTCTATAATCTACAAAATCTGGTGAGCTATACAGTCATTGGCTATCCATCATTCCCATATTTAGTTCCCATCAGACCCGGGCTCAAACCACTTTTCCCATAGCTGAGGCTACGTGCCGGCTTTATCAAACTGTTACAAAGATAGAGCACATACTCCCTTTTTCCAGTTAGACTGCATACTTGTTAGCAAGTACAAAGTAATGTAAATACAATTAGCCCCAAAGTGGTACAACAGAACTAAACTTGATAGGAAAAGGTCACATCAGGGACCAATCCTGGCAGTTTCGTTGTCAGAAGCTACATCACTTCAAGCAGCAAGTGGGAACTGGTAGCCCTTCAGACGCAGATGAACTGCCTTTTTTTACCACTCCTTGAATCCTGTGCTAGGAGAAAAGCAGGACATAAATTAAATAAAGATGTCCCTTCACCACTGGCTGAGTCTGATAGGAACTGGAATTCAACAACTTCTAGAAGACTTTTGCCAGCCTTGACTAAAGCTTTGCTTGATTTGTCAGCAAACACAGAAAGCTGCCATCACACAATTGGCCCAGAAAGTATTTCTGTCTTAACTTTCTTCTAAGGTGTTCATGGTAGTATACTCAGCTCTTCCCCTCTCCTTCATTTATAGCCTTACCATAAACCGGAGAGGTAGGTTAGGTTGAGAAAGGTACTAGGTCAAGATGAGATCTATGTTTTCACAGCCCTCTAGTTGCACACTCTATCACATACATGAGACTAAGGACTTTACCAGATGGGGCTGGAATCACAGAATTACAGCTCAACAGTATGCCTGTTATCACACGACACCATTGTCCTGCCATGGTCAATGTGTGCTCCACCCCATTAATTGCTTGACTCTTTTCATTGGGAAAATCCATGAATAGCCAATGGGTAATCTTTTGCCCCCTCCCCTTTCCCAATGAGAACACAGCATACTCTTTTAATGAACTGTCACCTTTTCTTGGCACCTTTTTATGTTTGTTTAAGTATTTGTTAATCTCTTTCATTGTTTATGTGTGTTCAGTGTGTTTAAATAAAGTTGTGTCTTCTTGCAAGAACAGCTGAAATTTCACCCATACAAAACCACAGAAGTAAAATCCCATTCTTAAACTGTTATTGGTCATCATGCAATGATTCCGTGGCAGTAGTATTGCATGATTACGGCAACATGCAGTAATTACTGTAATCATGCCATATGTTTCAGCTTTCCTCAATAGTGGAATTATAGTGTTTTTAGACCCGAGTCTAAAATAAACTGCCTGGGAGTGTGGTGGAGTCTCCTTCTTTGGAGGTTTTTAAGCAGAGGCTGGATGGCTATCTGTTGGGAATGATTTGAATGTGTATTCCTGCATGGCAGAATGGGGTTGGACTGGATGGCCCTTGTGGTCTCTTCCAACTCTAGGATTCTATGATTCTTTGAGTCTGATAAAGTCCTGACTCTCCAACAAACAGGTGGGACTAAACATCTGCAAATATGCCTTCCAGTGGTGGAAATATATTGTGATACACAGGCTAGATCCAATGTTAGGAACACAGTCTTTCAGTAGTTATCATAGAATCATAGAATCATAGAATTGCAGAGTTGGAAGAGACCACGAGGGCCATCCAGTCCAACCCCCCTGCCACGCAGGAAATCTTGATCAAAGCATCCCCGACAGATGGCCATCCAGCCTCTGTTTAAAGACCCCACCATGCTCCGAGGGAGTGTGTTCCACTGCCGAACAGCTCTTACTGTCAAAAAGTTCCTCCTCATGTTGAGGTGGAATCTCTGTTCCTGGAGCTTGCACCCATTGCTCCGTGTTCCAATCTCTGGAGCAACAGAAAACAAGCTTGCTCCATCCTCAGCATGACATCCCTTCAAATACTTAAACAGGGCTATCATATCGCCTCTAAACCGTCTTTTTTCCAGGCTAAACATACCCAGCTCCCTAAGTCTCTCCTCATAAGGCATGGTTTCCAGACCTTTCACCATTTTAGTTGCCCTTCTCTGGACACGCTCCAATTTGTCAATATCCTTTCTGAATTGTGGTGCCCAGAACTGGACACAGTATTCTAAGTGAGGTCTGACCAAGGCAGAATAGAGTGGCACTATTACTTCCCTTGATCTAGACACTATACTTCTATTGATACAGCCCAAAATTGCATTGGCCTTTTTAGCTGCCGCATCACACTGTTGGCTCATGTTCAACTTGTGGTCTACTAGGACTCCTAGATCCCTTTCGCACGTAGTCTCATTCAGCCAGGTCTCTCCCATCCTATATTTATGCATTTCATTTTTCCGCCCTAAATGCAGTACTTTACATTTCTCCGTATTGAATTTCATTTTGTTAGCTTTGGCCCAGCTCTCCAGTCTATCCAGGTCATTCTGAATTTTGATCCTGTCCTCTAGGGTATTAGCTACTCCTCCCAATTTGGTGTCATCTGCAAATTTGATAATTATGCACCTAATTCCCTCATCCAAGTCATTGATAAAGATGTTGAATAGCACTGGGCCCAGGACTGAACCTTGTGGCACCCCACTGGTCACATCTTTCCAAGACGAAGAGGAGCCACTGCTGAGCACCCTTTGGGTTACTCATGGATCATTAACGCTTTATTCCAGTAAGTAGAGCAAACATCCAGTGCAATGCCATTGTCAAGACTAAAGGTTAGTTTCTATTTCAGCAGTAGAAAAAAGTTCACCATTTTCTCCATCACCCACAGGGAACACTGTTGGTCAGCAAAGCACAAGTATTTCATATTCCCAGCCATAATCCACCCCTCTGTTGGACTCCTGGCCTCTCATGAGAACTGACCTTGGATTTCTAACTGTACCATATTCCAAAGCAAATATATCAGCTATCATTACAGACCTGATTACAGGTCTTTCCCACTACATTACCCATCATCCTAAACTGCAAAGCAAAATACTAACTGTCATGGCAGCACCTGGCTGTGCCAAGCTCCTGGTATACATAAAGAATTCATTCACCAGGCATGAGCACATTGATTCCCAGTGCTTTGTTCCCAGGGTTGTTATACATCCTGATAGGAGTATCCTAGATCATGGCTTGTCTATATGGCAAAAATACTCTTCATAGAATTCAAGGAGAATACCTTTTGTCCTGCATCAATCCACCATAATTTAGAAGGAGGGGGCAAAAAACTTCAAATACTTTGCAGGAAAAGCCTTCATGGCTTCCCCCCTATTTTTTATACAATGCATGGGAATGCAAACTATCGCTCATTAGGACAACCGATTCACATTGCTGCACATTCTCAGAGTGGATAGCTGATTGGTCGGATATGCATATGGGGTGGACCTTGCTGGCAAGGCAACATCCGGAACCACCATGTTGGATTTTCTCAGTAGAGCTCATGCACTGAGGTTCACAGTTCACACCAGAAAATGAGTTCCCTTCCTAGTCAATGGACAATATTGTCACAAATAGAACTAAACATGGGAGATTTTCAGAAGGAACAAAAAAGGCATCCCCATCTCGCAATCTCCTCGCCAGCCCCTCACCCGTACCTGTCCTGGCATGAGAATGAAAACTTACACACCTACATAGATTTTCATTGGGTTTTTTTCTGGGCTGTGAGGCCGTGTTCTGGAAGAGTTTATTTCTGACATTTCGCCTGCATCTGTAGCTGGCTCTTCAGAGAATGATTGGGTAGGAGTGTAACCATTCTCTGAAGATGCCAGCCACAGATGCAGGTGAAACATCAGAAAGAAACTATTCCAGAACACAGCCTCACAGCCCAGAAAAAAATGAAGGAAAATCTATGGATGCCGGCCGTGAAAGCCTTCGACTTCACATTACACACCTACCTTTGCCTTGCTTGCCCACAGGGCCAGTTTAAGGCACCAGTGGTGTCAGTATCTGCAGGGGGCCCCATCATTGGGGGGGGGGCGTAGTAACCCTCCTCCTGCAAAAACATTATTAGTAATAATCTGAATATCCTGGACTGTGAATAGCTTAGGTTGAGTTAGGTTACATTGACCTGAGATAAACATATGGGGCCCCAAAAATAAAGCATTACAGGGGGGCCCAAAATTCCTTAAACTGGTCCTGCTTGCCTGGCAGCCCAGGAGTGAATGGAGTGAGAGGACGAGCATGCAGGGAATTCAAAAATAAAAAGGAAAATAACGTTTTGTTAAAAAGTGACAGCAAGCACAAAAAATATACTGAAAACATAAGAAGTAACCCAGGGAGGGTCATAAAAAGTGTCTCACTTACCTTGATGTCCCGATCTCACCTGGAAGTGTTCTGGCACGGACCTCCCATTGACGCTGGCATCGCACCACAGAAACGGGTACTTTTTCACTTGCAGGACATTCCGTTACAAAAACAGAATGGGGGATCCATTCACGGCTTAACCCATCAATAAAAAGAAGTGCCTGCGTAACGACAGCCAAACGGGAGCATGATGACATGGGAACAATGTTGTCTGAAAAGGAAGCCTTTTAGCAATCTCCTGGCATTGTCATAACACCATATTTAGCCTGGCTGATAATCTCTATGGTGTGCATGCCACACATCGTACAAGTGTATTGTGCCCTCCAATGCTTCACAGATGAAAAGCAGGGCATGTGCGGCCACGAAACTTCAGAGTGTGGTCAAGAAGGCAAACGTTGTTAATGAGGAAGAACACACAAGCTTTTCCTTGAGCTTAGCAGGAAGGGCAAGATTCCTCCTCCTTCTCTTCGCCCACTAAGTTGCATACAAACTTCTTTTGCACTTTGAAGTCCGTTTGGAACAATTGAAGTAAGCAAAGGGGGAAAGTAAGCAAAGGAGGAAAAGAGAGAAACTGGGACATTGAAGAGGCAGCTGCAAAACTGGGAAGGCAAAGGAGTAATCAGAACTAACCCTGCTAAACCAGAACTGTTAGGACTTTATCAGAAAAGGCAAAAATCATGTCATTAAGACATGATAATGACATAATGGACTGAAATTATCAGACAAAATTGTCCTCCTCCTGTGGCCAGGTGTGCACCACCTGTGAATAAAATGTCACTTTTTATTCACGGGCTAAGCTGTGAATAGCTCCGCAATATCATTATTTTTGTGGTATTGAGGAGCGTGCGAAACCAAGTCCTGCTGTAATCACGAGAATGCAGCGTGAATGGGTGATCCTCTTTCCCCTGTTCATGTTGCCACCAAGAAAACGTCCGGGTGACAACGTGAAAATGATCAACAAGGCACTCTTTTTATGAACTGTCTCGTATTGCTGGCAAGTCTTTATGTATGTTTCAGGGCTTATCTGTGTATTTAATTTGTTTTTAAAAGTATTTTCAGTGTTTTTACGCAGACTCATGTCTTCTCGTGAGAACCGCCAAGTTCTTGCACCTGGGCTAACACAGAAGTAATTGGACATTTCTCTTAAAGGAGCATACATTGGTCAGGTAAAAGCATTACAGTCATAGGATCATAGAGTTGGAAGAGACTACAAGGGCCACCCAGTCCAACCCCCTGCCATGCAGGAATACACAGTCAAAGCATTCCTGACAGATGGCCATCCAGCCTCTGTTTGACATCCCTTCAAATATTTAAACATGGCTATCATGTCTCCTCTCAACCTTCTCTCCTCCAGACTAAACATACTCATCTCCCTAAGTCCCTCCTCATAGGGCATAATGGCTTCCAGACCTCCCACCATCCTGGTCGCCCTCCTTTGCACATGTTACAACTCCTCAATATCCTTCCTGAATTGTGGTGCCCAGAAATGGACACAGTATTCCAGGTAATGTCTGACCAAAGCAGAATAGAATGGCACTATTACTTCACTTGATCTAGACGCTATACTCCTATTAATGCAGCCTAGAATTGCATTGGCTTTTTTAGCTGCTGCATCACACTGCTGGCACATTAATACATTGTTAATAAAAGGTAATGCAAAGACAAGTGTTACTGTTGCAGGACCTTTAGTCCCATTCTTAAAACGCAAGTCTGATCATTTCTGTTACAATGCCACGATGTTTCTGCCTTCCTTGCTCGCATTTTAAGATGCTAGTCTGATTATTTCCTTAGAGGGTATGGTGCATCATGTCGTATCTTGCATCAGTAGGCAATAGGATTCTCTTCTGTTCTGTGTTCTCTTGCAGCTCTTGAGAAGATACTGAGAAGGCTCTCAAGGCTGCTAGGAATATTTCCTCCCTTTTGGTTCCAACAAAAATTGAACTGGACTCAATGCTCCTTAGAACCAGCCAAGCAAAACAGCCAGATGCAAGAACCAACCCTGCTCCCCAACCTTCCCATTAGAATCAAGGGGGAGAATTAATAATAGCCTGTTGTGCTGCTTATGTAATATGATTTATTGTGGCTCTGTGTCAAATCATGTAAACATGGCAAACCTTTAAGACACACACACACACACATACAAGAAGGTTGGAGAAAAGTAATCACATGAGTCAGTTAAGGACAGGGCAGTCTTTCCTGCATATTCTCCAACTGTCCTGTTTTGGTTTACTTTTTAAGCAGTTTTTACAATGTCCCAGTCTCCCTCTGTTCCCCTCCCACTTCTGCTCTTTGTCCTCAGCTCACTTCAGTTGCTGCAAACTGAGTTCAAAGTGCAAAAGCAGTTATAGAATCATAGGAGATTTTCAGACAGGCAAAAATCGCTCCTTGCCGCGCGAGCAGCCTCCCGAAACTGCTGTGCGGCAAGGGTCTTCTTCGGACGACGCTGTGCCTCTGGCGAAACCGTCCGTGTCACTTCCGTGAAGCTTGGGACGGCTCCGCGTCATATTTCAATCACGGAGGCTGCCCGTGATTGAAATATGACGCGGAGCCGTCCCAAGCTTCACGGAAGTGACACGGACGGTTTCGCCAGAGGCACAGTGTCGTCCGAAGAAGACCCTTGCCGCGCAGCAGTTTCGGGAGGCTGCTCGCGCGGCAAGGAGCGATTTTTGCCTGTCTGAAAATCTCCATAGAGTCATAGAGTTGGAAGAGACCACAAGGGCCATCTAGTCCAACCCATGCAGGAATACACAATCAAAACACTCCCAACAGATGGTCATCCAGACTCTATTTAAAAACCTCCAAAGAAGGAGACTCTACCACACTCTGAGACAATGTATTCCACTTCTGGACAGCTCTTACTGTCAGGAAGTTCTTCCTAAAGTTTAGGTGGAATCTCTTTTCCTGGAGTTTGAACCCATTGCTTCATGTCCTAGTCTCTGGAGCAGCAGAAAACAAGCTTGCCCCATCCTCAGTATGACATCCCTTCAAATATTTAAACATCGCTATCATGTCCCATCAGTCCGCTGATGACACTCAGATATATTTCTCCATGACCAGATCGTTGGCTCAAACTTCAGATGGCGTCTCTCCTCTCAATGACTGTCTTAGAGCGGTAATGAATTGGATGAAGAAAAATAGATTGAGACTAAATCCAGACAAAACGGAGGTACTGACAGTCACAGGCCCGAAACCAGGTATGGAAATACAACTTCCAGTCTTGAATGGAGTCACACTCTCCTCTAAGGACTGTGTTCGCAGCATGGGGGTACTCCTGGATTCGTTGCTTCACATGACTAGTCAGGTTAGTGCGACGGCCAGGAGCGCCTGTTATTAGCTTCGGCTGATATGCCAACTGCGCCCTTACCTGGATACAAAGGATCTGGAAACTCTGGTACATGCTTTGGTAACCTCACGTTTGGATTACTGTAATGCACTCTACATGGGACTACCCTTGTGCCCATCCCGGAAACTTCAACTGGTACAAAATATGGCAGCCAGGTTAATTACGGGTACATCTAGGAGAGAGCATATAACACCTGTGCTTAAATCTCTCCACTGGCTGCCGATTAGTTTCCGGGCACAGTACAAGGTGTTGGTTTTAACCTTTAAAGCCCTACATGGCTTGGGTCCATCTTATCTCCGGGACAGCCTCATCCCATATGATCCCCCCCGTGCACTTCGGTCCTCTGGGAGGAACCTGCTGCAGCCTATGAAAACTAGGCTGTTGTAGACCTCCCAGAGGGCCTTCTCTTCTACGGCTCCCAGACTTTGGAATGACCTGCTGGATGAGATCCGTCTTATCATTACTCTTGATAGCTTCAAGAAAGTGCTAAAGACGGATCTCTTCCGGCAGGCCTTCCCGGAATAACTTCCCAGTCCAAGTGGAGCTGATTGCTTACCCGCTCTCCCCCACTGCTATTGCCATTTTTTTTTGTATATTGTATTGCATTTTATCTTTGTTTTAATTCTCCATTAGTTTAATTTAGTTTTAAGGGGTGGGAGGGTTAGGATGGGGAAGGATTGTTTTAACTTGATGTTGTTTTAATCTTGCTGTACGCCGCCCCGGTTGCCGAGCAGAGGGGCGGGTTAAAAATAAAAATGTATTATTATTATTATATTAACCTTCTCTTCCCCAGGCTAAACAGACCCAGCTCCCAGTCATACACAGTCTTAGAAAAAGGCAGTCTTCTGATGTACTTTTCTCCTTTCCCCCTTTCCATCCCTGGCAACTGTGCTTGCTGCCATAACAAGAGAAGTTGTCTTTGGCCCCGTCAGGTTCAGAATAAACAATGAGCTTCTCCATACACACACACACACACACACACATATATTTTAAGAAACAACACCAAATCATATTAGGAGTCTTTCTGTCCACCACGTCTCAAAGTAGAAGAGGAAACAAGACTGTATGCTTTCCAAGAAACTAGCTCTCCCGTTTGAAACAAATGGGCAGCAAGCCATTTCTTCCTTCACTGGAAAATTGCTGCAGTTATTCTCTGCCAGGCAAGCAGGATGGACCCACACCCAAGATATTTTGTTGCCTGAGGCAAAGGGGAGAATGGCACTCCCCCAAGGCAAAGTGCCTAGTATAGCCAAGACTAGTTGACTCAGTTTGGCACCTGAGGCACAAAATTCCACAGACTTCACCATGACTAAAAATACAAGACTAATAAAATAAATAACCAAACTTCTACTGTCTTTTCATGACGTCCTAGCCTTGTTAGATAGAACAGTGGTTCTTAACCTGTGGTCCGGGGACCCCCAGGGGGCTGTTGATGTCCTCCCAGGTTTGAAGGCTGCTCGACCCACCTCTTCCCTGCAGTGCTGTGGTCCTGTGGCAGGAGCCAAGGTAAAGGCTGGCTGGCTTGACCTGCACATTGCCATTCAATCTGCTCCAGCCACAAACTTGCAGGAAGAAGCAGGAGAGCAGTCTTCGGTCCCCCTTCAGTGCCTCTGAGAGAAGGTTTAATGAATAGATTTTCCTTGGGTTTTTTCCGGGCTGTGAGGCCATGTTCTGGAAGAGTTTACTTCTGATGTTTCACCTGCATCTGTGGCTGGCATCTTCAGAGAATGGTTGGGTAGGGTGGGTGGGTGGAGTTTATATGCTGTGAACCCTTGTTGGGGAGTATATGTAAATTTGTGTAATTGAATGGTTAGTTTCTGGGTGTAGAAATGCAAGGAGGATTAGTGTCTGTTTGGCTAATGGTTGGTTGATGGGCCATTAGCTGCTGGAAATCCCTCTGTCCCTGGGTGGAATTCCTTTGTAAGTGTTGAGTTTTGATTCTATTGTTTTTCAAAACTGGAAGCCAGGCGAAACATCAGAAGTAAACTCTTCCAGAACATGGCCTCACAGCCCAGAAAAAAACCAAGGAAAATCTATGCATGCCGGCCGTGAAAGCCTTCGACTTCATGGTTTAATGAATGTTACAATATCATTATGATTATGACCACCATTATCTGGTACATCACCTGGACAGATTAGAAAGCTGGGCCAAAACTCACAAAATGAATTTCAACAGAGAGAAATGTACGATACTACACTTGGGAAGTAAAAATGAAATGCACAGATATAGGATGGGTGACACCTGGCTTGAGGGCAGAACATTAATGTTCTTTTACCAGCATTTTTATGTCAGCAAAAGACACCCCCCCCACATACACACACCAGACTTACCTTGAGCAGTGTAAAAGATGCATCCCTGGCAGTAATGGAGCATGGATGGAGCTCCACCTACTTCTGGGGTTGAGATCTCACTGATTCTCGCGAGAAGACACTAGTGTGAGAAATTTAAAAATTAAAGCAAAAACCCCACACAAAATGTAGACACAAGTGAAGAATAACACTTTAAAAGTCTCAAATACAAAGGGCGGTGGTGGTCATAAAAAGAGTGTCCCCTACCTGGCTGCCGTGATCTCAACTGGAAGCATTTGCCTATTGACGCTGCATTCACGTGAGCACAATGGCAGAAGGATTCAAATGCCGGCAATGCCAGCACAAAAACAGAACAGGAAATCTGTTGACAGCTTGGCCCGTCAATAAAAACAAGTACGCCTCATTTACATTATATGATCGCGACAGGACATTGTCATCTGGTGTGCACGCCCTTTGGCGATCATTAGGCCTCCTTATGATGCATATTTGCCTGGTCTGATAAAGTCCAAAGATTCTAGACTGCTCTGCTACATTCCCACACAGGGCTGGAAAGGAGCTCACAGAACTTCAGTGTTTTAACCCCTCTGCTTAAGAACCTCTTGTATGGTTGCCAGAGCGAAAACTGCCTGAGTGAAAATTCTTGTACCTTTAATGATTATGTAGGAAAGGGAATTTCAGTACGTGTTGCTTATTAGGCAACACAGGTAACAAGTGTGGGAGGACTCCTGAATTTCCTAGGTTATGGGAAAACAAGAATCACAACCCGGAAACTTCACCCAAGAAGACCTTCTGCTGTGCTTTCTGCAACCAGACTTGTTTATCTCGGATTGGCCTTTTCAGTCATCAGTGCGCTTGCAGAAAGTGTGGGATGAGTCCTTCCTGAATCTTCATTTGCGAAGAAAAGCCAGAGAGAGAGAGAGAGAGAAGGGAACTTCACGCCTCCTTCCTTTCTGCCTCAATTAGGTAATAAAATATCTTCAAAGTAAGCTTTGAGGAAAGGCTCCGGAAGCTAGCTTAAATTTCACAACCCAATATTATCCTGCTATCTGTAGTTTCACATGGCAGCTTGCCTTGATGTATTTTCAACATTCCTACATTAAGTTCCTGGCTGTATCCTTTTGATCCTAGTGATTGAGTGTATCACAGACAGATGGTTAGCAAATGGTTAACTATGCCTACGTGACTCTTAGGACTTTTTCAGACAGCGCTTACCGTGCCACAAGCTTCTGTGAGAGGTACGGCGCTGTCGCATGGCAGGGGATCCATTTCAGACAATGCTGTCCCTCTTGCAAAATTGTCTGTGTCACTTCCATGTATGATTGAAGGCAGCCGCGCCATATTTTACTCACGGGCAACTTCCGTGAGTAAAATATGGTGCGGTTGCCTTCAATCATACACAAAAGTGACACGGACGATTTCGAGAGAGGGATGGCGTCATCCGAAATTGACCCCCTGCTGCGCGACAGCGCCGTACCTCTTGCGGAAGCTTGTGGCGCAGTAAACGTTGTCTGAAAAAGTCCTTAAACTATATAAGGTGTAACCCCTGAATGGGGGGAGAGCTTGATCCTGCCTGCCTGCATTCCTTTCCTGATGTCCTTTGTCTGAGATGCAGCCTCCATTGTCTTTTCCTAATGTCTCTGTGTTAGCATGCAAAACCCTGAATAAATCTGTGTAGCATTTTGCTCATCTTTCACCATGCTTCTGTGTTACTTGCTGTAACAAACAAGAAACAACTGTTGAGAATTCCCTCTTTTCTTGTTAATTTGAATCCATTGGTTTGTGTCCTGGGGTTGTTTAAATGGTGAAAATACACTTCCATAGAATGCGAGGAGAATCCTCTCTATCTTAATGGGATCATATCACCGTATTTGGGAAGGGGGGTTCCAGAGTTTTAAAAACAATGAGGAGAATGGCATTCCTGCTTGTTGGGATAAGCGATTCAAGATGAATTGCTTTCGCATAGGAGAGGAAGCGCAAAGCTGATTGGCTGGGCAAGTGCAGGGGTGGGGCTTGCTAACAAGGCGAGCAACCACTGCCACCGTGTTGGATTTTCGCCTTAGTGAGCAAGCGCTAATGCGAGAAAACAGTCTGGTGGTGAGGGTTTGCTTCTCTGTTAAATTGAAAAATCGCTCTATCACACCTTGGACGTTGTTTTCTTTTTTAAAAAATTCAGCAGTGGCAAATTGAGGTAAGTACAAATGCAAGTAAATCACTCATGGCCGCCATCTTGCATGGGAAGCTTATGGGAGCAAAAACATTCATAGAATCATAGAATCGTAGAGTTGGAAGAGACCTCAAGGGCCATCCAGTCCAACCCCCTGCCATGCAGGAAATCATGATCAAAGCATCCCTGACAGATGGCCATCCAGCTTCTGTTTGAAGACCTCCAAGGAAGGAGACCCCACCACGCTCCGAGGGAGTGCGTTCCACTGCCAAACAGCTCTTGCTGTCAGAAAGTTCCTCCTAATGTTGAGGTGGAATCTCTGTTCCTGGAGCTTGCACCCATTGTTCTATGTTCCAGTCTCTGGAGCAGCAGAAAACAAGCTTGCTCCATCTCAATGTGACACCTTTTCAAATACATTGTTAAGACAAGTCATATAGACAAGCCCCTTGATGCTGGAGCAGCAGAAAACAAGTTGGTCCCATCTTCCATATGACATCCCCCTTTAAAGATGGCTGTCCTATCACCTCTCAATCTTCTCTTTTCCAAGCTAAACACACACAGGTCCCTAAGGTGTTCTTCTCAGGGCTTGGTCTCCAGACTTTCTTTCACCATCTTGGTTGTCCTCTTCTCAACTCATTCCAGCTTGTCCATGTCCTTTTTGTTTAGTTGCTCTCCTCTCGACACATTCCAGCTTGTCCATATCCTTGAAGAACTAGACACAGTGTTCCAGATGATGTCTGACCAAAGCAGAACGTGGTGCCCTGAATGCTTGCTTGGCCAGGCCTTTGTGTCTCTTAGTAGCTTAGTCTAAGAGCCATGGTTTTCATAACATGGCACACTTACAAAAAAAAAGAAGGGGGGGGGAGAAATGCTATTCAGATATGAAGTATACTTTGATTTGTATAAAGCAAAAAAAAAAAAAAAGCAACAACCAATTTCTTTTTTAAAAAAAATTATTGAAAAATAAAGAACATAGTATATAAAATCCTTAGTTAACATTAAAAACTATTTCAACGTTATATATCTCAAAGATAAATAAACAATATTTCTATTTAGTCCTCTTATTTCCAGTTCTATACTAATTTCTAGTTACTAAATCTAACTTCCTTCCATCCAGTACTAGGTCTTAATGTATAACTTGTAATTCCACTTTCTTCTCTTTCTTTTCTTCTTCTTTGTTTCACTACACTCATTTTCTTTGTTAAAAGAGATTGAACTATTCTTTTATTCTTCCATATTTATCCCTATAATAGGTCTGTGATATTTTTTAAAATTATTTTTCCCTTTTCCCCAGTCCTTATAAAAGAATTTAAGGGAGTTCTTTTTAAACAATGTTGGAGTTTATCAATTTCAATCATTTCTAGTACCGGTATTTTTAAGCTTCAGTCTTCAGTGCTCAGTGTTGCTTTCCTCTTCCACAATTGAATCAGTGGATAATGAATCAGTGGATACAGGAGTCCTCCTGTACACTCAAAGAGAAGCTGGAGCTGTTTGCTTTTGCCTGAGCCGTCTGGTGTTGAACACACTGGATATTTTCAGATGTGATTTTCGGCAGCAAATATCCCAAAACAGGTCTGTTGCTGCCGCATGGCAGGGGAGCGGTTTCGAATGACGCCATCCCTCTGCCAAAACCCTCCGTGTCACTTCTGTGACAGAATGGCAGAAGCCGTGGCATATTTCACTCACGGGCAACATTTGTGAATGAAATATGCTGCAGCTTCCTCCATTCTGTCACAGAAGTGACACAGAGGGTTTTGGCAGAGGGATGGCGTCATCCGAAACCGCTCCCCTGCCATGCGGCAGCAACAGACCTGCTTTGGGATATTTGCTGCCGAAAATCGCGTCTGAAAATGTCCAGTGTCTTGCTCTGTTGCCCTGCCGCTGCCGCCACCAGTTGACTGCCTGGGTCCCATTGCTGGCGGCCCTCCACTATACCACCAGTTGACTGTCTGGGTCCCAGTCTGGGCCACAGACTGAGCTGTGGCAGGAGTGGATTGTGAGGTGGAGAGGGAATTTGCATGTGGGTGGTGATTGGCTGGGTGTGTTTCCTGCGCAGCCAATCAGCACACTGGGAAAGGCAACATACCCAAGAGAATTATATATAGTTGTCCCTTCATATTCACTGGGGTTCTGTTCCAGGACCCCTTGTGGATACCAAAATCCATAAATACTCAAGTCCCATTATATGTAGTGGCATAGCATAATGGTGTCCCTTATATAAGATGGCAAAATCAAGGTTTGCTTCTTGGATTATTATTTTCTCAAGCTGTGAATATTGAAATCTGTGGATATGGAGAGACAACTGTATATAGATGTTGGAGGATATGTCAGTGCACAACTCCTTCCCCTTCTGTATCCTAAAAGCAGACAGTGTATATGATCAATGTCTTTCCCAGAAGGGAATCTCCTCTTGATAAAACTTTCCAAGGGGAAATTCTGAATCAGAGCTTTGTGATTTCTCTCCACCATTCCCTCTCCCTTCTTCTCCTTTTTGGGGGGGTCCTCCCCACCCATCTTGGTGTGCTGCTGCTGTTGTTGTTGTTGCATAAATCTGCAGATGTCCTTATCCAGCTGCTGAAACACAGCTGGCCAAACTGCCTCCCTTCCATGCACACAGCTGTTTTGCTGCACAGTTTCCCCTGGTCTGTCTTTCTCTTTCCTTCTCTCCCTCCTCCATTAACCCAGAGTGTCAGTAATATGATACAGCTTGGCAAGGTCTGATAAAAAAAAATGCTTGGCGTGTCAAACAGAGGTTTAATGTAAAGTCTCTCCACTCTTTTTTTTCCTGTAAAAAAAAATAGAAAAAGGATTTGTGAATTTCCAGCAAAGTTTGCCACTGCTTGCAAAGCCTGCAGCCTAGTATTTAGAAGGATTACATCTCCTGCTTTCAAACAGGGTATCTTTCCTTTTTTTTCCCCTCTTTCCCTCCCCTTTTTCTTTTTTTGTTGTATTGTTTTAATTAGGGGAAGCCATGGAGCATATGGAAAAGCTGTTAGGGAGCATTTTTAATTTTTCCCTACTAGCTGACAGGCAGACAAATCACAGTCATGGATGCATCCTGAATTTCTTGCGCCTTTCTCCATTCTTGGTTCTGCTTGCTGCACTGGGGGACCTGCTTGGAATGGAAGCACAGACAGTTCAGGTAAGAAGTTATAGGATCCCCTTCTTCCATAATGTTATTGTTTATTTGCATTTTATAGTAAGACCCCTGTATCTGCTGGGGATTAGCTCTTGGGGAGGGCGTGGATACTGAAAACCATGGATAATAGCGAACACCATTGAAAATAATGGGACTTCCAGTTTAAAATACTATAGATTTGCCTTGGAGGATCTAGAAAATGACTAGAGGACATGTTTCTAAGAAGACTCTATGGAAGGTGTGCTGTTTTGTGTCCCATGGATAATTAAATCAGTGGATAATGAATCAGTGGATACGGGGGACTACTATATATTGTGCTTTTCCTCCTAAGAGTTCATAATTCTCCTTCTCCTTGTAACCCTGTGAGGTAGGTGAGGCAGATAATGAAAGTGACTCACCCAGTGACCTTTTATGTCTCAGTAAAAGTTAAACCCAGATTTCCCAAGTTCAGTGTTTGGGATATAGAGACATGTCTATTGCATCCCACTGTCCTGCTTCTAGATTCCTTATGAATTAAATGGGAGGTTAGGGGTGTGTACAAGTATGGGTGTGTTTATTTCATGTACAGTCAGCCCTCTGTATCCACAGATTTGGCATCCACGGATTCCATCATCCACGGCTTGAAAATATTCCAAAAAAATTCAAAGAAGCAAACCTTGATTTTGCCATTTTATATAAGGGATGCCATTTTACTGCACCATTGCATAGAATGGGACTTGAGCATCCATGGATTTTGGCATCCATGGAGGGTCCCGTAACCAAATCCCAGCGGATACCAAGGGCCCACTATATTTATAGTTTCTAGGGCCAAATTTTAACAAGGCAATTTCTATTGTACCGATATAAACCCACCGATCCAAAACATTTTTTAAAGCAGCAATAGGAAGCAACACTAAAAAATAGCACTGAACAAACAATAGCAACAAATAGAAACATGCAGTACCTTACATTTATAGCTTGCATTTTCCAACATGAAGCTCAAGGTCCCATCGTGTCCGCCTGCTAGGTTGCAAAGTACCAAAGTATGGTGTTTCCACTGTTGCAGGTTTATGGTCCCAACAAGGAAGGGGGGAAAGTTCTTGAGGGCTTTGCAGTGCAGTGTACACATACCTGAGTGTAACTATCATTAAGTAGTGAGATTTAGGCGGGGAATGGAGGGGGGAAATGGAGTACCTCATAGTAATGGCATTTTGCAGCAGCAGTGACTTGTCTTGATGGTGGTTTTGGCCCCAGAAGCCCCCAGAAGCTTCAGACACCAGATGGCAGCCTTTATTCGCGTTAGTACTTTGCTGCCACCAACTTTTTTAAAAAAAAATCCTTTGTCTAAGATGCGCTGAGTGATAGAGCAATTTTCTGAGGTAAAAGGACAGCAAACGCACATCGCTTAATGCAGTGTAGATGTGTAAATTGCTGTTGCTTAAAACAGTTTGTAAGCCGCTCTGATAGCCTTGTGGCTGAAGAGCGGGGTATAAATAACTAAATAATTTTTTAAAATCCCCAAACACCCCATTTTATCGCCTTAGCGATCACTTCCTAAGGCGAAAATCCAACATGGTGGCAGCGGCAGCTTGGCCTGTTAGCAAGCCCTACCCCCCACGCTTGTCCAGCCAATCAGCTTTGTGCATCCACTTGTATGGGAAAGCGATTCAAAGCGAATCGCTTGTTCTAACAAGAAGAGATGCTGACCCCCTCGCTGTTTTAAAAAATATATGGGAAAAGCCGCAAAGGCTTTTCCAGTGTTGTATTTGCCATTTTGGGGGGCCCTCCTTCGGAATACTGTGGATTGAAGCAGGATCCCATTTAGACAGGTAGGATTAGCAGCAAATTCCATAAGGTTTATTTTCACTGTTTAGACAGCTTCTGAGTGAACATGTAGGTAGGTTAGGCTGACCATGACTGGCCCCAGTCCAACAGAGGATGGGCTGAGCGGAGTTCCGAGTTTGGATTTCTCCCAGAATTGCCAATCATGTGATTGTCTGGTGCACAGCCCTTACCCAGGAAAAGAGGTCACCACGAGGACAGAATATGGAGAAAAAGAATGCTTTCCATTTGGCAAGGGGTCAGGCAAGGCTGTATTTTATCACCTTATCTGTTCAACCTATATGCTGCATGTATCATACGTAAAATTGGAGGAAGGAACATACTCTGCCATTTGAGCTAAGCAGATGGAACCATAGTATTAGCAGAGGAGGGGCAAGATGGCGACGGACTAACAACTTCTGAATTGTCTAATGACTAAAAAGGCCAATCCGAGATAAACAAGTCTGGTTGCGGAAAGCACAGCAGAAGGTCTCCTTGGGTAATGTTTCCAGGTTGTGATTCTTTCTGTGTTGTCGTTTCTCTTCAAGACTTGTTCGGCGTGAGTTCTCAAATAAGGCTGCAATGTTGTGGATAGTGCGTCTCCTGCCTCCCGATGTGAGGCCAGGGTGGACCATTGTTGGTGATCAGTTTGGCCGAGCTTAAGATGTTGTTTCAGGGAGTCTTTGTATCGCTTTTTTGGAGCGCCCTCAACCACAGATGATTTACATAACTTTAAAGCAGACAATAACGACATTAAAATAGACATTAATTTTTTCCATAACTTGGCTCAATCACTAATTGTAATGGAGACTGCAGTCAAGGAAGCAGAAGAAGGATAAGGACATTTTCAGACGCCCCTTACCGCACAAGCAGCCTCCGGAGCAGTAACGAGGCTGCTGCGCGGCAAGGGGTCCATTTTGGATGACGCCGTCCCTCTCTCAGCGTCGTCCATGACTGTTCCAGCTAGCATTGAAGGTGGCTGCACTATTTTTCACTCACTGACAACTTCCGTGAGTGAAAAATAGCACGGCCGCCTTCAATGCTAGCCGGAACAGTCACTGACGATGCTGTGCTGAGGTGCCCAAATTACTTTTTTAAGCAGAAGGTCACACTTGCGCACCTTTGCTTTAAGGTTAAAGAATTCTGTGCAGCGGCGGCAACATGCAGAGAATAATAACACGCTAATTTACTCAGCTGCCATCTCAGTTTGTGGGTGTGTACACTTCAAAACGTAGATAGCTTGCCAAAAGACCATGGAAATAAAAGAACACTGCTGCGAATTTGCAATAATGCACAGGAATCAGCATTATATCCTCTCATCTGGAGTCACCGGTCGTTGATTTGATGGCAGTTTTAACTACAACTGCTAACATTTTCAAGACCATTGGAAAGTCTAGGGACCACTGGATTAAATGCTAACCACAGAGAACATTGATTTATGCATTTCTGTAGCATAAAATCTGTGAGCAGAGTATACTAGTGATACTGCTCAGTATCACAGTATTTTGTTGTTGTTGTTGTTAATTGCCATCAAGACAAGTTGGACTTGTGGCGACTCTATGAATGAGTGACCTCCCAGGTCTTGAAAATTCAGGGCCATGGTTTCCTTGACTGAATCAATCCACCTGTAGTCTCATCTTCCACTTCCCCTACTGCCCTCCACTTTATTAAGCATTAGTGTCTTTTCCAATGAGTCTCATAATTTTACACTGTGTTCAAAGTATAACAGCCTCAGTTTAGTCATCTTCACTTCTAATGAGAGCTCAGACTTGATTTGCAATGTTACAGTTTTCTTTTAAAAATTAGAAATCAGAGCTCCAGTCCAAGGGCTCAGGAATCTGCCTCACTGAGGCAGAATTAGAGAAGTGAGGAAGGGTTGAGGGAAAATGGGAAGTTTCTGAAGGCAGAGTTTGTGTTTTCACCTTAATATTTCCACTGGCAAACTAAAAAATCAGGTAAATATTTACTGAGTCCTCTCTCTCTCATGCAATATTTGGCCTACATTCAGGTGCCTAGTCCCAGCCAATAAATTACTGAACATGGTCAGACCTCACCTGGAATACTTTGTCCAGTTCACGGCATCACAATGCCAGAAGGATATGGACAAGCTGGAACGTGTCCAGAGGAGGGTGACCAAAATAGTGAGAGGTCTGGAAGCCATAATGCCCTATGAGGAGCAGCTTAGGGAGCTGGGCAGGTTTAAAAGAGAAGGTTAAGAGGGGCCATGACAGCCATGTTTAAATATTTAAAGGGATGTCATACTGAGGATGGAGCAAGCTTATTTTCTGCTGCTCCAGAGACTAGGGAGATTATTAGACTCACTAAAAATGGCGTTATAAGGACACCAGGAGATCGTCCCCTCGTAATGCACCCGGTCTGCTGCCATTCCACCAGCACTGCTTTTTATTGACGGGAGAAGCTATCAGTATATCACCCATTCAGTTTCTGTCACGGATGTTCCTGCAAGTGAAAAGTCGCCTGTTTCGCTGGTGAGATTCCAGCATCAATGGGAGGTCCCTGCCAGAACACTTCCGGGTGAGATCGGGACATCACTTTTTAAAAACTTCCCCAGTTTACTTCAAAGTTTTAAAGGGTGTTTTTGTGCTCGCTGTCACTTTTTCTCTTTTATTTTTCTTTTTAACTTTGAGTTTCCTGCACTCACATCTTCTTGCGAGAATGGGCGGAATCTCACTCCAGGAAGTAAAGGGAGTTCTGTTAGAGCTCCATTCACTCCTGGGCTGCCCTGTTGATGCTACTAAGGTAGGTCTGAAAAGCGTTGTTATTGTGGCGTGACAGGGACGGGACAGGGGTGGGAGAGGAGATTGTGGGACAGGAACACTTTTTTCATTCCTGTCTGATAATCTCCTAGGACATAGAGAGATGGACTCAAACTACAAGAAAAGAGATTGCACCTAAATATAAGGAAGAACTTTGTGATGGTAAGAGATGTTCAGCAGTAGAATGCGCTGCCTGGGAGTGTGGTGGAGTCTCCTTCTTTGGAGGTTTTTCAACAGAGGCTGGATAGCCATCTGTTGAGAATTATTTGATTGTGTATTCCAGCAGGGTAGGGGGTTGGACTAGATGGCCCTTTTGGTCTTTTCCAACTCTGTGATTCTATGATTCTATCTAAGTGCTATTGCTCCACTGGACCTCTTAGAATCATAGAATCTTCCCGTTCCGAACAGCAATTAAATTTAGACCTCTGCTATTCATGATGAATGTTCTCCTTCCTTCCCCCACCCCAGACCTGTTTTACAAATAATACTGCTTCAAATCTCCAAAAAAATAAAAAAATAAAAATCCAAATTCAAAGTTTTGAGATGAGCTCATGGCCTTGCAATCTAAACTCACTGCTCTAAGGACACATGGAGAGACCCCATGAGAGGGAGACTTGGCAACCTGAAATTAAACCCATGTGTGCTCGGCACCATCATCTGAGGGCTTTAACTAATTGAACATCTCTTTTCTGACTCATGGTCCTTCCCTGGAAAAATTGGGAAGACCAGGAGTTGGATCAGCTGGTGTGTTGTGGCAGGCAGAATGCATCTGATTAGGCCTGTTTAGACTGGGAAACTACACAAGGCCAAAGCAAAATGTCCTTTCAGTACACAACTGACCAGACTAGGTTAGCTCAGCGCCTGGATTTTGTTCAAGAGGCATCCAGTAACAAACAGCTTCCTAGAGAGAGCAGGGAGATGCTAAGTTTGGGGAAAGCTCAGCTCAAAAATCTTTCCCCTTCCTAAGCATCAAAGTCTGGGGTGTTTTTGTGGTGTTTTTTTCTGGTTTAACCTGAGTTTGTAAAATTATTTTTTTTCTGAAGTATTTTGTTTCTGTTATTGGTTACAATGTTTAAAGCATTGTTGTTGTGTGCCTTCGAGTCATTTCCTACTTTTTTCAACTGCTTTTAAAATGTCCCCAGTTTCTCTCTCCTTTTCCCATGTTCTCCCTTTGTCCTCAACTTACTTCAGTTGCTGCAAACTGCATTTAAAGTGCAAAAGTAAATAATTGGGAACTTTTTATAGTCTACTTAAAACAATTAAGGGGTAATATATATGTGGAAGGATTTAATAAGTAAGATACGATAAAATTAGCAACAAATACTAGAATGTAGATTGAATAAATTAAGGATTCATCATATGACCTTTGTAGATTGTTGTCAGGAATGTGAATTAACAGTTAGGAATTACAGTACAGTTGTCCCTTCATATTTGCTGGTGTTTGGTTCCAGTCCCCACCCCCCATGGATACCAAAATCTGTGAATACTCAAGTCCCATGATATGCAATGGCATAGCAAAATGGTGTCCCTTATATGAGATGGCAAAATCAAGGTTTGCTTTTTGGATTATTATTTTTTAAATAATATTTTCAATCTGTGAATACTTAAATCCGTGGATACCAAATCTGTGGATACAGAGGGACAACTGTATTTTGTTTTTAGTTTTTGCCTGATGATAATAAGAAATAGGATATAGTAATAGGCCTTTAGTGATATATTAGTAATGTAGAGGAAAAAAATAGAAAACTATAATGTACGAAAGTATACTGTGAGAAGGTTGGAAGTCTTTTAGCATGTTTGTATGCATGCATGTATGTAGGTATTTATGTAGGTATATATATTTAAGTATTTGAAGGGGTGTCACGCTGAGGATGGAGCAAGCTTGTTTTCTGCTGCTCCAGAGACTGGAACACGGAGCAATGGATGCAAGCTCCAGGAACAGAGATTCCACCTCAACATTAGGAGGAACTTTTTGACAGTAAGAGCTGTTTGGCAGTGGAACGCACTCCCTCGGAGCGTGGTGGGGTCTCCTTCCTTGGAGGTCTTTAAACAGAGGCTGGATGGCCATCTGTCAGGGATGCTTTGATCGTGATTTCCTGCATGGCAGGGGGTTGGACTGGATGGCCCTCGTGGTCTCTTCCAACTCTGCAATCCTATGATTCTATATGTGTGTGTCTAGGTGTAGATATATATATAGATATGTACATGGTGTGTGATGACTGTAGTGGCTGTGTTATTGTCTTAATGTATTCAGTGTTTTTATTGCATGTTAAACTAATAAAAATTACTTTAAAAAATAAACTGCAAAAGTGTTGTTGTTGTTGTTGTTGTTGTTGTGTGCCTGCAAGTCGTTTCTGACTTGTGGCAACCCTAATCATGGGCTTTTCTTAGCAAGATTTGTTCAGAGGGAGTTTTCCCTTGGCCTTCATCTGGCCTTTTCAGCCACTTCCAAAGGGAAATGTTAGTGTCTTGTCACTATAATAACAAAAAGTGCTGTAGCACCTTTGAATGAACAGATTTATATAGCATGAACTCTGGTGGTCACTTCCTCAGACGGATAGAGTGTAATGTCATGCCAACTTTATTGTTCACAGCAATGGGCAGTCACAATTTTGTACATAAAGGTATATATTTAATGTAGGTCCTGTCCAAAAGGCGAAAATAATCCAAATGGCAATCACATGGAAAGCAATCTGTTTAAATGGACATTCACATCAATACGTCTCATTCAGAAGGGGGGTTGCCGAATCCACCTTAAACTCCATCAAGGAAGCCTTTGGAGCCTTTCTTGGGAGTTTTTAAAACACTCCGTAGGGAATGCAAATGTGCGATCAAGTAAGAGCTGTTCGGAGTGGAATACACTGCCTGGGAGTGTGGTGGAGTCTCTTTCTTTGGAGGTTTTTAAACAAAGACTGGATGGACTTCGGTTGGCAATGCTTTGATTGTATATTCCTGCATGGCAGGGGTTGGACTGGATGGCCCTTGGGGTCTCTTCCAGCTCTATGATTCTATTCTATTCTTATCTATGATCATTAGGACAGTTGCATTTGTGTCGCTGCAACAAGGCAGCATAAGCTGATTGGCCAGGAGAACATGGGGATGGGGCTAGCAAACAGGGAAAGCACCTGCTGCTGCCGTGTTGGATTTTCAGTTATGCGAGAATTCGGAAAGTTGATAAAACAGTGATCGTTTACTTTCTTTTCTTCTTTTTTACTTTTGTAAATACGAAGCATCGCTTGTGCACATCATGGTAAACTGTTGTTTTTTTTAAATCAGCAGCAGATTTAAAAGCGTAAGTAATTGACTCGCAGCTGCCATCTTGGCTAGGAGGCATGCAAAGTTTAGGGGGGCTCTATTAACCCCTAAGACAGGTTGCAGTGCTGCAAATTGCTGCTTCAGAGGAGGAGATCGTATCCCCCCTCCTCATATAGACGAGACCTTTGTATAGCATTTACATTTGTCAAACAATATGGAATATGTGAAGTCGAAGGCTTTCACGGCCGGCATCTACAGGTTTTCTGTGGTTTTTTCCAGGCTGTAAGGCCATGTTCTGGAAGAGTTTATTTCTGGTGATGCGCCTGCATCTGTGGCTGGCATCTTCAGAGAAGATTCTCTGAAGATGCCAGCCAGAGATGAAGGTGAAACAACAGAAATAAACTCTTCCAGAACACGGCCTCACAGCCTGGAAAAAACCCACGGAAAATCTGGAATACAATCTTGAAAGTTCAGGTGCAACATATAGTAAGGACAGTTGGGGTGGATGTGATTGTGGATAATGAGAGAAGAACAAATTTAAATATGGAATTTTTAGTTTTCATGCCAGCTTCCTGGAGGTATGTCTAGTTGCTTCTGGAAAGAGTTCATCTCTTACAAAGCAATTAGGGAAAGTTTTTTTTGGGGGGGGGGATTTTACCTGGAAGGCACCCACAAGGTAAAATGATTTTTTCCAGGAAAAAATAAATGTTCCAAACTGGTAGGGAAAACCCTCTCTCTCACCTCCCCTGCCCCCACACCACTTTCATACCTTGTAACTTTCATTAGAAAGACTTAGAAGGTTATCAGACATGCTAAATATGGCGTTATCATGATGCCAGGAGATCGGTAAAGGGCTTCCCTTTCAGACAATGTTGTTCCCGTGTTGTCATGCTCCTGTTCGGCTATTGTTACGCTGATGCTGCTTTTTATTCACGGGCTAAGCCATTTCGTTTCTGTCATGGAGGTTCGTGCGTCTGAAAAGATGCCCGTTACGCTGGCATGATACCTGCGTCAATGGGAGGTCCGTGCCAGAACACTTCCAGGTGAGATTGGGACATCCAGACTAGTGGCACACTTTTTTGTACCCTCCCTGGGTTACCTGTTAAGTTATAAGTGTGTTTTTGTGCTTGCTGTCACTTTTTATGTATTATTTTGCTTTTTATTTTTGAATTCCCCACGCTCTTGTCTTCTTGTGAGAAATGGCGGGATTTCCTTCCAGGAAGTGAATGGAACTCCATTCGAGCTCCATTCACTCCTGGGTAGCCCGGCACACGTGAACAAAATAGGTCTGAAAATTTTCATTATTGTGCCAGGACAGGGACGGAAGAGGGGCAGGAGAGGAGATTGTGGGACAGTAATGTTTTTTTTGCTGCCACCTGAAAATCTCCCCAATGGGAGACAGATAATGTGGGAGACAGATGATGGTGACGTTTATACCAATACCGAATGTTGGATAATTGGTGCAGAAGTGATGTGCTGAACTCTCTTTGAAAGTCTTGTGACCAACTTCTCTGCTTTTTTTAAGGAAGCTGCTGCACTTCCCAGTTTTCCTCAGGCTGTTCGCTCATCTCTTCATGGCCTCCCCTTTCCTCCACACCCTCATATCCGGAAGAAGCGATACACGCTAACACCGGGGCAACTGAAGTGGGACCATTTCAATCTCACATACAAGTAAGGATGGTTTGGGGTTTTTAATGCTCTGTAGAGCTTGAAATGGCAAAATGTACTTTACAGATATACACACAAACATGGCCAGGTTAGCCAGACACATTTTGCTGCTTGAGGCAAAGGACAAGATAGCACATGTACTGTAACCCCTTTCATTCTATGGGCAAAAGGTGACTGTACTGGTGGTGGAGAGCATCTCCAACCACACTTGAGAGCAGCAGACTAGTTTAAAGAGCTGGGGCAAGCAGCATGGCGAACCAATCTCTCCTAAAACACCTTGCTGCCTCCTCCAGCATCTGCTGTCTGAGGCAACTGCCTCAGTTTGCCTAACGGTAAGGCTAGCCCTGCCTCCAAAACAGGGCCCCATTCTTATTGCAATATACTCGGACCTCCGTATCAGCGGAACCAATATCCACGCTTTCAGTTATCTGCAGAACACAAAATAGGGATACATACCATAGAGTCATGCTGGAAAATGCCTAGAGATAATACTCTCTAGGTATCTTCTAGGTCCTCTAACACAACTCTATGATATGCTTTTATCGGAAGTCCTTTATTTTAATAGGGATCGCTGTTATCTACAATTTCTGGTATCCGTGGTAAGTTGGGAACCGAACCCCTACAGATATGGGAGTCCAACTGTATGTAAAACATATAGACACTCCTAAGAACCAGGACTCCTAAGTCCCAGTTTTGACTTTTTCAAAGCTAAAACCAACATGTTTGGCCATAACTTTGCACAGAGCGTTGTTTAGTCCCTCTATTAGAACTGTATTTAGTAATAGTGCCACTAAATACTACTGTATTTAGTAATAGTGCTTTGGTCTGCTACTGTCTACATCAAGGGAAGTAACAGTGCCAATCTATTCTGCTTTGGTCAGACCTCACCTAGAATACTGTGTCCAGTTCTGGGCACCACAATTCAGGACGGATATTGAGAAGCTGAAACGTGTCCAGAGGAGGGTGACCAAAATGGTGGGAGGTCTGGAAGTCATTATGCCCTATGAGGAACGGCCTAGGGAGCTGGGCATGTTTAGCCTGGGGAACAGAAGGTTACAAGGTGATATGATAGCCATGTTTAAATATCTGAAAGGATGTCATATTGAAGAGGGAGCAAGATTGTTTTCTGCTGCTCCAGAGACTAGGACACAGAGCAATGGGCTCAAATTACAGGAAAAGAGATTCCACCTAAATATTAGGAAGAACTTCCTGAGAGTAAGACATGTTCGGTAGTGGAATGCACTACCTCAGAGTGTGGTAGAATCTCCTTCTTTGGGGGGTTTTAAACAGAGGCTGGATGGCCCATTACTCAGGAATGCTTTGATTGGGTATTCTTGCACGGCAAAGGGTTGGACTAGATGGCCCTTGTGGTCTCTTCCAACTCTATGATTCTATTACCTTTTCAGCCATTTTTAGCATTTCTTCCAATAATTATATGGTGACAAACAATTAATATGGTGACCTTTATTTTATTTTTTTATTGTTATCCTTACTCCTCTGCAGGATTTTGTCTTTTCCCAGAAACCTCATAAATGAGAGCCAGACGAGGAAGGGATTGGCTACTGCGTTCCGCATGTGGAGCGATGTCTCCCCCTTCAGCTTTCGGGAGGTGCCACCAAGCATGGCCAGTGACCTCAAAATTGGTAGGGTTCCATTTTGCATTTCATTCAGACCCCCCCAGAATAAGAGCAGGGATGAAATCATAATTTGGGGACACTCCCAGAACACCTCAATGAAGTCTCAGTGTCCTGTACTTAGTGGCTGCAGAATTTTAATTATCTGAGAGAAGAGAAATGGAATGGAGTAACTTGAAAGATAGCATGGCTGGCTGAACTCCCTGGATGGGAATGTTCACTGCTACAAACATTTATTGCAGAGCCCATTTTTCATATTTATCAAAATTCCCACGACTGCATTCTTTCTCATAGGAAAATTGAACCTCTCTATGTGTTTAGAGGGTTTCTACTTCTATAGAAGATTGACCCCTCGCCCCCCCTCCCAGCTTGGGAGAGTTACATTTTGGACTACAATTCTCAGAACCTCCCCTATTGTGTGGGCATTCTGGGAATTGTAGTCCAAAAAGTGGAAAAGAGATTCCACCTAAACATTAGGAAGAACTTCCTGACATTAAGAGCTGTTTGGAAATGGAATGCACTACCTGGGAGTGTGGTGGAGTCTCCTTTGGAGGTTTTTAAACAGAGGCTGGATGGCCTTCTGTCGGGAATGATTAGATTGTGTATTCCTGCATGGCAGGGGGTTGGACTAGATAGCCCCTGTGGCCTCTTCAGTTCTATGATTCTATGATTCTAAGTAACTGTCGCAAGCTGTGATTTTATCTCCAGGTTTTTGTTGTTGTTTTATGCTTTTGTTTCCAACTAAGGTGGACCTATCATGAGGTCTTTTTCGTGGCTAGATTTGTTCAGAGGGGGTTTGCCTTTGCCTTCCTCCGAGGCTGAGAGAATGTGAGTTGCCCAAGGTCACCCAGTATGTTTCCATGGCCAAACGGGGATTCAAACCCTGGCCTCCTGAAGTCCTCATCTAGCACTCCAACCACTTTCATGCTGGCTCCCTGCAGATTTTTGACTAAGGACTCTATCAGGCGAATCTCCAAATACATTTCTGTAGCACCATATTTTTCAGCGTAATTGTCCAGGCAGCATAACTCTTTTTACCATACATACCTGTAATAGCTTGAAAAAGCATCCCCAGCATTACCAGAGCATGAACGCTAGTGCTGTTTACTTCCGCATTCGTGATCTCGCCAGTTCTCACAAGAAGACTAGAGGAAAAGAGATTCCATCTGAAAATGTGAAAGAACTTCCTGACAGTAAGAGCTGTTCAGAAGTGGAATGAACTGCCGTGGAGTGTGGTGGAGTCTCCTTCTTTGGAGGTTTTTAAACAGAGGCTGGATGGCCATCGGTCGGGGATGATTTGATTGTGTATTCCTGCATGGGAGAATGGAGTTGGACTGGATGGTGCTTGAGGTCTCTTCCAACTCTATGATTCTATGATTTGTATTTGCCGCATCTGATAAAGTCCTAAGAGAATTTTGCCTAACATTTCATTTTGAGTTCTAGTCCTACACCACCTAGATGCCCATATGTTTTGCCACTTTGAAATTGGCTTCAAGGCTAGCAGAACCACCTTTTTAATTCTTTAAAAAAGCATTTTTCCTTCCTTCACCCCTCCTTTTTTTTTTTTGGATCAGCTGGATTTCTCCTTGGAGAAAATGAAGAGGAATGAGTTTCCATTACTGGCATGATTATTATTAGAACAAACTCTCTGTACATCTGGAGAACAGGGTTTCTCCTTGACTCACTTGTGTGGCTGAAGTGATTTTTGTAACTTTTCCCAGATTAGCTGGTAAAAAGAAGGGCTTATGGAGGGGCCAAATTGTATTGCTCCAGCTCTTCCTTGTTGCTAGATTGAAAACAGACCACAGAGGAGAGAAGTCAGGCTAGCAGTGAAGTCTCTTACAGGCCATGATATAGTGAAGGTGACAGCCCTGACATGGCAGCCACTTGGAGATCCCTGGTCATAGAATTATAGAGTTGGAAGACACCACAAGGGTCATCCAGTCCAACCCCTTTCTGCCATGTAGGAATACACAATCAAAGCATCCCCACAGATAGCCATCCAGCCTCTGTTTAAAAACTCCAAAGAAGGAGACTCCACCACAGTCCGTGGCAGCATATTCCACTTTCGAACAGCTCTTACAGTCAGGAAGTTCCTCCTAATGTTTAGGTGGAATCTCTTTTCCTGAAGTTGGAGCCCATTGCTCCATGTCCTAGTCTCTTGAGCAGCAGAAAACAAGCTTCCCCATCCTCAGTATGACATCCCTTCAAATATTTAAACATTTGAAGGGATGCTAAGGCTACAAAGCGAGTGTGGGACAATACACATACCTCTGAGCCGCTGATTCTTACATTTTTCCTGCTGCACGGGCCAGTTTTCTAATGCTTCTTTAGAGAGCATCTTTGTGCTTGTTTTTGTGCCTTCATGTCCCTTCCTACTTATGGTGACCCTAAGGCCAATGCATCAAGGGGTTTTCTTGGCAAGATTTCTTCAAAGGAGATTCCACCTCTGAGGAGGAAAGAGTCTGACTTGCCCAATGCCACCCAAGAGAAATTTGAACTGTGACCTTCCAGAATCCTATATGGGCTAAATACCCTAGAGGCACCAGATCCCATCTGATCTTGAAAGCTAAGTAGGGTCAGCCCTGGTTAATACTTGGATGGGATACCACCAATGAACACCAGGTGCTGTAGGCTATACTTCAGAGGAAGGGAGTGGCAAAGCTGAGTATTCCTTGACTAAGAAAACCTATAAAATTCATGGGGTCACTGTAAGTTGATGGACAACTCAAAGGCACACACACATGCAAACAAACAAGGCCTAAATACCCTAAAGGCACCAAATCCTATCTGAACCTCCAGAGCAAAGGTTCTTCTTTTTGGATTGGCACTCCCAGAATCCACCAGCCAGCTGGTTGGGGGATTCTAGGAGTGCCAGTCCAAAAAGAAGAACCTTCTCCAAGCCTAGAAGGACTACCAAGGAATCCCAGGTGCTGTAGGCTCTTTTTCAGAGGAAGCAACTGTCAAAACCACCTCTGAGTATTTCTTACCTAAGAAAACCCTCTGAAATTCATGGGTCACCATCAGTCGACAGGGGGCTTAAAGGCACAAACACACACACACACTTCCACAATCCTAATCCAAAACTAAGGACTTTATCACAATACCTCATTGGCTCATAGAACACCTTACAGCCAGCATACAGAAAGGGCTGAGAGAAATGAAAACTCCGTTCATTCTGACTCCAGTCCAATGGGGCTGCAGTCCAACAGCATTTGGAAGTCTGCAATTTACCCAAAACTATTCTTGTCTTTCCATAGGTACCAAATGACCATTTCCCTCTTCCTTCCTTCCTTCCTTCCTTCCTTCCTTCCTTCCCCCTGAAATATCTCCCAGGTTTCTATTCCATCAACCACACAGACTGCCTGGAGTCCCAGATTCATCATTGTTTTGATGGCACAACGGGAGAACTCGCTCATGCCTTTTTCCCACAGACTGGTGAGATCCATTTTGACGACCACGAATACTGGATTGTGGGAGACACACGGTTCAGCTGGAAAAAAGGTAAATGAGCCACATCTATAGATGCTTGAGGTCTACGCCATCTTGAGTAAGGGTTAGCATAGCTCCCATGCTCTTCCTCATAGTACATATCCAGAAATATGTGGAGATGAAGCAGAGAATCCAGTTGCAGCTGGTGGCTTCCACGCTGTCGGGGTTATAAATTTGCTCCAACTTTTACTCCAGACTTTAAGTGGCAGTCTAAGGTGCTAATCCCTAACTCCCAATTAGGTTGAACACCTTGGAGGCCTCTTTTAAACTTCAGATAGGAAAGCCATTGGTTGCCCCTGGAAGAATGTGATTCTGGAGCAGAATTTGGTTTTCAGAGTTTCCTTTAAAAATAATAATCAAATCTCTAACCCTTCCAGATTCAAAAGCTCACTTAAACTTCAGTGAGCAATTACAATGAATCTCAGATGCAGAATAAAAGATTTCAGATGGCTGAGAAGACAGGTTTAGTGTCTTTGCCCTTCTTCAAGATTTAGGAGATTATCAGATGGGCTAAATATGGCGTTGTAACGATGCCAGGAGATTGCTAAAGGGCTTGATTTTCAGACGTCATCGTGTCTCATTATGCTCCCATGCTGCTTCTGTTCACCTAGTGCTCCTTTTTATTCACAGACTAAGCTGTGACTATATCCCATGTTATGTTTCTATGACACAATGTTGTGCATCTGAAAAGGTGCCCTGTTTCTGTGGCGCGATCCTCACGTCAATGGGAGGTCCGTGCCAAAACACTTCCAGGTGAGATCAGGACATCCAGGTAAGGGACACTCTGTTTTGTACCCTCTCCATGTTACTTGTAAACTTTTAAGTATGTCTAGGTGCTTGGTGTAACTTTTAAATAAGTATTTTGCTTTTTATTTTTGAGTTTCCCACGCTCTCATCCTCTCGCAAGAACGGACAGGATTTGAAACCAGGAAGTGAAAGGAGCTCTATTAGAGCCCCGTTCACTCCTGGGCAGACATGGATGCGCGAACAAGGTAGGCATGAAAGTTTTAGTTACTGTGCCGGGACAGGGACGGGAGAGGGGTGGGAAAGGAGATTGCGAGATGGGAACGCTTTTTTTTGTTCCCATCTGATAATCTCCTTAATATAAGTAGTAGAATAAATTATGCAAACTTATTCAATTTAAATTAAAGTACACAGGTCACAGGATATTATTTTTTCGTATTCTTCCTCTTAACAGAATTCTTATTTCTCAGTAATTTATTAGAAGTATCCATAAATTGCTTCTCAGCCCACCAGCATCCCCTAAGGTGAGACACTGATAAAATCACAGTATTGACAACAATCAAAGCACTGTTTAAAAACAGACTAGAAACTATTTTAAATATATAAGGGGCTTACTGCACTCTGAAGAAAAACGGCAAGGCAGCAAGAGCATTCCATCTCCCGCACTGCCTTACTTGCATGGCATCATCTTTTTTTTGTTTTGTTTTGGTGCTGAGGTAAAACCATCTCTTTTTGCTAACCAGAAAAACCCATTAGCAAAACGATACAGTTTTAATTCGGTCCTCGATGGGACCAGAATAAAAGAACACCAGAAGAACAGTGACGTCATGCGGTAAGGCAGCAGGGAAAATGCAAGTTTCCTGCTGCCTTGCTGCTTTTCTTTTTAAAAGTCCTTTGACTCTTAAAATACACTCATATAAACACTGAGGCCTTAATCCTATTGGTTAGTTCCAACTACAGTAGTCCAATTGATTAAATTGTTGAATACTGTGTCACTACATAGTTATATCCCATTGAGTCAAGAATCTCCTTAATTGTACCTTAGAACAGGACTCATATCTAATTTCATTATTTTTTTCCTTGTTCAGTTTGCTATAATCATGCATTTTGAATAAATATATTTTTAAATAATAATAATAATAATAAAAAGAAAAAGACTGATATCTAAGGGCTTTATCATACCAGGATCTTCTCCCACTACAATAGTGTTCTTTCTAAAAACACTATACTATCAGGATTGCTCTTTCCTTTTGCACCAAGGGAACCTTTCCACAATTGCAATCTCCATTTGTGGTAAAACCTTATCACACACAGCATTTGGGACTGCCCACCTGGTACCGCCCACTACCTCCTCCAAGACATGGTGGTGCAGTGGTTAAATGCCAGTACTGCAGCCACAAGATTGCAAGTTCAATCCTAGAGAGCTCCAAGGTTGACTCAGCACTTCCATCCTACCATAGGGCAGTAAAATGAGTACCCAACTTGTACCCAGCTAACCCAAATAGCTAAAAACATTGCAAACTGCTTTGGCTCTGATAAGCAGTATAGAAATAGAAGTGTTATTGCTATTATCCCTGCCCCTTTTCCTTGTTTGGCACTCACACACACATGCACACTGATGCCACCTCCATAGAAATATAAATGAAAACAGTCTTACATTTAAAAAGGTTTTTTTTCCCCTTGTGTGTGTGTGTGGGGGGGGCTTCCTGATCAGGATAGAGCAGACTTCTAGCTTCAGATTTAACTAATAGGTGGCAGATGAAATCCAGCAGATACTGATCTATCTGTCGGATCTACCCCAATGTTTATTTATACTGTATTTATTTATATATATAAAACTCTTGGGTATGTTGCCTTTCCCAGTGTGCTGATTGGCTGCTCAGGAAACACACCCAACCAATCACCACCCACATGCAAATTCCCTCTCCACCTCACAATCCACCCGTGCCACTCAGTCTGTGGCCCAGATGGGGACCCAGGCAGTCAACTAGTATTTATTTATTTATTTAGGTATTTATACCCCACAATTCAGCCACAAAAGCTCCCAGAATCCTGGGATTTGTCGTTTGTTGTGGCACCAGAGCTCTCCGACACAGAAGAACTAAATAGCTCACAGAACTACAGAATTCTATAGCATCGAGCCAAACTGCAGTGACAAACTGCATTATTTCTGCAACATGTCAGCAGCCAGTATCTGCTTAAACTCCCTCCCTCCCTTTCTGTTTCTCTCAATATCTGGGCATTGAGGTGAAAGTTGCTAGCTTTGCCTAGACAAGAAAGCATGCCCAAGCCCTCAATGAAAGGCAGGATGTGTACTTAATAAAAGAGAAGGAGGAAAGGGGAGAAAAAAATGGAATGTGGCAGCACTTTTAAGACTATCTGATTTTTATAGATTTTCCTTGGGTTTTTTCCGGGCTGTGAGGCCGTGTTCTGGAAGAGTTTCTTTCTGACGTTTTGCCTGTATCTGTGGCTTCTGAAGATGCCAGCTACAGATGCAGGTGAAACATCAGAAATAAACTCTTCCAGAACACTGCCCCATAGCCCAGAAAAAACAAGGAAAATCTATGTTTACTGGCCGTGAAAGCCTTCGACTTCACAACTAACTGGTTTTTATTTTAGCATGAGTTTTCATGGATATAAACCTACTTCTTCAGATGTGGGATAGATTGCTTTTAAAGCCTTAACTTATAAAGCATAATTATACAGTTGTTGGGGTGGGATAGAATGTAATAGGATCAAGAAAGATGAAAGTCATGTCCCTTGCCTTAAATTTTCAAGGCTGATACAGATCTTTCAGATTTTTACAGTGGTCAGTTAGTGTGGCTGTGTGAAAGCAATAGCTCTGCTTACCAAAAGTTAATTTCCCTGGGTTCAAAACTCTCTCTGAGAGAAGATTCCTTTTGCTCCTACCTCTGCTAATGGGTTGGAATTTGTGGATATAATTCAATTCAGCTGTTTCTCTGGGAGGTGATTTGTACTTCTTTAGTAAGTTTTCCTGGGGTTAGACAGATTAGATAGCATTTTTTGTCCCTTCTTCTGCTCTGCCAGATGACTGGAAAATGTCTCCAAAAAATGTCAACAGATTGCTGAGGTTTGTTGATGGAATGTTCCAGATTCGTGAGGTTATATCCAGCTCTGGTGTTGAGTAATTCAGTGGAATGAGACCACTGCATAAAATGGTTGCAAATGCTGGCTTATAGACCAGGGTGTCCGCTTACACACACACTGGCAGCCAAATCACCCATCAAAAAAGGACAAAATATATGCATAAAATGTGCCCACACCAGTTTGTAACTGTTGCTGTTGTATGGCTTCAAGTCAGTTCCAACTTATGGCAACCCTGAGCTTGTCTACACCAGTCACAAACCCTACCCCCACACACACACAAATCCGGCTGGATAATACCACACGGTGTGTGGCCTTTTCCCTGAATCTGGTGCGATAGTGCCACATGATTCACACCAGACTTGGGGAATAACCCCTTAATCTGAGTATTAAAAAACTCACAGTTTTCTCCGGAGTTTCCTGGAAAGTCAGGAGAAAACTGCTGTGTGAACAATCCATCTACACTGGATTTGGGGGAGCAGGGAAGAGAGAAAGGACAGGCACTGCCTGCGGTGCTGCCATTTCCCCCTCCTCGGTGTCACTTCTCAGTCCAAATTCAGAGTCCCAGCGGTAGTCACCATCTCTGAAGACAGACCAAGCACCCACCCTGCCATCGCGAGTAAGCAGCCACTTCTGGCTTCAGAGAAGGCAACTACCATTGGGCCTTTGATTTTCTGGTGCACGATCACCCGGGAAAAGCAAAGCACCAGCAACAGTCACCTTCTCTGAAGGCAGAACGAGCATCCACCCCATCATAAGTAAGCCACCTGTTCTGGCTTCAGAGAACAACTATCGTTGGGGCTTTGCTTTTCCTGGATCTCAGAGTAAAGTGTGAGTACAATTTTGAATAGACAGTAAAAGTAAGAATTCAATGCAGATTTGGGCTTTGGCAGGTGAGGCACTGAAGTCTGGGCCAGAATAGTCTGAATTTCATGCGCCGCAGCTCCAGGCCAAAGTAGTCCAAATCTCATCTGGATTTTTAACCCCTGTGTAATCAAGCACCCTATCGTGTGGTTTTCTTGGCAAGATTTGTTCAGAAAAGGTTACCCATTGCCTTCCTCTGAGGCCAACAGACTGTGGAGACTATCAGACACTATAAATATGGCGTTATAACGACACTAGGAGATCACTAAAGGGCTTCCCTTTCACATGATGTATTTCCCCTCTCGTTATGCTCCCATTCGGCTGTTGTTACGCCGGCGCTGCTTTTTATTCATGGGCTAAGCTGTGAATAGATTCCCCGTTCCGTTTCTCTGATAGATTTGCCTGCAACTGAAGAGGTGCCCGTTTCTCTGGCGTGATCCCCGCATCAATGGGAGGTCCATGCCAGAATACCTCCGGGTGAGATCGGGACATCCATGTAAGTAACACACTTTTTTGTACCCTCCCCAGGTTACTTATAAAATTTTAAGTGCGTTTTTGTGCTTGCTGTCATTTTTTACTTTTTATTTTTGAATTTCCTGCGCTCTTGTCTTCTCATGAGAACAGCCAGGATTTCAAACCAGGAAGTGAAGGGCGCTCCGTTTGAGCTCCATTCACTCCTGGGCTGCCATGGAAGTGCAAACAAGGTAGGTTTGAAATAGATTTGTATGACTGGGAAACAGCAAGGAAGAGAACCATGACATTCACAGCATATCAAAACTTAAAACTACCTTAAAATCTCTCATAGATGGTACTTTACACCAGTAAGACTAAATAAAATGAATATCGTGGTAAATAAGAATTGTAGGAAATGTGGGAAATCTCAGGGTTCTCTTATACACATGTGGTGGAACTGTACCAAAATTAAAAGATTTTAGTTAAAGGTCTATGCTCATATCAATAACATCTTGCAGACCAAATTGGATTTTGTTCTGGAATTATATTGATTGAATATAGTCAAAGGATTAAATAAGAATGAAGAAAAAATATTGGAAGATCATATTATACATGATTACGTCAGCCAGGGTGATTATAGCAAGAAAATGGAAAATAAAGGAAGAACCTACAATTGAGGAATGGAGAGACAAATTATTGGACTTGGACTCTGGTTTGAAATTTGTTGTTACCGTGGCGTGACAGGGATGGGAGGGGGCAGGAGAGGATATTGCGGGATGGGAACACTTTTTTTGTTCCGATCTGGTAATCTCCTATGCCTTGCCCAAGGTCACCCAGTGGGTTTCCATGGTTGAGTGAGGCTATGAACCCTGATCTCCAGAGTCCTAGTCCAATGCTCAACAACTACACCATGCTGGCTCACTTATATTTTCCCTAATGTGTGCCAGGGGAGACAAAACAAAAGAATTTAAAAGCCTCCTGGGAGCCCTTCACTGAGAACTCTGCCCAATGCTGTTCTGCATGAATGACTGCTCTGTAATTTCATGTCTACGGTCTCCTGCTTATGTGTATAGATCAGAGCTCGGAATGGTGAAAGGTCTGGAAACGATGCCTTATGAGGAGAGACTTAGGGAGCTGGGTATGTTTAGCCTGGAAAAAAGACGGTTAAGAGGCGATATGATAGCCCTGTTTAAGTATTTGAAGGGTTGTCACGTTGAGGATGGAGCAAACTTGTTTTCTGCTGCTCCAGAGATTGGAACACGGAGCAATGGATGCAAGCTCCAGGAACAGAGATTCCACCTCAACATTAGGAGGGACTTTCTGACAGTAAGAGCTGTTTGGCAGTGGAACACACTCCCTCATAGCGTGGTGGGGTCTCCTTCCTTGGAGGTCTTTAAACAGAGGCTGGATGGCCATCTGTCGGGGATGCTTTGGTCGTGATTTCCTGCATAGCAGGGGGTTGGACTGGATGGCCCTCGTGGTCTCTTCCAACTCTGCAATTCTATGATTCTATGATTCTATGAAAACACTTTTGAAAGACTGCAATGTCTAGAATTCCCCAGCATTGGCAGTGACGTGGTCCAAAAAAGTAAATTTTCCAAATTCTGATATACATGCAAATTTGGAAGTAATTAGTATATCTAAATATCAGTAACTATGACATTCGTGGGGTTGCCATAAGCCGAGAGGTGACTTGAAGGCACATGCATAGTGCATCACAGGTATCTACTCAGCCTGCTACTCTGATGAGTGACTCCAAGGCCCATGCTCCACTTATCAGGGTTCTTTATCTTTTTAACTTAGCCTGGACAACCCTTCAAAGAGAGGATGGTACACTGTAAAGTGGGATAGACAGCCATCCTAATCTAGGCAGCTGTGCTATCAAGTAGGGAAAGACTGTGCTTGGCTTTTCTCTTGGTTTCTTGTAAAAAAAAAAAAAGCAAAGGAAAAAAATCTGTTTACATTTTTGCCGCTCTCTGGCACCAGCCTTCCTGCAAACGTAGCCATTTTGTGGGCAAGCAAAGGCGCCTCTCTTGTTATGGAGAGACTGCTTTTAAAAGGCTTTGTTATATACAAAATACAGTACAGTACTACGTAGATGAGCTCTTGATAATGATTAGCAAAGCTGGGGAAAGTTACTTTTTTTTTGGGGGGATGACAACTTCCAGCATATCTCTCCCTTGGAGTGGGGTAGACACTCTCTTTGGAGATCTTTAAACGGAGACTGAATGGCCATTTTGGACAGTACGTTTTGGAGAGTTCCTGACAGCAAGAGCTGTTTGGAAGTGGAATACAATGCCTCATAGTGTAGTGGTGTCTCCTTCTTTGGAGATTTATAAATGGAGGCTGGATGGCCATCTGTCGGAAATGCTTTGATTGTGTATTCCTGCATGGCAGAAGGGGGTTGGACTAGATGGCCCCTGTGGTCTCTTCCAAATCTATGAGTCTATGATTCTATTCCTCCCTCTCTTTCTCTGCCATTCTGTCCCTCTGATTTCCTATTATCTCTCTCCTTTTCTTTCTTTTCTTCCAACCTTATTCATGCACACCCTCGTCTGTCTATGGGCTTGTCTAGATGCTATGGTATATTGCAAGTGGATGGGTATTTTTGCCATTTGCAGCAACGCTGTTTTGTCTCCACCATTTTTTTGTCTATTTGCACCTGTTCGCATCTATTCAAATGGAGCAACTACACACTCTGATAAATGACAATAGAGCGAAAATTTGGATTTGGACATCCACACATGCAAAAATATGCATCTATATGCATTTCATGGGAACCTTCGGGGGAAACCATGAATCCTTTTATTGTGGAGTTTTTAGCCTCCCTCCTTCCAAATACTACAAATCTCATTCAGATTGTGTTGGGGCACATCATATTCTCCGCAAATTCTATGAGGAGTATTGTCATTGTCTGGACAACCCCTTTGTTTTCATTCTCCTCTGAAAATCTCCACAGTCTTTCTTAATAATCATTCTAGCCTAGCATTTCTGGCCAGAAACACAGGAATGGGACTGAGTGTCCAATGTGTGATGCCAAGATACTGCATAAACCCTGCCCTGCCAGGGTGGTGGTAGATTAGATGTTGCAGAGCAGCAATGTGCAGACTCCTCAGTGAAAGGCTCCCAGGAGGTTTTTAATTCTTTTATTTTGTCTCTTCTAACACCCATTTGGGCATAATGTAAAGCATCCGTCTTCAGCCTGTCATGCTCTGGATCTGCTAGCCTACAACTACTATCATCCACCACCAGCATGTGTATTTTGGGATGATGGGAGTTGTAATTCAACACATCCAAGGCAAAAGTCTAGAAAAGCCTGATTTGGAGTAATGTTGGCTTCCTGTTGGTCCTTTTTCTTTTTAACAGACATTTCCCCATCTCTATTACCAAGTTGATTACTAACTTTGTCCATTCTATTGCCCTTCAGAGCAAGAGAAATGAGACTAACTCATAAAATTAAGTTATGGGCTTCAAATGCATCTTGTGGTTTCCTAGTTTTTGATGGGTTATTTCTCCTAGACATCGTTCATAAAACCCAGAGCCGTGAAATCACTGAAGGGGAATGCACTTAACTGTCAGGGTCTTTCCACACCAGATTTGTCAAGATCACAGCTGTGAAATGTGAAATTAATACTTTATCCCTGAATGTCTATCAAAGTACTGGTTTGATAGCTAGAATTTTCCTCATGTGTCACATATTAGATGTCTTCACAAACAGGACAGCCATTCCCTATTTAGGAAGTGGAGGAAAATACATTTTCTGAATTATTTGGAAGGGTTGTTTGTAAGAAACCAAGAATTTCACAACAACTCCACTTTGAGTCATGGAAGCGGGGGAGGTTCAAACTATTTTTTAAAAATGAGAAACAAACATTTGTTTTCATAATGTGTTTAAAAAAATTACACCTTTGGCAAGGTTAGTCACCAATGGCTCCTTTTCATCCTGGAGAGAAGTGACCAGCGGGGTGCCACAGGGTTCTGTCCTGGGCCCAGGGCTATTCAACATCTTTATCAATGACTTGGATGAGGGAATAGAGGGGGTTGGACTGGATGGCCCTTGAGGTCTCTTCCAGCTCTATGATTCTGTGAAGGTTGTGTGCTTATCATGATGAGCAATTTCTTTAACCTGTGATATGGAAGAGCTTTGAAAGGTTGCTTTTTAGAAACCCCCTGGCTGGAGGATTGGGAGTCGTAATCCCCCAAAAGAAGGTTTCCACACTCCAATCATATATATCACTCCTCACCCAAGGGCAGCCAGAGGGATGGATCCAACCCCAGATTAACTTTATTTCCCCTCTTCCTTATGGCCCCATAATATGGAAAAACAGAACATCTAGCAGAGGCTGCAGCAAGTTGGTTTTTCCTGAGTCTATTGGGAAGGGCATGATTCTGCCCTCTTCTCTCCCCACACCCCCAAGTAAATTGTGATGTAATGTCAGCCAGACAGCCCTCAACACTCAGCACTAGCTGCTGGTCACTGCCCCCTTACTCCAGATTCCATTTTATGATCCCTTCATCTGGATTGGGGCCTGAGTCTTCAGGTGACCATAGATTTTCCTTTTGTTTTTTCCGGGCTGTGAGGCCGTGTTCTGGAAGAGTTTCTTTCTGACATTTCGCCTGCACCTGTGGCTGGCATCTTCAGAGAATGGTTGTGTAGCTGTGTGTGTGGAGTTTATATGCTGTGAACCCATGTTGGAGAGTATATGTAAATTTGTGTAATTGAATGGTTAGTTTCTGGGTATAGAAATGCAAGGCTCGTTAGTGTCTGTTTGGCTGATGGTTGGTTGATGGGCCATTATCTGTTGGGAATCCCCCTGTCCCTGGGTGGAATTCTCTGAGGATGCCAGCCACAGATGCAGGCGAAACGTCAGAAAGAAACTGTTCCAGAACACGGCCTCAAAGCCCGGAAAAAAAACAAAGAAAATCTATGGATGCCGGCCATAAAGCCTTCGTCTCCAGGTGACCCTTTCTCTGTTGATAGATTTGTGTATTCTTTATTTTTTCAGTTTCTCAATGGCATCACACAACTGCCTTTCATACAGTCCACTCCCACTATCTCTCCTACATCTGACTCATCCGTCCAACGGCTTTCTCTCAACTGACACTCTCAACTGTCATTCTCTCAGATCACTCTCACAGCTTCATCACTGGTTCCTCCTCATGCATGCTTCTCAACCCAGTTCTTCACAATTGAGTACAGTTTTGCACTTTGAACTCAGGTTTGTGTCAACTGAAGTCAGCTGAAGACAAAGTGCAAATGTGGGAATAGGAGCGAGAAACTGGAACATTTTAAAAGCTGCTGAAAAAGTGGGATGACTGTGGATTAATTGGGACTGTCCCTGCCAGAACAGAACCATGAGAGAGGGAGGTATGTAACCCTATCTGCTTTTTATGGAGGTGTAGTTTCTTGGCCATGGTTTTAAGTAAAAGGAGCCACGTGTGTCTTTACAAAGACCATGGGGCTGAGCCCGGTCCACACATCACCATCCTCTTCACACCTCCTCCTATTAGCAAACTCACATGCTGCTTGAGGATGAGGGATGGAATGGGGAAAAGAGGTATGATGGAGAACAGCACTCGACAGCAAAAGGTTTTCTTTTAGGTTGAACTTGTCAAAGACAACAAGGCACAATAGCTAAATAGCACCCCCATATCCAGAGTCCATATACAGTTGTCCCTTCGTATTCACTGGGGTTTGGTTCCAGGACCCCTTTTTGTGGATACCAAAATCCATGAATACGAAGTCCCATGATATGCAATGGCATCGCAAAATGGTGTCCCTTATATAAGGTGGCAAAATCAAGGCTTGCTTGATTTTTTAAAGAATATTTTCAAGCTGTGAATACTTAAAGCTGTGGCTACCAAGTCCGTGGATACGGAGGGACAACTGTACTTCTGAATACCAATTACTGGGGGACCAAGTGGATAGAGAATTGTTTGTTTCCATCATTTTTCATGCACCTGTTAACAAAAAATGCTCCCAGAATAGTTTACAAAGAACTGTGGGTTTATGATGTTGATGCCATGGCATTAAAGGTAAGAGGAAAACAAGGGGGAATAAAGGTGATGGGTTTCTAGACCTTTATCCAGCAATGCAGGACTCCCTGTGCAGTAGGACCCCCATATCCACTGATTCATTACCCACTGATTCAATTATCCACGGGATAATTTGCTAGGTCCTCCAAGGCAACTCTATGGTATTTTAAACTGGAAGTTCCATTATTTTCAATGGTATGCGCTATTATCCACGGTTTTCTGTATCCACGGTTCCCCAGAACCAATCCTCAGCTGATACAGGGGTCCTACTGTCCTATCAATTGCACATTCTTTGATTTAGCTCACAGATGGTATCCAGCACAGTTCTTAAACTTGGCAAGCGATGGTACAAAGTGGTTTTGCAACAGCTTATACAAGCAATTGCATCACCGCTTCTGCAGCCAGTTGTGCAACCTCGTGCCCGACCTTTAATAACTGCTTTGCACAACTGCTTGCAAAATGGTTTAATGCAGCCCAAGTAGGGATGTTTACTCTGCTTGTATTATACTGGATTTAGGTCTTCATTGCAAAGTTTAGTGGGCCATCCAGTCGGATCTCAGCACAAAGGAAGGGCTGTTGTTGATGCTGCTGTCACCTCCCTCTTTGAGGGCATTAGAGGTGCCAGCTGATAGCATGCCTTCTAACATTTCACAGTTGGAAACTGGGATGCTTGTGGCCAAGCAACTTCAAAGTGTGCTCAAGATGGTGGCGCAGTGGTTAAATGCCAGTACTGCAAGCCACCACGTTGCAAGTTCGATTCCAGCGGGCTCCAAGGTTCACTCAGCCTTCCATCCTTTCATAGGTCGGTAAATTGAGTACCCAGCTTGTGGGGGCACTGAGCTAACACACATTGGAAACTGCTTAATGCAGTGTAGATGTGTAAATAGCTATTGCTTAAAACAATTTGTAAGCCACTCTGATAGCCTTGTGGCTGAAGAGTGGGGTATAAATAACTAAATAAAATTTAAAAAATAAAAAAATAAAAATATTAATAAGAAAGAACACACAAGCTAGGAGAGGTAGCAGCAGTTTGCTTTTGCCTACACATTCTGGGAAGGACAAGTTAATTGAGTGACAACTACTTTTGCATTTTGAACTCCATTTGCAGGAACTCAAATAAGCCAGGTACAAAGGGGGAAAGTGAGACAGGGAGAAAGAAACTGGGACATTTTAAAACCAACTGAAAAACTGGGACAACAGAGGATTAATCCAGACCAGTGGTTCTTAAACCTGTGGTCCAGGACCCCCAAGAGGCCGCAATATCCTCACAGGGGGTCCGTGAAGACCTTGAAGGCTGCTTAGCCCACCTCCTCCCTGCAGTGGAGTGTCCACGTTGCAGGAGCCAAGGCAAAGGCTGGCTGGCTTGGCCTGCACATTGCCATTCAATCCGCTCCAGCCACAAACTTGCAGGAAGAAGCAGAAGAAAAGTCTTCCCTCCCCCTCCAGTGCATCTGAGGAAAGGTTTAATAGTGCAATTGTATTATTATTATTATTATTATTATTATTAATTGTTATTATCATCAGGGTTTTATATCTTGAGTTAAGTCTTGGGGGTCCACAGCAGCAAAAGATATTTAAAGGGGGTCCCTGGTAAGAAAAGGTTAAGAGCCACTGTTCCAGACTGTCCCTGCCACATCAGGACATTTGGTGGGAATAGGAATGGGTAGAATACTGTTGGTCATCTACTGGTAGACCTCTAATGATTTGAAGTAGATTGGCAAGGAGTTCTTACCCAGAGCTTGGAAAGTTACTTTTTTTGGACGGCCAGCTCCCAGAATCCCCTCAGCCCCAGTGGAAAGAGGAGAGAGAAACTGGGACATTTTAAAAACCTCTGAAAAAATGGAACAGCAGAGAATTTATCCGAGATGGTCCCTGCCAAATCAGGACAGTTGGAGGCTACGGGAGTGGCAACTAAGGATGGAGAAGATCTGGTCCCTTTCATACTACGCAGTTGTTGCAGTGGTGATTCCACTTTAAGTGTCATGGCAATATCCTATGGAATTCTAGGGTTTATAGTTTGATGAGACATTAGCACTTTCTGAGTGAGAATTCTAAAAAAAACCAAAACCCTTTCCTAAATTGCAAACCCCAAGATTCCACTGGATGTCTCCCTGGTAGTTAAAGTAGAATACAGTGTGTAGTGTGGATGGACCCTGTGATCCTTATATTGCAGGACATGATAGCCATGTTGAAATATTTGAAGGGAGGTCATACTGAGGATAGAGCAAGCTTGTTTTCTGCGGCTCTAGAGACTAGGACATGGAGCAATGGGTTCACATTACAGGAGAAAAGATTCCATCTAAACATTAGGAAGAACTTCCTGACAGTAAGAGCTGTTCAGAAGTGGAACACACTGCCTCAGAGTGTGGTGGAGTCTCCTTCTTCGGAGGTTTTTAAACAGAGGCTGGATGGCCATCTGTCAGGAATGCTTTGATTCCTGTATGGCAGAATGGGGTTGGACTGGATGGTCCTTGTGGTCTCTTCCAACTCTATGGAGATTATCAGACAGGAACGAAAAAAAGTGTTCCTGTCCCACAATCTCCTCTCCCGCCCCCCCTCCCATCCCTGACTCTCTACAAAAGCCAAATTTTTTAGACCGACCTTAGTAGCGTCCACAGGGCTGCCCAGGAGTGAATGGAACCATAACGGAGCTCCGTTCACTTCCAGGAGTGAAATCTCACCCATTCTCGCAAGAAGATGCGAGCACGGGAAATTCAAAGTGTAAAGGAAAAATAAAAGAAAAAGTTACACCAAGCACAGAAACACACTTTAAAACTTCCAAGTAAACCAGGGAAGTTTTTAAAAAGTGTGTCACTTACCTTGATGTCCCGATCTCACCAGGAAGTGAGGTGACCTCCCATTGACGCTGGGATCGCGCCAGCGAAATGAGGCACCTTGTCAGTTGTTGTCAAATCCATGACAGGAACAGAATGGGGGATCTATTGACGGCTTCTCCCATCAATAAAAAGCAGCAGCGGTGGAACGGCAGCAGAACAGGCACATTATGAGCGGGGAACAGCGTCATCTGTAAAGGAAGCCCTTTAGCAATCTCCTGGCATCGTTATAACACTGTTTTTAGCACATCTGATAATCTCCTATGAGTCTATGATTTTATGACTAATAGAACTTGACTCGGGAGGACTAAAACCTCCGCTCCTAGTGTGTGTGGATTAAATGAACCCAGGTGATGTGAAAAGCCTGTTCCTGAAACCCAGAAGAATTCCTGCCAGTCAGAGCAGACAATAGTAGCTTAGATTTTCCTTGGGTTTTTTTCTGGGCTGTGAGGCCGTGTTCTGGAATAGTTTCTTTCTGACATTTTGCCTGCATCTGTGGCTGCCATCTTTAGAGAATGTTTAGGTAGGAGTGTATGTGGAGTTTATATGTTGTGAACCCCTGTCATATGTAAATTTGTGTAATGAATGGTTAGTTTCTGCATATACTCCACATACATTCCACATACTGCAACTCCACATACACTCCTACCTAAACATTCTCTGACGATGTCAGCCACAGATGCAGGCAAAACGTCAGAAAGAAACTATTCCAGAACACGGCCTCACAGCCTGGAAAACCCCCAAAGACAATCTATGGATGCCGGCCATGAAAGCCTTCGACTTCACAGTAGTAGCTTAGATGGACAAATAGTCTGAACTGGTGTACTGCAGCTTTGTTACATCTAGTGGTGTTTTGGCCTCCTTGGTATCTTAATGTTGGAACAATGATACACCGTTTCCTTCTTTTTTCAGGCGTTTGGCTTACAGATCTGGTCCATGTTGCTGCTCACGAAATCGGCCATGCCCTGGGTCTTATGCACTCCCTAGACCCCAACGCCCTCATGCACCTCAATGCCACCTTGACTGGGAAAAACACCATTTCACAGGATGAGCTGTGGGGAATCTACAGGCTTTATGGTGAGTGAGAGTACGTAGTGCAGTGAATGGTAGGAGGAAAGAGATTTGGAAAATGATGTTTGGAAACCATCTATACGAGAAGAAAAAAACCTCTTACCTGTGCTCTGTTCCAAATTTGTTGCAGTATCGATGTGTGCCCATGACTTTTTGGATCTTAACATGGCTGCAAATCAAGATGGCGGCCGTGTCATTTCTTGTACCGAGGGGGGGGGTGAGGTTGCAGCCGTGAGTGATTTACACATGATTTTAAATCTGCTGCTGCCAGATTTTAAAAAAAAGTTTCCTATGGTACGCACAAGCAACACTTTGTATTTACAAAAAGAGAAAGAAAAAAAGAGTATAAGATCAACTTAATGGACCCTCACTTAGCCAAAAATCCAACATGGCAGCTGCGGTTGCTTTCTCTCTTTGCTATCCGATGCTCGTCCAGCCAATCTGATTGCACTGCCTGTTCATATGTGTGCGAATGCAATCGTCCAAATGATCACATATTTGCACATTGTATGGAGCTTTAAAAAAAAAACATACGAAGTCCCGGATGCGATGGACACGGACTTTGCGGTGGATTTGGCTGCCCCCCTTCTGAATGATACGTATTTGTGTGCATGTCCATATGAACTGATCATGTTCCATTCGTATGCCGTTTGTATTTTTTTGACCGTATAGACAAACCCAAAGTCACTGCTGGCTCCCTGTAGTGTGGAGGGGCATTAAAAAATAATCCCTTTCTTATGTTAGAGGGCAGATGTGAGGGGTACACAATACAAAGGAGACTCTTGGAAGTGGGGGAGCTGTATTGGGGGGAAAAGAGGAAAGATCCACTGGGGTTCAGTTCCCTGTGTTGACATGAGCTTCCCCACAAAGAGACTTATGACTTAATTCCTCCATCTACTCTCTTTAAAGGCAACATCATTTCTACATACATGCAAGCCAACTTTCTTATGTAAGACTGCTTGTTTAGAAGTTCAGTGGCTCCAGCTTCCCTTGAATTTCTGATTCGTGCCTGCTAACATCAGAGGGATTTGGGCAGAGAAAATGATAGGGTTTCGGTCCATTGCTAAAATTCTGTGAAAGGGTATATTTACTGCTGGAGGAACGGTAAAAAGAGAGGCTGAGAAGAGACTATAAGGTCTGTAGGGATGGGGTACAGGGTGGGGAGCAGAAATCAAACTGGCTTTTCTTTGGAGATATTTGTATTGAGGTCCAAACCTAGTCCTTGGTTTTGGTGCCAAACCAGCAATTTTCCACCCTCCCAGGAAAGTCGTGTAGATGAAGCTGCATCTTCATGTAGGAAGTCAATCCAAAACACGGATGACTTTTTCTTCCCTTTTGAGCTAATACGAAATCTGTTGTGGGTTTTTGTTTTTTTAAATACTTCATTTCACTTTCTTTTTAAAAAAGGATTTAATTTTGCAGGAGCCAATGTGGTGTAGTGGTTTGAGCGTTGGACTACGACTCTGGAGACCAGGGTTCGAATCCCCACTCAGCCATGGAAAACCACTGAGTGACCTTGGGCAAGTCACACACTCTCAGCTGCAAAGACAAACCCCTTCTGAACATATCTTGCCAAGAAAATCCCATGATGGGTTCCTCTTAATGTCACTATAAGTCAGAAATGACTTGAAGACACACAACAATCAACTTTATCAGACCAGGAAAATATGGCGTCATAGCAACACTAAATTTACATGAATGGGTGCACATATCAAATGATGTCCTTTCACATTAATGTCCTGTCCAAAATCTGTTCCTTTTTATTGATGGACCAAGCCATCAATTGATCTCCTGTGGCTGTCCATTTCACAAGTATTGTCATATGCCACTTCTCTCTAGGATCAGCCTTTCTCACCCCTTTTATCCTGGAGGAACCCTTGGAATAATTTCCAGGTCTCAGTGAACTCCTGCATAAACATTATTCTATATACTGCTATTGCTTTCCCCCCAAGATCACACCAAATTAGGAGGAGTAGCTAATGCCCTAGAGGACAGGATCAAAATTCAAAATGACCTGGATAGACTGGAGAGTTGGGCCAAAGGTAACAAAATGAAATCCAATATGGAGAAAGGTAAGGTACTGCACTTAGGGCGGAAAAATGAAATGCATAGATATAGGATGAGGGAGACCTGGCTGAATGAGACTACGTGCGAAAGGGAACTGGGAGTCCTAGTAGACCACGAGTTGAACATGAGTCAACAGTGTGATGTGGCAGCTAAAAAGGCCAATGCGATTTTGGGCTGCATCAATAGAAGTATAGTGTCTAGATGGCCATCTGTCAGGGATGCTTTGAAAGTGATTTCCTGCGTGGCAGGGGGTTGGACTGGATGGCCCTTGTGGTCTCTTCCAACTCTACAGTTCTATGATTCTATGATCACAATCTCTTGAGGAACCCCTAGCACCCTCTTGGGGAACTGTAAGGTTCCAGGAAACCCTGGTTAAGAAACACTGATCTAGGATGAAGAGTGAGTACTCTGTGGGTTTGCTCTGTCAACCAATTACAGATCCACCTAACCGTAACACTATCTAGTCCACACTTCATTAGCACACCTGCAGGAATAGCATGGGAGAACTTGTCAAAGGCTTTACTGAAATCAAGATATACTAGATCCACAGCACTCCCTTCATCTACCAAAGATGTCAATCTATTTTTAAAATTAGATAAGATTAGCCTGGCATGACCTGTTTTTGAGAGATCCGTGCAGGCTCTTTGTAATCACAGCATTTTTTTCTAAGTACACACAGACTGTCTGTTTAATGATTTGTTCTAGAACCTTTCCTGGTATCAATGTCAAGCTGATTGGTTGGTCGTTGTTCTGGTCCTCTTTTTTGCCATTTTTGCAGATGGGGATGTTTCCCTTCCTCCAGTCTGCTGGGCCTTCTCATTTCTAAAGAATTATTGACAGTGGCTTTGAGACTACAGACATTTTCAGACACAAAAAAGTTGTCCTGAGGGCTTGGGAGAGGTACGCGCCTGTTTCACGGCAGGGGGCCATTTTCTGATGCCGCAGTCCCTCTTGCGTTACCCTCCCTGTTCCTTCCATGTCACATGGAAGGAAGAGGTGCCACTTTTTACTCACGGAAGTTCTTCATGAATAAAAAGTGGCGCCTTTTCCTTCCATGCGACATGGAAGGAACACGGAGGGTAATGCGAGAGGGATGGCGGCGTCCGAAAAGGACCCCCTGCCACAAAACAGGCGCGTACTTTTCCTGGAGTCTTCTTGCGCGGTACGACGTGTCTGAAAATGTCCTACATCTACAAGTTCCTTTAGTACCTTTGGATGCAGCTCATTTAGCCCCAGAGACTTGATTTCATTTAGAGTAGCTAGGAATTCCTTGTCTATTCTGGGCTGTAGTCCCGTTACTGCCTGCTTTATTCTATTTTAACCACTTAGAGCACCTGTTTTCCTTTTGAGAGAAGAGTAATCTCAGTATTTTGAGTAATAAGTAGTCCGGCCTTTTCTCTGTCACCTGTTAGCATTTCACCATCTTCTCAATGCAGTGGTCCTACTGTTGTTTTGTACTTCTTCTTGCTCCAAATGTAGCCCCGACCCCCCCCCCATTTTAATATTTTTAAGCTCTCAAGCAAGCCTGAACTCATTCCAAACCTTAACTTTTCTGACACTTCCCCTACAACTATTGGGTTTTTGTTTGTATTCCTCCTTGGCGGTTTCCCCTTCTTATATATGTCTCTTTAAATCTCAGCTTATCTGGAAGTACATACGAAAGGGATTTAGGAGTCTTAGTGGACGACAAGCTGAAAATGAGTCAACAGTATGATGCAGCAGCTAAAAAAGCCAATGTGATTCTAGGCGGCATTAATAGGAGTATAGTGTCTAGATCAAGGGAAGTCATAGTGCCACTCTATTCTGCTTTGTTCACACCTCACCTAGAATACTGTGTCCAGTTCTGGGCACCACAATTCAGGAAGGATATTGAGAAGCTGAAACGTGTCCAGAGGAGGGTGACCAAAATGGTGGAAGGTCTGGAAGCCATGATGCCCTATGAGGAGCGGCTTAGGGAGCTGGGCATGTTTAGTCTGGAGAAGAGAAGGTTGAGAGGGGATACGATAGCCACGTTTCAATATTTGAAGGGATGCCATACTGAGGATGGAGCAAGCTTTTTTTCTGCTGCTCCAGAGACTAGGACACGGAGCAATGGGTTCAAAATACAGGAAAAAAGATTCCACCTAAACTTTAGGAAGAATTTCCTGACAGTAAGAGCTGTTTAACGGTGGAATGCACTGTCTCGTAGTGTGGTGGAGTCTCCTTCTTTGTAGGTTTTTAAGCAGAGGCTGGATGGCCATCTGTCGGGAATGCTCTGATTGTTTATTCCTGCATGGCAGAATGGGGTTGGACTGGATGGCCCTTGTTGTCTCTTTCAACTCTGTGATTCTATGATTCTTTGTAGATACTTCCTGGTTTCTTTAGACACCTCCCACCTTTCTTCCTTCTTCAAATTGTTTGCAACTGTGCCCTCACTATCTCACCTTTAAGGAACGCCCATGGATCACGGATTCTCTTCCCTTTGAACATTTCAGACCATGACATCTCACCCAATATTTCCCTAGGTTTACTGATATCTGCTTTCTTGAAGTCCCGCGTCTGACTACATTTAGCTTCCCCTTTCCTCTGTGTAACAAATCGTGAGAGGTCACTCCCCCCACCACAGGATCCCACTATTTCCATTCAGTTTTGGTTAGGATCAAATCTGAAGTAGCTGATTCCCTTGTTGCTTCTTCTGCCTTTTGTACAGTGACATTTTCTGCAGGGCTACTGAGGAATTTATTGGAACTTACACTCTTAGCCAAGTGTAACTTCCAACAAATATCAGGGTAGTTGAAGTCTCTGATTACTCTCTCTCTCCTTTTCATAGAATCATAGAGTTGGAAGAGACCACAAGGGCCATATAGTCCAACACCTTGCAATGCAGGAATAAACACAAAAGCACGCCCAACAGCTGGCCAACACACAACCTGGATACACCACCCACCTATTTTTGCAATCCTAGAGCCCCTGTTGTATTTTTCCAGTAAAAATTGGTACCATTGTTCCTAGAAACCCCTAAGAGCAGCAATTCTTTTTTCAAACAAGGTAGTTTCCACCTCCTTGCACATCTTGTTTCCCTGTTCCCAGGTTTTATGGAAGACTGTTACAGCCCATGAAGATCTATATCCGTGGGTGAAACTGACCTTTGGATTTCCACATTTTGCCCACCGTAGATATGGCTATATAATGTACACCAGGAATCAGTCCAAGCTGATTGGTATCTACTGGTAGATATCTGGGCTTCTGACATACCCAAGAGAATTAGATAGATAGATAGATAGATAGATAGATAGTTGCTCTTCTGCTGAACTCTTTTTTTCCAACCTCCATGACCCTCACCTCTAAACTATGAGTATGGCTTGTTTGCCTTGGACCATGTCTGTAGATAGGTGTGCTGACTGGTTTTAAAGATCTGTGTTAGAATCCCTCATTTATAGTCTCTCAGAGATAGATTGGTATTTATATGCCAAGATTATCACAATTTGGGACAGATTATCCTTTGAATCTTTGGTCATTACTTTTAGGAAGGGATCATCCAAATCTTCAGTCTGGCTGAAGGGCTTATAGTAGACGCCCATGATGAGGTCACTGTTGCTTCTCTCTCCTTTAATTTTTACCCCAAGACTCTCAACCTGTTCACATGCTCCAAGTGATAGATCTCCTCAGAGATGTATACATCCTTGACATATAATGCTCCTCTTCCTCCTTTCCTGTTTGGTCTATTCCTTTGGTATTCATTTGTCTTCCTGTGTTAAGACTTCAAGTTCATCTTGTTTATTTCTCATGCTCTGTATATTAGTGCAGAGATATCCAAGACCATGGGTCATTCTCTCCAGCTGATTCCTTCTTGTTGTTTTCCTGCCCACTGTTGGGCTCTTGTACTATTGGCGCAATTCCCCCTGTATCATTAAGACTATTCTCAGGATTCCTATATGTAATTTTACATACACTTTGCTACATAGCAGAGACACTAAGAAACTCTGCTAGTGAATTTTGAAAATGCGTAACAGAAAACTGGCAAGAGTGCCTGATATGCATTGGTGCATGATGCACATCGGGATTGATGTGATACACATTGGTACTGATGCAATACACATTAGGATTGATGCAACGTGCATCAGGACCAATGCAATGTGCATCCCATTGTGCATCAGTCCCATTGTACAACGATTATTTGTTGGCTCTGCTATGTAACAGCCATCTACTGGATACAGAAGTTACGGAACTGCCCAATTCTAATTCCTGAAGAAGTATGTCTACTTTGTTGTTGTTGTGTGCCTTCAAGTTGTTTCCAATTTATGGTGACCCTAAGGTGAGAATATTATGGGGGTTTCTTGGCAAAGTTTGTTCAGAGGGGGGGTTGCCTTTGCCTTCTTCTAAGACTGAGAGAGTTGAGCATGGGTTTCCATGGCTGAGTGGGGATTCGAACCCTAGTCTCCAGAGTCCTAGTCCAATGCTCAAACCACTGCACCATTTTCCTTAGTATGTGGTGTTTCCCTGCCCTCTGGAATACTGCCTCCCTCCCCCATGTAATTCTGTTTAAAGTCCTCATGATCAGATTAGAAAGACTCCTAGCAAATACAGTATATGCTTTTCAAAGTGCCGTAAGGCTGTAAAGAATTTTCACCTCCCAAATCCATCCGTCCATCCATTTATTTATGTATGTTTCTTAAACATGTCTTATTTCAGGGTGTAAAGACAGAGTCTTCATATGTCCAACATGGTCTCGAAAAGGATACTGCAAGACACGGAGAAAGTTTATGAAAAAACATTGTCCATACAGCTGCGACTTCTGTCTGGGTGATGTACATTCTGTGTTTGTGTGTGTTTATACTCTAGCACTAGAGGACTTCTACTACTAGATGGTCAACTATCCCAGATTTGCAGTTGTGAAGGCCTGATTAATCATATGCCCTCCCATTTTTTCAGCTGCTTTTTTAAATGTCCCAGTTTTTCTCTCCTCTTCTGACTTTCTCCCTTTTCCCTCAGTTTGATTTAGGTCCTGTCTATACGAGGGGGAAATAATACGTACAGATGCATTTGAAGAATGCAAACAGCCTACACAGCTTAAAAGTCCCCCCTAAACTCCGCATGACCCCCTAGCCCAGCTGGCGGCTGCGAGTGGTTTACTTGCGATTTGTAAATCTCCCACTGCCTATTTTTTTAAAAAAACAAGCTGCCTGTGGTGCACACAGGTGTCATTTTGTTTTTACAACAGTAAAAGAAAAGAAACAGTAAAAGCTGCCATTTCACGGACTTACCGGACCCCCGCTAAGCTGGAAATCCAACATGGTGGCCACTGCCGATTCCCCTCATTGCTAGCCACTGAGCCCTGGTGGCGCAGTGGTTAAATGCCAGTCCTGCAAGTCACCACGTTGCAAGTTCGATTCCAGCAGGCTCCAAGGTTCACTCAGCCTTCCATCCTTTCGTAGGTCGGTAAAGTGAGTACCCATCTTGTGGGGGCAATTAGCTAAAAACACATTGGAAACTGCTTAATGCAGTGCAGATGTGTAAATAGCTATTGCTTAAAACAATTTGTAAGCCACTCTGATAGCCTTGTGGCTGAAGAGCGGGGTATAACTAACTAACTAACTAAATAAATAAAAACGTGCTCGTCCGGCCAATCGAATCCTCCAACACGAGGAGGAACTTTTTGACAGTAAGAGCTGTTCGGCAGTGGAACGCACTCCCTCGGAGCGTGGTGGGGTCTCCTTCCTTGGAGGTCTTGAAACAGAGGCTGGATGGCCATCTGTCGGGGATGCTTTGATCAAGATTTCCTGCGTGGCAGGGGGGTTGGACTGGATGGCCCTCGTGGTCTCTTCCAACTCTGCAATTCTATGACTCTATGGAGTGGTCAAACGATCATTCATTTGCACATTGCACTGATTTTTAAAAATAATCCGTATGAAGCGCATGGCCTTTATGGTGAGTTTTGCTGCCATGCCCTTCTGAATGCTCATCCAGCCAATCAGCTTATGCTGCCTCTCCTGTGGAAAAGCGCAGCGATGCAAATGTGACTGTGAAGTCTCCTTCTTTAGAGGTTTTTAAGCAGAGGCTGGATGGCCATCTGTTGGGAATAACTGGATTGTGTCTTCCTGCATGGCAGGGGGTTGGGCTGGATGGCCCTTGAGGTCTCTTCCAACTCTATGATTCTATGATTCTATGGTTGTCTTAACAAGCGGACATGCACATTCCCTACGGAGCTTTTTTAAAATTCCAAGAAAAGCCATGAAGACTTTCTGGTTGCAGTTTTTGGAGTTTTTATTTGCCCCCCATCCGAATACGATGCATCAATGTGGATTTCCATTAAGACAGGTCGATTTCTCAGTAAATTCTATGAGGATTATTTTGACCGTTTAGACAACCCCGCAGTTTGGGGTACTGAATTTAAGAAGCAAAGAGATTTGTGTGCTCCTTGGAACCAAAATGTCCTTGTAAAAAACCACTGTTTGGGCCTTCAGTTCCCCAGCCAGCATGATCAGTAGCTATGCTTGGGTGGGGGAATTCTGGGAATTGTTGTCCAAAAGAGTAACTTCTCCAAGCTCTGCATAGGATGTTCTCTCCACTGGGACCTAGAGTAGGATACCCAGCTGCCCTGTTGGAAAAAAAAAGCCTCTTTAGTATTTCTATTCTCTTCTGCTATGAGACCCATAAGTACTACAAGGACAACTAAACTCTTGGGTGATGTTATGTCTGGAATGCCTTCCTATAGCCAAGAATGCTGTTAATCTTTTGGGAGAGAGAACGGTCATAAACCCTTGTTAGAACTGCTTACAGTCATTTAGCCTCCCTAATTGTGTTGCCAAATCTCACTAAGGGAAAGGAATTTTAGCAGTGGTGTGGAGAAATGGGGTATGCATTTTAGGATTTTAATTTTTTTTAAAAAAAATATGTTCAAAGAAGACTTCAGTTACATACAATAATGATCCAGTATAACAAAAGCAGGAAAATAAAAACACAAAGAGAGAGAAAATAATCACATAAGTCATAGAATCATAGAACTGTAAAGTTGGAAGAGACCCCAAGGGCCATCCAGTCCAACCCCCTGCCACGCAGGAAATCTTGATCAAAGCAACCCTGACAGATGTCCATCCAGCCTCTGTTTAAAGACCTCCAAGGAAGGAGACCCCACCACGCTCCCAGGGAGTGCGTTCCACTGCCGAACAGCTCTGACTGTCAAAAAGTTCCTCCTAATGTTGAGGTGGAATCTCTGTTCCTGGAGCTTGCACCCATTGCCCCGTGTTCCAGTCTCTGGAGCAGCGGAAAACAAGCTTGCTCCATTCTCAATGTGACACCCCTTCAAATATTTAAACAGGGCTATCATATTGCCCCTTAACTGTCTTTTTTCCAGGCTAAACATACCCAGCTCCCTAAGTCTTTCCTCATAAGGCATGGTTTCCAGACCTTTCACTATTTTAGTCGCCCTTCTCTGGACACGCTCCAATTTGTCAATATCCTTTTTGAATTGTGGTGCCCAGAACTGGACACAGTATTCTAGGTGAGGCCTGACCAAGGCAGAATAGAGTGGCACTATGACTTCCCTTGATCTAGACACTATACTTTTATTGATGCAACCCAAAATCGCATTGGCCTTTTTAGCTGCTGCATCACACTCTTGACTCATGTTCAACTTGTGGTCTACTAGGACTCCTACATCCCTTTCGCATGTAGTCTCGTTCAGCCAGGTCTCCCCCATCCTGTATCTATGCATTTCGTTTTTCTGCCCTAAGTGCAGTACTTTACATTTCTCCGTATTGAATTTCATTTTGTTAGCTTTGGCCCAGCTCTCCAGTCTATCCAGGTCATTCTGAATTTTGATCCTGTCCTCTAGGGTATTAGCTACTCCTCCCAATTTGGTGTCATCTGCAAATTTAATAAGTATGCCCCTAATTCCCTCATCCAAGTCATTGATAAAGATGTTGAATAGCACTGGGCCCAGGACAGAACCCTGTGGCACCCCACTGGTCACATCTTTCCAAGACGAAGAGGAGCCACTGCTGAGCACCCTTTGATACATGTGATACATTTCTATAAAAGCTGACCAAATGACCAATCTAAGTCCATTTGTAAATTTTGTCAAGACATCACTCTTTCAAATGTTGCAAACATGGTTAGCTCTTCTACCCATTGGATCACAGTTGGAGGGAAATTATTTTTCAAGTAATGAGTCTTCTCAGCCTCTCAGTTGAGGTCATAGTCATCACCTTGTTTGTGTAATCCTACTTTCTTCTGTGAAAAAACTCTAAAAGCCATCTTGGTGACACCATAGGCTTGAAAAGCAGCTGAAAATGTATATTAAATAAATCTACAGATTTACATATTCTTTTCTTTCTTAGGTCACCTTGCATTAAAGAAGGCTTTTCTTTTTAATGAGGAACAAGGAAATTAAGCAGCCCCTTTCTAAACAAAGTAAATACTAGGGACAGAAATATAATTGTAGGTGCAACACAACGAACTACTGTTTACCTTCACGGGTGCCTTCTTTTCTGTATCAGAATCACTACTACAGTAGGACCCCTGTATCCACTGATTCATTATCCACTGATTCAATTATCCACAGGACACAAAACAGTACACCTACTACAGAGTCTTCCTAGAAAATGTGTCCTCTCTAGCCATTTTCTAGGTCCTCCAAGGCAACTCTATGGTATTTTAAACCGGAAGTCCCATTATTTTCAATGGCGTTTGCAATTATCCACGTTTTTTGTTATCCACACACACACACCCAGAACCAATCCCCAGCGGATACGGGGGTCCTACTGTACTGCTACTCTCTGCTTTGCTGTTACTGATTTTGGGCATCACCTTGGTAACTTTTGCACCCATTCCTCTATAGTAAAGCTAAAAACAGAATGGAAATTATAAAACCAGGATCATGGCTTTTATCTACAGAGAGGAAGGTGGTTTTTTTGCTCCAACCCTCAGCTGATGATGTCTTTTGGCTTTGGCTTTCAATGGCAGAATTCCCTTTCCCAACTGTGGTTCCTACTGCGCCTCCCCCAAGGATGAAGACAAGGATCGTCCCAGAAGGCAGAAATGTCACCTTCCAGTGTGGCCGGAAAATCATTCATAAAAAAGGCAAAGTGTAGTAAGTATTTTATGTCAGGAAGCCCCAAATGTTTGAACTTGTGAACTTTTGGCTTGACATGTATATATGTGTGTGTGTAGCAGAGAAAGAGAATGAGATCAAGATAGAGAAATTTCCTGAAAAAGGCAGGATATAAATGGCTCAACAATAACAATAGCATCTTATAGGTGGTAGTGGTAGTAACATTTTATTTTATGTATGCATTCAATTCATATTACATATTTCTCCACCAAATGGAATTCAAGAGCTTATAAATTTTAAAAAATGATGTAAATCCCGAACATGATGCCAGCCTTTAAAAATGATATAAATCCCAAACATGATGCCAGCCTTTAATATGTCATTGCTTCATATTTATATATGCTTAATATTTATATATATATTCATATTTGTATGCTTAAAGGCTGGCATCCTGTTTGGGAGTTACATCATCGTAACCTAACTTATGAGCATGTGAGAGTAGATTGTGTTGCTGTGCAATGCTCATATTCTCAGGAAAGGAGTAGAGCAGTAGAGATGTCTTTGGGGCACGGGACACTGTACAAGACACCCTAATACATATCACCCCAATACATTAGAAGGGCTGCTTATCATGTCAGGGATGTAGCTACATCATCATAAAGTTATCTGCAGGATTTTGGCCAAAAGCTTTTTTAAAAATTCAACACGGTTTAGAAACATTAACGAAAAACACTTTTGTGGTGGTGGTGGTAGTGTGCCTTCAAGTTATTTCTGACTTATGGAGATCCTAAGGCATATTCCTGGCAAGTTTGTACAGAGGGGTTTTTGCCTTTGCCTTCCTCTGAGGCTGAGAGAGTGTGACTTGCTCAAGGTCACTCAGTGGGTTCCCATGGCTGAGTGGGGATTTGAACCCTGATCTCCAGAGTCCTAGTGCAATGCTCAAACCATCACACGCTGGCTCTCAAAGACACTTTTGCCAGGGTTGATGTAATCTTTGGGCAACAGCTGAGAACCACATCACAGGAAGAAGGGTCCCCCTGCCAGCTTTGCAGTCCCTTGGCCCGGTTGTTCCTTGCCCTTCCCATTGCAAAACATTTCCTCTGGCCTTTCTGAGCAAAAGCGCTGTGGTGACAGGGCAAGAAGAACTGAGGGCAGATGGGATCCAAAAGGAGAGGATTCGAACACAGGTGGCAGCAGTGAAGCATTGACATCCTCTTGGGGAAGGGGTTGGCAGCGGGTGTTTGTCCAAGAGCCTCTTTTGCGGGAAGCTTGGAGCCAGCAGTGCAGCGGGTATATTTCTGTCATTGCTCATGGAGCCATCCAGATCTTTTCCAGATGCCCCATGGCTGTCATTCTCCAAACTTGTCCCTGTTCAACAGGGGTGGCCATGGTCAATCCTGTTGTCCCACTTTCCCAGCTGCTTTTAAAATATCTCTGTTTCTCTCCTCTTTTACCCTTTTCGTTCCTTGTTTTGGCTTACTTCAGTTGCTGCAAACTGAATTCACAGTGCAAGCTAGTTAACAGCAGGAAGGAGAGGTGAAGGGCTGGAGTCTTCCCTTCCTCAGCAGGCTTTTCTTCTTAAATTAGTTTTGCATGTTCTTCCTCATTAGTAACTTTTGTCTGGCCACATACTTTTGGCCACACTCTGATCTTGCTCAACCACATATGCCCTAGTTTTCATCTATGAAATGTTGGAGGGTGCACTTTTTCTCCCGGCTCAGGAATGATAGCACTTGAGTCCAGAGTTTTGCTATGAAGCGACTTCAAGGGAAGGGTCCCTCCCCTGCAACAAAAACCATTTCCACCCCTTCCCCTTGATGCTATGTAAAGATATTGTGTCATTCCAAGGGCATTCCAGCAATGACAAGTGATTAGCCCCCAATTTGGTAGTAAAAGTAAATAAAGGCTGGCAGAAGTTATGTTCCCCCCCCCCCCAAAAAAATACCCACACCGCAAGTGAATTGCTTATAGTGATTAGGATGGCAAATACAGGGCTGGGATTTAATCTCAGCCTGAGAACTCTTCTGGCTTGTCTTTTTGACTTGCCAGCAGGAAAAAGATTTTTTTTCGTATCCTACTGTTGAATCATGCAAATAACAATGGGTATTTCCCTGCAGTTCAGGCCAGCTAGATTGCAGCCATACCTAACATCAGCTCTGCCTCAAGAACAGGGAGGGATAGGCAACTGTGGTTCTCCAGTTATATTTGGTCTGTGAAGTCAAAGGCTTTCACGGCCGGCATCCATAGATTTTCCTTGGGTTTTTTTCTGGACCGTGAGGCTGCGTTCTGGAATAGTTTCTTTCTGACATTTTGCCTGCATCTGATCTAAATTTGGTCTACTTTCCATACCCTCAGCCTATGTAGCATAGCCGATACAAAGAGTGATGGGAATTGCAGTTCCAACAACATCTGGAGTGTCAAAGCTACCCGCTTCTGCTCTAGGGTGTTGCGATATACCACCTGCCTATGCCATTTTTGTGCGTGCTGATTCAAAACTGTTATGTTTGCTCAGGTATTTCAGTTTAGGTGTGGTTGTTAGTCTGGGGCTGTAGGCTGCGGGGGGAAACTTAGGCCCAGAGGACTTCTGCTCACTTTCTGTTTTTTAAAAAGGCCTCTAGCAGGTCTAAAATGGTCCAGGAAGACCCCAAAATATCCCTAGGGGATGTTTGGGGGCAAAAAAGGATGGTTTTACTTTTTGCTGGAGCAGGGTGGTGGCCGGACCGCCAAGATCTCTTGAAGGGCTCCATAGTTGCCTACCCCTGTTGTTGGATCTCTTCGACCTGATGTACCTCAATCCTGATTATTTTCTCTCCACCCTTCTCTCCCTTTAACCATGCAGTTGGTACAAAGAGAAGGAGCTACTGGAATATTCCTACCCGGGTTACCTCTCTCTGAATGACGACCACATGAGCATCATAGCCAATGCAATCAATGAAGGGACCTATACGTGCATTGTGAAGAAGAAGTCTAGGATCTTGACCACATATTCCTGGCGAATCAGGCTGAAGCAATAGCTTGAGCCCTTTCGTGAGGGCTTGCGTAACCTAGACGGTTCCACACCATGTTGGACTTCTCTTCTTCTTTCTCCTTTCTGGCATTTGTATACTTTCTTTCAATACTGCATCTGAAACTGTGTCCCAGCATGACCAGTTCACATGGCTTGGCTAATGCATGAGGATGCTGGAACTTCCTCAACCCAAAGGTAATCACTTACAAAGGACATTACAGGTCGACACCCCCCCCCATATCCACAGATTCGGTATCCATGGTTTCACTTATCCATGTCTGAAAAAATATGTTCTCTCTAGGCATTTCTAGGTCCTCCGATGTGATTCTATGGTCAACTTCCAGTCTTTGTCTCATAGAATCATAGAATTGCAGAGTTGGAAGAGACCACGAGGGCCATCCAGTCCAACCCCCTGCCACGCAGGAAATCTTGATCAAAGCATCCCTGACAGATGGCAATCCAGCCTCTGTTTAAAGACATCCAAGGAAGGAGACCCCACCACACTCCGAGGTGCAAATAATAGGGTTCCCTATTATCCACAGGGTTTTTTGGAATGTATTCTCTGTGGATATGAGGGTCGACTTGTACTACAAATTACAGTCAGCCCTCTGTATCCATGGATTTGACATCCATGGATTCCACCATTCACAGCTTGAAAATATTAAAAAAACATTCCAAGAAGCAAACCTTGATTTTTCCATTTTATATAAGGGACACCATTTTACTATGCCATTGTATACAATGGGACTTGAGCATCCAGATTTTGGTATCCATGGGAGTGGGGGGTCCTGGAACCAAACCCCAGCGGATACCAAGGGCCCACTATACAGTAAGACGCTCTGTGCTTGTAGTCCTTAGATCTGCCTTTCTTAATCTCCTGCATGATATTAATCCTTGGCTCTGCTGTCTGGGGGTGATGGGCATCACAGCCTAATTTTTCCCTTGGAAAAGAGTGCATAGGCCAAAATTAGACCTAGAAGAACAATTGTTGGGTTTTCTTTATTTGATACCTTTATTATAAAAGCATAGGTAGCACTAAACCAGGAATGAAGAAAGCACTGCCACAGATGGATGCTGGATTACAGTTTCCATCATCTATAGTCATTGGGTATAGGAAACTAGACTCAAACAATATGGGCAATGGGTACTATAGTCCAACTGCACTGGGAGGACCATATGTTCCCTATCCTGTCCTAAATTAAGTACCTTGCACATTCTTGCCCACTTCAGGTTATAAGCATAAACATAAGAAAGGAAGAAGGGGCTATGAATGGTGGTCCTACATCCTCAGGCCTATCCCTCTCAAGAATTGGCTGTTCAACATGACATGGGATGCAACAAGCACAGCCCCTTACTTACATAGCCTATTTGGGCTCAGTATAGCGGCTACACTATAGGTACCTACAGTTACATATAGGCACATCTGTTACGTGTGTGTGTGTGTGTATATATAATTCTCTTGGGTATGTTGCCTTTCCCAGTGTGCTGATTGGCTGCTCAGGAAACAAAGTTAACCCAAACCCAACCAATCACCACCCACATGCAAACTCCCTCTCCACCTCACAATGCATTCCTGTCATTCAATATTCAATATGTTGCCCAGATTGGGACCCAGGCAATCAACTGGCGATGGTGACTGGCTGCCTGCGATGGGACCCAGGTAGTCAACTGGTGGCGGCAGTGGCAGGGCAACAGAGGAAGTCACCCTCAGCAATTCTGGGAAAAGTGTGGAACGCTGAAAAGGGGGAGGAGGAATTTAAACCCCCTGGCCTAACTTACAGGGTTGTTGTGAGGTCTACCAGGCGTTTTTTGGGGAGTTTTTTAATGGCGTATGGTACGCCGAGTCCAGCCAGTGTGTGTGTGTGCATGCGTGTATATACACCTCTCACAGCTGCAGGAGTTTACTGCATACCATGTAGCTATGGACAAGTCTATATAGGGGGACCACTAAACGCAGTGTGCAAACACGAATCAAGAACATGAGAGACACTGCAGACTGGGACAGCCAGAAAAATCAGCAGTAGCAGAACATGTTATGATCCAACCTGGACACAAAATGTTATTTAAAAACACAGAAATTCTGGACCAGGCCAACAACTATCATGTCAGAATGCACAGAGAAGCTACTGAAATCCACAAACACCTGGACAACTTCAACAGGAAAGAAGAAACCTTAAAAGTAAACACAATCTGGCTCCCAGTTTTGAAATACAATAGAATAAAAACTCAACACTTACAAAGGAATTCCACCCAGGGACAGGGGGGTTTCCAGCAGATAATGGCCCATCAACCAACCACCACCCAAACAGACACTAACGAGCCTTGCTTTTCTATACCCAGAAACTAACCATTCAATTATGCAAATTTACATATACTTCCAACATGGGGTCACAGCATATAAACTCCACATACACTCCTACCCAACCATTCTCTGAAGATGCCAGCCACAGATGCAGGCAAAACGTCAGAAGCAAACTCTTCCAGAACACAGCCTCACAGCCCGGGAAAAAAAACAAAAACAAACCAAGGAAAATCTATGGATGCCGGCCATGAAAGCCTTCAACTTCACTATGGGACTTCCAGTTTAAAATATCATGGAATTACCTTGGAGGACCTAGAAAATGGCTAGAGAGGACACATTTTCTAGGAAGACTCTATGGTAGGTGTGCTGTTTTGTGTCCCGTTGATAACTGAATCAGTAGACAATGAATCAGTGGATGGGGGGTCCTACTGTACAGAGTCACACCAACAGACAAGACATGCACGTATTTCTGTATTTGTTGCTTCAAATTCAATGGATAGCTCATGAATGGGGAAAGAAGCCAGCGCAACTCTGGCAGAGAGCACCAGATAGTAGGCTCCCTGCATTGAGTGCCAGTAACCACCAGTTAAACATAACTTTAAAAAATGGCTTTAAAAATGGCTGGGAACATAGATGTGAAGTGTTTTGGACAGTTGAAGTGATCCGTCACTCTTAGGCTTTGGTGGTACACTAATGATTACATGGGCTTAGTTTAACAAAAGATTGTCCCATGTGAGAGACCATCTTTTGGTGTCATCATTTTTGTTTGTTTTATATATCGTAACCACATGGGCAAATATAAAATGACAATTTCTGTCTTGTGGTTATTTATCAGTTGGTTCAAACCCTCTCTGAAATGCTCTTTCGGCTTCTGGAAAGCTGCAGGACAGTTTATCCTCTAGGAATTTCACCAGTTAAGTCACTGCTGTTCTATTTGAATAAAGTGCTTCCCTCTCTGCCTCATTCTGGATTTTCCTCCCCTTACTGAATTATTCAAAATTACAGTGGCTACAAAGCCTTCTCAAAGAAGCCAGACAGCCAAAATAAAGACAAGAGGGTGTAATTAGGTTACGAGAGCAGCAACAAGGAAGCTCCCTGTCTGTTAACATCCTCCTGACCTATAATTACCCCACCCTCTCCATTTTATGGAATCCGGTTTGTGTACTGAAACAACCGGCACTACATAATCCTTTGGGATCAAAGTCATAGCTTTTAAGGAGAAGGCCCCGGGTTCAAACCCTGATGGATTCAGGCAAAAAGGAGTAGTCAGGGCAGGAGAGGAGGGACTTTAATCTTGGATTTGAGTGCAGTGGTGGTAAATGTTAGCTTTGTCCTCAGTAACCTATTCTTTACCAGGAACCCCCTTCAAATATATTTTGTTGCCATGGACCCCCAAGACCTAACTCAAGATTTAACCCAATAATAATAATAATAATAATAATAATAATAATAATACAATTACACCATCCATGAAATCTCCCCTGAGAGGCACTGGAGGGAGACAGATGACTTTTCTCCTGCTTCTTCCTACAAATTTGTGGCTGGAGCGGATTGAATAGCAATGCACAGGCCAAGCAAGCCAGCCTTTGCCTTGGATCCTGTCATGTGGCCACTCCACTGTGGGGAGGAAATGGGCCAATCAGCCTTCAAGCCTTTGTGGACCCCCTGTGAGGACACTGTGGCCCCCTGGGGGTCCACAGACCACAGGTTAAGAATCGCTGCTATACAGCTAGGAGATGCAGAGGTGAAGCAAGCTAGAATTCACCAGGCTGCACTGCCTGTGAATAGTCAGAGACGTAGGGTGCACTTTGGCTAGAAAAAGAATGGACCAGGAAGTCTGAAGGAACTGAGAGCCATAAAATACTATTGTGGCTGCACATTGCCCACCTGTTCCTCTAATAAAACCAAGTTGACAATGGGTGTAATCTTGTTTGTGATATACACATGTCATGGTGGTTATGTGCACGTCCTCTTTTGGACAGTGCAGAAAGATCTATTCTCTAGCCCAGTGGTTCTTAACCTGTGATCTGGGACAGCACCACCACATATGAAAGATAGTACCTATACTATTGAAGTTTTGTCCAATATTTGACAGAGGTTTGCTTATTTACATAACTGAATTTCAATGGAGTACTATCCCACTGATGACTCAAGAAACTGGTAACAGTACAAGGATAAGGAAAACCACAAAGCATACGATTTAGGGCACATATTTTAACAACAGGCTTTAGTCTATCATCATACATAGCCCTGTTGGCAGTGGTATACTCCTCTCTGATTTTGTATATTGTGTGGATCTGGGGAGATTTTCAGAAGGGAACGAAAAAAGTGTCCCTGTCCTGCAATCTCCTCTCCCTCCCCCGTCCTGGCACTGTAACAAAAAGTTTCAAACCTACCTTTGGCGCAGCCCTGGAGTGAATGGAGCCCAAACAGAGCTCCATTCACTTCCTGGTTTGAAATCCCAGCCATTCTCGTGAGAGGAGCGTGCAGGAAATTCAAAAAGTAAAAGCAAAATACACATCCAAAAGTAACAGCAAGCACAAAAACACACTTAAAGCATCCCAAGTAACACAGGGAGGGTACAAAAAGGTACCAGTAAGTCACTTACCTGATGTTGCAATCTCACCCGGAAGTATTATGGCATCGTGCCAGCATAACAGGGCACCTTTTCAGAAGCACGTAATTCCATTACAGAAACGGAACAGGGGATCAATTCACGGCTTAGCATGTAAATAAAAAGCAGTACCGGCAGACCAGAAGCAGCATGGGTGCATGACGACATGGGAATGACATAATGTGAAAGGGAAGCCCTTTAGCAATCTCCTGGCATTTGTGTAACACCATATTTAGTATGTCTGATAATCTCTTAAGTATCTACAAATATTTAATATGCAACAAAGAAGAAAGCTCCTGTCTCAAAACATTTATGCAATAAGCAAGTATAAGATCTCTGTACATCCTTCAGTAGTGTAGCAAAAGTAAAAATGCTATGTAAAATCACAGTGTATCACTTATGGAATTTACAGCTGTACAAAGGACATACATTTTTTTCTGGTTTTGCAGTAGCAAAGTACTTCAGCAACAATGAAGCGAGTATATATAAAAAAATACGCCTCTGTGAAAGTAAGGAAAAAGTTAAGTCCCTTGTAGTCTTTCCCACACAGGAGAAATTCTGAGGTTCATCATGAGGAGGGCAACCAAGGTGGTAAGATGTGGAAACCTTTGAGGAACAACTAAGGAAGCTGTGTATGTTTAGTGTGGAGAAGAAAAGTTGAAAGATGACATGACAACCATCTTTAAAAGCTTGGAGAAATCTCATGCAGAGGATGGAGCAAGCTTATTTTCTGTTGACTAGAACACAATCCAACGGATTCAAATTAAAAAGGGTTCAACCTAAAAGTTAGGAAGAACTTACTTCCTGGTGATGAATCTGTTTGACAGTAGAATAGAGTACCCTGGAAGGTAGTGAAATCTCTTTCAGTGGGTTTTTAAACAGAAGTGAATGACCATCTTTTGGGGGGTGCATTAGCTCTGTACTTCTGCGTGGCAACAAGTTGGACTAGATGGCTCAACAGATTCCTTCTGACTCTTTATTTCCATGATTCTATGTAAGTAGAGTATGCTGACCATGGAAGAGAGGGTTTACATCTCACCAACCTTTCTGTTCCCTTGAGGCTGCCTGTCTCCATGGAAAATCTTAAAACAGAAGCAGCTTTTGCTGTGAGAAGGACATGGTGGACATCTCTCATCATTACAATCCTACCAAGTTTATTATAATCCTCATGAACATTGACTGACCACTGTAAGCAAGGCTGCAGCACAGAGCACTGGTGGTGGGTGCCCATTGGGGCTGGAGGGCAGGAGAGTAAACCAGGGATAGGCAGGCCCAGAGTCACAACAGAAAGAGCAACGGTCACAACAGGCAGAGTAATTTCATGAACTTGAATGCAAAGCAGAGGATTTTGGTGAAGTAGAAGACCCATGCAGCACACGGAAATTCCTTTGTACCCATACTTTTCTGCTCCAGCAGGCCACTACATAGACGAGGCAAACTGAGGGAAGAAACTGCAAGATCATGAGTGAAAAGCAGATGGTTGGGGGAGCAAATTTGGTGGACTCTGGTCAGCTTTAAGTCAATATAATGGAACAGACCATCACTAAATAACTTGAAATGTGAGAAGCGAGGTGGGTATATTGATGTGGATCAGTCTACTCTTTAAAACAAGGTATTTAATACTGACTGTAAGATTTTAGACTGATGGTAGCTTGTTTAACTTAAGCCGTCTGAGGGCTCGCACTAAGACTCTAAACTATCTAGTCCGTGAGCTGCTCTTCGCCGATGCTGCTGCCCTTGTTGCCCACACAGAAGCAGGTCTGCAGCGCCTAACGTCCTGCTTTGCAACAGCTGCAGAGCTGTTTGGGCTGGAAGTCAACCTGAAGAAAACAGAAGTTCTTTACCAGCCTGCACCACAGGACGAACACCACCATCCCCACATTGCCGTCGGCAAATCTGTGCTCAAGTCTGTTCAGCAGTTCACCTACCTGGGAAGCATCATCTCCTCAGATGCCAAGATTGACAAAGAGATCAATCACAGATTAGCAAAGGCACATAGCACATTTGGAAGACTTTACAAAAGAGTCTGGAGTAATAAACACCTGAGGTGAAGCACAAAAATCAGTGTGTATAGAGCCATTGTACTGTCTATTCTCCTTTATGGATCTGAAACATGGGTCACCTATCGCCACCACCTACGACTCCTTGAGCGCTTTCATCAGCACTGTATACGCACAATCCTAAATATACACTGGACTGACTATATGACGAATGTTGCTGTCCTTGAGCAAGCAGGGATCACCAGTATTGAGGCCATGATATTGAGAACACAGCTGCGCTGGGCTTGGCATGTGTCTAGGATGGAGGACCATCGCCTCCCCAAAATACTACTCTACAATGAACTTGCCACGGGTCAGCGTAAGAGGGGCGCTCCAAAAAAGCGATACAAGGACTCCCTGAAACAAAATCTCAGGCTCGGCCAAATTGATCACCAACAATGGTCCGCCCTGGCCTCACATCGGGAGGCATGGAGACGCACTATCCACAATGCTGCAGCCTTATTTGAGAACTCACGCCGAACAAGTCTTGAAGAGAAACGGCAACGCAGAAAGAATCACAACCCAGAAACATCACCCGAGGAAACCTTCTGCTGTGCTTTCTGCAACCGGAGTTGTCTATCTCGGATTGGCCTTTTTAGTCATCAGCATGCTTGCAGAAAGTGCAGGATGAGTCCTTCCTGAATCTTCATTTGCGAAGAAAAGCCAGAGAGACAGAAAGAAGATTTTAGAACTAATCAAACCAATTATTTTCAGATCTTACAAAGGCAACAAAAACCAAAACTGAGCCAACAGGAAGGGGGAAAAACACATTGATAACTGAAAATGTTGATTTGGAATTGTAAGACTGCGTAAATGAAAGTTTAAACCACAATTGAGGGAAATGGGATAGAAAACAAAACACTGGAGTTGATGACAGTCGGGGGTAGGCCAGATCCTGAATCTCTTCCTGTTGTCCAAACTGCCATCTAAGGGATTTAGCAGAGAACTTTCAACTGGTAAGAACCTGTAGTATCTTGATAGAATTTCTCACGTACTTAGATGAAACACTGAATGCTTCCCCCGCCTCCATGCCTATGTCTATATTATAGATACATATAGGCTTATTTTGTTTTCTGCTTGGAGTGATTTAGGAATCAAGAAATAAAAACAATTGTAAAGACTGGTATTTCTCCAAGATGCCATTACATTTCAGAGTATGAGGATGTTGCTTCAGCATGGGAAATTGTACTTAAGACTAAAGGATTTAAAGAGCACTCATGCTACAGTTCACCAATTACCAATCCACGCAGCTGTCATTTTGGATATCCTTTACATGGCTGCTTCTGAGTCTCCATTTCTTGGCTTCAGTAACCATCTGGAAAATGCCTCAGACATCTACCTCCAATAATGGGATTCAACACATTTTCCAGAACATTTTGATATGCCACTCAACATCATTTCACAAGATTTCCACAGTTATTTTGTTTTTTTAGAAAGGCATAGGCCAACGGATTATTCCTTTGACAATGAAATATTCAAGTTTCCAAAAGTGAAATTAAGGGAATTGGTATATGAGCATTAGTGGGAGAGACAGATTGGTGTATCTCTGTACAATCCATTTTCTGTTTCAAAGTCTGGTGCCAGTGAAGAAAATAGAATCAAGTTTACACTGGGTAAACAATTAAAAATCAATTTGTTTTTATTCTACAAATGTACAAACAAACAAAACCCCAACGAGAATATAAATTTTAAATATAAACAAAAGGGGGAAAAGGAAAAAAAAAACACAGATCCAGAAATGTCCTTGAAGTCTGCTGGGATTTTGTTTTGTAAAGAGAAATTTGTGGCATTTCAGATTGATTCCAGTCCTTGAAATGAAAAAAATACTTGACCGAGGAAGATGCCCTCTACTTACAGGTGACATTCTTCAAAGAAGAGTAAGAGTAGCAGATTCCTGGGGTGAAAGATGCCAACAAGCTCAGGTAGAGACCAAAGCAATGGCTTCCTTCTTGCTTTTCATTTGTCCTGTTTGGATCTGCCTTACGCTCAAAACTTTAGACTGAAGCCAGGTCCTGCAGCTGATGCCCCTTGGTTTGTGGTAGTAAGGTGGAAGCCTGTATCTTTGAGATCATCATCACCCTAGAAGGACAAAAAAAAAAAAAAAAAAAGGACATAAACATTAGCCACATGTTTGTGGACAAATGAGCACTAAGAACAACAGCCTGGTGGACTGGACCAAGGACCAACCAGTCTAGCTTTCCCCAATCTGGCTCTCAGTATTGGACTACAGCTCTGTTGGGGTTCTGAGTATAAAAATTAAAAATTTATTAACGATTCCAGGGAGAAAGCCCTTTAGTAATATCTTCTTAAGAAAAGTTTCTTTTAAAGTAAACAGACTTAGCAGAGACGGAGGAAGACTGACCAAGCTCAATTTGCATTTGTATGTGTTCTGAAGCACCTAATCATTAAAGGCCACTTCAGACAGATTAAAGACAATAAAGACGTTTGCTTAAAAATGCATATCAAAATGTTTACTGAAGGTGTAACAATCTACATATTCAAAACAAGTCTAGGTCCTTAACCAACTAAGAGGATTTCAGGGTAATAGACTCACCCAATCCTGGGAGGTTCGTGTTAGGATAGGATAAAACAAATCAGGCGTTTCTAAGTATTAACAGCAGTAACATCCATATTTCCTTATTGTTCAAAAAGACGAATGCAGGTAAGCGAGAGCTCATCTCTCTTCTTGTGCATGGGGGTCAGATGAGTGGAAGAAAGGGAAGGAAAAGAAAGGAGAACCTCATGGTGAGGCTTCTCTCCCCAAGAAGGGAACAGATGAACAAAGCATCATAAAGCATTTAAATCAGGAGGTCATGTGATGAATGACTCAGTGGTCACCCCATAGCTCCAAATGGCTATGATAGCTTGAGAAGAGAAGGGGGGGTAGGAACTTAAGCATGCAAGGAGTTTCCTAAACTTACTAAGTTGGGGATGCATGAAGAATGCTACAATTCCCACAAGCTCCCATTAGTCCAGCCAGCACAGGCAGAGAACTTGGAAGTTCTGGTGTGGAGATCATTCGGTTGTTAACTGGGCCGGCTACAGGGAGCACACAACTCCCTTGTTGCAACAGCTCCGCTGGCTGCCACTCCGTTTCTGAGCACAATTCCAAGTGCTGGTTTTGACCTACAAAGCCCTATATGGCTTGGGTCCTGGTTATTTGAAGGACTATCTCCCTTTATGAGCCCACTCGAGCTCTTAAGTCATCTGGAGAATGACATGGCCCAGGAAATACTAGATTACTAGAATAGGGTTAGGGTTAGGGTTCTAGAATACTAGAAGCAAACAACTGGCTCAACAGATGGTGCCATCAAGAAGGATTTGGCTTCTTGGACCACAGTCTGTGTTTTCATGATGAAGGACTTCTCAGAAGAGATGGGCTGCACCTCACAATTGTCGGAAAGAATGTATTTGCTAGAAGTCTTGCATATCTGATCAGAAGGGCTTTACATTGTGGGGGTTGGAAATAGTATTCCAGAGGGCAGGGGGGACACCAAGTACTGGGGATAACAGCCTCAGTCATAAAGGTGGGATTGGGCCAATAGCATAAGAACCCAAAAGTGGGCAGAAAAAAACCCCAAGGAATCAGCTGAGACAATGTCTTTACACTAACACACAGAATATGGGAAATAAACAAGATGAACTTGGAAGTCTTAACACAGGAAACACAGAAATATGTCTTAAAAAGCATCACTTCAACCTGGTGGGACGAGTCTCATGATTGGAATGTAGTAACAGAAGGATATAACCTATTACAAAGAAACCGACCAAACAGGAAAGGAGGAAGAGGTGGCATATTCTAGATCAAGGATGTGTACACCTGTCAGGAGATCCATGACTTAGAACATGGAAGGTTGAGAGCCTTTGGGTAAAAATTAAAAGGGGAAGAAAGAAACAACAGTGGCGTCATTGTGGGCATCTAATATAGCTCCCTTAGACAGACTGAAGATTTGGATGATGCCTTCCTAAAACATATAACCAAATATTCAAAAAGGAGAAAGACAGTAGTAATGGGAGACTTAACCACCCTGATATTTGTTGGAAGTTACACTCTGTACTCTAGTGTTTTGTTTTGTTTTTTATTTGCTGCTAGTGGTTTCATATTCCGCTGTTTTCAGTAACTGTTGTAGTTTATATCAGTCATCATTTTAGACTGCAAGCTCCTAGGGCAAGAACTTGTCATTCTTGTTCTTTGAAAAGTGTCATGTACAAAGATGTTGGCTGAAGCCATCTATATCTATATATATAAAAGGCTTGGGTGTACACAATAGGTCTGGGTATGTTTCCAACTCTTGGGTATGTTTCCTCTCCCATTGTGCTGATTGGCTGCTCAGGAAACCAAACCCAACCAATCACCACCTGCATGCACATTCCCTCTCCACCTTCCAATCCACTCCTGTCACTCAATCTGCATCTACACCCCCAGCCTCACAAGGGCTCCTCCCTCTAGCCACGCACCAGTCACGGGCTGCAGCAGGACCCAGGTAGTCAAGTGGCAGCCACTGCTGTCCCTGCGATGGGACCCAGGCAGTCAACTAGCAACAGCGGCAACGGCTGGACGCTGTTGCTGGTGCAACAGGACCCAGGCAGTCAACTAGCGGCAGCGGCAGAACACCGCTGCTGCCACTGTGACGGGACCCAGGCAGTCAACTGGCAGTGGCAACAGCAGCAGGACAACAGAGCGAGTCACCCTCAGCAATTCCAGGAAAAGTGGAAAGCCAAGAAGGGAGAGGAGGAATTTGAATCAACCAGCCTACCTTACAGGATTGTCGTGAGGTCTACAGGGTGTTTTGGGGGGAGTTTTTAAACAGCGTATGGTACGCCAGGTCCAGCTAGTATAATATAATTAGCTAGAACCACTATAGTCGGAGTCGACAGCAAGGGAGGGCAAAGTATGTCCCTCCAAATGCTGCTGGACTTTAACCCCAAGCATTGCCAATGACAAAGAACAGTGGGAGCCGCATTCCAATAATATTCCCGAGCCTACAGAATGCCACTAAATACCAGTTCCTAGGGAGTGACAGGAGTCAAGAGCTGTTGCAACCATGCCCTCCTGATTGAGAAGCACTTAGCTGTCCCCTGTGGGAGACAGGACACTGGGCTGGATGGACCTTTGGTCCAATCCTGTAAGGTTTTTCTTCACCAAACCTGTCTTCTTAAACCTTAGCCAAAGCAACAGTACCATCTGCTGGCAGTTAAATTATTATATCAGGATCTCATAACTTTTGACACCATGAAGCCAAACATTTACAAGTTAAATACTCCTTTCCCCCCAACAATCTGAGGGTGGCATACACAGCTCTCCTCTGCATTTTTTTTATCCCCTACAACAGCCCTAAGACAGTGGTTAGGCTGAGAGTGTGTGCTTAGCTCCAAGGTCACCCAGTAGACTGGGACATGGGAGATCTGGTTTGGCACTATAACTGCTACACCACACTGCCTCCCATTAAACCTCCCATTTGTGATGCCTGTAATTTAATTTTTAAGAAGTAAGTGGGATGCAGGGATCAAAGATCTAGCAAGGCATAACAGAGAATGTGACTGTGGGCCATGAGTTCCCTGGGCCTATCAGGAATCAAGACATTATGGGCCAGTTCTTACTTGTTAGGAACTTGTCCTGCACTGAGTCAGGCCTATGGTCTATTTAGCTCAGTACTGTCTGCACTGACTGGCAGCAGGTCTCAGTGGTTTTAGGCACAGAAAGTTCTTTCCCATCATCTGATCTTTCTAACAGAAGATGCAGATGATTGAAACTTCTGCATGCAAAGCAAGTATTCTGTCACTGAGGTGCATGACCCTTCACTCTTTAGTGTTGCTCTAGGGAAAAGAACCAAACACTGATTTCATGAATCACAAGTGAAAAAGGAAAGTCACAGAACACCACCAACAGGATCCAGTGCCAGTAAGGATCCGGTGCTTTTTGTCCTCCAGATGTTTTCAACTAAACCTCCCATAATCCTTTACTGTTGGACAAGCCAGCTGTAGCTTCTGCAAACTGAAGTCCAACATATGGATGGCTAAAGGACCCCCACCTCTGGTCTACAGGCCCCTCTATAATGAGGAGGAAAAGTAAAGGTTCAGATAATGGAGGGAGGGAGAGAAAGGAAGAAGTTGGGCTGAGGAAGGCCTCATTTCATCTCCCCCCTCCTCTGAGAAGACCATCTGCTCTGGTTGAACTTGAGAAAAATGTTCAAAATTATTATAGTTAGTTAGTTAGTTAGTTATACCCCGCTCTTTAGCCACAAGGCTATCAGAGCGGCTTACAAATTGTTTAAGCAACAGCAATTTACACATCTATGCAGCATTAAGCAGTTTCCAATGTGTGTTAGCTATGTTTTACCGAAACGAAATAAATCGCCCTGGCGAGATGATGTGTTGATAGGCAGGGCATCTGAAATGCTACAGCCCAGAGTTCTCCAACCTCATGCATCTGCTCAAGAATCAGGAGCCAAGCAGAAAGCAAGAATCTGCAGTTTATTTACAATAACTGCTTCCTTTTAAAGAAAGAGAAGCGAGCAAGGATGCTCAGTGCTTCTCTGTCCTATCTAGAGCAATACAAATAAGCTTTCATGAATGCATGGATTTCAAAGGTTCTGGAAGCTGGTTGTATTTTACACTTGACTGTGACCCATCCTGGGTGCAGCGGTTAAATGCCGGTACTGCAGCCACAACACTGTGAGTTCCATCCTGCAGGGCTCCATGGTTCACTCAGCCTTCAGTCCTTTGGTAGGTTGGTAAAATGAGTACCCAGCTTGTAGGGGCAATTAGCTAACACACATTGTAAACCATTTAGAGAGAGTCTGGCGCATTATAAAGTGGTGTAGATGTTTAAATGCTATTGCTAAAACAATCTGTAAGCTACTCAGAGCTTCTGTGGCTGAAGAGTGGGGTATACATAATCTAACAAACACACAAACAAACAAATATATAAACTTTATCCACTCAACCTCTCCTCAAAAAAGCAAAATAAAATCCTCACCAGATAATGAGGCTTAGAAAAAAATTCTGTTTTAAAAAGACACTTAACATCTTAGGATTTTTCTCAACACACATGACTTTGCTGACTAATAACACTGACCAGTTGGCTGTATCCTAAGCCCCCCTCTGGCGGTCGTGGGCTTGTTCCACGTTTCACTCTTTGCTGTTCACTTTTTGCTGGCCACGTAGGGAACATGGACGGATCGATGGGCAGGGGCGTCTCTCGAAAATACTCGTGCTTCAAGCCATCTTCAGCAGTGATCCTTCTGCCTGGATAGTACGTCAAGAATCTAGAAATCAGCATAAGAAGTTAAGGAGTGATGGTTAAGGAGCAGGGTCCATGGAGAATGTCATCCAAAAGGAGATTTGAACCCAGGGCAGGATGGATGGCTGTGCTTCAAAGTTTACTCTGCAACACCAGGGGATGGGCTGCTGACTGTCCCTATTTTACCAGGTTGAAGTTTCACTGAAAGCCCCTCCCCTCCCCTTTTTGACTGGGACTGCAATCTATCTGCTCCTGATGAGAAAATTCTCATGTTTAAAGATTTGTTCGTTGTACTGGAAAAAGCAGTAAAGCAGCCTAGGGGAGAAAAGGCTAAGCGAGCATGAAGTCAGAGGCTGCCTAAGATGATTTTGCAAAACGTTAACTTAGCAGAATTTCATATGCCGCTTCATGCCCTGGTGAAAAATTCTAATACAGTGCCATCCAGGATAAAGTGACTGCAACAGCCCAGACGCAAGCACTTAAACGGGGCCAAAACAGCCTCTTGAACCTAAAACACAGTGGGTCGTGGGTGCAGCTGACTTAAATGGTACTGCCTGCAGATATGGGATAAAGATCACAGAGAATCATCCACACCTGTGAAATCATTGTCAACAGGCAGCCTCTGGGTTCTTATAAAAAAAAAATCAGGTTGTGCATCTAATAAAACCGACACCAATTGTAATACTGATCCCAAATCAGGCAAGAGGGGGAAAAGTGTGTCCCTTCAGCTACTCTAGGAATACGATTGCCATCAGCCTCAGTTAGCCAGGGATGATGAGAGCTGCAGTCCATATCTGGAGGGCCACAGTTTAAGTGAACAAGGGCCAAACAGCCCAACTGGCCTGGAACACTGACTGCATTTGCAACTCACTTGTTCATCAGGTCGAAGCCTTGGTCTGAAAGGAGTGCCCCAAAGCGTTTGCGGAGGTTGTTGTATGGATATTCGGTGAAAGTCATCTTCTTCACTGCTGGCAGTTCATTATATCCAGGCCAGATTTTTTCACTGGGGGTTCCCAGGTCCTTTCAACAGAAAAGAACACTGTAAGAAAGCTCGCTTAAAATAGCGAATACTTTCCTCCCCAATCCATTGGTTAATTATTATTGACAATGAAAAAGCAAGAATTGAGAGAGCTCAGAAAGAACAGATAGTGTCTCTTGGGTGAGAAAATAGTATTATTGGGAGCAGAAGACACGTCTAATTAAATTATAATTAAATAAATAAATAATGTCCCTGCTATTACACATTTTGACATTCTCAATCAAGAAGGGAGAGGATGGGGGGGGGTGGAGGGGTAAAACAACAAGCATTTTAGCAAGAGTTTAGAGAGCTTCAAAGTCTAACTGTCAAGTCAAGTGAAAAAGACAGAATGGGCAAACTGTAAATAACAACAGTGTTACAACAAATAAGCACAAAACCACTATAAATTCAAGCAGTGAGAAGATCAACCCAAGACACAAAACCACTACTTGTCCTTGCCATTGTAGTGACCAGATCTCTGGGTCACAGCTTGTGTCACCACTGACTGGGACATTGAGTATTCTTGAGTACAAAACAACTGATTTCTCATGGAAGGTGGTTGAAAATGCTCCCTGGCCCTTTCCGTATCCTTCATAACACTCATTATCTTGTAAAAGAATGCAAATGCAAAGGGCTACATTGAACATTGGTGGGTTCAACAGATCTTTCCTACCCTCTTCTCCTATATGCATAACATTTGGCTTCTCATGATGCAATTCTATAGTAGTTTTATCCTTATTTGCTGTATTTAAATTTTTCCAAAGGTTCCACTGATTTTGTCCTTAAGTTTGTCTGCATGTGTGTTGCTTTTCTGGAGGAACTGCTCCTTTGTAGTTGTGACAGTTATCACTGGTTTGGGACATTATTGCCCAACCATGTTTTAATCAAAGCGCTCAAGATAAGCACCCCACAGATCACTATGGGATTTGTTTCAGGCCAGGAACAGGAAACTCCCAAATGTTTTGGAAGACAACAACCCATGACTGCTCACCACATTGGCTGTGGCTAATTATAACTGAAGCCCCAAATATCTGGAAGATGCTCCCTTGCCTACACCTGGTGTAAAGCATTTTTCACACACATTTGCAGTAGCATTCAATTCTGCCATCCAATCATCAGTGGAGAGAAAGATTCTGAGGCGGTAAGACAAAAAGCATGGATCTTATTTTGGACTCACAGTGTCACGATCTAACCAACTGATTCTGTGTGTTTTGCAGGGCACTGAGGCTTTCTTTCATATCCTTCCAGAACTCCACAGATTTACCTTAAACTGTCAATACATTTGGATAGCAGTAACTTCAAGATTTCTTTCTTTCATATCCTTCTAAAATTCCACAGATTTACCTTAAACTGTCAATACATTTGGATAGCAGTAACTTCTAGATTTCTGCACCTCCCCAAAAATCAGGGTTCTGAACATAATGCAGACTGACCAGCAAGGAAAGGAAGCAAAGCCATTCTTAGTTTTAATGTTTGAATGGGAAGGAAACCATCCTGGATTTCCCAAAAGTCAGACTTGCAGTTTTAAATTCCTAAGTGTTGGGAGTGGGGTGTTCTTTCTTACAATGCAAAACATCACTACAGCTGTATAAACAGCTATTGGCCTGGGGAAAGCAATGAATGGCTTACCTTGAAAACTTTGTTAATTTGGTCTATTTCTGACTTCCCTGGAAACAGTGGCTTTTGGGTTAACAGCTCTCCAAATATACAACCCACAGACCACATGTCAATAGCTGTGGAATATTCCTAGAAAGGAAAAGAGGGGAGGAGAATCTACTTAGCTGTTACATTTGTGAGCTACTGGCCACTGTTGCTTCAGCCAAGGCATCAACACCACAGAGCATCTAGAATGGCAACTCTTTTTATCAGTTTTCTTTACTTTCCAGCATTCACAACTATACATAGAAACTGAAAATACAATGCATGGACAACCCTAACTTTAGAATTCACGCTATATCTTTTACACTTCAGGATCTTGTCTAGTTCCTTCATAGCTGCCCTTCCAAGTCCTAGTCTTCTGATTTCACATTGCTTGCATTGGAAATTAATGCAATGCTCCTGTGGTTACTGCCATCCATCTTTAATTATACCACATCTCACCACCAAAACAGGGATCCAAAGAGGTTTGTTTACAAATTAAAATAAATACAACGTAATTCAAGACATGCCAAGGATCAACATTAAAACAGAACTGAAGTATTAACATTAAAACATTTTAAGTTTTTTTAAAACAATAAAATTAATACCACACCCTCTTAAAAGACTTTTCTTTAGACACCTTCAGCTCTAAAATCTTTCAGGAATACAAATTTCTGCCTGAAGAAAGAAGAACAGCAAGGAAGGGCCATCCTAGCCTTCCTAGGAAGGGAGTTCCACAGCTAGAGGCAGCCACCAAGAAGACCCGTTTTCACATACCCGCCAGCTATACTTGTGACGGTGGTGGGACTGAAAGAAGGGCTTCTTCTAAGGTTTTCAGGGCCTGGGCAGGCTCATGTCTGCTCCTAAGGACTTTTTCAGACGTACCTTAAATCCGGAAGGAGACATTGGGAGAGGAACGCAGCTGCTCCGTGGCAGGGGACAGTTTCTGATGCCGCCGTCCCTCTCGCGTTACCCTCTGTGTTCCTTCCGTGTCGCATAGAAGGAAAAGGTGCCACTTTTTATTCATGAAGAACTTCCATGAGTAAAAAGTGGCGCCTTTTCCTTCCACGCGACACGGAAGGAAACGGAGGGTAACGCGAGAGGGACGGCATTGTCAGAAACAGCCACCTGCCGTGGAGCAGCTGTGTTCCTCTCCCAACGGCTCCTTCTGGATTTAAGGTACGTCTGAAAAAGTTCTAAGATTAAGAAGCAAGCACCAGCAAGGAGGAGCTGAAGGACTATCATCCTCGCCACTGCCCAGCAAGACTTATGGCTGAGTGGGGAACCTGAGCCTGGGTCTCACCAATCCTCACCCAACACTCTTCACCACTGTTATCACCACCTGTTCTACTTTACCATGGGAAAGAGGCCAGGAGCCGTTATCTCCACACCAGGCCTTTAAAATGATACGATGCCCAAGCTTAAAATGCATATCCAAGTTGGAAAAAAAAATCTCCACCACACTAGCAACAGACAGCAGATTATTTGCAAATTCTTAATACTAGCTGGACCCAGTGTAACATACAGTGTTATCTTAGCCCACTCCTCCAACACGCTTCATGGGGGGGGGGGAGACCAAGTTTTGCCAGTTCCTTGGGAAAGGAAGGCCAGTTGGGCTTTTCTCCCAAGTAAACCCATCTGGGATTGCAGCGTGGGCCACCAAGGCAGCTGTGAGAAACCCAGCTCCAGCAGCGTGTGCAGTGTTTGGCTGAACCGCCCCGCAGGGAGCAGGGAAAAACCCTTTACTTGTGAGTAAATCCCTGTGGACTCTGTGGATACTGCAGCTAGTGGAAGCGTTCCACATGTTTCCACTCCCAGTTGCTGTTTGGTCAGCCAATGGAGAGCTTTGATTAGTTGGGAAACTTCCTAAGTGGCCAATCAGCACATTGGGAACGGCAACATACCCAAGAGAATTATATACAGTTGTCCCTCCGTATCCACGGATTTGGTATCCACGGTTTTAAGTATTCATGGCTTGAAAACATTCTTTAAAAAGTAATAATCCAAAAAGCAAACCTTGATTTTGCCATCTTATATAAGGGGCACCATTTTGCTCTGCCACTGCATATAATGGGACTTGAGTATTCACGGATTTTGGTACCCATGGGGCGGGGGGGTCCTGGAACCAAACCCCAGTGAATATGAAGGGACAACTGTATATAGAAGATGGCTCCAATTAAATGTGTGTTATGCATTAGTTGCTCAGAACATTCAGACAGTAAAAACAAACAAACAAACAAACAAACAAAACCTTTAAAGGAGGAATAATGAAAAAAGGCCTTTTTAAAAGCAAAGGGTATGAAGGAAAAACTGTAAGTCACATACCTTGGCTCCAAGTAACAGTTCAGGTGCCCTGTACCACAACGTCACGACAACAGGAGTGTATGGCTTCAGAGGTGATCCATATTCACGAGCCAGGCCAAAGTCTCCTACCTTAACCGAAGGGGGAAAAAATTAAAGGTGGGTACATAAGCGACTGCACTGACAGTCTGAACACCAGAAAGTCTGGAAAAGTTACTGGGAAAGAAAACCTAGGCAGGCTTTTAGTAACTAGCTGTTGAAAAAATAGTTTTTAAAAGACTGGTGCTGCACTTTTTTTTTAAACTGATATGTTTTAAATTGCTTTTAAGTGAATAGCATTTATGGTTATACTATGTTTTATGGTAGTATTAACATGATAATCTAATGAGAGTTGCCTTTGGTCCCATTTCTGGGGGGAAAGCAGGATATAAATCAAATATATAAAGAGCATTAGTCAACACTGTAATTTCATAGAATTAATGTATTACATTACTAGCTTCTGTAATCATTAATTTTTTTAAAAAAATGATAAAAATGACCAAGAATTGCCAACCATCTGAAATTACCTCCCAAGAGTAAAAAACTTAAAATTATATGAAACAGTAATTGCTATTACAAAAAAAATGCCATTTTATAAGTAAAAGAACAAACTGTAAATTATTTTTGACCATTTTAGTGAAGGTGGAACTCATTTTTAAAGAATTACAGTCATGCTCCCATATCCAACCTGGAACATGTCCAAAGGAGGGTGACCAGGATGGTGGGAGGTCTGGAAGCCATGTCCTAGGAGGAGTGGCTTAGGGAGCTGGGCATGTTTAGTCTGGAGAAGGGACGGTTGAGAGGTGATATGATAGCCATATTTAAATATTTGAAGGGATGTCATACTGAGGATGGAGCAAGCTTGTTTTCTGCTGCTCCAGAGACTAGGACATGGAGCAATGGGTTCAAACTATAGGAAAAGAGATTCCACCTAAACATTAGGAAGAACTTCCTGACAGTAAGAGCTGTTTCGCAGTGAAATGCATTGCCCTGGAGTGTGGTGGAATCTCCTTCTTTGGAGGTTTTAAAACAGAGGCTGGATGGCCATCTGTCGGGAATGATTTGATTGTGTATTCCTGCATGGCAAGGGGTTGGACTGGATGGTCCTTGTGGTCTCTTCCAATTCTATGATTCTATGATTCCATGAGGGTTTGGTTCCCAGGCGTACCACGGATACTGGAAACCAGAGAAAACAAAGAACCCTCTCAAAATAAAGGCCTTGCAGTAAAAACATACTATAGAATTGCGTTGGAAGATCTAGGATATACCTAGAGAGGTGTCCTCTCTCAGCATTTTCTAACACAACTCTATGGTATATGTCCCCTAGTTTGTGTCCCATGGATAACTGAAACCACGGATATTGGCTACGTGGATACGGGGGTCCAACTGTACTTCCAAGCTCTGATGATCAAAGGAAATGATCTTGGAAAGGAGGCAAGAATGCTAACAAGCAATATCCTAATATGAAGGCAGACTTTTCGGTGTAGGATACAGGTACTGGTCGGTTTTAATTACAGTGTCCGACAGCTGCCTCGAATAATTTATTAAAAGACTGAACGCACATGGAAAAAAAAATGAAATAAATAAAAATCTGAAGGACATTCAGGCTGATCAAATTGACCATGTAGAACAAAGGGTGAAACTGTGAAGTGTCTACTTGTCCATCCACACCCTTGCTTCACCTCTAGAAAGACAAACCAAGTCTTACTTTCAAAATCCCAGCGTGGCTTAAGAGCAGGTTGGAGGTTTTCAAATCCCGGTGAAGGATCCAGTTATCATGAAGGTGTTTGACTCCCCGCAACAGCTGAATCATCAAAGTTTTCACTTCACCTGAAATCAGAGTGACAAGGATCTTCATAGAGTGGGGGAAAGTCAAGTTCTGCTTGCACCTTTCTATTCTATTAAACTAAATACGTTGGGAATGTGAGAAATCTCATACCTGGTAAGAACGGCTGCTTCATTGTCTCCATTAGGCTCTTGAGGTCATGTTCTACATAGTTCATGACGATATAGATTTTGTCCATGTTACTTCCAACGACAATCTCCTAAAAATGAAGACAAGACATGGCAATGAACCTAAAATTCCTTGGAAACGAGCCACTCTTTTGTTGCCCTTTTATAGCAGTTGAAGTCACCTAGGAATGTTTCATTGACTGTACTCTCCAAGCGTCAACAGCATGTAAGAGACACATACATCCACAGTGCCACTGTGGGCCTTCTCCAAAGTCTTTAGCAAGTATGCTTCTGGGAAGAGCTGTTAAGGTCTACCTGTGTAACATAGGAAATCTCAAGGCCAAAGTTCAATTATATTCAGATGGCTTTATTCTCTGCTAGCAATGTAACACAGGGTATAAACCTCCATGCTGTGTTCCCCAAGACAAAGCACACATATCTTTTTATATTAGAGAAGAATGAAACTTAAAAACTCAGGCTCTGTGCATGCCTATTATAGTAGTCACAAGACAGACTTCATTTCCCAGAAAACCTTTTTAGAACAGAAATCATTTGTCAGCTCTGTGTTTTTCAAGCTTGCTATTTTTGGTATCTTAGACACAGACAGCCGAACTGGGCAGTGCGCCCAGAAAGGAGATAACTAAAACAACTTGAAGAGCTAAATGAATAAACTATTGTTTTTTATTCTAATAAACAAGACAAACCATACTAATTTTCTAAGCACAGCATAACATAACAAGCATTGGTTATTAATCAATATAAACTATATCAGAATCTTCACTAAATTTCATTTCTCCAAATGCACATCATTTCTTGTAAATGACTTAATATACAGTCGTCCCTTCACATTCGCGGGGGTTCCGTTCCGCGGACCCCCGCGAATGTGAAGAATCCGCGAATAACTACTCCCCTCCCCCTCCCTCCCCAGGCCTTCGCGGGGCCTTCCTAGGCCCCACGGAGGTCTCCCCGGCCCTCCCTCCCACCCTCCCTCCCCAGGCCTTCGCGGGGCCTTCCTAGGCCCCACGGAGGTCTCCCCGGCCCTCCCTCCCTCCCTCCCCAGGCCTTCGCGGGGCCTTGCTAGGCCCTGCGGAGGTCTCCCCGGCCCTTACCCCTCCCTCCCCAGGCCTTTGCGGGGCCTTGCTAGGCCCCGCGGAGGTCTCCCCTGCCCTCCCTCCCTCCCTCCCCAGGCCTTTGCGGGGCCTTGCTAGGCCCCGCGGAGGTCTCCCCTGCCCTCCCTCCCTCCCTCCCCAGGCCTTTGCGGGGCCTTGCTAGGCCCCACGGAGGTCTCCCCTGCCCTTCCTCCCTCCCTCCCCAGGCCTTCGCGGGGCCTTACTAGGCCCCGCGGAGGTCTCCCCGGCCCTCCCTCCCTCCCTCCCCAGGCCTTAGCGGGGCCTTGCTAGGCTCCGTGGAGGTCTCCCCGGCCCTCCCTCCCTCCCTCCCTCCCCAGGCCTTCGCAAGGCCTCCGGAGAGCCTCTGGGGGTCCCGTGAAGGCCTCCCCACCCCTCCCCAGGCCTTCGCGGGGCCTCCGGAGGGCCTCCGGGGGTCCCGCGAAGGCCTCCCCACCCCTCCCCAGGCCTTCATGGGGCCTCCGGAGCGCCTCCGGGGGGCCCGTGGAGGCCTCCCCAGGCCTCCCCGCTCCCTCCCGGTCTTTCACGGGGCCTCTGGAGGCCCCGTGTCGCGGTTTTGGGGGGGCCCGGGGGGGGGCCTCCCAAAACCGCGAATAAGCAAAACCGCGAATGTCAAGTTCGCGAATGTGGAGGGACAACTGTACTTTACATATAATGTCTCTTTGTTTTCCAAGCATAGGACTTTATCTCTACTAATTCTGGGATTCTAGCCAAGCTGGAGCAAGTAAGTTACATTTCAGCTTCTGCTCTGACACAGACATATTTTGCAGACTCAGTCTTTTCTTTTACAGACTCAATATAACAAACTTTTGGGAAATCAATACAGACAGACCTTCTCAGAGCTACTGAAATGTTCCTCCTTAAGGCTGGGCAGGAATACATAGCTGTGGTCTAACTGTAAACTATTGTTAGTGGTCAGTCTTTCCTGCATTTTCTGTATACTGAATAACAATGTGACAGCCCTTACTGTCACAGCCTGTACCATCTTGTTCTTAGAACCTCCAATCACTTGCTGAGGCAAAAAGTCTCATGTGGGACTCCTGCTTTAAACATGTAGTCTCCGTTCAAGTTAGAACCCTGACTGTGCAAGATTTTAGGCTGTGTAGGGATCCTACACACGTACAGATCTTCTGCTCCATTGCATGGAAAACAATGAGACTTAGCAACAAGAATGCATGAGAGGTCATGAATTATGCCAGTGGGTATGAGCCTTCAGTTCTTCCCATTCTTGTAACATCCAAAGAGGGATATAACTGTCAGGATATTGGGACATGCAGTAGATTTATTGTGTAAAGAGTTGAGATATAGCAAACAGTCTGCAGTTTGCAGTACTGTGAGTTAGTGGCAGTTTGCAGAAAGCTAGCAAATGTATCAATATTGATGACCTCTCAGCTCTGGTGCAGAGCTGATTGGAGGAAGTGCTAGGAACTCTGCAGAGCTGGGTGTTTAGTTATTCTTATAGAGCTGAACTGAGTATTGTAGTTCTGTGTTTTACTTCACTGTGTGAAGATGTTTTCTTCTAGTTTTGTAATATACTGTAAATAGTTTTTATTATGTTCAAGTAAAGAACAAAAAGATTTTAGACACAAGCTTGTGTCTGTGTCTATTTACTCTGCTACCACTTACTGCTGCCTGGACCTCTTGATTTGTTCAGAGGCACCCAGTGCGCGCTAACAATAACTAGAGACAAAGAAAAACATGGAGAACAAGTCACAGAGACCTTACCCTAACAGTGACGATATTTGGGTGCTGTGCTTTCAATATGGTGTTGATTTCCCGTAATGATGTAATAGGGAAGCCTTCTTTCTCCTTCTCCATCTTTAGTCGCTTCAGTGCTACAATTTCATCTGGAAAAGAATCCCCAAAGTTATTTCTATATAGCACACATCCTGGCAGCCTTCTCAGTGGCTAATCAAGATAGATCACAATTACTTCCAGTTTACAGATTGGTGAGAGAGAGTTTTGTCATAGAGAGCTAGCCTGGGACTCCCATGGCTGACAGCAGAAGACTCCCAAGTAGACCACTGCAAACAAGAAGTAGCACCCATCCAGATACACCAAACATTCAGAAGCCCAATATCGTTGGATTGTAATGCACATCCTCTCCACTCAGCAAGCACAATCAACGGGGATTATAGCAGTTGTACTTGATCATCTGGGGAACCAACCCTGAAAAAAGCTGGTTTATAATGTTTGGAGAAAATAATGTGCACATCAATATATACTTTTAGCTGATAATTGAAGGAATACATTCTAGGAGTTTAACTAACATGTGCACAGCTGCTAAGCCTCAGCATTATGCCCTCCAGATGTTGTTGGACCTGAACCTCTGGCCACTAACCATGCTGGCCGGGGCTTCTAGAAGTGAAAGCCCCAAACATATGGAAGACCAAAGTTTGCCCTTGGCTATGGTTTCCCAAAAGAATGGGTTCCAATTTTTGTAGGTGAGCTTGGTGGACTTCAAAATATTTTCTGAAAAGGAAAGGCAAACTCAAATGGAGTCTGAACTGCAAAGTTAGTCATAGACTAAAAACGGCAAAGGAAGGCAAAGGACGGAGGAACAATTTCTGCATGGATTACACTAAAAAGACAAAGAAAAGTTTTTTGTTTTGTTTTTTGAGAGAGAGAGAACTACAACAGAGATGGGACCAAATGGACATGTCGTACAGACGCAATTCCAGAACACTGGAGCTGCAAGAAAAGAGGCCCCTGACTTTCTGGACACCAACCTGGCCTCCAAAGAAGACAAGACTTCAAGCGCCTCAGATGCTAAGCTTCCACTGTTGGGGGAACATAATGCATGGGAAGAGATGCTCCATAAGATGAAGACTAATCAGACTGTACTAATGTCACATGTACATTTTAGGAATGGGCCACAGCTCAAGATCAAAGCACTACCTTTGCACGCTGATGATGCCTATTTACTTCTCTAAGTAAGACTGGGAAAAAAATCCTGCCTAAAAGTCAGGAGAGACGCTGCCAGTCAATGAAGACAATATTGATCTGACATGGTAGGAAGCTTCCTGTGTTCATTTCTCATAAGGGAAAGGACATACCTCAATAGTATGCCACCAGCTCTGTGCTCAGACCTCAGATTCAATAACTGCCAACTCCCACTGGAATGGCAGACAGCAGGTCATAGAAAAAACCCTTCTCTGCCTGAGACATTGGAAGAAGTGCTGTCAGTCAGAGTAGACAATCCTAAGCTAGTCTGATTTGGCTGAGGAGAAGGTTTCTAGATTCTTAATGCTGTAAAGAGGCACAACCTGTTTTTTTGTCTTTTGCTCTGTACACCACTCCATATGTTCCTTCCTCAATCCGATTCAAACACTGAAACTCTTCCACACTACGACAGCCCTAGAAAAGGAAAGAAGAGAAAATAAGAAATGCAACATATACATATCTCCTGTCATCCCCCATTTGTTGTGGAGGGTTTGGTCTTTGATATCATCAGCTGGTAAAACCCAGCCCTTGAGGTCCTAGAAATCTACAGCCCCCAATTTCTCCTTCCTCCATCCAGGAGCACAGCACACTTAACTGACTGGGCCTACTTGCAAGACTAAATCATCATCATCCAACCAAAATCTCAACAACAGCTGGCAGGGCCTTTTTTGTGTTGGCACTCTTGGGGCTTTCTGCCCCAAGTCTCCTAGCATGCGCTCTGTCTATACAAGGCAGGCCTAAAGGGATTATCTATTCAGAATCAGGTAAATATGACCAAAGGAGAGAAATGATGTTGTTAAATGGCACGTTGGGAACTTACCATGAAGGTCCATTCTTGCCAAACAAGGAGAGATCCAGGAATGGGTTAACCTCTTCTGCCACTCAGGCAAGGCAAGGAATCACATGATCCAGATTAACACTTTTTCACTGGATCCCTAGCTCCTCCATGCAGTTCCATACAAAAGCCAGAGACAGACTGATATAGAAAAGACACTGACAGAGAAAGGAAAATTTTGCACCATAAGGGTGGAGCTGGATGTCTCCTTCTCCTTGGCAAGAATGGACTTCATGTCTGCCTCTCTCTGCCAGCGGAGAAGAAGCTATCCAGGAATGGGACATACCCAAGCCTCCACATGTGTCAGGAGGGAAAATTACAAACCTTGCATTGTGGGTTAGACCTGTGGAACATAGCCAGGCATGCCAACAAAGAACAATGGCATTGGCCATGGCCTTTGCATTACATTCTGCCACGTGCTTTGCTGTGGTAATCTGCTGAGCTGCCAATTTATGAGTGGAAAAGCAAAGCAAAGAACGCCCCAACAGGTGTTCCATTAAGGAAGCAACCTGATCCCAGAGGAAATGTTGATATGCTCCTCTACAAACCTGACAATTTGCTATTTGGAGGGAGAGATTGCCATGAAATATGTATGCCATGATGTCAATCTTACGCTAGAGATGATGCCATCTCTTTCCAATCTTCTCCTTATTGGCTGGAAAAGTATGGGTCTTCTTGGAAGATCTAGATTGTGTGCCGCTTTGACAATCATTGCATTTGGCTGAGGGTGCCTAAAGAGCATAGTACAATCATCTTCTTGCTCTTGGTATAGATTTCCAATCGTCCTTGAAGTGGAGGAAAGCAAGGCTAGAATCTGCCAGGAGTAGTGCACCACCTTCCAAAGTCCCAGAAGCACAGGGATAGCTCTCAAGAGTAGTATTTTGAGGCTTGACTCTCTTAAAGACTGGGTCCTCAAAAAGTAGCTTGGATTCCTTGATTTGAAGATCTAGGGCCTTAGCCATTCTACAGTTTCTGAGAGTGGAGGAGACCAAAGTTTAATAGTTACAGCCACAGGAAGTCTTAATTCAGAGGTACAAGAGCAAGTAATGATGATCGCTACTGTCAAATAATAGTTGTAGTACAGGTCCCAGCAATAATGGTGGGGATCATGCAAGTACACTGGGTATTTGTCCCAATAATAGGGTGGAGAACACAAACTGTCTCCATGATAATAACGTCTCAAATCCCTATAATAGGATAAAGAGGGAGAAGATTAGGAATGAGATTGAGAATCTTCCCAGGACCAAGACTTACCCCAGAATCAAGATGGGGCAGGAGGTCATGGTTTCCATTAGGGTTCAATGCATTCCAGCACCTCAGGATGTTCTTGGAGTCAAGCCAGGGGCCTTGCAGTACGAGCCAGGCTTTGGAAAGAGAAGATTTGTCAAGAATCTCCCCTTCTGAGTAGGAATTGACAACTTGAACCACATGAGACTGCGCATCCAAATCTGTCGTGATTCTCTCCAGAACTGGGCTCATGAGATGAGGAAACACCAAGGTGGTGAGAATATAAGATAAGGATGGGTGGGGCCCTTGAGTGAAGGGTCCCAATGTTACTGAATTGTGGGGAGCAAGGTTCGGAGGCTGATCCTTATCTTCCTCCTCCTCCTCCTCCTCCTCTTCCTCGGCTCTGCTGAAACTGAAGAGAATAGATGTTTCTCTTTCTGCAGCTGTTTCTCTAGAGACCTGCCAGGCATAAATGGAACCTATCTAGGTTTTTTTAGTCCTGGAAGAAGGCTTAGCAGCCTCTTTCAGTGTCAAAACTGACAGTGCTGATTTGTCCTCCAAAAAGGCTTGAGGAGGGGATGAAGGGGCCTGGCTCACCAAATGCTCTGGCTGCCCCTCCATGGTCATAGATGAGCGTGAGCAGATAGCCACTGAAGCTGTATGAAGCAGTTTATTCTGGGCTACAAGGGTCACAGTCTGGAGGAACCCTTTCCATTGAACAGCCTTAAGATGGGAAGCTCTGTTACACTTTGCTTGCTGTGTAAAAGATCTGGCAAAATGGACATGAATCAACTGCATGGTCCTAACCCAGGCAGAGAAGACAATGCATACGACTGTCCAAAACTGGGGTCTTTATCCCTAGACACTTCTTGAAGAAAGTCTTTGGGATCATAAGCCCCTGGACAGAGAAAAGACAAACTGATGAAATGCCAAAATACCGAGAATTCCTAACAATTCTTCCACAAAGGAACTGGGTTTCAGAGGAAACACACAACTTATATGTGTGCAGGCAAAGGGGACGGACTGCTGTCAAAATGCAGCTCTAGAAGCTTCTAAAGATCTCCGTGCAGGTGTAGAATGACCTGTATGTGTGAGTCACAGAGACCACAAAGAAGAAGTCCCACATCTAAACTCCACGCTCCTGGATCCAGAGTCAATTGACTCAGGAAGTGTGTCTCCCTGTTTAGGTCACCACGTATGTACTGAACTGTGATGGACTGGTGTTCTTCTCCGCCCAAGACAGGAGTAGATAAGCCTCCTTGTAGAGGGACTTGGAGTGAGGTTCCACCTGCCTTATTAGGTAAGATTTGGCTGCCTGGATTTGACAAGCAAATGGGAATTGGTGACGACATGTTGGAAGTGAAGTAGCCCCAACCTGACAGCCCAGAGATCCAACCAGCTGATGCTGTGTCTTTGTTTGGTGAGACCTTATGCCCCTTGAGCTGGGAATCCCTGACTAAGAGCCCCCAACCCAAGATGGGCATCTGTGAGGATTTTCCCTTTTTTGTTTTTCTAAAGGTAGCAACCAAAGAAATAGAGAGAAAAATAAGAAACATGAGCAGCCATGAAACAGCAGAGGAGCTCCCACAATCTGTTGTGGGTGAAGGAAATGTGAAAAAAGCTGTCTGGAGGCGCTAAAGGTCCAATGAAAAAGCTTTATTCTAGATTGCATGATTCCTTGCCTTGCCTAGATGGAAGAAGAAGTTAGCCCATCGCTGGATGGCTCCTTCTCTGTGGATAGAGAATTGTAACTGCACCTACCTGCAGTTTTAAAAAAAGGGATGGGCATTACTCAGCAATTCAAATGCTGGTTGGATCACAGCTCCCAACATTCCTCACTATGGGCTACCTCAGCTAAAACTACTGGGGCTTACAGTCTAACACATTCACACCTCTATTTCAGGTAGAATCTTAGGCAGATTACCTAAGCTTCCATATGACTCCCATCTGTTATTAGGTGACTGGTCGAGCTGACAGGTCTAGCAAATTGAGAGAGCACTATTTAAAATTTCTACAAACCTCCAAAGTGTTGCCGAGTGGGAAATCAAAATGGCAGCTTCCAACCCTTCCCTGGGAGCTGCCCAACAACCACAAATCACTACTGCCTGTTGTCAAGTAACCCTGCCAAAGGGTGGAGAAGGCAAACTTTCAAACCTGGATGTAGCCCTGATTAATCTAAGTTTGCTGCCACTGACACAGGACACGAGAAAAGAAAACTTCTTAAAATATTTGTGTTAAATAGCCTGTTCCCCAAAAGGAAACTATGGAAGAGCAAGAGAGCATGTTCCTCTCTGGCTCTCATATATACCTCATTCTCTGAGTTCCTTAGAAGAATTAAGTTCACACTGCCCCTCCCCTTAGATTTATTTACAGCATTTATTTAATGTCTCTTGGTTCACCATGGCAACAAACAGGTAAAAACACCTTTAAAACATTCAATAAACACTAAAAACCAATTAAAACACTCAAGGATTTTCTTTAAAAATAACTCTTTTTTAAAAAAGCTTTTAAAAAAGAAATACAGCTGTCCCTTTATATTCGCTGGGGTTTGGTTCCAGGACTCCACGTGGATACAAAAATCCATGAATACTAAAGTCCCATTATAGGCAATGGCATAGCAAAATGGTGTCCCTTATATAACATGGCAAAATCAAGGTTTGCTTTTTGGATTATTTTTTAAAGAATATTTTAAAGCCATGAATACTTAAATCCGTGGATACCAAATCCATGGATATGGAGGGACAACTGTAGTTCTAAAACCAATATTTAAAGACAACCAGAGCAGACATCCTTAACTTTAAGATCCAAAGGCCAAGCAAAACAGAAGAGTCTTCACTGCTCACCTGAAACTCAAAAGGGATGGATGACCTCTTTTGGGAGAGAGTTCCAGAGTCAGGGTGCTGCTATTTCTTTCTTTATTGAAGTTATACCCCGCCTGTCTGCCAAGATGGGATGCACAGAAAAAGCTCTGTCACGTGAACCCACCAGTCTAGCCTCATGGGTTGGCAGGGAGATGTAACAGGGCCTCTGTACCCTTTAAACCCACCCTTTAGGGGGTCAAATGCCTACAAGCAAAGTATGCACACCCAATCTTTCATACCAAAACAGGAGAAGACAGTATTGGCACAGCATAGCCACTCTCATTTTGGAAAATTTTAAACCATGGAAGTTTTAAAACAGGGATCCAAGATGCTTCCCCTCACCTGAAGGGCAGGGAGATATTTGGGCAGCTCTTGCTTCAGCTCTACAGGCGATGACACAGGTGAATCGGGAAGATAATCACCCTCTGTCATTGTGTTGGACTGTGGGGTCCCATCTCCAGGTTCTTCCTCCTCTCCTTCACTCCCAGCAGAATCCCGATCAAACCTTGACTCTGTAACTTCAAAGGTTAGAATCACATTGTGGAAGCCAGCAGCTGCTTGGGAATCCTTTGCTAAAGCTTACAAGCAAGGCACCAAAAGTCATGGCCAGTATTTGATATTCAGTGCCTCTAACCAGAAAAGCTCCATCTCTATGATATGGTTATTAGTTGTCCCAACCTCTATAAATGTATTTTAAAAAGTGCCTATCACCACACTTTGGGGAAGCAAGGTTTGAAAGTGTTATATACACTAAGTAAAGTGGCATTTCTCCTTTTGTCATCCCAAAGTAGTCGGACCTCCTGTCCTTTTTTTATGCTTAGTGGTTGCTACATAATACAGTTGTCCCTTCACATTCGCTGGGGTTTGGTTCCAGGATCCCCCGTGGATACCCAAATCCGTGAATACTCGTCCCATTATATGCAATGGCATTGCAAAATGGTGTCCCTTATAGAAGATGGCAAAATCAAGGTTTGCTTTTTGGATTATTATTTTTTTAAGAATATTTTCAAGCTGTGAATACTTAAATCCATGAATGCCAAATCTTGAATGTGGAGGGACAACTGTAGCTTTAAGAGATAAAAAGGAAGGTTTCACGGTTGAGTTTCATTTTTTTCAAAACAACCTCCCCCCCCTCTGCAAAAAAAAACCCATATCCAAGCCTATGATTATGGAGACCTCTATGGAGGAGGTAATCTGCTTTTATAGCACTGTTTGCTATAGCTGGAAGAATGGCTGCTGCTGTAGTTGCTCTGATGCCCCAGGTGGGCCAGAACAGACAGGCAGAACAGTCACCAGTCTAGCTTCTCTGAAGTAAGGAAGGTAGATATTGGCTGTTGAACGCAAGGTGTAAAACTCTCTGTTGCTTTTCTGTAATTAAAGACATGTTATGCATAAGGAGGCAGTGTGGTTATAATGTTGCAGTCCCCATCATAAACAGCCCGAGTAGTACAAAATAGTACAAAGCGGGCTAGCCATAAAGATTCTGTACAACGCAGTCTCATACGTAGATATAAATCCAAAGATCATGACTGAGGTGTCATGAGTTTTAATGGCTGTTAGACACAAATCCTAATTTTCAGCAGTTTTGTTCTTACAGGTTGGATCTAGAGGCACTGTGAGCAGGGGAGCTTCTAACAATTTAGCACAAGATCCTGGCCTGAGAAAAGAGGACTGAAATACACTCATGCATTGCTATCACAAGAAGATGTCTTGTGACCATGAGCATGTACAGTAAGATCCCCCTCCCTTATCCGCGGGACCCTATCCACGGTTTCAGTTACCCGTGGTCGCCACTACCAAAGTGTTTGTGGGCATTTCTATGTTCTCCAGTGTGATATTATGGTATGCTTGGGCTGGAGGTTGACCAGAAGTTGTTGTGCAAGCATCTTTTGAGAAAGCAGAAAGGAAAGAGATGAAAGGAAAGAGAAGAAATTTGGGAGCGGATTGGTTTCCTCATCCTCTGCCAAGCTACAGGTGGGCAGGGGAGGGGGGACTCTTCCCAGCCACAGGAAACAATAATATAGGGCTCTCTACATTTTGGGGTATCTGTGGAATGTCCTAGAATGTACTCCCTGCACTACCACCAGAGTTTCTTCTAACAGCATATATCTGGATGCAATCTGTCGTCTCTGGACTGTGAATAAGTCAAAAAGAAAATTTAAACCCCCAGATACCTGGAATTCTCAATACATTCTTCATAAAACCTTCAAAAACCCAATGGTTTGAGACTCACTAAGTAATGGAATCACCTTCGTGAGGTATAATATACAGTAGCACCCCGCATCCGCTGATTTGCCATCCACAGTTTCAATTATCCGCGGTTTCAGTTTCAGCATAGCTACTATAGACTTCCTAGAAAATGTGTCCTCTCTAGCCATTTTCTAGGTCCTCCAAGGCAACTCTATGGTATTTTAAACTGGAAGTCCCATTATTTTCAATGTCATTCACTATTATCTGTGGTTCTCGTTATCCGCAGTGGTGCCCGGAACCAATCCCCCACAGATACAGGGTTCCTACTGTATGTAATAAGGAGATGGAGGGTGCATTGAATTATACAGAGCCAAATTCAGCATTTGTTATCTTACCAACTGGAATGTGGTCTCCATTCTCCCTCTCCTCCTCTTCACTCATTTCATCTTCACTCACCTCTTCTGTAAGACAAATGGAAATAAAGAGCTTCACAGAAAGCAATTTTCAAAATAAAACCAAAAGCTATCCTACATGTAGCAAGTCTGAACTACAAGCTTGTGGACTGTGGGCAGTGATGACAGGATTATATTTCTGGATGCTTCCATGGAAAGCAAATTGTCCCATCTGATAATCTAGCATGATAGGAGAGAGATATTCACAAGCTTTCAACATGCAAGGACTGTGCAAATTGTCTGCATGCAGAATGTTTGTTTTAAATATCAGAACATTCAAAAATAAGCTTCAATCCTATTCACATTTACTCAGAAATAAGCTCAGCTGAATAAAACTGAACTTTTTAAAAAGGAATTTTTATTTTAGGAATTTAGCTCAAATCATCCTCTGCTAGGTTTGCTTCTCTTTCTATCCCATCTATCTAAAACTAGACTGGCTTGAAGTTTTAGAAGACAGTCAGACAGTCATAGAATCATAGAATTGCAGAGTTGGAAGAGACCACGAGGGCCATCCAGTCCAACCCCCTGCCACGCAGGAAATCTTGATCAAAGCATCCCCAACAGATGGCCATCCAGCCTCTGTTTAAAGACCTCCAAGGAAGGAGACCCCACCACGCTCCAAGGGAGTGTGTTCCACTGACAAACAGCTCTGACTGTCAAAAAGTTCCTCCTCATGTTGAGGTGGGATCTCTGTTCCTGGAGCTTGCACCCGTTGCTCCGTGTTCCAGTCTCTGGAGCAGCAGAAAACAAACTTGCTCCATCCTCAGCGTGACATCCCTTCAAATACTTAAACAGGGCTATCATATCGCTTCTTAACCGTCTTTTTTCCAGGCTAAACATACCCAGCTCCCTAAGTCTCTCCTCATAAGGCATCGTTTCCAGACCTTTCACCATTTTAGTTCCCCTTCTCTGGACACGCTCCAATTTGTCAATATCCTTTCTGAATTGTGGTGCCCAGAACTGGACACAGTATTCTAAGTGAGGTCTGACCAAGGCAGAATAGAGTGGCACTATTACTTCCCTTGATCTAGACACTATACTTCTATTGATACAGCCCAAAATCGTATTGGCCTTTTTAGCTGCCGCATCACACTGTTGGCTCATGTTCAACTTGTGGTCTACTAGGACTCCTAGATCCCTTTCGCACGTAGTCTCATTCAGCCAGGTCTCTCCCATCCTATATTTATGCATTTCATTTTTCTGCCCTAAATGCAGTACTTTACATTTCTCCGTATTGAATTTCATTTTGTTAGCTTTGGCCCAGCTCTCCAGTCTATCCAGGTCATTCTGAATTTTGATCCTGTCCTCTAGGGTATTAGCTACTCCTCCCAATTTGGTGTCATCTGCAAATTTGATAAATATGCCCCTAATTCCCTCATCCAAGTCATTGATAAAGATGTTGAATAGCACTGGGCCCAGGACAGAACCCTGTGGCACCCCACTGGTCACATCTTTCCAAGATAAAGAGGAGCCATTGCTGAGCACCCTTTGGGTTCGGCCGGTCAACCAATTACAAATCCATTGAACAGTTAACTTGTCTAGCCCACATTTTACAAGCTTGTTTTCAAGAATGTCATGGGGAACCTTGTCAAAGGCCTTACTGAAATCAAGGTATGCGATGTCCACAGCATTCCCTTCATCTACCAAGCTGGTAACTTTATCAAAAAAAGAGATCAGATTAGTCTGGCATGACTTGTTTCTCTGAAACCCATGTTGACTTTTTGTGATTATGGCATTGCCTTCTAAATGTTCCCAGACTCTCTGTTTAATGATCTGCTCAAGAATCTTCCCTGGTATTGATGTCAGACTAACTGGACGATAATTGTTGGGATCCTCTTTTTTCCCCTTTTTGAAGATGGGAACAACGTTTGCCCTCCTCCAGTCTGCTGGGACTTCTCCTGTTCTCCAGGAGTTCTCAAATATTATTGCCAATGGCTCTGAGATTATATTTGCCAGCTCTTTTAATACTCTTGGATGCAGTTCATTTGGTCCTGGAGATTTAAATTCATTTAGATTAAGAAGGTATTCCTGTATTACCTCTTTACTTATTTTGAGCTGGATTTCCCCTATTGTGTCCTCTGTTCCATTATCCTCAAGTTGGTCCTCCTTTTCCTTTTCTGAAAACACTGAGGCAAAGAAGGTATTGAGTAATTCTGCCTTTTCTCTGTCCCCTGTTAGCATTTTGCCATCTTCTCCACGTAGCGGCCCTATCATTTCCTTCTTCCTCCTTTTGCTGCGGACATACCCAAAAAAACCCTTTTTATTGTTCTTAACCTCCCTAGCAAGCCTGAGCTCATTCTGCGCTTTAGCTTTTCTGACTTTACTCCTACACGTGTTCGCTATCTGTTTGAATTCTTCTTTGGTGATTTCCCCCCCTTTCCATTTCCTATACATGTTCCGTTTAAAACTTAGCTCCATTGAAAGTTCTTTAGTCATCCATCCTGGTTTCTTGAGACACCTCCCATTTTTCTTCCTCAATGGTACTGTTTGAAATTGTGCCTTCAGTATCTCCCTTTTGAGAAAGTCCCATCCGTTTTGAGTTCTCTTCTCTTTTAGTATTCCTGACCATGGGATCACCCCCAGTATTTCCCTGAGTTTATTGAAATCAGCTCTCCTAAAGTCAAGAATGCGTGTCTGACTATGCCTGGCTTCTCCTTTCCATTGTATAACAAACTCCAGGAGAACATGATCACTCTCACCTAAGGATCCCACCACTTGCACCCCATTAACCAGGTCATTTCTGTTGGTTAGGATCAGATCTAAAATAGCTGACCCCCTTGTTGCCTCTTCCACCTTTTGGACCATAAAATTGTCTTCCAGGCATGTAAGGAATTTGCCAGACCTTGTAGTTTTGGCTGAGTTAGATTGCCAGCAAATATCAGGATAGTTGAAGTCACCCATCACTACTACATCTCTCCTTTCTGCATGTGTGTTCATCTGTTCTAGAAAGGCAACATCCAATTCCTCCGTCTCTTTTGGGGGTCTGTAGTAGAGTCCCACAATAACATCCCTGTTGTTTCCCTCCCCTTTAATTTTTATCCAGACGCTCTCCACCTGGCTTCCAGTATTGATGTCGTGGATCACTTCACTGGTGTAAATATCCCTGACATATAATGCTATTCCTCCTCCTTTTCTGTTTGGCCTGTTTCTCCTATAAAGGTTATACCCCTCTATTCCTACATTCCAATCATGAGACTCGTCCCACCAGGTTTCAGTAATGCCTATTATATCATATTTGTTTTGTAGTGCGAGGAGTTCAAGTAGTGTGAGGAGTTCGTCTTTGGTTTATGGCAGTCTCTACAACACTGCTTGGATTACTGTTATGCATTCTACATAGGGCTGTCTTTGAAAAGTGCTCAGAAACTTCAGTTGGCCCAAAGAGCAGCAGCCAGGTTGTTAACTGGGGCTGGCTATAGGAAGCACACACCTCCCTAGTTGCAACAGCTCCACTGGCTGCTGGTCTGTTTCCAGGCACAATTCAAAGTGCTGGTTTTGACCTACAAAGCCCTATATGGCTTGGGTCCAGATTATTTGAAGGACAGTATCTCCCTTTATGAGCCCATTAGAGCTCTTTGATCATCCAGAGAGGCCCTTCTCTGTTCCACCGTCTCTGCCTCATTTTGTGGGAACAAGGAAGAGGGCCTTCTTGGCAGCTGCTCCCAGATTTTGGAACTCCCTCCCTAGAGAGGCCAGGATAGCCCTGTCTCCGCTCTCCTTTCACCAACAAGGAAAAACATTCTTGTGCCATCAGGCATTTATGATCTGATGGGGGATGAGCTTGTATGTACTGTGCAATTTGGATTTTAAGGTCTACATATAGTTTTACTGTATTTTAACATTTTAAACTCTTTTTAAAAATTGTATATTTATATTTTTAGTGTTTGTGTATTATTTTAATTTGCATTGTTTTAAACTCATCATTAGCCCCCTTGAGTCTTTATACAGTTGTCCCTCCACATTTGCGAACTCGGCATTCGAGGTTTTGATTATTCGCGGTTTTGGGAGGGCCCCCCCAATACCGTGACACGGGGCCTCCAGAGGCCCCGTGAAAGCCCTGGGAGGGAGTGGGGAGGGCCGGGGAGGCCTCCACGTGGCCTTCGGAGACCCTCCGGAGGCCCCGCGAAGGCCTTGGGGGGAGGGGGGAGGACCGGGGAGGCCTCTACAGGGCCTCCGTAGACCTTCTGGAGGCGCCGCGAAGGCCTTGGGAGGGAGGAGGAGGACTGGGGAGGCCTCCGCGGGGCCTCCGGAGACCCTCCGGAGGCGCCGCAAAGGCCTTGGGAAGGAGGGGGAGGACCGGGAAGGCCTCCGCGGGGCCTCCGGAGACCCCGTTGAGGGCTTGGGCGGGAGGAGGGAGGGCTGGGGAGGCATCCACGGGGCCTCGGGAGGGTCTCCGGAGGCCCTGGGAAGGCCTAGGAAGGGAGTGGGGAGGCAGGGGAAAGCGACTATGGGGCCTCCGGAGGCCCCATGGTCGCTTTTGCGGGGGAGGGGGCAAACAATATTCATGGATTTTTCACATTCGCGGGGGTCCGTGGAACGTAACCCCCGCGAATGTGAAGGGACGACTGTATTGGGAGAAAGGTGGATGATGATGATGATATATTGATAGCTCCCTCCTTCCTAATGTTCAGAGTGTGAATGCCAGCTCCCCGAAATGACATTGTCCATACACAAGAGGACAGTATCAGGAGGCTGCGGAAAGTTTGCAGAAGTAAAAAAAAAAAGTCCTTAGAATCCAACTCCCTTTGCAAGGGAGACGTCTCACCACAAGTGGCCCAATGAATTTAAGTAGGCATGGGATATTGACTGATTGTTGGGAGAAAGAACCCAAAAATACTGAAGGAATGGAGTGGCTGTAATCTAAAATAGACAACACTCCATGCTGCAACATTTTGCTACAGGTTCCACTTGCTATTATTCTAGTACCACTAACAATAACTAATCTTGACTATTACTAACTACTAACACAACAGAGCAAAGTTGCTATTTTTTCAGCAGGGAAATAAATGTTAGCATTGACCACTTACCAGCTGACTGCTCAGACACTTCTTCAGAGTTGCTTCCTGTCTCTTCTTCCTCCTCTTCTTCTTCCTCCTCCTCCTCTTCTGACTCTTCACTACTTGACTCCTCCTCCTCTTCCTCTTCCTCCTCCTCCTCCTCTTCTGAACCAGATCCTGATTCCCCTACAGCAGCAATGAGGATCTTTACTGGGGTGGGGCAGGGGCTGGATGAACCCACAGAGACCAACACACACCCTAACCACTCCACCAACTGGGTGACATCAGGACCCATGACCTCTGAAGGCAATAAATGCTTAACCTAGGGAGTTAGCATGGTTGCACACAGGAAAAGTCAGGAAAAGTCCAGCCAGGAAAAGTCCTCAGGCTGCCCTTAGCATGGCGCTGGCTGCAGGAGGGCCCTTACAGCCAGCACTGGGTCCCTGCATAGTAATGCCACATTCCTGACCAAGGTACATCTGCAGGAGTGCACGGTTGGCACTCGCATGCTCCAGGCCTTCCCTTGTTGTCAGGTGCAGGGGAGCCAAAGCACAAAGATGGGGAGGGGAGTCCTCACTATTAACCTCTGATCCCAGTTAGGAAAGTGAGTAAGGAATCTCCCTGCAGCAGCAGCAGCAGGGGCTTGAAGAAAGTTGGACCCTGTGGAGGCCTCCCGCCTCGCCTTTCACCTTGCAGAAATCAGTAGCACACATCCTCCAGTGGCCCAAGCACAGGACTCGCTCAGCAAAGGACCACAATTTTTTCCACGCCAGTGACAGCTACCTGATGACGTTTCCGCCGAGCTGGTTTTTCTCTCACTGTCGCTAATGTCCTGTAGATCTGAAAGCGGGTCCCTCTCTTCTGGCTTTTCCTCTTTCACTACAAAAGGGAGTGGGAGAGAAATTCCATTTCTCAAATGTGCTCAGGAACAACTGTAATACTGTTACTGTATATGGATTGTTATATTGCTGAACGTAACTCTTGTTTAACAATAGCACTTACACATCCACACTGCTTTATAGCGCTAGGCACTCTCTAAGTGGTTTACAATGTGTTAGCTAATTGCCCCCAACAAGCTGGGTACTCCTTTTACTGACCTACAGAAGGATGGAAGGCTGAGTCAACCTTGGAGCCTTGTAGGACAGAACTCACAACGTTGTGGCTGCAGTACTGGCATTTAACCACTGTGCCACCAGCGTCAGCTAAGTTAGCATGCACACGGCTGTGATGTAATTTCCCCCCTTATCCAAATATGTTGAGCTTGGAGAAGAGAAGATGAGAAGTGATCTATGACAGACATCCTCAAGCATCTGAAGGGTCATTATGTCAAAGATGGACTGAGCTTCTTTTCTGCTGCTCCAAAGGGTAGGAACTGAACCAAAGGATGCAAATTATAGGGAAGGAGATTCCAACTGAACATCTGGAACATCAGTTTTCTGCTGCTCTAGAGACTGGAACAGGGAGCAATGGATGCAAGCTCCAGGAACAGAGATTCCACCTCAACATTAGGAGAAACTTTTTGACAGTAAGAGCTGTTAGGCAGTGGAACACACTCCCTCGGAGCGTGGTGGGGTCTCCTTCCTTGGAGGTCTTTAAACAGAGGCTGGATGGCCATTTGTCGGGGATGCTTTGATCAAGATTTCCTGCGTGGCAGGGGGGTTGGACTGGATGGCCCTTGTGGTCTCTTCCAACTCTACAATTCTATGATTCTATCAGGAAGAACTTCCCAATCACCAGACCTGTTCAATAGTGGAACAGAATAGCTCAGAAGATGGTAGACTCTCCTTCATCAGTGATTTTTAAACAGGAGTTGGATCTCCATCTCTGAGTCATGGATTTCCTGCATCAGCAGGGAATTAGACTAGATCACACTTCCAACTTTACAGTTCTATGATTCTATGAACATTTCTGTTCCACTATTTTGGGTCTAGGATTGAACTTCTGAAATATTTATATAAAACATAAACATTTACATAGCATCCTTTTGAAAGTTCTGTTTACTAAACACAAATCAAACAGATATCCTAAACTCAATTTCAATTGGTTTTAAGGCAATGGCAAATTTCCCAGGGAACTGCATCATCATTCAGAAACAGAAATCAACTCGGCAAATTCCAAAGGAATGCTTCACAGTGTTATTTTTTTTTATTTGGCTTGTAATAATGTTGGGACAAGCATTTGAAAACAACAATAATTGGGAAGGCAGGGACTGTGGCCAAAACTCCTCCCAATTTTGACTTATTTAGGGTGGTAGTGGAGAGGCAGTTTGGTGTTGTGGTTCAAGTGTTGGGCTAGGACTCTGAGAGACCTGGGTTTGAATCCACACTCAGAACACTTGGAAGTCACACTCTCATAGCCTCAGAGGAAAGCAATGGCAAAACCCCTCTGAACAAATGTTGCCAAGAAAACCCTGTGACAGGTGTAAGTCAGTACAGAAAAAACAACAAAGTAGAGAGATCACCAGAATGCTACAAAGCATTCCTGAGCAGGTTGCCGCTCTTCTGGTTTCCCAGAAACCCCTGTTCTGATGGAAACAGGGGCCCACACTTCCCCTAAATGCCCTCCAGAATACAATATTCTGAAAACTGAACTGCTAGCTGCTAGCTTGACTGAGTTTTCAAAACTGTTGGCAAATTTCACCTGCTCTTCCACCAAGAAGGTGCAATGGTTGTACATTTCAGACCAGAACTTCAGATTCTAAACAGCTTAACTGTACTGTACTGTATGGTGTTATCCCATGGTACAAAGCAGGCATGGTGGTCATGTGCCAGGTGGTGGGGAGAATGGGGGGATTTTTTTTTACCCCTGCAGAGTGCCAATGGGGATTGATCAAAAATAAATGAGAATCAGAAGTTGCTTCTGGCTTCATTTTGGGGTGATGTTTAACAGTTTAACAGTTTTTTTTAGTTGTGGATTTGGGTGGTGATTTCGCTACTTGTCAGTCCTAGAGCCCTCTACGATTGATGTTCTCTTTCATTTGAGGACATTTCCCCTCACACACAAAAAAGGGGGAGCTGGAGGGCCACACAAAAATTCCTGGGGGTTCACATCTAGCCTGTAACCCACAGTTTCCCCACTCTAATATAGAGCCAGGGAAACACCAAACATTACATCATAGAATCATAGACTTGGAAGAGACCACGAGGGCCATTCAGTCCAACCCCATTCTGCCATGCAGGAATACACAATCAAAGCATTCCCGACAGATGGCCATCCAGCCTCTGTTTAAAATCCTCCAAAGGAGGAGACTCCACCACACCATGAGGCAGTGTATTCCACTTCTGAACAGCTCATACTATCAGGATTTTCTTCCTAATGTTTCGGTGGAATCTCTTTTTCCTGTAGTTTGAACCCATTGCTCCGTGTCCTTGTCTCTGGAGCAGCAGAAAACAAGCTTGCCCCATCCTCAGTATGACATCTCTTCAAATATTTAAACAAGGCTATCAGGTCACCTCTCAACCTTCTCATCTCCAGACTAAACATGCCCAGCTTCCTATGCCACTCCTCACAGGGCATCATGGCTTCCAGACCTCCCAGCATCCTGGTTGCCCTCCTCTGGACACGTTCCAGCTTCTCAATATCCTTCCTAAATTGTGGTGCCCACAACTGGATACAGTCAGACAAGGCTTTCCTTAAAATTCCCTCTTTCAAATATATTTGAAAGCTGTCTTGAATGTTTATTTGAAATCACTAATAAAAATGAAATTGGGAAAAAAATCTTCTTTCATAGAATGGCAGAAGGATGGTTCCAATGCCTATACATGGGCTCACAGCTGTTAGTGCAAGATTTGCTAGTGCAAGATGGCACATTATTAATCTGGATTTTGGTTATCTGGAATTCATAGCTGGCAGAAGATGTATGTATCACCATCTTTCCAAGGGATTCCAATTCCTTCCAGGCACAATTACAGAATGTAAATGCTACCTGTTTTTCTGATTTCTCCTTGTTCAAGCTTTTCCCTCTGTTGTCGCAGAGGACTGCGGCTCCAAATCCTGATTTTCTCCCCATATTCTTCTCTTATTGTTCTATGATGTGCTGAAACTGAGAAACAGAAGGAAGTTTACTTTGTGAGTAGTAAACTAAAGGTTCACTTTTCTCCCATTCATCATTGGTTTCATACAAACAACAGAGTTCTACTGAGATGAGAATCCTTCCTTGCACATGAGAGCACAGCAATATTAAGCCATTCCATTTTCAAGCCTTCTTCATGGAAGAAAAGTTATTTGGTAAGCTGGCAAATAAGGCTGGAAACACAACACTACAGTTGTTGTCCAGGATTCTGGCAACTCCATACTCTTCCCACTATCAATGACTGTCCTTTTTAGTTTTGTGGCTGCTAAGCACACTCTGTTCTCACTAGGTTATTTTGGGGGTACTCCCTGAAACCATTTTTGTAGTACAGCAAACCTCAGGTTCTCCAAGGTCTCCTGATATCATCTTCTTTGTGTGCACATGATGCCACTGTGGTTACTTTATTTATTTATTTATTTATTTATTAGCAGCATTGATAGCCCACCTGTTCTCCAACTGGATTAAGGTGGCATACATGGCTCTCTTTCGGCCTCACCTTACTCTCAACAACCATCACCCCTGTGAAGCAGGCCAGGTTGAGAGAAAGTGGCTGGCCCAAAGCCAGTCAGTGAGTTACATGAGGACTTAATGAACATGGGAAAGCCATACCACAAGCAGCCTGAAATCTGACAGAATGTTTCTCCCTGAATGAGCCTGCCTGGACCATGAGATCCTAAGGAGAGGCCCTTCTTCCAGTCCAACCACCTTCATAGATTCAGTTGATGGGAACATGAGACAGGGCCTTCTCGACTGCTGTCCTTCAACTTTGGAACTTCCTCCCTCATGAGGCTGGAATAGCTGTCCTTCCACCTGCCTGCAAAGGCTTATTTATTCAGACGGCCTTTTAGAACTGAAGGCTTTTAAGGAAATGGCTATACTGAGGGTGCTATAATGCTCTAAAGTGTGCTAACATTTTTTAAAAAAAATTAAGTGTTTTGTTTTAAATTGTTTAAATATGGTTAATAGTTTAATTCTGTTTTCATGTTACTTTGTTAAGTTTTAATTGTATTGCAATCATTTTAATTTGTAAGCCACCTTGATACAAATCCCACCAATTTTTTTTCCCACCGATTGGGAAAAAAGCAGGATATAAATACAGATGATAACAACCATTGTGGAAATAAGAGGGAATACTATTAAGGGGAGGGAGTTTTTTTAAGCCATACCTTATAAAACAATTATTACCATCCAACATAATCTTACTCTATTTTTTTTTTAAAAGTATGTATTTTGGTATTGACTGATGATACTGATGGCACACGTCTACAGCAAAGATATCCAGAGTCTATGATGATTCCCGGGTCTTAAAACTCACTGAGTTCCTAGTACTGCCCCCTTTACCTTCAACCTCAGTACTGCCTGAAGGTATGAAAAAGCACAATACTGAACGCAATACAAAATAGGCCTTGTGTCAAAAACTAGAGTTTACAGCACGTTAGGGGTCATTTAGACTTCAACACCTTGGCTATGCAGCACTTCACTTTAATCATACCTTTCTGGCAAACCTCTAAAATAAAATACAGTATGAAGTGGCATTCAGAGACACCCCCCACCCCAAGAATTAACTCTCGTTTTGTAGAAGGGTATGGAAGACAGGAATGGCACCCTTTAGGACAGGGGCTGGCAGGCCCACACCAATCTCGTTCCTACTGTTGCACTTCCGCAAACAGCACACGCCCCCTTTTCTCTAACCTGGAAGTGAACAGATGGTTATATCTGGTTTCAGGGGAAGGGAAGGTCTGAGTTGTGTGAAATACCACTATATCCTGCTCCTCCGTCAAGGAACACAGGGTGGTGTATGTTGCTCCCTCATCACTCCCTTCTTTTATCCCCACAAACCACCCAATGAAGCAGAGCTAGAGATGGTAACTGGCTCAAAGGCTCTCAGCCAGCATGATGACATTCGATACTCTAACCCAGCCTTCCCCAGGCAGGTCTCCTCTAATTCTCATAACCTCTAATCACTGGGCATGTCAGAGGGCCTGATGTGAGTTGTTGTCCAAATCATCTCAGTGTCACAAGGCTGAGGAAAGCTGCTCTAACCACTGATCCCCTGGTTATGAGACACAGAGGCATAGAACATAAACACAGGAGATGCTCCTGTGACAGTTACAAACAGTAATCATGACCAGAGTCTGGCAGTTACTTTTTCGGACTACATCAACCAGCAGAGCTGGTAAGCGCCCATAGTAACTCTTCCAAGCTCTGGCCAAGAAGGACCACCCTTGACAGGTAAATTCATCTGGACTACAACTCTGCTGTTCATCACCACTTCCTGCCCTGGCTATGGCTCAGGGGAACTGCACTCCAACAACATCTGTAGGGCCACATGTTCCTCACACCATTGAGCTACTTGGACAAGGCACTCTCTTCTTTCAACACTAGAGGGACTCATCTGCCAATGCTCTGCAGGATGTCCATCATCAGCCTGTACTTAACAGTTTACCTGGTCACCAGAGGCAACCAAGAATTCCATGCAGATATGGAGGAGTGACAGAACACTCCATCATTCTTCTGCTAGTCTGCTGGTTTCCATGGAAGCCATGGAAAAAGGAAAGTTTCTCTACAGCAAGACTAATTTTTTTTTTTACAGCTGAGAACTACTGAGGGCTTATTTACAAATTGCTATAAATTACAGTTGGCCCTCCACATATGTTGGGGTTAAGGAATGCAGGACCCCACGAAAGTGGAAAAAATATAAATATCTCTAGCCCCCTCCCCCCCCAAACCATATTTAATACACACAAAAAGTACAATATGCGGATTCAACCCACCACGGATGACTTCAAGGCAACAGGGTTCCTTCACAAGGCAGAAGCAGGAAGCTGGCAGGACTTGGCGCCTTGGTTGCTGCCCTATGCCATTTTTATTAGGGGCTCACCACATGTTTGCAGTCTCTCTCTGTCTTGTGAGAATTGCAGTGCCTATTAAAAATGGCATAGGGAGGCAGCAAAGAATCCATGAATAATCATATCCGCCAAAGTTTAAACCTGCAAATGTGGAAGGCTGACTGTAACTATAAAATAGTCACATACACACACACCAATGCAGTGTTACTCAAAAAGTAAGGCATCTGTCACCCCCGCCATTCTGCTCCCAGAAACTTACTCTCTCGTCTGGCTTCCCGTTCTTTACGCCTTTCCTCTGCTCGCCTCTCCCGTTCTTTTATTTCCCGCTGCTCTTTCTGCTGTTCTCTCATTTTTCTCTCTCGCTCCCGCTTCCGCTCAAGCTGCTCCAGGCGATCCCTAGGGAGGGTTCATTTGCCTATGTTATTTTTTTTTAATCATTGCTCTGTTTGTGATTTTGAGCATCTGATGTTTTAGTACTATCTCTCTAAACTTGATGATTTGTGGCATTCATTTATTTACTTGTGTTTCAGCGTGTGAAACAGCTGCTACAAGTATTTGTGCACAGACCAGGGTTTTCTACAGAGAGACTTTGCTTATCAGTGTTAACAGAAGAGGGGAGACAAACAGCTCATATTTTTAAAAGGCTGTGTCATGTAAATACAATTTCAACGTTTAAAAAAATACTTTCCAATAAGTTGCAAGATTGGTTTGACTTGCAACTTGTGAAGAGTGTGGACATTGCTGTTTGAGAGGCTGTCAGAAGTTTTCTCAAACTTACGATTTTAACAACAGTACTGATAATAACAGCATTTAGATGATCTAGTTTAATAAGCTGACATATGAATGAATATTTTGCCCAAGCACACAGCCCTTTGCCTCCTTCTTTGAGGGAGGAAACAAACTAGGTTTGGTTCCATTAACCATGGTTTCAACTAAAGATGTTTTCCCATTTTGTCTGAACACGAACAGGTGCAGATCCAACAAGCTAAGCATATGATTTCACCCATGGACTACACACTGAATCACAGAACACAAAGCATATTATTAAGGAAGTAAGCACTTCTAAAATGGCTACAATGTCTAGAATTTCTAACAAGACACAGATGGAGCATGCAAGTGAGACTTAATTTTCTAAATATTTTTATTGTCTATTAATCTAACACAGACATTAAATAATGAAAATCTAAGAAAATACAATCACCCTGAATCCCACCCTGTGTCTGAACCAAGAAACTACTTAGCAGCTTCAGAAAATGTTAGGACATTAAACCACGGTTTAAAGTTGGCTTAATATTCTAGGCTGTTCCAAAGCTAATAACCATAGTTACCAGGATAGGTTGAACTAGAAACTATGTCTAAATCCAATTGTTAGCCTCCAATTTTCCTCTTGATTTTATGTCCATATTATTTGTATTAATTTACTTTTATACTATTGTTTTAACCTTGTTATAGCAATATTTAATTAATTTTAAAATTTTGTTTGTGGTTGTAGATTGTGCGCAGTTGGCAGATCCTTATGTTTATTTTGGATTGTTGTTTTTCTCCTATGTAAAGCCTATGGCGCTATATAAATAAATGTAATAATTATAACAATAATTATTATTATTAGAGTAGACCCACTCAATCAGTGGAATTTACATAAATGTTTGACTTACCAAGTTCCCAATGATTCAATGGCCTAGTCTAGCTAGGACAACTGAATTTCAGTTTAATGTTTAATTAGAACTTTCCCAGCATAATGGCATGTTTTGCAAAGGGAGAACAAAAAAGGTGGCACATGTGTGGAAAATATACATTCATATCTCAGCTTAATAAGCAGAGATAACAATTGTCCACACTCACCCCGTGTAATAAAACCTCTGGGGTTGGGTTTGTCCATGGGATGCTTGAGCTAAAGGGTTCTGTGTGATTTTAGCACCTGCTTGAAATGTTGCTTAATGAGTTGATAGGAACTAGAGATCTTTGTATCAGATATCTTTCAGGGAGAGGTCACAGCTCAGTAGCAGAGCACCTGCTTGGCACATAGAAAATGCCAGGTTCAGTTCCTGGCCCTCCAGTTAATAAAGAACCAGGTGGCAGATGCTGGAACAGACCTGGAGAACTACTAACAGCCAGAGTAAACAAACCTGGGTTAGATGGACAAAGCGTGGCAGATAGTAGTTTCTCTGATATTCACTGAAATGAGACGGACCTATGAGTGCTGTTTAGTGCTGAGTTGATCACATTCTGTGAAACTGACAGTCCAGTTCCTACATGGTGAAATCCATCACGCAGAGTCACACGTAGCCAATGCTGCCTTGCAGGAATTCTCACAAGTGCAAGATGTACAGCAGTGTTTCCTAAACTGTGGTCTTCTAGGTGTTTTGGACTTCAGCTCCCAGAATCCCTGATGGCTGAGGCTGCTGGGAAATGAAGTCAAAAACACCTGATGGACTGGAGTTTGGGAACCACTGATGTACAGTAAGTGCTTGAGTGCAGGGCTCTCACCATTTGGTCCTCTATGTTTTGAACATTAATTCCCAGAAACCTCAACTACTGATCATGCTGGCTGGGCTTCTGGGTGTTGAAGTCTAAAACATATTTATTAAGATAGATTATTAAGGGATCTAGGAGTCCTAGTAGACCACAAGTTGAACATGAGCCAACAGTGTGATGCGGCAGCTAAAAAGGCCAATGCAATTTTGGGCTGTATCAATAGAAGTATAGTGTCTAGATCAAGGGAAGTAATAGTGCCACTCTATTCTGCCTTGGTCAGACCTCACTTAGAATACTGTGTCCAGTTCTGGGCACCACAATTCAGAAAGGATATTGACAAATTGGAGTGTGTCCAGAGAAGGGCAACTAAAATGGTGAAAGGTCTGGAAACAATGCCTTATGAGGAGAGACTTAGGGAGCTGGGTATGTTTAGCCTGGAAAAAAGACGGTTTAGAGGCGATATGATAGCCCTGTTTAAGTATTTGAAGGGATGTCACGCTGAGGATGGAGCAGGCTTGTTTTCTGCTGCTCCAGAGACTGGAACACGGAGCAATGGGTGCAAGCTCCAGGAACAGAGATTCCACCTCAACATGAGGAGGAACTTTTTGACAGTAAGAGCTGTTCGGCAGTGGAACATGCTCCCTCAGAGCGTGGTGGGGTCTCCTTCCTTGGAGGTCTTTAAACAGAGGCTGGATGGCCATCTTTCAGGGTGGCTTTGATTGTGATTTCCTGCATGGCAGGGGGTTTGGACTGGATGGCCCTCGTGGTCTCTTCCAACTCTGCAATTCTATGATTCTATGATTCTATGATTCTATATGGAAGACCAAAGGTTGAGAGCTGCTGCTCTAGTGCTCATTCATATCACTAATCATATCCAGTTCTCCTCATTGGGCTACAGCAGCCTTCACTAACCTGGGACTCTGAAGATGTCTTGGATAGCAACTCCAATGCTGGCTGAATGATTATGTGAGATGAATACAACACATCTGAAGAAGACTGGGTCAGAGAATGCTGGGTCACAGGACCCCTACCTTGCTGTCACTTTCCAAATGCACTTGAACCAGATATATTCAAAGGGATTGCTTTCCTAAGAACAGTAGGAGCAGACAAGTGTGGTCCTTCAGTTGTTGTTAGACTGAAATTCCCATTAGGGTTAGCCAGGGGTGGAGGATGCTGGGACCTTCAGGCCAAAAAACATCCAGAGTGCCACAGTTGTCCACTCCTGGATTACTGTTACAAACAACAGGAGAGGTGTATTGCTATCTTGGTTTGGATATGAACTTCTCGAGGCTTCATGCTGGCAACTCTTGGAGACAGGTCATCAGCCCGGATTAATTTCATGTCCTGCTTCAATTCTGCTCTAACCAGACGTTGAAAAATTGGTCCTTTTTGGATGACAACTCCTAGAATTCTCAGCTGGCATGGCTACAAGCCAGGGAGCATTCTTGGAGCCGACGTCCTACTCTTGCTGTAACCTTGTGTGAGTTATCTTATGGCACTTTTGCTTACTTTGTGGTCAAGAATCAATCCCTAGCTTAGCTCCATCCAAATCAATGAACAAGAATTGCTCGAATACTGGCTACTGTTGTCTAATGCATAAAACAAAGCCTGCATTTTAAAAGTGAAGAGGAACAACAAAGAGAGCTTGTTGTTATGGTTGAGAACCAACTGAATACTCAGCCATGTGCCTTGTAATTGGTTTATTTGAAGTACTAGGTCTATCATCAGATTTTCAGTAGTAGGTGCCTTTTTTTCAGATATAGTAGGACAACCTTATCAACTGGGGATTGGTTCCGAGGGGGCTGTAGATACTGAAAACCATGGATAATAGCGAATGCCATTGAAAATAATGGGACTTCTGGTATAAAATACCAGAGTTGCCTTGGAGGACCTAGAAAATGGTTAGAGAGGACACATTTTCTAGGAAGACTCTATGGTAGGTGTGCTGTTTTGTGTCCCATGGATAACTGAATTAATGGATAATGAATCAGTGAATACAGAGGTCCTCTGTACTGAAAGGCAAACTGTCACGTTAACAAGATCTGCCTCCTACTCTAAGAAGAGAAGGCCAACTTCTTCTTTTACTCCCTAACACAGCAGAGACAAAACTGCTTCATAAAACAAGGGTGTACTTTTTATTTTATGCAACATAAGGTGGCTTCGAAAGTCTAACAAAGTGATAAATTTTGAATCCTACAGCGTGTCAGTTGTAGACTCAGGCTTGTAAACAAACAGTCACTTGCCTAGCCACCCAAGGATCTCTTCCAGGCAAGCAAAGTTTAAAAAACAAACATGTTCTTTAAAGCCACAAATGGCTAACAAAGCATTGGTGTGAGTGGGAATATGTGAAAGTTATTCTTGGCAATAGAAAGTAACTTTATCGGACTACAGCTCCGAGACTCCCCACTAGCATGGCCCTGCTGGTCCAAGAGCTGTCATCCCAAAAAGTTTCCTTTTCAAGCTGTTGTTCTGGGCTACTTTTCTGGACTTACAGGCAAACCATTTATACCCTAACTTTTCTCTGTGGGGAAACTCAAAGCAGTCAACACAGGGAGTTTTGGTGTGCACCCATCTGGGGATGAAGGAGACCTGTATCTACTTGCCTTGAACACTGCTACAGCACTGGATACTTGCAGCCCTTTCACTAGCTCAGGAATATACGATCACAATTTGGCTGTGATAATGTCACTAAAGTGAAATCACATTTTAGAATTCCTTACTACTTGGCACCCCACTTACAACCCTCCCACCCATACTTAAACCAGGGACTCAACTGAGCCCATCCTGAGTTCTGAAAAGATAACTCAATAACATCAGCTTAAAAATAGATGTTGCTTCCACTGACCACCATTTTTTCAACTCAGCCAGTTAAACAAAATCTGACTGATTCTCATCTTATTTTGCACAATTCATCCAGATGATGTGAGAGCTATCAAGGTCTTTCACCACACTAGCAGTCCTAACCCATATTCAGGTATGTCCCTACCTTTAAAATTTCACCAAGCATCACCAGTGTACTTTTCTAAGCAAACTTTTATCATCCTAAAGTCTAGAAACCTGCTTACAAAGAAAAGCTGAGATTCCTAAGAAACTAAACTCTGTATACAATAGCATATTTTTCACCTTTCCTTTTCTGGAAGTGCAGCCTGTAAAACATGCTGGTGATAATAACACTGTTCTGTCCAAATCTTCACTTACATTTCAAAACTAGAAACGCACTGGCTTCCACTGTTAAGCAGCTGTCACAGTTCCAGGAACCATATTCACTGATTCCAAACAACTACTTTGGGGCAAGTTACATAAGCACATAACTAAAGGATCTGACTTACAAATGCAATTTCAAGAGAATGTTATTTCGATTAAGTAAAACCCCTCGGGAGTTAGTTCTGGGGAGGAAATTTGGGAGTAGGGTGGGGGGATTTACCTCTCTCTCCGAGAATGCTCCCTAGCCATTTCCCTCCTTTTCTGCCTCTCCCATTCACGGCGGGCCTTATCCTGCTCTTCTCGGTGCCTTTTTCTACGTTCATGCTCGCGTTCCTTCTCTTTCACCCTAGCATGCTTCCCTAATAATAAAAATACAAAGAAAAGGCCAAACTGTTACCCCCCTCCCAAATAGCATTCAGAGTCTTAGGAAAAACGATCAAAGGGGGTGGGGGATAGACCCATCTCTCACAACCTACAGATTGTGGCCATGGCAGCTAAACAGAATCACAGACTGAGGGGGTAACTCTGTGGACACCAAGGAGTGAAATCAGACAAAGGCGGTCACTTTTGCACCCTACCTGGGAGTACCCACTGGCAGCTGCTGGAAACGGGATGATGGAGCTGTGGAGCTGTGGTCTGGCCCAGCAGGGACCTTCTCTCTTAGTACACTTGTGCTCTGACAGCTCACCCATGCAGCAGAGCTAAGGAAATTTACTTCTAAGGACTGAAACTTCCAGTACCCCTGCCAGCATGGCATCTTGGGCATTCTGAGAGTTGTAGTTCATACGTCTAGTCTGCAGTTAGTGAGGACCATCTCCTTACCAGATAGCAAGGAATGGCAACAATGAATGGCCACTAATCCCACACTCTGCTTTAGGAGTTAAGAGCTTCCAGGAAATATCTGCATGGGCTGGTTGCTGCTGGGGAAAAGGTCCTAGGCTCTTTGGATTGACAAAGCAGGACAATATGTATTAAGTGGTGTCTCAAACCACAACTTGTATTCAGTGACAGCACCTCCTGGAATGGCCAGGGAACATTCCCTGACTGCAACTCTGGATGGTCCCTGACAGTCAGCTTAGATAAGAAAGAGATTAGAAGACAAACGGTCTGACTTAGTTGTGTGGAACCTCCCTTATGTTAAAAAGTGTGGACTCCACACAGAACTTGGGGATTGCTCAAATACTTATCAGGTGCCCCTCAAAGAGATGCATAATCTCTCTGGTAAGCCTTCCTAGAACAATGGTTTGCAACCTTTGGCTCTCCAGATGTTTTGGACTTCAGCCTCGCAAACACCCTAACCACTGGCCATGCTGATTGGGATTTCTGGAAGTTAAAGTCCCAAACATCCTGCTAACCCTGCACTGTGAAGCACAGGGAAGCTGTGAAAGGTTCTCTACCAGGACAGAGGTTGGCTAACATTCCATCTTGGTAGATTTTATTATTTTTAATAATGCCTTCTATTAGAACTAGAAACCCAGGGTCCAACTATGTGCTTTAAATAAATAATTTCTTTAAAAGAACAAACATTCATGGTATTGTAATTGTTTTTGCATAATTAAAGCATGTTAAAAGTGGTAGGTAGCCATGTTAGTCAGGGAGGGAATCCAAAAACAACAGTAGCAATGCCTTTATGAAGACGAACTAAAATAACAAAAGGCAAGCCAACTCTTAGTTCACGAGGACTCTTCTTCAGATAAGATGTTTGGCAACAAACCTAAGAACAAAACATAAATTGATCTAGGCAAGGGAGATGTTGTTGCTGAGTAGAATGAAGTGGTCCAATTTTACAGGTTACAATAGTCTTTACAGTGGAACAGCAAGGTATCATGGGAGCTAAACAATTTCAATATTGTGAAGAACCACCGGACAGTATAATCGCTTCCAAAAGTGCAAAATACCACCTTGGAAGATGGTGGATTCTCTTCTGTAAGAGGTTTTAAAACTTAGGCTTCTGACACACTGCAGAAATAATGCAGTTTGATACCACTTTAACTATCATGCCCCCATTCCTATGGAATCCTGGGACTTAATAGTTTGCTGTGGCACCAGAGCTCTCTGACAGAGGCTAAATAGCTCATAAAACTACAAATCCCAGAATTCCACAGCATTGAGCCATGGCAGTTAAAGTAGTGTTAAACTGCATTATTTCTGCAGTGTGTCGGCAGCCTTAGATTGGGAGGCCACTATTGGGGATACCGTAGCAACCAATTCCCTGTGCTAGCACTGGACTAGATGATCTTTGCGACCCCTTCCAAATTCCACAACGTCAGAAGGTTTAACAATGATGTGTACAAACAGCTTTAAGGCTGTGCCCAAAGTGGCAGGTAGAAAGAAGCAATGCCAGCAGTTACTGTAAAAGCCCAGCTTGATGAAGATCTCCGTTACCCTCAAAATTTACCCACTTCTTTGTGACACTGTTGCTAGCCAGAACACAGGGGCTACTACGGATACATGTTAAACACCCCTGAGTCTGCATTCTTGCTTGAGACTGTAAGACGTTCCTTAGTGGGTCAGACAAGATTAATCCAGTCTGGTATTCTTTAAATGAATCTCAGTGGCAAGCAGGCACTAGGTAGTAAAACAGAAATTATTCAGAGTTCTGAACAATGGATCCTTTTCCTGGTTTTGTTTTAAAAGGCAGCCTCCATTCTTGGGCAGCAAAAGTGAGGTCAATGAGACCCACCCTCCCACATGACACAAGGATACCTCCTAAACCATGCTGATAAACTAACATGGAAAGGATCAATGGAAGAGAAAACATTTGGCACAAAAAGGACAACCCCCAGCTGACCTTATTATTGTATGATGGGTTAGGGAGAATAATTCCGTTCTCCAAATATTGCTGTTACTGCCTACAGGACAAGCCTTTAGTAGACACCAAGGAGAGAATGACCAGCCAGGTACCTTCTGCTGAGTGACTGCGATGCCGACGCTTTTCTTTCCTCTTCTCATCCTTCCGATGATGGGCCTTCTCTTTTCGTGACATTTGCTGTGGGGGTTTAATAGCCAGGGAGTCATCCTCCTCTCCCCTACAGAGCACAGAACAATGGGGGGGGGGACAGGAAAGGACTGTGAGGAATGAGACAACCACTATTTCTTCATCAAGGAGGGTAAAAACCCAGACATCAGGGAAGAATTCCAATGGGTTCTCCTCATTCCCATAATAAATTCCCCACCCCTAAGTGAAATCATAGAATCATAGAGTCGGAAGAGACCACAAGGGCCATCCAGTCCAAACCCCTGCCATGCAGGAATACACAATCAAATCATTCCCAACAGATGGCCAGTGGGATAGAAAAGGTATTGGTTAGCTGGATGGGGATCCAGGTTTGTACCCTCCCTTTAGAAAGTCCGAATCAATCACATGAGGGTGCCAAAGACTCTCCAGGTTTCAACTAGACACTAAATAATTCCTTAGATTTAACAGCATAAGCCAACATAGGGAATGTGGGGCCCTTTATATGTTGTTGGGACTGAAAATCCCATCATTCCTAGCCAGCATAGGCAACAGAGAGAGACCATGGGAATGGCAACACAACATTGTATGTTCTCCATCCCTAATAATAATATAAATTCTCAGAAATCAGTAGCCCCAAACATTTGTACTAGTCCACCTGGCTCACTATTAACCATTTGTGGCCTGCTGAGAGCCCCAAAAGAGAAGTCACAAGAAAAGGAATAGAATCATAGAATAGTGTCATAGAGTTGGAAGAGACCACAAGGGCCACCCAGTCCCACCTCATTCTACCATACAGGAATACACAGTCAAACCATTCGTGACAGATGGCCATCCAGCCTCTGTTTAAAAACCTCCAAAGAAGGAGACTCCACCACATTCCCAGGCAGTGTATTCCACTTCCAAACAGTTCTTACTGTCAGGAAGTTCTTCCTAATGTTTAGGTGGAATCTCTTTTCCTGGAGTTTGAACCCATTGCTCCATGTCCTAGTCTCTGGAGCAGCAGAAAACAAGCTTGCTCCATCCTCAGTATGACACCCCTTCAAATATTTAAACATGGCTATCATTTCACCTCTCAACCTTCTCTTCTCCAGACTAAACATACCCAGCTCCCTAAGCCACTCCTCATAGGGCATCATGGCTTCCAGACCTCCCACCATCCTGGTCGCCCTCCTCTGGACACGTTCCAGCTTCTCAATAAGAGCCATTATTTTTTAACAAACAAAGAACGCCATGCCAAACTGAACTGGAAGCAAAGACTTTTAAAAAATGCATGTGAGCATACACAGGCGAGCAACCCACCAGCAGAGTTAGCAGGGGTTACTCTGGCTTTTTGATTTCATTAAGCATACTCCACTGGCCCACAGAGGAAGAGATGGGACAGTGGCGTCCACCCTGTTAGCTCTGAATGGCTTCCATGCCAGATGGCCACTGCAAGAGCAATGCAAATTTAAGAACTGGTGGCCAAATTCATTTTCTACCCCACCTAACTTCCCGACTCCTTTGTGACATTTAGCTGCAGGCAGGGTCTGGTGACATTCCTATCTGTTGGGCATCTTGCTCGGAACTGTCATTAACACCATAAGAAAGATTAAAATCCCAGCCAACCCCAGTAGCTGGTCACTTACCGGTCTTCCATTGAATCCTCCCTCCGATAAGGTGAATTCCTGATAGTTATCTCCATGCGGTGATCTCTCAATTCTCCCTCTTCAAGGGAATCACGCTTTGAGTCCCGATCATCAGACTAAGATGGATTGTGGAGGAAAACACATTCATTTAAGCTATTTGGAAACTGCACTCCTATAAGACTACCTTACTCCTGCCTACTGGAGCAGGTGGGAGGAACAACATCCGAAGGATGTTCCTCCCTTCACTGCAGGGAAAACCACAACCATGATCATTTAGGGTAAACCTTTTTTTTACAAGAGTTTTGTTCTGTGAAAATATTTTAGGGGAGTTCAGAGAAGTGGGCAGTGCCATGGAATAAGATGGCACACACAGGTCTCACCCCACCGTGGTTGCGCGGACACAGGACAATATACCAATGTGGCATGCAAAAACAATAATGAACTGTAGCAACCTTGAGTTTATTCCCCTTATATCGCTTCCTACTGTGCAACCAGAAGCTTTAACTTCTATGTTTGCCTAATCATTTGTTCTGTCCACTGACCAGACAAACTGTGGCTAATACTAGTCATTTTTTTTGTTTAATTTTACACAAAGTAACTTCAATATATGGCTTTGAGAGTTTAATAAACAAACACATGTACATCTAATGTCCAATATCTGGACAAACAATGGGCCTAGGAGGATGTCCAGTGGCGAGACACATGAGTTTGTATTCTCACTGCAGAAAGCTGTCCACATTTGGAACTTGTCATGCAGCACAATCCGTATGTTACAAACTCTGCAGCAAGGTCCACTGAGTTCAATGAGCCTTAATACTGGTAAGTGTGTACAGGACTGTTTCTTTCATCAAAGGGGCCAAAATAAAGAAGTATACACATGGGGTGTTCCATTTATTTCACTCTTCTTTAATGCAGACAATTGTCAGTCTCATATATATATAGTTTCATACAAACTGAGAACTTTAATAGTCTGGATTCTTTATTCTCAACTGGTGAAACTGAATTTGTGTCAATGAAAAGCAATGCTATCCTAGTAGTATGGGTAGATGTCCAATTTCACTAATAAAATAAAAGTAATATTTTGGGGATGCTCAGTTGAGTGTAAATACATTTGTTTCAAAAAAGAGCTTAACAAAGCAGCCAGTTCTGCAAGGACTGCTGTAAAGTGACAAGCTCACTTTACAGTTGAATAGCACTATGTTTAACAAGAACAGCCTGTAACTTTGTAATGGATTGGGGCACATCTCCACTACCTGACCACTTCTAGTTTTCAGGAAAAGTGCTTAGGATGATCATGATATCGAATTGCATAAACAGGTACATGTAAAAACTATATTGAAATTTAAGAAAAACAAGGAATGTTTTCCTTTGCATGGAGAGGAAAGTCGAGACTAGGGAGAATTATAAGTTGCACAAAGCCATCACCAGATGTGGGGCTCACCTCATGGCACACAGAAGCACAACAGATCATGCTAGCCTGATCCTGTGCATATCATATTTTGGGCATATCATGAGACAACATGACTCAATGGAAAAAATAATCATCCCTGGTAAAGATAATCATCCCTGTGAAGTACAGTTGTCCCTTCATATTCACTGGGTTTGGTTCCAGGACCCCCAGTGGATACCAAAATCCATGAATACTCAAGTCCCATTATATGCAATGGCAGAGCACAATGGTGTCCCGTATAATAGTAATTATTATTATTATTATTATTTCTATCCCGCCCCTCTGCAATGCAATCGGGGTGGCTTACATCATAAAAATCCCATAATTACATTAATACCCTAACCCACCCACCCCTTAAAACAATATTAAGTTAACAGATTAAAAATGTACAATAATTAAAAAGAGAAGAAAAATGAAATAATCCAGTGGCCGCTTAAGGGAAAAGGCAGCCAAATCTTCAGGCCGGGATAGCTATTCAGGAAAGGCCTGCTGGAAAAGATCCGTCTTGACAGCTTTTTTGAAGCTGTCTAAGGTGGTAATAAGACGGATCTCGTCCGGCAGGCCATTCCATAATCTGGGAGCGGCAGCAGAGAAGGCCCTCTGGGAGGTCACCGACAGCCTTGTTTTCATAGGTTGTAACAGATTCCTCCCAGAGGACCGAAGTGCGCGGGGAGGGTCGTACGGGAGGAGGCGGTCCCAGAGGTAAGTTGGACCCAAGCCACGTAGGGCTTTAAAGGTCATAACCAACACCTTGTACTGTGCCCGGAAACTAATAGGCAGCCAGTGGAGAGCTTTTAACACAGGTGTTATATGCTCACTTCTGGAAACGCCAGAAATCAACCTGGCTGCCATAAGATGACAAAATCAAGATCTTATATAAGATGACAAAATCAAGGTTTGCTTTTTGGATTATTCTTTTTTTTAGAATATTTTTAAGCCGTGAATACTTAAATCCGTGGATACCAAATCCATGGATACGGTGGGACAACTGTAGTAGGAAAAGTGGGAGACCACATTACACGTGGACAGACTCAATAAAGGAAGGCACTGGCATGAATTTGCAGGGCCCAAACAGGGCCATTGATGACAGAGTGTCTTGGAGGTCTCTCCATAAGTCAAAGCTGACATAATGGCAATTAACAACAAGAAAAGTGCCATTAACCTCTACAGGGCTTACTTCCAGGCCAAGGAGCACAGGACTGAAGACAGGAATGTAAGAGGAAGCCTTGCCTTAATGACAGAGAGGGAGGGGACAAGGGGGGGGGAATGAAAATACTCATAATGTTCCTTATAGCCACTGCCTTTAAAGAGGCAAGCTTACATTTTTGAGGCGCTTTGGGTCTCCTTTCTCTTCTTGCTCTTTCCGGCGTTTTTTCTCCTGAAGAATTTCATCTAATGTTTTCACTTTCCAAGACTCCTTTTCATCACCCATTTGCGTTTAAAAAGGCACTAGGAAAAAAAATAACTCCCAGATGAGACTATTATTATTTCACATCATGGGTCACAATCAATCATACTTGCTTTACATTTAAGTGAGCCTGATCCCAACAAGTACATGGAAATTACAGCCAACTCAAAACAAAGCAATCAAATCATTAGCTGGCCTATATCATAAAAACTTCAACCCTGCTTACTGATTGTTAGGGACACAGGAAATGGCTTCAGTCCACTGGTCCAGGTAGCCCAATATCATCTACTGATGGACAGTGGGTCTTCACCTGCTTCCTAATCCCTGGTTTAACTGGAGATTTAACATAGTTCCAAGCTATGTCTTGTTCCTGGTTATCTTCAACTGGTGGGTGACAACCACAAGTGAGTCAAGTCAGAAGCTGACCACCCTTTTCTATTATGTTTAGACTGTTTTTTTAGAATAGTGCAGTGCAGGAAGTCCTGCTAGAGCATCCACAGCAGGTAGCTGTCCAGTCTCTTTTTAAGGACGTCCAGAGAAAAAGACCCCACCACCTCTCCAGGTAATTGGTTCCACTGCTGAACTGCTCTTACTGCCCTAATGTTCAATCACAATCTACCCTTCTGTAACTTAACTTTTAGACCTGTTCCTATCCTCTGGGGCAGCAGAGGACAGGCCGCCCCCTCCTCTCTGTGACAGCCCTTGAGATATTTAAAGAGAGTGATCATGTCACCCCTCACTTTTCTCTTCACCAGACTGAACATGCCAAACTCCCTCAATCTTTCCTCACAAGTTTTGTTCTCTATATCTCTTATCATCTTTGTTGCCCTTCTCTGAACCTGCTCCAGTTTGTCTATATCCTTCTTAAAATAAGGTTCCCAGAATTCAATACCAGATGAGCCTTGACTAACACAGAATATACTGGGCCCATTACTTCCTTTGACTTGGAAACTTTGACTTGGAAACTGTGGTTCTATTAATGCAGGCAAAAATATTATTTGCCTTCTTTGCTACAGCATCACACTGCTGGCTCATGTTCAACTTGATCAACAATAATCCCAAGGTCCTTTTTGCATGTAACACTACTAAGCATGTATCCCCCCTAATCCTATACCTTTACATTAGTTTTATGTGGCCTAAATGTAAAACTTTGCATTTGTCTCCATTAAATTTCATTCTACTAGCTGTAGCTAGAAGTAACATATGCCGTTATCTTATACCACTCCTCCAACATGCTTCATGGCGGGGAGACCAAGTTCTGCCACTTCCTTGGGAAAGGAAGCCCAGTCAGGCTTTACTCCTGAGTAAACACACTCGGGATTGAGGTGTGGGCCCCCGAGGCAGGCACGAGAAACCCAATCCAGCAGCATGTATGGGGTTTGGCTGAACAGCCTGGAGGAAGGCGGGGACCCTTTACTCATTAGTAAACCCGTGTGGACCTGCCCGGCGGTATGCTTTGGACCTGCAGCTGGTGGAAGCTTTCCACGTTTCCGCTTCATGTGTGCTGATTGGCCAGCCAATGGAGAGCTTTAATTGGTTGGGAAGTTTCCTAAGTGGCCAATCAGCACACTGGGAATGGCAACATACCCAAGAGAATTATATAGGTAGATTCGTTTCAGCCCAATTTTCTAGTTTATCAAAGTCGTTTTGAATTCTAATCCTATCTTCCAAGCTATTACCTCCAAGTTTTGTATCCTCCACAAACCTGATAAGGATTCCCTTCACCCCCATCATCTAAACCATTGATAAAAATGTTGAAGAGTTGTGGCCTCAGGATAGAACCCTGTGGCACGCTGTTTGAGACTATCCTACAGTTTGAAGTGCAGCCACTGATGACAACTCTTTGGACATGATTTCCAACCAATTTTGGATCCATCTGATAGTGTTCCCATGTATTTAATCAGCTCATCAAAATATCATGGAGGAACATTATCAAAAACTTTGCTTACATCCAGATAAATAACCTCTGTAGCATTCCAGTGTTCCAATGAAAAGAAGCTATAAGATTAGTTTGGCAGGATTTGTTCCTGACAATCCCAAACTGGCTCCTACTGATCACTGCGTTGTTATCCAGATACTTACATATAGACTACTTTCTAATCTATTCTAAAAAAAATTTCATAGTATTCAGGTCAGGCTGACTAGCCTTTACCACCCTGGATCTTCTTTTTTGGACCCTTTTTGAAGAGGAACAATACTTGCTCTTCTCCGGTCCTCTGGCACCTGACCCGTTCTCCAAGATTTCTCAAAAATGATGACAAAGTTCAGTGAAAACATCAGCAAGCTCCTCGAGTAGTGTGGGATGAGGTTTGTCTGGTCCTGTACATTCGAACTCATGAAATCCATGGCCTGCGTGCAACTGCATGTATGTTTAGCCTGGAGAAGCAAAGAGGTGACATGATAGCTGTGTTTAAATATTTGAAGGGATGTCATGCTGAGGATGGAGCAAGCTTGTTTTCTGCTGCTCCAGAGACTAGGACATGGAGCAATGGACTCAAACTACAGGACAAGAGTTTCCACCTAAACATTAGGAAGAACTTCCTGACAGTAAGAGCTGTTTGACCGTGGAATATGCTTCTGCCTCAGAGTGTGGTGAAGTCTCATTCTTTGGAGGCTTTTAAACAGAGGCTGGATGGCCATCTGTCGGGAGTGCTTTGATTGTGTATTCCTGCACAGCAGGGGGGTGGACTGGATGGCCCTTGTGGTCTCTTCCAACTCTACGATTCTATGAACCCTGGTAGAGTTCAGTGAGGCCCTTGAGATAATGAATGGCTATCCCAACTCCAATCCTAAGATTTTTGGCCAAAAAAATAAATAAAATAAATAAAAATCCAGCAACTCTGGGAAGATTTCTCTTTTGGCCTTACACACCACTATGAAACTACAAAAATACCTCCTAAAAGGCAACTGGGAGTGCCCTAATGTCAGTTCCAATTGTTCAAAACAGCAGCATGCCATCACTGTATACAAATGGGGGTCAGCCTTGATTGATGGCTCTACTGTTTGGAGGCTTAATGTGGGTGTTTTTGTTTCTTTTTGGCTGTCTGCTTTCCCTGAGCACATGGTCTAAGAGGACAGAGCTGCTGCTGAGTCACTAAGTCACTAAGTTCAGGGGAAGATCTAGAGCTATTAAATTTAAACAGCCACTACCTTAGTCTTTGGAACTCAGCAAACAGGAAAAGAAAAACAGGCACTTTTGTGGGCATTTCATGGAGGACTTTAAGGGGGAAGGCCTAGACAGTTGTGCCACTATGTATGTAGGATGATGAACAAGGATGGTGACAGTTATTTCAGGGATCTGCAATATCTGAGCCATGTTTATTTTCTTGCAAGAGAATCCCCCATGTTGTACCTGAAGGAAGTGCAAGATGGCTGCCCTGTTGGAGAAGGTGCAACAGCTTCAGGCTGGGGTATCTACACTGACTTATCAAGAAGGATGAAGCTTTTTTGGAAAGAGTGGAGCAGACTCTTCTGAAACGACAAGAAATGGGAGATTCTTCTAGGGAGGGCAACAACTCCAAAACATAGGATAAAGATGCTCAGAGGAACAGATGCACAGAAGCAGAACTATCATGAATATGCTTCAAGTTTGGAGCTACGCAACCAATTCCAAGCTCTCCTCTTAATTGGTGATTATGAGGCACAAGAAAAGGCACACAAACCTCTCATCTCTGAAATCATGGACGGAACCTTGGTGGATTCTACGGATGGAAGTCCTCCCATCAATTCCCAGAGGAAGAAGAGATTTGTGGTGGTAGTAGGTGATCCCCCTCATGTGAGAAACAGAAGCAGTGTTGTGTGGGACTGATAAGAAGTCTCAAAAAGTATGCGGTCTCCCGGGCAAAGATTTATGATGTAACAGAAAAGCTGTCAAGATCCATCAAGCCCACTGATCATTGCCCCTTCCTTCTGATTCCTGCTGGAACAAATGATATGGCAAGATGTAGCCTTCAACATATTGCATGAAACTATAAGGCTAAGGTGAGGAAGCTAGAAGACCTTGAAGCTCAGGTTGCTATTTCATTACTCTACCTTGTTGAAGGATGTGGTCCAGGAAAAGCGAGGAGAATACTAGAAGCGGACAAGAGGCTGCAGAGATGGCACCAAAAGAAAGAGTTGACTTCTTGGACCATGGTCTGCACTTTCATAAACAAGATATTCTGGCAAGAGATGGGTTTCAGATGGAAACAATGTATTTGTTAGGAGTCAGATGGGCTTTAAACTGAGTTACATGGAGGATGGAGATAGTATGCCACAGGATATGGGGACACCAAGTTCTAGGGACAACAGCCTTAACAATACAGGGGGAAGTGGGCCAATACAAGAGCCTAACAGTGAACAGGAAAAAACCCAACAAGGAATCAACTGGAGAGAATGACCCATGGTCTGAGATTTCTTTATACAAATGTACAGAGCAAGGGAAATAAACAAGATGAACCTGAACTCTTAAAAATATGAAGGCAAATACAATTTTAATAGGTATCACTGAAACCTGGTGGGATGAGTCTCAAGATTGGAATGTAATAATGGAAGGATATAACCTATTCCAAAGAAACAGGCCAAACAGGAAAGGAGGAGGAGGAGCATTATATGTAGTGTATCTTGATTTCAGTAAGGCTTTTGATAAGGTCTCCCATTATATACTTGCAAAAAAAGTTGGCAACCTGTGGGCTAGACAAGGCAACTGTTAGGTGGATTTGTAATTGGTTGACTGACTGAACCCAAAGGATAGTTACCAATGGCTCCTCTGCATCTTGGAGAGAAGTGACTAGTGGGGTTCCACAGGATTCTGTTCTGGGCCCAGTGCTGTTCAACATCTTTATCAATGACTTGGATGAGGGAATAGAGGGTATGCATATCAAGTTTGCAGATGACACCAAATCAGGAGGGGTAGCTAATACCTCAGAGGACAGGATCAGAATCCAAAATGACCTCAACAGATTAGAAAACAGGACCAATATTAAAAAAATGAATGTCAACAGGGAGACATATGGATACTGCACTTGGGCAATAAAAATGAAACGCACAGATATAGGATGGGTGACACCTGGCTTGATGGCAGTACATGTGAAAGGGATCCAGGAGTCTTAGTGGACCACAAGCTGAACATGAGTCAGCAGTGTGATGCAGCAGCTAAAAAAGCCAATGTGATTCTAGGCTGCATTAATAGGAGTATAGTCTCTAGATCAAGGAAAGTAATAGTGTCACTCTATTCTGCTTTGGTCAGACCTCACCTGGAATAATGGGTCCAGTTCTGGGCATCACAATTCAGGAAGGATATTGAGAACCTGGAACGTGTCCTGAGGAGAGTGACCAGGATGGTGGGAGGTCTGGAAGCCATGCCCTATGGGGAACAGCTTAGGGAGCTGGGCATGTTTAGTCTGGAGAAGAGAAGGTCGAGAGGGGACATGATATCCATGTTTAAATATTTGAAGGGCTGTCATACTGAGGATGGAGCAAGCTTGTTTTCTGCTGCTCCAGAGACTAGGACGCAGAGCAATGGGATCAAACTACAGGGAAAGAGATTCCACGTAAACATTAGGAAGAACTTCCTGACAGTAAGAGGAAGTGAATTGCAATCCACAAAGATCATGTTAAAATAAATTGACTAGATGTCAAGGTGCCAAAAGGCCACCACCCCTGCCACCTTCTTTCCCTACCATTTATACCGAAACAGACTGGCAAAGCTATCTTTAATCCCAGCAGGCAACTGGATGCATGTGGAAAGATTAGCCTACCCTCACTTTTTGCCTCTCACCAATATTCAAGGATATACTACCACAGATCCTGAAGGTTCTATTTTGCTAAGGAAGCTAATGAACCTAGTTGACACACCCCCTCATTTACAAGTTCTAAGCCATTTTCTAAACAATCTTAACTACAGTAGTACTCATTGTCTTATCTCATGGCAATTCTGCACAACATAACATTACTTGTTTTGTATTATCTGCTTCCCGAAATGGAAAACTGTAGCATAAAAATAACTACCATGTAAATGATAAAATGACAAAAATGATAAAATCAGACAACTTAAATTACATACGCCACTATGCTCATTGAAGGAAGGCTAGAAGACTAGAATAAACGTTATGTAGGAGTAACTAATGTTATGTAGGAGTAATGTTATGTAGGAGTAACTGAAAATTGCGCCATAACATTTGTTAAATAAAACACAAATCCCAGTCTCATTAATTAAACTTTTTGAACCTCACAGATTAACAGAAAACAACAGATTAAGACCAATGAGACACAGGTTCAAATTCCCATGTAGCCATCAAGCTTTCTGGGTGACTTTAGGTCATCCACAGGCTCTCATAGTAGCCTACCTCTTACAACTACAGTTGTCCCTCCATATCCACGGATTTGGTATCCACAGATTTAAGTATTCATGGCTTGAAAATATTCTTAAAAAGATAATAACCCCAAAAGCAAACCTTGATTTTGCCATTTTCTATAAGGGACACCATTTTGCTCTGCTACTGCATATAATGGGACTTGAGTATTCACGGATTTTGATATCAACGGGGGTGGGGGGGAAATCCTGGAACCAAAACCCAGCGAATATGAAGGGACAACTGTATTTTGAGGGTTTAAAAGTTATTAGCAGCAGCAAAACGTACAGGAACAATTTTTAAAGTATAAAACTGTGGGGAAATTTCTTATAGATCCTTAGACAGATGCAATTAATCACTCAGAGCAGTGGTTCTTAACCTGTGGTCCAGGGACCCCCAGGGGACGGGATGTCCTCACGCCAGGACAGCTGCTTGGCCCCCCTCCTCCCTGCAGTGGACTGGTCATGTGATAGGAACCAAGTCAAAGGCTGGCTGGCTTGGCCTGTGCATTGCTGTTCAATCCGCTCCAACCACAGACTTGCAGGACGAAGCAGGAGAAAAGTCTCCCTCCACCTCTAGTGCCTCTGAGGGAAGGGAGAATGGATGGTGCAACTGTACAGTATTATTATTATTATTATTACCAGGTATTATTATTAGGGTTTTAAATCTTGAATTATGCCTCTGGAGTCTGCAGTAGCAAAAGATATTTAAAGGCGGTCCCTGGTGTAATTGTATTATTATTAGGTATATTGTTACTATTACTATTATTATTACTGTTTAAAAGCTTGAATTAAGGCTTGAGGGTCCACAGCACCAAAATATATTTAAAGGGGGTCCCTGGTAAAAAAAAGGTCAAGACATGGCAGGGGGTTGGACTGGATGGCCCTCGTGGTCTCTTCCAACTCTGCAATTCTATGATTCTATGATTCTAAGACCCACTGACTCAGAGCATAAAAAGAGGAGTTTGCACCGTCTTTAAGTGCTAAAAATAAAAATAAAATAAAAAATAAAATGTCAAAATCCCTCTGATCAGAGCCGCTGAAAGTGGGAGCCCAAACCTCTCGCTCTGGCCTGCCTGTGGTGCCTGGGACTGTCTGTCTCTCACACAAGGATGGATGCTGGTGATGGAGGGGAGGCCTCCCACGCCAGCCCTCCAAGGTAGGCCACCCCACTCCCCGCCCGCCCAGCCCCCCATAACCACCTCGCTCACCTTGGACAACGACTACAGCGAAGCCCAGCCCCCCATAACCACCGCGGATAAGTGAAACCACCCCCTCCATCCTTTCCCACCTTCCTCCTGGCCTCGGCCACCGTCGCCTCCGCCGCTCCACTCGCCGCAGTCTCTCCAAGCACCCGGAAGCTCTGCGCGCACGATACGCACGACTTCCGGCACTGGAGTTTGACGTCACTCGTGAGGAGAGGCAATTCCCTCCCTCCCTCCGCTCGTTGGCGCTGGAAGTGGGCGGAGAACACGGGGAGCCCATAGACTTATAAGCGTTAGGATTCGCGTAGCCTGCCGTACTTCCGAGTTTCTTTCACTCTTTAGGTCTTTTTTTTTCTCCCGCCAAAAAAATTAGGAGAGCTGTTCATCGATATCAATGGAAAATGTCCATGGACTGACTTATATTATTGAATACCAATGATATTATTATCATTAATATATATATTATAAGGTATTATTATTATTATTATTATTTTAAATCCTGAGTTAAGTCTTGGGGGATATATATATAGAGAGAGAGACAGAGAGAGAGAGAATAAATATATAGTATATATATCTGTGTGTGTGTATGAGAGAGAGAGAGTATATATATATATATAGTGTGTGTGTGTGTGTGTGTGTGTGTGCGTGTAATACAACTTGGGTATATTTCCGCCTCCGGTGAGCTGATTGGCCACTTAGGAAACATACCCAACCAATCCCCTCCCTCCTCTCCCTCCCTCAGCCAATCACCGCCCACATGCAAATTCCCTCACTACCTCACAATCCACTCCTGCCACTCAATCTGCATCTACACCCCAGCCTCACAAGGGCCCCTCCCTCCTCTCACTCCCTCAGACACTCACCAGTCATGGGCAACTACATGTTATTTAGGTTTTAAGAAAATCAACAGCAAATGCACTGCAAAAATGTTAATCTAAAAATGCCAACCTTAGCATGCTGAAAGAATTACATGCATACTTATAGAGCTTTGCTAGTACCATTGATTGAAAGAAGCATTAATTCTAGCTTTTATTTTACATTTGATTGATATAGTGTTCACTCCATTAGTTATTAGAAAGGGCTCTGAAAGAGCATCGCCATATCTGACTTGACTGTGCTGTCCCTCGTGTAGCAAGATAATCAATTTAAGGAATTTGGGGGGACATCCTCGTCTTTCCAGGATCTGCCACATACATTTTCTACTCACAGTGTCGAAGGCTTTGGTGAGGTCAACAAATCACAGATTAGCAAAGGCATATACAGTCGTCCCTTCACATTCGCGGGGGTTCCGTTCCGCGGACCCCCGTGAATGTGAAAAATCCGCAAATAGCTACACCCCTCCCCCTCCCTCCCCAGGCCTTCGCGGGGCCTTCCTAGGCCCCGCGGAGGCCTCACCGGCCCTCCCTCCCACCCTCCCCGGGCCTTCGCGGGGCCTTCCTGGGCCCCGCGGAGGCCTCACCGGCCCTCCCTCCCACCCTCCCCGGGCCTTCGCGGGGCCTTCCTAGGCCCCGCGGAGGCCTCACCGGCCCTCCCTCCCACCCTCCCCGGGCCTTCGCGGGGCCTTCCTTGGCCCCGCGGAGGCCTCACCGGCCCTCCCTCCCCAGGCCTTCGCGGGGCCTTCCTTGGCCCCGCGGAGGCCTCACCGGCCCTCCCTCCCACCCTCCCCAGGCCTTCGCGGGGCCTTCCTAGGCCCCGCGGAGGCCTCACCGGCTCTCCCTCCCACCCTCCCCAGGCCTTCGCGGGGCCTTCCTAGGCCCCGCGGAGGTCTCACCGGCCCTCCCTCCCACCCTCCCCAGGCCTTCGCGGGGCCTTCCTAGGCCCCGCGGAGGCCTCACCGGCCCTCCCTCCCACCCTCCCCAGGCCTTCGCGGGGCCTCCGGAGGGCCTCCGGGCGTCCCGCGAAGGCCTCCCCACCCCTCCCCAGGTCTTTCACGGGGCCTCTGGAGGCCCCGTGTCGCGGTTTTGGGGGGGCCCCGGGGGGGCCCTCCCAAAACCGCGAATAACCGAAACCGCGAATGTCAAGTTCGCGAATGTGGAGGGACAACTGTAGTGCATTTGGGAAGACTTTACAAAAGAGTCTGGAGTAATAAACACCTGAGGCGAAGCACAAAAATCAGTGTGTATAGAGCCATTGTACTGTCTATTCTCCTTTATGGGTCTGAAACATGGGTCACCTATTGCCACCACCTACGACTCCTCGAACGCTTTCATCAGCGCTGTTTATGCACAATCCTAAATATACACTGGACTGACTATGTGACGAATGTTGCTGTCCTTGAGCAAGCAGGGATCACCAGCATCGAGGCCATATTGAGAACACAGCTGCGCTGGGCAGGGCACGTTTCTAGGATGGAGGACCATCGCCTCCCAAAAATAGTACTCTATGGTGAACTCGTCACAGGTCAGCGTAAGAGGGGCGCTCCAAAAAAGCGATACAAGGACTCCCTGAAGCAACATCTCAGGCTCGGCCAAATTGATCACCAACAATGGTCCGCCCTGGCCTCACATCGGGAGGCATGGAGACGCACTATCCACAATGCTGCAGCCTTATTTGAGAACTCATGCCGAACAAGTCTTGAAGAGAAACGAAAATGCAGAAAGAATCACAACCCAGAAACATCATCCAAGGAGACCTTCTGCTGTGCTTTCTGCAACTGGACTTGTTTATCTCGGATTGGCCTTTTTAGTCATCAGCGCACTTGCAGAAAGCGCAGGATGTGTCCTTCCTGAATCTTCATTTGCGAAGAAAAGCCAGAGAGAGATATAGTGTCCGTTCCAGTTGTCCAATTTGACTTGTATTGCAATTAATCTGATTCATTTTGTTACTAATAAATGGGGTCAAATGGTGCATTTGAAATATTATGGGGGTAGGGGATAATTTTACAGAAAATATAGCAATGGGGGGAAAATCCACCCTGCATCAATGCCAAAAGCTTTTGGGGTTATGTCTTCCTAAAAGAGCATGTGTATTTAAATAAGCACCCAGTCAACATTTTTTAATTTCAATGTTTAATTTATCAAAGCAGACATCTTGGAAGGAAAAAGTTGACAAGAACAGGATTACACAGTGTTGTAAATTCTTTCCTTTTTTAAAAATTGAACATTGCAGCAAGTAAGTCCCATAGTTTATCTGTTTGCATTTTATAGAAATGACAGAATGATATCCACAGGATTGGTCAATCGGAATTTTAAATAGACATCACAGTTTCATTATGCTCAGAGCTTAGAAATTTTGCTTTTTCCTCTACAACTCCAAGAACACTCTAGTTAGCATAACCAGGGGCTTCTGGAAATAGTAGCCCAAAAGTCTTTTTCCAAGTTTGGATTAAGCTTGAAAGCTGGTTGACAACACAAAGGACGTTCTACACCAGCATTTTCCAGCCTAGCATGGTAAACAACAATTCCTCTCGTTCCCAGACAGCACGTCTACTGCCAATGAAGGGTTGTGTAGTCCAAAATATCTGGAATACACCAGGCTGCTCTACATTAATACTGAAATACTGAAAGATTCAGTACTCAAAAAGTGTGACAGATAGTATCATTTTCTACCTCATCTTAATATCCAGTAATCTAAGGTTTGGCCCCAATGCAAAAGCACCAGCAAAATGTTTAGTCTTCAAGTTTTCACAGGAAGGAAAAGGGCTTTTTCCATTTCTGGGAAACAATTCCAAGCAACTGTTTACCTGGCATTATTTGTATTTGCAAATGAGAGGTACAAAGGGAACGTCTACATGCTTTTCTTTTCTTTGGAAGGAAATCTCCTGGTATTGATGTGCCAAGAACATGCCCACAGAACTGAAATTGGAAATTTCTGATCTAAGACAGCCAAAGGCTATCCACATCACAGCCATGAACAGGTTTACCAGCCATGTCATGGCTTCCCCTCAAAATCCTGGGAATTATAGTATGGCAAGAATGACAGGAATTCTGTTAGGTACTGTGAGCAGACTTCAGGCTTGCAAAAACCAAATTGTCTTTTACTAGACCCTCAATATCCACTCCCTGAAGCCTTGTGTGAAAGGCATGCATTTAGCATGCACACTTATGAGTCCAAGAATTGGTTTCATGTACCAGAACTGAGCTTTCTTCATTTCAACAGTATAAAAGGGAGAGGGGTAATTTTGTTTTCGTTCAAAAAGGGCCATACTGCTTTGGTCAGACCTCACCTAGAATAATGTGCCCAGTTCTGGGCACCACAATTCAAGAAGGATATTGAGAAACTGGAACATGTCCAGAGGAGGACGACCTGGATGGTTCAAGGTCTGGAAGCCATTATGCCCTATGAGGAGCAGCTTAGGGAGCTGGGCATGTTTAGCCTGGAGAAGAGAAGGTTGAGAGGGGACATGATAGCCATGTTTCAATAATTGAAAGGATGTCATACTGAAGATGGAGCAAGCTTGTTTTCTGCTGCTCCAGAGACTAGGAGACGGAGCAATGGGTTCAAACTACAGGAGAGGAAATTCCACCTAAACATTAGGAAGAACTTCCTGACAGTAAGAGCTATTTGGAAGTGGAACACACTGCCACAGAGTGTGGTGGAGTCTCCTTCCTTGCAGGTTTTTAAACAGAGGCTGGATGGCCATCTGTCAGGAATGATTTGATTGGGTGTTCCTGCAGGGCAGGGGCTTGGACTGGATGGCCCCTGTGGTCTCTTCCAGCTCTATGATCTATGATTGTATACTGGCTAGAGGAATTCTGGGAACTGGCAATCCAAAAAGGTCATTTTCCAATTTATGGGTAAGAACGTCTTGCCAATCTACTTCAAATTATCCAGAGATCTGCCAGCAGGTGCCCATCAATGTTCTAACAGCTTCTATGCCTTTCAACAGTCCCAATCTGGTAGGGACAGTCTCAATTAATCCTCTGTTGTCCCACTTTTATAGGAGCTTTTACAATGATTTGATTGTGTATTCCTGCAGGGCAGGGGGTTAGACTAGATGGCCTTTGTGGTCTCTTCCAACTCTATGATTCTATGAGCCACTGCATAACTGATCCTAGCTTCTGAGCCACCATTTTGTCTAGCTTTCAGTGTTCTAGTAAAAAAAAGGGGGGGAATGGGGGGCACACAAAATATATCCTGCAAGCTTGAAGTCTGCCCACCACTGTGATACAGAATTGGATGGATGGAAAGAGACAGTCCATTAAATAAAGTTAGTAGAAGCTTAATTCACTGTCAACAACAACTGTTACTTCAAATCTGGTTGTTTAATCTCATTCTTATTGTCGAGACCACGCAGCACTGAAAAACATCCACATATATCTATGAAAATGTAGGGCTCTACTGTTTTATCATCAACAAATTGCTTAGCTGATCCAATTAAAAGACTTTCATTTGTTTTTAAAAAGTGCATATAGATGGTTAATCAGGCAAAATATTCAAAGCAAACATGAATACGAGTAGTCAGAAGTCTCATTTTCCACAGACATAAGAAGGAATTATTGTTTTAAGATAGGTAGAACCCAGGGGTTGTCTTAATGACAAAAATACTCCTCCTATAATGCGAGAATAATGCGATCAGTCTAAATGACATCTGGCATCATTTGGATGTATTGGGACGGAGGGAGGACAAATCCACCATACACTGCACAGGAAAAGCCTTCACAGCTTTTTTCGAAGTTTTTAAAAAACAGCGGGGGGGGGGGGTGCATTCCTGCTCATTGGGACAAGAGATTTGATTTAATTCGCTTTCCCTATATGAGCAGAAGTTGAAAGCTGATTGGTCAGATCTGTGTGTGGGCGAAGCTTGCTAACAAGGCATGTTGGATTTTCACCTTAGCAAGTGAGCTAAGGCAATAAAACTGCCTCTCTCTCTTTTTTTCTTTTGCTTTTTTTGTTACAACAAAAGATTGCTCTTTCACACACTTAAAAAAACAAAACTATTGTCCGGTGGCGGCAAATTGAGGTAAGTAAAATCGCAAGTAATTCACTCGCGGCCGCCACCTTGATTCGCAGACATGCCTGTTTGCATAGCTAATGCAGATAGATTTGCATGTCTGCGATCTGCCAAAAAACCCCACACACGTTAAGACAAGTAGCAGCTGCTGCGAATTGCTGTTACTGCGGAGCGACCCACATTTTTTTGCCTCATATAGACAAGCCCCCAGAATTAGAAAAGTTACAGTGCCAGAAACTCTAGTCTGCACAGCTATAGCTATGCTGCCTAGGGGACTGAACCTTGGCTCTTTTGCATGCAAAACTGGTATTCCACCAATCAGAAACAGTCCCTGCATGCTACAATCCTGCCAGGTGCAGAAATGGGGCAGAACTGGATTATGGTTGCAGAATTCAACTTCCAAACATCTACTTTAATTGAAAAGCCATCTGTAGAACTTGGGAGTTGCAGAGATCTGCTTGGCAGGTCAAGGTGATTTAAAAAAAAATAAATAAGTAACTATGATCAGATAGTATCTTTAGAGATGAATTTCCACCCACCCACCCACCCAAAAAATTCAGAATGTGTAAAATTCCCCCCCCCCTTTTTTTTAACCACAGGTTCCAGAATCTCTTCATCAGCACAGCTCTGGGAGCTCTAGGGATGATTGTCCCCCCAAAAAAACTTTTCAGATCTCTAGATATATAAGTTAGATCTTAGAGGAGGCCCAGAAGTGCCTTGTACTTATTTGGTCTTGTCTTCCTTGCAAAATTGACGCACTACTCCAAGAGCTAAGGCAAGGAGCCACAATGGTAGATCACACTGATGGAATTTGATCTCACCTGGATGGGTCATTGTTGTGAATCACTCCATAACAAATCCCTTCCAAAGAATTAAAACAGTGCTCCCAGTTCAATGGAGTCCATATTAGCCCACCGAGTAACAGGGCAAGGGGGAAGACCTGGAGGTCTCTACCTGAATTTCTCATATGTGGGGGCCATAGCTCAATAGCAAAGCACATGTTCTGCATGCAGAAGGCCTCTGGTTCAATCCCCAGCACCTCTTGATATATCTGGAAAGACTCCTACCTGAGGAGCCTTCGCCAGTCAGTGTCAACAGTGCTGGGCTAGACAGACCAATGGTCTGACTTAGTGTGATATATGTGGAGTTGATGTGCTGAGAATTACATCAAGCTGAGAAGACAACCCACCAAATGTGAATCCCCAAAGATGTGGATCGAATCAAGCAATGTCCAGACCGTTCAGCATGAGTCACTAGCAGAACAAACTGAATAAAATCCACTGTGTTCCCTACCCCTTACATGCCATCTCTCTTGCTCTCTCTCACACACAAAGTATGTGTCAAAAATGAGCTTACAACTACAGGCGACTTAGGTGGGCCAAACTGCAATTTGCAATTTATGCCAGACCAGCAACTGGCAGCCCAGGAGCTTAATTCAGAGGTCCCAAAGTCTTGGCTGGAGTGGCAGCTATAAAAATTGAGAAGGAACATCTCACAGCACTTTTGTGTATGGAGAAGTTCTCAGGTGCAAATCCTGGTATCACCCTTTAGAAGGATCAGGTAATAGGTAGTGAGAGAAGACATTCTGTTTCCTAGAGAGCTGCTGCTAATAATGTGTTAGATCAGGAATGGGCAACTCCACAGGGGGTGGGGGCCATTTTACCTTCCAGTGCCTGTCTGGTGAGCTGCAACAGCAGGTTTTAGCATGCCCTAAGTGACATGATGTTACCTCTAGCTGCCATTCTGGGTGATTTTGGGGTGATTTTTTCCTCTTTTGGGGGGGTGTTTTGGGGGGCTTTGCAGGTTAGGGGAAGAAAAACACTGCATTTTTAGGCAGTGTTGTCCCATTTGGGAATTAAAAAATGGTTCGAAAATTGGCCCCCACGTTTAAAAAAGTTTTTTTGGAGGGTGGGGCTGGGAACAGAGGTCTTTTGGGGGGCCCATGGGCTGTCCTTTGCCCACTCCTGTATTAGATGGACCTATAGTTGGATAGGGTGTAGGACAGCAGCTTCCTTGTTCTAATGTACAGTTGTCCCTTCATATTCCCTGGGGTTTGGTTCCAGGACCCCCACTCCCCGTGGATACCAAAATCCCTGAATATCAAGTCTCATTATATGCAATGGCACAGCAAAATGCTGTCCCTTATATAAGATGGTAAAATCAAGGTTGGCTTTTTGGATTATTATTTTTTTAAGAATATTTTCAAGCCGTGAATACTCAAATCCGTGGATACAGAGGGACAACTGTATTTGCCTTCAAGGATAGGAGAGGGTAGCCTTTTGATGAAGCCAGATGCTGACCAGGGTCATACGTCATAATCCTGAACAGAAACCTAAGGAATGATTCCCCCATCCCTGTTTCAATCTCATAGAATCACAGAATCTAATCTTTCCTCTCAAGAGAAAACAGGAACATGATTGCCATATTTTAAAGACTGAAAGAGAGAGAAAGAGGTCTCTTCCTCCTTTCATCTTGTTTCAGCATACTCTTCTGGAAGAATGCTTCATTAATCAGGATATACGCAGCATTTATTGCCTCCCTGTAGAGTAATGAAGGGGGAAATGGGTCACCCCTGGTGGAAAGTATTTTCTAGTCCTGGTCCTAAGAACCCTTTTGACATTTCAAATCAGAAGTGTATTGCACTGTATTATATTTACCATTTCAAATGTAAACTTGGTCTGTGCACAGGATTGCTGTTTGGAATTGCTGATATAATCTCACCCATGCTTGAATGCCTCGAGAAGGCTTCACCCAGGGAAAGACAGTAAGAGGTATCCCTTCCTAGAGGTGGTTTTATCAATGTGTGTTTGCATTTCAGGACGTTTATGCAGCAGATGAGACACACTAGTGGTTTGAGAGTCCTTGGCAGCCCCAATTTGATCACTTTTGCTTGTCTGACAGTGGCACTCTTTTTATGGCCCTCGAACTTGGACCCATGGTGGTGATCAACATCAACAAACATGCAGATAAAAAAAACAGACCATTGCCTTTCAAACTGCAGTTGCTTCTACTCACATATAGAATGAAAAATGTCTACTGTTCCCTTCAACGGGACACGTATTTTGCCCTTGTGTGTGTAGGGCAAAGAAAGGAAAAGATGCCATATTTCACATTGTTTTGGTAGAGGCCAGACTCCACACGAACTCTTCACATATTTGCACTTCTCCTTTTCAATAAAAGCCAAAAGCCAAGTGCAATTCCAGCTTTCATTCATAAACTCTTCTCTTCTTTACATCCATTTGTCAAAGAGGTCTTTGCTGGATGGTTTCCAATTTTCCTTGACTGTAAGACATACCTTGCAATGGGGCGCTGGCACTGCTCATTGCCAAGGGAAGGATTTATAGGGGGAAACAACGCCTGGCAGGAAGGACAGAAGGTTGACTCATTCATATGGTTTTAAATCTGTCAGAATTAGTGGCTCCGTGTCTTCACTTGTCATCTGGGATGATTGGGGGGAAGATGCCGCCGCCAGGCTCTGGATAGTGGCCTGTTGATACTGCTTCGCTTTGTTATAGAGCAGAACGCCAATCGTCACTAGAACCGTCCCGATGGCTGAGAGGCTGGTGATCTTGTTACCGAACACAATGATGCTGAGCCAGATGGACAGTGCATGCTTGACTGTGCTGGCGACACTGAAAACGGGACAAAAAAATAGAGTGAGTGAGAAAACAGGAATAAAAAAAAAACCCATTTTAAATAGCGAAATATGGCCATTAATGAAAAAGTATTGAGCACTGGTAAATGATCCTAAAAAGGGGAATGTCATCAGCATTTAACGATTAAATTAAGGACTTTCAAATTGTTCTCATAAGATTGCAACCTTTTATTTTTTTATTAAATATTTTATTCAATTTTTTTAAAAAAATACACATATAGTAGGACCCCTGTATCCACTGATTCATTATCCACTGATTCAATTATCCACAGGACACAAAACAGCTCACCTACCATAGAGTCTTCCTAGAAAATGTATCCTCTCTAGCTATTTTCTAGGCCCTCCAAGTCAACTCTGGTATTTTAAACTGGAAGTCCCTTTATTTTCAATGGTGTTTGCTATTCCACAGTTTTCAGTATCCATGCCCCCCAGAACCAATCCCTAGTGGTTATGGGGGTCCTACTGTATTCATAAACACACATATAAGAGAAGAAAACATTATTATTATTATTATTATTATTATTATTATTACTATTATTATTATTATTATCCCGCCCCTCTGTTAAAAACAATCCGAGAGGCTTACAAAAATTAAAATACCAATACAGATTAAAATTCCTAAACACCACCCACCCCACCCTCCCCCATTACAAATAGAAAGGAAAGAACGAAAAGAAAAAGAAAGGGGAAAAGAAAAAGAAAAACCATATAAGTAGAGCAACAAACATGTCAATCAACAATTAACACTGTATCCTCTACCCTCCCCAACCCAATAACTAAAAAATACTTCCCGCTTATCTTCCAACTGTTTTCTTTGACTAATACTGTAATATTATTTCCTCCTGTATTATCAACCATTTTCCTTATCTAACCTAACTACCATAACAATCTTCCACATTCCTTTCGTTAATACAATACCATTCTTAAGAAGATCTTAAATCCTAACTATCAAACCCCATGACAGTAGTATCCCCTCTTGTTTGCTTACCATATTCAATAAATGGTTCCCATGCTTTCACAAATACATCTGTTGCGTTTCTTTTCACCAAGTTTGTCAATTTATCTAGTTGGGCTAATTCCATTACCTTTTCTATCCATTCCATATGAGTTGGGATTTGGTTGGTTTTCCACTTTCTCACCAAAATTATTCTTGCTGCTGTAACTAAATAACTTATCAGATTTCTATGATCTCTTTCTCTTTTACCTTTTAAGTTATTTAATAGATATAATTCAGGTCTCAATCCGATTTCAAATCCTAATTTTTTTCCTATCTGTTTATTAATTTTAAACCACTATCTCTTTACTGTCCTACACTTCCACCATAAGTGGGGAAAAGTTCCTACTTGTTTACTACATTTCCAGCATATGTTTGCTAATCCTTTGTGCATCCTAGCCAATTTCGCAAGGGTTATATACCATTTATACATCATTTTGTAGAAATTTTATTTAATGTTGTAACAGCAGGTACATTTTAGACCTCTAATCAAATAACCTCCCATTGATTCAGATAAATATTATGACCTAAATTAGACACCCAACTTATCATATACTGCTTTACTTGTTCCTCTTCATTACTATATCTTAATAATAATTTCTATTTTCTACTAATTAAATGTTATCATCAGCACTTAATAATTTTTCTAATTCCGATATTCCTCCCCCATACTGAAAATTTTTCAAATCCTCTTTAACTCTCCCTCTTAGTTGATAATAATTTAAGCAATACATTTGAAACCCATCCTTTTCTAATTATTCCCTCTCTCTAATTTTCCATTCCCCTGATTTTTTTTCTTTTCAAGCCATTGGGGGCGGGGGGTTTACAGAATTAACCTAACTCAATCTGAATTTGAGAGTTATGGACTATGATAGTCAGCTGCTCTAAATCTAATTGAGATACAGTCTTGGTGGTGGTGGCAACTCATCCAGGCAATGCTGTCCTCAGAAAGACTCACCTGACACCTACTTTGTGGTCTTTCTGGCAGCAACTAAAGATCCTTTTATTTTCCTGGGGGCCGTTTACACGATGAAAATGTCCTGGGAAGAATTCGTGTCGATCCCTGGCAGTTTACACGTACATCGGGTTGGGTAAGTGATTTTCGGAAGGGGGGCCACCTTTTATCCCTCAACCTGCGGGACTTCCAGTCCCGCAGGTTGTGCCGGTTTTTAAAAAAGTCACTGGAGGATTCGGAAAATCAGAAATGTAAACAGCGTGGGACAAAAAGTCTCGGTACTGGGATGACCAGAAATGGTGACTGGGGGCGGGCTTAGAGATCAGCGACCAGAAAAGGAGGGGTCAGTCACCCGTTCAACAGATCCAGCCCCACCAGCCGAAAACAAAGGCATCCCTTCCAGCTGCACGAAGGTTGATGTGTGTGTGTGTGTGCGCGCGCGTGTACTCAATTACCTTTTTAAATGGATTTCTACACTGCAAACCCTTCAGCTTTACCTTTTCCTCAACTGCATGTTACAGAGAGATTATAGTAGCTTGGTCACCTCCCTGGCACATTAAAATATTCAAGCCCCTGAGTGAATTAGCACCCTTTAATTCCCCCTCTCTGTGTTTGTGTCCTTCAAAACGCCTGCCTATAGCCATCTCTGCAGCCAGCTGTAGAGGTTAATATTTTAAAAAGGCAAGAGGAAAACCAAGGGCTTGATTTCAAAAGGAAAGCACTCTGCTTGTTTTCAAAGCACTCAGCTTGATTTCAAAAGGAAAGCCCTGTGACTGAGCGAAAGATCTATCAGGATCTTTCAAAATGCTTTCTGCCTCTTTTGAAAGGGTTAAAATGTTCACAAAGCAAGGGGGAATAACAAACCTCTGTCCCCCTCTCTCCACCTCCCCAGCCAGCCAATAGCATCACTCGTGGCGCGGAACTCTAAAGGAAGTGCGTCCCCGAGGTTGTGAAAACACGAGTAATCGCATCTTTGATTGACAGCCAAAAAAAAAAAAAATTAAAACCTGAACAAAACCGGAACTATGGACGTGTAAATATCAGTCACGGGACCACACGGGCTATCCAGATCAGAGTCATAAATCGTATAAACAGCGAGGGGCGGATTCGTGATCACTATGTCACGGTAGGCAACGCGACAATTTCTGTCGTGTAACTGGCACCCCATGCTTTTTGAATGTTTGGCTTTTTTTTTACATCCACAAATTCAGTTGTATTTATTTCTTCATGTTGCTGAGAGCTTTTTTGTTCTACCAATTGCTCTAGTGAGCTTTAAATTCTATTCTTTATAAACCTGCTTTTTATTTTTATCATTCTAAAACTATGGCTAGTTTGTTGGAAACTTGTAATTAGCGGGTGCCATATAAACACTGTAAGTAAATATTAAAATCTATCAGCCGAGGAGCTCTGAAAGACCCAGAAAACTCTGTAGCAGTTGTCAGATTGTTAATGGATACTGTGATGTTACCCAAGATGTCAATATAGTTTGTTTCTCTATACAGCAGGAAGACACAAGGTGATACATTCCAGGTGCTGTTATATTTCAACTCCAAGCATTCCTCACCATTAACTAGGGCTGCTGGAAATTGCAGTCCAACAGCATATGGAGACAATGGACCATTAGCCAAACAGACATTAATCCTCCTTGCATATCCTCTCACCCTAAGAACTAGACATTCAAATACACACATTTAGATATCCTCTCCAACAGGGACTCACAGTATATAAACCCCACACACCCCTACCCAACCAAACAGACACTAATCCTCCTTGCATAACCTCCCACCCTAGGAACTAACCATTCAAATAGATAAACTTACATATCCTCCCCAACAGGGACTCACAGTATATAAACCCCACACACCCCCATGCCACCATTCTCTGAAGATGCCAGCCACAGATGCAGGCGAAGCATCAGGAATAAACTCTTCCAGAACCCAACCGCACAGCCTGGAAAAAGCCCATGAAAAACCTATGGATGCCAGCCGTGAAAGCCTTTGACGTCTCAGCATCTGAAGGGTTCATGAGACTAGACCGGAAGTCTTTCCAGTATGTTTTTTTTTCATTTGTTGCTTGACTGCCTAATTTTATTATAGGACTTGTCCATACAGCGAAAATACTTCTCACAGAATTTGAGGAGAATATGATTTGTCTAAATGCAATCCCGCATCAATTTGCATTATTCAGAAAGGGGATGGCAAAAACACCAAATACTCCACGGGAAACGCCTTTGTAGCTTTTCTCGTATTTTTTTAAAAACTACGAAGGAAATGCACATTCCCACTCGTTGGGACAACCGATTTGCTTTGATGCACATCCCGAAAAGAGTGGAAGTGGAAAGCTGATTGGTCAGATGTGTACAGCGGCGGAGCTTGCTGGCAAGGCAAGTGCCCCGAACCACCATGTTGGATTTTTGCCATAGCAATTGTGTGCTGAGGCGATGAAATAGGCTTTTTTTCCTGTTTATTTAAGCACACTATCACACTTTTGCACCTTGGATATGCTTTAAAAGAAAAATAATGTTCAGCTGTGGCAACTAGTGGGAATAAAACATGAGTAATTCACTTGTGCCTGCCATCTTGATTGGCAGGCATGCCCATTTGAACAATGAACCCTCTTATAGACAAACCCTGTCTTAATGGTTTTACAGCCCCCATAAACTTCGCATGCCAAGGCTGCAGCTTAGTCACATTTTTAAATCTGCCGCTGCCAAACTTAAAAAAAGACACAACCTATTTTTATGGTACAAACAAGCGATATTCCACCTTTGCAAAAAAAGAGAGAGAAAATAATAGCATAAATCTATTGCTAAGGTGAAAATCCAACATGCTAAGGTGAAAATCTTAGCATGTGAAAATCCAACACTCACTAAGGTGAAAATACAACATGGCGGCAGCAGACACTTGCCCTGTAACCCCCTGTGCTCATCCGGCCATTCAGGATTCAGATTTGCACTGTGCCCTGCATGGGGAAGCGATGCATGTTGAATTACTTCTCTTAACGAGTGATAATGTGCATATCCCTGGAGTTTTGTTTTGTTTTGTTTTGTTTTAAGTTGGGAAAAGCCGCAAATGCTTTTCTTGCGTAATTTTTCCTCTTTTTGCCCCCCCTCCACAATACGATGAGACAATGCAGGATCCCATTAAGACAGATTGTTTTCTGAGAGAATTCTGTGAGGAGTATTTTCACCATGTGGACAACCCCTAGGTATACAGTTGTTAAGAATGTTGATGGGAGGCGGAGAGAATGTGTGAGCAGAAGAGGTGTGGGTGGAGTCAGAATGACAATTGGGCTACACTATACAGTAGTACCCCCCAGTATCCACTGAGACGCTACCGCTGATTCAGTTATCCATGGTTGGTGATGGCGGGGGGGTGGACGGGGGCAGGAGAGGAGGAGGAGACCTTGCCTCCTTTCTCCCTTCCCTGCGAAGGGTTCCAGCAGCAGCGGTGGAGGTGGGGGTGGATGGGGAGGGAGGGAAGAGAGCTCTCCTCCCTTCCCCGCGGGGGGTCCCAGCAGTAGAGGTGGGTGGTGGGAGGGAAGGGAGGGAGGAGGAGAGCTTGCCTCCCTTCTCCTTTTCCTACAGGGGGTAGTTCCGGCAGCGGAGGTGGGGGTGGACAGGGGAGGGAGAGGAGGAGAAGAGAACTCACCTGCCCCCCAACATCCTCCAGCCTGGTTCCTTCCCCTCCTGTCCACCATACCCTCTCTTACGGCAGTAAACCACTGGGCTGCCTTCCTCTTCCTCTTCCTGCCTTCCTTCCTTCTCCTTTATAACTCCCCCCATCGCAGGGTGTTTGCTACTATCTGCAGTTTTCAGTATCCACGGGGACTGCCGGAACCAATCCATCATGGATACAGGGGTGCTACTGTACTGTATACCTACTTTTGGGCCACCCTTGTATATAACTGTTCTCTCTGTTTCTGGAGTATGGAAGAAGGAGCTGCTGCAGTGATCTGCAACATGGGTGCTTTGTTTGTTTTCTTGCCTGGGGGTATGTGGTGCTGTACCCATGGTAAATGCAAGTTGCTTGCCCGGATGCAACAGATGAGCCGCAGCTTGAGCCCCGCATATTTACACCAAACCTTACCAGGGAGGAGACAGCTCTTTTGGAGTGAGCTGAGCAGACTCTCCTGGAAGAACAACACATATCAGATGCCTCTAGGGAAAAGAACAGTTCCCAGACACAGAAGACAGGTAAGTGGAAGAATGTGACATATAGAAGCAAAATTATAAGGAACTATGCTGCAAGTTGGGAGCTACACAGTTGATTCGAAGCTGTCCCCTTGATCAACAATCTCAGAGAGCACAGACAACCCTGGAGAGTTCTGTGGATGGAAGTCCCTAGAGGAAGAACAGACATGAGGTGGTGGTAGGCGATTCCCTGCTGAGAGGAACAGAAGCAGTAATGTGCAGGGTTGGCAAGATGTCTCGAGAGATGTGCGATCTTTCAGGAGTGAAGAGGTTGACAAGGACTCATCCAGCCCACCCTTCCTTCTGATCCACGAATGGGAACAAATGATACTAGAAGACAGCAATAGCAATAGCATTTATATTTCTATACTGTTTAATCAGTGCCAAAGCACTCCCTAAGCAGTTTACAACATGTTAGCTCCCCCAACATGCTGGGTACCCCTTTTACAGTCCTATGGAAGGATGAGTGAACCTTGGAGCCCTCTAGGATCAAACTCACAACGTTGTGGCTGCAGTACTAGCATTTAACCACTGCGCCATCAGGACTCCCTTGAACATACAGTAGGACCCCTATATCCACAGGGGATTGGTTCCGGGCCGCACTGTGGATAACTAAATCCATGGATAATAGTGAACGCCATTGAAAATAATGGCACTTCCAGTTTAAATTACCATGGAATTCCCTTGGAGGACTTAGAAAATGGCTAAAGAGGACGCATTTTCTAAGAGGACTCTATAGTAGCTGTGCTGAAACTGAAACCATGGATAACTGAATCAGTGGATAAAAAATCAGTGGATACAGGGGTCCTATTGTATTTCCTTGAATATATTGCAAGGGACCATGAGAGTCTAGGCAGAAAACTGAAGGACCTTAGAGCCTAGGTTATTATAACATCACTTCTTCCAACTGAAGAACATGGCCCACGAGAAGAGAGAATAATATTGAAAGCAAACAGCTGGCTCTGCTGCTGGTGCCATCATGAAAGATTTCCCTTCCTAGATAATACATTTGAGTCTTGCAAACCAGATCATGGGGGCTTTAAACTAAATTATGCAGGAGGAAGAAGTGAGCATTCCAAAGGGCAGGGGAACACCAAATACTGGGAACAATAGTCTCAATGATAAAAGCAGAAATGAGGCGATAGTATAAGAACCCACCAATAGGTGACAAAAAAAAAAAAAAAGCAAGGAAGCAGCTGGAAAAAATGAACCATGGTTTCAGATGTCTCATTTCTTTTACCACATCCTGTTTGATCTTGGAAGTTAAGCAGAGTCAGCCCTCGTTAGTACTCAGATGTGAGACCACCAACGAATGCCAGGTGCTGTTGGTTATATTTCAGAGGAACTGGCAAAACCACCTGAGTATTTCTTGACTAAGAAAATCCTATGAAATTCATAGCCATAAGCTGAGAGGTAACTTAAACGCACATACGCTCACAGACACTAATGCCCAGAGCATCGGAAATAAACAAGAAGAACTTGAACTCTTAACACAGGATGTAAATATGTTTTAATAGGCATTACTGAAACCTGGTTGGATGCATATCATGATTAGGATATAGTAATAGAGGTGTAACCTACTCCAAATGAAATAGACCAAACAGGAAAGGAGAAGGAAGAAGAGCTTTTTATGTCAAAGATGTGGATGTCTTGGAAAAGATTTATCTCTTAAAACATGAAAAGCAAATTGAGAGCATTTGGGTAAAAATTAAAGGGAAAGAAAATATCAGTGACCTCACTACGGAGGCCTAATATATGCCCTACAGCCACAATGAAGATTTAGATAATATCTTTGTAAAACAAATGATCAAATATTCAAAAAGGAGAGATATAGTAGTAACAGGAGAGTTCAAGCACCCTGATATTTATTGGAAACCAAATTCTGCCTAGAACATTAAGTCCAACAAATCCCTCACTTGCTTTGCTGACAATTTTATTGTCCAGAAGGTAGAGGAGGCAACAAGGTGATTTTGGGCATGTTTTTAATCAATAGAGAAGAACTGCTCAACAGGGTAGAAACAGCAGAATACTTGTGTGAACCATGTCTTCTTGAGATTTGTTAAACAGAGGAAAGGGGAAGCCAATGATAGCAACACACCTTGAACTTTAAGAGGGCTGATTTCAGTAAGCTTGGTGAAAGATGGTGTGAAATCATATTGTCAGAAAGGCTAAAAGGAAAAATGAGTTATGATTGATGGGAATTTCTGAAAGGTGAGATACTGAAGGGCCAATTGCAAATAATTCCAATGAGAAAGAAAATGGAAGGTATCTAAAGAAACCCAGACAAGCTAAAATTTAAAAGTGACATGTAAAAGAAATTGAAGAAGGGGGAAATCACCAAAGAGGAATATAAACAAATAGGAAGGAGAAAGTAAGCTCAGAATGTGCCCAGACTTCCTATAAAGGACAGAAATAATAAAAAGAGATTGCTGGCTTGCACAAAACAAGAAGAAGAACCAGGAAACATAGGGCCATTGCCTTGAGAAGATGGTGAAATGCTAAAAGGGGACAGCGAGAATGTGGAACTACTCAACACCTACTTTGCCTCCATCTTCTCCCAAAAGGAAAACAGTGCTCAATCAGGTGAAAATAGAATAAATGATGCAGTGATGGGCCTGCAGCCCAGAATAGGTAAAGAGATGCTGCTCCCAAGCTCTTGATAGTTGCCTGACGATGTTGCTTCACTTTGTTATAGAGCAGTACCCCGATTGTCACTAGGACTGTCCCGATGGCTGTGAGGCTGGTGATCTTGTTACCAAACACAATGACACTGAGCCAGATGAACAGTGCGTGCTTGACTGTGCTGGCGACACTGAGAAAGGGACAAGAAAATGGAGTGGGTGAGAAAACAGGACTAGCTCTTGAATGTCGGGCCACATTCATAAAGGTTTATCTCGGGAGTTATGAAAATTTTAAAAATCATTTTAAATAGGAAGATATGGACAGTAATAAAGTACTGAACACTGGAAAAGGACCCTTAAAAGATAAAGAAAAAAAAAGAATGTCATTGGTATTTAACAACTAAAATTTCAAAATCATTCAAAATACTAACATACTGGGGTGATGAACTAATTTTAATGAATTATTTCCAAGCTTTCATTAAGCTTTGATTCCACTCTGATTGATTCCAGTAATTCCTATACTGTGCGTATGTTGTGGATTCCAATGGATAACACTCTCCACTATTAGTCCACCATGCTGTCAATAGCCCAAGCAAATCATACAGTCAGTAATACTAGTGAGTTCATGGCAATAGGGATTGTGACTGCCAATGAATAGACTAAGAAGCCCACTTACACAAACAAGTGGTTGCATTCTCATTTACCTGCTTACTTGCAGGATCTCAAGTTTGTTTTTTTGTTTTTAGTTTATAGGATTAACCTGTGTCCAGTTCTGGGCACCACAATTCAGGAAGGATATTGAGAAGCTGGAACGTGTCCAGAGGAGGGCGACCAGGATGGTGGGAAGTCTGGACGCCTTGCCCTTAGGGAGCGGCTTAGGGAACTGGGCATGTTTAGCCTGGAGAAGAGAATGTTGAGAGAGGACATGATAGCCATGTTGAAATATTTGAAGGGATGTCATACTGATGATGGGGCAAGCTTGTTTTCTGCAGCTCCAGAGACTAGGACATGGAGCAATGGGTTCAAACTACAGGAAAAGAGATTCCACCTAAACATTAGGAAGAACTTCCTGATAGTAAGAGCTGTTTGGAAGTGGAATGCATTGCCTGGGAGTGTGGTGGAGACTCCTTCTTTGGAGGTTTTAAACAGAGGCTGGATGGCCATCTGTCGGGAATGGTTTGATTGTGTATTCCTGCATGGCAGGGGGTTGGACTGGATGGCCCTTGGGGTCTCTTCCGCTCTATGATTCTATGATCTATGAACTGCTCCAAATTCAAATGAGATAGGGTCTTAGTAGTTGTTGTAACTCATCAGGGCAATGCTGTCCTCACAGAGACTCATCTGGCACGTTCACCCTGGTCTTTCTGGACCAGCTACAGCCATTTTTACTGAGCCAGTGTGTTGTAGCGGTTCGAGTATTGGATTAAAAATCTGATAGACCAGGGTTCAAAGTGGTAATGGAAACCCACTGGGTGATGTTGTTCAAGACACACCCTCTCAGAGGAAAGCATTGGCAAACCCACTCTGAACAAATCTTGCCAAGGAGACTCCTTGACCATTTTACCTTAGGGTCACCACAAGTGAAGGCACACAGGAACAATAACAAACAACATACTGTATACAACAACACACCATTTACATTTTTAAATTAAAATAAAGCCATGTCTGCATGTAGCCAAAAACCCCTCCCAGGCCCAAAGGCCCTTTCGCTGGCAGACAAAGATGATTTTATTCAAGCAGGCTTTTAACATGTAGCTGCGCCCAGAGAAGCTTTTTATTGAGGTCTGATTTTATTTTTACTTATTTTAACTTTTATATGTTTTAAATAATTTCAGATTTTAAAATCGTGATGATTTTAATCATTTTAAATTGTACTGATGTAATTTAATGTATTTTTTTTGTGAGCTGCCTTGGGTCCCACACTTGGAGAAAGGCAGCATATAAATTGAATAAAGACCCCTGAAGTCTTCCAGTTTTTTAACTTTTTTGTGGTGCAGTTTTCAGAAAATCCCCATATCTCCTTTTTGGCCATATTCCTGCCAAAATGGCAACCAGAATGATGTGCCATCAATTCCGATTGCCATTTTGGTTGGGATATAGCTGGAAAGGCGATATGGGGATTTTTAGGATATTTTAGGATATTTTTACACAGTGTTGAGCAGGTGCAGCCACAAGGGTGGGACAGGGGAGAAATGGAGCGCTAGGCATTGGCTCAAGCATAACTGAATGTGTTTACAGTAGCACCCCCGTATCCATGGGTGACTGGTTCCACCCCCCCCCCCCCCCGCGGATGGTGAAATCCGTGGATAATAGCAAACGCCATACCACCACCACCCTGCCACCGCCACAGGAGCCCTCCTCCCACTCCCCTTCCCCCTTCGCCCCCACGATCACAGCGGCGGCGACCAGAGCCATCCACGGAGAAGGGAGGGGGCCAGATTCCTCCTCACTCTCCCTTCACCCCTGCGATCGCCGCGACAGCGACAGGAGCCCTCCCAGGGGAAGGGACGGAGGAGATAAGGTCCCTCCTCCCTTCCCCCCACATTGCCAACCATGGATAATTGGATCCGTGGTTGGCGAATCAGTGGATATGGAGTTAATGTTCTCTAGTTAAGACTAACCACTAAGAATCAAGCCAAGGGCTGCAGCTGTTCTCATGTCTTGCTGGTGGACTTTGCATAGACAACTTGGGCAGCTAAAATGTGAACAGGATGCTGGACTAGATTGTCCTCTTGCCTGTTCCACCATGGCTTTCTTATGTCTCATTCATTACCACTGTTCCTCCTCTTCAGTAAATCTGAGCTGCGACTGAACGGAAGAACAGAGAATCTGGAATCCTTGCCAACGTACTAAAAAATAACCTAATGTTCTATGAGGAAATCCTCAGTGTACCCCTGTCCCTATTTTAAATAGCATCGTAAGCTGCCATGAAGACTAAGTTCTGGAGAAAATGGCAGAAAACGAACTACTGACATATAGAAATGGATCTCATTTCAACCCCAGAACCAAGTGGAGTTTTCACCTGAACGTTACAGGAGAAATCTTGCCCATCAGGGCATAGGCTGTAACACTTTGAAGATGAAAAAGGACTCCATCGATGAGGAGGAGCACAACAATGTCCTGGTTATACTGGAAGCTCTTTCCGCTCTTCCCAATTACTGGCATATCCTAAAAAGCAAAACAAAAATATGAATGACAGAGGGCCCCTCGCCCTTCTACATACAGAAGCCAACTGGACTGGGAGTTGAACCTTTCCTCTATGTTGGCAGTGGTTCCGGCTGTTCCAGGGGTGCAGGAGAAGTTGTGCGGCACACACAGCTCTCTCCTCCAAGGGGAGGGGTGTTAGGAATGCATGGGCCTTGAAGGCTGAAGGAAACAGGCTACCTAAAATGGAGATTCTCGCAATGCATGATAAAATGGAGACGTGACACTTGAAGCAAGGAAGCAAGGAAGAAGTGACCCTGAGAACATGTCCTTGTCTATTGCTAAGGGGGAAATGACAAGAAGAATAGACCTGATCAAAATCAGATGCAACCCTGGTGGAAATTACAGGAAAAGACAGATCTGATTAGAATCAAAGGAATACCTGTTTACAGCCCACAAAGGAATGTGGTGGGCAGCTACTAGCCTGACAGTAGCCCAGGTTTAACTCAGCTAAAAGAACTACAGTTGTCCCTCTGTATTCACGGATTTGGTATCCACAGATTTAAGTATTCACGGCTTGAAAATATTCTTTAAAAAATAATAATCCAAAAAGCAAACCTTGATTTTGCCATCTTATATAAGGAACACTATTTTGCTATGCCATTGCATATCATGGGACTTAAGTATTCACGGATTTTGATATCCACGGGGGGTCCTGGAAACAAACCCCAGCGAATATGAAGGGACAACTGTATAATAACTTTTCAACTGTTGGACATGCAAGGAACAGCGTTGTAACTTGCACCCATCAGCCCTATGGAGATTTGATCTGCCTCCATGAGGAGCCTGTCTTGTGAGTATGGGGTTTTGAATGTGTGAGTGAACTCTTGGTACCAAAAATTATTGAATGATTGCATATGTCTAACAGATGTTACATGCGATTGTATATGTGTAATAAACGTTACATGAAATAGTGCTTAAAACCAAATTTGGTGTCACAAGTATATGTCTTTGCCTATAGTCCTGGTGTTTGAACTCTCTTTTCTCTCCTCTCTGGATCAAAATAAGAACCCTGTCACAAAAACACAGTCGTTTTGTAACACCACCATCCTCTCATGGAAACTTGTGGAAAGATGTGATTAATCAAAGCAGTAGTCTTGCCATATAATGAATCGTCTATGCACATCACAGTGAAACAAAACTGAAAAACTGTTGGCACATTGCTGTAAAGTTTATTGTTGTTATTTGTTATGTTTTTATACATAAAAATGTGGAAATTACAGGAAAGACAGATCTGATTAAGATCAAAGGAATACCTGTTACAGCTCACAAGGGGATGTGGTGGGCAGCCCAGGTGCAACTTAGCTGAAAGAACTATAATAACAGGGATTTTCCAACCACTGGGCATGCAAAGGACAAGCACTGTAATTTGCATCTATCAGCCCTATGGAGATCTGATCAACCTCCATGAGGAGCCTGTTTTGTGAGTATGGGGTTTTGAATGTGTGAGTGAATGGAACTCTTGGTACCAAAAATTATTGGATGATTGCATAATACATGTTACACATGATTGCATATGTCTAATAAAAGTTACATGAAATAAGTGCTTAACACCAAATTCGGTGTCACAAGTGTATGTCTTTGCCTATAGTCCTGGTGGCTGGACTCTATTTTCTCTCCTTGCTGGATCAAAATAAGAATCATAGAACCATAGATTTGGAAGAGACCTCAAGGGCCATCCAGTCCAACCCCCTACCTTGTCACAAAAACACAGTTGTTTTGTAACAGGGGAATGGCCAAGGGGGCTTAACAGAAACTGCTAAGGGAATCACCATTCTTGCTACCCTTCAGCATCTGCTACCTGCGGCAGTTTCTTATCTCTTTCTAAAGGTAGGGCCTGTGTTTGACAAGGGGTGTAATAAAAGACGATACTTTTGCAGAAATTCTATCCTATTTCTACCATTTCTATCCCATATATAAGACTTGTTATCATCCCATGGTCTTCCAGTAAATCGACTAAAATTTTTGGAAGACGATCTTCTAATCATTCCCCTATATTCTTCATAATTTGCTGTTCTAATCAAGCATAAATAAACTGCAGTGTTTTAGATGCACAGGAACCTCCCATCACTCCCTCCTCCACACCTTTTCTCACCATAAAGAAGATCCAAGCTGGAATCAGCATGATGACAGCAGCTGCACTAGTATAGAATTGCAGCTCTGGAGCACTATAAAAAGCATAAATTGAGTGAAATTAGCAATTTGCATGGGTCTGATAATACTAAGAGAGTTGCAAAGATGGAACAGGAAACAACAAAACTCAAGAGTGCACTGAAAGTAAAAATAAATAAACCATGAGCTTTCTCCTAGAAATAAAGATATAAATAAGCAAGCAAGGGAGTTTGCAAATATACAGTAAAGCATTTGCAACACTTCTCTCCAAATACACTTTACAACAAAGAGACTTATTGATCCCTGGATTCCAAACTAAAACTTTTCCCTGTACTAAGTCCTCTTACCATTATCTAATATATTTTATAAAAATAAATGTGTCCAGTGGGAGAAGTATCCATTCAAGAACCATCCACAAGATCCAGGTTGACTTTATCAGTACCAATTTGTTCCAGAGACAATGACAGAAACTAGCTGACCCAGTGTAACATACACCGTTGTAGTACATTTGAAAGGTTCACACGGTTCAGCTACATGCTATTATTTTAGCAGTAGTATACCACCTACATTTGACTATATTTCCTATTGGGGACTATTTTTATGATTTATCATCCTTCTAGATTTCTAAACTACAATAGGACCCTCGTATCCACGGATTCATTATCCACTGATCCAATTATCCATGGGACACAAACACACCTACCATAAAGTCTTCCTAGAAAATGTGTCCTCTCTAGCCATTTTCTACGTCCTCCAAGGCAACACTGGAAGTCCCATTATTTTCAATGGTGTTCACTAGTATCCACGGTTTTCGGTATCCACGGGCACTCCCAGAACCAATCCCCAGCAGATACGTGGGTCCTACTGTATTGCATTGTTTTACATGTGGGTGGTGATTGGCTGAGGGAGTGAGAGGAGGGAGAGGCCCATGTGAGGTTGGGGGTGTAGATGCAGATTGAGTGGCAGGAGTGGATTGTGAGGTGGAGAGGGAATTTGCATGTGGGCGGTGAGTGGCTGAGGGAGGGAGAGGCCCTTGTGAGGCTGGGGGTGTTGATGCAGATTGAGCGGCAGGAGTGGATTGTAAGGTGGAGATGGAATTTGCATGTGGGTAGTGATTGGCTGAGGGACAAAGGGGATTGCTTGGGTAAGCGACCAATCAGGACACTGGGAAAGGAATACCCAATAGTTTTAAATATATAGGTTTTGCATGTTGTCTGGCCATGCCCAATAAAGTCTAATAGGAAGCTTCTATAGTACTGACTGCAAAACCCCAAATCAGGATGAAGAGAACATGGACGTTGCTCAGAAGAGTAAAAAAAGAAAAAAATGATTTTGAGAGAAGGAGGGAATTGCCCTTCAGGATTTGCAAAAGTGTTCCTTAAACCAGGAAAAGAAAGAAATCTAAGAAAAATGTCTGACAATGCTCCTCATATACTTGTCACTGTAAAAACTGATTTCTCCAATGTAGGGCTCACCAGATGTGTTGGATTACAACACCAGCCTAGTCATTTATGGGAACTGAAATGCAATGGACTTGAAAGGGAGGCTGACGCTGAGGGGAACCCCACATTGCATAAATCCTATAATCCTTGTTTTAGGCAACCTATCCTTGGGCAAGTGGTCTAGAGCTTTGTAAGAATGTTATATAATTGGCATATCTAATTATCTTCTATTACTTTAAAAACAAAAGTAAAACGACAAACAAACAGCAGAGCCTTTCTCTGAAGATGCCAGCCACAGATGCAGGTGAAACGTCAAAAATAAACTCTTCCAGAACACGGCCTCACAGCCCAGAAAAAACCCAAGGAAAATCTATAGCAGAGCCTAACTCTTTCCTCCTCATTCCTATCCCAATAAAAATCCCCCCTCATCCTTGCTTTGATAAGAGCTTCTTTCCTGGATCTCACAGCAGCCCAAAAGGGGCAGTTTTATCAGGGCCATTGGGCAAGAGAAGAAAAGGCTAGGTTCCCCATCTCACATGCTGTGGTTGTGATAAAAATCAGGTGTGGACAAGTTCAGAGGCAATTTTCCACACACACACCATACTCAGACCCACCAGAGGCCTCGCCACCCCAAAATCCTGACACTTCACGTGGTTGAAAGCCCCCCTTCTAGTCTTGTAAAAATATTGCTTATAGGAAAAATAAGACATGTGGGAGGGGGATCTTCACCTTATTTTAAAGACGAATTGTTGCTCTTGGAGATTCCTAATTCTAATTCTAATTCCTAATTCTTAGAGGTTCACTCAGTGATCCATCCTTTCGTAGATCGGTAAAATGAGTACCAGGCTTATGGGGGCAATTAGCTAACACACATTGGAGGCTGCTTATTGCAGTATAGATGTGTAAACTGCTATTGCTTAAAACAATTTGTAAGCCACTCTGATAGCCTTGTGGCTGAAGAGCAGGGTATAAATAACTAACTAAAATAAAATAAATCAATTCTGAACAATATTTCAGCCAGGGAGTTGGGGGGCTTGAGAAACCTCCCAAATGACCTAGGGGACTGCAAAAAATGGTTGGGGGCAGCATGTGGCCCAGAGATCATAAGTTACACACCCTGAGATAAACAAACTAGAAGAACTAGGGCTACCTGTAATGTCTAAACTTGGGATTATGGTTAACTGTGCTGGAGAAAGCCAAGGATTGCAAACCACCTTTCAATCACAGCTTCTTGTTGCTTTACAAATCCAGGTTTATCTGGGGTTCTAATGTCACACAAATCCACACTTCCCTGCTTTGTTTACCCGCTTGTGCCAAGGAGAAACAAATGGTTGCGTGCACTAGCATGCATCCTTCAAACATCATAGTTTATTCAGCCAAAATTTGGGTCTTACAAGCTAATGTACCCATTGCTTCTCTTCACAATAGCAATGAAATTTGTCATTGGGAGATAACTTCTAGAGCTTTCCAGTGTGGAGCTGGTTCCAGTGTAACAATCAAAGCTGACAAAGTAACTTTTTAGGTTACAGAATTCTCCAGCCAGCATGCCTGGGAGGTGTAATCCGCAAAATAACTTTTCCAAGATGTGATTATGAACAACCTGCTCTCCCCCTAAAGCCAGCCATCAAACCAGAGGCAATTATTTTTGTTTCTGAAATATACAAGGTACTTACGAGAAACGGTACTTGTCTCCACTAAGCAGTTTTTTAGAGAATACGTTCTGCAAGCTATAAGGAGGGAAGAAAATATTTTTAAGCATCACTGAGGGGAAAAAACAAAGCAGGGGAAAGTCATTGGCTGAAATTCACATGATTAATAAATGAAACGATATTAATAAAAGCAATGAATACAGGCATTCCCCCATTTCTGCTGTTTTGACAGTCCTAATTACAGTAGGACCCCATATCCACTGATTCATTATCCACTGATTCAATTATTCACGGGATAAAAAACAGCACACGTACCATAGAGTCTTCCTAGAAAATGTGTCCTCTCTAGCATTTTCTAAGTCCTCCAAAGCAACTCTATGGTATTTTAAACCAGAAGTCCCATTATTTTCAATGGCGTTTCCTATTATCCATGGTTTTTGGTATCCACGCCCCCCACCCAGAACCAATCCCCAGCAGATATGGGGGTCCTACTGTATAGCCATGTACTGTACTTTGGACCACTGGTCTGCTCTTTCGACCATGCACTGCCTTCCCCAGCCACCAGTCTACTTGGTGTGCTGTTTTTTCTCTCTCAGTCAACTTGGCACCATCTAGTATTCAGTCTTGCATTTGCAAGCTAAAAAAAGACTGATATCTGCTTTTGAACCATTTCTACTTTTTGATAGTGCCCTGATCTCTAACCTTTTGAATAACTGGGAGAAGCCTGTACACGTATACTGCATAGTAAATCAGAACACCTGAGGGTTTTGTCTTACAAAGAATGAGCAAATATCTACATATGCACAGCCTGATGGTTTGCTTCCTCCTAAAATAGGAAGTCACTCAACTAACCAGGAAATCAAACCAGAGTCCTTGGATTGCTGCTCTCCTTACAAGGCAGAGTTGTGCTCACTTTAGCAGCACATATACTAAAACTGCAACAATACATAGATTAGCATGACCTTTGCATAAGGCAGAATTATCTTCCATGAAGAAACTCTAGCTTGTAACACTAACTTGCGAGGAAAGCAACAGGCCAGAGAACCTGTTGCAACTATAATGCTAAACCATGAATGGGAAGTATGTGGGATGCATGTAGCCTCAAAACCTACTTTTGCAACCTCTGGAGCCCTCCTGCCCCTCAAAATACAGGCAAAAAGAAGAATTACTATTCTTCTCTGAAACAAACTGCAAGGCCTTGCTTTACTCTGCATCCCATTTCTGGCATCTTTTTGCAACCATCAGTCCCTTATGGCGGAAGAGAAGCATGAAAAATGCATTTTAGAAGCGGGTGAGCTATGGTTCTCCTCCCCATCATTTAAATCATTGACAAAAATATTGAAGAGTGTCTGCCCCAGGACAGAACCTTGTAGCATTCCACTTGAGACCTCCTTCCAATTTGAAGCACCGCCTCTGATGACAACTCTTTGAGCACAGTTTTCCAAACAATTATAGCTCCGTCCAATGGTGTTTCCAACCATTCCATATTTACTCAGTTTGCTAATCAAAATATTATGGAAGACTTTATCAAATGCTTTATTGAAATCCAGATAAATGACATCCACAGCATTCCCACCATCTTCTAAATTAGTGGCCCAATAAAAAAAAAGTTTAGTTTGGCAGGACTTGTTCGTGACAAGTCCATGCTGGCTCCTACTAGACATTTGCAAACAGACTCCTCTATTTTTAAAAAATATTTTTTATCTTTTCCCTGGTATTGAGGTCTGGCTGACAGGCCTGTAGTTTCCTGGATCTTCTTTTTCACCTTTTTTTGAACTTCTAGAAGGTACTTAGTCATTTTGCTTTTATATCTTCTGACAGCCATTGTTAAGAGTTGCCAGATTGAAAACTGGAGATGAGTTCTGTAACTTTAATTATTGTGTAGAAGAGGGAATTTCAGCATCTGTTGCTTGATACCTGGTTGTGTGGCAAACAACAACTTCTGAAATTCTACACAACCATTAAAAGTAGATGAACCCACTCCAGTTTTCAACCCGGAAATCCTATGTACCATATAATTACTTCTGGAAGCACTTTTAATGTCTTAGAATTCTCTCTTGCACACATGCTCCCACACATACATCCTGACCTTCCTTCCTTCACTGCTTCGGGAGTACCTGATTCTTAAGTCATGTGATAGAAGGATGTTTGAAAGTGATGTGCTGTGCTTTTATCTTTTCAGTTATGTTTTAAAATGTTTTAAACCATGGACTTTATCAGATGCTCTACAAAAAACTCCAGCGGAGGTTAGGAAGAGGACGCCGCTGTCCCGCTTCCGGCGGCCACTTCTGCATTCCCGGTCCTCCTCCCGTCCTTCGTTCGTTCTCCCTCCGTACTGGGGGGATGAAAAAGGTGCCACTTTTCATTGATGGACGTTTCGGGAGGGAGAACGAATGAAGGACGAGAGGAGGACAGGGCATCCAGAAGCAACGGCCGGAAGCAGGACAGCAGTGTCCTTCTCCCGACTTCTGCAGGAGATTTTTTAGAGCATCTGATAAAGTCCCATGTGCTTTTAAAACAGAATTGCCAAGGGGTTTTTTTTGTTTGTTTTTTGTTTTTTTGTTATTTTTGCAAAATCAGATTTTAGCTAAATTTTTAAAAATTATTGTAAAGTGCTTTGGGTCTCATGCTGGGAGAAAGGTGGGGTATTAATTAATTAATTAATTAATTACACATATACCAGTCCATAATGTTAGTAGACAAAGCTGCTGAGAAGCCAAGGACATTGAAGCTTAGCTCAGTCGCAGTACACAGAGCGAGGCCTCCCATAACTGGAACAAGAGACAGGTTCACTAATAGTCCTAGGAGTATCAAAGACAAAAAGAGAGAGAAACAAGGAAAAAATTTAAAAGCCAACATTTAAAACTCTCACATTAAACAAACAAACAAACAAACAAACCACATGGCAGTCATGCAGCTGAACATGCTAAATATTCCCCATATAATATTCTCCCATATAATCTACCCCATACACTCAGGTCCTCTGGGGGACATTTACTTCAGTCAGCCAGGACTAGGCTGGCAACTGTCACCCAGAGGACTTTTTCTTCAGCCACCCCTAGAGCCTGCCGGAAGAGATTGAACAGTTGCATAGACTGCCTGAATTTAAAAGAGCATTAAAGGACAAATCTCCTCCAGCAGGCCTATCCAGATGATTTTTAAACTGTGAGTTTTAAACTGTTTTACTATGTACAGTTGCCTCTCCATATCCGTGGATTTAAGTATTCACAGCTTGAAAATATTCTTAAAGAAATAATAATCCAAAAAGCAAACCTTGATTTTGCCATCTTCTATAAGGGCCACCATTTTGCTCTGCCATTGCATATCATGGGACTTGAGTATTCACAGATTTTGGTGTCCATGGGGGTCCTGGAACCAAATCCCAGTGAATATAAAGGGACAACTGTAGTTTGTTCTTGTCAGTGTTTCAATAAATAACAGTGTTTTAAAAGTGTTATTTATTGTTGCTGCTTGTTACAGAGTTTTTAAGTGGCTAGTACTGAAACCCAGTATGTGGTTGTATTTGTTTGTTTCGGCATTATGCAGTCTGCCACTGAGTCCCAACCACATTATGCTAGATCTAAGCAAAGGCCTGTCTATTCTGGCCTCCAGTTTCCTACGGTGGCTACCTACTTCCTTCTAGCTAGGAGACAAGGAGACAGACTGAAGGCATTTGGCCACTCTTGTAATTGGCCCATAGCGACTTGTATTCAGAGGTAAACTGCCTCTGTATCTGGGGGTTCCATTTCATTTAAGGCCTATTGCTCAATAGCTGTTGATGTGTCAGGCTCCCATGTGTTTGTCCAATTTCTTTTCAGCAACTTCTAAAACAACGGACTTTGTCAGATTGTGTAGCAGAAAATTCAGAGAGCTTTTTTTTTTTTTACAGTAGGACCCCTGTATCTGCTGGGGATTGGTTCGGGGAGGGGGCGTGGATACTGAAAACCATAGATAATAGCGAACGCCATTGAAAATAATGGGACTTCTGGTTTAAAATACCATAGAGTTACCTTGGAGGACTTAGAAAATGGCTAGAGGACATGTTTTCTAGGAAGACTCTACGGTCAGTGTGCTGTTTTTTTTCCCAAGGATCACTGAATCAGTGGGTAATGAATCAGTGGATATAGGGGTCCTACTGTACTAAAAATCCCAAAGGCCCTCAACTAGCACAAGCGATTCTGGGAACCGTTGTTTGAAAAAGTAACATTTCCAAAGTCTGTGTAATCCAAGCATCAAATACACTTTGGGTACATCTACACTGTAGAAACAATGCAGTTTGACACCACTTTAACTGCCATGGCTCCATCCTATGGTGTCCTAGTTTTGTGAGGTGCCAAAACTTTTTGGCAGAGAAGGCTAAAGACCTTGTCAAACTACAAACCCCCGGATTCCATACGATGGAGCTACATCACTTAAAGTGGTGTGAAACTGCATTATTTCTACAGTGTAGATGTGCCCTCTGTGCATCTACACTGCATCTGTTTGGGGTTTTAGCATCCAGGTAACAAGCAACACCTGCTGAAATCCCTTCCTCTGCACAATCATTAAAGGTACAACAGCCCTTTTCAGTTTTTAATTTGGCAACCCTATTACATGTGTGTGTGTGCCTGCCTGAGAGAGATAGACAGAGAAAAACCAGTGCTATATGCAAAGTGAGACACACATACACACATATTTAATTAGCTAATACACATTGTAAACTGCTTAGAGAGTGCCTACTGCGCTATAAAGTGGCGTAGATGTTTAAGTGCTATTGCTAAGCAATTTGCAAGCTGCTCTGAAAGCCTTCGTGGCTAAAGAGCAGGGTATAAATAAAATTAACAACAACAACAATGTTTATTTCATCAATACTTACCAGTGTACTCTCCCAAAATCATACGGGACATGATAACTGTGAAAATAGGTGCAGAGCTTTTAACTGTCTCAGCAAAGGAAACTGCAACATTCTTCAAGCTAACTAGGCCCAAGACCACTGTTGCAAACCTGAAAAGACAAAAGAACAACTAGCAAAAACCTGATTTATAATAAAAACCAGTGGGAGAAAACTATGTCAGAACCTTCTGGTAGATCTTTGGGTGATTTGCAAAGATCAGCAAAGATTTCTGAGCCCCAACAATTTTACAACAGTAACAACAGCAAAAAGACTTCTTCTCCCCTTTAATTTAAACATGTTGCTTTGGAAGAACTGTTAATTTAGACTACTGAGGATCAACCTGAATACTAATCCATTTCCCTCCCACAATGCAATTTATTAGAGATATAGTTGTCGCTTCATATTCGCTGGGGTTTGGTTCCAGGACCCCCGTGGATACCAAGATCTGTCAATACTCAAGTCCTATTATATGCAATGGCATAGCAAAATGGCGTCCCTTATATAAGATGGCAAAATCAAGGTTTGCTTTTTGGATTATTATTTCTTAAAGAATATTTTCAAGCCTTGAAAGCTTTAATGGTACTGTCGGACCCCTGTATCCAAGGAACCAATACCCACGGTTTCAGTTATCCACGGGACACAAAACAGGGACACATACTATAGAGTTATCCTAGAAAACACTTAAGAGAGGTGTCCTCTCTAGACATCTTCTAAGTCCTCCAAGGCAACTCTATGATATAATTTTGCCAGAAGCCCATTATTTTAATACTGTTTGCTATTATCCATGGTTTCTGGTATTCATGGGAAGTCCAGGAAGCAAACCTCCATGAATATGGAGGTCCAACTGAGTTGAGGGGCTTTGAAGCTCCAGAAGATAGGAACTGCTCTTATGCCAAACCAAGTCATTGGTCCATATACTTCTGTGTTGACTACACTTGGAAGATCCAGGTTCAAGTCTCTGTTGAGCCCCCTAAAACAAAGACAGCTGGCTTCTGAGGTACATTTGAAAGCAGTGCCTAAGGACTAGGAACTTGGTGACCTTTTCTTTCATGAAACCCAAGACTATTAGGCAACAGAATTGTCTCCCATCAGTTGTGTGGCTTCTCTTGAGTTTCTGTAAAGGTGCAGCAGCCCAAAGTTTTGTGAAGTAAAGTAATGCCATGGGATATGCTGGTGTAGTGAGTTATGCTTCTGCCACCAGGCAGATGGGTTTTGGATTCCCTGTTAGCATCCTGGCCAAATGTTCACAGCTGTCCAGGGGCATAAAAGGATCCATTTATATTTGTGACCTTGTCCAATACCTTTTGCTTTAGCTTGGCAGTTTGAGGCTGGGAAAACATACGAAGGTTGAGAATGGACTGGGGAAGGAATTTTTTCTCCATTACTAACCTGCTTCCACAGTTCTCATAGTTATGGACACTGGGAGGAGATTGCACCTGTGCGTTCTGATTATCTTTATTTGCTTCTATGCTATATAACCCCTGGGATCCCGTCGTCCAATGGCCTCAGCTGAGGGTGCACCCCAGCCCAGTTGCCCAATATACCCAGAGATAGGGAATGTGTTCGTCAGTCAAGGGACTGTATGTACAGAATTAGTTTAGAGATCCAGTTCTACCATTGGCCATGAGGTTTTGCTGGACCCATCACCAAAATGGCTCAAATGCTTCTCTGCTTTGTACCTTCGGCTGCATCACTTAACACCTTACCTTGTAGCAGTAATCACAGAATCACAGAATTGCAGAGTTGGAAGAGACCACGAGGGCCATCCAGTCCAACCCCCTGCCACGCAGGAAATCTTGATCAAAGCATCCCTGACAGATGGCCATCCAGCCTCTGTTTAAAGACCTCCAAGGAAGGGGACCCCACCACGCTCCAAGGGAGTGCGTTCCACTGCCGAACAGCTCTTATGGTCAGAAAGTTCCTCCTAATGTTGAGGTGGAATCTCTGTTCCTGGAGCTTGCACCCATTGCTCCGTGTTCCAATCTCTGGAGCAGCAGAAAACAAGCTTGCTCCATCCTCAGTGTGACACCCCTTCAAATACTTAAAAAAGGGCTATTGTATCGCCTCTTAACCGTCTTTTTTCCAGGCTAAAAATACCTAGCTCCCTAAGTCTCTCCTCATAAGGCATGGTTTCCAGACCTTTCACAATTTTAGTCGCCCTCCTCTGAACACGCTCCAATTTGTCCATATCCTTTTTGAATTGTGGTGCCCAGAACTGGACACAGTATTCTAGGTGAGGTCTGACCAAGGCAGAATAGAGCGGCACTATTACTTCCCTTGATCTGGACACTATACTTCTATTGATGCAGCCCAAAATCGCATTGGCCTTTTTAGCTGCTGCATCACACTGTTGACTCATGTTCAACTTGTGGTCTACTAGGACTCCTAGATCCCTTTCGCATGTAGTCTCATTCAGCCAGGTCTCCCCCCATCCTATATCTATGCATTTCATTTTTCCGCCCTAAGTGCAGTACCTTACATTTCTCCGTATTGAATTTCATTTTGTTAGCTTTAGCCCAGCTCTCCAGTCTATCCAGGTCATTCTGAATTTTGATCCTGTCCTCTAGGGTATTAGCTACTCCTCCTAATTTGGTGTCATCTGCAAATTTGATAAGTATGCCCCTAATTCCCTCATCCATGCGTGACTGTGTTTGGCACTGAAAGAATTCTTCAGGAGACCTGGAACTACAAGCAGATCCAGAACAGAACAGCTGGCTGCAAATCTGGGGAGCCACAGTGTTGTCCCGGAGGTGGTGAGCAGATCTAAGGCCAAGGCTGTCAGGTCCCACGCAACCAGCCAGAGTCTCCTGCCTCACTGCTTTTTGTACTGGGGCCAAGATAGACTGCATTCAGGTTGAGCAGGGAGAAACCCAGACTTATGGACCGGATGATCTAAGCTTCTAGGAGGCATGGGCCAGAACAACACCCACTGGTCTAGAGCTTTAGACAAATACTCAGAAATGGATTTACTACTAAGGCAGAATCAGAATAAAGGTACTCCACACCAAATTGAGGAAATGGGTCTGTTTACACAGGGTGGGAACAAAGGGATGGCTGCAAACCAAGATACTCTTTGGGAAACAAATAACAACAGGCGGAAATGACAAAGACTTCCTAGCTATCCATACCAACCTGTCAGGCAGGATCTCAAACTAGACCCAAAGAATATATAGAGTGTAAGACTCCACACACCAAGGCAGCGACTGTGTGGCACAAATGGAGACAGTTTGTCAGGCATGGAGTGTGGGCACTGAGGTGGAGGGGGCTTTTGATGTCTTTTGTCCCAGGCAACTACGTGGAGCTAGATTAAGCAGGATCCCAAGCCTGCAGTTCATTTTCCACAGCTGTCTCACATAGCCAAAATTACTTTTGCCTGGGAACTCACAGACTGACCTTGACCAGGCCAGAAGAGGGCATCCCGGGTTTGATAACGAACAGGGTGGCTACAAAGGTAATGAGGATAATAAAGATGAAACTGGAAGCTGCTTTAGCTCATGAAAAGGTGGGGGTTTCTGAAAGGAGCCCAAGGACATGTTTAGACAAGAAGATATAATGTGGATAATTGGCAGTGTTCATTTGCCTCCACAGCTTTTTTGGGAAGATTGCTAGTTTGCAAAGTTCTTTGTTTGAAGTTCACATGGAAGCATGCCCATGAATAAAGATGGTGACTGCAAGAGAATTACTCATGTTATTATTTTCCAAAAGTTGCTGCTGAGGCACAGGGTTTTTTCACATTAAATCCAAGTTGCAGAAATGCAATCTTTTATTTAAAGAAGCTGTTTTATCACCCTACCACTCCAAAAATGTGCACGATAGCTATCACAAAACTAAAAAATGGCAGTTTTGGCCACTTTATGGCTGGCAAATCTGCCCCCCACACCCACACACATCCAACCAATCACCTTTCAACTTCCAGAATGCACTCTGCTGCGAACTGGTTGTCCAAATGAGCAGGAATGTGCATTTCCATGTATTTAAAAAAAAACACTTCTGGAAAAGCCACAAATGCTTTTCTTGTGGTTTTTTTGGTCCCCCTCCTTCCAAATATGGTGAATAAAAACAACAGAGTGGATAAAACTCTTTTCAGACCGCAGGAAATGTAAGACTGTATGAGGAGCGGTGGGACCCCAATTAGCTGCCTTGAACCCTACATTTCTAAATAAATAAATGAACACAAACTCACACTCCTCCTGAAAAAGATCATAAACTCCTCCTTACCTCATCAGTCCAACAAACAACATGATCATGATGAAGTTGGGGGGGTACGAGAGGCGAGTCTTGTGCTGGTACAGGCAGCAGGGGACAAACATTTTGACACAGCCAATGAAAGTGGTGGACAGCATCTGAACAGCACCTGAACAAACCAATAAAAAATACCAAGAATGAGAGAGAAAGTACAGCAGATTTCTATCTGCCTCCCTTTTTTGACCAGCACAGGGATGCCAGTTGCTCACTCCCAGAGCTTGGAAGAGTTAAGTATTTTTGGATGATAACTCTCAGAATCCCTGAGCACTAGCTAGGCTGGATGGTTCAGTTTAGAACAGAACAGAACAAATTTTATTATGATTATAGACCAGCACAAGGGAATGGAGTACATTCAATTAAACACATAGAAAATGAAATATACATATGTTTAGAGTAGGAAATAACTGACAATTAGAAGCACAGAAAATAAAATACACGTGTTTAGAATATAAAATGGATATAGAAAAACATTAACTAAATAGTACATGAAGCACCCTTTCTATCTGTTTACAAAGCAATACTCATTGAGTCTAGTCTGTGGCACTGGTCAACATCTGACAAATTTTAAGTGTTGCTGTGCAAAATCTAGGAACATTATATGTTATATTGTGGGCGGGGGGGTTGATATCTGAAAGCAGCAGGGAAGTATAAAATTGTCTTCCAACAGTTCTGCTTTTGTGTGAAGTCGAAGGCTTTCACAGCCGGCATCCATAGGTTTTTTGTGGCTTTATTTCTGGGCTGTGAGGCTGTGTTCTAGAAGAATTTATTCCCGATGTTTTGCCTGCATCTGTAGCTCTAAAGATGCCAGCCACAGATGCAAGTGAAGCATCAGGAATAAACTCTTCTAGAACACGGCCTCAGAGCCTGGAAAAAAAAACCACCAAAAAAACCTATAGTTCTGCTTTTCTCCTTGACCGGGGTGGTAAGCCTTTGGCTCAGCAGATGTTTTGAACTACTGTACAACTTTTTAAAATCTTCACCATTGGCAATACTCAGTGAAGTTTCAGGGAGCTGAAGTTCCAACCATCTAAACAGGCCGAGGTTCCCTGCATCTGTGCTAGTCACTGGAAGAGTGCTGAGGAGGGCGGGGGGGGGGGAGAGGGAGGATATTTGTTTATATCCCGCCTATCCCCCAGTCTGGAACTCAAGTTAGCTTGAAAGAGTTAAAACAACTAAAACTTTTACATTGTACAAAAATTTAAAATAGAGTTAAATTATCAATAAAGTTAAAAGCAGTTAAAACAGACCATTGGAAAGAACAACAAATAAAACAACACAGCACATAGAATTATATAGAATCATAGAATTGTAGAGTTGGAAGAGACCACGAGGGCCATCCAGTCCAACCCCCTGCCATGCAGGAATCACGATCAAAGCATCCCCGACAGATGGCCATTCAGCTTCTGTTTAAAGACCTCCAAAGAAGGAGACCCCACCACGCTCCGAGGGAGCATGTTCCATTGCCTAACAGCTCTTACTGCCAGAAAGTTCCTCCTAATGTTGAGCTGGAATCTCTGTTTCTGGAGCTTGCATCCATTGCTCCATGTTCCAATCTCTGGAGCAGCAGAAAACAAGCTTCCCCATCCTCAACATGACACCCCTTCAAATACTTAAACAGGGCTATCATATCGCCTCTTAACGGTCTTTTTTCCAGGATAAACATACCCAGCTCCCTAAGTCTCTCCTCATAAGGCATGGTTTCCAGACCTTTCACCATTTTAGTCACCCTTCTCTGGACACGCTCCAATTTGTCAATATCCTTTTTGAATTGTGGTGCCCAGAACTGGACACAGTATTCTAGGTGAGGCTTGACCAAGGCAGAATAGAGTGGCACTATTACTTCCCTTGATCTAGACACTATACTTCTATTGATGCAGCCCAAAATCGCATTGGCCTTTTTAGCTGCCGCATCACACTGTTGACTCATGTTCAAGAATTGGAAGAGACCACAGGGGCCATCCAGTCCAACCCCCTGCCATGTAGGAAAACACAATGAAATCATTTCTGACAGATGGCCATCCAGCCTCTGTTTAAAAACCTCCAAAGAAGAAGACTCCACCACACTCCCAGGCAATGTATTCCACTTCCGAACAGCTCTTACTGTCAGGAAGTTCTTCCTAATGTTTACGTGGAATCTCTTTTCCTGTAATTTGAGTCCACTGCTCCGTGTCCTAGTCTCTGGAGCAGGAGAAAACAAGCTTGCTCCATCCTCAGTATGACATCCCTTCCAATATTTAAACATGGCTATCATGTCACCTCTGAAAGACCCTTTCCCCCCTGAGCAGTCAGCTTTCCACAGTCTGTTGAAACAGAAAGGTCTTTGCCTGCTTATGAAAGGATAACAATGAGGGTCCCAGGTTAACTTCTCTACGAAGGGTATTTCAGAGCCTGAGGGCCACTAGCAAGAAGGCCCTCTCCTGCCAGATGTACCTGTATGGGTGGCAGGACAGAGAGAAGGACCTCCCCAGAAGATCTCCAAACACAGGCAAGCTCATATAGAGGCCACTCCATCTGCTTCTACACCCCCAGCCTCCCAAGGGCCCCTCCCTCCTCTCATCCCTCAGCCACTCACCACCCACATGTCAAACAAGGCAATATTTAGGGGGGGAAACAGGAAGCCTTAAATAACAGTGTGTAGGTGAACCGTGTGAACCTTTCAAATCTACTATAAAAGTGTACGTTACACTGGGTACAACTAGTAATATAGTATGTTACTTGGAATAAAATAATTACCCAGCATGCTCGGCTCCCCCTCCAGCAGCGAGAGAATGTACTTGTTAAGGAAAAGTGTGCAAAAGCTGAAGAAGAACCACAAGGTGAGGTAAACGAGTGCGTGTGAGTTCCAGATGCCCAAATCTGACTCAATGACAGTGGTCTCAGTGATGGTGATCTTCAAAACCTTCTCTTCTGGCACGCTGTCGCTCCGGGCAATGACAAACTTTTCGCTTCGGCTGTGGAAGAGGGAGCCGAGCTGAAGACCTTTGCTCTTGGGCTTTTCCTCTGGGAGGAGAGGAGAGGTGACACTCGCAACAGTGGCAGAACTTTCCAAATTCTGGCTGTTCGTGAGGGTGGCCATCTTGAGGAATGAGGATGACGTCTGCCTTTGGCTTCGTGAGCATTGAGCAAGTACAGAACTTAGCTTAAGTCAGATGAATCCTTCAATCCTGGCAACGCTGAGGAGGTCTCCCAAAGCCCACCTTGCTTGCATTTAACCTGAGGTCCTTTCCTGTGACTACAGTCCCATTCCCTGTATGTAGAAGAGAAAGAAAAAGGGCGTGTGTTCTTTTAAAGCCAATACTACGACATGCAAGTTCCAAGGATGGACTGCAAGCTTACCTCAGTTAATAAAGCCTCTGGCAAATAAACTCCTTTTGATAAAGGCCAAATCCATACTCCACAAATACAGCAGGACCCATGTATCTGCTGATTCATTAACCACTGATTCAGTTATCCACAGGACACAAAACAGCACACCTACCATAGTCTTCTTAGAAAATGCCTAGAGAGGCATCCTCTCTAGACATTTTCTAGGCCCTCCAAGGCAACTCTGCGGTATTTTAAACTGGAAGTCCCATTATTTTCAATGGCATTTGCTGTTATCTGTGGTTTTCAGTATCTGTGGGAGGGGGGAGCCTGGAACCAATTCCCACAGATACGGGGGTCCTACTGTAATCCAGTTTGAAACCGGATTATTTGCCATGGCTCCTTCCTATGAAATCCTGGGGTTTGTAGTTTTACAAGGTCTTTAACATTCACTGCCAAACTACAAATCCCAGGATTCCACAGGAAGGAGCTGCGGCAAATAATTCAGTTTCAAACTGGATTATTTGTGTAATATGGATTTGGAAGTCTTTTTTACACCCACTCAACTCCCCCTTTTCTTCTTGGCCTCTATCTAGCTAGAAGGGTTTTTTTAAGCAGCAATAGCATTGGGAGTTTGGTGAAGGAGGGCTGGAGAAACACACACTTTCCATGTTGGGTTGCTGCAGTAAAAACAGCAGAATAAAAGCTCGAGTTGGAAAAGCTCTAGCCGCTCATACTGTAGCAGTGTGTGACCATCTACAACAGGCAAGGTAAACAGCAGCTGCCTCTAAAATCTCTTTACAGAGCATGTGCAAACAGCAAAATAGAGAGAAAAGGGGAGAGCAGATAGGCTTGTCTCACCAGCTGCCTCACTACATGTTAAAGAAATCTAGATCTATAACTTTGGCCACCAAATGGAAATCATAAGAAAACTGGAGGGTGGTCAAAGAAAAGAAAAATCACCGCTGGCTATGTTTTGGAAGAAGCTTTCAAATGGTGTTGTGAAGGTTTAAAAATATTTTGGTTTATTTATTCAAGGCTTGTTGAAACATGTTAAACTAGCCTTCTTCTTTTTTTTTTTTTTAAGTTTAGGAAGTGTAGGAAGAAACCCTTAAAGTAAACAAAGTTTGGTTACCAGTCCTGAAAAACACCAAAATCAAAACTCAACACATGCAAATGAACTTCACCCAGGGACAGGGGGATTTCCAGTAGACAAGGGACCATTAGCCAAACAGACACTAATCCTCCTTGCAGATCCTCCCACCCTAGGAACCAGCCATTCAAATACAGTTGTCCCTTCACATTCGCTGGGGTTTGGTTCCAGGACCCCCCGTGAATACCCAAATCCTTGAATACTCAAGTCCCATTATATGCAATGGCATAACAAAATGGTATCCCTTATATAAGATGGCAAAATCAAGGTTTGCTTTTGGGATTATTATTTTTTTAAGAATATTTTCAAGCCGTGAATACTTAAATCCATGAATGCCAAATCCGTGACTATGGAGGGACAACTGTACAGTACACAAATTTACATATCCTCTCCAACAGGGACTCACAGTATATAAACCCCACACACTCCTACCCATCCATTCTCTGAAGATGCCAGCCACAGATGCAGGCAAAATGTCAGAAATAAACTCTTCCAGAACATGGCCTCACAGCCCGGAAAAAAACCACGAAAACCTATGGATGCCAGCCGTGAAAGCCTTCGAGTTCACACAGCTACTGTACTTTGTTAACTGAGGTACAACTGTACTGTCATGAGCCCTACATGGCCTTCCTTTGAAGACAGTTTAGAAATTTCAGCTGGGGCTCACTTTGTGATCTCTGACTGTGAAGCAGAAGGAAGAATCACCCTCCTTGGTTATTTTTTAAAAAACCGAACAATAGCAGCTGGCAAGAGGGAAAGCAAATTGGAGAGGAATAGTCCAAAAAAGGGCAAAACTTTTTAAAAGAATTATATCAAGGAAATATTCAGCAGTGGGGAAAGAACCCAATTTTGCAACCCCTATGAGAAAATTCCATTCACACCTAAGGCAATAAGCTATAGGGTGAATTGAAACTTTCTTTCTGGTGGATTTTTTCTCTTATGGATAAAGAGAGAATTTAAGTAGATATTTTTCTATTTCTAAAAAAGCACACTTCCATACAATTAATTAGCAATATAACATACAACACCATGCCAGTCAAACTGGGCTGTTTCAAGCTATAACTGCCCCCCCACCCAGGCAATCATCTCTAGGATGGTGTGCAAATATAAATTCTGCAAAAATGTACTGCATAGCTCTTCAGCTCTGCAAAAAATCATGATTTGAACCTTCAGTGCCTTCCTCATGCACATAAATACCCTTTAAAGTTAAGCAATGGACATGTTTATAGTTGAGTTACCATGTCTTAAAAATATTCCAGTCGAAACACATTTGTCAATAGAGCTCTGCATCTATTTGATTATACCAATGATTCTTAACTTGTGGTCCACAAAGTCCTCATGGGGGTCCTTCAAGGCTTGAAGGCTGCTTGGCCCACCTCCTCCCTGTAGTGGAACGGCCACGTGACAGGAATCAAGGCAAAGGCTGGCTAGCTGGCTTGGCCTGCACACTGCCATTCAATCTGCTCTAGTGATAAACTTGCAGGAAGAAGCAGGAGAAAAGTCTTCCCTCCCTCCAGTGTCTCTAAGGAAAGGTTTAATGGATAGTGTATTATTATTATTATTATTATTATTATTATTATTAAGTTTGGGCTGGAAGTCAACCTTAAGGAAATGGATGTTCTTTACCAGCCTGCACCACAGGACGAACACCACCATCCCCACATTGCCGTCGGCAGATCTGTGCTCAAGCCTGTTCAGCAGTTCACCTACTTGGGAAGCATCATCTCCTCAGATGCCAAGATTGACAAAGAGATCGATCACAGATTAGCAAAGGCATATAGCGCATTTGGAAGACTTTACAAAAGAGTCTGGAGCAATAAACACCTGAGGCAAAGCACAAAAATCAGTGTGTATAGAGCCATTGTACTGTCTATCCTCCTTTATGGGTCTGAAACATGGGTCACCTATCGCCAACACTTACGACTCCTTGAACGTTTTCATCAGTGCTGTATACGCACAATCCTAAATATACACTGGACTGACTATGTGACGAATGTTGCTGTCCTTGAGCAAGCAGGGATCACCAGCATTGAGACCATGATATTGAGAACAGGGCAGGGCATGTTTCTAGGATGGAGGACCATCGCCTCCCCAAAATACTACTCTACGGTGAACTCACCACGGGTCAGTGTAAGAGGGGCGCTCCAAAAAAGAGATACAAGGACTCCCTGAAACAACATCTCAGGCTCGGCCAAATTGATCACCAACAATGGTCCGCCCTGGCCTCACATCGGGAGGCATGGAGACGCACTATCCACAATGCTGCAGCCTTATTTGAGAGCTCACTCCGAACAAGTCTTGAAGAGAAACGAAAATGCAGAAAGAATCACAACCCAAAAACATCACCCAAGGAGACCTTCTGCTGTGCTTTCTGCAACCGGACTTGTTTATCTCAGATTAGCCTTCTTAGTCATCAGCGCGCTTGCAGAAAGCGCGGGATGAGTCCTTCCTGAATCTTCGTTTGCGAAGAAAAGACAGAGATTAAGATTTTAAATCTTGAGTTAAGTCTTGGGGGTCCACAGCAACAAAAGATATTTAAAGGGGAGCCCAGGAATATAAAAGGTTAAGAGTCACAGGATTATACCACTGAAGCTACTCCAAATATGCAAGCATGCTTACATAGAAGTAAATTTGACTGAATGCAATTACATTCACTCCCAGTATATTATCTGAGGAGATTTTTAGATGACACTGTTATAGCGTTACTATTCCACTTTAACTGCTCTGGCTTCCTCCTGTGGAATTCTGGGGTTTGTAGTTTAGTGAGGCCTAAGATCTCTCTGGCTGAGAGTTGTAATGCCCCTCCCTAAACTGCAAATCCTAGGATTCAACAGGAGGCAGCCATAGCAAATAAAGTGGAATAGTAGCACTATAACAGTGTTGTCTGAAAATCTCCTGAGAATAAGTGTGTACAGTATACAACCTTGAACTCATTGAGAAGGGTTAAGCAGACATGTACAGAACTGAACTGCAAGAGTCTTTTGTATTTTATCATTCCTAATCACACCTTTCACTTCAAATACTTTAGACTACTGTACTGGAAAGAGATGGGAAATAACTTTTTTGAGAGCTACAGCTTCAGGGAAACTTCTGGTTTTTCTTGAAAAAATCCCACATCCCTTTTGTACAGTTCCTGCTTCAAGCACCTACAACTGCTCTGTCCCACCCAGAGTCAGTCAACCGCCAATCTCCAGATAAATCAATTAAGCAGTAAAGCCATGAAATATTTACCTTTGAACATCCTTGGCACACAAACAGGATAGCAAAGACTGCTGCCTTAAGAACGTTAATCCGTTTATGGAGCTATTAAATTGGCATTTTGAAAGACAAGCCAGTGTATTGCTGCCACGTCTTTTGGAACTTGCTTCCCCCGCTTTTCTCTGCAAAACATACCTGTCTATTTTGTAAACCAACAGAAACAAAAAAACCAAAGAGGAGGTCAATGCCAATGCTCTGTGGTCATTGTGCATTGCAGAAGAGAGCTTTATTGTTTTAAAAAATAACCAGTTGCAACTGCAGCTCCAAGGTTTCCCAGTCCCAAAGTAGTTAGTTAACCACCATGGTTGCATTTTTTTTTAGAAGAAAGTTTTACTGTCTTGCTATACAAAAGGAATGTTAAAAGCTACCTTTAAAGCTATGTTCTAACAACATCAGAATACAGTTGTCCCTCTGTATCCACGGATTTGGTATCTATGGATTGAAGTATTCATGGCTTGAAAATATTCTTTAAAAAATAATTAATCCAAAAAGTAAACCTTGATTTTGCTATCTTATATAAGGAACATCATTTTTAGATTTTCCTTGTTTTTTTTCTGGGTTGTGAGGCCATGTTCTTGGAATAGTTTCTTTCTGATGTTTCGTCTGCATCTGTGGCTGGCATCCTCAGAGAATGGTTGGGTAGGTGTGTATGTGGAGTTTATATGCCATGAACCCCTGTTGAGGAGAATATGTAAATGTGTGTAATTGAATGGTTAGTTTCTGGGTATAGAAATGCAAGGCTCGATAGTGTCTGTTTGGCTAATGGTTGGTTGATGGGCTATTATTTGCTGGGAATCCCCCTGGCCCTGGGTGGAATGCTTTTGTAAGTGTTGAGTTTTGATTCTACTGTATTTCAAAACTGGGAGCCAGATTTTGTTTACTTTTAGAGTTTCTTCTTTCCTGTTAAAGTTGTCCAGGTGTTTGTGGATTTCAACAGCTTCTCTGTGCATTCTGACATGATAGTTGTTGGCCTGGTCCAGAATTTCTGTTTTCAAATAGCATTTTGTGTCCAGGTTGGTTTCTAACATGTTCTGCTACTGCTGATTTTTCTGGTTGGCCCAGTCTGCAGTGTCTCTCATGTTCTTGATTCGTGTTTGCACACTGCGTTTAGTGGTCCCTGTGTAAATCTGTCCACAGCTGCATGGTATGCAGTAAACTCCTGCAGCTGTGAGAAAGTCTCTTTTGTCCTTTGCAGAGCATAGCATTTCTTGGATATTCTTGGTTGGTCTGTAGATTGTTGGAGGTTGTGCTTCCTCATCAGTTTCCCTATTCTGTCTGTGATTCCTTTGATGTATGGTAAAAATATCTTCCCTTTGGGTGGCTGTTTTAGTTCTTCATTCCTGTGTTTTTTTCTGGGTCTGGCTGCTCTTGTGATGTCTGATCTGGAGTAACCATTAGCCTGTAGGGCCCAGTTTAGGTGTATCAGTTCATCCTCTAGGTAGTGGGGTTCGCAGATCCTTTTTGTGCGGTCTACCAATGTTTTTATTGTGCTTCTTTTTTGGCCTGGGTGATGATTGGAGTTCTTGTGTAGGTACATGTCCGTGTGTGTGGGTATTCTGTATACCTTGTGGCCTAACCGTTGGTTTGGTTTGCAGATAACTAGGACATCCAAGAATGGCAGTGTTCCTTCCTTTTCTTTTTCCATCGTGAATTGGATATTTGGGTGGATGCTGTTCAGGTGGTTCAGGAATGAGACCAAATCTTCTTTTCCGTGGTTCCAAATGGTGAAAGTGTCATCCACATATCGGAACCATGTTGTGGGCTTTTTTTGGTTCTGTTTCCAAGGCTTGCTTTTCAATATGTTCCATGTAAAAGTTTGCTATCACTGGGCTCAGGAGGCTGCCCATGGCTACCCCATCTATTTATTCATAGAATTTGTTATCCCACTGGAAGTAGCTTGTGGTGAGGCAGTGTTTCTCTCTCTCTGGCTTTTCTTCACAAATGAAGATTCAGGAAGAACTCATCCCGCGCTTTCTGCAAGTGCGCTGATGACTAAAAAGGCCAATCTGAGATAAACAAGTCCAGTTGCAGAAAGCACAGCAGAGGATCTCCTTGGGTGATGTTTCCAAGTTGTGATTCTTTCTGCGTTGTCGTTTCTCTTCAAGACTTGTTCGGAGTGAGCTCTCAAATAAGGCTGCAGCATTGTGGATAGTGCGTCTCCATGCCTCCCGATGTGAGGCCAGGGTGGACCATTGTTGGTGATCAATTTGGCCGAGCCTGAGATGTTGTTTCAGGGAGTCCTTGTATCGCTTTTTTTGGAGCGCCCCTCTTACGCTGACCCGTGGCGAGTTCACTGTAGAGTACTATTTTGGGGAGGCAATGGTCCTCCATCCTAGAAACATGCCCTGCCCAGCGCAGTGTCTTCTCAATATCATGGCCTCAATGCTGGTGATCCCTGCTTGCTCAAGGACAGCAACATTCGTCACATAGTCAGTCCAGTGTATATTTAGGATTGTGCGTATACAGCGCTGATGAAAGCGTTCGAGGAGTCGTAGGTGGTGGCGATAGGTGACCCATGTTTCAGACCCATAAAGGAGAATAGACAGTACAATGGCTCTATACACACTGATTTTTGTGCATCGCCTCAAGTGTTTATTAGTCCAGACTCTTTTGTAAAGTCTTCCAAATGCGCTATATGCCTTTGCTAATCTGTGATCAATCTCTTTGTCAATTTTGGCATCTGAGGAGATGATGCTTCCCAGGTAGGTGAACTGCTGAACGGACTTAAGCACAGAGTTGCCGATAGCAATGTAGGGATGATGGTGTTCGTCCTGTGGTGCAGGCTGGTAAAGAACTTCTGTTTTCTTCAGGTTGACTTCGAGCCCAAACAGCTCTGCAGCTGTTGCAAAGCAGGATGTTAAGCGCTGCAGAGCTGCTTCTGTGTGGGCAACAAGGGCAGCATCATCGGCGAAGAGCAGCTCACAGACTAGATAGTTTAGAGTCTTAGTGTGAGCCCTCAGACAGCTTAAGTTAAACAAGCTACCACCAGTACGGTAACGTATATAGATGCCGTCTTCTTCTTCAAGCTCTGCCGTAGCCCTTTGGAGCATGCTTCAATGAGGCAGTGTTTGGTACCATGGTTGCATTTTTTTTAGAAGAAAGTTTTACTTTCTTGCTATACAAAAGGAATGTTAAAAGTTACCTTTAATGCTATGTGCTAACAACATCAGAATACAGTTGTCCCTCTGTATCCACGGATTTGGTATCCATGAATTGAAGTATTCATGGCTTGAAAATATTCTTTAAAAATAATAATCCAAAAAGCAATAGCTCAGCTTGAAAGACAGCTCACAAGAACAGGAGATTATTTTAACTGTGTGAGCTCATACCACATATAACATACCAGGAGGGGCTTTTTGTAACAAACTATGATATATTTTGTAACAATGAACACTGAGTAGACACAATATTATATCTAGGTGGCTGACACCAAATTTTTGTTAATAATCAGTTAAATACTTCAACATCTGTTCTGGTGAGATGTCTTTCCAGCTGAGCCATTGCTAGCAAATGAGATTCAGGCATTTTGATAAAGTGCTGCTTATTATGTTAAAGACTGTGGTCCACAAGGACTCCTCGATCCCTTTTGCATACACTGCTATCAAGCCAGGTGACAACCCATCCTAGATCTTGCATTTCATTTTTACTGCCCAAGTGTAGTATCCTACATTTCTCCCTGTTGAAATTCATTTTGTTAATTTTGGCCCAGCTTTCTAGTCTGTTAAGATTATCTTGAATTCTCATCTTGTCCTCTGGGGCAGTGGCTCTTAACCTTTTCTTTACCAGGGACCCCCTTTAAATATCTTATATTGCTGTGGACCCCCAAGACTTAACTCACGATTTAAAACTCCAATAAATGATTATGACGACGACAACAACAACATCCTTTAAACCTTCAACAACAACATCCGTTAAACCTCCCCACAAAGGCACTGGAGGGGAAGGGAAGACTTTTCTCCTGCTTCTTCCTGCAAGTTTGTGGCTGGAGTGGATTGAATGGCAATGCTCAGGCCAAGCCAGCCAGCCTTTGCCTTGGCTTCTGTCATGTGGCTGCTCCACTGTGGGGAAGAGGTGGGCTGTGCAGCCTTCAAGCCTTCGCAGACCCCCTGTGAGGACATCATGGCCCCCTGGGGCTCCACGAACCACAGATTAAGAACCACTGCTCTGAGGTATTAACTAATTTGGTGTCATCTGCAAACTTGATAAGATATTCTTCCTCCACCAATTAGGGAAACCACACCCCTCCACTACAAAAGGAACAAAAAGTTACAATTGCACCTCCAAAGGATTGACATTATCCTTTGTTAAATTACAAGAATAATGCAGTCATATATTCCTTATTGCGAAAAGGGATTAATTACAAGTAACTACAGTAGTTACAGTAGGACCCCCATACCCACTGATTCGTTATCCACTGATTCAGTTATCCACAGGATGTTTGTCTTCTTGCCTACAGACGTGGAGAACTTCACATGCACCAAGTGCAAGCTGGTAGCCCTCTTGGAGGAGAAAGTCCAGCAGCTGGAGACACGGGTAGCTACACTTCAACGGATTCGCGAGCAAGAGGTTTTCCTGGACAGAACAGAACGAACAGTCTTGGATGGGGACCGCACAGAGGAAGTGGCTGTGGAGGAGAGGGTCTCTTCACAGATACAGGAAGCAGACAGCTGGAGGAATGTCACACACAGAACAAGAAAATCCAGGGATTCTTCCAGCAGCTTGCAGCTACAGAATCGATTCGAAGCCCTTTCCCTTATCAAGGACAACGGGGAAGAACAGCATGGACAGACTTCAGGGGTAGAGCAGGGGACCTTGAGAGGACCACCGCAAGGAACAGCAGCTGCGAAGCCTCAGTGGAGGTGTGTGATGGTGGTGGGGGACTCCTTGCTGCGTGGCACAGAAGCAGTGGTTTGTGGGCCTGACAAGATGACTCGGGAGGTGTGTTGTCTCCCTGGGGCAAAGATCCGTGATGTGACGGAGAGGCTGACAAGACTCGTCAAGCCTACGGATCATTACCCCTTCCTTTTGGTCCATGTGGGAACCAATGATACTGCAAGGCACAACTTTCCCAAGATCAGAAGAGATTATGAGGCCCTGGGGAGGAAGCTGAAAGAAATGGACGCACTGGTTGTCATCTCGTCTCTTCTGCCAGTTGAAGGGCATGGTCCAGGAAGGGAGAGGAAAATAGCCGACGTAAACAACTAGCTCCGTAGATGGTGTCACTGAGAACAATTTGGATTCTTGGATCATGGACTGCGCTTCCATGAGGGGGGACTTCTGGCAAGAGATGGGGTGCATCTTACGACAGTTGGAAGAAACATTTTTGCCAACAGTCTCAAGAATTTGATCAGGAGGGCTTTAAACTGAGTCATATGGGGGAGGGAGACAGTATTCTGGAAGGCAAAAGGGCTGGAGAAAATCGTCAAACTGTCATAGAGGGAACAAGGCAAACAGCGCAAGGACCCAACAGTGGGAGGCAAAAAAACTTGCACAGGCAGCAAGTAAAGGGAACACAAGGTCTTAGGTGTCTCTACACTAATGCACAGAGCATGGGAAATAAGCAAGGTGAACTTGAACTCCTAGCACTACAAAGCAAGTATGATATAATAGGCATTACTGAAACCTGGTGGGATGAGTCTCATGACTGGAATGTAGGAATAGAGGGGTATAACCTTTTTAAGAGAAACAGGCCAAATAGGAAAGGAGGAGGAATAGCATTATATGTCAGGGATATTTACACCAGTGAAGAGATCCATGACATCAATACTGGAAACCAGGTGGAAAGCATCTGGATAAAAATTAAAGGGGAGGGAAACAACAGGGATGTTATTGTTGGACTCTACTACAGACCCCCAAGTCAGATGGAGGAATTGGATGATGCCTTTCTAGAACAGATGAACACACATGCAGAAAGGAGAGATGTAGTAGTGATGGGTGACTTCAACTATCCTGATATTTGCTGGCAATCTAACTCAACCAAAACTTCAAGGTCTAGCAAATTCCTTACTTGCCTGGAAGACAATTTCATGGTCCAAAAGGTGGAAGAGGCAACAAGGGGGTCAGCTATTTTAGATCTGATCCTAACCAACAGAGATGACCTGGTTAATGGGGTGCAAGTGGTGGGATCCTTAGGTGAGAGTGATCATGTTCTCCTGGAGTTTGTTATACAATGGAAAGGAGAAGCCAGGCATAGTCAGACACGCATTCTTGACTTTAGGAGAGCTGATTTCAATAAACTCAGGGAAATACTGGGGGTGATCCCATGGTCAGGAATACTAAAAGAGAAGAGAGAACTCAAAACGGATGGGACTTTCTCAAAAGGGAGATACTGAAGGCACAATTTCAAACAGTACCATTGAGGAAGAAAAATGGGAGGTGTCTCAAGAAACCAGGATGGATGACTAAAGAACTTTCAACGGAGCTAAGTTTTAAACGGAACATGTATAGGAAATGGAAAAAGGGGGAAATCACCAAAGAAGAATTCAAACAGATAGCGAACACGTGTAGGAGTAAAGTCAGAAAAGCTAAAGCGCAGAATGAGCTCAGGTTTGCTAGGGAGGTTAAGAACAATAAAAAAGGTTTTTTGGGGTATGTCCGCAGCAAAAGGAGGAAGAAGGAAATGATAGGGCCACTACGTGGAGAAGATGGCAAAATGCTAACAGGGGACAGAGAGAAGGCAGAATTACTCAACACCTTCTTTGCCTCAGTGTTTTCAGAAAAGGAAAAGAGGGACCAACCTGAGGATAATGGAACAGAGGACACAATAGGGGAAATCCAGCTCAGAATAAGCAAAGAGGTTGTACAGGAATACCTTCTTAGTCTAAATGAATTTAAATCTCCAGGACCAGATGAACTACATCCAAGAGTATTAAAAGAACTGGCAAATGTGATCTCAGAGCCATTGGCAATAATCTTTGAGAACTCCTGGAGAACAGGAGAAGTCCCAGCAGACTGGAGGAGGGCAAACTTTGTCCCCATCTTCAAAAAGGGGGGGAAAGAGGATCCCAACAATTATCGTCCAGTTAGTCTGACATCAATACCAGGGAAGATTCTAGAGCAGATCATTAAACAGAGAGTCTGTGAACATTTAGAAGGCAATGCCATAATCACAAAAAGACAACATGGGTTTCAGAGAAACAAGTCATGCCAGACTAATCTGATCTCTTTTTTTTTTTTTTTTGATAAAGTTACCAGCTTGGTAGATGAAGGGAACGCTGTGGACATCGCATACCTTGATTTCAGTAAGGCCTTTGACAAGGTTCCCCATAACATTCTTGCAAACAAGCTTGTAAAATGTGGGCTAGACAAGTTAACAGTTCAATGGATTTGTAATTGGTTGACTGGCCAAACCCAAAGGGTGCTCAGCAGTGGCTCCTCGTCTTGGAAAGATGTGACCAGTGGGGTGCCACAGGGTTCTGTCCTGGGCCCAGTGCTATTCAACATCTTTATCAATGACTTGGATGAGGGAATTAGGGGCATACTTATCAAATTTGCAGATGACACCAAATTAGGAGGAGTAGCTAATACCCTAGAGGACAGGATCAAAATTCAGAATGACCTGGATAGACTGGAGAGCTGGGCCAAAGCTAAGAAAATGAAATTCAATACGGAGAAATGTAAAGTACTGCACTTAGGGCGGAAAAATTAGATGCATAGATATAGGATGGGAGAGACCTGGCTGAACGAGACTACGTGCGAAAGGGATCTAGGAGTCCTAGTAGACCACAAGTTGAACATGAGTCAACAGTGTGATGCGGCAGCTAAAAAGGCCAATGCGATTTTGGGCTGTATCAATACAAGTATAGTATCTAGATCAAGGGAAGTAATAGTGCCGCTCTATTCTGCCTTGGTCAGACATCACCTAGAATACTGTGTCCAGTTCTGGGCACCACAATTCAAAAAGGATATTGACAATTTGGAGCATGTCTGGCAACTAAAATGGTGAAGGGCAACTAAAATGGTGAAAGGTCTGGAAATGATGCCTTATGAGGAGAGACTTAGGGAGCTGGGTATGTTTAGCCTGGAAAAAAGACGGTTAAGAGGCGACATGATAGCCCTATTTAAGTATTTGAAGGGGTGTCATGCTGAGGATGGAGCAGGTTTGTTTTTTGCTGCTCCAGAGACTGGAGCACGGAGCAATGGATGCAAGCTCCAGGAACAGAGATTCCACCTCAACACTAGGCGGAACTTTCTGACAGTAAGAGCTGTTTGGCAGTGGAAAGCACTCCCTCGGACCATGGTGGGGTCTCCTTCCTTGGAGGTCTTTAAACAGAGCCTGGATTTCCATCTGTTGGGGATGCTTTGATCGTGATTTCCTGTGTGGCAGGGGGTTGGACTGGATGGCCCTCGTGGTCTCTTCCAACTCTGCAATTCTATGATTCTATGATTCTATGACACTGAACAGCACACCTACCATAGAGTCATCCTAGAAAATGTATCCCCTTTAGCTATTTTCTAGGGCCTCCAGGCAGCTCTATGGTATTTTAAACCAGAAGTCCCATTATTTTCAATGGTGTTTGCTATTATCCAGAGTTTTCGGTATCCATGCCCCCCCGAATCCTCCCCAGTGGATACCGGGGTCCAGGGCCGGTTTAAGGCACTGGCAGCGTCAGCATCTGCAGGGGGCTCCATCATTGTGGGGGGCCCCATAGTAACCCTCCTCCTGCAAAAACATTATTAGTAATAATCTGAATATCCTGGACTGTGAATAGCTTAGGTTGAGTTAGGTTACATTGACCTGAAATAAAGATATGGGCCCCCCAAAATAAAGCATTGCAGGGCTCCCCAAAATTCCTTAAACCAGTCCTTCAGGGGCCCTACTGTAATTTGAAGAACCTGGTCTGGTTCACATGAAACCATGCTCTAGGAGTGTGTGCCTTACAACACCTTAAAATTAAAAGAATAAAAGTGTTATGGTATACATTTGAGGGATCTAGAATCTATTTTGTCGAATGCATGAAGTGTCCTCTTCAGTTTGTAGGTTTTTAAAATCCCAAGAAGTGGCCTTTATTTCTGCCACTATCAGAGGCACACTTGATAGGAACAAAAGAGAGGGCCTTCTTGGTGGCTGCTCCCAAACTTTGGAATTTTTACTCAAAGACATTTTTTATTGGAGGACATTTTTATTCGGGCAGGTTTTGGCATCTAAACTGATTTGGTGCTGAAGTGGGTTTTAACCTGGTGGGTGCTGTCGCTTCTGTCTTACCTATGACTTTTTGTGTTTCAATGTTGTAATCATAACTTTGTTATTTCTTTTTTAATAAGGCCACTTATTTTTTTTTATTAAGAACAAGTAAGATTTACACATTGTTATTGCTTACCAAAATGTTAATCATAAAATAATTTATTTAAATCAACTTTCCCCCATGAGGTGCTGGTTTTCAGCTTTGCTATTTCTTTTGTATTGCTAGCTACCCTCGGTACTATTTTTAGTAGGAAGGAAGAATAAAATTTTAATAAAAGAATAATCACCACAAACAGTTACCAAGCTTGGAAATGCTAGCTTTTTGGACTACAACCCGTAGAAACTCTCAGCCACCATGGTTAAGAAGATCTGGGAGCAATATTACCCCCAAAAAGTAACTTCCCCCAAATCTGGTTAAATAACCACAGATTCAAAAAGTTTCTGCCAGTTACAATTTTATCCAAAGTAAAGGTAAGTACATTGACCATTTGTAGCATTTATGATTGGCAAACACTAAATAAATGATCACTTTGATTTATAATTGGCAAACACTGATTAAATGATCACTTTGATTTTGCTATGCCTACACTTTTCAAGGGTGACGTATGCTATCAGCTGCTAGCCATGCCCTTTGTTTTTTACACAGGGCAAAGAGATAATCATTGACAACACAAATGCAAATAAATGGTCAAAAATCTGACATGGAGATGATAACATTCAGTCATCAGTAGAAATAAATATTTATCTTCAGAGATATTTCACAACTGATCTGAAATGTTCCCATTCCTTAGCAAAGGGAGACTCAAATGTAAACCTGGGATTCATCAAGAAGTTTGATTCTGCTAGTCTGTTTAGGTTTTCTGTCTGTCTCAAAGTTTTATTCTCTCGATTTCCTATCCCTTGACAAAACATAGCTTAATTCAAATGATTGGGTTTATCACCTGTCACTGCTGTTGCAAACAGTGAAAATATTTTGCATAAATTTCAGCTTGGTGTTGTAACACTTTTTGCATTTCACTGCCAGCTGCTCCTACTGCTAACATTATTTTCCTCTGGAGGCATATTCCCTTTCCAACTCAAGATAACCCTCCATTCATCTGCTGAATCACAATAATCTCATGTGAGAATAAATTTACCAATTATTTAAGGTGCTGAAAGAGTCTTTGTCATTTGAAAAGGATTACAAGGGGGAACTCCAGTGTGACATGTTGCTGGAAAAAAAAATCAAGACATTTCATTGTACTCCCTGAGACTACCAGTTTTTTGTGAGTCTAAGGGCTAATCAAAATAGCTAGGTGTTATCACCGGTTTGCATACATTTTTTTTTCTATGTAAAAGTGTAACAGTATGTGTATCGAATTTATAAAATACCATCTGTATTCAAATATACAGAAGATCTTTGACAAGTTACTTTCTTAGATTTCATCTCTCACAATCAAGTACAAGTTTGTTTATTATGATCCATAGACCCGTCACAAAAATTAACTCAAGCATAAGACAGAAAATAGAATATTTTAAAAAGATCTAAACAGTGAAACATTTACACCGGCTTCTACCTAATATACAGTAAACTCAAATCCTGGCCGCTTCTGTAAGAAATTTAGCAACAGCCAGGGTCACTTTTGGGGATTTATCTTCCAAGCTCTCGGAAACCAACAACTAGTATGGTGAGTTCGCCGGGGATTTGTAGTCCATATAACATGCCTGATGTCTGTACAGCTATATACACACACACACACACCACCAATGAAGTGAATTCTGTCCCACAAAAGCTTATATTCCAATCAACCTCTTAAATCTTTGAGGTGCATCCAGACTCTTTCAGGTTTGCATCTACAGTTGTCCCTTCATATTCGCTGGGGTTTGATCCGAGGACCCCGTAGATACCAAAATCCATGAATACTTAAGTCCCATGATATGCAATGGCATAGCAAAAGGGTGCCCCTTATATAAGATGGCAAAATCAAGGTTTGCTTTTTTAATTAATATTTTTAAAGAATATTTTCTTTATTTCTATGAATACTTAAATCTGCGGATACCAAATCCACGGATACCAAATCCGTGGATACGGAGGGACATCTGTATTCTCCAATAACAAATTGTACGAGTGTGATAATGGTCACTTTTTACTACTGTATATAACTTTTTAATGTAACAAAATATATTGCAATGTAATACAAAGAAGTAATTATATACATTGTAATATATTTTGTAATGTAACAAAATATATTGCAATGTAATACAAAGAATTATACTGCATACATTGCAATATATTTTGTTACATTAAAAAGTGACTATTATCACACTCCCACAATTTGCTATTCGAGTTTGGAGGTAGACACCCTCTGTTCTCTATTTACAACCTAGCTTCTATTCTCCAGCAATACCCTGGATGCTGGGGATTACAATCCGTGGCCAAAATCAGTGAAAACTCACCCTACATCTTTTCAGGCTGCCTTTCCCCCTCCCCCAGAGAGGGATTCCCCAGATTTTCAGCACAACAGCTCCTATCAGCCTCAATCCATTGCACACTAGAGAAATAATCCAGGATGAAGCTGGATTATTTGTATAGCTCCTTCCTAAGGAATCCTGGGATTTGTAGTTGGGTGAGGCACCAGCATTCTCTTTGTCAGAGAAGGCTACAGACCTTGTAAAAACTACAAATCCCAGGATCCCATAGGAAGGAGCCATGCCAATAACCCAGTCTCAAACTGGATTATTTGTGGCTCCCAAACTGGATAGACTCCACTGCCCTGAAGACAGAACTCATAAAGGACACCCACCTCTCCTGTTAACACACACACACACACACACACATACACCAACTCAGCAGACAGCTATTTCTTTTGCACCCCTGGGGTTGTGGAAAGAGAGGGGAGGGAAGGACCAGCTGCTTTTTTTTTTTGCAAAAAAAAGATATATTTTGCAAAAAATAATTTGCAAATTTTTTTTTGCAAAAAATATTTTGCAAGCGCACCCCCCCCCACTTGTGCTATGGTACGGTCTCAACCCCCGACACACCCACCTGCCTCGGCCCCCCGACAGGTCTCGTCCTCCTCTTCCGCAGCCATGATTGCAGCCCCTTCCATAGACATCCCCGGGGGAGGGAGGAGAGGAGGGGCCGGCTGGGGCGCAATGGGCTCCTCCTCCTCCTCCAAACGGGCGGAGAAATAAAAAACAAAGGGGGAAGAGGGCGGTTGGCTTGGAGGAGCAGAAGGAGGTCGCTGCATTCTTGCATTCATCTTGCAATAGAAGAGGAAAGATGCATGATGCCTCTGGGCATGTGCAGAGCGCCATTCCTAAAGTCTTTTCTGTATTGCCTGGCAGCCCACCTGCACAAATAAAAACCAGATCTTGCAATAGAGGAGGGAAGATTAATGATGCATCTGGGCATGTGCAGAGCGCCATTCCTAAAGTCTTTTCTGTATTGCCTGGCAGCCCACATGCACAAATAAAAACCAAATCTTGCAATAGAGGAGGGAAGGTTAATGATGCATCTGGGCATGTGCAGAGCGCCATTCCTAAAGTCTTTTCTGTGTTGCCTGACAGCCCACATGCACAAATAAAAACCAATTACAGTTGTCTCTCTGTATCCACGGATTTGGTATCCATCCATGGGTTTAAGTATACACAGCTTGAAAATATTCTTTAAAAAATAATAATCCCAAAAGCAAACCTTGATTTTGCCACCTTAGATGAGGGACACCATTTTGCTACACCATTGCAGCATAGAATGGGACTTGAGTATTTACAGATTTTGGTATGAGGGGCGGTCCTGGAACCAAACCCCAGCAAATATGAAGGCACAACTGTAAAACAAATGGTGGTTCTCGAGGAAACACATTCATGGGTAGCCGTGTTGGCCATGCAGCAAAACAAAATCCACAATCTAGAAAAAAAAAAGGGATATCTTTATTGGCCAGCCATAATGCAAAACATATGATGCGAGCTGCAAATGGCTGTAAGCACAACCTGCCATTGTGTGATATGTATGGTTAACCACTTGAGTGAAATCATGAAGCAGAGGCTGGATGGGCATCTGTCAGGAATGCTTTGATTGTGTGTATTCCTGCCAAGAAGGGGGTTGGACTAGATGGCCCTCGTGGTTTCTTCCAAGTCTGTGATTCTATGATAGCACATGGTCATGGGAGTATGAGGTCTGTCTACTAAATAATGAGACTGTGTTTCTACCTTTCAGACAAATCAGGGAGAACTGACTGTGGATGCTTGAGTGGTGACCTTGAACATGTCTGAATCCGCATGACAAACATCAACACTCTTGGCCCATTCAGTTAATTGTCAGTTAAAGCAACCATGTTATCTGTTGTGTGCCAGGAAAATGCTAGATGTAAAAGTCGAGCGCCATGACATTCTACAGCAATATGAGGCAGACCCAAACCTTATTCAAAAAAGCATCACTTGTGATGAAAGCAAGATCTCCCAGTATAATGCTGAGACAAAACGATAGCCAATTCGCTGGAAAACACCATCATCCCCAAGAATGAAAAAAGCATGTCAAAGCGAGTCCACATACAAAACCATGCTCCCTGGGTTTTCTTTACATCAAAGGCATAATTTTGGCAGAATGGGTTTCAGAAGGCAGAACAGTGAACCAGCATTATAAGGAAATTTTGACAAAGGTGAGAGAAAGAGTCAGAAAAATAAGGCCAGAACTGTAGAAAAATGGTTTCATTCTTCATCAAGACAATGCACCTGCTCACACAGCACTTTCTGTGAAGCAGTTTTGGGTCGATAAATGCATTACTAGACTTGAACATCTTCCATACTCATCAGATTTGGCACCATGTGACTCTTTTTCTTCTCCCTAAAGTGAAATTGGTGTGTAAAGCAACATGTTTTGAGTCAATTGATGCAGTAAAGAAGAAAATGGCAGATGTGTTGAAACAGCTGGCAGAAACAGATCTGTTCCATGCCTTCAGTCAGTTGAAAACAAGACTGAATTGGTGTGTGAGTGTGAATGGGGAGTATACTGAAGGGGACAAACATTCGAATTGTAATACAGTACATATAAATAAAGATGGGTTCTTGTATCAGTCTCGTTTAAATATGTATCCTTAATAAAAAACATCCTTTCACCTGCACTGAAAACTGATCTCACTGATGACTTTCAGAACAAGAAATATGCCATCTTCAACACAAAAACACTTATGTACAATAGTTCGATTTTTAAGTGAAAGGAGAAAGGAAATTGTAACTGTGTTTATAGGTTTAATTCCGGCACAAGAGAACAGTTTTGGATTGTTGTACTTCAGCATCAGGCAATTAAAGAGCTTGCCACCTTTGCTCTTACTTGCCTAATAACCCCTGCCAGCAATGCTGTAGTTGAGAGAATATTTTCACTTGTATCCTCTGTTAAAAAGAAGGCAAGAAACAGAATGCAATTTTGAGAATGCATCTCTGGAATGCTAAAAAACTTCACATCGTACAAGGTTTATATGCCGTTTGTTCCAGTCATTCCAGTGTGGAGGATAGTAATGCCCTGGATCTGGAGCTTTTCCTGTAATGTTAGTAGTAATAATAATAATAAGATTTATTTGTATTCTGCCTCTCCCATCAGGATCAGGGCAGCAAACATCATACAAACATCAGAACATTCCAATACCAATATTAAAACAACACCATTAAAACAATTCCTATCATTATAAATAACTTCACACTTTAAATACTTTAAATATATTACAAATGTTAAAAACTTAAATAAAAAAGATCATAGAGTTAACAATAGTGAAATGTAAAATGTAAAATGGCATATAAAATGGCAGCCAAGCATTTAACCTAATCTGGGAAGGCCAGACTCATATAGTATGAAAAATATATATAAAAAAATTGGCTTTTCCCTCTAGCATTACATGACTTAACATTCAAATTTCAATCTGACAAGCCTGAAAACACATGATGCAAGCTTTCAAAGTGCTACTGGCTTCTCCAAGGTAGTGTAGATGTTCTCACAGGGGTACGCGAAGGCTTACGGGCTGCTCAGCCCACGTGACAGGAGCCGAGGCAAAGGCTGGCTGGCTTGGCCTGGGCATTGCCATTCAATCCATTCCAGCCATAAATTTGCAGGAAGAAGCAGGAGAAAAGTCTTCCTTCCCCCTCCAGTGCCTCTGAGGGAAGTTTTAATAATTGTAATTGTATTATTGTTGTTGTTATTGTTATTATTGTTCAAGTTTAATATCTTGAATTAAGACTTGGGGGGCAGTGGCAACAAAAGATATTTAAAGGGAGTCCCTGGTAAAGAAAAGGTTAAGAGCCACTGAAATAGAGAATACGCGGTTGTCCCTCGTTGCCCCATGTTTTACTCAGAGAGCTGATGCCTAAAGGCCTAATCCACACTACAGTAGCACCCCCATATCAGCGGATTCACCACCTGTGCTTTCAATTATCCACGGTTTGTTTCAGCCGATACCATAGTCTTCTTCGAAAATGCATCCTCTCTAGCCATTTTCTAGGTCCTCCAAGGCAACTCTACGGTATTTTAAATCGAAAGTCCCATTACAGTTGTCCCATCTTCTATAAGGGACACCATTTTGCTCTGCCATTGCATAGAATTTGGCCTTTTTAGTCATCAGCGCGCTTGCAGAAAGCGCGGGATGAGTCCTTCCTGAATCTTCGTTTGCGAAGAGAAGCCAGAGAGAGAGAGGGCATAGAATGGGACTTGAGTATTCACGGATTTGGGTATTCATGGGTTCTGAAACCAAACCCAGTGAACATGAAGGGACAACTGTATTTTCAATGGTGTTTGCTATTATCCACAGTTTTCGCCATTTGCAGTGGGGCCTGGAACCAATCCCTCCACGGATGACGGGGTGCTACTGTACATGAATCCAGTCTGAAACTTGATTAGTTGCCATGGCTCCTTACTACTGAATCCTGGAATTTGTAGTTTTAGAAGGTCTTTAGCCTTCACTGCCCAAGAGTGCTGGTGTCTCACCAAACTACAAATCCCAGGATTCCATAGGAAGGAGCCATGGCAAATAATTCAGTTTCAAACTGGATTATTTGTGTAGTATGGATGCACCCATCATAAGACCTCTTGCTTACTGCAGACAGAAAAATATGGGATTTAGCACAGCCCGTCCAGTCTTTGTGTTTTGACCTAGAGTTCATACCGTGTGCTTGTGTCCCTCTACTTTTTCTTCTCTCTATGGGTTGTCCTTTCTTCGAATACAAATCACCATAGAGATAGTAACTAAAGAACGAAACACTTCTATGGTCACACGCACCGTCTCCTAAATGTACGTGCGCCTGCGCACTCAGGCTGTGCGTGGTGACTCTACGCGTCCTGCCTCTGCGTCCAAACACACAGAGGAGCAGAGAGAAGGCCAAAATGGCTCTGCCTTTACCGGAAGTGACCTCCTGCAGCCTTTCCCCTCCTCTATGGTTTCCCCCGCGCGCCTCAGACCCGGAAGCGGAGCTGGAGCCCGCCGGCTTTCCTGCTGGGCCATGTAACGGCCGCTGCCGCCGTCGCCATGGAGACGCCCGACACCAGGTAGCTGCTGCCTCGCGGGGACCCGTAGCAACCGGGGGGGGGAGGCGAGGGGGGGGGCCGCTCGGCGGGGCGGCTGGGGGCGAGGGGGAGCGGCGGCGGCTCTGGCTCCCCGCCTTCGAGAGAGGCCCCGCCTATAGCGCGGCCCCGCGGCGTGATGACGTCAGTAGAGCACCACAACACGGCTCCCTGACGTCATCGCGTCAGGTGACGTCACGTTTCCATTCCCTTGGGGTGCTGCCTCTTGTACTTTATTTTAATAATACTGTAATTTATTATTTTTTTTATTTTTATTTCAAATATATTTACTATTTTAAAATTTGTTTATTTTTATTCATGATTTATTATTATTTATGATTTATTATTATTATTTATAATATATTTACCATTTTTATTTATTTATATTTATATTTTTATTATTATTCATAATATATATTTATTTTTATTGTATTATTTATTTATTTTAATAATAGATTTATTATTTTTATTTTATTTTTATTTATAATATATTTACTGTTTTAATTTTGTTTATTTTTATTTATGTTTTATTATTATTTATGATTTATTTTTATTTATAATATGTTTACCATTTTAATTTATTCATTTATATTTTTATTATTTATTATTTAATTTTTTCATAATATATTTACCATTTTAATTCATTTATATTTTTATTATTTATTATTTATTATTATTTATTTTTTATATATATATATATATATATATATATATATATATAAAATAAATAATAATAAAATTTTATTTCTATCCAGCCCCTCTGCAACGCAATCGGGGCGGCTTACAATATAAAAACTCCATAGTCCCAGTACCCTAGCCCACCCACCCCTTAAAATAATATTAAATTATAAAAGATTAAAAACATACAGTAATTAAAAATATATAAATTAGAAAAAAAGATTAAAACATACAATAGTTTTTAAAAAAATTCTGATTACAGCTCAGGGAGGACAGCCGAGTCTTGGGCCGGGATAGTTATTCAGGAAAGGCCTGCCGGAAAAGATCCGTCTTGACAGCTTTTTTAAAGCTGTCTAAGGTGTTAATAAGACGGATCTCATCCGGCAGGCCATTCCATAATCTGGGAGCGGCAGCAGAGAAGGCCCTCTGGGAGGTCACCAACAGCCTTGTTTTCATAGGCTGTAACAGATTCCTCCCAGAGGACCGAAGTGCGCGGGGAGGGTCGTACGGGAGGAGGCGGTCCCGGAGATAAGTTGGACCCAAGCCATGCAGGGCTTTAAAGGTTATAACCAACACCTTGTACTGTGCCCGGAAACGAATAGGCAGCCAGTGGAGAGATTTAAGCACAGGTGTTATATGCTCTCTTCTGGAAACACCAGAAATCAACCTGGCTGCCATGTTCTGAACTAGTTGAAGTTTCCGAGTCAAGCACAAGGGTAGCCCCATGTAGAGTGCATTACAGAAATCCAGACGGGAGGTTACCAGTGCATGTACCACAGTTTCGAGGTCCCTAGTTTCCAGGAAAGGGCGCAGCTGGCGTATCAGCCGAAGTTGATAGCAGGCACTCCTGACCGTCGCATTTACCTGATTAGACATCTGGAGCGTCGGGTCCAGGAGCACCCCCAGACTGCGAACACAGTCTTTGGAGGAGAGTGTAGTTCCATCCAGGATTGGAGTTTGTATTCCCAGACCTGGTTTCGGGCCTGTAACTGTTAGTACCTCCGTTTTGTCTGGATTCAGTCTCAATTTGTTTTTCCTCATCCAGTCCATTACTGCTTTAAGACAATCATTGAGAGGAAAGACGCCATCTGAGGTCGAAGCTGATGACCGAGACATGGAGAAGTATATCTGGGTGTCATCAGCATACTGATGACAACACACTCCATGCCTCCGAATGATCTCTCCCAGCGGCTTCATATAGATGTTAAATAGCATCGGGGACAGGATGGCACCCTGAGGAATGCCACAGTTAAGCTCTATTCTGGTAGAGCAACTGTCCCCGAGCCTCACCCTCTGGGATCTGCCCGAGAGGAAGGAACGGAACCACTGCAAAGCAGTGCCTCCAATTCCTAACCCCCTCAGGCGATCCAGGAGGATGGGATGGTCTATTGTGTCAAAGGCTGCTGAGAGGTCCAAGAACACCAACAGGGTCACACTACCCCTGTTGATACCCAAGCGGAGGTCATCAGCCAGAGCAACCATGGCAGTTTATTTATTTTTATTTATAATATATTTATTATTTTTTATTTATTTTAATAATAGATTATTTTTTTTATTTTGTTTGTTTTTCTTTATAATATATTTACTGTTTTATTTTATTTTATTTTATTTACTATTTGTTTTTATTATTTATTTATGATTTGCAGGTAATAGTTATAATAGATTATTTATTTATTTATTTATTTATTTGATTGTGTGTTCCTGCATGGCAGGGGTTGGACTGGATGGCCCCTGAGGTCTCTTCTAACTCTATGATTCTTTGATTTATTATTTATTATTTACAAGTATGATTTATAATAGTATGATTTATTTTAATTTATTTATTTATCATGTTTATTTATAATATATTTATTATTTTTTATTATTTTATTTATTTATTCATTTATTTATACCCCACTCTTCAGCCACAAGGCTATCAGAGCAGCTTACAATATTATTTATTGTTTATAATATTGGCAAAATGAGTACTGGCTTGTGGGGGCAATTAGCTAACACACATTGGAAACTGCTTAATGCAGTGTAGATGTGTAAATTGCTATTGCTTAAAACAATTTGTAAGCCGCTCTGATAGCCTTGTGGCTGAACAGCGGGGTATAAATAAATAAATAAATAAATTACTCTTATTATTTATTGTTTACAATATTATTATTATTATTATTATTATTGCTTATTGTTTGTATTTATGATAAATTTTGTTTATTTATTTTATTTTATTTGTTTATTTATTTATTTATTTGTGTGACTTCTGTGCCGCCTTTCTCCCAAGCCTGAATTCTTCCTAGAAGCCCAAATGGCCAAACCAAGGCTGTCATACTTTGAGATGACATGACTCATTAGAAAAATCAGTAATGCATAATAGTAAAGCAGGAGTTAGTAGGAAAAGAGGGAGACCACGTTATAGATGGTAGACTCAGCCAAGGAAGCCACAGCCCTGAGTTTGTAGGACCGAAGCAGGGCTGTTGATGGCGGAGTGTCTTGGAGGTCTTGCATTCGCAGGGTTGCCACAAGTCCTGGATGGCTTGACAGCAATTAACCACAACAAAACAAATAGCTATTCAACATGAAATCGAAAGCTTTCACGGCCAGCATCCATAGGTTTTCTGTGGTTTTTTTCCAGGCTGTGAGGCTGTGTTCTGGAAGAGTTTATTCCTGATGTTTCGCCTGCCTCTGTGGCTGGCATCTTCAGAGAATGATGGTGTAGGGGTGTGGGAGGGTTATATACTGTGAGTCCCTGTTGGGGAGGATAGGTAAATTAGTGTACAGTTGTCCCTTCATATTCGCTGGGGTTTGGTTCCAGGACCCCCGTGAATACTCAGATCCCATGACATGCAATGGCATAGCAAAATGGTGTCCCTTATATAAGATGGCAAAATCAAGGTTTGCTTTTTTTGGATTTTTTTTTTTTTTTTGCAAAGGAAGATTCTTGGATTATTATTTTTTTAAAGAATATTTTCAAGCCGTGAATACTTAAAACCGTGAATGCCAAATCCGTGAATGTGGGTGGACAACTGTATTTGAATGGTTAGTTCCTAGGATGGGAGGATATGCAAGGAGGATTAGTGTCTGTTTGTGTAATGGTCCATTGTCTACTGGAAATCCCCTGTCCTTGGCTGAAGTTCATTTGCATGTGTTGAGTTATTGATTTTCAAAAACATGACCTCACAGCCTGCGGGAAAAAAAGCCACGGAAAACCTATAGTCCTGAAAAACACCAAATCAAAAACTCAACACATGCAAATGAACTTCACCCAGGGACAGGGGGATTTCCAGCAGACAATGGACCATTAGGTTTTTCATGGTTTTTTTCCAGGCTGTGAGGCCGTGTTCTGGAAGAGTTTATTCCAGACGTTTTGCCTGCATCTATGGCTGGCATTTTCAGAGAATGGTTGGGTAGGGGTGTGGGGGGTTTATATACTGTGAGTCCCTGTTGGGGAGGATAGGTAAATTTGTGTATTTGAATGGCTGGTTCTTAGGATGGGAGGATATACAAGGAGGATTAGTGTCTGTTTGTCTAATGGTCCGTTGTCTGCTGGAAATCCCCGTCCCTGGATGGAGTTCATTTGCATGTGCTGAGTTATTGATTTTCAAGAACACGACCTCACAGCCCGGAAAAAACCCCCATGGAAAACCTATAGTCCTGAAAAACACCAAATCAAAAACTCAGCACATGCAAATGAACTTCATCCAGGGACAGTGGGATTTCCAGTAGACAAGGGACCATTACGTTTTTCATGGTTTTTTTCCGGGCTGTGAGGCCTTGTTCTGGAAGAGTTTATTCCTGATGCTTCGCCTGCATCTGTGGCTGGCATCTTCAGAGAATGGTGGCGTAGGGGTGTGTGGGGTTTATATACTGTGAGTCTCTGTTGGGGAGGATATGTAAATTTGTGTACTTGAATGCGTAGTTCCTGTCCGAGGAGCAGAGATTCGTGCAGAGAAGAAAAAGAATAGCTAGATGTGCCGGATGACCCAGCAAACCAACAGAGTTATGGCCTCTGGGCAACTGAGCACAAATACACAAATTTACAACAGGGGTTCACAGTGTATACCCCCCCAAACCCCTACCCAGCCATTCTCTGAAGATGCCAGCCACAGATGTGGGCGAAACATCAGGAATAAACTCTTCCAGAACACGGCCTCACAGCCCGGAAAAAAACCACGGAAAACCTAAAAATGCTATTCATTTGCGCTTGCACTCCAGTTCCGGAGGGTCCCATGCTGCTTTTGCTTCCATTGTTTATTACATTATTAGATGACAGTCCCTTTCAAGTATCCATCTGTGTGAAGTATTATTATTCTCTAGCTCTAAGAGGCCCTTGCATATTTAGACGTGATTTCTAGGATATTATAAAGAAAATACACTGTAGCTGTAGCCACGAAAACCAAATTGATTTCAGTTGCTGTATACCTTGGCTTCTTGCCATTTTGTTATATAGTCAGCTGGTATGATATATCATAGATGTATTAGTACAGGTCGATTCTTGTATCTGTGGAGAATATGTTCCAAGATCGCCTGTGAATACCCGAAAGCATGGATAATAGGGAAACGTATTATTTTCAATGAGATGAACCCCAGAGGTTGACCATAGAATCACATTGGAGGACCTAGAAATGCCTAGAGAAAACATAAAATTTGTGGACGTGGATAAGTGAATCTGGATACTGAATCTGTAGATACAGGGGTCGACCTGTACTTGCAAGAGATATGTTATTTCAGGATCTCTTGTCTTTATTTTATCCCTCTCCTTGACTTTCAGGGTTCTCCTTTTCTCACCTGAGGAGACTCCAGTCTCTCCATTTCCAAATGAAGCTGTAAATGCGCCTCTGCCAAATCTAATGCCGAGACATCAAGAACTCATCCCGACTCCGTGTGGACCTGTAAGTAAATCCAGAGCTTTAGAGGTGTCTGTTAATCCCAATTGTACTGTTTGTGCATAGAGTTACACCTGGGTCTCTTGCATATCATGTGTTTCTCCCATGTTCGCCCCTTGCCTCCATTTCCTCCGCTTCTTCTAGGGCAGGATTGGGCAGCTTGTGCTCCTTCAGACATTGCTGGACTGCTGTCCCCATCATTCCTCACCATTAGCTTTCCTGGCTAAGGCAATGATGGTTGCAGTCCTACAGCATCAGGAGGGCAATGTGATTCCCATCATTTTGTCTGAACAATGTCTGGGCAACCAGACAAAGGCTGTTTACTACACTGCTGATAGCAGAGGCACAGCACAGTCAAGCTAATTACAGCCAAAGGAATCAAGGCAGTGTGAAGTCAGACACTTACTTTACTAGCAAGCAAAACCCAAGTCCACAAGCAAAGTAAAATATACAAGGTCCAGGTCTGGCAAACAGTTCAGGGTAGTCCAACAGAATCCATGTCAGGTAAACAGAGGAACAAACATAGTCCAGGTCAGACACCGCAAGCAGGAACATGACAGGTACTTCGGTAGGTCAGATAGTCTCTGACAACCCCTGGAGTGCTATATATTTATAGAGCCGCAGCTGATGCAACCGCTGCTTAACTAATTGTTGCTTCCTATAAATACACTGAGACCACTTCAAGCCCTCCTTCTGTTGTCTCCGTGCAGTGAAGGTAGGTATAGGTAAGTTGTCCTCTGTATCTGAAGGGGCAGGACCCTCTGCCAGAGCCAGTACTGATAAATTGTTGCTCTGGAACAGCCTCCTGCTCTGGTTCCACAGGTCCTGGCATGTCCACTGCTTCAGTCTCTGAGTCCATTTCCAAATTCTGGAAACAGGGCATGACACATTTATTCTAGGATCTTCTTTGTACCAATTGTTTGATTGTAAAGCCCTTGGGGCAGGGACTTGTTGAAGCTATGGTTTGTAAAGCTCCGCATATAGAGATGGTATTATACAGTATAATCCGTGGATTTGCCATCCGCAGTTTCAATTATCCAGTTTCAGTTTCAGCACAGATACTATAGTCTTCTAGAAAATGCATCCCCTCTAGCCATTTTCTAGGTCCTCCAAGGCAACTCTATGGTATTTTAAACCAGAAGTCCCATTATTTTCAATGGCGTTCACTATTATCCGCACTTTTCTCCATCCACGGTGGGGCCTGGAACCAATCCCCTATGGATGGCAGGGTGCGACTGTATATTTTTAAAAAATGATGACAAAGATATGTTGAAAACTGACATTAGGTACATATATAGTTGGGCAGATTTAAAAGGCCTGAAAGTGAGATATTCTTGATCCTATTTATTTAAAGGCATGAGGTGGTTTGCCTCATAACTGTGTAGGCCTCTAAACCGCACTGGTATTAGAACAAATGAGTACTGGTTCAGGGTTTGTGAAACGTTGCTTATCCACAGACCAGTCCAGAGCAATGTTCTCTAGCATCTGGTGCCCTCCAGATGTTTTTTGCATCAAATTTCATCAGTCTCAGCTGGCATGGCTGGGAACCAGGAAGGATGGCAGTTTTAGTTCAGATCACCTCGAAAGCACCAGGTGGGGCTACTGCTCTACACATTTGTTTGAAGAAACCTGAGCCAATCTTGTATATCCATAATGCTGAGGTGTTAAATTAATTTTATCCTTATTAGCAAAGGTCTGTAGGTACTCAAGAGGCCGGCTGGTCCACTGGGAGAAGGGGTTGTGTGGGGCGAGCAAATGGTGCGCTCTCACACTAGGCCAACATACAATAGGAGGATATTAGCAGAAGACTACTTTACAGTATTGTCATAAACTGCTTTCACCCTTGCAGCGTAACAGTTAACGGTGGATTATTTTGCAGAGGCAGCATACCTCAGGAAAGGGGGAAATGTGACTCTCCAGATGTTGTTGGACTACACCTTCCATAATCCTTCACCATAAGCTGTTCTAATCAAGGGCTGATAGGAATAGCAGTCCAACAGTGTCTGGAGGGCCACATATTCTCTTGCTTTAGAGTCCCCTCCCGAAACGTGGAAAATTAACTACATTAGCAGAGTACAGAACAAAAGTTGGACTGCTATTGAGTGGGAGATTTTACTAGTCATAGCAGCACTTATAGCACTTCTATTTCTATACCGCTTATCAGTGCCAAAGCACTCCCTAAGCAGTTTACAGTTTGTTAGTTAATTGCCCCCAACAACCTCAGTACTGTGAAGTCAAAGGCTTTCATGGCCAGCATCCATAGATTTTTCATGATTTTTTTCCCGGGCTATGAGGCCGTGTTCTGGAAGAGTTTATTCCTGACGTTTCACCTGCATCTGTGGGTGGCATCTTCAGAGAATCTTCAGTAAACAAAGCATCTTCAGTAAACAAAGTTTGGCTACCAGTCCTGAAAAACACCAAAACCAAAACTCAACACATGCAAATGAACTTCACCCAGGGACAGGGGGATTTCCAGCAGACAATGGACTATAAGCCAAACAGACACTAATCCTTGCATATCCTCCCACCCTAGGAACTAACCATTCAAATACACAAATTTACATATCCTCTCCAACAGGGACCCACAGTATATAAACCCCACACACCCCTACGCCACCATTCTCTGAAGATGCCAGCCACAGATGCAGGCGAAACATCAGGAATAAACTCTTCCAGAACATGGCCTCACAGCCCAGAAAAACCCGCGAAAAACCTAAAGCTGGGTACTCATTTTACCGACCTACAGAAGGATGGAAGCTGAGTCAACCTTGGAGCCCCGTAGGTTCGAACGTACAAAGTTGTGGCTGCAGTATTGGCATTTAATCACTGTGCCACCAGGGTATAATCCCCAGAGTAACTTTTTCAAGCTCTGTTGCAGCGCTGCTGTAAACTACTCTTTTGTTAATTTGTTGGAAAGCTGCTTAGAAATGATGTGCGTGCATTCCAATTACAGATCAAGCCATGGTCGGAATTGTCCTCTCCTGTCAAGATTTACTTCTGCCTCACCATCCTCTCCCTGTTGAGCATCATTGGATTAACCATAGAGAACCTTGGCCAGCAGAAAGATGAAGACTTCCCTGTCTCACTCATTCAGTTAATTGGAGTCGGTAAGAAAGAGCCAGAAGAGCTCCCCTAAATTATGACAAGCAGGAAGAAGACCTGCCTCTTCTGAGATGATGGTGGTAGTAGAGAATTGTTTGAGTCCAGAGTCCTATACACTTGTGGTATAGTGTAAATATGAAGCAGCATAGTTATGCTGGGAGAGCCAATGCTGGGAGAGTGGTTTGAGTGCTGGACCATAGCTGTGGGAGAAATCCCCACTCAGCCCTGGAGACCCACTGACCTTGGCCAAGTCACACTCTCTCAGCCTTGGAGGAAGGCAATACAAATTTTTACAAGAAACCCTGTGATGGGTTTGATTGGGGCTCCATAAATTGGAAACAACTTGAAAGCAAAGAACAATAATTTATTGAGGGCCAGCGTGGTGTAGTGGTTTGAATGTTATATAAGGACTCTGGCAGTCTAAGATTCAAATATCCATTTGGCCATGGAAACCCATTATGTGAGCTTGATTAAGTCACACTCTCTCCGCCTCAGAGGAAGGCAATGCCAAACTTACTCTGAATAAATCTTGCTAAGAAAGCTTTTTAGGGTCGCTGTAAGCATCCTGAAGCGAGCCCCCAGGCCAGGTTCTTTAATGGGCCTCCTATCTACTGATAAGGTTAAAGGCAGTGAGATGCTTTACAGGATTTAGGATAAAAGTTAAAATAAGACAGTTTAAATTATGATACCAAAGTAATATTTATTTTTATTTTTTTAAAAAAACTAAATGGATTTATATAATAAAAACTTAAAATAATATCATGCCAGGGCCCCCTCCTAATCCCAGGCCCCCAGGGCCCCAGGCTAGAACCCTGTCAGCCACGCCCTTGACTGCAAGTCAAACAACTTGAAGATACACAACAACAACTGGATGCCAAAGTTATGCAACTGTGTGACAAGCACCATGGACTTGCTTACCCATTGTGCAGTGGTCCTATCGCTCTCTAGCCACCAACTCAGAAGGGAGAGAAAAGGCTTCAAACCTCTGTGCCTAGAAATATTCTTCCAATTTTCAACAGAGGCTGTGCCAGTCCAACCTTTCACACCCCATATCACTTAACAAGAACTTTTGTTATTGTGTGCCTTCAAGTAGTTTCCAACTGATGGTTTTCTGAGGGCTCAGAGTGTGTGACTTGCCCAAGGTCACCCAGTGGGTTTTCATGGCTGAGTGGGGTTTCAAACCCTGGTCTCCAGAGTCGTGGTCCAACACTCAAACCACTATACCACACCAATCTAAGAAGTGGCAACTAAGAGGAAGATGGAATGATTTGATTGTGTATTCCTGCATGGCACTGGATGGACTGGATGGCCCTTGAGGTCTCATCCAACTCTATGATTCTGTGATTAAGAGGTATGTTCAGTGCCATCTTTGCAGCAAGGGTGCCAAAGCCACACAGAATAGGCAACTGGGTGATGGGGAGGAGAAGGTTTTGCCTATCCTTGCAGTTGGAGACCAGATGCTTTGCCCCATGTGTGTTAGTGGGAGCCATTAGCAAGAGGGTGGGTGGAAGTGGCAGAGATGTGAAGAGAGGTAAGTGATGCAAAATTAACTTCCTGTCCCAGAAACTGTTAATATTACAGTAAGTGGCAGGAACCAGGTTTTCCATGCTTCTAACTGTATCCCAGGCAGGAGAGCATCAGAGGCTGGCACCACTGAGCATATATCTGGGAGGCCAATTTCTGCCTTGTCAATCTGTGGAGCCTTCCAGCCCTGTTGTTCATAGGATCATAGACAATCAAATCATTCCCAACAGATGGCCATCCAGCCTCTCTTTAAAAACCTCCAAAGAAGGAGACTCTACCACACTATGAGGCAGTGTATTCCACTTCCGAACAGCTCTTACTGTCAGGAAGTTCTTCTTAATGTTTAGGTGGAATCTCTTTTCCTCTAATTTGAATCCATTGCTCCGTGTCCTAGTCTCTAGAGCAGCAGAAAACAAGCTTGCTCCATCCTCAGTATGACATCCCTTCAAATATTGAAACATGGCTATCGTGTCACCTCTCAACCTTCTCTTCTCCGGGCTAAACATGCCCAGCTCCCTAAGCCGCTTCTTATAGGGCATAATGGCTTCCAGACCTCCCACCATCCTGGTTGTCTTCCTCTGGACACGTTCCAGCTTCTCAATATCCTTCCTGAATTGTGGTGCCCAGAACTGGACACAGTATTCCAGGCGAGGTCTGACCAAAGCAGAATAGAGTGGCACTATTACTTCCCTTGATCTAGACACTATGCTCCTATTAATGCAGCCTAGAATCACATTGGCTTTTTTAGCTGCTGCATCACACTGCTGACTCATGTTCAGCTTGTGGTCCACTAAGACCCCTCCATGTTACTACCTGTGACAGATCCCCTTTCCAGGCTGGCCTCACAGTTCCAACCCTTGGAAACCTGTCACTCATCTTAATCTGTTCCTGGATTGAGTACTTGGGCTTCAGGGTTACACCATATGTAAACCTGTGGCTATATTGTTGTTGTGCATTTGCTGTGGTTAGTGTGACCAGCCCCTCCACTAAACTTAATATAAGCAGACAGAGACAGTGGTAAAAACAAACAAACAAGTAGAAGTTTATTAAGACACATGTAATTAATATATTAAACCCTGAACCCTCAATCACAGCTCCCTAAACTCCTAGTCAGATCTCCTATCTCTTTGGGTGAGGTAGGAGAACTGACCTGTTTCTCTACCATCTGTTCCTTCTCTCTCTCAGATCCAAACCCTATCTGGCATCTGACAGAGACAAGCCTCTGTTTTATACCATTTCTTCCCTGCAGAACCCTCTTCATAGCATTCCCTGAGCTGTGATTGGCTGGCCTTCATCCAGGCTTGCCCACCTCCTCAGTCACACTTCCTATTTACTAACTTGCCCTGAGAATGTAAGATATAACAAGAGCAAAGAGATGGTTCAGTCCCGGAGGTGGCGTTGATCACATATTAGAACTGAGTTTCTTTGTCACATGTAATTCAGTGAGTGGCACTGAGAGGCTTATCGCATGCAGCAAGGCAGCCGGAAGGTTCTGCTTTCCATGTTGCCTTGCCACACGATGTTGTCGTTCTTCCAGTGTTCTGCAGTTCCAGTCCCGTGGGAGAACAAGGTAAAACCATGTCTTTTTTCTAATGGATTTTTCCGTTAGATTTTTCCATTAACCAGAATGGAAGAACAACGACGGCACGCAATAAGGCAGCACGGAAGACAGAACCTTCCAGCTGCACTGCCGTTGTGCAATAAGCCTCTGAGAATAAGCTCTCCATCTGCGCAGATACTGAGTTCAAGTCTTGGAATCGGGTGAACCTGTGCATCCTCAGCCCCACCCTACTCAGCCCTCAGGATTAAGTTTACAAGATTTATACCGGTTCTTTTCTAATCATTGCTGTGATTCAGATCAATGCAAATCTCAATGAGTAGCTGCAAAACAAAGTATGTTGCCTTGTTATCTCCATAGCTCAGTCTTACATGCCCAGGCAACCCCCCAACTGCCAGTATTCTCTGTATGGGGCTATGAGGAATGTATGGCCTTCCAGATGTTGTTGGTCTATAACTCTCATAGCATAGCATGGATGATAGGAGCTGCAGTACAGCAACATGTGGAAAGCCACATATTCCCCATGTTTTTTCAGGGCCCTTTTTTTTCCTGACATTTTCAACTCCAAAATTAGGGGCAATACCAAATACAGCCAGCAGGTGGCATGCGTAGGCCAATAATTTTTTAGTACAATAGGACCCCGTACCCACTGATTTCATTATCCGCTGAATCAGTTATCCACGGGACACAAAACAGCACACCTACCATAGAGTCTTCCTAGAAAATTATCCTCTCTAGCCATTTTCTAGGTCATCCAAGGCAACTCTATGGTATTTTAAACCAGAAGTCCCATTATTTTCAATGGTGTTAGCTATTATCCACGGTTTTCCGAATCCACCCCCCCCCGAACCAATCCCCAGCAGATACGGGGGTCCTACTGTAGATATCTTAGATTTTGTAAAAAAAATAATAATGTCTTCACGTTCTGATCCTGGCACACTGGTTCTTCTCTTGAAATAAACTGATTGCCATTTTCAGTATCAAGCATACAGACACAGCCCTAACCACAGAAATGCAGAGACAGAACAGTGGCTTATCTGCATCCATACAACATCTTGGCTAATGATGGCTTTCCATTTAAAACCAGATTCTCTGTCACTCCATAACAGGAATAGAGAAATCACTCTATTTTCAGTCGATTAATTTTATATCTCTTTAGTCATAGGGTAATTCCCAAATTTTCTACACAGCTGTGCCAAAACACACCATATTTTCACATTTATTTTTATATGCAGTCTCTCCTAAGCATTTGTGTATGTCGTGTCCCATACTATATGTATTCTTGTATGCAGTTTTAGAGCCAAGGATTGCATTACAGCATTTGGAGAAGGGATCATTGTAGATTGATCTGTGTGTTATTCTAGGAAGTGAAAACTCGATGTTCACCTGAGAATCACATCTCTGCAGTCAGTGGGAACACTGCAGGGGGCCAAATGAAATCCCCTAGAATTTTGTCTTTGTTCTATACCATCATCCCATAACCAGATGCCACATGACCTTTCATCAAAGACCATCCCATGACGCAACTGGACAGTTGGGCAATGCTTTGCTGTCCATCTTTCCCCTTCCAACATCTCTTTAATTATGTTCTCTCCTCCTCCCTTGTGAATGCTGTGATTTCTCTGCTTGCCTACCTGCTTTAATCAAACCATGAATCTGCCTTGAGGAGGAGGCCTTTGAAGGCTCATATTTCACCAACACTGCCCTTTCAAGATGTTTGACAGTTGGGGTTTAATGCTGTCAGAAGATCAGACAGAAGCGTCAGAGGCAGTCTAGTGTGGGAGCAGATTCTGGCAAGGCAGAAACAAACCAAACAAATTAAACCTTCAAACTAAGTGTTAGAACACCTGCTTTGCATGCGGAAGCTTCCAGATTCAGTCCCTGGCATCTCCTGTTGAAAGGAAGAGGTAGCAAGTAATAGGAAGGACCTCTCTCTAACATCCTGGAGAGTTGCTGCCAGTCAGAACAGACCCAATAGGCTAAAGGGACACCTAGGGCCTGGGAGGACCTCACTCACCCTATTTTTGGGTCTTCTAGACCCATGTAGGCTGCATACCACCAACTTTTGATGTTTCTGTCTCTTGGGGCCCAAACCAGCAACTAAACCTCAAACCTAGGGGTATCTGGAGGTTTGTTTGGGGTCAATTAAAATAATAATTTGGATGGCTATGGGGGAAACCAGCTGGGTCAGGCCCACACCAAAGGCCTCCCCGGTCATATATAGGTCATGGGCTACAAGATTCCCCCTTCCAGCCTATAGATATAACACCAAACAATTGAAGTAGACAATAAAAGCTAGTTGCACTTTTACCCAAATTGTCTGAGATCCCTTGGGACCCACTCATGACACTCAAATTAAGATATTAAATTGAGGAATTTTAATTAATTCAAAGTTATGACTGCAAGGGACCTTTGTACCTGTGTATACCAGTACTCACTGATGACACTCCAAGCCAAAATGAAGTAAAAATGGTTTTATTGAAAAATAATCACAGAAGCACTCAAGCTCACAAGACAACCACGGAAAGCTAACAAAGAATCAGGAGGAAATTCTTGGATAGCAGAGATGGAGTTGGGGAAATGGGCTGTAATTACCTGTCCAGAGAGCAGAGATTCGTGCAACAAAGAAAGACTCAGATTTGAAGCTGAGGATGATACGGCAGTCGGGCAGAGTGATGGTGTCCAATTGTAGCAGCACACTTTGGCTATGATTTGTGGTAATATTTATACCCAATATTGTACCCTTAAGGGGTGTTTTGAGTAAGAAATAATGCCTGGGTGAGTTTCCCAGGTTGAACAATGGAAGCGCTGGCTACACTGATTGCTGCTAATGCTTGAGATGCTAAAGTTAATGAATGTATGGCAGCTTTCATATTGTGGATAGGAGAAGGTGTAAAGGAAAGACATTTTGTGGATAATGGGGATTCCAGTCACTGTTTGGGGGGTATGGCTCACTGCCAGGTGCATCCAGGGAAGATTCCACCCTAGCGACTGTCTAAGGTGGGGGGTTTGTTTAATCACGTCCTGGGCATGTTTGATTATGGGGAATTTCCATGATGCCTTCGTAGGCCCTAGTGACCTCCACTAGCCCCTATGTTTGGGTTGCCCTTGTCTACTTGAAACAATGTGAAGTGGCTAATAAATCGAATTATGAATTATTAGAGGGAGGGGTTGTAGGGTCAGGTAACAGCACCACTGATCTAGGCCTCGTGTTTTCCTTAAAGCAGGTGTCTCTCTAGGCATTGATAGCAGTACATGCAAAAGGGATCCAGGAGTCTTAGTGGACCACAAGCTGAACATGAGTCAGCAGTGTGACGTGGCAGCTAAAAAAGCCAATGCGATTCTGGGCTGCATCAATAGGAGTATAGTGATTAGATCGAGGGAAGTAATAGTGCCACTGTATTCTGCTTTGATCAGACCTCACCTGGAATACTGTGTCCAGTTCTGGGCACCACAATTCAGGAAGGATATTGAGAAGCTGGAACATGTCCAGAGGAGGGCGACCAGCTTGGTGGGAGGTCTGGAAGCCACGCCCTATGAAGAACAGCTTAGGGAGCTGGGTGTGTTTAGCCTGGAGAAGAGAAGGTTAAGAGGGGACATCCAGGAGCAGATGAACTACGTCAAGGGATATTAAAAGAGCTGGCAAATGTGATCTCAGAGCCATTGGCAATAATCTTTGAGAACTGGAGAACAGGAGAAGTCCCAGCAGGCTGGAGGAGGGCAAACGTCCCCATCTTCAAAAAGGGGGGGAAAGAGGATCCCAACAATTATCGTCCAGTTAGTCTGACATCAATACCAGGGAAGATTCTAGAGCAGATCATTAAACAGAGAGTCTGTGAACATTTAGAAGGCAGTGCCATAATCACAAAAAGTCAGCATGGGTTTCAGGGAAACAAGTCATGCCAGACTAATCTGATCTCTTTTTTTGATAAAGTTACCAGCTTGGTAAATGAAGGGAACGCTGTGGACATCGCATACCTTGATTTCAGTAAGGCCTTTGACAAGGTTCCCCATGACATTCTTGCAAACAAGCTTGTAAGATGTGGGCTAGACAAGTTAACTGTTCAATGGATTTGTAATTGGTTGACTGGCTGAACCCAAAGGGTGCTCAGCAGTGGCTCCTCTTCTTCTTGGAAAGATGTGACCAGTGGGGTGCCACAGGGTTCTGTCCTGGGCCCAGTGCTATTCAACATCTTTTTCAATGACTTGGGTGAGGGAATTAGGGGCATACTTATCAAATTTGCAGATGACACCAAATTAGGAGGAGCAGCTAACACCCTAGAGGATAGGATCAAAATTCAAAATGACCTGGATAGTCTGGAGAGCTGGGCCAAAGCTAACAAAATAAAATTCAATATGGAGAAATGTAAGGTACTGCACTTAGGGCGAAAAACGAAATGCATAGATATAGGATGGGGAGGGGACCTGGCTGAATGAGACTAAGTGCGAAAGGGATCTAGGAGTCCTAGTAGACCACAAGTTGAACATGAGTCAACAGTGTGATGCGGCAGCTAAAAAGGCCAATGCGATTTTGGGCTGCATCAATAAAAGTATAGTGTCTAGATCAAGGGAAGTAATAGTGCCACTCTATTCTGCCTTGGTCAGGCCTCACCTAGAATACTGTGTCCAGTTCTGGGCACCACAATTAAAAAAGGAAATTGACAAATTGGAGCGTGTCCAGAGAAGGGCGACTAAAATGGTGAAAGGTCTGGAAACGAAGCCTTATGAGGAGAGACTTAGGGAGCTGGGTATGTTTAGCCTGGAAAAAAAACGGTTAAGGGGTGATATGATAGCCCTGTTTAAGTATTTGAAGGAGTGCCACATTGAAGATGGAGCAAGATTGTTTTCTGCTGCTCCAGAGACTAGAACACAGAACAATGGATGCAAGCTCCAAAAACAGAGATGCCACCTCAACATTAGGAGGAACTTTCTGACCGTAAGAGCTGTTTGGCAGTGGAACACACTCCCTCGGAGAGTGGTGGGGTCTCCTTCCTTGGAGGTCCAACTCTACAATTCTATGATTTTATGAAATAATGAGAGGAAATGATAACAACAGTAACATCGAGATATTTCTGGAGCTGCTAATTCTAAAGAACAGGAAAGCAGGCTTGCTTAGGTACCTTTAGCTTCCAGGGCAGCTGCAATACACTTCAAACTAAAAGGGATAGAAACTTGGTTTTTTAAAAAAAAAAAGCTACAAAAAAGGCAGCTGCAGTTTGTTCTTTTGAAACTCCCTTGGCGTCACTGCATTCCTACAACCTTGTCCATGGTAACTGATTGTTCAGATCATTCTAAAAGTAAATACCAGTTATCTAAGTGAAATATGGGGTAGTTGGAGTAACCTGGAGTTTCTTGTGTAGAAGGTAATTCAAAAAGGGGTACTATCTGTTCCAATGGGAAGAAAGATGTATTATAGTTGATGTAAAATATTATTTAAATGGTTCAGAGAGGACATAAATTTGATAAAGATAAGATGTGTGATTAACTTAATGGGAAGTAGCGAGTGAGGAATAATTGATGTTTGTGAAAGGAAGATATGAAATGATAGTTGTCTGTATGAGAAATTGTGAGTTTTATTTAAATGAATGTATGAAGGAGAAACTATGTAGAAAACAATTGAAGAAAATGGAAGAAACTGTATGTGGAATTTGAATGAATGATGTATTATTAATTTTATTTTGATCAATAAAGATTATATTTTAAAAAAAGAAGAAAATACCAGTAATCTGGATAGAGTGCAGGCCAATTTTAAGAATAATTGCCATCATAGGCAATCAGCAGCATCAAAAATCAACATATGTCAACATTTAACATAACCCAGGTAAGCTCCCTTTCAATAGGTTTGCCATAAACAGTAACCAGATACAGGAGTGATAAAATTTTGGCTCCAGCCCCAGCAAGTAAATATGTCTTGTTCTTATCATCAAGCAAGGTCTCTTGATATACCACCACCACCCATATCTGAGGTAAGAGGCTTTGAAGCTTGGTATCTAGATAGGTTGGATTCTGTCCTCTTGCCTCTCCAAGGAGATAACTTTGGCTGTACCCAAGGGTGCATATATACCCATTGCTGCATTTGGCATTGCTGCTTGAGAATGGAAGGCTTCCTCTCTCAAAGTAAAATTAACAGCTTTCAAACGCAGGGCTGTTACTCAGTCACTTCACTGTGGGCGTCCTAGCTTCGTGTCATTGGCCGCTGTTTGCAGGGGAAAGGAAACTTCAAAACATAGGTATGTAGAGCTGTCCTGGATCAGACCATAGGCCAATCTTGTCACAGAATCATGGAGTTGAAAAGGTTACAAGAGCCATCTAGTCCCTTTCCATGCAGGAATACACAGCTAAAGCCATGGCCCCAACAAGTGGAGGGGGGGCTGGCAGGGCTCTAGCCTGGGGGCCCAGGATTAGGAGGGCCCCCCGGCATGATATTATTGTAAGTTTTTATTATGTAAATCCATTTAGTTTTTTAAAAAATTAATATAAATATTACTTTGGTGTCATCACTTAAACTGACTTCTTTTTAATTTTTATCCTAAATCTTGTAGAGCATCTCGCTGCCCTTAACCTTAGCAGTAGGTAGGGGACCTGCCAAAGATCCTGGCCTGGAGGGCTGCTTCAGGATGTGGGGGCCATGGCTAAAGCACACCTAAAGATGCCCCTCTGTTTAAGGATCTCCAAAGAAGGGGAGCCCACCACTCTCCTGGGCAGTGTATTCCACTCTTGAACAGCTCTTAGCATCAAGTCAGTCTCCCTAGTGTTTAGAATCTGCTGGTTTGTGTTCTAGTATCTGGAGCAGAAAACACTTTTGAGAAGTACTTAAGTAATAGAATCATAGAGTTTGAAGAGACCACAAGGGCCATCTAGTCCAACCCCCTGCCGTGCAGGAATATACAATCAAAGCATTCCCAACAGATGGCCATCCAGCCTCTGTTTAAAAACCTCCAAAGAAGGAGACTCCATCACACTCCGAGGCAGTGTATTCCACTTCCGAACAGCTCTTACTGTCAGGAAGTTCTTCCTAATGTTTAGGTGGAATCTCTTTTCCTGTAGTTTGAACCCATTGCTCCGTGTCCTAGTTTCCAGAGCAGCAGAAAACAAGCTTGCTACATCCTCAATATGACATCCCTTCAAATATTTAAATACGGCTATCATGTCACCTCTCAACCTTCTCTTCTCCAGACTAAACATGCCCAGTTCCTTAAGCCACTTCTCATAGGGCATGGCTTCCAGAACTCCCACCATCCTGGTCGCCCTCCTCTGGACATGTTCCAGCTTCTCAATATCCTTCCTGAATTGTGGTGTCTAGAACTGGACACAATATTCCAGGTGAGGTCTGACCAATACAAAATAGAGTGGCACAATTATTTCCCTTGATGTAGATACTATACTCCTATTAATGCAGCCTAGAATTGCATTGGCTGTTTTAGCTGCCGCATCACACTGCTGACTCATGTTCAGTTTGTGATCCACTAAGACTCCTAGATCCATTTCGCATGTACTGCCATTAAGCCAGGTGTCACCCATCCTATATCTCTGCATTTTATTTTTACTGCCCAAGTGTAGTATCCTACATTTCTCCCTGTTGAAATTCATTTTATTAGTTTTGGCCCAGCTTTCTAATCTGTTTAGGTCATTTTGGATTCTGATCCTGTCCTCTGGGGTATTAGCTACTCCTCCTAATTTGGTGTCATCTACAAACTTGATAAGCATACACTCTATTCTCTCATCCAAGGCATTGATAAATATGTTGAATAGCACTGGGCCCAGGACAGAACCCTGTGGCACCCCTCTATTCCCTCATCCAAGTCAAAAAGGTTCTATCGGTTGCTACCGAAGGCATGCCTGACAGTTCTCAACAGACCAAAGCCTGAATAGGCCCAGGGCTTGGAAATGTTACTTTTGGGGGACTACAGCTCCTAGAATCCCCACACCCCGCCACTCTATACTGCAAAAACTAAAGTTCCCAAGCCCAGGTTAGGCTGGTATCACTTTTCAGTCAAAAGGAACTCCTTACCTTCCAGGCATGTCATTAGAAGGATAGATGGGCTGAGGGAGGGGTGTTTCCTGTCATCCCATGGAGATAAAGAAAGACCATCATTCACGCTGATGTTTAAATATAGTTTTGAAAAATGAAGAAATACCTTGGTTGACATCAGCCCTTGCTTCCCATTCAGGTTGGAGAATTTTCATCTCCCAAGCGGATGATAACTGATGGATTTTTCTCTCCTTGGCAGTGTTCTGCATTTACTACGTGGGCCGGGGAATCCTGCAAGAGAATCGCCAGGAGCTCGTTGTCTTTGTCCTCTCCATCTCACTGGTCATGTTGCGCTCCGTCGTCAACTTCACTGTGCTGTCCGCCAAGCAGAAGCCAAAGCTGCTTGTGAGTGCTTAGCAGGAGGTCTTGTGCCTTGAACCAAAATAATTGGGAAATGTTGTATTGAGGCTCTACGTAGGCCTGACCAGAGCTCAGAAAATGTACTTGTTTGAACTTTAGCTGCCAGAAGTGGCCCTGCTGGTTGGCAGATTCTGACCAAGCTCTGGTTCAAACAGCATTGGCAGTACAGCTCAGTACTAGATGTTTTGCATGCAAGGTTATTACTATTGTTGTGATCTTTCTTCTGTTCTGAACAGCAGCACCAACATGCCTGACGCTTTGAGGGAAGCACAGAGAGAACAGGTAGCTGTTTGCCTCAAGGAGTTTAACATTTTAGATTTTGATTGGTGGGTGTCAAAGAGGGAGAAATAAAAAGGAAGTAATCAGTTTCTCTTACATGGCATATATACAAAAGTATTCCCTTTCACTTCACATAAAGAAATATAGATTTAATTATACCTCTTCACTTCATCCCACAAACAGGAGTCCTAATAATATGTAAGCTTCTGTTTGACCAGAACCGGGGTCCATCTACACAAGGGGAAAACCCCCCAGGGTATCTTGTAGTAATGGCATTTTGCAGTAGCAGTGACACGTCTAAACAGTGTTTTTGGTCTCAGAAGCCCCCATAAACCTTGCGTTCCAGATGGCGGCCACAAGTGATTTACTCATGTTAGTTCTTTGCCACCACCGTTTTTTTTAAAAGCCATTCAAAGTGTGCTGGAGTGATAGAGCGATTTTCCAATTTTACAGGAAAGCAAAACAAAAAATCACCACCCCGTTTTATCGCCTTAGTGAGTGATCTCTAAGATGAAAATCCAACATGGTGGCAGTGGGCGCTTGCCCTGTTAGCAAGCCCTGGCCCCCGCTGTCACCCGGCCAATCAGCTTTGTGCTTCCCTTCGAATTGCTTGTCATTTGATTGTCCTAATGAGCAGAAATGCACACCTCCTCGCCGTTTTTTAAAAAGTACAGGAAAAGTCGCGAAGGCTTTTCCTGCGTTATTTTTGCCATTTTGGGCCCCCCTCCTTCTGAATAGTGTGGATTGGTGCATGATCCCATTTAGACAGGTACGATTCCCAGTGAATTCCATGAGGGGTTTTTTTACCGTTTAGACACCCCCCATGTTTTCCTGTTATTCACCTTTCCACATTCTCCCCTTTTTTTATGTTCAAGGGGGGAAAGAATTAAATGCAATCTTATTATGCGTTTATCGGGGAGCGAATCCCATTAATAGGGGGGGGTTTCCTTCTGAGAAGATCTATATATGGCTGTACTGTTAGGCTTTCAATTGCAGTATGGGAAGTTATGGTTTGTTGAAATCACAGATATAGTAGCATCCCCATATCCATGGGGGATTGGTTCTGGGGTCTCCCACGGATGGTGAATTCATGGATAAAAGCCAACACCCAGGGGGGCTTCCTGGGGGAAAGGTGAATTCACTCCTCCTCTCTCCCTTTCCCCTCTGCCCCCACAGTGGCCCCACCACAGCAGCGATTGCAAGGGTGAAGGAGGATGTGGGGCAAGATCGCTCCGTCCCTTCCCCTGGGAGGGCTTCTGTCGCCACGGTGGTGATTGTGGGGGCAAAGAGGGAAGGGCAGCAGAGCCATGGCAGGGGGGAAGGGGGAAGGGAGGGGGAGGAGCAATCTTGCCCCCTTCCCTCCGCGATCGTTGCAGCAGCGGGGCCATGGTGGGGGGGAAGGGCAAAGGGGGTGAGCGCGTATCTTCCCCCTTCACCCCCGCAATTGCTGCTGCGGCTACAGGAGCCCTCCCAGGGGAAGGGACGGGGGAGGTGAGATCCCTCCTCCCCCTCCCTTCCCCTTGCCATCACCAACTGCAGATAATTGAATCCACAGTTGGCGAGTCAGCGGATGTGGGGGTGCTACTGTACTTAATGTGCAAGCCAGAATCAGGAACAAAAGATTAGGCCTGTTTGTTTCTAACTCACCAAAGTTTGTCCAGCCTATGGTTTCCCATGTTGGGATGTAATGGGTGACTATGATTAGTTGCAAACTGCAAACTGAAGCTTTGGACACCTTCCCCCTTGTGTCCAGGAGGGGTGGAGATGCCTGACTCTTACCGCAGTATGTTCTCATAACAAAAACATAGGACTAGATCCAATTATTAGTCTCATCTAGAGTAGGCCCATTGAAGCAATACTGTTTACATAGGCATTGATTTACCATTCTGCAAGTGACTCAAGGGGCTTAGTTTAGCTTGAACGAGCAATTGGATTTGGAACATAATTTCCTATTATGTTTGAATCTGGCCAGCATCTCTGTATTTTAATCAGTAGCTTCACCATCTATAGTTAGTTCAGTAATGTTCATAGAACTAATAAATTAACATTTTTTAAACTACCTGAATCATGAATTTTAAAAACAACATAAATGGAAGTGTCAGTCCATATTTGTTGTTTATTATTACCAAACAGAAAACAGTGGTCAACAGATATTTAGAATAATAGAATCTTAATGTTGGGAGAGACCGCAAAGACCATCTAGTCCAGCCCCCAGCCACACAGGCATACACAACTAAAGCACTCCTGAAGGATGCCTGTCCAACCCTTGCTTAAAGACCTCCAAAGATGGAGAGTCATCATTCCACTGTTGAACAGTTCTTACACTAAAGAAGTTCTTACTGATGTTTAGGTGGAATCTCCTTTCTTGAATCTCTTTTCTTGCAATTTGAATCCATTGGCTTGTGTTGTAGTCTCTGGAGCAGCAGAAAACAAGCTCACACCATCTTCTACATGACATCCCTTCAGAGATTTAAAGATAGCTCTCATGCCACCTCTCTGTCTTCTCTTCACTAGGATAAACATAGCCAGCTCATTCACTCATTTATCATAAGGCTTGGTTTCTAGATCTTTGATCATCTTGGTTGCTTTCCTTTGGATACATTCCAGCTTGTTGACATCCTTCCTGAACTATGGTGCTCAGAACTGGACACAGTATTCCAGCTGAGGTCTAACCAAAGCAGAATAGAGTGGCACTACTACTCCCCTCGATTTGGACGCTATGCTCCTGTTGATGCAGCCTAGAATTGTACTGGCTTTCTTGGTTTTGACATCACACTGTTGACATTGTTTAGCTTTCAGTCTATTAAGACCCCTAGGTAATTTTCCGCATGTACTGCTTTCAAGCCAGGTGTCACCCATCCTATATTTGTGCTTTTCATTTTCCTGCCTAGATGTTATACCTTACATTTATCCCTGTTGAACTTCATTTTGTTAGTTTTGGCCCAGCTCTCCAATATGTCAAATTCATTTTGAATTCTGATCCTGTCTTCTGAAATATTACCTAAAACTCCCACCCCCATCAATTTGGCTTTATCTGCCAAATTGATAAGCATGCCTTTTGTTTCATCAACTAAGTCATTTATCAAGTTGTTGAACAGCAGAGCCAGTACAGAACCCTGAAACACCCCACTAGTCACTTCTCCCTAAGATGAAGAGCAACTATTGGTGAGTATTCTCTGGTAATTCCCAAAGATTATTGACTGTGGCAATTGGCATTAGGAACAGATCCAACATAGTTCATTCCTTTTTTACCTCCTTCACGCTCTGGACAATGACATTCTCGTCTGCAAGGTGGGTGAGGAATTTGTTGGACCTTACATTTTTGGCTGAGTTTGACTTCCAACAAATATCAGGGTGGTTGAAGTCTCCATTACAACTCTCTCTCTCTCTCTCTCTCTCTCTCTCTTTTTTTTTTTTTTTTAAATGATCATTTGTTTAAGGGAGGCATCATCCAAATCTTCAATCTGGCTAGGAAGCCTATAGTAGACACCCACAATGAGTCCAGCATGAACTTGCTATATGGCCAGTAGACTTGAACCCCTCCATGAATCTGTTTCTACTATTCCTTTCCTGTATCGTCTATATTTTTGCAGGGAGTGGGATAGTTTATATCATTTTATTACTACATTCTAGTCATGACACTCATCCCACCAGGTTTCAGTGAGGCTTATTAAATCATATTTTGCCTTCCTTTGTTAAGAATTTGAATTCACCTTGTTTATTTCCCATTCTCTGTGCATTAGTGTAGAGCCATCCGAGACCATATGCTGTTCTCTCCTGCTGATTCCTTGTTGTTGTTGTTGTTTTCCCCACTGTTGGGCTCTTGTACTATTGGCCCAATTGCCCCTGTATCATTGAGGCCATTGTTCCCAATACTTGGTGTCCCCCTGCCCTCTGGAATACTGTCTCCCTCCCCTATGAAACTCAGTTTAAAGCCCTCCTGATCAGATTCGTGAGACTCCTAGCAAATACATTTTTTCCAGTTCCCATCATCCTCTTCGTAAAGCAGACTTACCACTACCTGGCTTCAGGTCGGATTGAGGTAGACCTTGTAGGTCTTTTATAGCTAATGTAGAAGAGAGTTGTCAGGTGTCCCCTGTTATAAGGAATGCCTCCTATTTGAGGGTGGGAAAACTTTTTCTTTTATATAGGCTGAACAAATTATGGTCTTTCTGTGGATGTGCTGACTGGCAGATACTGGAAGCTATAATCTGGAGAAGAACTTCCAGGAAGAACTTCCTGACAGTAAGAGCTGTTTGGCAGTGAAATGCGCTGCTTTGGAGGGTGGTGGAGTCTCCTTCTTTGGAGGTTTTTAAACAAAAGCTGGGTGGCCATCTGTTGGGAAGGCTTTGATTGTGTCTTCCTGCAGGGCAGAATGAGGTTGGACTGGATGGCCCTTGCGATCTCTTCCAAATCTGTGATTCTGATTCTATATTTTCCAAACTTTGACCTTATCTATATAGAATTTGTGTCCCACTATTTCCTGCTAGCTTCTTTCTTCTGGAGTTTTTGCCAGACAAGCACAAACTAACACACCCTTGGCTTCCTCATTAGGACAAGGCAGGTGGGTGGCATGGTCTGTTCTGACAGTCCTTTCCCACTTTTCCACTTCAGGCTCGCTTCATCTTGATCCTGTTGGTCGGTGCTTTTGATGTCATCTGTGCTGTCATCCTGATCCAGAGTGACAGCATGATGGCCTTCCGGGTGGGCGGGGCCTTGGAGAGCCTCCAAGCCCAGTATTTCATGCTGAACCTCTGCTTTTCCATGCTGACCTTTGACCTCCAGGCTCAGGTAAGCCCATGTCTCATGCCAGATCATGGCTTGAGTGAAATTCTTGTTTGCCTATCTTTGCCTATGTATGTTTGCCTCAAATATCATGCCAAATCTATGGGGATTATCATTACTGAGATTTATTGACTGCCTTTCTTCAGGCAATGAACACTCACAGTGACGTGTTTCTAGGGTTATGAAGCCACTCCAAGGTTTTGTCTCAACTTTGAAGTTACTATCCAAGGTGTTGATCTTATATTTCAAATAGGTTCAGCTCATTGGATAGTGCCTTTAAAGTTCAGGCTAAAACTTGGATTCGATTCAGTGCCCCGCTGAGATAGGAGCCATCACTCTTGTCATTTATGTGGCAACTTATTTAAATTTGGAAAACCAACAAAATAGGGGGAAACTGAATATAGTAGGACCCCCATATCTGCTGGGGATTGGTTCAGGAGGGGGACATGGATACCGAAAACCATGGATAATAATGAACACCACTGAAAATAATGGAACTTCTGGTTTAAAATACTGTAGAGTTGTCTTGGAGGACCCAGAAAATGGCTACAAAGGATACATTTTCTAGGACGACTATGGTAGGTGTGCTGTTTTGTGTCCCGTGGATAATTGAATCAGTGGATAATGACTCAGTGGGTATGGGGGTCCTACTGTATTCTACTAAACTTGTTCACAAAAGACCAGAATCCTGTTGGTGACATACCCAGGTGTAAGTTGCGCTAGATATGCAAACATTTTTGGACAATATGGAAAAGATATATCCAGCAGATGATGATCAGAGTTCCACCTGTGTAAGCATTTCAGAAGCACAATAATGCACCTACCGTAGTGTGTACAGCTGGGCCTGCCATATCCATGGGGCATCAGTTTCTGGCCTTACCATGGATACAGGAAACAGCGAACAATAGCAACCCCTATTAAAATAAAGGACCTCCGGTAAAAATATACCATCGAGTTGCATTGGAGGACCTAGAAGATGCCTAGAGAGGATATCTCTCTAGGCATTTTCAAGTCCGACTCTATGCTATGTGTCCCTATTTTTTTCAGCCGCAGGTAACTGAAACTGCAGATATCTGTTCCAACTGTATATGTGCATTGCTTCTGCACTCCAGGAATCTTCCTGTCAGGGTTTCTCAACACTCAGAAACATGTTTTCCAACCAATTTTGAAATATTATTTCCATCCCAACTCCTGTCTCTTGAAGTTATGCTGCTTTAGAATCTCTATGTGTGTCCACACCAGATCTCCAAATTCTTCTTTAAACCACCACAACAACTGGAATATTAGTGATTGTTAACTTTCTATGGGCAGCAAGATGGTTTTGCATATGCATATGCACAGATGTTGTCAAGGAGTGAATGACTAATTTGAGTTCAGATGTGGCACAGTTTTGGAGAAGTCTCTGGCCCACTTTTACTGATCATAATCCCTTCAGCTCAAGTAGTAAGTGCCATTGCTTAGGAAGCCAAAACGGAACTACCTTTGTGCAGGTAAGATCAATCAGGGGGCTGGGAGAAAGCCCAAGGGTCATGGAAATACAACAGAATCTAGAAGAAAAAAGTCCAAAAGAAACAAGCCACTGAGCAGCCTCCACCCTAAATCCTGTTGGTCATCCCAGCTAGAATAGTCCCATTGAGTTACCTGTTAAGGATGAGCTAATACTTACCTAAATCCCATTGAATCAGTGGGTCAGCTCTAGTTGGAGAGAAGTGGGGATGGAATAGAAAATCCCTGGGAAAAGGCCAGGCTGGCTAGTTGGAATTCTGAACAGGAACACTCAATGCTGCACAATTTTGCTATTTTTTTTTTTGTATTGAAGACCCTGGAATAATTCAGGAAATTATTAACTTTGTTGAAAAGAAAGTGTATTAATCAGGGACAAGGCTCTATTAACAATGCCTGGATAAGGGGCTGGAGGACGAAGGAATCCTTTTACTTTACCCTGACAGCCGTGCTTTGCCTTACAGCTGTGCTTGTGTGTCCTGTTTCTTACCACGATCCAGGAGATCTCAGTCCTGCACATCGTCTTCTTGGCAGTTGGCATTCTCTGGGCTATCTTGAAGGTGACATGTGGCATTGTTGCTGTGAGTATTTCCTTAAGCTCTGATGGGCATTTCCTGGGGCCAGGGCCATTTCCCCTAAGAAAACTGTATGGGGAAGGATCTGTCCTAGTTCTGCCCTACATGAAAGATTTTTATTTATTTATTTATTTATTTATTTATTTATACCCCGCTCTTCAGCCACAAGGCTATCAGAGCGGCTTACAAATTGTTTTAAGCAATAGCTATTTACACATCTACACTGCATTAAACAGTTTCCAATGTGTGTTAGCTAATTGCCCCCACAAGCTGGGTAGGGTAAATGTGACAGCTCTTGGGAGCAGATCATGTACTCCTTCAACAGGAAGCAAAATATACAAAGCTACAATATAAGTGCAGTGCTCTTCCATGAAATGGCCCTGCTGATCTAATCACTGAGTGTTCAGTTTGTAAGAAAGGCTTACCTTCTGTTTTCCAGATCTTAAAAGAGTTAAAACCATTTGCCTGGATTTTTCTGAGTCAGAATTTACCCGAAGTGGCTTATCTAGCCTACCTACTGTACACAGTAAGTCATGCCAAGGTATTTGTTGATTTAACAAGAACGGTGGAGGGATTTATTTCATCTTCCAGCTGCTGCCATCAGACACAAGGAAGTCAAGTACCAGCTGTTCTGCATTTACTAGCTGGACTTCTGTCATTGTTCAGAAGCATTGCTCACTTTCAAACTGGCCAGCTCACTTGAAAAGCAGTATTAGTAGCAGTAGTGGTGGTAGTGTTAATTGCAGTCGCAGAGCAAAAAATATGCCACAGAAGTTAAAAAGCAACAGACAGCAAAAAGAGAATCCATGTATACAATTACAAGCTTAATAAAATACCAGGGTCTTTTACTTTTCTGGCTCCTAATCTGCACTGAGACAACAACAAAAAGCCCTGACCACTCTTTCATAAATGGAAGAAGATGAATCTTCAAGACAGTAGGAAGGATTTAGAAAAGGGTTTCCAGAAAAAGCTGTTAACAGAGGAGGGATTAACCATTCTCTGCAGTCATTATATCGAACACACAGGCCCAACTGTCTCCCGTACTCCAGCTCTGCACAGACATTTTTGCTCATTAGCTGGAATCAAAAGTAAATGCTTTTCTGTATTTATGGATGGTTATTGAATACAGACATGAAGCTGTAAAAATCCCACAGCCTGAGGGGTTACTCTATAGTAATGATGAACAAGGCCCTTGGCCCCAGATCTCATCTGCTACAAGTCTAGGTCAACTCATCTTTGGGCCACGTAATAGTGCCGCTCTATTCTGCCTTGGTCAGACCTCACTTAGAATTCTGTGTCCAGTTCTGGGCACCACAATTCAGAAAGGATATTGACAAATTGGAGCGTGTCCAGAGAAGGGCAACTAAAATGGTGAAAGGTCTGGAAACAATGCCTTATGAGGAGAGACTTAGGGAGCTGGGTATGTTTAGCCTGGAAAAAAGACGGTTAAGAGGCGATATGATAGCCCTGTTTAAGTATTTGAAGGGGTGTCACGCTGAGGATGGAGCAGGCTTGTTTTCTGCTGCTCCAGAGACTGGAACACAGAGCAATGGATGCAAGCTCCAGGAACAGAGATTCCACCTCAACGTGAGGAGGAACTTTTTGACAGTCAGAGCTGTCCGGCAGTGGAACACGCTCCCTCGGAGCGTGGTGGGGTCTCCTTCCTTGGAGGTCTTTAAACAGAGGCTGGATGGCCATCTGTCGGGGATGCTTTGATCAAGATTTCCTACGTGGCAGGGGGGTTGGACTGGATGGCCCTCGTGGTCTCTTCCAACTCTGCAATTCTATGATTCTATGATTCTATGAAAACTATGCTTTCCGTAGCCCATAGTTGCTCAGAGTCTCAGCAGAGAAACCCAAGCTGGAAAACTTCCTCCTTTTCATCTTATTCCAGTGACTGCTAAAAGCGTCTGAAAGCATTAGAAAAAGGTAACTTCCAGGTGGAGTTAAAACATGTAGCCACCATTTTATGGCATCCATCTAAGCCTTACATGCAACTGATTGAATACCTATATCCAGATAAATAGCTGCATTAGAAGCACATAAAGGTATGGTAAGTCCAGTAATTTTCTAAGAAAACTCAACTGGATTCTTTCTACTTGTAAGTTAAACCCTGCAATCCAAAAAGGGACATCATAAGTGAGCTGGGATAGAGTTTTATATACTTTAAGGTAGACTTTATATATCTGGATAGCAAGAAGGAATGAACTGACCACCTTGTGTGGAGGAAAAAAATCTGGAAATAAGCTGTTTGCTTCATCTTTTCTGTAGCTTTCTAAACCCCATTACTCGCAATCCAAATCAATTTTCTGGATGTAGTGGATCAAAGCAAAGGCAGCTTAGTTCTAAACCATACTGAACTGTATAGGTTTTTCTGTTTCGAAGGAGTCAGTATCTCAGGTCTTGAAACTCCCACCACACATGAGTTTAACAAAAATGTCTTATACTGTGCAATTCTCTATCTGTCTACTCTGGTGTAAACCATAATGGAATCAATCAGACTTACTGTACTCCCAAATAGGTGACTATAGGGAGACAGCCACAATTCCTCATGATCAACTTTGTTAGCATACTAAGCAGGAAATGCCTAAATTAGTATTTATAGAGTACTGCTGTTTATTCTTTCACCTATTTATCTACTACCTAGTCCTGAAAACATAGGGACAACAAGTCTTCCCCCCACCCCCAATTTGCGAAACTTCCATTAATATAGAAGCATGCTATGCAACCCAGTCTATTAGCTTTGCAGGTGCTTCCAAGAGCAGATGAGATCAGGCGTATTCAGGGTAGTATGGCCATAGGTAAAAGGAGGCATAGTTTCTTTAATGATCCAGTTTCTGAACCATGGTTTAAGCAATCTAAAACAGATGATTTTGAGATTTGGCACACAAGGAGTTTTTACTGTTCCCAGGCTGCTGACACACTACAGAAATAATGCAGTTTGACATCGCTTTAATTGCCATGGCTCAATGCTACGGAATTCTGGGATTTGTAGTTTTTTGAGCCTTCTCTATCAGAGAGCTCTGGTGCCTCAACAAACTCCCAGGATTCCATAGGTTGGAGCCATGATAGTTAAAGCGGTGTCAAATTCTATTTTTCTATGATTCTATTTGCCAGCTGTCGGGGATGCTTTGATCGTGATTTCCTGCGTGGCAGGGGGTTGGACTGGATGGCCCTCGTGGTCTCTTCCAACTCTATGATTCTATGATTCTAAACTGCGTTATTTCTGCAGTGCGTCAGCAGCCCCAGTCATAAATAGGTTTCAGTCCAAGATGGTGTTAATAAATCTCCTCATAGGGATAGAGAGAGCTGCTTCTGCCTTGCAAACAAATGAGCAGGTGTCACAGCTGCCACATCAAAGGCAAAAGCGCATGGCTGGTATGTTCCTTGAAGGTGAGGGAGCCCAAAGAACGTGCGCCTGGCGGCCGGGGCTTGCCACCACCTCTGCTACCGTCCTACACCATTTTATAAATCAGCAACTAGATCACCTGTGTTTTTTGGTATCTGCGCAGGGTCCTGGAACCAACCCCCCTGCAGATCCAGCACGAAATGTTTGGGAATTCAGATGCAACAGCATTCAAAATGACTGGATGGCCCTTGTGGTCTTTTCCAACTCTATGATTTTATGATTCTATGACCACCATTTCAAAAAAGAGATGCTTTTGCTCTCTTTCCACTTGTGCCCACAAGAGGAGAAGCAGTCAAAACAGTCAGTTCATTCCCAGTCAGATTTTACTATTATCCGTACTGGGCCACACCTATACCAACATTAACATCATGTAAAAATGATGTGGCTAGTTTCAAAACTTGCATGGCCTCTGTTTGTACAAGCTGAAAAAGAATTCTTGGATTCCAGTGTCCTAGAGAAACACATGCCACAGCTTTCCATCTTCCTCTCTTTTGCATTTCATATTTTTTGAGTTACCTGCGAAGTAGGCCTGCGAAGTAGCTTGTTAACTTGAACTGGTCTCATAGCATTTCAGGAATGCGGCTTTGGTTGCAGGCCAAGCACTCCCAGCAATCCTCTTTGCCCGACCCGCAGAGTTAAGGCCAGCACATTCAAAAGCCTTCTGCAAAGCAGCTACTTCTCAGGGTCAGAATGCCCTGGGATATTTTAAACTTTTAGACACAACTATTTCCTTATAAAAGTATCAACAGGAGGACACTGTAGAAGTGCTGTGAATTGGTTTAGGGGGTTTTGTTACAGCGGAAGGGCAGCAGCCAGAGTTTTGGGGTCGGGGAGAGAGCTTGTCAAAATTGAGTCACCCAAGTTGCTCACCCCTGTTTGTCGATGGATCCTGCTCTACAGATTCTACAAAGAGCAGAGGGTTGGGTTAGATCAGGGGTACGCAACTATTGTCACCCCTTGAGGGGGCTGCAGCATTGCTCCTCAGCATGCTAAGAGTTTGTGTCCGTTCTGGCTGCCATTTGGGGCAACTTTTTTTGTTTTTGTTTCAGGGGGTTGAGGGCAGGATACGTAATTATTCACTGCCCTGCTCTCCAGCACCTTGGAAGTGGCTGTGTTGGCGGGTGGCTACAAGATGTCAAATGTAGGATTTTAGAGGGTAGCATTGGTAGGTGCTGTGGCTACATCTCCTAATGCAGGATCTTGGCCTTCATTTCTTACCTCTCAGTCCAATCATATCTCCAAGGGTGAAATATCTAGTTACATGGTTTTAGTGAACTATACATTTGGCACCCAAGTTTTGTAAAGGGGCTGAAGGATAGGTTGATGATGCCAGGGATGTAGTGATGGGCCCCTGATCTGGGCTGATGGTGGAGCAAAGGGCCACTACAACCCTTCCTCCAGGAGAGGAAAGTAGAGCAAGATAGACAATGCAGCTCCTGTGTCACAGTGGTGGAGACACATCCTCTGCTGTCCTTATGCATCACTGGTGCGCCTGTTGTACTCCGCCAGAGTTTGGAAGAGTTACTTTTTTGGACTACAACTTCCTGGAACCCCCAGCTATCATGGTCACCTGTCAAATCGAGCATTGTCTTTAGAATAATAGAATCATAGAAATGGAAGAGACCACAAAGGCCATCCAGTCCAACCCCCTGCTATGCAGGACTACACAATCAAAGCATTCCTCACAGATGGCCATCCAGCCTCTGTTTAAAAACCTCCAAAGAAGGAGACTCCACCGCACTCCCAGATAGTGCATTCCACTGTCAGACAGCTCTTACAGTGCAAAATGGTTAGAGAGGAAATGTTAATGTATACAGACTCTAATATCTAATCTTAAAACTCAATAATAAAGAATCAATTTTCTATAAATCTCCACTGTATATTGTGATTCTTAATGAAGTTTGTTTTAGTGCAATGATTGTTGTAACATATATTATACCAAAGTGTCACATGCAAGTAATAATTACTCCATAAATACATATAAATTTTTACATTTGTACAGACATATGATCAAGTCCTTATATATATGAACATGTGGGATGAAGATTCCAAAGTGTCCACAATGTCCACAAATGCTTATTTGCAGGGTTTGGGGATGCATTCACTTGTATGCAGTCATTTTCCTTTTATCATTCCACTTAGACAGGAGAAGTATCTTCATTCAAACAAGATGTCAAAATTATGAAATAGTACCGTGATGAGTGGGGTAAGCCACGTACTCCAATTACTTTCCAGAATGCATTGCAGACGACAACCTCCAGAGATAAATTCTAGTTGACGTTTCGTTTCCTTTATCAATGCAATGCTAGGATTCTATAATTAATTCACACAAAAATATTTAGTACCAAAATGCCCCATTATCTCTTTTAAACATTGAAGATTAAAGAGTACAAAGCCCATAGTTGCTTACCTCAAATATACGTTTAGCAGTCACAATGATAATTTCCTTCCACTCCGTCTGTGCTGAACTAAGTTCCCCCAAGCATTTAAACCCAATCCACAAACGCCTGCAAGTTGACACATTATTGGAGATGTTGAGTATTCAATTAACTTTTGCTCTTACTTCCTCAGTAGTAGGGAAACCCCGGTATGCATGGTTACAATCACATCATTCACAAAAGCTAGTTCATTCATAAAAAAACCCAGTAAAATCAATTACTTCATTAAGTCCTGCTGGTTTCTTAGAATTTAATTTAAAGATCCACCACGCTTCTCTTTGTTGCAGTTTGTTTTCAGCTAGTGAGATAAAATTAGAACTAGCAGAAACTTTCTCTATCACAAAAAAATCTTAAAGACTTTGGGGGGTGTTTCATCTCTAAAAAATGCTCTACCAGAGGACATCCCAATGTCTGATTTCTTATTCTAGATTTGTGTTCTATGACTCTAGTTTTAACCGCTCTCTTGGACATTCCTGGGTACAGAAGATTGCATGGGCACATGATTACATATACCACATTTTTTGAAGCACAATTTGTAAAACCTCTTAGTACAAACTTTTGCTTTGTCTGAGGGTGTATAAAGTGCTTAATGTTTAGTGGTTGATTGCAGCAAGAGCAATTCCCACAATTATAATGACCAGTCACTGAAATAGGTTGTTTGCCAGGTGTTACTATATCTGAGTGTACCTAAAACCAATTACAGGAGGCAGAGCACACCCTGGAATATCTTGCACTAAATGCCAGTGTTTGAAAATAATATTTCTTATTTTTTGGGATAGCTGGTTAAACTCCAAGGATGTAGTAATCCTATTGGTAGTTTTTTTATCCTGACTCTTAAAAAGGGAATTTCTGTCCTTGTTCATAGCCCTAATTTTGGCGGCTGTAATCACTTTTTGTGGATAAGACCTATCTAATAGTTCTTGTTCATAAGCATTTGCGGCAGACCTGAAAGAGTCCTGATGTGTAGCATTCCTTTTTAAGCGAAGAAATTGTGAAAAGGGTAGATTGTTCTTTAAATGTCTAGGATGACAACTCTGATAGTGAAGGAGAGTGTTCCTATCTGTAGGTTTTTAAAATTTTGATACAGCAATTTTAGAATCTTTCACATAAACATTTACATCTAAAAAAGATAATTTTTCCAAGTCATGATGGCATGTAAATTTAATATGTTCATTGAAAGAATTTGCCCATTCAAAAAAAAGAATGTTCTTGTGTCTGGTCTGTAAATACAATAAAAATATCGTCAATAAACCTGGTATAGATTTTAAAGTATTTAACACATGCATTTTGCGTTGGATTAAGAATATAAGATTTTTCCAGATCCGCCATGAATAAATTGGCTAAGGAGGGGGCTAGAGGGGAGCCCATGGCCACGCCTTTGATCTGTAAATAATAATTGGTGGTCATATCTGAAATAATTCTTATCAAGGACTACATCCAATATGTCCAAAAGAAAGTTGGGGGGGGGGGAGGCGCTGTGATGTTCCGTTCAAAAAGGATTTTTTCAGCTATTGCCCTGGCTTCAGTGAGTGGTATGGATGTGTAAAGGGAATTAACATCTATAGTAACCAAACATGTACGTATTACTTTTTATACAAATGCCCTCTACCTTCTGAATGAAATGTCCTGTATCTTGGATGTATGATTCAGTTGATGCCACAGCTGGTGATAAAAAAGAATCAACATATTTTGCTAAAGGTTCCAATAGAGAGTCCAATCCTGATACAATCGGTCTGCTCTTGGGAGGGTGTCCTGGTTTGTGGATTTTTGGAAGGGTATAAAAAATAGGTACTCTTGGATTATCAACAAGTAAATAATCCCCAATTGACTGATCAATATAACCTAGTATCACACCCTCCTGAACCATGACTTTAATGATATTTCTGATGGAATCAGTGGGGTCTCTGGGTAATAAACGATAACTTTTCTTGTCATTTAGTTGTTTGTATATTTCTAATTCATAATGTTTCTTGTTTTGGATGACAATCACACACCCCTTGTCTGCAGGTTTTATGACAAGCTCCTTTTGGGAAGCCAGCTTATTAAGAGTTTCATACTCACTAGAATTTAAATTGAACCAAGGACGATGTTCATTCATTTCCAGTTTTATAATATCTTTCAGGACTACTGTTTCAAAAGTGGAAATCATATGGTTTGAAGTACTAGGAATGAATTTAGATGGCTTTTTAAACTTATGTGTCAGCGTTGAGGTATTTTCTCCAAAGAATACTCTTAATTTTAGTTGTCTCACCAATTTGAATAAGTTTACTCTAGTACTAAAGGCATTGTATTTAGGAGTAGGGACGAAAGACAAACCCTTATTAAGGACTTTGACTTCTTGGGATGTTAGTTTATAATCTGATAAATTAACCACTATGTTCTTGGTTTCCTCGAGTTGAGTTTTGGCGGGAAGGGATCCTTGGGGCAGGAAGGGAGGAGAGACCCATCCAATCCCTTCCCAGTCCCAGTCGTGGTAGGGGAAAGGCATCCACCAGGGGGGAGATAGGAGAGAGCCATCCTCTCCCTTCCTGATCCAGCAGCGATACCAGGAAGGCATCCAACAGGCAGGAACGGAGGAGAGAGTCATCTACTCAGTAGAATAACGTAAAATGTATAACCTTTATAATCTCCCATAATGGCGTATGATACGTTAGGTACAGCTAGTTATTATTATTATCTTTGTTGAACTTCCTACTAGTTATCCAACCAAGTAGAACTTTATATTTGTCTTTGTAGATAAATATAACTTTAATATCCTGTCCTTATATGAAGTAAAATATCTCACCCCTCTCTTTAGACCCTCCATCTTTTCATTCAAGATCTTTACTCCCAATGAATATTACTTTGACATAGGGCTTATCTCTTTACGTAAAATAATAATAATAATAATACCTAGGTTGGACATCAGCAATAATTCAACTATCACCAGTGTTTCAAAATGATAATTTAACCAGTTTGGAGGATTTCAGTATTTATATCTCATTTCTTAGGTTTTTGATCACAGACTCCCAATCTTTTCTCTAATGTTTTATCTTCATGAGGACCCTATGGGGTACGTTAGGCTGAGAGAGACAGAGTGCATCATGGCAGAGTGGGGATTTGAACCTGTTTCTCCGTAAGTCCTAGATCTACCCCTCAGAAGCATTTTTTTTTTTGTCTTCCTCTGATATCTGGGTTTTCCGTTTCAGTGCTTGGAAGTGTTACTTGTTTGGATAGCTGCTACCATGGCCAGAGAAGGTAGTATTCTGAAAAAGTAAAGGTTTCAAGTTCCAATTTATTTATGTTGACTTGTGGGCAACTTTTGTCTTGTTCTCCCTACCAACGTTACTTCTTTTCCAGGTTTATTGGGTTCTCCTACCTCTCAGATTGCCATGTTGAGCAGATGGGAAAACCCTGGTTCCTCCTGTTCTGCTTGGTTTTTGGTTGCAAATATACTGTAAATGTCCTTGTGGAACATGGTTTCTCTCTGTGTGTGTGTGTCTCTGTCTCCCCTCCTCAGGTCATCAGAGACTGGGGCCATGGGAATTCCTATGCTCTGGAAGCTGCTGTCATCACCTGTTCTTGCATCTCCGTGATTATCAAAAGCGTCCTATTCTGGGCGTTGTTCCACGTCTACTACAGCTTTGGGCAAGGATTGAGAGAAAGGAGTGAGTTTGAGGCAATTAAGTCTATGGGGTAAACAGTGGCTGTACCAGAGCAACAGCGAAGGCAAGATAATGGACAGCCTGGAGGATTTGGGGACTAACGGCAGACAGTGTGGGATTAGAATCACTGTTTATGTCAGCTTTCACCCCCACGTGTATTGGACTACAAGGCAGGAGTTAGACTCCAACACATGGCAGACAGGTTGAGGAAAGCTGTTCCATGGCCTTCAAGTGGCTTGCCCTGGAGCAGTTCCTATTAAGCTTGACCTCCGTATCCATGGATTATCCATGTTCTCTAGGCATTTCTAGGTCCTCCAATGTGATTCTGTGATCAACTTCTGGTGATCATATCATTGAAAATAATAGGGTTCCCTATTTTCCACGGTTTGAGGTATCCATAGGGGGTCTTGGAACTTATCCCCGCCAGATATAGGGGTCAACCAGTATCTGATGTGGGAGACAGGCAGGATTTCTTTTCCCAATGTGTCAGGGATCAGCACCATATGTATGTTCATATAGCTGCTTCCTTCTTTCCTGGAAACCTGTGACAGACTGGCCATCAATAGCTCACAGTCAAGCACCAGTCCACAGCGCACCACTGCGTAGCACTGCCCTAGAACATCTGGCTGGGTAGAATGGACAATTCATATTGAGTGCCTTAGGCATCCTGCAGTAGATGCTGCAGTAGCCATCAAAATGGCAAAAAGTGTGCGTCGACTGCTGATTGGTAGAGAGGTCACAAATCAGCAATCAAGGCAAAAACTGATCCACTACTTTCCATGGCTCAAGAGCAGGGTGGATTTGCAAAGATGTCTCCCAAGCAGTTTTTGAGCAAAATTTTAAAGAATGAAAGGAGAACTAGCCACACTGTGATGCCCTTTTTTTAACTGTTCCTTTCTGTCTCCTTGCAGTGTTTTCTTCCTATGGAAGAATTGATTCATGAAGTGGCTCTCCTTTGCCAGGCCTGATGCGGTGCTCTTATAGAGTGAACGTGTGCTTGGGAAGATGCATTCCTGCCCCTGTCCCCATGCCTGTCTTGGGAAAGTGAGGCTGAAAGACAGACGTTGGGGGAGGCTCCACCACAAGACTCAAGTACCTAGACAGCGTTTGCCTGCCACTCCATGACTGGTGTTCATAGTTGGCTCTCCTTGCTTAAGCAGCTTAATCTCATAATTGACAGATTCCTGAACTAAGCCTTTTGAGAAGAAGGTGGCTTTTTCTGTTTCAATGGATAAAAAACCAGTACTGCTTCATCCATTGTCTTGTCCTCAAAAATGGCTGCTCTGAACACCCTCTTGTGTTGCATGTGGATTGCATAATTCTGGGTCACTCTTCACCTTTACTGCAATCCTGCACTTAAATTAGTTCACTTTGGGCATCAGAGCTTAGCAAAGATACTTTTCTTTTTGGACTACAACTCCTAAAATCTTCTTGCCAGCCTGACCAGTGGCCGTGTTGGCTAGGGGAGTCTGGAACTGTAGTCCAAGTTCTAACTTCTCTCAACTCTCTTGGACGTTGTGACCTTGACAGGGTGAGACAAGTTGGCCCCGTGGTCCTGCAATGGAGCCAGAGGGGCCTGGCTGGGTGTGACCTTGTTTGAAGTTTGAGGTTGCCAAAAGCTTCCTCCTTGCACAACCAAGAGGCAAAGTTCAAGCGGGGGGGGGGGAGTTTTAGAATGCCAACTCCGTTACAGTGTCTTGCATCCAGATTGATGGCTTCCTTGCATAGAATTAAAAAAGAACTACGTTAGTCCACAGCTGAGTTGGAGGCCCCAAACAGAAAAGGCCAACCGTAGATGGCAGCATTTGTTGATTCTGGTATGGAATCACAATCACTCTATGGCTGCAAGCCAAATTTTCCTACTAGAAATCTCCACTGCAGTTGCTGTGTTCAGCTTGAAACTGAAACCACTAGTGAAACAACATAGGGACCAGGGCCCCTTCATCTTGTACCCAGCAAATCATTTACTTCATACTAGCAGCTTCTATAGAGCTCCTTAAGAACTGAGAGACTGCAGAGATCCATGGCCTATAGTAATATTCAATACCTTCAAGGCTGCAGGAGTTGTGTTTTAACTCATCCTGTACCTTTGTTTCTTTGGGTGTGAGGACCAATGAGACAACTACCATCAGCAGAGTCTGTAGTCTGTAGTCCAGAATGGACTTACCTCAGCTTCTGGAAGGAGGAGGGAGGGTAACAGCACATACCCTAAGAGTGAAGTCTGATGAGAAATAGGTCTGGTGAGGAAAAGCAGTACCTCTGCAGGATAGATAATCTGCCCCTCACCAGCTGCAGACTCTTGGGAGCACTTGAAACCTGTCAGGTTGGTGACGGGACATAGACCGCCGTGTCCAGAGAAGACTAGAGAGCATGGATTAACCCAGGCATTCATTCCACAAGGCTGTTGAGGTTGGAGTAGCACAACCAAGTGATGCTAGCTCTGATCTTCCTGGTAGCTGGTGAGCCCTCTAGCTATCTATAGGTCTTGACCGTTCCACAGCGGAGAACCTTATTCAGTTAAAATTTAATGAGCAGTACAGTTCCAACGTTAACCCACGGAAACATAGGCAGACAATCTCAGTGCCTGTGCTTTGCTCTGCTTTGAAGCTGCAAAGTCATTGGTTCACCGCCAGCCATTTGGATGATGACTCCAACTGGCTAAAACTATGATAGCTTGCTTGTGTCTGTATTAGCATGGCTGACTTCTTGCTAAATCAAAGTAACAACAATAACTTCTGCCTACAAAACTAATCTTCTGATAAATTTTAATATTTTGGGTCCTCTTCTTTCAAAATAACCAAGCACCTGCTCTTACTTATCTTATCTGATATGTTCTTTCACAACAGAATGAGGTGGGTGTTGTTATTTTTTGGAAAAAAGAATGTTTATTACTAATTTTAAGGCTTTGTTAACTTATTAAAGAGATTGTTACTGAGCTTGTATTTTTTAATAAAGTGTTTAATAAAGTGTTCCTCTAACCAGGAATTAGAGAGTTGTTGTTGTTTTTGCACATCTGTCAAGAGCAACTCAAGATATATTAATGCATCTCCAATCTCATACTGGTCTTTGAAATGCTGTTGTCATAGATCTAATTACTATACAGTGTTTTGGGTAACTAGTTATCTTGTAAAACACCGCTTCCACATCCAGCAAGATGAATATCTGCCCTTAGTATGTACAGTATCTGATTTTATATTTGTATGTTGTGTTTTTCCTATAATAAAATCCATTTTTAAAAAGAGTAACTTACTAAAAAGAAACAGTTTGCAAATCCTGAGATTCTCAAGTAAATCATTTATAAATCTTAAATCAAAGGGGCAGTGTTGGTATTTCATAGCAAGGCTGTAGCCACAAATAGTTTTTCTAATGCTTTTTCACAGCTATTAAAATGGAATACCCACACTATCTTTCCCTTTCTGATAGATTACCAAATTGTGGGACTTATTAAGCAATTGCTAAATGCAAACAGGTCCCACACAGTTCAGAATTACACAATTTATATTTAAGAGATACCTTTCACTATCTTCTTTATACGTGTTTGTTGCTGCAACACCTGCCTCTTCCAAAACCCGTGATATGTCAAGCAGTTATAGTTCTGGAGAAACACAGCTCTTGGGAAGCAACGGCATGCTGTCTGATAAATTAATACTATAATTCTTAGAATGATAGCCTTTCTTTTTTAGATGGGAAGTGGATACATTTTCATAGCCTTCATCTTTACAGACAGGGTCCCTGGTAATATTCTACTATCCATTTATCTTTTAAAAGTGGATGGGTATTTTCTAGACTGCAAACCAGATCCAAAGTACAGCAGAATCAATCAACAGACGCAGAGAGAGGCTAACTATAATAATCTAGCCCAGTGCTACTCAAAGTGGTGGTCCCTGGCAAGTTTCTAGGGAAGAAATAATTGTACCTAATGGGCACAAATTTAGTGCTGGTCCCTGTCACACTGGAAAATAATTGCCAGTCCCCCACATCAGACAGCCTGAGAAGCACTGATCAATATTTGTTCAAGGTGTGGTTAAAAAAATGTCTGCATAGACTCTGCTCACATTCCAAAAAAGTTAACTTTTTATGCGATCTACAAACCTGAAATGCACATGTCTATATCCTGTTCCTAAATGATGTGCTTCAGAGAAGCCTTTATTTATGAGACAAGCTGGAATAGGTGCTTTTCCATTAGCAACAGTGTAGAGAAAGCATTTCAAAAATAAACACAACTTTATTGTATTTAGCCCTGTAGCCCTGGCAGTCGGGTTGGAGAACTTCAGATCTTTGCTCCCGGCTACAATTCGAATTCAGACTAGAGCCCCAGTGCCTGCTCTTCGCCTTAAAAGAAAAGCTTCCCATTCACATGAATACAAACTCTTCTTCCAATGTAAACAGCAGGGATGTGTGTGTGTGTGTGTGTTGGGGGGAGCAATCAATGAACTCTATTAATCAGAGTGAAGGGCAAAATAAATAATTAAACTTACCTTTTCGTCCTGTGAGGGTCCTGTTCAAGGCTGGGTTTCTCACACTTGCAATTTATTTTTTAAAAACCTATTCACATTGATTGTACAAAAAGGATTTTATTTGGCTTGGCATCATTTTTACTGGATACTGTAATCACAGAATGTAGCAGGCAATTTAGTTGTTGTTTACCCTCAAGTCAGCTTCAACTTAGGGCAACCCTATGGATAACAGTAAATGCCTCATTCATACATTCCCAAAATCTGTGTCATGAGAATACTTGGAGACAGCCAGTGAGCTGGAAAGTCCAATAGTTCAATTTCATATAAGGCTGTTTTCTAAACATTTTAGCAATTTTAGCATTTTAGTTCTGCTAGATTGAGACACGTGCCTTAAAACCAACCTTTTTCATAAGGACTTTGATATAATGTCCTAGTTCCAGTGCCCAGTTATTATAATTAAATTTCTTTATGAACTCCTGTTATGCATTGCTTCATTCTATTAAAGATGCGATTTGGACTAAACATTAGGAGGAACTTCCTGACACTTAAGAGCTCTTTGGGAATGAAATAGATTACCTGGGAATATGGTTGTCTCATCATAGAACCACAGAGTTGGAAGAGACCTCAAGGGCCATCCAGTCCAACCCCCTGCCATGCAAGAATATACAATCAAATCATTCTGGACAGATGGCCATCCAGCCTCTGTTTAAAAACCTCCAAAGAAGGAGACTCCACCACACTCCCAGGCAGTGTATTCTACTTCTGAACAGGTCTTATTGTCAGGAAGTTCTTCCTAATGTTCAGTTGGAATCTCTTTTCCTGTAGTTTGAACCCATTTGCTCTGTGCCCTAGTCTCTGGAGCAGCAGAAAACAAGTTTGCTCCATCCTCGGTATGACATCCCTTCAGATATTTAAACATGGCTATCATGTCACCTCTCAACTTTCTCTTTTCCTAAACATGCCCAGCTCCCTAAACCACTCCTCATAGGGCATAATGGCTTCCAGACCTCCCATCATTTTGGTTGCCCTTCTCTGGACATGTTCCAGCTTCTCAATATCCTTCTGAATTGTGGTGCCCAGAACTGGACACAGTATTCCAGGTGAGGTCTGACCAAAGCAGAATACAGTGGCACTATTACTTCCCTTGATCTAGCCACTATATTCCTATTGATGCAGCCTAGAATCGCATTGGCTTTTTTAGCTGCTGTGTCACACTGCTGACTCATGTTCAGTTTGTAGTCCACTAAGACTCCAAGATCCCTTTCGCATGTACTGCCATCAAGCCAGGTGTCACCCATCCTATATCTGCATTTCATTTTTACTGCCCTTCATTAAACATTTTTAAACAGAATTTGGATAACCACCTCTTTGGTATGCAGTGGATTCTTGCACTGGTAGAGAACTGGAGAAGACCTTTTGGGTGTGTTCCAACTATTATTATTTTGCTTGTACCATCACTTAGGAGAAGTAGTGGTTTTACCTGTGTTACAAACCTTCTAGTCCCAATCCCACCCTGGTGCTCTTTTCTTTTTTGCTGGTCTTTCACTCTTTCCCTGCCTTCTGGTTAAGGAAGGTGGTTAGAGATGGCACTATAGGCTACAGGGCAATTTTAATTAACTGAAATTCATTAGCTCATTTTAAAAACAAAATACAGTTGGCTCTCCGTATCTACGGATGCTGCATCCACAGATTCCACCATCCATGGCTTGAAAATATTTTTTAAAAATATTCAAAAAGCAAACCTTCATTTTGCCATTTTATATAAGGTACACCATTCTACTACACAACTGTATATAAATGGGACTTGAGCATCTATGGATTTTGGTATCTATTTGGTATTTGGTACCAAGGATCTACTGTAAGATGTATACAAGCATCTTGAGTATCCATGTTAAATTTGGATGGGTTGTTTATAGATGAAAAAAATCCTCAAGGAATGTGGGCAGAATATCTTTTGTCCAGATGTGCTCTTGCTGGGATTTGCCATATTCAAAAGGTGCAGGGCTGGAAAACTCCCAAGCAGTTTGCGATTACAGCTTTCACTGTTTCTTGCAATTTTTTAAAAAATACATGAAAATGTGCATAACAGCCCATTTGAACAATCAATTCAAATTGCAGCACATCCAGGAAGTCAAAATGTGATTGGTCGGATATGCTCGGGGGTAGGCTTGCTGGCAAAGATGCAGCTGGAGCCGCCATTGCTGTTTTTCACAGAAGCAATTGTGCACTTTTTTCAAGCAGCAGAGAAAAAAAATGTTTTTAAGCAGAATGTTGCTCTTCTGCATATCTCATTTAACAAGGCAAAAAAGGGAGGGGTGGAAGGAGATTTTGGGGAATAATAAGGCAGATGATTCTCTCACGGCCACTATCTTTTTTCATGGGCATGCTCCATGTGAACTTCAAATTCAGATACCATAGCTTTCCATGCCAGTGAACTTGCAAATGAATCATGGGGACAAATGGACACTGCTGCAATAGTGAGGTAATGCACTATTTTCCACTATTAATTCTCCCGTCTGACCGAGCCTTAGATTGTCTTGGAGCTGTGTTAGAGATATACCCCCCTCCTTATTTTTCCAGATGTCAACATGGATTTCATATTAAATAAACAGCCACTGTCGTTAGTTAAATAAAACCCACATTTAGTAGGCAGTTCTCCCCTCAAAACCAGATGGCTAGTGACAAATAATGAAGGTGGGAAGTGAAATGCTTCCAAAAAACTAAGTGGATGGCCACTGTTGGCAGAGCTGTCGCTCTCCAGTAGGGCTGCATCAATAGAAGTATTATGTCCAGATCAAGGGAAGTCATAGTGCCACTCTATTCTGCCTTGGTCAGGCCTCACCTAGAATACTGTGTCCAGTTCTGGGCACCACAATTCAAAAAGGATATGGACAAATTGGAGCGTGTGCAAAGAAGGGCGACTAAAATGGTTAGAGGTCTGGAAATGCCTTATGAGGAGAAACTTAGGGAGCTGGGTATGTTTAGCCTGGAAAAAAGACGGTTAAGAGGCGATATGATAGCCCTGTTTAAGTATTTGAAGGGGTGTCACGCTGAGGATGGAGCAAGCTTGTTTTCTGCTGCTCCAGAGATTGGAACACGGAGCAATGGATGCAAGCTCCAGGAACAGAGATTCCACCTCAACATGAGGAGGAACTTTTTGACAGTAAGAGCTGTTCGGCAGTGGAACGCACTCCCTCGGAGCGTGGTGGGGTCTCCTTCCTTGGAGGTCTTTAAACAGAGGCTGGATGGCCATCTGTCAGGGATGCTTTGATTGTGATTTCCTGCGTGGCAGGGGGGTTGGACTGGATGGCCCTCGTGGTCTCTTCCAACTCTGCAATTCTATGATTCTATGAAGGTTCTGTCAGTTTCTCACAAGCACTAAGGCCCAAGCAAAAGCTTCTGTTCCATGGTCCAATGTGCCCATGTGAGAGCTTCCACTTATCCCACCTCTGCCACCAATTGTGAATGTTATACCTGTCTCACCACTGCCACCAAATGTGAGGACCTCCTCCTGTTCCACCACTTTGGCACCAAATGCGGGGACCTTATAGATGTCCTTCTGGTTCCTATGCAAGACTTTTTTAATCTAATCTCCACACTAGACACCACCACCCTTGAATAACTGCTGCTACCACAGAAACAGAGTATCTGGGCTCAAGCTCAAGTGATAAAACTTAAGTGATAAAAATATCACTTATATAGCATTCTCAGAGGCACACGTGTATAATAAAAAATGATTTATTAAATAGAAGTTGAAGATTATGAATTCAATATATCTACATCCTGACTGACCTTAACTCCAATGCACATCTCTTTCCCACATTCCTAACTTCAACACATCTCTCATACTCTAATTCATATCCTAACCGGTATCTCCCACTCGGTCATATACACCAGGCTTTCTAAAAATCCCTTCACACATTTAGCCAATCATCCATCACCTCAACATTGCATACTTTCATCACCTCCCAACAAATCCTGACCTTATTGCATCTACTGTACCTCATACATAAACATATTTTATCTTAACTTCTCCAATAAAAACATTTCTTCTCCGAGTCCATAACATCACCGCCCCACAACTTCAAGTAGCTGTGTTTTGATCAGTTTTGGAAGGCCCACATACATACACACATGCATACACGTGCACACAACTGTGCGACACCGTATTTGGAAAAAAGAAAGGTTTATTGAAAAGATCTGGAAAATAGTTATGCTCTCAGCAATATTTTACAAGTTTTCAAAGCATTAACAGTATGAAATGTTAGGTATTTTTCCTTATAAAGTTCAGAATTCTGGGTATGAGTTTGTTTAACATTAGGCTTGACTAAAACAAGGTTTATTTCATTGCCAAAAGTTGATCAGAGACCTCTGAAGGAAGGGGTCACATCAGGCTTACCAATTCCTTGCCTTCACTTCCTGTCACCAGCATTCATCCCAGACCCTTCTCTGCTGCATCTATCCTTGTTGCCACGTTTTAGGAATCTGAGAATGGACATAGCCATAATCGGTATCATTAGAAAAGAAGCGCTGCTAGGCCATAGATACTTTGCAAACACCCAACGGCAGGTGGTAGTTTCTGGGTTGGTAGGACACAGCTCTCCACCCCCAAGTGCAATCACATATTCTTTCTGGAGAACAATTACAGTTAATGAAGCCTCTGACAAAGAAGTTTCTTTTTGTAATTTTTATGAGAGCCCATCCTATCCCCACTTTACTTGTCATCTGTGTAACTGGAAGGGTGTGTTGTTTTGTGTGTGCAGCATTGGCACTGGGAGGGTGGTGAAGTAGGGCTGGAAAATGATGGACTGTCAGTGTTGGGTTGCAGCACAGTGTCTGCTGTAAACAACGCAATAAAGCTTGTCCTGAGAAAAAATGGGGTCCTACTCTAGGTGATCCTACTGTAGCTGTGTGTACTACGTACAACAGGCAAGGTAAAAACACAGCTGCCTCCAGAATCACTTGCTGAACATGCATGGAGAGCAAAACAGAGAGGATAGGGGACAACAGATTAGCCTGCCTCACCAGCTACCCTGGCATCTTGAAAAAACATAGATCTGTAAGTTTTGCCACCAAATGTAAATCCTAAGAAAGTGGAAGCTGTTGTAAGAAAGAAAAAAAATGATCCCAGAATGTGTTTTGGAAGAAGCTGTCACTGTCAAGCGGTCTATAGAAGATTCAAAATGTTTCTGTTTATTTACGTAAAGCTTAGCTGACCTAGTGGTTTCACTTTACATGTGCACAATGTTAGTTCTGAATAAAAAGTTTGCTGAAACATATTGAATTGCTCTTGATGTAGGAACCTATCCCTATTCTTTCCATGTTATTTCTACCTCTGGCACTAAGTTTTTGGTTAAGGAAGTACATCCCAGGAACACATTTACAATTCTATGATTCTGAAAGTCTCCTTGTTTCGTCACATTCCCAGCACACAAGGCATGCCCTTCCTCCTTTGACTGTATTCCTGCCCTCTAGACAGGCTTACAAATAGCAATTTTCCTGAGAGCTGATCTACAGTTGTAAGCTTTTCCCTTTCCCCCTCAACTATCTGGAAGAGAAGGAAAAGCTACATGCGGCAAATTCCACCACCAATTCCATTACATCAGACTTTTGCAGGGAGGGAAAAAAAAATACTAGGAAAAAGGACTCATGGCTTCATCAGAGGGTATGGCATGAGCTCACGTTATAATGCAGGGAACCTGGTGTTAGCACTTCTACCTTAAATTCACTCCCTTCCAGAGTTCTTTTGTGCATGCTCTTCCCTTAACCTTACAGCCCAAGCAGGGACTGAGCATCACCCATCCACGGGCATTGCTGACAATTTGGTAGACCAGAGCTTGAAAGAGTAGTTTGGGTTTTTTTGGACTAAGCCACAAAATCTCTCAGTCAGCATGGCTAGGGTTTATGTTGGCTCTGTGAAGGATTAGGGAGGGGAAAGGAAGCCCTGGTAGCACAGTGGTTAAATGCCAGTACTGCATGCCACAAGGTTATGAGTTGGATCCCAACTCCAAGTCTGACTCAGCCTCTATAAAATGAGTACCCAGCTTGTTGGGGGCAATTAGCTAAAAAACATTGTAAACCGCTTAGGGAGTGCTTCGGCACTGGTAAGCGGTATATAAATATCAATGCTATTGCTCTAAAAGGCAGGAAGAGCAGCAGCTATGAATGTTAACATAAATACAGGTTCCTCTGGGTTGTATTCTGGCAGCTCTTCAATGGAAAGTGGTTGAAAACTAGGAATAAGGTTCCTTCCAAAAGGCTAAAAAGAAATGGGAGGCTAAAACGCCAGCACAGGGCTCCTAGTTCAATGCCTTTACCTAGATGTGATAGCCATAACCTTGGGTTCTGTTGTGACCATCCTCACAACTCTGCCAACTAGGTCAGGACAGAGCCCAAGATGACCATCCCTGGTGAACTGCCCAAAAGCAACGGCAATGGCATGTTGGGACCAAGAGAAATGGCTGCATACCACTGCCGAACTCTGGATGCTACGTTAATGGCAGCAGAACAGTGGAAAGCGGTGGCTGGCTGGGAACAACCAGACCGGCCACTTTGTAAGGCCCAACCTTTGCTCTTCTGCCTATCTTTGGACTGAAGGATCAGGACCCCAGCACGAAATGCTATCTGTGCATAGTAAGATCTCATTATTAGAATTAGTACTGAGAACATAACTACAGATCTTCCAGTAAGACATTATATAAAAAAAAATTTTTTTAAAAAAATCCATAATTTCTTCTTATATTGAAAAATGTTGGTAGTTTTTTTTTTGTTTTTTTTTTTAAGGTGCTGAATTTTTATTTTGGTCATTTTCTAAAAAGTAACTCCGAAATAAGGCTTGTTGTATTTTGTAATCTCATCTGTAAATGAGTTTTTAGTTCTGCTACTAATCCTTCTTTCTCACATCAAAATACTTCATATGAACACTAGCAAACAAAGCATTGTACCCTTTTCTTAATTATTGCATTAACCACGGGGTGGTGGAGAACAAACAATACAACTTGTTCTGGAGCAGCCTTATATTTAAGCTTTAGCCTGGTCACCAGAGGTAACTGGAAACTGTTTGGAGGCAAGAAGGGTATTGGAGGAGGGACAGAGGATTTTGTGTGCCCAGCACAGAAATTTAGCAGGCTGTTAAATGGACGCAAATACTCCTGTGTTGTTGTTATTGTGTGCCTTTAAGCCGTTTTTGACTTATAGCAACCCTAAGGCAAACCTATCACAGGGTTTTCTTGGCAAGATTTGACCAAAAGGGTTTTGCCCTGGCCTTCCTCTGAGGCTGAGAGTGTGACTCACCAAGGTCAGCCAGTGGGTTTCCATGGCTTAGCAGGGATTTGAACCCTGGCCCCTGAAATCATGGTCCAATGTCCAAACCATTACACCACAATGGCTCCCTTGCTCAGCATATAAATGAAACTCTGTCTCTCCTCTGAGAGCCCACAGTAGGCTAGTAAGAATTTATTCAGGCTAGTAACATTTGTGAGCATATTTGCAGAGCCATTCTAAAGCAATGCCCATCTCTACAGTACAAGAAGACAGTTATTCAAAACAGAATATTCTGGCATCTAGAAAACTCATGATTTTAAAAATAATGATAATATAAATTATAGCATAAAATTCAAGTTAAAAGTATCTTTAAAAAAGCTTTCTGGATTTCCTTCCAGAGGGAGGGAGGAGGGGTGTGAGGTGTATCTCACAAGTCTTTGCTCAGACCAAATTTAAAAATCTATCAAGATCGAAACCCACTGTTCTAATACACAAAACATTTACAAGATTCCCTTACATTAAACACATACACACAGAGGTTTTAGTGCAGTTCACAATATTATTGAAAGCTGAAGTTCTGTGCAAAACCAACATGAGAAAAGGGGTGGGGTGAGGTGGGATGGAGGAATAGAAACAGTCACATCATCAATACTTAGGAGAAAGACAGTTCACGCATTACTTGGCTAAAGTTAGCAACAGCCACAACACACTGACAGAAGTCCGTTTAATTTATTTAGGGTATATCAACTGACCCCATTCTTGAAAATGTCTCCAGATTTTTTGCAGGAGGAAGAGGAGCAGTAGAAACAAAGAACATGAAATGGAAATGTAAAAAGGCTGGCACATCACACTCATCCTCTATAAGAGCTCTTCTTGACACATCATTTTCTATTTATTTAGACATGGAAAACATTCAAAGCCAGAAGCTCCTACTAACTGCCAGCAGTTATTTTAGCCCCTCACTCTGCAGCACATGAAGACTAGCCTGAGTTGCAACTGAGCAGGATCTTGCCTTTCAAGTGTGTGTGTGGGGGGGAACAGAGCAGGGAGGAGAAGGAAAATGTATTTTTGTTTTTAGTATTTAGTATTTAATGACAATCCTTTATCTATCTTCATAAAAGCAGTGTGCAATTTAGGAATATCGAGACATTCATGGGATAGTTTAAAAAAAAACAAGTACAAAAACCACAGTGTGTTGAAGGCACCATAGGAAAAATGCTAGGAATGTCTCCTAGTCTTCCAGTCAGACAATCATGTTGATATCCTGGTCAGAAACCAGTCAGGCAATAAACCCCATTTCAGAGCCATCAGCTTCATTCTGGAATCAAGAGGTATTTGAAGTGTTCACACCCAAACAGCTGTAGTAATGCTCAGTGGCTCAGAAGCTTGTTTTAACAGGCCAGCCTGTTTCAAGAGGAGGGCTGGCAACTCAAGCTGCCAGTCCCTCCCGACTGGGTCATGGATATGTGCTTGCTTCTTGTGATGACTTTTAAAAATATCCTTTAAAAGCACACACATACAAGTTGACCTTCCGAATGAAAACAAGACAAAGAGCTCGGGAGCGAAACCTTCAGGTTTACTTTTACAACCACAGCAATTATGGAACTGATCTCAGAGCTCAATTTTGCCACAATGTGATGCCTCTTTGTGCAGCACAGCAAACAGGAGAAAAGTATATGGAAGCCAAGTTCCACCTGGAAAGGGCCTGAAAGCTCTCATTCACCAAATGTCCTGCAGGGCTGGACCTCAGAGGGCCACAAAAGGAGATGCAGCTGAGTCCACAACACGTCTGCTCTGAACCCCACTTTAAAAGATGCTCCCAAAATTTGTGACAGCCAACCATTACAATGAAATGGCTGTATTCAGGAAAAGAAACTGCTGTACATGTGTACTGCATCTTAAAAAAAAAAAAAAAGAATTTACACAGATTTTCCGTGTTTAGGTGGAACTTTAATCCCCCATAATTCAATGGGATCATCACCAGTGCAAAGAATTTGCCCAGCAGCTAACTCAGCTCACATTCATCATTCCTTATTGCAGTGTCTCTTCAACAGATATACCCAGAGGACATTTTAGTGTGACGTTGGCCTGCATGTGCAGATCTCAAAAGCATACCCTTCCCACAATGCTGTCCAGAGCAGATCCTGAAAAGTTTGCCTGGATTATTCTTTCCGATATTCAGGTGGAAGAGTAAGAGGAGAGGTCTGCTTGTTTCAACCATCATCAGAGAGGTCTAATGAATGTAGTACAGACATATGTCAATGATGACAATGTAAAGACAGTAAGACACACAGGAACAAAAATCAGCAGCTGTGAAAATCCTTTTTTCATAAACTGAAGACAGAAGAATAAGTGGACAGCAGGGAGTAGTTCCACTGACACTTTTCCCTTTGCTAACAGGATGCAGTTCTAAGTGTGCAGAACTGCAGGTTTAACAAGTGCCATTTTAACTACCATTTGCTTACTTCACAAAAATTGTGGCTGGTAAGAGAATCTGTGATTAGCCAATATCAGGAACAAGTCCAAAGAAACATCAGTCATTTTAATAAGGCTTCTGCAAAACTTTTTTTTTTTTGCTAGAAAACACACAGCTCAGAAAACACATTGCACATTTACAAACATTTCTTTTTGCCTGACAAATTGCATCTCTACTTGTTACTCTTAACTCAAGTGTTCCCGACAGACAGAAAAATAACATGATATCTGGTCATCAGCAGAACAGACTGATATGAGGTACATTGCTGTCTTCTTCAATTAAAATGTTTATACATATACATATACACATATATGTGTGTGTGTGTGTGTGTGTATATATGTATGTATGTATATATATAAAATATATAAATAATTGGTCTAAATTTAGGCTTAAAAAATACACTTTATACATAAGAGATAGTGCTATTTGTTATCTCCTCCCATGGGCCTCTGTGAGCACCAGCCTTCAAAACTCTTCTTCCTCATCGACAGCAAAGTTATTTTGCTTCTTCCGAACGTTCCAATGCAAACACTCAGCCAGGCTTTCAAACCAGTCACTGACAGGGTCTTGGAAACAAATCGATGGGAGAGGGTAACAAGAGGTAGTGATGCTGATACTGCAGGGAACAGAAGAATCACCTTCAGTTAGTACACATCCAATGCAGAAAACAGGCTGGCCCTTGAAAGCCAGGGAAGTACAGCCATTAAGAAGCTAAGTGGTGATCTCACCATCACCGTGGCCCCACTGCAGGTATTGGTGGTGGTGGGGTCAACAAACCACCATGCTTTCAGTGACAGTGACGAACACATGCAAAACCTGTAACTAATACCAGGTACCTATTTCATACTGAGGGCTGCTGAGATAAGGCATGTGGGAAAGGACAAAACACTGAGGGAAAGCCCACCATTTGCACACAGAACATCCCAGGTTCTATCCCTGGCAACGCTAGCATGGAGAAAAAGCTCTCTTTCTCTCTGTGTGTGTGTCTGTCTCTCTGGACTTTTTCAGATGCCTTAAAACCCGTAAGCGGAGGTCGGGAGAGGTACGCGGCTATCCCGTGGCAGAGGGTCCGTTTCGGACGCCGCCGTCCGTCATCGTCCATGTTGCTTCTATGCTTGATCTATTGAAAAGGTGCCGCTTTTTACTCACAGAAGTTTTCTTTACTCCCTCCCTCCATCCCAACTGCCACCCTGCCCTTGGAGGGAGAGAAGAACCAGCAGTATCTGTTGGATTTAAACCCTACCCCCACTGCCATTCCCTTTTCCTTATGTGTCATGTCTTATTTAGATTGTAAGCCTGAGGGCAGGGAACTGTTCAATTGACCATTTGTAAGCCACCCTGATAACCTTTGTGGCTGAAGAGCGGGGGGGGGGAATAAATAAATAGGTGGGAGTTCTTTTGCCCACTGCCTGCCCTTCCAACTGACCAAAAATAAAAACTGCTCCTGAACTATCTGATCAAACTATTTCTTGGTTCCAATGAAGTCTGAAGGAGTGTCGGAAGTGGAATACACTGCCTGGGAGTGTGGTGATTCTCCTTCTTTGGAGGTTTTAAACAGAGGCTGGATGGCCATCTGTCAGGAATGATTTGATTGTGTATTCTTGCATGGCAGGGGGTTGGACTGGATGGCCCTCGTGGTCTCTTCCAACTCTATGATTCTATGAAAAAGTTGGAAACCTACACACACACATTTGCTGAATCAGGCAATATTACTCTTTCACATATATTTAGCAGCTGAAGAGTGCGCTAAAACCTTTCCAGAATGCCAAAGGAGGAAGAGCCTCACCTGTCCCCATGGCAGATTTCCTGTCTCTTCCGTCCATCAAACGAAACCCATGCTGTGTTTCTGGCATCAGGAGAAAGCATTATCTGAAGAGAGAGGAAAGCACACAAATACTGAGCTCCCAGCACTTAAGCTAGTGGCAGGAAGCCACCTCTGACAGGCAGATAAATAATGGGTACTAATCACAGTGGTTATATATTATCCTCCTGTATCAAAGGCAATATTCCTCCAAAGATCATTTACTGGGAAACATGTACAAGATAGTGTTATTGTCTTTGAGTCCTGCTGGTGGGCTTCCCAAAGGCCTATGCTTGGCTGCTGTGGGAAAGAGGGTGGTGTACTAGAGCAACCTTTGGTCTGATCCAACAGGGACGACTGTTCTGTTCTTAATCGTTAAAATGTCTCCCTTGCTTCAGAGTTTGCAATGAATACACAGCAATGTAGCAAAATTGCCGAAGTGCAACTGTGAATACCCAAATTAATTTGCTATTACGATATATATAACTGGCTTTCTTGATGGTGGCTTTAATTTTGGGATCTCCACATTAGGGCACACAATCAGCATTTAGGACGTGCCAGCACAGCTGTATGAAACCAAAAGAGGAGGGGGAAATGGAAACTTATGCTCAATTATATATGACAGTCTGCCTCCTTCTAGTTTAAGAGTGGGGTAGCAATTCAACAAATACTAGCTGTACCCAGTTTAACATACGCCGTTATAGTAGATTTGAAAGGTTCATACGGTTCCGCTACATGGAAAATATTATTGCATTGTTTTACATGTGGGTGGAGAGTGGCTGAGGGAGGGAGAGGAGGGAGAGGCCCTTGTGAGGCTGGGGGCATAGATGCAGATTGAGTAGCAGGAGTAGATTGTGAGGTGGAGAGGGATTTGTATGTGCGTGGTGATTGGCTAAGGGAGTGAGAGGAGGGGGGGCCCTTCTGAGGCTGGGGGCGTAGATGCAGATTGAGTAGCAGGAGTAGTGAGAGGGATTTGTATGTGGGTGGTGATTGGCTGAGGGAGTGAGAGGAGGGAGGGGATTGGTTGGGTATGTTTCCTAAGAGGCCAATCAGCACACTGGGAAAGGAAACATACCCAAGTGTTTTATATATATAGAGAAAGATGAATGGCAACTGCCTTGCTGCCCTGGAGAGGTTTAGCAAACAAGAGAAAGCAGAGTTCGCTAAAGTTGGAGCCAAAAACTGGAGGGTACTGCCCAACTCCATAGTTGCCAGTCAAGGGGGTGGAGGAAGTGGCTTCTGTGCTCACTGAATCTGCCAGCAGGACTACTGTGTGGGGAAAAGGCAATATGCAGTAGAGATCTTGCTAAAAAGAAGCCCTCTAGGAAAACAAAATGCTGACCAAGCTCAGAATTGCAGTCTTTAAGACAAAATTGGTATTTACTCTCTTAGTCTCTCTCTCTCTCTCTCTGGGATTTAAACATATTTTGGCACATTTCTTAAGATAGCTGTAATCTTTCTGTCTATTGAAGGGTGAGATGCAGGGTAGAAGAGAACCAGTTTTCATAATAACACTTTGTTTAGTCACCTGTTACATAACAGGCAGCTTAAATTCTTTGTGGTGTTTCTCTGTGTGATTTTTTACTTTTCATTTTAAGGGAGATAATGAAGAACCCACCTTCAGTTCCACTCCTGCAGGAACAACAATGGGTCGGAAGGACAGGGAGTGAGGGCAGATGGGGGTGATCATGATTGCAGGAACGTTTGGGTGGATCATGGAAGCACCTGCTGCAGCTGCGTACGCTGTGCTACCAGTTGGAGTGGAGACAATCACACCTGAGCAAAGAAGAAACAAGCATCATTTCTATTTGCAGCTTCTTCTATGCTTTAAGCTCAGCAGAGGAAAAAACCCGTGTAAGACGACTACACAATGTGTGACCCACTGGATAGGCACAAATTCCCTGGTTTTGCGGCATGAACAGCAAAAATGGGTTGGGGAGAGGAACAGAGTTCCTAGCAGGCCAGAATGCATGGCTGATGAACTCACTAGGTTATCAGGCACAAAAGCCTGCCTTATAAACAAACAAACATTTGGAAAGGTTATTTTTTTTAGATTGACAACTCCAGAACCCCATAGGCATATTATGGGGAATTCCCTGAGTTGCAGTCCAAAAAACTAACTTTCCCAAGCTCTGTATTAATGTTGGTAAGGTGGAGTTACTGTTAATTCATTATATGGCTCTACTTAGGTAACATCAAGAGACAGAAAGCAGGTGGGGAAAACAGAAAAAAAAGCCTCAAGCCTCAAGATGATGAGTAAGATGACCAGTAATCCAAGAGCACTAGTAATCCATGAAGACTCTAGTTTGGATCTCTCCTCTACCATGAGTGCACCAAGTGGCCATAAGTAAGAAATAATCTCTCACACCTTGTAATGATGGAGTTCCCATCATCCTGCCTGTAAAGGTGGTGGAACTCCCATCATGCTGCGAAGATTACATTTCCCATTATCTGCAAACAGTGATGGTCTTGCTAGCATGATATCAGCTAACCCAAAGGTTAAAAACCAAGATGGGAGGTGAGGGTCATCTTCTGAAATAGCATCATCAGTGACATCACATCACCAGACCAGAACTGGCCAATCACAACTCTGAAACCAGGGATTTGAAAAAGTTTTTATACTTGCCTCCACAATGAGGCAGGAGTCAGACAAAGGAGGCTGAGATGCATACCATGTTGTAGAGGACTGGAATGGCTGTTTGAGCGGCTAGCCAGCCAAGCTCACAGCCTTCCCTGATTCCAGACGGATAAGAACTGCATCCTATGTTTTACTGCTTGATATTGTGAGTAGAATCTTTAGGGACAATGTACTAGTTAGATTGCGTCCGGGTTACTTTTTATTTGTTTTCCTTGACTGAACGTATGAATGTTTTGTATCTTTGTAACTTTAAGCTGAACCTGGGGAAAAAAGCATTTTCTTCATGAGATGATTATCTCTTAAACTTGTTTTTAAACTTGCTTGAATAAATATAAGCTTTTCTATTTTTCCTACTAATCCAAGTCTATACGCGTCTTATTCCAGTCTTAGCTCCCTTGGTTCTTCTCAGGGGATAGAGATGGGGGTTGGCAACAGTTTTACTGTGGTCAGTAGTCCCACAGATTAATTCAGTCTCTCACTGGGCTGGTTTAAATGAGCAGTGAGTGGTGGCAGCATACCTGAAAAGAGACATAGTTTTAAGGGATCTCAAGGCTATAGGAATCCCTGAGAGGGTGTCTCAAAGGGATCAGAACAGGAGTTCTCAGCAGGAGCACTCCTGGGCTGATTGGAAATACACACAAGTCTTTCCTCTCAACTCTGTGCTGGGTGGATGCACACACAGAGAGAGGAGGGACCCTGTGACACACCTATAAACAATATGGGGGTAGACTGCTTTTCTATCTTCCGGACTGCTGTATGGGTTGAACTGATGTATGTCAGAGTTGGGAAACATATGGTTCTCCAAACAGATTGTGGACCCCCTCAGACAGAATAGCCAATGGTGAAGGATGGTGGAAGCTGGAATTTAACACCGAGAGGGCCACATAGATATATCTCAAATGATTTTAAAACCTTCCCCTCAGCAGTCCTTTAACTCAATAGTAGGGCAGCTGGTCTGCATGCAAAAGATCCCAGGTTCAATCCTCAGTGTCTCCAGGAAGGAATGGGAAAGACCCTCCACCTGAAACCACAGAGAGCTGCAGAAGGTTGGTGGATTGATGGGCAGACTCAGTATAAGGCATTTAGAAGGATCTTTCCACCTGGTGCCTGAACATATCTGTCTGCTTCTTTTCCCTTCCAGTTAATTTTTAAAGTCAGATTGCTGAATGTGGCAAAGGGGGGGGGTGGCGGCTGGCAGATTCAGAAAGCATATAAGGCAGCCTACTATACATATTCAAGAGTGCTATATATATACTTTTACTTTTTGAAACTATGTATTTGTAAACTACACTTTATCTTTGCCAAAAAGCCATGAAGCTAAATATTTAATTCCCCATAAAGCCTGAATTATACCTACTAAATATGACCCACATACTTAAAAAAGAAGACAAGAGAGGTTCAATGTGAAATTGAAGGCTTTCACAGCCGGCATCCATAGGTTTTCTGTGTTTTTTCCCCCGGGCTGTGAGGTTGTGTTCTGGAAGAGTTTATTACTGACATTCAACCTGCATCTGTGGTTGGCATCTCTCTGAAGATGCCAGCCACAGATGCAGGTGAAATGTCAGGAATAAACTCTTCCAGAACATGGCCTCACAGCCCGGAAAAAACCCCACAGAAAACCTAAAGACAAGAGAGCATTCTGGAAATTAATTCTTTATATGGTTACAGCTGCCAGGTTATTAATTGCCAAGCAATGGAAGACAAAAGATATTCTGAGTATTGAAGACTGGTTATTGAAGCTGGCAGACATGGCCACTTGTATGGACAAACTATCATTTGAACTAATGCAAAAACCTACCCAAACACAAACCATGCGATTGGAATTTAATTACAGAGTAACTGGGAAAAGAGATGGGACATAAAAGACATATAAGATCTCCTGAGGTGTTAAAATATGGAGAATGTGTAAATATAGATAGAATTGGTTTGTTTTATATATATGTGACCTTAACAGATTAGAAAGCTGGGCCAAAACTAACAAAATGAATTTCAACAGGGAGAAATGTAGGATACTACACTTGGGCAGTAAAAATGAAATGGACAGATAAAGGACGGATGACACCTGCTTGATGGCAGTACATGTGAAAGGGATCTAGGAGTCTTAGTGGACCACAAACTGAACATGAGTCAGCAGCGTGATGCAGCAGCTAAAAAAGCCAATGCAATTCTAGGCTGCATCAATAGGAGTATAGTGTCTAGATCAAGGGAAATAATAGTGCCACTGTATTCTGCTTTGGCCCGGGAGTGTGGTGGAGTCTCCTTCTTTGGAGGTTTTTAAACAGAGGCTGGATGACCATCTGTCAGGAATGCTTTGATTGTGTATTCCTGCATGGGAGGGGGTTGGACTGGATGGCTCTTGTGGTCTCTTCCAACTCAATGATTCTATAATGTACAAAGTATGCAAAAAGCATAGTAATCTAGGAGACAGCATCAGTTAAAGTTGCAGGAAGGATAATACTTATAAGCCAGGTTCAACGCAAAGTTAACTGAAAACTTTCTAGTAAAACAAAGATGGTTATTATAAAGATAATCTACCTTTTAAGATCTGAAAATACAAATAGGAAGTCAATATTGCAAAACACAAAACTTCAGAAATGAATATGGAAAGTTAGTGATATGGATGAATGAAGAAGGAAAGAAATGCCAAGTGTGAGGGTAAGAGGAAGTGAAGAAAGAAATGAATGAGCAGGAGTGGGAAAGTTGAGAGGTAGGAAGAAGAAGTTGTATGAAGGGTAGAATGGAGGAAGGTATGGTTAGACTACAAAAGGTGTTTAGGATGTGTGACAGGATGGAAGATGTTTGATTTATGTTGTTCTGTTTATTTGATTTGATTGTCTTTTTGATTCTTCTGAATGTTTGAAAACTTTTTATAAATATCAATTAAAAAAAAGAAACTAGGAAGACTAAAATGTTGCAAAAGGAAATGAGAGTCTAGTTTATATGCCTCACTTCCAACTGGCCCAAATTGGATTTTCTTTTTTAAGAATCAAGCTCTCCTGACCCAAAGAGTTATTTGGAAGGCAGAGAGGAACAGAGAAGAGGCTTACCATCTCCTTGCACTGTGGTTATCAGATGCCCATCTAGAAAGACATCAACATTGGAGAGATAGGATGAAGGACCTCGATCCACCACAACTTCATTCAGGACCTGTTATATATTAGGGAATTACAGATTTATCAAAGAAGTTAAATGTTGGATGCAATTATCTAGAACTGCATTCAGAATGCTTTTGTTTTAAAATATATTGTTTCATATATTCAGACATTTTACCATTTGTGAGTAATTTTCAGAATACAGGTTGAGTATCTCTTATCCAAAATGTTTGGGACCAAAAGTGTTTTGGATTTTGGATTTTTTAAAATTTAAATTTAAATTTTATTTTTTTGGATTCTGGAATACTCGCACATATATATATAAAATAAGATACCTTGGAGATGAGACCCAAGTCTAAAAATGAAATTAATTTATGTTTAATATACACCTTATACACATAACCTGAAGATAATTTTATACAATGTTTTATTTTTTTAAAAAAACTAAACTGAAGAAAAAATATTTAAATATTTTATTATTTTGGATTTTGGACTATTTTGGAATTCGGATTTCCAGAAGTGTGATACTCAACCTGTATAGGGAGAAAAAACAGCCCAAAGTGTTTTATATTGGGATGGGGAAATGCAGAGGGAGTGGGGCCCAATTTTTATCCCTGCACCCTCTGGTGGTACCAGCACACCAAATCCCCTAGGTTCTGTGTGTATGTGCCTTTAAGTCACCTGTTAACTTATGGTGACCCCATGAAATTAATAGGGTTTTCTTAGGCAAGGAATACTTAGAGGTGGTTTTTGCCAGTTCCTTCCCCTGAAATATAGCCTCTAGTGCTTGGTATTTGTTGGTGGTTTCTCATCCAAGTACTAACCAGAGCTGACCCTGCTAAGCTTCCAAGCTCCAAGAGGATTTGATGCCTTTAGGGCATTTAAGCTAAAGCATCCAGATTTAATTGAAAACAAAAATTAAAATATTTTTCTGGATGATTTTTTTTTTGCCCCAAGGCTAGGAAAACAGCTCAAAACTGCTGCAAATGCAATGGATTTGCTCCCCCACCCCCTAACTTTAGAAATGTGCCAGAACCTCTCAAAACTGTCTAACTTTGAAACAGGAAGTGAGCCATTCTGGAGGGTGTTTGGGACAAAAACAAAAACAAAAAAACCCCACCCCACTCCATCCTATTTGGGGAGGGGCTGGGCAAAAGAATCACCTGGAAAAAAATATTAAACCCTTTTAAGGGGGTCCAAAAGCTTTGGCCCACACTTTGGGGTCCCAAGAACCATATGCAGCCTGTGGGCCACCCTTTGCCCATCCTTCCTTAGACCGACATCGATTTCCTTTCATTTTTTAATACTTCACTGATATTTTTAAAGAATAACGAGAACAAAAATATCACAACAAACACACGAGTGGAAGGAGTCTCAACACCAACACATTCCAAGTGAGGACAATTCAGAATAAGTATAATTTGAGGAGTGAAACCAAGATGCAATTCCTTCCTTCCCTTATCCTATAGAAATCAATGTACTGTACAGTTGTCCCTCCATATTCAAGGATTTGGTATCCACGGATTTAAGTATTCACAGCTTGAAAATATTATTTAAAAAATAATAATCCAAAAAGCAAATCTTGATTTTGCCATCTTATATAAGGGACACCATTTTGCTATGACACTGCATATCACCAACAATGGTCCGCCCTGGCCTCACATCGGGAGGCATGGAGATGCACTATCCACAATGCTGCAGCCGTATTTGAGAACTCACGCCGAACAAGTCTCGAAGAGAAACAACAACGCAGAAAGAATCACAACCCAGAAGCATCACCCAAGGAGACCTTCTGCTGTGCTTTCTGCAACCGGACTTGTATATCCCGGATTGGCCTTTTCAGTCATCAGTGCGCTTGCAGAAAGCACGGGATGAGTCCTTCCTGAATCTTCGTTTGCGAAGAAAAGCCAGAGAGAGAGAGAGAGAGAGAGAGAGAGCGCATATAATGGGACTTGAGTATTCACGGATTTTGGTATCCACGAGGGCTCCTGGAACCAACCCCCAGCAAATATGAAGAGACAACTGTATTATGCATTATTGTCCAAAAAGAGGAAGAAAACCAAGTGTGACTGAGCAATCACTTACCTGATAATGAAAAGCATGCTTGAACATTTCTTTCTCCAAACTTGGGGGCATCACTCCATTTTCGTCAATCCCGTTCTGAATCATCGTTTTCTTCTCCCTATGTTCCTTGACAACTTTAACTTTAAGCCTGCTTCGGAGAACAAGTGCTGCATTGCCTAGAAAATTAGATTTAAGAAATAAATAGGGCACCAGAAATATAGGACCTGCCTCCACTGGGTCAACTCCCAAGTTTAGCAGACGCTGTTTGATAGCGTGGCTCCTGTATAATAAAAATACATTTGATACAATAAAATGATAAGACAATCCAAAATGAAACAAGAGGTAGTACCAGAAGATGAGACTCCCAGGTTGGGTGGCACCCAATGAGCTACTGGGGACGAGCAGAGAACCAGGACAAATAGCACTGTGACTACTGACGCAAATGGACTCAAGCCGAAAGGATGTTCAGCTGCTGACATGGTCAGAAGTGAAAGGGAAGTCCAAAGCTGCACTCTTTTGTGAACTGTGCATTTTATTTCACTACCAGCAATGACTAATGATTTTGTTTGCTTCTGGCTGGACTACTGTAAAGCATTTTGCATGAGGCTGCTCATGAAGACAGCTCAGAAAATTCAAATGGGCTAGAATGCAGCTGTTTCATTTGAGGCTAAGAGATCAGATCCTATTACAATAGGACCTCCGTATCCACTGATTCATTTATCCACAGGACACAAAACAGCACACCTACCATAGAGTCTTCCTAGAAAACGTGTCCTCTCTAGCCATTTTCTAGGTCCTCCAATGCAACTCTATAGTATTTCAAACCGGAAGTCACATTATTTTCAATGGTGTTCGCTATTATCCACAGTTTTCATCATCCACGCCCCCCACAACCAATCCCCAGTGGCTACGGGAGTCCTACTGTACAGAGACAAAAAAAGGAAAAAGGGAGGGGGGAATCTAGTGGCACCTTTTTATTTTAGCATGAGGTAAGTCAGTCTTAAAGGTGCTGCTAGATTCCTTTTTTTCTCCCTCGCCTTTTCTCCTTCTTATGCTACAACAAACTAACACTGCTACTCCTTTGAAAACTATTACACACATTTTACCAATTCCAGCTGGGTATCAAGTTATTTCTGCATTCAACGCAAGGCTTGTTGTTGGGTTGGTTTTTTTTAACCTTAAAACTGAACTCTCTTTTCCAGTGTGAACCTGCCTGAGAATTTTATTCCACTGTGAGACTTTTGTTTGTGGTTTCCTCCCAAACTTGCCATCAGAAATATCATGGGCATGCCTAAGGGACAGGCAATTCAGAGTTGGGACCCCCAAAGCTGAGGAACAGTTTCTCTAGAGAAACATGCCTAGCATATTGGCTAGGAGCCAATACTCTCAAAGGCACATCCGCTTTCCAATTCTGAATGGACTCCCCTCCTTCTAGCCCCTAGAGCACATACTAAGTGGAGGACTGAAGCTGTGTATATCTTTAATCTTGTCACAACAATTAACAGTCAATAATGGCAAGAGGAGCAGTGAGGTGAGAAGTTTCTGGAAGTTGGTAAAAGGACTTTCTGGAATGCAAGCCTCAGCATGATGCCTTTCAAAAGCTAACCTTTGGTGCCTATATTGTTCAATCATGCATTTTTAAAAATTAGAGACACACCTCTAAAGCTGTTTTCATCTGCTGGTATTTGGTTACTGATGTTATTTTATACTGTTTGTATTTTACTGAATTGTTCATAAAAGCCACTGTGAGTGCCCTGAACGCAGAAAGGTGTAATACGAAATAGAACTTGGACAAATAAATATCAACAGCCAGTGCACATCAGTTAGTGTGTTTGTCTACGCCTAGAGAGCAGAATTAAAAGTTGGGTCACATGGTCTCCTCTTCTTTTCATAGTCAACTGCCAGCATTACATTACTTCTACAAATACAAAAACAGGGAGTTCCTTGAGCTACGGCCAGCCAACCTTGTGGCTTAAGAGATGGGGATATGCTGTTTTCATCTCAAGGCATTACTACTTGTAATCTGACACCCACATACCTGCAAATGTATCATAAAACCTGCATTTTCCTTCTTGAAATTTAATTTAATTTCAGACCTCATAGCTAAAATACCTAGCCAAGCTTTTGGACTTCCATGCTTCCCCCTGTTTGTTTTTTAACCACCTCACCTGGAGACCTCAGAAGAATCCTGGAGACCTCAGAAACTTTCACATTACTGTGAATAATAATAATAAATTTTTGGGAGCTGCCTTGGGTCCCATTTTGAGTCCCATTACAAATAAAGTATTGCCCATCTGTGAATTCTTGACTGTGTTTTGTTACTTCTGCAAGGGCTCTTGAGAGCCAATACTGAGGCATGAATGCTTACCTTCTACAACCTGAGTAACTTGGGACTGAAAATTCTCAAAATTGAAGGGGGTAAGAAATCCAAGTGACCCCAAATGGAAAGCCATAACTGGAGGCACACTACCCTGATGACAAAAAGAGAACAATGTTCAGAAACAACGAAGAAATTGCCCCCATTTTTTAAACTTAACCTTGGCATTATGGCCAAGGCATGTTCTAAAGAGCAATTCCATACCCAAATGTTTAAGCTGAGTAGTAGTAGTAGTAGTAGTAGTTGTTGTGTGCTTTCAAGTTGTTTCCAACTTATGGCAACTAAGGTGAACCTATCAGGGAGTTTTCTTAGGCTGAGAGTGTATGATTGTCCAAGGTAATGCCAATTAAAGCAGTCTTGCAACTAAATCCACAGACACCTTGGTCAAAATCCTATCAGGGCACTAAGTTACCACAATAGCAGTTGCATAGAATCATAGAATTGCAGAGTTGGAAGAGACCACGAGGGCCATCCAGTACAGCCATGCAGGAAATCACGATCAAAGCATCCCCGACAGATGGCCATCCAGCCTCTGTTTAAAGACCTCCAAGGAAGGAGACCCCACCACGCTCCGAGGGAGTGCGTTCCACTGCCGAACAGCTCTTACTGTCAAAGAGTTCCTCCTAATGTGGAGGTGGAATCTCTGTTCCTGGAGCTTGCATCCATTGCTCCATGTTCCGGTCTCTGGAGCAGCAGAAAACAAGCCTGCTCCATCCTCAGCGTGACACCCCTTCAAATACTTAAACAGGGCTATCATATCGCCTCTTAACCGTCTTTTTCCAGGCTAAACATACCCAGCTCCCTAAGTCTCTCCTCATAAGGCATGGTTTCCAGACCTTTCACCATTTTAGTTCCACTTTCCCAGAGGTTCTATAAGTTACATTACACTTGTATTCTGATGCTTCTCTACGCCAACTGCTACAACCACACAGTGTCTTCTTTCACTGACATTTCCAAAAATTAATAAATACAATATTACAAGGGTTTAGATTAATTATGGTTTTTGTTATTTCCACTGATGAATTTCCATTTCCCAGACTTTCCAAAAAGTGCCAAAACTAACTGAATTCTACATAGGTTTCACTGTCCATTCACATTTGTTAAAAGAACAGCTGTTAATTTTTAAAATTTAACTAGATTTTTTTTATCATATTCACCTTTTTAAAAAGAAGCATTAATATTAGACTGCTGTTATCTACCCAGATCTGTGATAATGGAAGGACACAAATCAAACCAAATAAATAAGTCCTGATGTGGGAAAAAAGAACATGAATATGTGTACAAAAAGGATGGGGAAACTTTCAGATTGAGGGCCAAATGCAATTTCAGAGAAAATCATAAGGGCCACATGTCAGTGCTGGGTGTGGTCAAGGGCAAAAGGATTGCATCAAAATGACAGCATAGAATCATAGAATTGCAGAGTTGGAAGAGACCACAAGGGCCATCCAGTCCAACCCCCCTGCCATGCAGGAAATCACGATCAAAGCATCCCCGACAGATGGCCATCCAGCCTCTGTTTAAAGACCTCCAAGGAAGGAGACCCCACCATGCTCCGAGGGAGTGTGTTCCACTGCCGAACAGCTCTGACAGTCAAAAAGTTCCTCCTAATGTTGAGGTGGAATCTCTGTTCCTGGAGCTTGCATCCATTCCTCCGTGTTCCAGTCTCTGGAGCAGCAGAAAACAAGCCTGCTCCATCCTCAACGTGACACCCCTTCAAATACTTAAACAGGGCTATCGTATCGCCTCTTAACCGTTTTTTTTCCAGGCTAAACACACCCAGCTCCCTAAGTCTCTCCTCATAAGGCATCGTTTCCAGACCTTTCACCATTTTAGTGACCCTCCTCTGGACACGCTCCAATTTGTCAATATCCTTTTTGAATTGTGGTGCCCAGAACTGGACTCAGTATTCTAGGTGAGGTCTGACCAAGGCAGAATAGAGCAGCACTATTACTTCTCTTGATCTGGACACTATACTTCTATTGATGCAGCCCAAAATCGCATTGGCCTTTTTAGCTGCCGCATCACACTGCTGACTCATGTTCAACTTGTGGTCTACTAGGACTCCTAGATCCCTTTCGCACGTAGTCTCATTCAGCCAGGTCCCCACCATCCTATATCTATGCATTTCATTTTTTCACCCTAAGTGCAGTACCTTACATTTCTCCGTATTGAATTTGATTTTGTTAGCTTTGGCCCAGCTCTCCAGTTTATCCAGGTCATCTTGAATTTTGATCCTGTCCTCTAGGGTATTAGCTACTCCTCCTAATTTGGTGTCATCTGCAAATTTGATAAGTATGCCCCTAATTCCCTCATCCAAGTCATTGATAAAGATGTTGAATAGCACTGGGCCCAGGACAGAACCCTACTTGATACTGACAGTAACTCAGAATCATTTCAACCTTTTAGACTGGGGCAGGGGAGAGAATCCAAAAGCCACACAGACGGCAAACAATAGATGCTTTGAGTGGACGTGTTTGTCTGGGAAAGCTCAGAGGACCTGACCAAGACTACAGGAAGGCTGTATTTGGGTCCAGAGCCTGAAGCTGCCCACCCCTGGTGTTGCAGCAATATGGAAGGAAGCACACACAAATTTATTTATTCCTGCATTGCAGAACGGGGTTGGACTAGATGGCCCTTGTGGTCTCTTCTAACTCTATGATTCTATGATTCAAATATCAGGTGTGTTCCAAGCTCTGACAGGAAGCACACTTGACAGTAAGGAAAGAAACACTGCTGATTATAAGCTCACCGGAAAAAGCGAAGAAGCATACAATAAGGTCCCATCTCCTCCCAAGCAGATGATGAAGTCTATCTGATTTGAGATATCATCATAGTCTAAGGAAGGAAGAAAGCAATTTCTTAAAAAAGGAGTGCAGTTTTAATTCCAATTTTATCGATTTAATGGGCAGAAACAGAATGATACACAGTAGGACCCCCCGCATCCACTGATTCATTATCCACTGATTCAGTTTTCCACGGGACTCAAATCAGCACACCTACCATAGAGTCTTCCTAGAAAATGCCTAGAGAGACATCCTCTCTAGATGTTTTCTAGATGCTCCAAGGCAACTCTATGGTATTTTAAACCAGAAGACCCATTATGTTCAATGGCGTTTACTGTTATCTGTGGTTTTCTGTATCCACAGGGTCTCCCAGTACCAATTCCCTATGGATACGGGGGTCCTACTCTAAACAGCATGGCAAAGGTTTTCCACTCCTGTAACCATTTCCTATTAGCACTATTCCTTCCAGTTCTGTTCATTCCTCTTCTCTTGTGACTGTGATTGACACAAGATGCCATTTACAAAAGGGGAGGACTTTCTAGTGGGTACAAATGCCTCTGCCCCATAACTGAGCAACAAGAGTCTATACCCACTCATCTGGAATTAAGGAGGTGGGTGTCCTTCCAAGGCATGGCAGACAATCCTGTTTAGCTCTGACCTGATGGTGTCTCTCTTTAAAAAGCGATTTAGATATAAACATGATTACCTTCACTGAAAGTGCAAAATTTTTTCTTCACTGGTCCAAAACTATCATCATTCATGATGGCTGGGTCTTCCAGCACTTTTTTCTCTACATAAACAATCATGTTGTTCACCTGAAAGGGGAAAGACAGCAAAACATTTTAAAATATCTTTTAACGATGGGGGAAAAAAAGAGAGGCAAAGGATGTCCATCTGGAAGCATCTCACCCCATCCCAAGCCAACTTTATTTCCTTACTCCAATTCTCATAAAGATAACAGTAAAAGCATTTCAAGCTAGGGTTAACAGATCTAAAATTATATTATGAAGCAGCATGTTTATCATGGATAAAATAATGGATAACATTAGAAAACAAAAGAAATTTAGATTTGGAAGGCCATAAATTAAGAATGGGGCAGCATGGATATCTTTGGTATGGGAAAATTAAAATTAATGCAGAATTTAAAAATCATATTATTAGGAAATCATTAATAAGAACATGGAACAAATTAAGAAGAGCTTGAACCCTAAAATGCCAGGTTGGCTATCCCTACAAGAAGCATTTTGTAAACGAGAATTGAGAATGAAAAATTGGATAAAATATAGGGATATTTTAGAGTTGAGAGATGGCGAATGGAAGATTAAAGAAAAACAACAATTAGAGGAGGAAGGAATCAAAATGCAATGTGTGTGTGTAATTGTTGTGCTGTTTTTAACGTCTTTTAGTATTTTTAATTTTTATTGAATCTATGTTTTTAATTCCATGTTGTGTTTTAAACTGTTATGTTTTAACGATGGTAATTATTTAATTCTTTTTAACTTTTGTAAGGTTTTAGCTGTATTTTTAAAAATTATTGCAAGCCACCTTGAATCCCACCCTGGGAGAAAGGCAGGATATAAATCCAACAAAAACCATGTGAAGGGAGGAGATGGGCAAGTTTAGTTGGTGCCAGCCAATCACAGCTCAGGGAATGCTGTGAATGGGGGCGGGTACAGGGGAGAAAGGATACAAAATTGAGGCTTGTCGCAGACAAAAGGCAGATACGGGAAAGATGGCACAGGTAAGACTGCAGATAGGTAGGGAAAGGATTGTAGAGAGATAGGGGAAAGATGGCATAGAGATAAAGGAAGAGCTGTAATAGAGACAGGACATTCGGCCAGGGGGAAGAACTGAATAGGGTTTTGGGGAACTGGGAATGATTAAATAGTTCAGGAGTTAATGTGTGATCTAATCTAATTATATATTGATAAACTTCTACTTGTTTATTCTTTTTTTAACAACTGTGTGTAGCTGTTCCTGTTTTGGTAAGAGAGTCTGGTCACGCTAACCAGAGTGAACCAACTGAACAAAACACCCACCAGTCCACCTTGAGGCCCAAGTACCCAATCCAGGGAGGGATCTTGAGGGGGGAAGGGGCAAAGTACCAGGAGCCCAGGGTTTTGGAACTGCGGGGCCTGCCTGGGGAGGAGATCCATCACACCCTGGTCCCAGAGAAAGGACACAGCAAAGTGAACACCTTGCAGGGCCTTGTTGAATAAGGGAAGACTATCAGGCAGTCATCTAAATATGGAAAGACACCGACTTCTGTTATGCACAGTTAAGCAGCTACCACAGCTAGACGTTTTGTAAAGACTCTGGTAGCCATTGTCAGGCTGAAGGCAGTGGCGGCACTAGCGGGGTGCGGAGAGGCTGCATCGCATCAGGTGACACCATCAGGGAAAAGGGTGACACCAGCCTTAGTGATGCCACAGGTTGAAGGGAAGGACATGAAACTGATAACGTCCTGTCCCAACATGGAAGTTGGAAGACTAGATGCTGATATGAAAGTACGTGTCCCTACTTTTATTGAGGTGAACCAGTCTCCTTGTAGAGGAGTGGAAAGGTGTTCAACAAGGTGAGCATTGTGAAACTTTTGAGAGGGATAAGGCCTTCCTAGAAAACCAAAATAAATTTCACCAAATTTATGAAAACCACAAGGGAGGGGGACATTTAGCATCTCAAAATAAGATCACTGCCCACAATGCATTCACAAGAAAACCAGGTTTGCATTAAAACTTGGGAACAAGGTTTCCCCACCACCTGATGTACTTTAGGATGCACTTTTGCAACTGTCGCTTTTCTTTTTTTAGAAACAAAATAATTCCCCTAAGATTCTTCAGAAAGTCCTGACTTCAAGACAAAGGCGTTCCAGCTTACCTCTGTGAGATAGATGCAGAGTTCTTTAAAGGGCTGAAGGAGACTGGCATCCCTGATTTTTTTGATAACAAGGACACTCTTTGGAGGTTTGTTCCATGTCAACCGCTGGCTTGCTGGGTCCTGAATGTGCCTGCAAACACAAAGCCAGGAGAAAAGATCACAATTTTTGAAGCTGTCAAGTTGACAGATTTTCTCAGGAGAGAACAGACCTTTCTTGAAAGATGTCAAATGAACAGACTTTCTCAGGCGAGAGTCATGGGCCCATTTTGATCCACTTGGCACAAATAAGCAATCACGTTTTTCCTGGAGTGCATCAACTTTAGCTGCAGGTGGCAGACTACATGTGCTTAACATACCTCTATAAATACAACCATGTCATCTATAAAAACACACACACACTTCGTGAAGTCGAAAGCTTTCACAGCCGGCATTCATAGGTTTCCAGCGGTTTTTTTCTGGGCTGTGAGGCCGTGTTCTGGAAAAGTTTATTCCTGATGTTTTGCGAGAACTCTGAAGATGCCAGCCACAGATGCAGGCAATACGTCAGGAATAAACTCTTCCAGAACAAGGCCTCACAGCCCTGAAAAACCATGGAAAACCCCCACACATATTTTGTCCACATGGAATTGACCTGAAAGAACTGTTCAGCAAAGCAAGTCTTTTTTCTGTGTTCCAGGGAGCAATTTAAACATATAATTCCCTACCTGCAATGCACAGTGGCATATTCCAGAAAGGCTTTTCTTAACTTCATTCTGCCCAAGAGCTAAAGATACAACTAATGGAACAAAATCTTTCCATTTATGAATGGCACAGACACTTTCAAATATTGCATAACTAAGACTACAAGATGTTTAGTTTTACCCCCTCCCCCATGTCATACTCCTTTTTGCTGCAATGTGGGAAGTTCCAAGTGTTAAAGCCTGTTATAGATTTCCTCCTCTTTTGACATACCAAAACAGAAATAGTCAGAAAACGCCACAGCTATGACTACTCTGATGCCACCAGGAAGGCTGTGGTTCAAAGGATTACTTACCTAGGAAACCTGGTTTGTTTTTTAAAAAAATCCCTTCATGTCCTAGGAAACTCCTTGCCCATTCCAGCGCAATCCCTTGCATGTCTGCTCCTCCCAGTGCCTGACTGCCTGCTAAGTTCATTTAAGGTGCTGCCTTTGCCCCTGCTCAGTCCTTCTTTAGTTATACATTACAGGAGAAGTTCAACAAGAGAAAGAGAGAGCAAGTCATCTTCTAGGAAACATATTAGCCCGTGTGAATCTTATCACAGAAACGTTGGAAGCTTGTGAGAAACTCCAGGGTTCCTGGGAACAGCGTTTAGAGATCTAGACTAACTGACCTGCAACAAGTCACTCTCTCTTGGCCTAATCTATCTCAGTGCATTATTAGAATTAAAAACGATGAAGGTCCTTAGAGGAAAGGTGGGATAATTTTAACATCAATAGTAATAATGATTTAAAATTTGTTTGGGGGCTTGACTATTCCCACCCTCATCCTTAGTGGCCTCCAGATGTCATTCCCACACATCTGGAGGCCATCAGGCTGGAGAAGTCTGGATAAGAAATGGAGCCCTGGTGGCGCAGTGGTTAAATGCCGGTACTGCAGCCACAATGTTGTGAGTTCAATACTGCAGGGGCTTCGAGGTTGACTCAGCCTTCCATCCTTCTGTAAGTCGGTAAAATAAGCACCCAGCTTGTTGGGGGCAATTAGCTAACACATTGTAAACTGCTTAGAGAGTGCCTAGCACTATAAAGTGGTATAGATGTATAAGTGCTATTGCTAAACAATTTGTAAGCCTTCGTGGCTGAAGAGCGGGGTATAAATACTCAAATAAATAAATAAATAAGAACATTTAAAAAGTGCATTGCTGGATCATATCAAAGGCCTCTCTAGTCCAGCATTTCCTAGTGAGCAACTAGATGCCCTTGGAAAGCCCAGAAGTAGAACATCAAAACCAGCTGCCCTCTTTCACTGTTGTCCCCAAGGAACTAGTACTCAGGGACAAGATGGAAGGGGGGATTTCTTAAAGACTGCAACTCCCAGAATCCATCAGCTAGCATGACTAGTTGTCATGGTGACTGGAAGAGCTGTAATCCAAAAAAGTGACTTTCCTGAGCCCTGCCTCTGATCTGGATCTCCCACAGGGTCGTCCATGCATTCTCTTCCTTTTAAAAAACATGCAAGTTGGTTTAAAGTCATCATATCCTATGGATGCAAATTCCATAGCTCAACAATTTGCAGGGTTAACACCTGTGACAACTGACAGGTCAAATGCTGTCAACTGAACACCTACTATCTGTAAATTAACTGCCTAATTTGTAAGTTATCAAGTATTTTCAATATTCCATGAAACTAATGCTGTTCATGTCTGAAAAAAGGTTCTGCTGCTTGCTTACCTCAAAGGTTTTTAAAAGTCAGGTGTGTTTTTTTTTTAATACTTGCTCCTTTGTTTTATCTCTGTTTTCAATTAGTAACTTCTTTTAAAATGGAAATTGCAACTTTAGTTGAAACCTGGTTTTCCAATATAAAAACCAAAAGGGGGTTCTGGAAGTCATTCATAATTCTAGAAATTTTACCATATATTACTGAACATTTATAGTAAGTTCATTACCACGTTATTTAAAAAAGTAATTGTTTCACTACATCTAGCTAATTTAATTTTATGATCTTGCATCACTGAAAATACTTGGTGTAAAGTATTTTATTTATTGTTCTAACAAAGTCAATAAAGTTACAAATACTTGAACATTTTTTATCCGTATTGGATAAGTCAAATATCCAACTCCAGGTTCACCTCAGAACTTGAGCACATGTGATGAATGCAGTCAAATTTCAATCACTGGAACAACAGGCATCAGTTCAAATGCTTTACTGGAAGGCATTAAAATGAAGGGCCTCAGGTTATTGACAGATCTGAAGCAAGCGCCTCAGTACTAGTAGCTTGTTTAGTTTTCACTTTCCCCTATCCATCCACCTGGCTAATTAGAGCCTGTCTGTTTCAAGCTCTAACTCCCTAATTCTTTCCCAGGCTAAATGTCCTTGAGCCTGCCCACAGGTAGTACCCATCACATTCCAGCCACAACCAGCCTTTCCCACAATGCACTCTACTCATGTCACATCTCTGGCTAGCAAACAGGCCTAACAATGGCTAACTAATACAACAGCATCTATCTATATAACTAATGAAAGTAGTGTCTATGGGTTCAATTCTTGATTCTCTCCTCTTATTATCTGCAAAAGAATGTCTTAAAACTATCAGGGCCTCGCCAAGAGGGAATATCAGCTGTCTTATCCAACACCTACGGTTTGTTCTTTGTTGATGCTTGGTATCCTCCCCATACAGGGTAGGATTCCGGATTATTTTCAAACTCTCTCATCGTTGGTGGAAGGAAAGCATTTCTACTTGCAAGGTTGAATGTACATCCCTCTAATGTGACCAAGGGTAGATATCTACAGACCCCTTTCTTGAATTGAATATGTCATTGTGCTCAAGCCCCTGGTGTTCTCCATCATATTGTATTGTCTTACCCACTGTACATAATTCCAAGGGGAAAGTTGATAAGGAGGTTATTGGAAAGGAATGTTCATATGGACAGATTATCAGTGGAATTCTTATTGGAAGGTTGGGACCCGCATATAACCAGACTAATGGCTAATTTTTTGGTTGAGGCAGCAGACTTATGGCATAATTTGCCTAAAAATGACCTTCGAAGTGCTACTGTTAAAAGTATATGTTGTACTATGCCTAATAAAGGTTGACAACTGACTGACTGTAACTAGTAACCAGAGACATGACAGGACAAATTGTGGAGTGGGCTTATTGAAAAAGTCAGCTCTGCACCTTCACAAAAGTCCATTACCCTTGGATGTGAGAAGACTCAAGAAGACTCCTAACCTGCATCACTTGGTCCTGTGAGAAACAAACAGGGTCACCTCAGGCAGGCCATTTTAATCTTAGTTCTGAGGAGGACAGGAAAGTAACAAACATGGAGAAAAAGAGAAGAAAAAGATCCAGCTCTGCCCCGAAGCAGGAATATAAAGTGAGAAGGAAGTCAGATTTTTATCTTTCTGTGCTATCTACAACATGAATTCTTCTCACTGTTGGAATACCTCCATGTAAAATACTCACACTACCACAGAGTACTGGTGAAGGGGGACACATATTAAGATGTTTCAAGAGCAAGTTCAATCATTAAAATATACACATTAGCCAGGGATGGTGGTGGTGAGGAGGAATTAAAGGACAATTGGAAGAGATGAGCCCCTTTTAATTGAATGAAGGAAGGAAGGAAGGAAGGAAAGGCTGATTCTCATTTTTAAGTTTTATCTGTTTCATAGGGACCTTGCATTGTTATAAAGTAGATTTCAGGTAGAAAACAATCCCCTTCTTCATACCAGGAAATGTATGAAGGATTTCAACATAATCAGCCCAGTCCTCTCCATTATTATAAAGACAGATTATTCAGTAACACCATGTCCCTTTATGAGAAATCCAAAACCACATCTAAGCTAGCAAAAAAATTACTTCTAATATATGAAGTAGATCAACTCTGTTTGTTCTCTTTCATACCACTCACCACTTCCAAACAGCACTGCTGAACGGGCAGTCGCTAATACGCTGAAATATCTTCATTGCTTTCTTCACAGAGTCAGACACACAGTGAACTCAACACCAGAAACGGCCTTGGAAACAATCTTTTTCCAATTGATACCTTAGGCAAAACACTGCAGCACCATGCCAGATAGTCTCTGTTTCGATCTGCTTTGATCAACAAGTTCTGCCATGAGACTGCCACTGTAAAACGGAGGCCCAAATATTTCAAAACAAAATGATCCAGAAACTACCAGATCAGAAAAAGGAGGAGCATCCACAGCATGTTTGTTAAATATTACTATTGTTCTTCTGGGTCTTTCTCCATAATAAGCAGTTTAAAAAGACCTTTAATCAACACCAGACTTCTTCGTTTGGCTTCATGTAACCAACTGCTGCCATCCTAAGTTTCATTGTGGATTTTGTAAAATTTACTCTTGTCAAAAAATGAGAAAGGGAGCAAGCACCTTTCAATTCATTGAACATGTATCCTTCTCCTGTGGGGAAGGCAAGAAAATAATTTTTGGATACTCTATGCAATAGATTTTCAATTTGAAAAGAAGAGTTTAGCACTTTTCTAGGAAATTTAAATGCTCAGCTGTTTTCCCGGCCGATGTTCGAAGGACTTGCCAATCTCACTGGTTATTTTGGATGCTGGGTTATGTTTGCTGTCTATCTGGGCAATTAAGGAGCTCTAAATGTCTCCTGAAAAGCCTCTGGGATGGACTCAGTTCAACATGCTGTCATTATATTGTACAATCCCAGCTCAACCCAGTGGGAGGAGCAGCAGCAGCTCAGCTGCCAAAATCTGATGATAAAAACACATGATGTCAGTCCAAAGTTGAATAGCAGCAATCATCCTTTAACCCATAGGTTCCCAGGCTCTGGGAAGGGTAGCTCTTCACCTGGAGCAGTGAACTGGGTGATTCACACAATTTCCTTTGCAGGAACTGAACAAACAGGACTTGGAGAGGACTGGAGAGCTGGGCCAAAGCTAACAAAATGAAATTCAATACGGAGAAATGTAAGGTACTGCACTTAGGGCGAAAAAACAAAATGCATAGATATAGGATGGGGGAGACATGGCTGAATGAGACTACGTGCGAAAGGGATCGATCTAGGAGTCCTAGTAGACCACAAGTTGAACATGAGTCAACAGTGTGATGCGGCAGCTAAAAAAGCTAATGCGATTTTGGGCTGCATCAATAGAAGTATAGTCTCTAGATCAAGGGAAGTAATAGTACCACTCTATTCTGCCTTGGTCAGGCCTCACCTAGAATGCTGTGTCCAGTTCTGGGCACCACAATTCAAAAAGGATATTGACAAATTGGAGCGTGTCCAAAGGAGGGCGATTAAAATGGTGAAAGGTCTGGAAACCATGCCTTATGAGGAAAGACTTAGGGAGCTGGGTATGTTAAGCCTGGAAAAAAGATGATTAAGGGGTGATATGATAGCCCTGTTTAAGTATTTGAAGGAGTGACACATTGAGGATGGAGCGAGATTGTTTTCTGCTGCTCCAGAGACTAGAACACGGAACAATGGATGCAAGCTCCAGGAACAGAGATCCCACCTCAACATTAGGAGGAACTTTTTGACAGTAAGAGCTGTTTGTCAGTGGAACACACTCCCTTGGAGCGTGGTGGGGTCCCCTTCCTTGGAGGTCTTTAAACAGAGGCTGGGTGGCCATCTGTCAGGGATGCTTTGATTGTGATTTCCTGTGTGACAGGGAGTTGGACTGGATGGCCCTCGTGGTCTCTTCCAACTCTTCAATTCTATGATTCTATGATTCTGGAGGGAAAAGCAATTTACTTACTTAGTCCTCCTGAAGAACCCACTTGCCTCAATGGGGCAGCCTCTTCCTCTGCCCACTTTCCAGGTGCACTAGATAAGCAATACTGCTCATTCCACCCCGGGCATCACTGCTGGTGCCAGACTCATTTTTTAGCAACTTCATGAAGCAGAACTTCAATATCATTTCCTTATTATCCATGAACACACACATACAGGCACATAGATTCTGGAAAAACTGTGTGTCCACCCACTGACGGGACAACTAGTATGTGCCTAGTAGTGTAGTGGTGAGTGGGTGGGTGGGGAAGGAGAGTGAGTAGAAGATAAACAAGCTTTAGAAAGAAAGAGCTAACTGCTTCTTTGGAATCACCGCCTTAACCACACACAAGCAACTGGCAAAAGGGAAGTGACCTACAATCACATCCCCTTTTGTTTGGGAAAGGTACACCACACCCAAAAAGGAGCATACGTTAGGGAGGGGAGATCAACTCCCTCGAGAAGTTTAAGAGCACAGGTTGCTCCATTCAGTCAGTATGTTGTTACACAAGTATTAACAATGCATCTCGGCACGATATATCAAAGGTGGCATTGACCAAGTTGCTTACGCTAACTCTGTTGCATTACTCCCTGTCTTTTCTCTGCTCCAAAATTAGAGGTGGGAGGGGGCGTTTTCATTTTCTTTAAGCCAATGGAGAAAAATAACATTTCACATATGGCTATTAACACCAGACCTTCACAGAACAGAATTTTCATAGAATCATAGAGCTGTAAGGGACCTGATGGGCCCTTGAGTCCAGCTTTTTTTGAAGATGTCCAGGGAAGGAGACCCCACCATCTCTCTAGCAATTGGTTCCGCTGATGCACTATCTCCAGCCTATCCTACCCTACAGGTAGGGTTGCGAAGATGTTGTGAAGGTGTAAATGGGGGAAAGGACCACACCTGCTTTGAGCTTCTTGGAAGAAATATGTGATACAAATTAACAAACTATATGTTAATCTTTAAACACTTTCATCTGGTTTAACAACTGAGTTTTTCATACAAAATACATATGCTATCATGCCAGAACGGCTAATGCACACTGACTTCACAGCTGCAAAGAATAAACTCTATTGTGCACAGCCTGTGGCTAGGCTTTTGACTTATTTTACCACCTGCTCTTAGAGCAAATACAAAACAAAGGAAAATATGAAACATTACAGTTTCCAATTGCACATATATGAAAATGCAAAGAGTGATAAACAAACAAATTGCATTTTATTCAAGTATCCACTTTTTAATGTGGACTACATGCTACCAGAATGGAAACTAACAAAATAATCTTTTAAAAAAATATTATGCCAGATAACAAAACTTTTTAAGGCACTACTCAGTTAATCAGTAGCCTGCTAAAACTTCTGATCCATAATAAACAGCCTGAAGGATATGTAGATACAATATTTGAATAACTAAATTAATAACTAAATTAAATTTGATAAATGGTTTTTTGATAAGTAAGTTTTATCAGTCTATCTGCTATAGGCTTAGAGGTTCTACCGTTTCCATTAAAACTTGGAGTTCCACCAACAGAACAGAACAAGGTACCTCTAAGCACTTCCTCAACATAGGAATTTGTTTAAAATACCAGAAGCGAAGCTTACACAAAATCTCTTCCCACAAAAATCTACTCCCATTTTACAAATAAATAAAAAAATATATAAAATAAAAAGATTACAATTAGGGTTTTTGTTGTCACTATTGTTAAGCTGCTGGGAGTCAGAAATGCTTTCTCATCTAGCACAAATCACCCAGAGATCTAACTGCTACCTCTGAATCTTACAGCTTTCAAGTCTAGCTTAGAGCTGGGGTGGTAGCATTCAAACATACAGGGAGCAATGGGAGTTTCATTCTAAGAACTACTCATGGATCCAGAGAAGAATCACTTTCAAGTGCTTGTTAAAATCACAGACTAGAATCATAGAGTGGGAAGCGGCCTCATGGGTCATCAAGTCCAACCCCCTACTCAGTGCAGGATCAGCAGCTAAAGCTTTCCCAGCAGGTAGTTAGCTACCCAGCCTCTTTTTGAAGACTTCCAAAGAAGGAGACCCCACCACCTCTCTAGGCAATTGGTTCCATTGCCAAACTGCTCTTGCTTTCAAGAAGTTCGTTTTAATGTTCAATTGAAATCTACCCTCCTGTAATTTCAAACCATTCAAACTGGTTCTGCCCTCTCTGGGGCAGCAGAGAACAAGCCTGCCCCCTCCTCTCTGTAAGAGCCCTTGAACTATTTGAAGAGTGCCATCATGCCACCCTTCAGCCTTCTCTTCACTAAGCTGAACATGCCCAGATCCTTCAAGCTTTTCTCATATGTTTCATTCTCCATACCTTTTATCATCCTTGTTGTCCTTCTTAAAATGAAGTGTCCAGAACTCAATGCAGTACTCCAGATGAGGCCTGACCAGCTAAGAGTACAGCTAGACTATTACTTTCCTCTGCTTGGAAACTATGCTTCTATTAATATAGGCCAAAATAACATTCATCTTTTTTGCTGCAGAATCACACCGCTGGCTCATGTTCAACTTACTATCAACAATAATTCCAAGGTACTTTTCACATGTAGTACTGCTGAGCCATGTATCCCCCATCCTATACCTATGCATTTGGGTTTTGTGGCCTAAATGTAGAATTTTGCATTTGTCTCTACTGAACTTAATTTTATTAAATCACGTCAAATTTCTAGTTTATAGAAGTCCTTTTCAATTCTGTTCCTGCTTTCCAATGGGTTGGCCATCCCTCCCAGTTTTGTATCATCTGCAAACTTGATAAGGATTCCCTCATCTAAGTCATTGATAAAAATGTTAAAAAATAATGGCCCTAGGAGAGAACCCTGAGGCCCTCCACTTAGGACATCCTTCCTGTTTAATGTGCAGCCATTGATAACAACACTTTGAGCACAGTTTTCCAACCAATTATGGATCCAACTGATGGAGTTTCCATCTATTCCATATTTAATCAGTTTGCTAATCAAAATATTATTGGGAGGGCTTATCAAATGCTTTGCTGAAATCTGGATAAATATTCACAGCTTTCCTATCATCTACTAAACTAGTGACCAGGTATAAGATATACAATTAGTATGGCAGGATTTGTTCTTGACAAATCCATGCTGGCTCCTACTAATCACTGAATTGTCATGAAGATTGTAGACAGACTCCTGTATAATCTGTTCTAATATTTTTCCTGGTATTGAGGTCAGGCTGACTGGCCTGTAGTTTCTTTTTTCTGGGTTTGTGTGTGTGTGTGTGTTTTTCTAGACAGGGACAATGTCTACTTGTCTCCAGTCCTCTGGCAACTCATCCATTCTCCAATATATCTCAAAATGATGGTAAGTGGTTCTGCAAGTACATTAGCAAGTTCCTTCAACACTCTGGGATGCAATTCATCTGATCTTGCAGATTTGAACTCATTTAGGCTAACTAGATGATTCCTGACTAGGTCCTTATCAATCTTAATTCACAATCTGGACTCCTTGCCAAGGTCGCTGCTGATGCATGGAAGCACAGTCCTCTTTTTGAGAGAAAACTGAAGCAAAATAGGTATTGAGCAGTTCTGACTTTTCATTGTGATCATTTTACCATCTTTGCTTAGCAGCAGTCCCACAATTTCCTTGGCCATTCTCTTGCTCTGAACACATTTTAAAAACCTCTTCTTGTTGCTTCTCCTCTTCCTCAACAGCTCTATGGTTTGAAAGCATCAGTTCCTAATTTGTTCCAACAACTGTCATTTTCCCAAGCCAGCTGCTGCAGGTCAAATAAGGAACTGTTACTTTAAAATTATACAAAGTCACGCCAACTTTGTATTCTGACCAACTATTCTGGACCTTGTTGGACCTTACGATTCTGGACCAACAAACACTATTAAAAAGATCAGGACAAAAATTCTAAATTTTACACAAAAGGACATTCATGTGTAAAGTATGGCCATAAAATAGTTTATTCCTAAACTATTAATCTCAACAGTTTATCACACAATACTAACATTAAATCAATATAGGTTGCAACAAAAATATGCAAATATCAATTGCCAAACAAAAACGAACCAACTTCTGAATACCATAATTGCATATAGTTAATTCTGACCATCACAGGGGAAAAAATCACAATCTATTGCAAGTGATCACCACTTTTGATTCCAAAGAACAGTTTCATTAAAAAGATGAATATTCCAATTTTTCTGAACGCGTTTTAATTGTATAGTCTTTGATGGCACATGTAGAAACTCATATTTGCTTCTTTAAAATAAATCCAGAAAACCTAATCTCTGGGTTTGTTTGGATTAGGGCATATGCTCATATAGTTACAAGACGATACAGAGAACAGTTCCTCTACTTAAAGTAAAACCTCCAACATCAAAACCAGAGGATTAGGATGTTGATGCAGGACTGATACATCCATAAAGCAATAAAGATTCTATAAACCAAACCACTTACTGTAACTTCCCTTGATAAGAGATTTTATGGCTGAAACACCAAAGCAATTAACTAACAATTCAAATGAATAAATACATAGGCTCACCGCATTTTAGCATTCAAAGTATTTCCATAAATGGGCATAAAAATGATGAATTGGTTCAACCAAGCACACTGAAAAGCTTGTGTTACATATGTATGAGAATTACTAATTAGGCTTTAATTATTTAACAGCAGATAATCTGATCCATAGGATTGGGACCTTTCCAACTTACATGATAGTTTTGGGATTCTGCAGCATGCAGGCTTTTGGTCCAAATGTGGTCACTGGGCATGGTCCATGCAAGGAACGTGTCCTCCTGAAAGAGAAGAGATACAGTTTAGTTCCTCTATTATTTAAGTGTTCTTGGAAATATACTTGTAAAAGTTTTTTTAAAAGAAAGCCTCAGCTTAGCTGATCACTACACAAAAACATAATCATTACTAAAAGATCTATATTGCTATCATTAGCTTGCCTTCATAAGGCTAAGTACTGTATACAATGGCAAAAGAAAACATTTCAAAAATTGAAACAGCCACAGTCTTGCTCCAAATTGAACAGTTTTGGGTAGATTTCATTTCAATACGAGAGCTAAACATATGACATATGTAAATGTTACATTGATTTGGGTTACTAGTCTTTCTAACCCAATTTCAGGGCTATTACAGAAGTGGGTAAATTTTAGTCATATTAGTTCATTCTTGGTTTTTACCAGAACTCCAAGATCCATGAATAAGTGCCAGGCACAAATGTTTTAACTTAGAAGAACAAGAAGCTTTTAAGCACATCCTGAATTTAAGTCTGTTTTTAGTACCAGAACTGAACTCAAATCATACTCTTTTCATACAAATGTCTATTTTTGGTTACTCCAAAGTCTCTGTATTTCAGTAGCTTAATTAGGTGGGGAAGAAATAATTTTGTTGTTGCTGTTGTAATACAACTGGAAGGCCTTGGTGAGCTACTTAAATTTACCAATGATCTATCTTGTATAGATTTTCCTTGGTTTTTTTCTGGGCTGTGAGGCCGTGTTCTGGAAGAGTTTATTTCTGACGTTCCACCTGCATCTGTGGCTGGCATCTTCATTCTCTAAAGATGCCAGCCACAGATGCAAGCGAAACATCAGAAATAAATTCTTCCAGAACACGGCCTCACAGCCTGGAAAAAAACCAAGGAAAATCTATGGATGCCGGCCATGAAAGCCTTCGACTTCACAGATGTATCTTCTATTTAACTATCCCTGGTCTATTCCAACCAGCAGTGGCTTTCCAAGATCTCTGGCAGATGGTTCCCTCAGCCTTGCCAACAGAAGACCATTTTAAGGGGAAGCAATAGGGCAAGGTTGGGGAATCTTTGGCCACCCAGGTGTTTTGGACTTCAACTCCCAGAAACCAGTGCCAAGGTGGTTGATAGTGGTAAACATAGGATGGTGGTAAGCATCTGGAGGGTTAAAGTTCCCTAGCCATGCATTAGCGAATTCAATCCAAGACTACACTGCAAAGTTACCAAACACATGCTTATTTGCAAAGTTACCAAATACATGGTACCAAACACATATTTCCCCTAATACCCCATATACCTTTCCCAATAAAGCAAATGGAATTGCAAAAGGCCTAACTGTGGCATTGTGAGTTGCACTCATAAAACTCTACATCTATATTCATTAGGCTATGTATAAAGTTCTGATGACACAAAGAAGCATGCCCACAGTGTTGTAACTAAAAATGGCCTATGTAATACATAAGAAAGGAAAGAATCAAAAGCAATAGAAATTTCGAATTGTTTATCATGGTCAAAATTCAAGCTTCCTGTTTGGATATTTAACAGACTTGCAGTCCCAGTTCTGTAAAAAGCACCAAATAGATTCCTACAGCAACAGTGAATACTACATACACATGGCAATAGGACTCACTCATGCAGGCAAGCTAAAAAATACATAAGAGAAATTATTTCTAATGACTAACAGATAAACTTCTATTGTATGTGTGTGTGTGTGTGTGTGTGTGTATGTGTGCGCACCTTCCAGTCACCTGTCAATTTATGGTAACCCCATGAATATCAGAGGGTTTTCAAAGGCAAGGAATACTCAGAGGTGGCTTTGTTGGTTCCTTCCCCTGAAATATAACCTACAGCACCTGGTATTTATTGGCAGTCTCCCATCCAAGTTCTAACTAGGGCTGACCCTGGTTAGATTCCAAGATCAGATGGGATCTGGTATCTTTTAGGGTATTTAAGCTTATAGTCCTATAGTCTCTTATAATAAATCAATCTTCCTGCTTCTCTCTCTCTCTCTCTCTCTCTCTCTCTCACACACACACACACACACACACACACACCAACTCAAGTGTCCTGAACTGTCAATTATGTCATTAGAGCTTATTAGGTACATTTAATGTGGTCAGAGTTGTAAGTCTTTCCGTGTATTTTTTTTTTAACCTCAATCAGGCAACTTGAATTCTGTCCTCCTGTCCTGAAAAAAGACACTTTTGCAGTTTCAGAAATATTAAACCTATTTGTACAATTGCTTGTGTTTAAATTTATCTTACACAATTAAAGGCCAATGACATACTAGGGAACTGAAACCATCTCCACAAATACTGGAAATCTCATTCAGCAATGCCTTCTGAATTGCAGCTCCTGCCTTTACAAGCCAATATTCATAGTAATAAGGCTCCTTTTAAAAACAAACAAACAAAAAGATTTTGAGTGTTGTTGTTCTTGTTGTTACAGTATTATTATTATATTAGTTATTTATACCATGCTCTTCTGATAGCCTTGTGGCTGAAGAGCGGGGTATAAATAACTAATATAACAACAACAACAATAATAACAACAACACTCAAAATCTTAGGAAGCTGTAATCTGCATCTTGTATCACATTCTGCGCTATGAGGGATTTTAGAACACGCACTATTATAGCCTTGAATAGTAAGAAATCAGGTAACCTAGCCTAGTGGCCCACATCTTGCCCCCAAAGGTTAAGACACTCCCTCCCCTTGAAGTACTGCAGCAAAGTTAGAGGCAAGTATACACTGAGCCCACAGCTTGGACAAGTTTGCTTTGACAAAACTCCCAAAATCACCCTGCCAGCATGACCACAGAAGAATGACAGGATGGAATCAACATTATAGGACCCCATGGCTGCCACTAAATAGCAGACCCCCCATTTCTCTTTCCCTTCTTTCTCATTTGTTTGTCTTTTTAGCTGGTCACAGTATCTGCAGCACTCCTTTCCAGAACCACATCACAAATGTGTTAATTATCCCTCTTTCTCATGAAGCCCATACAAATACACATTAGGATCCAGGCATAATCCTACTTAGAGCCGATTCACTAAACCAGTAGCTCTTAACCGCTGCTTTACCAGGGACCCCCTTTAATTATCTTTTGTTGCCATGGACCCCCAAGACTTAACTCAAGATTTAAAACCACCACCACAACACAATTATACTATCAATTAAACCTTCCCTCTCAGGCACTGGAGGGGGAGGGAAGACTTCTCTCCTGCTTTTTCCTGCAAGTTTGTGGCTGGAGCAGATTGAATGGCAGTACATACGAAAGGGATCTAGGAATCTGAGTGGACCACAAGCTGACCATGAGTCAGCAGTGTGATGCAGCAGCTAAAAAAGCCAATGTGATTCTAGGCTGCATTAATAGGAGTATAGTGTCTAGATCAAGGGATGTAATAGTGCTACTCTATTCTGCTTTGGTCAGACCTCATCTGGAATACTGTGTCCAAGTCTGGGCATCGCAATTCTGGAACGTGTCCAGAGGAGGGTGACCAAAATGGTGGGAGGTCTGGAAGCCATGCCCTATGAGGAGCAGCTTAAGGAGCTAGGCATGTTTAGTCTGGAGAAGAGAATGTTAAGAGGTGACATGATAGCCATATTTAAATATTTGAAGGGATGTCATACTGAGGATGGAGCAAGTTTGTTTTCTGCTGCTCCAGAGACTAGGACACAGAGCAATGGGTTCATACTACAGGAAAACTACACCTAAACATGAGGAAGAACTTCCTGACAGTAAGAGCTGTTCGGCAGTGGAATGCCTGCCTCCTAGTGTGGTGGAGTCTCCTTCTTTGGAGGTTTTTAAACGGAGGCTGGATAGCCATCTGTCAGGAATGATCTGATTGTGCATTCCTGCATGGCAGGAGGTTGGATAGGATGGCCTTTGTTATCTCTTCTAACTCTATGATTCTATGAATGGCAATGCCCAGGCCAAGCCAGCCAGCCAGCCAGCCTTTGACTTGGCTCCTGTCATGTGGCCACTCCACTGCAGGGAGGAGGTGGGCCAAGCAGTCTTCAAACCTTCGCAGACCCCCTGTGAGGACAATGCAGACCCCTGGGGGTCCCCAGACCACAGGTTGAGAACCACTACACTAAACCAATCAGCTCAAGCCTAGAGTAGAGAAAAACAGTGGAAAGTCAGTATCAAAAGGGGAGTCTGCAGTGAACCCAGATATTTATTAACAGTGCAGCAGCTTTGGGGGATGGGTTGAAGGGTGAATTCTCCTCTTGCTGCCAGTCTTCAAAGCAGTCATATGTGGATACACTATATCTCATAGTGTTAGACAAGTTAACTGTTAAATGGATCTGTAATTGGTTGACCAGCCGAACCCAAAGGGTGCTCAGCAGTGGCTCCTCTTCGTCTTGGAAAGATGTGACCAGTGGGGTGCCACAGGGTTCTGTCCTGGGCCCAGTGCTATTCAACATCTTTTTCAATGTCTTGGATGAGGGAATTAGGGGCATACTTATCAAATTTGCATATGACACCAAGTTAGGAGGAGTAGCTAATACCCTAGAGGACAGGATCAAAATTCAAAATGACCTGGATAGCCTGGAGAGCTGGGCCAAAGCTAACAAAATGAAATTCAATACGGAGAAATGTAAGGTACTGCACTTAGGGTGGAAAAATGAAATGCATAGATATAGGATGGGAGAGACCTGGCTGAACGAGACTACGTGCGAAAGGGATCTAGGAGTCCTAGTAGACCACAAGTTGAACATGAGTCAACAATGTGATGCGGCAGCTAAAAAGGCCAATGCGATTTTGGGCTGCATCAATAGAAGTATACTGTCTAGATCAAGGGAAGTAATAGTGCCACTGTATTCTGCCTTGGTCAGGCCTCACCTAGAATACTGTGTCCAGTTCTGGGCACCATAATTCAAAAAGGATATGGACAAATTGGAGCATGTCCAGAGAAGGGCTACTAAAATGGTGAAAGGTCTGGAAACAATGCCTTATGAGGAGAGACTTAGGGAGCTGGGTATGTTTAGCCTGGAAAAAAGACGGTTAAGAGGCAATATGATAGCCCTGTTTAAGTGTTTGAAGGGGTGTCATGTTGAGGATGGAGCAGGCTTGTTTTCTGCTGCTCCAGAGATTGGAACACAGAGCAATGGATGCAAGCTCCAGAAACAGAGATTCCACCTCAACATTAGGAGGAACTTTTTGACAGTAAGAGCTGTTCGGCAGTGGAACACACTCCCTCGGAGCGTGGTGGGGTCTCCTTCCTTGGAGGTCTTTAAACAGAGGCTGGATGGCCATCTGTCGGGGATGCTTTGATCAAGATTTCCTGCGTGGCAGGGGGGTTGGACTGGATGGCCCTCGTGGTCTCTTCCAACTTTACAATTCTATGATTCTCTGATTCATTAAGTAGCAAAGACTTTCAGTGCAATGAGGACAAAACTCTCCTATGAGCTTGGAGCAAGACTGTGGATTCAGCCTTTTTGGTATGTCCTTCAAATGATTTATCAGTCTGAAGCAGTGTGTGCTCAGTTTCTGAACATTTACATACCATCAGGAGGACAGAACCTTCTTGGGATTCTCCAGAGCCATTCATTAAGGCAACAAGTTGCATCATATCACAACATTAAAATATGTCATACACATAGCTTACATAAATATGTGACTCAGGCAGCTTTGGTAAATAAATCACCATACATAACTAGTCCACATTTTAATAGCTTGCCTTCCTTCTCGTTGTTGTTAATTGCCTCAAGTTGACCTCGACTCATGGTGGCTCTGTGAATGAGCCATCTCCAAGACTCCCTACCCCCAACAGCTCTGCGGACTCAGGGTTGTGGCCTCCTTGACTGAGTCTATTCATCTGGTATGCAGTCTTCCTCTATTGCCTTCTACCAGCCTACAGCCTTCTTTCTAGCAGCCTAAACTGGGAAGTTAGTTCTCTCTGCTTCCAATCCTAATTACCTGGAGGCAATTTTTCTTCACCACAGGTGACCATAGAAGAATAGTCTCTGAGCTGTGATGGCTGGTGGGATCACCAACCTTTGGAAGGGGCAAAGATCCCTTTCTTTTTTCTTCACTCTTTCCAAAGGCAGAAACCAATGGTTAGTGGGCTCACCTTCCTTTGGAAGGAGCAAAAATAAAACCTTTTCCTTCCTCTTTGATCCTTCGAAAGGCATAAACTGATGGCTGGCAGGTTCACCTGCCTTAGGAAGAAGCAAAGATAAACCTTCAGACCAGCCTGATCACAAAGGCTTTGTAGTGGGAAGAAGGGCAACAGAGTGAAGAAAGGGGTTTCTTTTCACCCCTTCCAAAGGCGGGTGAGTCTGCCAGCCATCAGTTTCTGCCTTTGGAAGGAGGAAGGAGAAAGGAAAGAGGTTTCTTTTTTGCTTTGGAGTGAGGGGCAAGAGGAGACAGCATGGAAAAGGGGGAGAAGAAGCAGGGGAAGAAGTGGATCAGAAGGGCTTGACAATCTGGGCGAGGTGTCATGGAGGCAAGATGGGAAAGGGGTTGTTGGCAGGAAAGGAGACTGTAGCATATGTGTAGGGGGGTGGCTTATGATATTTGTGTTTTTTTCCCACTTTTGCTAAGGTCCTGTGCCCCTAACCCCTGCAAATGTGGAAAGCTGACTACATTATTCAGCATCACCCAATAGTGGTGGCATACGGTAATTACACCATTTACAGATAATTCAGTTAACCTAGGACTTTCTGCCTGTAAACCCAATACTTCAACCCTCAGCTATTTTCTTGGTGCATTTTCAATCACAGATAAACTAAACAAATGGGCTAGTTATTTTACCAATATTCCCTCTCCAGAAATAGAATAATAGAGTCATAGAGTTGGAAGAGACCACAAGGGCCATCTGAAAGCCAAATTTTAACAGTTTGTTTTGGAGTCCAGTGCTAGCAGAACTGGAAATTTCTTCCGTTCCGAGGTCTCTGTAGTGCTAAAAGCCTGCTCCAAGGAGTTTCTGGGCCTTTAGAATATGTTGTGGGTGAACAGAAGGATTGATGGTTTAGATGGAAGCAGCAGGATGTAATAGACGTATGCTACTGGATACTAATAAGCATCTCCTGTTTTTTATATAGGACTGCAGTCTTACTGAAAAACATAATTCAGAGCTGTACCAATACTGGCTTCAAGCTGCAAGAGAGAGATTTCATACTTAAATGCAGGGGTGGTCACTTTAAATCACTGCTACTCAAACTGGTGGTCCATCAACACTAGGGCATGTCTGTAAGCCATTATCTGACACTCTGCAGTAGGTTTATGGAAAAGAGAGAAATACAGTTGTCCCTCTGGATCCACGGATTTGGTATCCATGGATTTAAGTATTCGTGGCTTAAAACATTCTTTAAAAAATAATAATCTAAAAAGCAAACCTTGATTTTGCCATCTTATATAAGGGACACCATTTTGCTATGCCATTGCATATAATGGGATTTTGGTATCCACAGGGGTCCTGGAACCAAAACCCAGCCAATATGAAGGGACAACTGTAGTTGTATGCAACATGACCTAATCATAGAATCATAGAGTTGGAAAAGACCACAAGGGCCATCTAGTCCAACCCCCTGCCGTGCAAGAATACACAATCAAATCATTCCCAAAAGATAGCCATCCAGCCTCTATTTAAAAACCTTCAAAGGAGGAGACCCCACCACACTCTGAGGCAACGCATTCCACTGCCGAACAGCTCTTACTGCCTCGAAGTTCTTCCTAACGTTTAGGTAGGATCTCTTTTCTTGGAGTTTGAGTCCATTGCTGTGTGTCCTAGTCTCTGAAACCACAGAAAACAAGCTTGCTCCATTGTCCGTATGACATCCCTTCAAATATTTAAACATGGCTCTCACGTCCCCTCTTCACCTTCTCTTCCCCAGAGTGTTGCTGGTCCCTGGCATGTGGGGGGGGAAACCCTGCCAGTCCACCATATCAGACAGCTTAAGCACCACTTTCAATGACAAAGAACTCCACACAAGCAAGAGGACAGAGTGACAGGGATGAAGCACCTCCTTCTTTCACCTCCAATTGGATTAGTATTTAGGTAGGCAATGTTTTTTTCGGTCCAAGGCTGCATAAGTTTGTAGGTAACTTTCGGGGAGCTACATGCCTGGTATGAACTGGGCCAAGGATAGTGGTGGACAGGAACAGAGCCAAAGATATTCTAACTCACTCCTTTTCTCTATTATCCTTTTATTTTCCTCTCTCTTCTTCTGCACTCTTGGGCAAGAGACAGACTGCTTTAGCCACAGCCAGAACTGATAACCTAAGGTGTGTGTAGATGTGTAAAATTTGTAGAAATTTTGAAGCCAATGGCAGGGGGCACTGCTTTTATACTTTTTGCAAGGAAAAAAACCCACAATTTTCTGGAAAACTTTAAGATGCAAATATTAGCATGTTTCAAAAAATTGAAAATCACTTTATAACTTAGAATGTAAAATACACTTTGTAACTTGGTTTGGCATAAAAAATATCATATTTTGATATGTTAAAAGTACACTTTATTAAGAATATGATCATCAAATGAACTTACATTTTAAAAATTTGATGGGCGGGGGGTCCAAATCGAGCTATAAGGCCCTGAACTGGAAGAATCACTGAAATACAAGGAACATTTTTGGTTTTGCCTGTTTACGGAGTAGCCAAAACAGCCAGCCCCCAATAAAAACAGAAGAAACCATCAAAATTGGTAAAACAGGAATTAAATACAGCAAGATAATGTAAGCTGCCACCATCTCAGTAGGCTACTTTTTTTTAAAGCAAGCTTGTAACTTTGGTGAGTTTATTGACTATGGTGGCTCAAAGATAAGCTAAGAACTAGACCCCTCTGTGTGCATATGTGTGTGTTGTTGTTTTTTCAAAGGAAAAGTTTGATTCTCAGGATTCTGCATCCATGCCACTTTTGGCCCTCATGCAGTATCATTGTACAAGTTGTTATATAAGGCCATATTATTGCAACTAGGGGAGGTAATTCTTTTTTAAATCATGGATGAATGCAACAGCATAACCTTTCTAGTCATGCTCTGATGAAGATCATCAGGGGTTATCCCTTAAGTAACATGATGACTATAGTTATGGCTATAAATACCTATATTGCCATCATCAGTATTGGTAGTGTGAGAGTGACTAAACTGCTTCAGGAACTCTGACAACTCCAAACTGATACATCTCTGTCCTTGAGGTTTACAAGTAATCTGGGAACAGAACTACAAAACTAGTAGGAACAAAGGAAAATATTCTTAGATTTAAAGTACTGAGAGAAATGAAGAAAATGTTATCGATAAAGAAAATGGGTCCCAAGACTGATGATTTGTACATCTTGCTTTCTTTGGCACAAACTCTTGTGCCATAAGGCAGTGATACTCAAAGTGGTAGACCCTGAACCAGTCTTGGTCCCAGAGCCACTGGCTGCTGGACCCTGAAAAGGTTCTAGGAGAAAAAGAAACAACTGTACCCAATGAGCACAGTTATCACGCTGGTCCCGCCACATTAGCTATCCTAAGAAATACTGCAGTAAGGCACATCTGCCTATGAGCGAACCAGTCCATTAATTTTCTATCTGGGTAGGCAACCTGTGGCCCTCAGCCTAATGTCAAAAGCCCTGTAAAGCAACAAGTTACTATGATAACTGTAATGGTTTTTACTTCTGCTATCTCTTATATTATTTGTTACCATTCTTGAGCACTTTTTAAGAGAAAAGACAAGATAGAAATGTAAATAAATAACTAAGCAAAGTGTGATTATCTGATCTGAACATAAACTTTCATTTATGTTGAACAAACAAATGTGGAGGGGAGGGAGAGAATTATTGTTGATCCACATTAGGAAACGTGTTGTCCCCAGACGTTGCTAGATTGCAATTTCCAGCATGCCTCGCCACTAGCCATTCTGGGACTTGTAAGAGAGCCAAATTACCCCTATTTGTCTTGTAGGGGAAAAGTTCTATATATAATGCAACTAACGTCACCATTATAAATACAGTAGTAGGGATGGTCACAGCGACAAGGAAAGGTTGCATAGCTGTAACTGTAGTTCTTCAAGTGGTCATCTGTGAACTCACACAAATGGGTTTATCATGTATCTGCACAGTACATCTTTTGGAGTCTTCTAGAAAATTACCTAAGTGTTTTGGCAGTAGCCCTGCCCACCTTCAGTGCCTCTATATAAGGGGATTCCTGCCGAAACTGTCAGATTCAAGGACGCCAATGTAGCAGTATAAAGGACAGGCACAACAAGACAAGGGGAGGATAGGTGGTGTTGTGTGAGTTCACAGACAACCACTCGAAGAACTACAGTTATAGGTATGCAACATGTCTTTCTTCTTTGTGGTCTCTGCGACTCACACAAATGGGAGACCAGCAAGCTACACAAGTAGGAGGCAGGAGTGTCATTGCAAATCGATCAGAAGTTTACTGAAAGGTAATAAAGGCAGGCACATACGTTCAGCATGAGCATAATATTCCCAATCCACATAAGGAAACTGAAGAGAGTTTCAATTCAAGTTTCAGAATACTGAATAAATATACCATCCAGGAAGGCAGAAGAGGCAGCAGGCACTTGAGTGGAGTGGGCACAAATTTGAGTTGGAGAGTCCTTATGAGCCAGTTTGTAGGCAAAGCCACCCACTTCAAAAAACATTGACAGGAAACAAGAAGTCCCTTCTTCATTGAGGAATAACAAACATAGGTTTTTCGTGGGTTTTTTCCAGGCTGTGAGGCTGTGTTCTGGAAGAGTTTATTCCTGACATTTCGCCTGCATCTGTGGCTGGCATCTTCAGAGAATGGTGGCATGGGCGTATGTGAGGTTTATATACTGTGAGTCCCTGGTGGAGAGGATTATGCAAATTTGTTGTTGAATATTGGTTGTTGGATCCTCAGTGTGTGAGGATATGCAAGGAGGATTAGTGTCATTTAGTTAATGGTCCATTGTCTGCTGGGAAGCCCCCTGTCCCTGGATGAAGTTCATTTGCATGTGTTGAGTCTTGATGTTGATGTTTTTCAAGAATGGCCTTTGACTTCAGAACAAACAGTCTTTGGGAAGTCCTGAAAGCAGAAAGCAAAGCCTGGATATCGAGACAGTACAGTGTCCTCTTGAATGCAGAAATCAGATTCTGCATGAAAGCAGGCAGAACAATGTCCTAGTTGATATGGAAGGATGACACAAACTTTGGTAAGAAAGTAACAGTGGGATGGAGAAAAGCCCAGTCAGGATGGAAGCTTAGGTATCGGTAGTCCACTTAGAGCGCAGAGCTCACCAGCCCAACAAGCAGGTCCAATGTCCACCAAGAAGGCAGTCTTCCACGATAGGAGGTGAAGATTACATGTAGCCATGGGCTCAAAAGGCTCCCCAGAGAGTTGGGACAACAGTAAATCTAGGCTCCATTGTGGTATCAGGTCCAATACTGAAGGATGGCGATTCTTGTAGCCTTTCAAAAACCTGTTCACTAGGAGATTGTGAAAGCAAGAAGCCTTGCCCAACAGCTGAAATTTCATAGAGATTGATGCCAAGTAACGGCAGGTGGATGAAATGGTCAACCCCTTCTCCGACAGAGCCAACAGAAACTGCAAAACATGCTCAGCCTTTGCCCTGGAAGGGGAAACGTGAAGTGGAGCCAGAAAGTCTTGGAACGTCTTCTACTTGTAGGCACAGGAGCATCTTGTCAACAGTCAATGTGCTGCAGAGATTATAACTTCAACAGCTTCAGGCAAGGCAGCTAAAGAACAACCCTCCAAGCTGCAAGGCTGAGGGTGTCGAGGTCAGGATGCTGGATGAGAGCTTGTTACAGAGTGAGAAGATCCAGTCTCTGCAGAAACCAAATGTACACTCCTCGACATGGGCAAACCTCAGCTTCTTCGGCCACCATGGTGCAATCAGGATGTAGTACACCCAATCACGACAAGGTTGGCTATGACATTGGTGAGGAGTGGGAAGGGTGGGAAAGCTTGGAAAATGACACCGCTCCAGTGAAAAAGGAAGGCATCGCCTCACATCCTGCCTCGACTAGTCTGAAAGCAGAACTCCAGGCACTGACAGTTCACCTCAGACACAAATAGATCCACCACCAGCTTGTCCCAATTACAGAAGATCAATATCAACGCATCAGGATAGAGCATCTACTCGTGAGACAAGTTCGATGTCCGGCTTAGAGTTTCAGCCAAGGTATTTTCTTCCCCAGGAAGACAGACTTCCAAGTCTACGATATTTCAGTGCACCGCCCCCTAGTCATAGGGTGAGCTGGAGGAGAGTCGCCAATCTGATGCTACACTGTTTGTTGAGATAATATATGAAGGTGGTGTCGTCTGTCAAGAGCTTCACCACATTGCCTCAAAGAAGACCCTCGAAAGAGTGGAAAGCCTTTCCCAGAGCTAGCATCTCCAGTGCACTGATATGGATGCCTGTTCTGCTGGAGACCAATTCTCCTATATGGAGAGACCATCAAGTTGGGCTCGCCAGCTCATCAGCGAAGCATTGGTGGTGATGATAGCTTGAGGGTGTGGAGAAAAGAAGGGAAGTCCCTGCTGAACATAGGCTGCCTCCAACCACCAGGAAGATAGACTGCCAAGTAATGTAATGCAGAGCACGTTGGGCAGTCCTCAGTATGGTGAGCGACTTTCTGAGGAAATCTTGAAAAGGGCAAAAGAGAGGGAAACGAGGCTTGCAGGGGCTGCTTGCAGAGCCTCACGTGGGACACCACGGACATGGTGAATGCCATGTAATGGAGAGCTACAAGCACATCCCTGACTCTGAGTCGCTTGTACCATAGGCAGAGCATTACAGAGCGGCAAAGACCTAAGAATATCATAAAAAAAGAAAGGCCTCTTGGGCCTTGGGAGTCCAGAACTGCCCTGATGAATCAAATTCATTGGTTTGGAAACAATGAAAACTTTTCTTGATTTAGAATGAGGCTGAGATGATCAAGAAAGCATAGAGTACCATCAATGTCTGACAGAAGCTGCTGCCTGGTAATCATCTATATCAGATAAAGGACAACACCTTGCTGCTGTAACAATGCTACCACCACTGCCATGACCCTTCATGAACACATAAGGGGTGGAACTGAGGATGATGGGAAGAACCCATAACCTATAAGCTCTGTGGCCTATTGCAAAGCAGAGGAACCTCCAGTGGGACAGACAAATGTCCTTCAAGTACAGACACCTTGCTGCCATGACCTTAATGAACACATGAGGGGCGGAACAGAGGCCAAAGGGAAGAACCAAAGACTGATAAGTTCTGGATAAATGGACACATGAAAGAAGGTTTCCTTCAAGTCCAAGGTAGCATACCAATCTTCTCCTTGCATCAGAGCAAGGATGGAAGCTAGGGTAACCATGCTGAAGCATCTCAGGCAGATATAGCGATCCATGCCCCAAAGTCCCAATATGGGACAGAGACCTCCATCCTTCTTTGTGACCTGGAGCAGAACCCCCAGCAGATCTGAAATGGGTTTAATAGCTCCCTTTTGCAGAAGACTTTCCGCCTCTTGTAAAGAAGGGAGAATGAAGTGATAGATGCCTGAGGAAGGAGTCCTCCTGAACTCAATGGCATAACCTCTTGCAACAATGTCGAAAACCCATGAATCACACTCATGGGAGTCTAATGTGCCATTTGGAGTAGTCGCCAGAGTGCTTCTTGGTGTGGGTGGACTTAAGCTTTGGTGCAGCCGAAACCTTCTTCAGCACAGCAGAGGAAGGAAGAAGAAGAGAACGATGGGATTGCACTCAGGATAGACTGTAAGCATGCTTAGACATTGAGCTGTACCTATACCAGGTAGACCGAGGTTTTGATGAGACCTGAACCAGGGGATTGAACCCATATTTTTTTAACAGTGGGTCGCATTTTCTGGATATGTTCAAGCTTAGTATCAGTCTCAGCATGGAACAAACCCATCTTGTCAAAAGAGAGATCCTTGATCACAGCCCATGCCTGGTCTGAAAGTTCTGAGGACCTGAGCCAGGCATGTCTCTGAAGAGAAACAGCACCAGCCAGAGCTTTCCCACTATAGTCAGCAATGTGGCGCAGAGAGGTGATTTGCTGCCTGGCCCACTTATAAGGAATGACACCACTCAACAATTCTCATCTCCAAGCTTATTTAGGAAGGGAGCCAAATTCTTGCAAAGCAGCTGCTGGTATGCACCCATGCATGCAAGGTAGTTGGAGATTTTACAAAAGAGGGTGGCTGAAGAATAAAACTTTCTGTCCATCTAATCTAATTTCTTCCCCTCCTTATCAGCCAGCGTGGAATGGAGTCTCCATGATGCTCGAGATTGTGTTGCATCAACCATTACAGAATTCGTCTTTGGATGTTGTCCCAAATAAGGCATGTAAGACCTTGTACAGAGCTTCTATCTTTTGGGATGTAGAAGGTACTGAAGAGGGAGTCGCCCAAGAATTATGGATGACCTGAAGCACGTAAAGAAGCATAGGCAAGGTCAATGTACTGGAGCCTGAATTTGGACTTGCTGGAACACAGGATCATCAATCTGCATCTGCAATTGCATCACCGATGCATCTAGTTCCCTTGCTATCCTCATCATCTGGTCCACAAACACCTGCACATCATCAGTGGGCAAAGAGGGGTCTTCTTCTCCCAACAAGATCAATGGGGACTTGCGAACAGGAACATCACCCAACTTTAAGCCAGAGCCAGAGGGTACTGAAGCAACTGAGGATGATCGAGGAAGGCTTTGTTCTGAGGGAAGTTTGACCAGTGAGGAAGAAACAGCAGCCACAGGCTGTGTAGAGCACAGGATCCTGCTGAGTGACTACTGGAAACTCCTGAAACTTCTGAACTGCACCAGTGGGCTGAATTTCAGGAAGAGGCTGAGATGCCTGGGGAACAGAGGCAGCAGTAGGAGCAGGCTGGACCGTAATAGGAGCAGGCAAGGAAACTGCAGGATGGTTCTGAGCAACACGGCAACCAGGGTTATACTTGGGAGTGACCCTTGTTCTAATAGTGGTAAGTATGGGGAGACTCGTAACCACACAAGTATTGGTCATAGGTTGAAGAGGACCTTTGGTACTGAAAACAGAATGAACTGGAGGATCTTGACACTGAATGTCTCCAAACGTGATAGCTGTGATGGGGACGATACTGATGACCACAATACTGAAAATGTCAGCATCAGGACCGTATCTGGAAGAGGAGTAGGATTGGGAAGATGAAGATGGTCATGGCATCGAATGAGTTCGGTGTGACTATCAACAGTGAGGAAGGCAGTGGAGGGAGTGGTCTTGAGGCAGAATGACCTAAGGTAGATGGTTGTGCAGCAAAAGGCGAAACACACACCCTCACAATTGGTAAGGATTCCAGGATTTCACCTTCGGACATATTCTCCAAAGCAACCTGATGATGTTGTGTCAGTGAAGGCACTTGAACATCCTCAGAAAGGAGACAAAGTTCTTCCAGTTCTCAAAGCTGGTGATCACTTTGAGTAGGAAATATTGGCAGCTCAATCATAGCTGGGACTAACCAGAAGACTAGTGTAGACTGAGTGGTAACATCAGAAACCACTTATACAACAGGCACACATTACACTGTTTATCTATCCTTCTCCTTAACATACTTCTTTTTCTTGTGTTTGCACTGCCAGGCTAATGAATGCATCTCGGCCTCTATGGACCGACACATAGTACATGGACACTGACAGGAAGCATGGCTGTCAGGTTCAGGTAATGAAGACGTCTTCTTCACCTTTGAAGGTCTGGAAGCCATGCCATGAGGAGCGGCTTAGGGAGCTGGGTATGTTTAGTCTGGAGAAGAGAAGGTTGGGAGGCAACATGATAGCCATGTTTAAATATTTTAAGGGATATCATACTGAGGATGGAGCAAGCTTGTTTTCTGCTGCTCCAGAGACTAGGACACACAGCAATGGACTCAAACTACAGGAAAAGAGATTCCACCTAAACATTAGGAAGAACTTCCTGACAGTAAGAGCTGTTTGGCAGTGGAATACACTGCCTCGGAGTATAGCGGAGTCTCCTTCTTTGGAAGTTTTTAAGCAGAGGCTGGATGGCTATCTATCGGGAATGATTTGATTGTGTATTCCTGCATGGCAGGGGGTTGGACTGAGGAGGCCAAAAGAGAGCACTTAGATGGAGGCCTGGTGGTGGTGAAGGCCAGCATGGACTTCAGAGAGGACAAACCCAAGGTTGGTACAGACTGTGAAGGGCCCGAAGCTGGTATGAGTATTGAGAAAGAAGGTCTACTGGACGGTTCCATATCGACCTAAGCTGAATGTGGAGGAGATGGCATTTTAGGCCTCAAAGACTGCTCATATAGGAGTGCTTTCAAGTGTAACTCTCTGTTCTGTCTCACCTGAGGTGAAAAAGTTTAAGAGTGGGCACAAGAGGCAACCACATCTGAAGGCACTTCAGATATCCATCCTTCTCTGGCAACTTAGTGCCACACAAGACACATTTCTTAAAAGATGTCAGTGAGACAATGGGCCTTAGGAATTGATGAAGCGCCAGATGGATGCCAGTATGGAGAAGCTGAAACAGCTATCTGAAAGAAAAGATGAAACCAAAAGTCTGAAGAACGCAGTTCTAATTAATTTTGCTGCAATGGTGAATGAAATGGAACTGGCAGTTTTGGCGGGAAGTCAATAAGGAGGCACTGGAGGTGGGCAATATAGAAGCACTGGAGGTGGGCAGGGCTACCTCCAAAACTCTTATGTAACTCTCTAGGAGGTTCCAAAAATGCACTGCGCAGGCTCAAGACAACCCTTTTGTGTGAGTCATGGAAACCACAAAAAAGAGCAGTAGGTTTTTTGAAAATTTAAAAAGACCAGTCATGCCCTCTATGAGCTGGGGAGGAAATTTCACCAGCTTCCTGGTCTGTTTTAGGCTGGGCAGGAAGCTTTCCTCAAAACCAGAAATGACTGAGAAAAATTTACTCCCAGGCCTAAAACAGGTTTCAGAGGGGAATATATTCGTAGTGAAAGTGCACTCCATAGCACCTAGAAGACACAGGGTTGGGGTAAACTGGATTTGTTTATACTGTATTTGAAACAAGGATGAAAAAGTATATCAATTTTCAGGTTTGAAAAATAATGGAAACATATAATTAGTAGAAGCGTATTAAAATAGCGCATTTAGGATAGCCAACATTATTAACAAATATAAACCTGCACTATGGGAAAGGAAGTCATAGTTAGTATACCCTTGCAGATTTAAGTTGCATGTTAGAAATGTCTTATTTTTGTTTGTTGAATCCTCTGTATTTTTTATAGATGTAAAAGATGTTTGTGTGTATATTTGTTCCAGTTTTTTTAAAAAATTAAAGATTTGTAAGAGAATTAATCAAAATCTCTCTTAAAATGCCATTTAAGGACTATTTTGAAAAGTAACTAGAAATTGATACCCATTACACCAGTAGAGTAATTTTATTCCCACCTGTGACATTATTTTTAGAAATTTGTTTTCATTTTGACCTCTTTTAAAGGACATGAAGACCCAGGGGAAAATGGAAAAAAATTGGGGGGGGGTGGATTTTTAAAAGCCCCTTTCCCTCCATAATAAATATAAATATATAAATATGTATATTTTTAGTCTTGCTACATTATTTCTAAAATTTGTTAAAAAAAAAAAATTAAGGAAGTACAGTTGTCCCTCCGTATCCACGGATTTGGTCTCCACAGATTTAAGTATTCATGGCTTGAAAATATTCTTTAAAAAATAACAATCCAAAAAGCAAACCTTGATTTTGCCAACTTATATAAGGGACACCATTTTGCTATGCCACTGCATATAATGGGACTTGAGTATTCACGGATTTTGGTATCCACGGGGGGTCCTGGAACCAAACCCCAGTGAATATGAAGGAATAACTGTAAATGCAATTTCTGGGGAAACAAATCTTTTCATATCTCAAGCATGACACTTCTATACCAAGTCAAATTACACATAATGTATTTGATGTGTTTAAACTAACAAAGTGACTTGCAATCTGTAAAGGTGGCCAATACTGCAATTTTTCAATGTTTCTGAAAATGTCCATTTTTTTTCCAAAAGAAAAAACTGTGGGAGGGGGAGACACACCACTCCCCCCACCATCTAGAAATTCCAGAATTTTTACATCTCTACCCTTTGCATTAAAACAAGTAACCCATTGCTGATAGCAGCACTGGGATGGCTCATCACTACTGAGCTCTGAAAGATGTGTGACCCTCCCAGTCATGCTGTGGGGCACATGGGGGCCCTGGGCTTTGTGAAGTTGCTCACCCCAATGTATCACAGGGACAGATTGCTAAACATATGACACTGGGAACAAGCATGATTTAATTTGTGGGATTTGTTTACAAGTAAATACACTTCACAGCACGCTGTTAGCGTCACAAAAGAGGAACTTACCTCTCCTAACCCTATACTTATTAATTTATTACAGCCTCCTATTTAAGTACTAGCCTGAGAGCCATAGGTAACAAGAAATTCCACATTTTGCAAGATGCCAGCTGGCAAGATTAGATTATACTGGCGAGGTTAATCTTGAATGTTGCAAGGTAGCTAAGCTGGTTTCATGAAGAGAAATTAACTCTTCTTTGCTTATTTTAAACTGTGGCCTGCTGCCTGCTTACATCCACAGGCACAATGACAAGACAGAAGTAGTATTTTTCTATGTTACTTTTACTTTTACCAACAAGACAAGAGAAACTTCCCAAAAGCAAATACAGTGGGCCCTTGGTATCCACTGGGGCTTGGTTCTAGGACCCCTCCCCCATGGATACCAAAATCCAAGGATGCTCAAGTCCCATTATATACATTGGCATATATAATGTATAGCATATACATTATATATGCCACCTTTATATAAAATGGTGAACAGCAAGGTTTGCTTTTTGGAATTTTTCTTTGAATATTTTCAAGCCATGGTTGCTTGAATCTGCTGATAAAGAATCCATCGATATGGAGAGCTGACTGTACAGGCTATGTTCTCATCTAGCTACACTGAAATACAGAGAAGTCAGGACACCCTTACTGGGGAATAACTGTCTCTGAACTCCATGAGACTACTCTTCTGAGTAAATATGTTAAGGATTGTGCTGCAAGAAGTTCTCCTGCATATTCATAGGGGGGGGGGCTTTCTGTGGTGGCCCCCTGGTTGTGGAATTCTCTCCCTCTGGAGGCCAGATTGGCAGAAACATTATAGTCATTTCAGAGCCAAGTTAAAACCTGGCCAAACTAATTTTATCGAGGCTGCATATGCTTTATGGCGGAGTGAATCAAGATGTTTAAACTGCCTGTTTTTAAAATTGTAAAACTATTTAGTATACTTTAATCTTTTAAATCTTTTGTAATTATTTATTGCTTTAAGTTGATTTTATTATAAGTCACCCTGAGATCTGTGGATAAATGGCAGGCCATAAATATTATACTAAATAAATACATCTCCTGGCCTCCTACAGTCTCAGTCACACCCTGTGATTTCAACATTCCCTTTCACCCACTTTCAAACCCACCCAGTTTCTCTTATCACTTTTCTGTTCCTTTCACTCTCCTTTTCAAGATGTTGCAGGGTAAAGAGTGTGAGTAAAGAGCTGTGAGTAAAGAGAAACAGGAAAGGGGCTACCTTGAGATTCTGGCAACCAGGCATCAATTTCTACATTAAAAAGCACCGGCCTCGTTACATTAATTGGAATGATGTCCAAGGGTGCACACAAACACAAGACCTTGCCCAAGAAGACTCATCTTCAGCCAGTTTTCTTTTCTAAAATCAGGGTGAGCAACTTGCAGTTCTAGGGCAATATGCCTATTTTCATATGGACCTGCAGCTTAATTTCAGAAGACCTTAGCAAGTCATCAATTCAGACCCCTAGCAGCTCAGAGCTTGGAAACTTTACTTCTTTGGACTACAGTTCTCAGGAAGTCAGTCAGTTCAACCCTCTGAAGGAATTTTTTGGCACCACTAAGTGATCCAGTGGAAGAATCATAGAATCATAGAGTTGGAAGAGACCACAAGAGGAAGAAAGTTCCACTTCAGCTGGTGTTGGATACCAAAGTATACTACTGGACCTTGGCCCCAAAAGGCAACTTTCTAAGCTCTGCAGAAACACACAGAGGAAGAGACACCTCCATCTTTTTCTTGTTTAGCTCTGACCATGTTCGCTGCCACCAGCATGTAACTCCCACTCTCAAGGGGGTTACATTCAAGGAAAAGCAGTCTTTGACCAAAAAAAATTTCCCCACCCCATTTTAAAGTATGTCAAGAAAATATGACAAAAGGATAAGGAGGAGAACAACAGTAGAAAGAGAATCAGAAGATAGAAGAAATGTGGATCTCCTAAAAAGAGTCAGATGACCCACAGCAGACTGTGCTGAAAGACAGCTCCAGGCTCCAGAAGGTTGACAATATCTGTCTGAGGAGATCCAAATTTCAACTTGCTTCCACTCTAAACAAGATGATTTTACCTGCCAAGCAGTTCCATACTCTCAAGCGGTTCAGAGGCCACATCTAGTTTAGCGGTGAAGCCATGCGTTCTTTCTGGAAAGGGCACTGAACTGTTAAAGCAATGATCTCTGTACACATTGCTGTCAGCACCAGCTACCCATATGAGATAAACATTCACAGCCATTAAGCTTCCAATTCAAACACAAAAAGAGGGAGCATTCACATGTTGTGAAGCAACCAGATTTACAAAGAGTTACCTTTGTACCATCATTAGTCACCATATAGCTGAAACAAGAACAGGTATTTCAAGCCACCTCTGTTGGTTTTATTTTCTGGGTGAGACATACCATCTAATATAAATGGCCACCACACAAGCATAACAATGCTTAAGAACATAACTGGACTTGCTTAGACACCCCCCTGTACACTTCTCTCCTTTCTTCAGTAATTTTGTCCATTCTCAAAATGTGGATTGAAACTTGTCAAGACATAAACTCTGTAAAGAACCAAGTACAGTCATACCTCAGTTAACACAGCCTCTGACAAAGAAGATTCTTTTTACAAAGACCTGATCCACACTACATAAACAATCCATCTTGAAACTGGATTATTTGCCATGGCTCCTTCCTATGGACTCATGGGATCTGTAGTTCGGTGAGGCACCAGCACACTTTGGCAGAGAAGGCTAAAGACCTTGTCAAACTACAAGTCCCAGGATTCCATAAGAAAGAGTCATGGCAAATAATCCAGTTTGAAACTGGATTATTTGTGTAGTGTGGATACATTTTCTGCACACCCAGCTCGCACACTTTTCCTCCTTGTCCTTTGTCTAGCTGGAAGTTGTTTTTTTTTTTTTTTAACAGCACTGGCATTGAGGGTGGTGAAGAACTGGAGAAACACAGACTTTCAGTTGCAAGTTGTAGCAACATATCTGCAGTAAACAGATTAAAGCTTGTGTTGTGAAAAAACGGGATACTCCTCAGCCAGTCCTACTCTAGTTGCTTGTGGCTGCTTACAGCAGGCAAAGTAACAGCAGTTGCTTCTAGAATCCCATATTCACTCAGCATGTGTGAACAGCAAAACAGAAAGAAAGGGAAATGTGAATTAGCCTGACTCACCAGCTACTCCTGTGTTTGAAAAGCCCAAGTCTATAAAGTGGAGGCTGGTGAAAGAAAACGTCATCCCTTGATGCATTTTGGTGCAAGCTTCAAGTGGTCTGTAGAAGGTTCAAAATGTTTTTACTTATGCAAGGTTTACCTGACCTGGTTGTTTAATTTCATGTGTGCATACTGTTAGTTTAGAATAAAAAATTCTGTGAACATACTGAACTACTCTTCATCTTCGTTTTGGTGATATAGGAACCTATTCCTGTTATTTCCATCTTATTTCCACCTCTAATGCCAAATTTTCTGTTAAAAAACTAATGTCCAGGAACACATCTTCTTTGTTAACTGAGGTATACCTGTACACTAATAATGTTCTATAAGATTAATTCCCCACCAACAAAAACAGAATCCTGTACATCAAAAAGGTAACAGAATTTGCAAGATTTGTTTTGTTCCTTTTATCACCATACACAATTTATTCTCCGCTTGTAGTCAAGAGAAAAGTAAAGGAAGCATACAGATGCTACGAAAACATCACACTCTGATCACTGCAGATGTCATTCAAGGACTTCTCTGCCTGCTATGATTTCATCATACACTGCCTGGATGCTCCAAAGTCTGTCTTCATGACATTAAGAGTTTCAAATTTGTTATTTAAAGTAATTTTAATTTAATTTTAAAATTGCAAGCTTACATAGTCAGGAAAATGAAAGCTGTTATAGCACACCTAGTGCTTGTCCAGGATCATGACCTGGGAGATAAGAAATGTGTATACAGAAGAATTGCTTTTCAGACTTTCAAATGACTATTGCTGGAGATCTTGTCATATTGTCAGCCAATTTAATAGGCTGATAACAGACAAATGCCAAAGTCTAACTGGCAGGAGATATTTACAAGGGGGTTTGGACAATCTCTTCTCAGCCTAATTAGCTAAGATATGAAATAGGCTTTCAGCAATGCATGCAGCCTCTACAAAGACTGAAAACAAGCCAAAAAATCATCAACTAGCTACTCCTTCCTGCTTTGTCCAAGTTAACAACTTTCAAACTAGCCAGGATATTAAACCAAATTCAAACCATGGTTAATATCTTGAACTGTTCTAAAGGTGTTAACCATTTCCTTGTTTGGATTAAACAAGAAACTATAACTGATGGAATATTTGGGGGTTTATTTGTTTGCTTGAAAGGAAGAGCAAAAGAAGATGACTGTGAAACCTCAAGGCTCATCAATATTTTGGATCACTGAACCAAAATATGATTGTCTGAACTCAGTTTTCAAATTATATGATTCACAATCATGCCTTTAGTTCATACCTGAATTCTCTGGTGCTGCCCAGGGCTGGAGAAACAGATAAACTTCGCGTCTTCGAGCGACTCTGCATGGAGCTGGCACAGCCATGATCATCATCAGCACAGCACGTGGAACACTGGTAACAGGTAGATTCTGAGCTTATGACATCTCCAGCGGGTCCAAAAACTTCTGGATTCATCTCCATACTGGGAAAATGGCTTCCTCGGAGAGAAAGGGAAAGGGAAGGTTACATTTTAAAATCACAGAAGAACTGCTCTGTTGGATCAGAGCCACGGTCTTTCTAGCCCAGCATTTCATTAGAGAGGAATGAGATAGGCTTCCCTTAGGAAGAGGTTCTACAGTGTTTACAAAAACATATTAGCCCTATCCCTAATCCCAAGTATCTGAGGATGATGAAAAACAAGGCATAACCGTGAGTGACGTCCCCTATTTTTCTCTAGCACCTACTATTCAGTGACATACTTCCCTTGATGTGTACATATTATACCACTAATCATTCAGTAAACTCGTTATATTAGAAGAACTGTGAGCCCCAAAAGCAGCATCCCCCAACCTGGTGACTTCCATGTTTGCTGGAGTACAACTTCTATTATCCATCAGCCAAGAAAGTAGGGGATAGATTAGGGGACACTAGGGGCTTGTCTATATTGGGGGGACGTAGTGCCCCACAGTAATAGTGAGTTGCAGCAGCTGCGATTTATCTTAATGGTATTTTTGCCCCAAGCAGTCCCCATAAGCTGCGCATCCAAGATAATAGCCACCATCCTCACTTCCCCGATCTCCGCAGTGGCAGCAGGGGAAACCGGGGGAAGAGGACAAGACAGCCATCCTCCCTTCCCCAATCCCCGCAGCATCAGTGGCATGGGGGCGTAGAAAACTGGGAAAGAGGGAGAGGATGACAGCTGCCCTCCTCCCTTCCCCAATCGCTTGCTAAGGCGGAAAAAAACGGCGGCTGAGGGCACTTGCCCTGTTGGCAAGTCCTACCCCGCACCCCGTGCTTGTCCAGCCAATCAGGGTCACGCTTCCTGTACTATCAGATAGCTACTCCTATCAAACCGGTGTCCTAATGAGGGAGATTGAGCATTATCTTTGCTGTTTTTCAAAAACTCCAGGAAAAGCTGCAAAGTATTTCCCAGTGTTGTTTTTGGAGTTTTTTGGTCTCACACTTCCGAATAAAGCACCTCGATGCTGGTTACCATTAAGACAGGTAGCATTCCATACAAATCCCATGACGATTTATTTCACCATGTAGACAACCCCTACGTTGGGAAATCTGCTTTAAAGGAGACACAGATCTACCTATACAAACTGCTTTTAGCTACCCAGAGCTATCAGAATAGTGCAAGACATACCCTCCATCATGTCTAGGACAGCAGCTGATGACAGGCCCTCTCTCCATCACAAATGCCACTGCTATGGCCTCAGAGGGAAAGAAGAACAAGCAGCCATAGCCCCAGCCTGCCTTGGACCCAGCAGCGGAACAAAGGCTCTCCCTTCATTCCAACTGGCACTGCTGTTGCCTCAGAGAGTGAAGAGTAAGCAGTATCTGCATAAAAACACAGAATCATAGAACTGGAAGAGACCACAAGGGCCATCCAGTCCAACCCCATTCTGCCATGCAGGAATACACAATCAAATCATTCCAGACAGATGGCCATCCAGCCTCTGTTTAAAAACTTCCAAAGAAGGAGACTCCACCACACTCTGAGGCAGTACATTCCACTTCCAAACAGCTCTTACTATCAGAAAGTCCTTCCTAATGTTTAGGTGGAATCTCTTTTCCTGGAGTTTGAGTCCATTGCTCCATGTCCTAGTCTCTGGAGCAGCAGAAAACAAGTTTCCCCATCATCAGCAGGACATCCCTTCAAATATTTAAACATGGCTATCATGTCACCTCTCAACCTTCTCTTCTCCAGGCTAAACATGCCCAGCTCCCTAAGCCGCTCCCTAAGGGCAAGGCTTCCAGACTTCCCACCATCCTGGTCGCCCTCCTCTGGACATGTTCCAGCTTCTCAATATCCTTCCTGAATTGTGGTGCCCAGAACTGGACACAGTATTCCAGGTGAGGTCTGACTAAAGCAGAATACAGTGGCACTATTACTTCCCTTGATCTAGACACTAGACTCCTATTAATGAAGCCTAGAATCTCATTGGCTTTTTTAGCTGCTGCATCACACTGCTGACGCATGTTCAGCTTGTGGTCCACTAAGACTCCTAGATCCTTTTCACATGTACTGCCCTCAAGCCAGGTGTCACCCATCCTATATCTGTGCATTTCATTTTTACTGCCCAAGTGTAGTATCCTACATTTCTTCCTGTTGAAATTCATTTTGTTAGTTTTGCCCCAGCTTTCTAATCTGTTAAGGTCATTTTGAATTCTGATCCTGTCCTCTGGGGTATTAGCTACCCCTCCTAATTTGGTGTCATCTGAAAACCTGATAAGCATGCCCTCTATTCCCTCATCCAGGTCATTGATAAAGATGTTGAATAGCACTGGGCCCAGAACAGAACCCTGTGGCAGCCCACTGGTCACTTCTCTCCAGGATGAAGAGGAACCATTGGTAACTACCCTTTGGGTTCGGTCAGTCACTTAATCCTGTCCCCCACTGCCATTCCCTTTTCGTTATGTGTCCCGTCTTGTTTAGATTGTAAGCCTGAGGGCACAAAACTGTCAAATTAACAATTTGTAAACTGCTCTGAGAGCCTCTTTGGATAAATAGTGGGGTATAAAAATCCTAAACAAATAAATAAGCAAATAAATACAAAAATTCAGAACGCATATCTTAGGACCTGTATAAGATTCTTGAATATTTAAACATTAGAGTTTCTTGATTCCTCCACCCTATCCTCAGCCAAGAAAGTCATATTTCTAGGAGCTTCCATAGGGTTAGCCATTTTAAACTGTTGCAACAAAACCTGGGCAGTGTCTTGTGCCCCCCTTTAAGCATTGGTTGTTCATTACTGGTGTAGCGGTACATTACGGCATACATTCTTGTGGACTAAAGTCTGCTTCATCAGATGCAAGAAATGACATCCTAAGTTGCATGATAAATATTAAATATATATAATAAACAGGTAAGACATATGCCATATATACATAATATTTACAATACTACTTGGGCCGATGTTTCTTGCATCTGTTGAAGCAGACTTCAGTCCACCAAAAAAAAATCCCATAATAATGAATATTACTATCCATATATTTAAAAAGTAATTAAACACTACTACAGCTGTCCCTTCATATTCACTGGGGTTTGGTTCCAGGATCCCCCCATGGATACCAAAATCGGTGAATACTCAAGTCCCATTATATGCAATGGCATAGCAAAACGGTGCCCCTTATATAAAGATGGCAAAATCAAGGTTTGCTTTTTGGATTATTATTTTGTAAAGAATATTTTCAAGCTGTGAATACTTAAAACCGTAGATACCATATCTATGGATACGGAGGGACAACTGTATTTTCAGATAGAACCTGGACCTGTAAGAGATTATCTATTGCCTGCAACATAAGAGTCTGCTTTGCTTTACTCTCATCCTAGACGGACATGACTGGATAAACAGAGGTAGGGGCATCGTCTGAAAATCTATGGTGTAGCCGCAACTGACCGTCCTGAGAACCCAGATGTCTGTTGTAATGGACTGAATTGTCCATTAATGAGTTCATTAATGAAACAAACTGAAACAGCCGTGCGCCACCTGAAGGGTTCAACAGTCAAAGCGACTGCCCAGCCTTGCCCCCTTGTTTGTTAGACTGAGAGGTATTGGCTTTGTGAAAGCTACTGTTTTGACCCTTGGAGGTTCCTTTAGAAGCACCTGAATGGCCTGAAATCTCTTGGGGAGTATTGGCCTCTAGAGCCACAAAAGAATTGTGGAGTTGAAGAGAAAGGTTTGCAGTCTTCTTTCTTAGGTAATGATGGAAAAGCCTTCTTTCTGTCCTTCATTTCCATGAGGACATCATCCAAGGAGTTGCCAAACAACTTGGAACCTTTAAATGGGCAACTAGAAAGGATTGCCTTTGCCTTAGAGTCAGCATTCCAATTTTTGAGCCATAACTGGCAACGTGCCGCCACATTAGTCGCTAAGGAAAAGGAGGAAAACTGCATAGCATCCCGGCTAGCATCAGCCATTAAGGCCGAGGCTTTAGCCAACTTATTGAGACCCTAAGGGAATTTGGTTTCCCCCTGGGGCAACACAGAAAGGAGGTCCTTAGATCATCTCACCACTGCTCTAGCAAAAAGAGACAGGGCAGTCGAAGCCCTGATGGCTAGGGCAGCAGCCTCATGGGACCTACGCAAAAAGGTATCCACCCTTTTGTCTTCGGGACTTTTAAGGGTATCATTGCCATTCCAAGGAAAAAGAGAGCTCGAGACCAAACCTGCCACTGGGGCATCAATGGGAGGCAGTTTAAGCTTGTCCATAATCTCAGTAGGTAAGGTATAGGATGACTTAGCCACAGAGTGTGAAGCCTTAGCAGCCACTCTCCCTCCAACACTTCCTTAAACATGTTAGGAAAGGGAAAGACTTGATGGTCTGTTTTATCCTCTGCTCCCAATTCTGGAACCCCTTGTGCCTCCTCCAAGGGCAATGGTGTGTGGGGGGGGACAAACCCAGAGATTTCTGAACCTTCTGCACCAGTAACTGGAAACTGCATGGTTCAGAGATCACCCTCCTCTGAGGATAATTCCCCCTCCTCCTTTTCAATCTAAGGACTCCCTCCCCACACTGCTGGAAAATGACATCCTAAGTTGTATGAAAAATACTGAATATATAGAATACGCAAAACGGATAAGACATATGCCATATATACATAATACTTATAATACTACTTGGGATGATGTTTCTTGCATCCGATGAAGCAGACTTTAATCCATCAAACAAACACACACACACACACACACACACCATAATAATGAATGTTACTATCCATATCTTTAAAAAGTAATTAAACACAAATATTTTCAGATAGAACCTGGACCTAGAAGGACCCCACTGAAACACATTTAATAAAATGTTTGAAAACAGGTATTTATATGGTTAAAGCATCAGACATTTCAGCTACTTCCTAACTGCCTTCTGCACACATGAACAAAATACCCATATGTTATATGTATTATATACATGGAAGGGACAGAAGGGGAATGGAGAGGAACAAAAGCAGCAAAGTAAAGAGAAATGAAATCAAGTTAGGATAGCAGAGGGCTTCTGAGCTTGCATGCTTCTTACTCTTCCACTTGACAAAGTGCCCAATCTTTCCAATTTTGCCCAGTGATTTTTCTTGGCTTTTTTCCAGGCTGTGAGGCCGTGTTCTGGAATAGTTTCTTTCTGACATTTCGCCTGCATCTGTGGCGAAACGTCAGAAAGAAACTGTTCCAGAACACGGCCTCAAGGCCTATAAAAAACCCAAGAAAAATCTATGGATGCCGGCCGTGAAAGCCTTCGACTTCATTTTGCCCAGTGAGTTTGCATGAACAACACCTTTTAAAATCTGCAAAGCCTTTTCAATTTTATGCTGTTTCTTGAGACTACAATCCCATGAACATCCAACTTTTGGGCACAGAAATCCTCTGTGCACAGTGTCACTTGAGCAACTCACTACTATGCATGCCCGAGGGTACCAAACCAACAGTGGCATTAAAGGAGAATTGAATGTGGGCATCTCAGACTGATGCCTAAAATAAATAAGCTGAGTTGGAGCTGCTATAATCCAATGCGCCTTTCCTCTCTGCACTTCTATGGTTAGGTACAGCAGTTTGAGTGGTTGTTGCACAACCAAGCCTTAGTGTCTGCTGCTGGATCAGCTCCATTCCTGAGACCATCCCTTGCTTCACTCCAACTCAATGAATATCAAGTACATTTTTACTAAATCTTTGTATGCTCTGGTTTTACCAAACACACTTTACAGGGTTTTTTCCCCCAAACAACCTATCAAAATAAGAGTACAAGATATTCCCAGTGGCTTCTGAGCCAGTAGTCCAACTTACTCTTTCTAACAGAAATCCAAAGAATTAGCCAATCATCTTGCTGCATCCTTCCCCCTAGTTATGCTGGGTACTGCCAGTCATTACAACCAGACAAGCACATGTCTGAGAGTTACTCAGGAAGCAATTTTAACTTTAAAAAAAATACACACTCTTTCTTAGCTTCCTATCTATATGTGCCTATACAAATCACTCATAGCACAGTGGCAGCCGCAAACTTTGGGGGTAGGGAGCGAAGGAGATAATCCACCACGATCTGTTTTGAAACTCAGACATTTCCTGGCTAGATCAACCAGGGGATTTTTTTAAAAAATTCATCACAAGTAACCAAACAAATGGCTTTTTACAAAAGTGAAGTAACAGCTTCTTTGTTAAGAGGAAGAAGGAACTAACATCTGCTTGCTGGAATTTACCTTTTCGCTAGCAGCCACTTCATTTCAGGGAAAGCTCAACGCAACAGGTGCTGCAGTCACATTTAGGCATTTATCATTTCCAGTCGCAGGCAAAGCTTGTATAAAGTAGAATTTGCTTTTGACATAAAAGGAGGCATATAAGCAAAGGGGACAAAACCTTGCTCCAATATGAAATGCAGCAGCTTTAGACACTTTCAGTGCAAGGCAAAAAATTATCTGCACCAAAAGAGTGTGAAGAAAAAAGGCAGGAGAAGCTTCAGTTCCCTTCAATCTTCTGCACTTTCTGTTCTAAGCATCAAATATCCCCACTCTATACATGAGAGGAGCATAAAACATGAATAGCATGGCTGTCCTTTCAGATCAACTATGTCCAACTATGTAAATTAACCTTCATTACTAAAGGTTGAAAGTCTGGTAATTTTGGGTTTCGCTATCATCTTTTCTTCTACAAACCTTTCCGTAAACTCCTTGGAATTGAGCAGTGAAATAAAACTGTACTAAATGAAATAAAAAGAAGAATCCTGACATCTCACATTTCATCATTGTAACACACAGATTTTGGCCTCAGCTACAAATGCTCTGAAAGTGCGTTTACCTACAACACAACGTTCTCATGGGGATGGGCTGCTTTTGAGCTTTTAAAGCACTGTTTAATCGTCTTTCCCTGGTCAATACATTTCTAGTATATGCAGAGAAGTGCACATTTATGAGTACTTTGGTAAAGCATTCTATAAAAAGAGAGATGAGGATCAAAATACGCTTATAAGGAAGCAATATCATTCTGTAAAAAGAGTGGGATATAGTATTAGAAAGGGAAGAAAAGCCCATCTACTTTAATATTTGCTCTTCCCCTTCAGCACCCATGATATTGCTTAAGCCAAAGTGATGCTAATTCCTTCCAGCTCATGCTGATAGCCCTGTAATGAGCTGTTTCATCCTCATAAATTCATGCAGAAAATAATCAAATATTATTAGCTTGCTAAGAACAACAAGCATACATTCAGTTATCTCTGGCTAAGATATATTAAGTGAACCAGAGCAACAATCTTCTATCCAAGCAGTACACCACTATAGTAGCTCAGAAAGCCAAGGGCAGCACAACAGGCAGGTCAAGAAATTATCTTACGCTACAAAAAGATCTTACAACTTTACAGTAGGACCCCCATATCCACTTTTTCATTATCCACTGATTCAATTATCCATGGGACACAAAACAGCACACCTACCATAGAGTCTTCCTAGAAAATGTGTCCTCTCTAGCCATTTTCTAGGTCCTCCAAGGCAACTCTATGATATTTTAAACCAGAAGTCCCATTATTTTCAATGGTGTTCACTATTATCCACAGTTTTTGGTATCCACGGATCCCCCAGAACCAATACCCTGCGGATACAGGGGTCCTACTAAAAACCATGAGGAGGAGCATGAATGCTGACAATTCTTTACCAACAGCAATTTGTACAGCAGTTTGTATGAGAAACTAAAGTTTGGGTTTACTCTGGAGGAGCTACCTAAAGTAGGGTACATTCTTCTCCAGAGTTTACCCAATAGAAACTTACAGCACCTTCACTTTAGTGAGTGTTTTAACAATGTAAGAAACAAATACCACAGGCTCCCACACTGAGAACAAATAAACGATTCTGACAAATGCAATTCAGTAAAGTGTGGAGGAAAAATCCTGTGACATCAGTGTCAAACTAGAACCAGGAAGAATTCAAAGACATAGCTGTGTTAGTCTGGATCGGTATGCAAATGGATCTTGTAGCAAGCACCTTTGAGATTGAGAGAAAGAGGCTCTCAGAAGCTACTGCATAAGCTTTTGTAGACTTAAGGCATCTGATGAACTACATGTATGTCTACAAAAGCTTATGCTACCAGTTTCTTTCTCTCAGTTAGTCTCAAAGGTGCTACAAGATCCCTTTGTGTACAGAACCAGGAAGCCCAGGATTTGATACCCCAGGGCTTGTGTGAAGAGAAAGGGGAAAATAATTATGTATGAGTTCCTTGAAGGATAAAAATACAGGCTAGCATCCTATTGGGAAGTTATACCATCATAAACCAACTTACAACCCCATAAAGTTGAATTGCATCATTGTACAACATATATATTTGCAGAAGTGACGATGCATCAGCATCACTGTGCAAGCAAATCCAGCAGTGTGGCCATTGGGCAACGGTCCCACTGCATGAAGGGCACTCCTATCATATATTCATAGAGTGGGAAGAGACCACAAGAGCCATCTAGTCCAATGCCCTGCTATGCAGGAATACACAATCAAAACACTCCCGACAGATGGCCACCCAGCCTCTGTTTAAAAACCTCCAAAGAAGGAGAGTCTAGCACACTATGAGGCAGTGTATTTCACTGCCGAACAGATCTTACTGTCAGGAAGTTCTTCCTAATGTTTAGGTGGAATCTCTTTTCCTGAGCTTGAGTCCATTGTTCCGTATCCTTGCCTCTGGAGCTGCAGAAAACAAGCTCACTCCATCTTCAGTATGGCATCCCCTTAAATATTTAGCTATCATGTCCCCTCTCAACCTTCTCTTCCCTAGGCTAAACATACTCAGTTCCCTAAGTCACTCCTCTAAGGCATGGCTTCCAGACCTCTCACCATTTTGGTTGCTTACCTCTGGATATGTTCCAGAGAGAACATATGATTCTCAATATCCTTCTGGAATTGTGATGCACAGAACTGGACACAGTATTCCAAGTGAAAGGTCTGGAAACAATGCCTTATGAGGATAGACTTAGGGAGCTGGGTATGTTTAGCCTGGAAAAAAAGACGGTTAAGAGGTGATATGATAGCCCTGTTTAAGTATTTGAAGGGGTGTCACGTTGAGGATGGAGCAAGCTTGTTTTCTGCTGCTCCAGAGACTGGAACACGGAGCAATGGATGCAAGCTCCAGGAACAGAGATTGCACCTCAACATTAGGAGGAACTTTTTGACTGTCAGATCTGTTCGGCAGTGGAACACACTCCCTCGGAGCATGGTGGGGTCTCCTTCCTTGGAGGTCTTTAAACAGAGGCTGGATGGCCATCCGTCGGGGATGCTTTGATCGTGATTTCCTGCATGGCAGGGGGTTGGACTGGATGGCCCTCGTGGTCTCTTCCAACTCTGCAATTCTATGATTCTCAATATCCTTCTGGAATTGTGATGCCCAGAACTGGACACAGTATTCCAGGTGAGGTCTGACCAAAGCAGAATACAGTGGCACTATTACTTCAATTCATCTCGTCTCTTCTGCCAGTTGAAGGGCATGGTCCAGGAAGAGAGAGGAAAATAGCCGACGTAAACAACTGGCTCCGTAGATGGTGTCACCGAGAACAATTTGGATTCTTGGATCATGGGCTGCGCTTCCATGAGGGGGGACTTCTGGCAAGAGATGGGGTGCATCTCACACCAGTTGGCAGAAACGTTTTTGCCTACAGTCTCAAGAATTTGATCAGGAGGGCTTTAAACTGAGTCATATGGGGGAGGGAGACAGTATTCTGGAAGGCAAAAGAGCTGGAGAAAATAGTCAAGCTGTCATAGAGGGAACAAGGCAAACAGCGCAAGGACCCAACAGTGGGAGGCAAAAAACCTTGCACAGGCAGCAAGTAAAGGGAACACATGGTCATAGATGTCTCTACACTAATGCACAGAGCATGGGAAATAAGCAAGGTGAACTTGAACTCCTAGCACTACAAAACAAATATGATATAATAGGCATTACTGAAACCTGGTGGGACAAGTCTCATGATTGGAATGTAGGAATAGAGGGGTATAACCTTTATAGGAGAAACAGGCCAAACAGGAAAGGAGGAGGAATAGCATTATATGTCAGGGATATTTACACCAGTGAAGAGATCCACGACATCAATACTGGAAGCCAGGTGGAGAGCATCTGGATAAAAATTAAAGGGGAAGGAAACAACAGGGATGTTATTGTGGGACTCTACTACAGACCCCCAAATCAGACGGAGGAATTGGATGATGCCTTTCTAGAACAGATGAACACACATGCAGAAAGGAGAGATGTAGTAGTGATGGGTGACTTCAACTACCCTGATATTTGCTGGCAATCTAACTCAACCAAAACTTCAAGGTCTAGCAAATTCCTTACTTGCCTGGAAGACAATTTCATGGTCCAAAAGGTGGAAGAGGCAACAAGGGGGTCAGCTATTTTAGATATGATCCTAACCAACAGGGATGACCTGGTTAATGGGGTGCAAGTGGTGGGATCCTTAGGTGAGAGTGATCATGTTCTCCTGGAGTTTGTTATAGAATGGAAAGGAGAAGCCAGGCATAGTCAGACATGCATTCTTGACTTTAGGAGAGCTGATTTCAATAAACTCAGGGAAATACTGGGGGTGATCCCATGGTCAAGAATACTAAAAGAGAAGAGACCTCAAGGTGGAGGGGACTTTCTCAAAAGGGAGATACTGAAGGCACAATTTCAAACAGTACCATTGAGGAAGAAAAATGGGAGGTGTCTCAAGAAACCAGGATGGATGACTAAAGAAATTTCAACAGAGCTAAGTTTTAAACAGAACATGTATAAGAAATGGAAAAAGGAGGAAATCACCAAAGAAGAATTCAAACAGATAGCAAACACATGTAGGAGTAAAGTCAGAAAAGCTAAAGCGCAGAATGAGCTCAGGCTTGCTAGAGAGGTTAAGAACAATAAAAACGGTTTTTTGGGGTATGTCCGCAGCAAAAGGAGGAAGAAGGAAATGACAGGGCCACTACACGGAGAAGATGGGAAAATGATAACAGGGGACAGAGAAAAGGCAGAATTACTCAACAACTTCTTTGCCTCAGTGTTTTCAGAAAAGGAAAAGGGGGACCAACCTGAGGATAATGGAACAGAGGACACAATAGGGGAAATCCAGCTCAAAATAAGTAAAGAGGTAGTACAGGAATACCTTCTTAATCTAAATGAATTTAAATCTCCAGGACCAGATGAACTACATCCAAGAGTATTAAAAGAGCTGGCAAATATAATCTCAGAACCATTGGCAATAATCTTTGAGAACTCCTGGAGAACAGGAGAAGTCCCAGCAGACTGGAGGAGGGCAAACTTTGTCACCATCTTCAAAAAGGGGAAAAAAAGAGGATCCCAACAATTATCGTCCAGTTAGTCTGACATCAATACCAGGGAAGATTCTAGAGCAGATCATTAAACAGAGAGTCTGTGAACATTTAGAAGGCAATGCCATAATCACAAAAAGTCAGCATGGGTTTCAGAGAAACAAGTCATGCCAGACTAATCTGATCTCTTTTTTTGATAAAATTACCAGCTTGGTAGATGAAGGGAACGCTGTGGACATCGCATACCTTGATTTCAGTAAGGCCTTTGACAAGGTTCTCCATGACATTCTTGCAAACAAGCTTGTAAAATGTGGGCTAGACAAGTTAACAGTTCAATGGATTTGTAATTGGTTGACTGGCCGAACCCAAAGGGTGCTCAGCAATGGCTCCTCTTCATCTTGCAAAGATGTGACCAGTGGGGTGCCACAGGGTTCTGTCCTGGGCCCAGTGCTATTCAACATCTTTATCAATGACTTGGATGAGGGAATTAGGGGCATACTTATCAAATTTGCAGATGACACCAAATTAGGAGGAGTAGCTAATACCCTGGAGGACAGGATCAAAATTCAAAATGACCTGGATGAGCTGGAGAGCTGGGCCAAAGCTAACAAAATGAAATTCAATACGGAGAAATGTAAGGTACTGCACTTATGGCGAAAAAATGAAATGCATAGATATAGGATGGGGGGGGACCTGGCTGAATGAGACTACGTGCAAAAGGGATCTAGGAGTCCTAGTAGACCACAAGGTGAACATGAGTCAACAGTGTGATGCGGCAGCTAAAAAGGCCAATGCAATTTTGGGCTGTATCAATAGAAGTATAGTGTCCAGATCAAGGGAAGTAATAGTGCCGCTCTATTCTGCCTTGGTCAGACCTCACCTAGAATACTGTGTCCAGTTCTGGGCACCACAATTCAAAAAGGATATTGACAAATTGGAGCGTGTCCAGAGGAGGGCGACTAAAATGGTGAAAGGTCTGGAAACGATGCCTTATGAGGAGAGACTTAGGGAGCTGGGTATGTTTAGCCTGGAAAAAAGACGGTTAAGAGGCGATATGATAACCCTGTTTAAGTATTTGAAGGGGTGTCACGTTGAGGATGGAGCAAGCTTGTTTTCTGCTGCTCCAGAGACTGGAACACGGAGCAATGGATGCAAGCTGCAGGAAGAGAGATTCCACCTCAACATTAGGAGGAACTTTTTGACAGTGAGAGCTGTTCGGCAGTGGAACGCGCTCCCTCGGAGCGTGGTGGCGTCTCCTTCCTTGGAGGTCTTTAAACAGAGGCTGGATGCCCATCTGTCGCAGGGGGTTGGACTGGATGGCCCTCGTGGTCTCTTCCAACTCTGCAATTCTATGATTCTATGAATTGATCTAGACACTATACTCCAATTGATGCAGCCTAGAATTGCATTGGCTTTTTTAGTTGCCACATCACACTGCTGACTCATGTTCAGCTTGTGGTCCACTAAGACTCCTAGATCCCTTTTGCATGTATAGTCGTCCCTTCACATTCGTGGGGGTTAGGGCCGCCAGACCCCCGCAAATGTGAAAAAAACATAAATAACAATCACCCTCTCCTGGGCTTTCGCCCTCCCTGCAAAGGCAGCGAAGGCTCAGCAGAGGGGCAGTTTAAGAGGTTTTGCCTCACTCCCTTGGCTTCCCTGGGTCTTCGTTCCCTTTGTGAAGAGAAGTAAAGACCGAGGGAAGCCCAGGGAGTGAGGGAAAACCTCTCAAACCGGCTGTCTGAAGGGCTTTCGCCCTCCCTGCAAAGGCAGCGAAGGCTCAGCAGAGGGGCAGTTTAAGAGGTTTGCCTCACTCCCTCGGCTTCCCTGGGTCTTCGTTCCCTTTGTGAAGAGAAGCGAAGACCCAGGAGACGGGCAGTGGGTGAGGGAAAATGGCGAATAATCAAAACCATGAGTGTCAAAGCCGCGAATGTGAAGGGACAATTGTATGCCATCAAGCCAGGTATCACCCATCCTTTATCTGTCAATTTCATTTTTACTGCCCAAGTGTAGTATCCTAGTTGAAATTCATTTTTTCCCAGTTGAAATTCATTTTATTAGTTTTGGCCCAGCTTTCTAATCTAGTAAGGTCATTTGGAATTCTGATTCTGTCCTCTGGGGTATTATCTACCCCGCTCCCCAATTTGGTATCATCTGCAAACATGATAAGTATACCCTCTATTCCCTCATTCCCTTATCAAGTCATTGATAAAGATCTTGAATAGCACTGGGCCCAGGACAGAACCCTTTGTCACCCCCCACTAGTCACTTTTCTCCAGGATGAAAAGAACCATTGGTGACTACCCTTTGGATCCGGCCCATCAACCAATTACAAATCCACCTAACAGTTGCATTGTCTAGCCTGCATGTTATTAACTTTTTTGCAAGGATATCATGGGGGAACCTGTCAAAGGCCTTTCTGAAATAAAGATACACTACATCCACAGCATTCCCTTCATCTACCAAGTTTGTAACTCTATAAAAAAAGAGGTAAGATTAGTTTGGCATGAGTTGTTTTTGAGAAACCCATGTTGACTTTTAGTAATCACGGCATTCCTTTCTAAATGCTTACAGACTGTCTGTTTAATGATGTGCTCTAGAATCTTTCCCATCACATGACAGGAAGTCTTGCACACTGCCCCAATAAGCAGCAGGTCCCCATTGCACAATCAGACATTGTGCATGGTGCCCTGATGCGCACGGTCACCATTCACTAGAAGTGCTGAATTACATGTCAGAGACATAGCTAAGTCATCATAAAAGTTATGTATTGTAGCCTCTGATGCAGGATCTCTGCCACTGGCCTGAATTCAGGCTTCAGAGAGGTGAATCTAAGTGCCACTGAACAAACAAGTTAGTAATAACAAAGTCAGTCATGACTTCCTAAACAGGTTAGTTGTGACTTAGGTCACACTGATTAAATAGGAACTGACAATTGGATCTATGCTACAAATCAGATCTATCCCATAAATAAAAAACAAACAAAAGGTTGAATAGGATATACTGTAGATCCAGATTTCTTTCCTTACTTATTTTCTTTGATGAACAAATAAATTTATTTCCTCTCTAACTTTCTTCGATGAACAACACACTCTGTGTATGATTCAGGTCTTCAAACGCCTGGCCATCTGATATGATAAGTGGAGCGGAATGCCACCATCACACAATATAAAGCATCATGTGGATCATTTGAAAGATATCTGACTCACAATTTGTTCATGTCATCATTAATTGGCCAGAAGTGCCTAGATTACCCCATAAGATGTCAGCCTATAAATTACACTATTAAGAACTCACTATAGTTCTCATAACACAAGAGGACAGTGATACATTCAGAAAAGAGAACAAGCAGGCACTTTCCTTATTCTCTTTGTGGATGAAATGCTTTATTCAGCATTTTATAGAAATAGTAATGTATGTGAAGACGTTCAGTCTAATATTTTGTCCAAGCATGTCTCTCTCCAGAACAAAGACGACAAAGCAAGTGCTAGCTAAAACACAAAATCATAGAATCATAGAATTGTAGAATTGGAAGAGACCACAAGGGCCATCCAGTCCAACCCCCTGTCATGCAGAAAAAACATATTTTTATACTTTATTTTGTGTAAATTCTTTCTATTGTTGACAAATTACTTCAAATGACTTTAAAAACTCTGCCAATCTTCCATTCGCTATAACCCCATGATACAGCTACTTCAAGTTCTATTTTACATAAAACTAAAACCAAGATACAGTAGTCATGTTGGCACAGAATGACAAGCAAGGGTTCTTGGTTTAGCTCGGTTTACTGGGAATGAACACCATACTACTGCATGCAGCTGTTCACTCTCAACTTGTCTTTGAGGTGAGGAGCACTTCTCCTAACATCCAAAGTCAGGATTCCTGTTCATTGCTCCCAAACAAGCTAGGATCATAAACCAACAACAAACCAGGATCATACATTCAAATATCATAGGAAGCAAACTCTTTTCTAGTTAGTGTAGCTAGTCATATAGCCTGCACCAGTACAGTGTTTGCTATTCTAATTTATTAAGCCAGAACTCATGGCATAAAGTTCTGCGTGAATGTGATCAGCAATAGGCCAATCAAGTCTGGCAGACCCAAATCCATCTGTTGTATCTGCTGCTGGATTTGCTCACTATATAATGTGAAAGGCAGAGGAAAAAAATGAAGTACTTCAAACTCAGAATTTCCACAGTTACACAACTTTTTTAGTTACAGAGAAATGAGAAATGGGCAACTTCAATGTCAAAAGCCCAGAATACACAAGACTGATGTTTCACTCTTTTCCTTCCTCAAATGAGAGGAATTCCCTCCATGTACTTGTGCAATTATTTTATTTATTTAGTTAGTTAGTTAGTTAGTTATACCCCACTCTTCAGCCACAAGGCTATCAGAGCGGCTTACAAATTGTTTTAAGCAATAGCTATTTACACATCTAACTGCATTAAACAGTTTCCAATGTGTGTTAGCTAATTGCCCCCACAAGCTGGGAACTCATTTTACCAACCTACGAAAGGATGGAAGGCTGAGTGAACCTTGGAGCCCGCTGGAATCGAACTTGCAACATGGTGACTTTGCAGAACTGGCATTTAACCACTGTGCCACCACTTTGCACTATGAAGAAAAATAAGGTGACCTTTAGAATTAAAAGCATGGTAACTTTCAAATTAACCACTGAAGTTTTATGAACTTGAAAAGTCAGAAAAGGTCAATAGATAAGGAGTTAGGACTGAACCTAAACCTGCAGAGCAAAGTTTAAGCACCCAGGACACAAGGTTCTGTTAGTATACCAGGGTTGCAGATTTTATATTTTAGAAAAGGGCGTGGAAACTTTTTTTCTGCAGAGCTGCATAGCCTGACTGATAATTTGTCAAGGGCTGCATGTTGGTACCTTTGTGCCAAAGCCACAATTCAGTGGGGCCAGAGCCCAAAGCACGTGGGGCCATTCTCTTTTTTCTCTCTGCTACCCCACCTTCTATCTTTCTCCATTTGAAATTAGGGCCAGGGTTGTAGGTTGCCACACTTACATAAGACTTGTGCTAATTACAGTTTGGTGCAATGTATGAATTGATAAAACATATCCATAGTTCAACCTTTGGAAGTAGCTGTACCATATGAGTACTAAAGCTGAAAGGTCAGAAATCAAAAGCAGACAAGCATTTCCAAACCATAGTTTGAGCTTCCAAACATTCAAATGGGAAAACCATGATTTAAAGCACTTTGATTTATATGACAAAGTTATGTCCAGAAGTTATGATTCTAAATATGGTTTTGCAACTAAGCTATAACAGCAAAGCACAGCACAAACCATGGTTCTAGTTGGCAAGCTGACTGCAAACCATACTCTGTTATTTTAGGCATCATACCAAACAATAATTAAGCTTCCTTAACTGCATGGTTTTATGTCAAAACAGAAGCACTATCAGTTTAGGAAGATGCCATTAAAATGGTGAGAAACCACATGCATACCACTCTTCAAAGAAAGGTGGGACAGAAATGTAATAAAATTAAGTACTGTATAAGATACATGTGACAATCAAGCAGCAGTTAAGACTCTTCCCAGCACCAATATGCATAAGAACAGAACTAGAGAGAAAGGTTTAGCAACATTCTGATTACAGTGCTTTCTAAAAACTGATACTAGTGGTTTAACTATTTATATTACATCATTCTCCCCTTAAAACTGGTGACAAGTTGCCAACATTACGCAGCTATCTAAACAAAATGAAAACCCAAGATTTGATGTCTGCTTACATGATTCCACTTCAAACATGACCAAAAGTGAGAAATAAAGTATAATTTTCACTTCCCATAATTCAGGCTTGTCACCAAGTACAGTACATATCAAGAATCATGGTTTAAAGTGAATTCTAGTATGTTAAACAATCCCGCAAAACAATCCAAGGTTTGTTCTTGACTTGTTTTAAACCATGAGTGTCGATTCTTAGGTACCCACAAGTCTAGAACTGGGAAGAATGAAACTGAATCATAATGGATTCTTTCTCCTGGAATACTGGAGAGGAAGGTGGGTTGACTTATGAAGGAGAGGAAAGCAATATGTAACATTTACAATTGTCACCAATTGTAATCTTGCTTTACGTAAGCAGCATGTAACAAATAAGAACATTCTTACATTTTGGTAATTAGGGAATAAAGGCAGCTCACCCCTCTCATCCTGAAGTTAACAAAGATTTACACCATTTAGGTGCTAATCCTCAGGTCAGCTGCCAAGTCTCATACTTATCAAATCACAGACTTGGAAGGAACAGCAAGGGCCATCTAGTTCAACCTCCTGCCATGCAGGAATATACAACTAAAGCATCCCAAGAGATGGCTATCCAACCTTTGCTTAAAGACCTCCACAGAAGTGGAGCCCACCACGCTCCAAGGTAGTCTGTTCCACTATAGAACACCTCTCACCAATCAAGTTCTTCCTAATATTTAGATAGAATCTCTTTGTAATTTAAATCCATTCAAATTTGAGCTCTGGTCTCTGGAGCAACAGAAAACAAGCAAGCTTACAGAAATCAACTTTCTTAAAATCCAAAGTGTGTGTCTACCTCTGTTTGCCCCTACCCCTTGCTCTGTATAACTATTTATTTATTTATTTATTTATTATATTTATTTATTTATTTATATCCCGCTCTTCAGCCACAAGGCTATCAAATAACAAATTCAAGGAGAACGCTGTCACTCCTACCCAAGGTTTCCGGTACTTCTACTCCACTGACTCAATCTCCTTTGGTGGTTAGAATCAAACTCGAAATAACTGCTCTTTTGTTGCTATCCTCCACCTTCTGTACAATTGTAACCAATATTCTTAAGCAATATCGAAATTACAGAACTGCCAACATAGAATCATAAACTCATAGAGCTGGAAGAGACCACAAGGTCCATCTAGTCCAACCCTCTGCCATGCAGAAACACATAACATGCCATATTTGAATATATTGGTGACTTTCAAACATCATGATAAACTACAGGTTATGCTAAACATGGTTTGTTACGCTTTAAGGAACAAATTACAAATTACAGAGTTTGTTTCCATCCTATTCCTTTTGTCAGTTCCTGTTTTAAGGAGGAGACCTAATGAAAGAAGCCACAAGCCATGGCATCTGGGTCTTTTTCTGCACAATAAAATAAATTAAAATAAAATAATGTAATCAACTTAATTCTATCCTTTAAAAACACTACTGCTGTTACTTCTAACTGCAAACAAACACATGAAAACTCTGTTTTGAACACACACATACAAATAGGAAACAGACATAAATCTGGAAGAAAACTGGCTGTGTTTATCAATTTGCATTAATCGCACTGTAATTTTCTACCCTAGTAACAAAATAGTCTCTGCTGAAGGAACTGTCCAACAATGAAGGGCCATTCTTTGTCTTATACACTCTTCAAACAGCTGGAACATGTTCCATCTACATTACTAAAAGCATTGCTAACTCTTTTTATTTTAAGTGAAAGTAAGGAAGAAGTCCCTTCTGACACCTTTGTGAAATTATTTCTATTTGTTTAATAAGCGCATATACTATATTTTGTATTTAACTTTTAACGTTCTGTAAATATAGCAAACTAGTTTATTCATTTTCTCTCTTTAGCAAAAGGGAAATGGGCCAAGTCTGCACCTCTAGAGTCTGATATTTAGCAATGAAAACTGATGATTTCTCACAAGATTTTTTTTTTTTTGCACCAATGCAAAAAAAGTTGCATTGAAGAAATGGTTATTAAAGTCTCTGTCTATAATCCTCAGATGTTAGTAAAGAAAAAACTGCACCACAAAGATGGTGATTCATAGGAAACAGAAACACTTAGATGGGCTCTTTTCCACTTCTCTTGATTTATGTAACTTTGATAAAGTGCCAAAAGTTAAAAATAGTAAAAACTCAACAACAGTCAAAATTCAACAAGTTCACCACTAGGCTCAATGTTTTACAACTCTCCTCTTGTACTGCACAGTTCAATATGCTTTCCCATATTTTTTCACTCATGCACATTACTCCAGGTCCCTTTTTAGGGCCTCATTACAACCCTCCGCTCTCCTTTCCATCCAACTGTCCTCCATTTTGCATTCTCTCTACTCATGCACCCCATATTCAAGACTCTCTTCAGATTCACTTTCTTTCTCACCATTCTCACATGGCAGGACCTCTGCAATTCAGTACCCTCTCACACCTCCATGATTCTTACCCCTCTGCAGCTGAATTATGTAGGCTTAGTTTTGGAACCCAGTTAATATGACAGAAGCATTGAACATGTGCTGAGTGCCTTTCCTCTCTCTGTGCTGAGCAATGATAGATTGGAATTGTGTGTTTCTAGGTGACATGGCTTGATACCAAAACAGAACTGAGAGCCAGCACTTCTCATCTAAGAAATTGTAGACTCCCTGGTATCTATTAACCTCTCCCAATATTTGCTCCTCCAAGCATCTCTTACTCTTGCATTTTGCCCTCATAAACATACCTTCCCCCTCTGTCCATACATCATAATACTATAATCTATACACCACATGTCCCATCTTCCTCGACTTCTCACAGGTCCTCCCTTTCTCCTCAGCACCCACCCTATTGCTTGCCCCTTTTTCTCCCATGCCCCATACTCCTGATCCCCCTTGCCTCTTTCCAAACCTCCTTTCTCCTTCAGTCCAAACTCCTAGAACTTTGTGTCTCTTCTGTTCTGACCCATCCAACGCCCCTTTTTCTCATGCTTTTCCCACTCATATCGCATAACCTCTCCTGCCCCCTTCTCTACTTTTCCCTTACAAACCCAACTCAACACCAACATATCTCTCCCTTTTCTCTTATGCCACCACTTCATGCCCCATGTCCTTTTCCCCCACCACCTGGATCTTCTCTTTCCTTTGCATCTCATAATCTCTTGTCCCATATCCCACATATGGCTCCCACAAGGGGGAACTGACAGGGCTCTAGCCTGGGGGTCCAGGCACCTAGGATTAGGAGGGAGCCTGGTGTGATATTATTTTTTTTATTATGCAAATCATATATATATATATATATATATATATGGTGCCATCATTTAAACTGAGTTATTTTTATTTTTATCTTAAATCCAGTAAAGCGGTGGTTCTTAACCTGTGGTCCAGGGACCCTGAGGGGACTACAATGTCATCACAGGAAGTCTGTGAAGGCTTAAAGGCTGTTTGGCCTACCTCTTCCCTGCAGTGGAGCAGCCACATGACAGGAGCCAAGGAAAAGGCTGGCTGGCTTGGTCTGCACATTGCCATTCAATCTGCTTCAGCCACAAACTTGCAGGAAGAAGCAGGAGAAAACTCTTCCCTCTCCCTCCAGTGCTTCTCAGGGAAGGTTTAATGGATGGTGTAATTGTATTATTATTATCAGGTATTACAGTATTAGAAACATTTTAGTTTGTCATTTGATGGCTTTCACCCTTATTCAATAATGCCCTGATATTCTGTAAGAGTATTTTGCTGTAACAGTCAGTTTGGATTAGTTGCTATCTCTTGTTCATCTTCTTGACTTTATAATTGCAATTGGGTTTTTTAATATATATATTTTTTAAAAAAACACGTATCAATTAAAGCCACAGATCAATTTAAAAGAACAAATAAAAACAAGATGCTCTGGCTGCCTCCTGTGGGATTCTGGGGTTTGTAGTTTAGTGAGGCCTAAGAGCTCTCTGGCTGTGAAGTCCAAGTGTCCCTCCCTAAACTGCAAATCCCAGGATTCCACAGGAGGCAGACACAGCAGTTAAAGTGGAATAATAGCGCTATAACAGTATAGTGTGATAAGACTGCAAGGCATTATAAGGACTGCAACTCCCATAATCCCCTGCCAACATAGCCAGTGGTGGGGGATGATGGGAGCTGCAGTCACAAATACAGAGAAAGAGTCCCCCAAGTGGCCTGCCTCAGCCCCCCAGGCCTCCCTCTCTGGCTCCTCAGCTCCCCCTCTCTGCCCCCCACTCTAGCTCCTCAGCCCCCCCAACAGGTTCCTCTCTGGCCCTTCAGGCCCCCCTTTCTAGCCCCTCAGCCCCCCTCTGGACATTCAGCTCCCCCAACAGGATCCTCAGGCCCCCCTCTCTGGCCCCTCAGGACACCCTTTTTAGCCCCTCAGGACCCCCTTTCTGACCCCTCAAGACCCCTTCTGGCCCTTCAGGACCCCCTTTCTGACCCCTCTGGCCCCCCTTTCTGACCTCTCAGCCCCCCTCTGGCTCCCCTTTCTGGCCCCTCAGGACCCCCTTTCTGACCCTTCTGTACCCCTCTTGATCCTCAGCCCCCCTTCTGGCCCCACTTTTCTGGCCCCTCCCCTTGCTCTATTCGGCCCCCAGAATCCCCCAGCGCTGTGGCCCCGCCCCCTTCTCGTTGCGTCACTCACCCGCGCACCAGGGGGCGTCGTCTCCTCCTCCTCCTCCTCTCTCCCCTCAGGTGAGCGAGCCTCCCTCCCTCCCTCCCTCCCTCCGCGCCCCTTCAGAGGCCTGCCAAGGGCCGGCGACTCCTCCCGCCTCGCAAGCGCAGCCAAGAGCAGCGGAGGCCAAGGGAGCGGACCCCGGCGCGCGCCTCCTCCATTCTACTCCCTCGCCTGGCTCCGCCCCTCGCTCGCTCGCCCTGCGAAGGGGGGGCAAGCTTCAGAGGAGCGGGGGCGCTCGCTGCGCATGCGCGGCCGGAGCCGAGTCCCAAACTGAGAAAAGCGTTGCAAGTTCACCCCGCTCTCGCGCGTCTACGGACGCCTACGGCGCATGCGCGGGACCGCCGCGGCGCGTCTTTTGGAGCGAATAAGAGGAAGCCTATAGACTTTGACAAAGCTTAGACTAACGCGCAGGAAGTGGTTTCCGGGTTCTGTAGTTTTCTTTCCAACAGATCAGGAGGCTCCTGTAGAAACCACTTTCAATCGCTTCACTGTTTTCGTATATTATAATATTAATAATAATAATTAAATTATTATATATAATTATTTCGTATAATTAATAATATTAATTTTAATTTAATTAATAAATAATTATTATTTTATTAATAATAAATGTGATTAATTAATTAATTATTCTTATTAATAAATAATAATATTGTTTGCCAGGTTTTTTTGTTTCAAATTGTAAAGAAGTTTTAAATGCTCAAATGTTTGAGCTTTGTTTTTAAGGAAAGGTGGGGTATAAGTATAACTGAGGGTGCATCCACACTACACAAATAATCCAGTTTGAAACTGGATTATTTGCCATGGCTCCTTCCTATGCAATCCTGGGATTTGTAGTTTGGTGAGGCACCAGCACTCTTTGTCAGAGAAGGCTAAAGACCTTGTAAAACTACAGGTTCCAGGATTCCATAGGAAGGAGCCATTGCAAATAATTCAGTTTCAAACTGGATTATTTGAAATACTAAATCTGAGCAGGATTTTTAAGCATAGTTCTTCTAACTGTGCAGCAGCGCACACACCTTAAGTGCATGCCATCCATGCACACAATGGCTGTGAGGAAAGGGTGGTATTTCTATTTCTGACACCAACCATTTATTTTTATTTATTTTAAAATACAAAAGTGTGATGTTCCAGTTTGCATGGAAGACAACGCAGCGCAAGACTGCAATATGACAAAGCAGCTCATTGTTACAAAATCTTTTTACACACCTCTTTCCTCCTCTTCTTGTTTAGTTGGAATATTTTTTTTAAGCAGCATTGGCATTGAAGGAGGGTGGTGAAGGAGGGCTGGAGCAAGTGCAGACTTCTGGTTCTGGGTTGCATCAACACATCTGCAGTAAACAATGCAATAAAAGCTTGGGCTGGGAAATGATAGGATCCTACTCAATCTGATCCTAGTGGACCTATGTGTACCTGCCTACAACAGGCAAGGTGAATAGCAGCTGCCTCCAGAACCCCTTACTGAACAACAGCAAAACAAAAAAGGAAAGAGCAAGTAAGGTTCTTTTTGTGAGATATTTAGCCTTCCCCGTCAGAGAGCTCTGTCTTGTGCCATAACAAACGACAAATTCCAGGTTTCCGTAGCACAGCCATGGAAGTTAAAGCGACGTCAAACTGGATTATTTCTGCAATGCAGATGCAGGCTAAATCTGCTGCACCAGCTAGCCCAGAATGTTATAAAAAACAGATTTTTAAGTTTGTCCATCAAAATGGAACTCATTGGCAACTAAACAAAGACAATGCAATTTTAGACTGCATCAATAGGTGTACACTACAGTAGGACCCCTGTATCCACTGATTCATTATCCACTGATTCATTATCCACTGATTCAATTAACCACAGGACTCAAAACAGCACACCTACCATAGAACCTTGCTAGATAATGTGTCCTCTCTAGCCATTAGGTCCTTCAAGGCAACTCTATGGTATTTTAAACCAGAAGTGCCATTATTTTCAATGGTGTTCACTATTATCCATGGTTTTCGGTATCCATGGGGGGCCCCCCACAACCAATCCCCAGCTGATATGGGGGTCATACTGTATAATGTCTAGACAAGGGAAGTAATAATGCCACTCTATTCTGCTTTGGTCAGACCTCACCTGGAATACTGTGTCCAGTTCTGGGCACCACAATTCAGGAAGGATATTGAGAAGCTGGAATGTGTCCAGAGGAGGGAGACCAAAATGGTGGGAGGTCTGGAAGCCATGATGCCCTAAGAGGAGTGGCTTAGGAGCTGGGTATGTTTAGTCTGGAGAAGAGAAGGTTAAGAGGAGACATGATAGCCATATTTAAATATTTGAAGGGATGTCATACTGAGGATGGGGCAAGCTTGTTTTCTGCTGCTCCAGAGACTAGGACACGGAGCAATGGGCTCAAACCACAGGAAAGGAGATTCCATCTGAACATTAGGAAGAACTTCCTGACAATAAGAGCTGTTTGCAAGTATAATGCGCTGCCTTGTAGTGTGGTGAAGTCTCCTTCTTTGGAGGTTTTTAAACAGAGGCTGGATGGCCATCTGTTGGGAATTATTTGATTGTGTATTCCTGCATGGCAGGGGGTTGGACTAGATGGCCCTTGCGGTCTCTTCCAACTCTATGATTCTGAAAGTGGAAGCTGATGAAGAAAAAAAATATATCCCTGAATGCATTTTGAAAGAAGCTTTCAAGTGGTCTGTGTTCAAAAGTTCAAAATGTATTTGTTTGCAAGGCTTACCTGTCTAGGTTAGTAGTTTTCAAAGCAGTCACCAAGTTGGTCTCTTGCAGCATAAAAAGGAGGAAGGAAGCAGGGGAGGGGTAGGAATGTAGCAACATTTTAAAGAATAAACGGTTTTTATTTTAGCAGAAGCCTTTGTAGATATAAATCCACTTCTTCAGAGGCAGTTGTTCTTGTGAACTGCCATTAGGTCAACTTAATCTTATGGTGACCCTATGAACGAGAGGCCTGCAAACCATCTATCAACAGCCTTGGTCAGATCTTGCAGATTCAGGGTCATGGCTTCTTTGATTGAGTCTATTCACCTGTAACACAGTCTTCCTCTTTTCCTACTGCATTCAACTTAATAATAATAATAATAATAATAATAATACTGAGTTATTTATTACCCACCTCTCCCCTCAGGATCGGGGCGGGGTACATACATTATTGTCATTTCTAGTGAGTCGTGCCTTCTTATGGTATGTTGAAAGAGCGACAGTTTTCTTGAAAATATTTGTTCAGAGGGGGTTTGCCATTGCCTTTCTCCAAGGCCGAGAGACTGTGACTTGCCAAAGTTACTCAGTGGGTTTCTGTGGCTGAGCAGAGATTCAAACCCTGCTCTCCAGAATCATAAGTCATCTGTATATCTTAAATTGTTTTTTTAATTTTTTTTATTAAAGAGTTTTTTTCAATATACACTAAGAATTACAAAGGTTAAGAAAAGAAAAAAGATTAAAAAAACAACTACAATAACATACAAATTTAAAAGTACAGAACAAAGAAAAGAAAAAGAATAGACGATTCTAAGCTGCATTAATAGGAGTATAGTGTCTAGATCGAGGGAAGTAATGGTGCCACTCTGTTCTGCTTTGGTCAGATCTCACCTGGAATACTACGCCTGGTTCTGGGTGCCACAATTCATGAAGGATATTGAAAAGCTGGAATGTGTCCAGAGGAGGGTGACCAGGATGGTGGGAGGTCTGGAGGCCATGCCCTATGAGGAGCATCTTAGGGAGCTGGGCATATTTAGTTTGGAGAAGAGAAGGTTGAGAGGGGACATGATAGCCATGTTTAAATATTTGAAGGGATGCCATACTGAGGATGGAGCAAGCTTGTTTTCTGCTGCTCCAGAGACTAGGACATGGAACAATGGGTTCAAATTACAGGAAAAGAGATTCCATCTGAACATTAGGAAGACCTTCCTGACAATAAGAGCTGTTTGGAAGTGGAATACACTGCTTGGGAGTGTGGTGGAGTCTCCTCCTTTGGAGGTTTTAAACAGAGGCTGGATGGCCATCTGTTGGGAATGATTTGATTGTGTATTCCTGCATGGCAGGGGGTTGGACTGGATGGCCCTTGGGGTCTCTTCCAACTCTATGACTCTGATTCTATGAAGGATATTGTCAGGAAGGAATGCAAAAGGATACTATCAGCAGCCAAAAAGAAAGAGAAGTCTCAATGGATGACAGGTGAAACTCTTCAAGCAGAAGGACAGAGCAGAAGGAAAAGTAAAAGGTAACAGAAATAGAGTCAGAACCTTGAATGCAACTGTTCGATGACTTGTGTACAGGGATAGGGAGAACTACTACAATAATCCATGCAGTGAAACTGAAGATGACAACAGAAAAGAAAGAAGAGTAATAACATGAAGATGTTGTGTGATAGCAGGGCCCATTCACATTGCAATCCTGCAATATTTGCTATGTATGATAATGTCCCAATTGAAGAGTAGCTACACCATACCCTCCAACTATTCCATTAAGGTAGGGGCAGCCCTGATTATCTTCTCTCGTCCATTTTCCCAGCTGCTTTTAAAATAGTTTCTCTCTCATCTTCTCACTTCTCTCTTTTTCTTCAGCATACTTCCATTCCTATTTCCACTACTGCAAAGTGAGTTCAAAGTGCAAAAGTAGTTTGCACTCAGTCAGCTCGCCAAAGGGGAGAGGGAAGGAGTGGTCAGAAACTTGCCCTTCCCAGCAAACTGCTGCAACCTCTCTGAAATTGTCTCTTCTTTCTCATTAATGATTTTTGCCATCTTAGCTACACTCTGATGTGGCTTGGCCGCACATGCCCTGGTTTTCCTCTCTGAAACGTTAGAGGGTATGGCACATTTCAATCATAGAAGCAGAGAGTTGGAAGAGACCACAAGGGCCATCCAGTCCAACCCCCTGCCATGCAGGAACACACAATCAAAGCATTCCCGACAGATCCAGCCTCTGTTTAAAAACCTCCAAAGAAGGAGACTCCACCACACGCCAAGGCAGTGCATTCCACTTCCAAACAGCTTTTGCTGTCAGGAAGTTCTTCCTAATTTTGAGGTGGAATCTCTTTTCCTAGAGTTTGAACCCATTGCTCTGTGTCCTAATCTCTGGAGCAGCAGAAAACAAGCTTGTTCCATGCTTAGTATGGCCTCCCTTCAAATATTTAAACATGGCTATCATGTCACCTCTTAACCTTCTCTTCTCCAGACTAAACATGCCCAGCTCCCTAAGCTGCTCCTCATAGGACATTTGTATGGGAGAATATTCATAGAATCAAAGAGTTGGAAGAGACAACATCAGTGGATTGTGCCCATTCTTAATGAGTGGGGATGGAGAGGCCCATTTGGGTTTCCTGTTTAAAGATTTAAACATTACTTGTGCTAGCTTTTCTTGAAGTTTCATTCATATGGCTTGTCTATGTAAGCCCGCCAAAAACAGAGTGCCCTGCAGTAATGGCGTTTTGCAGCAGCTGCAACTTGTCTTAATGATGTTTTGCCCCGATAAGCTTCGCATGCAAGATAGCGGCCGTGAGTGATTTACTCATGTTGGTAATTACCTCAATTTGCTGCCACTAAACTTTTTTTTAAAGAAAAACCATGTCTGGGGTGTGATAGAGCAATTTTTTTATTTAACAGGAAAGCAACAAAAAACCCACTCCATTTTCTCGCCTTAGCACTAGGTTACTAAGGCGAAAATCCAACATGACGGCAGCATATGCTTGCCTTGTTAGTAAGCCCCTCCCCTCATGCTCACCTGGCCAATCAGCTTTGTGCTTCTTCTCCAATGGGAAAACAGTCCATATTAAATTGCTTGTCCAAACATGCAGGAATGTGCATTCCCCCACTGTTTTTTTGAAACTCCAGGAAAAGCTGTGAAGGCTTTCCCTTTGGAGTTTTTGACGTTTGGGGCCCCCCTCCTTCCCAATATGGCAAAACGATGCAAGATCCAATACTCTGCGAGGAGTATTTTAGCCATTTAGAAAATGTTCAAGTTTACAAATAAGCCATGCACCAACCAGTAGAAAGAGAAATCATTACATCTGTGTTTTTTTCTCTTTCCAGGAAGGAATGGAGTCAAAGCAATGTCTCCCGGGTGAAAACATCATTGCATTTAGCCAATTTCTGTCTGCCATTTATTGATTTCTTGGGCTAGTGCACAGATGCATTTATAATATCTACGCAGAAACCACCAGATGTGTCACTTGCGTTGGAGAACTCCTAAGGTTGATTATCACTTATCCTGAATGACAGCAATTAGACACAACAGCTAAGCAGGCAGCAATGGCCTATTTTTAGACAGCTCAGGGGGTCTCAACTAAAGGAAATAACCTTCGCAATGAACTCTTCAAGGCTTACTTTCCAGGACAGGATTGGCTTACTGTCACCCTTGACCGGGGCTGTGCTGTACTTCAGAGAGGGCCTCTTATGGGTATCGTTCAAATTTGAGCATTTTCATAAGCAGAATCAATACTCACAGCCCGGGGAAAAACCCACAGAAAACCTAATACTACATTACAGTTGTCCCTTCACATTCGCTGGGGTTTGGTTCCAGGACCCCCCCGTGAATACCCAAATCTGTGAATACTCAAGTCCCATGATATGCAATGGCATAACAAAATGGTGTCCCTTATATCAGATGGCAAAATCAAGGTTTGCTTTTTGGATTATTATTTTTTAAAGAATATTTTCAAGCCGTGAATACTTAAATCTGTGGATACCAAATCCGTGGATATGGAGGGACAACTCAGTTGTCCCTTCGTATTCACTGGGGTTTGTTTCCAGGACAACCCCGCCCCCCATGGATACCAAAATCCATGAATACTCAAGTCCCATGATATGCAAAGGCATAGTAAAATGGTGTCCCTTAAACAAGATGGCAAAATCAATGTTTGCTTTTTGGATTATCATTTTTTTAAGAATATTTTCAAGCCGTGAATACTTAAAACCGTGAATGCCAAATCCGTGAATGTGGAGGGACAACTGTACTTTGAAAGATTCTGAGAGTTATAGCTGTAGTAGTGTCTGACAGTTCCCCTTTGCTTTCTGGAGTATGCTTTCTGGGGTACAGAACCCCCAGCAAGCATTGCCACTGGGAACTGTAGTCCAAAAAAAGGGAACTTTCCCAAACTTTGTTCAAGATAGGTTTCAGAATCCTGATACAGCATGAAAGATTCTTTCATGTAGTACTTGCGAGCTTTTTCCAGACAGACCCGTCTCAGCTGACTGTGCTTGTAAGCTAGAAATGCTAAGATTAAAGGGCCTGATCCAAAGATTACATAGATTTGCCCTACATATACCTCTAGCAGCCCTTGCTTGAAACTGAGGCAGCACTTCTGTGCCAGAGATGTTTGATAAGAAATCTGGCAAGGAACTTTTCAGCCATGTTAAGCAGGGATTTCATTCTGAAGGGCACACACTTAAGAGCCATTTAAGCTGAGATTTGGCGGCTGGGCAAAGGTAGCATAAAGCTGTAGCAGGACGGGGAAGGTCACAGTGGCTGATAGAAGAGACTGCTCAGAAAGCCCTTCTCATACCTTTTCACTGGGACCCTCCGTCATGATACTAAAAGGCACCTGACTACCTTGACTGGCAAATAGGTTCAAGATGTGACCGCTATGATCATCACAGTGTTGTGATCAGGTCACTAGTCTAGGAGATTGGGGGAAATACTGTGGATGTCATTTATCCAGATTTCAGCAAAGTATTTGATAAGGTCCCCATAATAACTTCATTCGTAAACTGGTTAAATGTGGAAGATGGGAACACTGTCACATGGATCCATAGTTGGTTGGAAAACTGTGCTCAGAGAGTTGTCATCAATGGCTAAGGTTCAAACTAGAAGGAGGTTTCAAGTGGTGTTAGGGCCATTGTTTTTTTTAACAATGGCTAGATGATGGAATGGATCCTTGTCAAGTTTGCAGATGACTCAAAACTGGGAGGGGTGGCTAACACATTGGAAGATAGGAACAGAATTCAAAAGGAGTTTGATAAACTAGGAAATACAGAAATTAATAAAATGAAGTTCAATAGAGACAAATGCAAAATGTTACGTTTAGGTGACAAAAACAAATGTACAGGTATAGGATGGGGGAGACATGAATCAATGGAACTATATGTGAAAAGGACCTGATCAAGTTGAACATGAGCCAGCAGTGTGATGCTGCAGCAAAGAAGGTGAATGTTATTTTAGCCTGCATTAATAAACGCATAGTTTCCAAGCTGAGGGAAGTAATAGTGCCAATGTATTCTGTGCTGGTCAGGCCTTATCTGGAGTACTGCATTCAGTTCATTTAAAGAAAGCTATAGATAAATTAGAGCGGGTTCAGAGAAGGGAAACAAGGATGGTAAGAGATCTGGAGAAGAAAACATATGAGGAAAGGTTGAAGGTGCAGGCTTGTTCTCTGCTGACCCAGAGGGTAGAACCAGATCAAATGGTTTTAAGTTGCAAATTTGCAAATTTGATAAGTATGCTCCTAATTCCCTCATCCAAGTCAATTGATAAAGATCTTGAATAGCACTGGGCCCAGGACTGAACCTTGTGGCACTCCACTGGTCACATCTTTCCAAGACGAAAAGCAGCCACTGCTGAGCACCCTTTGGGTTCGGACGGTCAACCAATTACAAATGCATTGAACAGTTAACTTGTGTATCCCACATTTTACAAACTTGTTTGGAAGAATGTCATGGGGAACCTTGTCAAAGGCCTTACTGAAATCAAGGTATGCGATATCCACAGCGTTCCCTTCATCTACCAAGCTGGTAATTTTATCAAAAAAGAGATCAGATTAGTCTGGCATGACTTGTTTCTCTGAAACCCATGTTGACTTTTTGTGATTTCCATTTCCTATACATGTTCCATTTAAAACTTAGCTCTGTTGAAATTTCTTTAGTCATCCATCCTGGTTTCTTGAGATACCTCCCATTTTTCTTCCTCAATGGTACTGTTTGAAATTGTGCCTTCAGTATCTCCCTTTTGAGAAAGTCCCATCCGTCTTGAGGTCTCTTCTCTGTTAGTATTCTTGACCATGGGATCACCCCCAGTATTTCCCTGAGTTTATTGAAATCAGCTCTCCTAAAGTCAAGAATGCGTGTCTGACTATGCCTGGCTTCTCCTTCCCATTGTATAACAAACTCCAGGAGAACATGATCACTCTCACCTAAGGATCCCACCACATGCACCCCATTAACCAGGTCATCTCTGTTGGTTAGGATCAGATCTAAAATAGCTGACCCCCTTGTTGCCTCTTCCACCTTTTGGACCATGAAATTGTCTTCCAGGTAAGTAAGGAATTTGCTAGACATTGCTACTTCTGATGTTTCGCCTGCATATCTCCACCCAGAAACTAGCCATTCAAATACACAAATTAACATACCCTCCCCAACAGGGGTTCACAGTATATAAAACCCCCCACACTGCTACCCAACCATTCTCTGAAGATGCCAGCCACAGATGCAGGTGAAACGTCAGAAAGAAACTATTCCAGAACACAGCCTCACAGCCTGGAAAAAAACCAAGGAAAACCCCAGCAGTTAGCTTTACCATCTCATTACTACTGAACAGATGGCAGCCTATATATTACCGTGTCTTAGGGACTCCTTGTTTTTGGCCAACTTCAGGATGAAATTATTGTTAGTTTAAATGCTACATATTGATGTATCCTTGCACAGCTAATAACTATCTTTATAACTTTACCCAGCAAATAACTATTATTATAAACAACTAGCTGTACCCGGCATAACATACGGCATTAAAAAACTCCCCCCCAAATGCCCAGTAGACTTCATGACAACCCTGTAAGGTAGGCTAGTGGGTTTTTAAATTCCTCCTCCCTCTTAGCATTCCACACTTTTCCCAGAATTGCTGAGGGTGACTCACTCTGTTGCCCTGCTGTTGTTGCAGCCTTGGCTGCCACCAGTTAGCTGTCTGAGTCCCATCGCAGCCCATGACTGGTGAGTGGCTGAAGGAGTGAGAGGGAGGGGCCTTTGTGAAGTTGGGGGTGTAGATGCAGATTGAGTGGCAGGAGTGGATTGTGTGGAGGGAATTTGCATGTGGTTGGTGATTGGTTGGGTGTATTTCCTGAGCAGCCAATCACCATACTGGGAAAGGCAACATACCCAGGAGTTTTATATACTGTATATAGATTTCAAGGGTAACAAGTATGTGATATACTTGCCAAAAGCACAGATTCCCATTGATTAAGTCACATCAATTTCAGTTAGTTTTCTCTAAAGACAGTATGCAGCCTCATACAGTAGGCCCTCATTATCCAGTGCCATTTGGTTCCAGGACCCTCCATGGATACCAAAATCCATGGATGCTCAAGTCCCATTATATACAATAGTGTAGTAAAATGGCATCCCTTATATAAAATGGCAAAATCAAGGTTTGCTTTTCAGAATTATTAGATGTTCCAACTGATTTTAATTTAATTAAATTAAACTGATTTTAATTTACTTTAATTTAATGCTTTTCAGAATTATTTAGATGTTCCAACTGATTGGATGAATCTGTGGATACGGAGGGCCAACTGTAATAAAACTTCTTTGGAGAATTTAGAAGTAAACTAAACTGTATTCCTATACTAAATATCACAATATACCCAGTATCAAATACAGTCAAATGCTAAACACCAGCACATAATAGAATTCAATGATGTTTAGATTTAGTGCGAACTGTTACAGAGTATCTGATATCAATCATAGTGACAGGTACAGGTAACAACTATTTGTTAGTGCATTAAAAAGCTATTAATATTTAGTGACTAAGCTAGAAACTCTGGAATAAAATTCCATCTCAACCCCAAGGACATTCATTCCTGGAAATGGGGGCAGGCATATTTAAAAAATAAAATAAAATGTACAAAGAATGGCTTCACACATCTCTACTGTTGGCTGAATTCTGGCAATAACAATCTTCTAGGAGATCTAACTGTGTTTTTCCTGTATTTATGCTAAGCAAGCGCTATTTTCATCTCCCAGCCATCAGAAATCCTGAATTAAGAGGCAACAAATGTCTTGACCATCAATAGTCTTTACTGTTTCTCTCCTTCCTCTTCACACATTGCTATTTGTTTCTTTTGCATCTATTTTTATACCTATCGGCCCCAGATGGTTGAGATCACTGATGTTTTTGAAATGTTGGAGGACCACGACTGCCATTAAAAAGCACTACAAAAAAAATTAAAAATACTTTGAAAGCTCTTACCTTTACTGCCTCCAGCTTTCTTAAAAACGGAAAGCGGTTGCTCTCTGTCTGCTTCAAAATCCATCTTCTTACATAGTCTCAACAGCAAAGGATTAGGTGCTTAAACTAAGTCCTGCCTCTGCATTTAGAGAGAATGCTCCTGAATAAAATTGTCAGCTGGGGTAACAGGTCTTCATGCTTTTCTGTACCAGATCTGAGAATTTCAGTGTGGTTTCCCCCCCCAGGCATGTCAGCCAGCCATTTGGTAAAGCAGTCCGAATTTCAGAAGAAGTCAGTGTTTAGACCAGGTTGGTGGATGTGGGGGAGTATAGTCCATCATACCTGAAGATGGTATCCCTTATTCAAGCTAATTTTTTTAATCCGCCCAGCTCCCTTATTGACCTTCTATTTCTCTGGTATATTAGGAAGATCTCACATTCAGATGTCAAGGGCGAGCAAGTTATTGCACAGAGGGAGCCCATGAAGTCTGGATGCATATATGTATCTGTGTGTGCATGTGTGCATGAGGAATGTCAGTGAGGGGGGAGTGTGTGTGTGTGTGTGTGTGTGTGGGAGAGAGAAGGATGTGTCTGTTGTTGCATCTGTGTGCATGTGAGAAATGGAAGTGAATGTTTGCATGTCCTTGTAAGAGGGGAGAATGGGGTATGTGTGTGCATTTGCATCTCTGTATATAAAAGAATGTTTTTTATTTGTGTGGGGGTAAGGGTGTGTCTGTGTGTGTCTGTTTTGATCAGATACAGTAGGACTCCCGTATCTGCTGGGGATTGTTTCCGGGCCCCACTGTGGATAACAAAATAATGGGACTTCTGGTTTAAAAAAAACATACAGTTGCCTTGGAGGACCTAGAAAATGGCTAGAGAGGACACATTTTCTAGGAAGACTCTATGGCAGCTGTCCTGAAACTGAAACTGTGGATAGCTGAATCAGTGGATAATGAATCAGTGGATACGGGCGTCTTACTGTATCTGTTCTTTCCATTTTCTTTAAAGATAGTAGTGGTGCTTGGAATCTTTTTAGAATAGTTTGTTATTGTTCTTGTTGTTGCTGTTTAAGTTCCGTGGATAGTGCAGACAGACACAAACATACAAAGCCAATCAAAATGTGAAACAATATGGCCTGGCCATTAAAGATGTCATCCTATACCAAGGAACATTTACTGGAGTGACGCCATGCTGCTAAAAATGCGCAAAATTTGTCACTACTAAATTTCTCTTAAATTCATGGCCCAAAGTTGGTCACCTTACAAGGAATCATAGAACTGTAGAGTTGGAAGAGACCACAGTGCCCATCCAGTCCAACCCCCTGCCACGCCGGAAATCACAATCAAAGCATGCCTGACAGATGGCCATTCAGCCTCTGTTTAAAGACCTCCAAGGAATGAGACTCCACCACACTCCGAGGCAGTGTATTCCACTGTTGAATAGTTCTTACCATCAGGAAGCTCTTCCTAATGTTGAGGTGGAATCTCTGTTCCTGGAGCTTGCATCCATTGTTCCGTGTTCCAGTCTCTGGAGCAGCAGAAAACAAGCTTGCTCCATCCTCAGCGTGACATCCCTTCAAATACTTAAACAGGGCTATCATATCGCCCCTTAACCTTTCTTTCCCCCAGGATAAACATACCAGCTCCCTAAGTCTCTCCTCATAAGGCATCGTTTCCAGACCTTTCACCATTTTAGTTGCCCTTCTCTGGACACGCTCCAATTTGTCCATATCCTTTTTGAATTGTGGTGCCCAGAACTGGACACAGTATTCTAGGTGAGGCCTGACCAAGGCAGAATAGAGTGGCACTATGACTTCCCTTGATCTAGACACTATACTTCTATTGATGCAGCCCAAAATCACATTGGCCTTTTTAGCTGCCGCATCACACTGTTGACTCATGTCAATATTGTACCTTATATTGTACCTTATATATTAATTACTTCCTGTTTACAGATGCATTTGGCTTATTTTATTCACTTTGGGGGGAAATAATAGCTTGGTGGTTGAACTTGTTTTTGTAAGGATATAAAAGAGTTTGGCAGTAAACAAAAAGGGTCTGTTTTGCTTTGGGTTTGCCCCTTACAGACCTTCTCTGCAGACTACTAATACATTTTCTTTTACTTTTGATGCCTGGTTGTTGAATTTTATTAGGATCTAGATCAGCAGTGGCCTTCCAATGACAAAGTCTTTCTAACTTATGATGGCCCTAAGGTGAACCCATCATAGGCTTTTCTGAAGATGATTTGTTCAGCAGAGGTTACCATAGCCTTCCTCTGAGGCTGAGAGAGTGAGACTCGCTCAAGAGTTTCCACAGCTGAGCGAAGATCCAAACCCTGGTTTTCCAGCAACCTAGTTGGACACTCAAACCACCATAACAGTCTGGCTTAATTACTACAAACTAGTTAACTAAGGATTTATTACAGCCCACAGAAAACCTACAAAAGCAGATAGCTTTGCATGCCTGCAATTTTGCCAAAAAACAAAGACTAATCGAAGCTGCTTCAAATTGCCCCTCGTATAGACAGGCCCATTAACACTTGTCTCCTTAGAGACAACTCCTTCTCCTCCTTGAAAATGGCAATTGCCATAGAATTACAGAGTAGGAAAGGATCTCAAAATGCAAGAGATTCACTCCTATCCTGGGGAGGGAGATGCAGCCAAGTTGATCTTTATAGGGTCTGGATTTGTTTGGGTGCATCTGCATAACACAGTTATATTGGTTCCACGCCACTTTAGTTGCCATGGCTCCATTCTAAGAAATCCTGGGATTTCAAGTTTGGTGTCCATCACCTTATAAGACAATATTTTCCACTATGGAATAGCTCTAACCATCAGGATTATTTTCTTAAATGTTGAGTCAAAATCCCTTAATAATCATTGGGCTGTGAGAACAAGGGCGGGGGGAAACTGAGGAAGAAAAAGAAATAAAACAATTATTTCAGGTGCACAAGTCTTCACTCCATCCCCACGAATCTGTGTAGTCTTGCACAAATTGGAGAAATAGTGTTGACAGGGTACCCTCTAGTGGATGAAACTTTTCCATTTGTATCTTCACCTTCCCATTTGCTCTGTGTGTGTGTGTGTTTTTTTAACCTATACAGAAACAAATAATAGTTGAGCTTCCAGGTGTGTCTTTTATCCTGCAATTGCCCTGCCACAAACATGAACTTTTACAGGATTTCTAAACACTAGTTATACCCAGCGTAACATACACTGTTATCTACATATATAAAACGCTTCAGTATGTTTCTGTTCCCACTTTGCTAATTGGCCACCTAGGAAACACGTCAAGAGTATGATCATTTGATGCATTAATATACAACCTTTCAAATCAACTATAATGGTTAGTTTCATGCCGAGAGCCCCTCCACCAAGCAACCGCACATACACACAGACATATAGACACACACACCATGCTAGACACACACACACCGTGCATGCCAGGACGCAAGAGCCCCTCTGCCACCATGGAACCACGCATACACACACCACACCACGCTACACACACACACCACACATGGCAGGATGCAAGAGCTCCTCTGCCACCATGCAACCACACATAATACACATATACACCATGCTACACTCCACTGATGCCATGCAACCGCACCTACACACACACCACGCTACACACACACACCATGCATGCCAGAATGCGAGAGCCCCTCCGCTGCCACCATGTAACTGTGCATATACACACATGCTACACACACACACCACACCACACATACACACCACACACACACCAGGATGCAAGAGTCCCTCTGCTGTTGCTATGCAATTGCACAAACACCCCACGCTACACACACACACACCAGGATGTGAGAGCTCCTCTGCCACTGCCATACAATCGCAGAAACACACACCACACTACACACACACCATGCTACACCCCCTGCACACACTATACACACACCCCAGGACGTGAGAGCCATTCCGCCGCCACCATGCAATTGCAGAATCGCACCTCACAATACAAACACTCCACCCCCCTCACTAGCCAGGATGTGAGAGTCCCTCCACTGCCACCATGTTTAGAAAGGACTTGAAGCTTTCCACGTGTTTCCATGCCCGGTGTGCTGACTGGCTGCCCAACAGGAAGCTTTGATGGGTTGGGAAGTTTCCTACTGTCAGGGTCCAGGGTGTGGGCAGCAGAGTCTAGGAGCAGAGACAAAGGGCCAGGTCAGGAACAGAAGAGACAGAGTCCAAAGTCCAGGCAGGGTCAAAGGTAAGCCAAAGTTGAAAACAGTCCAGGGTCAGAGCATGTCCTTAGGAGTCCAGAGGGCCAGAGGCAAGGTGAGGTCCAGGAAGGGATTGCCAAGTCAGGAATACTAGAATCAGCAGTCAAGCAAGCCAAAGTCCAAAAACAGTCCAAGGTCAGACCACATACCAGATATCCAGGGGCCAAAGGCAGGTCCAAGAGGCAAGTGAGGGTCCAAACATGAGTAGCAGGTCAAGGCAAGGCAGCAAGGCCCAAGAGTAAGGAGCAGCTACTGACAGCACAGAACACCATATTGTGGTGGCCAAGACTGAGGGGAGAATGCCGCTCTTAAATAGCAGTTCCCCCGGCTGCTTCGGGGCTGCATGATTGCAGCTGGCTGTGTCTGATCGCTTGGCTCTGGTTCTTCCAAGACTCCCACAGCCAGGGCCTGAGTCTGCAAAGAGGCTGTGCAGCCAGGGGCCTAGTTGCAAGGAGAGGCAGATCCTGACACCTAAGCAGCCAATCAGCACACTAAAAATGACAACATACCCAAGACAATTACAGATAGATAGATAGATAGATAGATAGATAGATAGAAGATAAATCTTCAATTTGTTATCAACATCTTTATCAATGACTTGGATGAGGGAATAGAGGGTATGCTTATCAAGTTTGCATATGACATCAAATTAGGAAGGGGGAGCTAATACCCCAGAGGACAGGATCAGAATTCAAAATGACCTTAACAGATTAGAAAGCTGGGACAAAACTGTCAAAATGAATTGCAACAGGGAGAAATGTAGGATACTACACTTGGGCAGTAAAAATTAAATGGACAGATATAGGATGGGTGACACCTGGTTTGAGGGCAGTACATGTGAAAAGGATCTAGGAGTCTTAGTGGACCACAAGCTGAACATGAGTTCAGCATTGTGCTGCGGCAGCTAAAAAAGCCAATGTGATTCTAGGCTGCATCAATAGGAGTATAGTGTCTAGACCAAGGGAAGTTGTACTGCCATTCTATTCTGCTTTGATCAGATCTTGCCTGGAATACTGTTTCCAGTTCTGGGCAACACAGTTTAAGAAGGATGTTGAGAAGCTGGAACGTGTCCAGAAGAGGGCGACCAGGATGGTGGGAGGTCTGGAAGCCATGTCCTATGAGGAGCTGGGCATGTTTAGCCTGGAGAAGAGAAGGTTAAGAGGTGACATGATAACCATGTTAAAATATTTGAAGGGATGTCACACTGAGAATGGAGCAAGCTTGTTTTCTGCTGCTCCAGAGACTAGGACACGGAGCAATGGGTTCAAACTACAGAAAAAGAGATTCCACCTAAACATTAGGAAGAACTAATGTGCCTCATCCTGTCCCTGTTCAGAAGTGGAATACACTGCCTGGGAGTGTGGGAGTTTCCTTCTTTGGAGGTTTTTAAGCAGAGGCTGGATGGCCATCTGTCAGGAATGCTTTGATTGTTTATTCCTGCATGGCAGGGGGTTGGACTGGATGACCCTTGTGGTCTTTTCCAACTCTATGATTCTATATTTTACTCTGCTTTTATACTTTCTTCTTGGTTCATGGACTATTCAGAAGCAACATAGGCAGTCCCATCTAGTTCAACCCTCTGCCCTGCAGGAATACACAATCAAAGCATTCTTGACAGATGGCAATCCAGCCTCTGTGTCATGCCCTGTGAGTTGGATGAGGTTATGGAGTCAGAGGAGGAGGAAGGCATGGCAGGGAATGGCCCTATGGACCCTGGCACAAGTTTATCTACATAATAATAATAATAATAATAATAATAAAAAAAAATTATTTATACCCCGCCCCTCTACTAAAAACAATTTGGGTGGCTTCCAACAATTAAAACATTATAATAATGACTAAAAACACCACCCACCCCCACCCTCCCCCATAAAAAGACATTAAACACTATAAAATTAAAACCATCTAACTAAAATCACATTAAAAACAAATATATACCGTATATTCCGGCGTATAAGACGACTTTTGAGCACTCAAAAGTGCCCTCCAAAATTGACAGTCGTCCTATACGCCGGATACACTTTGCTTCGCCCACCTGCCTATCTCCTGCCTCTTCGCAAATGGAGCGAAGAGGCAGGAGATGGGGCAGGGGGGTGAAGCAAAGTGTTTTGAAGATCATTCGCCCCCCTCCTCTGCCTTCTCCCCCTTTGGGGAGCAACGGAAGAAAGAGGAGGGGGGCGAACATTGCGGTTTGCCGCAGCCGCCGCTGGATCGCTTCTGCAGCGGCCGAGGCAAACCCGCAATTCGCCCCCTCTCCCCACTTTCCTGGAAGGTGGGGAGAAGGGGCGAACGTGCCCGGTTTGGCCGCACAGCCTCCGGATCCCCCTCCTGCGCTCCCTCCTGGAAGGGAGCGCAGGAGGGGCATGAAGAGGCTGCGCGGCCAAACCTGCAATTCTCCCCCTCTCCCCACCTTCCTGGAAGGTGGGGAGAAGGAGCGAATGTGCCCCGTTTGGCCGTACAGCCTGCGGATCCCCCTCCTGCGCTCTCTCCTGGAAGGGAGTGCAGGAGGGGCATGCAGAGGCTGCGCGGCCAAACCAGCGATTCACCCCCTCTCCCCACCTTCCTGGAAGGTGGGGAGAAGGGGTGAACGTGCCCCGTTTGGCCGTACAGCCTCCGGATCCCCCTCCTGCGCTCTCTCCTGGAAGGGAGCGCAGGAGGGGCCTGCAGAGGCTGCGCGGCCAAACCCGCGATTCGCCCCTTCTCCCCACCTTCCTGGAAGGTGGGGAGAAGGGGCGAACGTGCCCCGTTTGGCCGCACAGCCTCCGGATCCCCTTCCTGCGCTCTCTCCTGGAAGGGAGCACAGGAGGGGCATGCAGAGGCTGCACAGCCAAACCCGTGATTCGCCCCTTCTCCCCACCTTCCTGGAAGGTGGGGAGAAGGGGCGAATGTGCCCGGTTTGGCCGCACAGCCTCCGGATCCCCCTCCTGCGCTCTCTCCTGGAAGGGAGCGCAGGAGGGGCATGCAGAGGCTGCGCGGCCAAACCAGCAATTCACCCCTTCTCCCCACCTTCCTGGAAGGTGGGGAGAAGGGGCGAACGTGCCCCTTTTGGGCGCACAGCCTCCGCATCCTCCTCCTGCGCTCCCTCCTGGAAGGGAGCGCAGGAGGGGCATGCAGGGGCTATGCGTTGGAAGAGGGGGGTCGTCTTATAGGGCGAATATATCACAAACTCTGCATTTTACCTTAAAAATTGGGGGGGGTCGTCTTATACGCCGGGTCGTCTTATACGCCGTAATATACGGTACATGATTTTTTAAAAAGCCAGGAGACGTAGCTCCTGAGGCCGGGATCTAATCAGGGAACCCTCTGCCAGCAGGGAACCCTGCCAACCTAGAGGCTCAAGCAGAGGAAGAGCCTGGTCCTAGTGGGATGGCACCAGTCCCAACAGAGAGTCCTACCCATTCGGATAAGGATGATGAAGAAGAGAGGGACTTACCTCCACCTTTGTATACCCAGCAGTGAGCTTAAAAGGAGGCTCAAAGGAGATCTCTGAGACTTTATGAGAAAAACCTGCTTGTTAAGAAACACCTGACAAAGCCTTAATTGCTTTCTATAGGCTGGAAGAGGCAATGGAGGCTTTGTCAGAGGCTTTGCCAGGAACACCCCCCCCCATGAATACTCAAATCCGTGAATACCCAAGTCCTATTATATGCAATGGCATAGCAAAATGGTGTCCCTTATATAAGATGGCAAAATCAAGGTTTGCATTTTGGATTATTATTTTTTTAACAATATTTTCAAGCCGTGAATACTTAAAACCCTGATTGCCAAATCTGTGAATGTGGAGGGAAAACTGTACTGGGTCTCCTATATCATACACTCATAGGACATTTTTGCAAAAAAAATGAGGTAAAGGCCAACTTTTCAAGAGAGCTGAAGTTTTTGAAAAACCTTTTAAATTTCATCTCCCCATCCCCTCTTCCCCAATATTGCTCTTCACTCATAGGGATTTTCTGAATTTAGGGCTTGTCTATACGAGGGGGGCAGAATGTGGATCAATGTACACTAACGCCAATTCCAAGCAGCTTTGATTTGTCTTAACTTTTGGGGGGGCAAGATCGCAGGCATGCCAATGTTGGGGCGTAGAAGGACACACTGTGTCCACCACGACCACCTGCAGAGTTGTTCCATGTCAACAGGATGCCAAGGAGAAGGTTACTGGAGAGATTTCTGCAAAAGACTTCAGGCTGAGAAGGAAGCACACTGCCTTGAGCTCTGGCTTGCCAAATAAAGACAGCAACAAGGCCAGCCTTCACCCAACTTGAGGGCTTTAATCTTTGTTTGCAGTATATTTACAATAAATATACAGAGTATAGGACAATCTCTCTTAAACCAACAAACTGCTTCGCCAACCACCATCCACAACAAACCCACACTGGAGATAATTCCCATCTCCTTTTTATAGGCAGTTAAACAATGCCTGTTACATCAGGCATCTCAAGTGTGCATACTCTCAAGTGCTAACTCACACACACACCTGCCACTGGAGCTTAACTACTTTCATTACTAAGCTTACAGCTCCATCTTGTGGTCACATCCATGTCATTTCCTGACAGCCAAGCCATACACGTTTGTTGTTCAAATGTACATGCCTGTGAATCACGATGACAGGAACGAGTGAATTACAGTAGGACCCCTTGTATCCACTGATTCATTATCCACTGATTCACTTATCCACGGGACACAAAACAGCACACTTACCATAGGATCTTCCTAGAAAATGTGTCTTCTCTAGCCATTTTCTAGGTCCTCCAAGTCAACTCTATGGTATTTTAAACTGGAAGTCCCATTATTTTCAATAGCGTTTGCTGTTATCCATGGTTTTCAGTATCCACGCCCCGCCCCCCGGAACCAATCCCCAGTGGATACGAGATCTTACTGTACTCGTGTTTTTATTGTCGCCAGTTGCTGCCAGCGAACAGTTTTTTTTTTAAAAAAGCAAGTCTAAGGTGTGAAATTGTGATCTTCTGCTTAAATACATTTTAAAAAAGCGGGGGGGGGGAGGCTGTTTTGTCGCCTCAGCACATAATTGCTAAGGTGAAAATCCAACATGGCGGTTCGGGGCGCTTTCCTTGTTAGCAAGCTCTGCCCCCTGGGTATGTCTGACCAATCAGCTTTCCACTTCCGCTCTTATTGGGAATGTGCATCAAAGTGAATTGGTTGTTGCAACAAGCAGGAATGTGCATTCCCTGTGGAGCTTTTTGAAAATTTGAGGAAAAGCTGCAAAGGTTTTTCCTATGGAGTTTTTGGTGGATTTACCCCCCTCCTTCTGAATATGGCAGATTGATGTGGGATGGGATCTAGACAAATCATATTCTCCTTGAATTCTATGAGGAGTATTTTCACCATTTAGACAAGCCCTTAGTGAATCTTACTCCAAGCTCAGTATATGACCATAAGCACATTTGGGACAAGGGTGGGGAACCTTAGACCCCAGGGCCAGATCAAACCCTCTTGGATCCCAACCAAAGCCTGTGGGGCTCCCCAGATAACTATAGTATCTCCCTTTCCCTATAAACCACATTTGGTGCTTTCCCAGGTTTTCTGCCCCCCACCCCCACCTTCTATTCTGAAAGGTTGAAAGTACTGTATAATTGTTTCATTGGGTTACTGAGAACAGTAGAAATGGTTTGCTATAAAATATTTCGGACAAGGTGGTGATAAGTTTTTTCTTCAGTAAAAATTTGTTTTTTAATTTTTTCCTTAGTAAAAATATTCGATATAGTAGATTTCAGTATGTAAAATGTAATGAAGTTGAAAATAAAATAACAAGTGGAAGAATATTTCTTCAGGGTCATGCTGTATATAGTATATTTCTTCAGAGTCATGCTGTATATAGTATAACTGTATATATAGTTATACTGTATAGTATAACTATACAGATATTTACACCTTGATCAGTCAAAGACCAAATTCCTCTCCATTGACGCCCCCTTGTCGTGGAAGAGAGGCTTGCGTACCCTAATGATGTTTTGAGCTATGCTGGCGGTGGCATAATAGCCACTGGTAGGGTCTCCCATGCCAGACAGGTCAAAACGGAAGGGTCTGACAAAGAGCGTCAAAGGGCAGGATGGGCTCTCTAGCCTTATGGCAACCGTCCTAGGAGAAGGAAAACTCTAATCCCAAACCCGGGCAGATGGTGCTCGTCCAATCCTGTAAGGTCAACCATCTAAGAGAAGGAAACTCTAATCAAACCTACGACCCGAGGACCTCGCTGCTACCGTCCATGCTTGCAAGGCCAGCAGACGAACCTTTGGTTTAAAGGGTGAGGCCAGTTCTGTGCACGCTGCGCTCCACCAGAAAAATCCATTGCACAGGCTCGAAGGACAAATCCAGTAAGCGCGCTTGCAGAAAGCGCGGGCTGAGTCCTTCTTGCATCTTCGTTTGCAAAGAAAAAGCCAGAGGTCAGTCAAACTGCTACGCCAGACACCCGTGAATTGCAAAAAGAGAATGATCTCTGGTCTAGCTCACTTATATACCCATCTACAGGGCATTGGCTTATACAACCACATGGGTGCATTGCATCATATTTTGTACTCCATAGCTTGCCCTCTAATAACCCTCCTTCTGCAGCTATGGCATGACTAGGCATGACTTGGCAGTTCATGGAGTCAAGCCATCATGACTCAGCATGACTCTGCAGTTGTTTGGCCATTTTATAATGGAGTTCAGTCACTAACCTCCTGACAGAGATACTTATAAAACTGCACTATTGTCTGCGGCTTGGGAACATCCTCCTGCTCTGGTTGAGCAGGTCCTGGCATGTCCAGTGCTTCAGTCTCTGAGTCAGAGTCCTTTTCCAAATTCTGGAAGTAGGGCATGACAGTATACACACAGAGCTCATGGCATAGACACACCAACCTGCTGTGAAGTTGTATCTTATGCATGTGCTTTATTAGATTTAGGAAAGTCCTTCCTTGGAGGTCTTTAAGCAGAGGCTGGATGGCCATCTGTCAGGGATGCTTTGATTGTGATTTCCTGCGTGGCAGGGGGTTGGACTGGATGGCCCTTGTGATCTCTTCCAACTCTATGATTCTATGAAATAGCAGCCAATGTCCCAGCCGAACTCTGTGCCACCATTGACTCATGACCTTCTTTGGCCCACCACTCCGGCCCTTGTTTCCCCCACCCCCCACCAACTTTGCAAGCATTGCTCCAAAGGCATTGCTTTGGAGCCCCGGACCCTGCTGAGAAAGGCTGGGGAAGGCAGCATGTGGGCGGGGAGGAGGCCCAGGAAGGCAGCGTGTGGGCAGGGAGGGAAGGTGCCTTGCCTCTCCCCGGCCTTCCTGAGGGGACTCTGGGTCTTAGAAGCCTCATAGTCCCCTCAGGAAGGCTGGGGAAGATGGAGGGAGGGAGACTGCCTGCCCCAACCACCCGCCTTTCTCAGCAGACTCCGGGACTTTGAAGCCCTGGAGCCGCCTCTGGAAGGCCAGAGAAGGCGCAGACAGGAGGTTGCCCTGCCTCTCGCCAGCCTTCCCTAAGTGGCTGGGGCTAAACTGCGAATAATCAAAACCACGAGTGTGAAAGCCACGAATGTGACGAGGCAACTGTATCTCTGTCAGGAGGTTAGTGACTGAACTCCATTATAAAATGGCCAAACAACTGCAGAGTCATGCTGAGTCATGATGGCTTGACTCCATGAACTGCCAAGTTGTGCCATAGCTGCAGAAGGAGGGTTATTAGAGGGCAAGCTATGGAGTACAAGATATGATGCAATGCACCCATGTTGTTGTATAAGCCAATGCCCTGTAGATGGGTATATAAGTGAGCTAGACCAGAGATCATTCTCTTTCTGCAATTCACGGGTGTCTGGCGTAGCAGTTTGACTGACCAAGGTGTAAATATCTGTATATACTGCAACTGCTTGAACTTGAAGATAAAGGTGCCTCCTGCTTATTTGGACGACAAACACTCTGTGTGTGAGTATTCTTGGGAACGGGTTGCTACTAAGTCTGCTGAGACAGTTTTTGGCTTCTGCTGCGGATTGAGTGTCCTATCATCTGCTGATAGTACCAGCTCTGGCAGAGGGTCCTTCCCTTAAGATACAGAGGGCAACTTACCTATACCCACCTTCTCAGCATGGAGACGACAAAAGGAGCGCTTGAGGCAGTCTCAGCATATTTATAAGAAGCAGCAATTAGTTCAGCAGCAGCTGGGTTAACTGCAGGTCTATAAATAATAGCACTCCAGGGGTTGTCGGAGATTATCTGAATACCTGTCATGTTCCTGCTTGCTGTGTTTGACCTGGACAGTGTTTGTTACTCTGAACTTTGCTTGCCTGACTTGGATTCTGCTGGACTACTCTGAACTCTGTTTGCTGGACCTACGCCTTGTTATTTGGTTTTGCTTATGAACTTGTATTTGCTTGCTAGTAAAGTAAGTGTCTGACTCCACACTGTCTTGGTTCCTTTGCCTGTAATTAGCTTGACTGTGCTGTGCCTCTGTTATCAGCTGTGTAGTAATCAGCCTTTGGCTGGTTGCCCAGACATTGTTTGGCCATATACCCTCCAACATTTCACAGATGAAAATTGGAACACGTGGCTAAGCAACATCAGAGGTTGATGGGTAAGATGGCAAAAAGTATTAATGAGGAAGAACATATAAGCTAGGAGAGGCTGCAGCAGTTTGCCTTGGCCTAAACCTACTGGAATGGGCAAGATCCCCCCCTTCTTTTGTCTCTCCCTGCTAAGCCAATTGAGGGCAAACTCATTTTAGCAGATGGAGGAGAGAGAAATTGGGACATTTTTAAAGCAGCTGAAAAAGTAGGACTATTGATTGGGACTAATCCTGCCAAATTGAGACAGTTGGAGTGTATGTGGCCTTGAATAAATGTTGATTTTACTTTTTGTTTGAATCTGTAAATCATTGGATTTGTAATGGTAGTGTGTTAGGCCTCTCAGTGTGCCCCAGTTGTGCCAAGATACACAACTAGGAAAAGATGTAAGCAGTTTTCTGGGTTAGCTATGTTAGTTTCCCCTTCAGTATGGTAGAAATGATCTTATGGAACAAAGTTATGCAGATATTGGCCCAAATCCCATGTTGTCCTTTGCTATCCAACAGTAGTACAACTGAGGTATTTTCTTCTCCTCATGCTCCTGTTGCCGCTTTCTGTGGTGTCCAAAACCCTGTTACTCAGGATTTTCCAGCCTCTGTAGAGTGCATGATGGTGGGGTCCAGGATGAAAGCAGGAAGATTACGGTAGGTGGAAATACAATACTGGATCCAGCCCATAAATCCCAGAGGGTAGCCATGTTCAACTAGTGTTGATAGAGCAACTCAAAAACCTTGTGGCTGCTTTAAGGTTGATGAATGTTTTGCAGCAGCAGTATTTGTGAATTAGAAGTCCACTATTTATTACTTAATGATTTCATATTTCACCACCACCACCATCTTTCTTTCTTTCTTTTGCTGACGAGCCACTCAATCTAAACTAAAGCAATTAAATCTTTAAGGCATCATAATAATAATGATCATCCCATCAGTTGAAATGAAAATAATCTAGTAAAAACTGAAATAATTTCAATGTCTAGATTAAAGAGATGTGCCCTTAAAAGGTTTTTGGAAATGATGACCCTGGGGAACAATTGCAGTTCTGGAGAAAATAGACCACAAAATGTGGGAGCACTGTTTTCTCCTCACCTTTATAGAATCATACAGTTGGAAGAGACCACAAGGGCCATCCAGTCCAACCCCCTGCCATGCCAGTTCACCTTTATGGTCAGTGACCGTCATTAGATGCCAACCAGTTGTGCCCCTGCATTTTAGATTACACTCCATTCATAGAATCATAGAACTGCAGAGTTGGAAGAGACCACGAGGGCCATCCAGTCCAACCCCCTGCCATGCAGGAAATCACAATCAAAGCATCCCTGACAGATGGCCATCCAGCCTCTGTTTAAAGACCTCCAAGGAAGGAGAGCCCACCACGCTCCGAGGGAGTGCGTTCCACTGCCAAACAGCTCTTACTGTCAAAAAGTTCCTCCTAATGTTCATCATCTAGTGCAGTGGTGTCCAAAACCTGTGACCCTCCAGGTGTTTTGGACTCCAACTCCCAGAAGACTGAGCCAACTGGTCCAATGTCAGGAATTCTGGGAGCTGTAGTCCAAAAACCTGGAGGGCCACAGGTTTTGGACCCCACTGATCTAGTGGAATTTCTTGTCCGTCACATTTTGTCATAATAAATGTGTCCCTATTTAAGGTGCCACAGGGATCTTTGTGGGTTTTGCTTTATCAGATGTGGTAAGGGTTATGGGAGAAACCTTGTTTTGAACTGGGTGCTATTTACAGTTGTCCCTTCACATTCGCTGGGGTTTAGTTCCAGGACCACCCCCCCTAGAATACCCAAATCCGTGAATACTCAAGTCCCATGATATGCAATGGCATAGCAAAATGGTGTCCTTTATATAAGATGGCAAAATCAAGGTTTGCTTTTTGGATTATTATTTTTTAAAGAATATTTTCAAGCTGTGAATACTTAAATCCGTGAATGCCAAATCTGTGAATATGGAGGGACAACTGTATTTATTTCATCTGGGCAGCAGGTGGCAGAAGTGGCCAACTATGCACACTGGATTTCCTCTCTCAGAGCAGGGCACCAAGCTGTTAAGTGCCACAACCTTGCTATTTACAGCTGGACTGAGCTCTTCCCCTGCCACCCACACTTCAGTACCCATTGTGTGGGACAAAAGAGAGTTAATTGCGGCTATCACTGCCAAACTGGGACAGTTGGGGGTATGCAAATATACCCTTGGCACATATTAGCATAGCCGCTGGCAGGGGGATTCTGGGAGTTGTAGTTTAAACCTTTCCTCAAGTTCAACATCCAGATAGCAGTCTTCGGAAAAACTTGCCTAAGTAATTTGAGAAGTGCTGCCAGTCAGTGCAGACACTATTGACCTGGACAGAGGGACGACTGTTATGATTCAGTGTATACTAACTTGCTAGATACATGTTTGGATCAGGCCTTTCTTAAGGGGCGATATGATAGCCCTGTTTAAGTATTTGAAGGGATGTCACGCTGAGGATAGAGCAAGCTTGTTTTCTGCTGCTCCAGAGACTGGAACACGGAGCAATGGGTGCAAGCTCCAGGAACAGAGATTCCACCTCAACATTAGGAGGAACTTTTTGACAGTCAGAGCTGTTCGGCAGTGGAACGCACTCCCTCGGAGCGTGGTGGGGTCTCCTTCCTTGGAGGTCTTTAAACAGAGGCTGGATGGCCAACTATCAGGGATGCTTTGATCGTGATTTCCTGTGTAGCAGGGGGTTGGACTGGATGGCCCTTGTGGGATCCTCCAACTCTACAATTCTATAATTCTATGATTCTTTTATTTCTATTTTTTATTTATTCAGTTTATACCCCGCCTTTTTCCTGGCATGGGACCCAAAGTGGTTTCCAATAGTTTAAACTAAAACTTAACTAAATTCCTATTTTACAAAAGCAATTTTACAGAGCAAGCGACTGCTGCCACCATGTTGGATTTTCGCCTTAGTGAACACTCACTAAGGCGGTAAAACAGGATGAATATTTTCTGTTTTGCTTTCCTGTAAAATTGGAGAATCACTGTACTGCACCAGTGCACCTTGGGATGACTTTTTAAAGAGAAACCTGGCAGTGGTGACAACTAGCACAAGTAATCACTCGCAGTCACCGTCAGGAATGTGCGGCTTATGGGGGCTCCCGAGGCCAGAAAAACCATTTAGACATGTCGCTGCTGCTGCAAGATGCCAATACTACGAGGTATTTTAGATTTTTTCCAATATGTTATTATCACTATACTGTACTGGGAAAACCTTTAAAACTGGCGCCAAAGAAACAGTTGGCTTTATTCCCCTTAGTGAGCAAACTTAGCAGAGTCTCTGTTTAAAACACACACAGCAAAACATAGCAATTCCAGACACACAGACCTTAAACAGCCATTCACCCTGTTTGCCTCCCTTTCCAAACTATGTCTAGCACAAACAATCAAAGTACCGTATATTCTGGTGTATAAGACGACTTTTGAGCACTCAAAAGTGCCCTCCAAAATCGAGAGATGTCTTATACGCTGGATAGACTTTTGCTTCGCCTGCCTGCCTATCTCCTGCCTCTTCACAAACAGAGGGAAGAGGCAGGAGATGGGGCAGGGGAGTGAAGCAAAGTGTTTTGCAGTTCATTCACCCCCCTCCTCTGCCGTCTCCCTCTTTGGGGAGCAACAGAAGACAGAGGAGGGGGGCAAACGTTGTGGTTTGCCGTGGCCGACGCTCGATCACCTCTGCAGCGGACGAGGCAAACTGCTAGATTCACCCTTTCCCCCCACCTTCCTTGAAGGTGGAGGAAAAGGGCGAAAATGCCCCGTTTTGCTCCATGGCGCTGATCCCTCCTTCTGGGCTCACTTCTGAAGGGAGCCCAGAAGGAGGACGCGGGGCCATGGAGCCAAACCCCGGGATTGGGGAGAAGGGGTGATGATGTCCCGTTTGGCTGCATAGCCCCGATCCCTCCTTCTGGGCTCCCTCCTGGAAGGGAGCCCAGGAGGAGGATGTGGAGGCTGTGCAGCCAAACAGGGCATCATCGCCCCTTCTCCCCAACTTCCTTGAGCGAAGAGGGTCCATTTAACTCTGCAGCCCCAATGCCTTCTTCTGGGCTCCCTTGCAGATGAGGTATCGGGGCTGCAGAGTTAAACCCCTAGATTCGCTCCCTCTTCCTTGAAGGTGGGGAGAGGGGGTGAATCCCAGGGTTTGGCTCCACGGTCCCACATCCTCCTTCTGAGCTCCCTTTGGATCGGGGCTGTAGAGCCAAACGGGGCATGTTCGCCCCTTCTCCCCACCTTCCTTGAAGGTGGGGAGAGGGGGTGAATCTAGGGGTTTGCTGCGGCCGCCCCTACTTCCCCCACCTTGGTCCTCTTCCGAAGAGCCAAGAGAGAGGGAAGGGGGCTGCTGAGGCAAACTGGGCATTTTCACCCCTTTCCTCCACCTTTGAGTCAAGTTTGACTGGAAGGTTGAAGGAGAGGGGCAAATGTTGCAGCTGGCTGGCTGGGAAAGCCCTGTCAGCTGATCCTGTTTGCTTTCCCAACTCACGAGGAGATCCTCGTGAGTTGGGAAACAAAGAGGATCAGCTGGCAAGGCTCCCCCAGCCAGCCAGCCAAATTGGGGTGGTGGTCTTATATGGCGAATATATGCCTAAGCCTAGATTTTTGGCTGGAAATTGGGGGGGGGTGTCTTATACGCTGGAATATACGGTACTCCAAAGTAATTTATATCATATAAAATGTCTTTACTCACGACCATTATGTGTGATAATTCAGCCCAGAGGAAGAAAACCTGAAGACAGACAAGTATAACAAAATATATCTTGATAGCTGCATCTCTAAAATAAAAATGTACAGGAGACCCCCTTTTGAAGCAGGTCTGCCTCTGGCAGGAGTCAATAGTAAACTCTCACCTCGTGTGAGAGGGGACTTAAGAGGGACTTAAGGAACCTCCTTCTTCTGGAAAGCACTCAGATTACAACAGGAAATTATCTTATCCTTTCTGTTTTCATTCAGCCTTTAACTCTTTCAACAGTAAATAAACCAGCATATTAGATTGCTATTACAGTTGTCCTTCCATATTCATGGATTTGGTATCCACGGAGTTAAGTATTCACGGCTTGCAAATATTCTTAAAAAAATAAGAATCCAAAAAGCAAACCTTGATTTTGCCATCTTATATCAGTGACACCATTTTGCTATGCCATTGCACATAATGGGACTTGAGTATTCACTAGGGGGCGGAGGCGGTGTGGGTTCTGGAACCAAACCCCAGCGAATGTGAAGAGACAACTGTATATCCCAACAAGTAAACCTGGGTCCTCTCCATTGACGCCCCCTTATCGTGGGAGAGAGGCTTGCGTACCCTAATGATGTTTTGAGCTATGCTGGCGGTGGCATAATAGCCACCGGTAGGGTCTCCCATGCCAGACAGGTCAAAACCGAAGGGTCTGACAAAAAGCATCAAAGGGCAGGATGGGCTCTCTAGCCTTATGGCAACTGTCCTAGGAGAAGGAAAACTTTAATCCCAAACCCGGGCAGATGGTGCTCGTCCAAACCTGTAAGGTCAACCATCTAAGAGAAGGAAACTCTAATCAAACCTATGACCCGAGGACCTCGATGCTACGTCCATGCTTGCAAGGCCACGGCATATGAACCTTTGGTTTAAAGGGTGAGGCCAGCTCTGTGCACGCTGCGCTCCACCAGAAAAATTCATTGCACAGGCTCGAAGGACAAATCCAGTTCCAAAAAAGCTCTGTAGCGATAGGCGAAGGACGAAACGGCAGGTGTAAAGATGCACTGGAAGCCGCAGCCCCAACCCTGCATGCAGGCGGTTCAGGACATTGGTCGCTCGAGGCTGACCCGGGAGATGACAGTCTTGTTCAGCAGCATCCTGAATGACCAAGCAGCCTTTTTTAAGGAGAGCACTGCTTGCTCCATATGGAGAGGGGCCTAGAAAAGGTGGCCTAATGAAAGCTCAGCCCCAACTACCTGGTTGGCTAGCCACAGCCAACGGGAATCTTCTGATGCGGTCAAACCAAGGCAAAGAAACAAAGGTGCACACCGGCCTCCAAAGGTGTAAATAAACTGACGCTTGCATGCTGGAACGTCAGAACAATGCGAGACTCTGAAGATAGTGGACGGCCTGAGCGTCGTTCTGCTCTAATAACCCATGAACTATCATGACTTAACATTGACATCGCTGCTCTTAGTGAAGTTCGTCACCATGAGGAAGGCAGCCTTAAAGAAGATGGTGCCGGCTGCACACTTTACTGGTCTGGCAAACCCAAAACTGAAAAACATCTTTCAGGAGTAGGCTTTATGATTAAAAACTCCATTGCCTCCAAACTTGAAACCTTGCCAACAGGACACTCTGATCGCATTATTTCCTTACGCCTCCCACATGTTGTTCTCTTTAGTATATATGCCCCAACTATGCAAGCCGACCCTGTAGAGAAACATTCTACACAGACCTATGACAACTCATACAAAAAGTCCCTGTAGAAGAGAAAATTATTATCCTTGGTGACTTAAATGCCAGAGTAGGAAAGAACTTCGAAGCCTGGAAAGGTGTCTTAGGCAAGCATGGTGTTGGAAATTGCAATGATAACGGACGCCTCCTGCTAGAATTCTGTGCAGAACAACAGCTGACTATTACAAACACAATCTTTCAGTATATAGATAGCTTGAAGACAACCTGGATGCATCCCCGATCCAAACATTGGCACCTCATTGACTATGTTCTAGTCTGTCAGAGAGACATTCGTGATGTCCATCATACCTGAGTGATGCCCAGCGCAGAATGCCAAACAGATCATTGCCTCGTCAGATGTAAACTAAATCTTCCTCTTAAGTTCAAACCTAAGAGGGGTGGCATCTTAAAGAAGAGACTCCAAGTCAACAATCTTCACCAAGCTACCATGAGAGACAACTTCCAGGCAAATCTACAAACAAAACTTGAAGACCGTCCTACAGATCCTTCTCCTACAGTGGTTTGGCAACATATCAAAAACAGTATCCTCCGGTCTGCAGAAGAATCCCTCGGGTTCTCCCAAAAGAAAAATCAAGACTGGTTTGATGAAAACAACCAAGAGATCCAGGAGCTGTTGGCAAAGAAAAGAACTGCTCACCAGGTATACCTCGCCCAGCCAATCTGCCATGTAAAAAAAGCAGCTTTCCGCCTCACATGTAGTAAACTTCAACAAAAACTCCGAGACATGCAGAACAAGTGGTGGATCAATATAGCAGAAAAGACACAACGCTGTGCAGATCTGGGTGATCACAGAGGATTTGATGACGCTCTTAAAGCAGTGTTTGGACCTACTTATCAGGTCCAAAGCTCCTTATACATTACAGATGGTCAAACATTAATTACTGATAAAGCCTCCATCCTGAATCGATGTGCTGAACATTTTCAAAGTCTCTTTAGTGCCAACCGAGTAGTCCAAGGCTCAGCTATCCAACATATGATACAAAAACCGATGAAAAATGAATTGGACATAGCTCCCACTTTGGAAGAGACCCTTAAGGCCATACAGCAGATGAAAAATGGCAAGGCAGCTGGGATTGATGGAATCCCACCTGAAGTTTGGAAACACGGAGGTCATGCACTCCACGATAAATTCCACGAATTCCTTGTGAATTGCTGGGGAAAAGGGGAACTGCCATCAGACCTCCAAGATGCAGTCATCATCACCCTGTACAAGAAAAAAGGAGCAAAATCCGATTGCTCAAACTATCGAGGCATAACACTGCTCTCTATTGCTGGCATAACATTGCTCTCTATTGCTTCCTGCTATTGCAGAAGAACTTCTCCCTGCAAGCCAATGTGGCTTCAGAGCCAATAAGAGTACTACAGACATGGTATTTGCCCTTAGACAACTGCAAGAAAAATGTAGGGAGCAGAACAAGGGTCTCTATGTAACATTTGTTGACCTCACCAAAGCCTTTGACACTGTGAGTAGAAAAGGTCTGTGGCAGATTCTGGAAAGACTAGGATGTCCCCCCAAATTCCTTAAAATGATTATCTTGCTACACAAGGGCCAGCGTGGTCAAGTCAGATATGGCGATGCTCTTTCAGAGCCCTTTCTAATAACTAATGGAGTGAAGCAATGTTATGTTCTTGCTCCAACTTTATTTACAATCTTCTTTAGCATGATGCTCCAAAGGGCTATGGCAGAGCTTGAAGAAGACGACAGCATCTATATACGTTACTGTACTGATGGTAGCTTGTTTAACTTAAGCCGTCTGAGGGCTCACACTAAGACTCTAAACTATCTAGTCCGTGAGCTGCTCTTCACCGATGATGCTGCCCTTGTTGCCCACACAGAAGCAGCTCTGCAGCGCCTAACATCCTGCTTTGCAACAGCTGCAGAGCTGTTTGGGCTGGAAGTCAACCTGAAGAAAACAGAAGTTCTTTACCAGCCTGCACCACAGAACGAACACCACCATTCCCACATTGCCATCGGCAAATCTGTGCTCAAGTCCGTTCAGCAGTTCACCTACCTGGGAAGCATCATCTCCTCAGATGCCAAGATTGACAAAGAGATCGATCACAGATTAGCAAAGGCACATTGCACATTTGGAAAGCTTTACAAAAGAGTCTGGAGTAATAAACACCTGAGGCGAAGCACAAAAATCAGTGTGTATAGAGCCATCGTACTGTCTATTCTCCTTTATGGGTCTGAAACATGGGTCACCAATCGCCACCACTTACGACTCCTTGAACGCTTTCATCAGCGCTGTCTACGCACAATCCTAAATATACACTGGACTGACTATGTGACGAATGTTGCTGTCCTTGAGCAAGCAGGGATCACCAGCATTGAGGCCATGATATTGAGAACACAGCTGCGCAGGGCAGGGCATGTTTCTAGGACGGAGGACCATCGCCTCCCAAAAATACTACTCTATGGTGAACTCGCCATGGGTCAGAGTAAGAGGGGTGCTCCAAAAAAGCTATACAAAGAGTCCCTGAAACAACATCTCAGGCTTGGCCAAATTGATCACCAACAGTGGTCTGCCCTGGCCTCACATTGGGAGGCATGGAGACGCACTATCCACAATGCTGCAGCCTTATTTGAGAACTCACGCCGAACAAGTCTTGAAGAGAAATGACAACGCTGAAAGAATCACAACCCAAAAACATCACCCAAGGAGACCTTCTGCTGTGCTTTTTGCAACCGGACTTGTTTATCTCGGATTGGCCTTTTTAGTCATCAGCGCGCTTGCAGAAAGCGCGGGATGAGTCCTTCCTGAATCTTCGTTTGCGAAGAAAAGTCAGAGAGAGAGAAACCTGGGTCCTGAGGTGAATGCAACAAAAGAGCATGATTTACTGTGCCAAAGGCTGCAGAGAGATCAAGAAGACTAAGGACTGTTGAATATAGGACTTTTGACTTGGCTTGAAGGTGATCACCTGTGATTTTTATAAGAGCTGTCTCTGCAGAATGTAAAGGGCGAAATCTAGATTGAACGGGATCCATTACAGAAATGTAAGAAAGAAAGTTGAGGCAACCTACATAAACAGCACATTCCAAAACTTTCAAGAGAAAAGGCTACAGTGAAATGGGATGATAACTAGAAAGAGAAGATGGGTCAGTGAAGGCTTATTAAGAATTGGAGAAAGAGTAGCATGTTTTAAACTCAGAAGGAAACAAAGCAGTAGAAAGGGACCATTTAATAATATGAAGAAGAGAGGCAGAATAGTAGGGAGAGGAGTAATTAAGAAGCGAGAAGGAAAAGGATCAAGAGAGCAGGTAGAAGGATTCAAAGACATTTTGGATGGTTTATTTAACAGGACAGAGAGGAAAGTAGAAAACATAGAAGAAATAGTCATTCAATATGTTGGTAATGAGGGAAGTTCAGGAGCAAGCAGCAAGATCAGAATGGATAGTTTCATGGATAGTAGAAGATACTAGGCTTAAAAACTGTACAGTATGAGTGAATTGCTGCTATACTTTCTCACCTTTTTTCTTTTATACTATATTTACTTGGTAGTTGTCAAATTAGACTTAATTCAGAGTAAACTTAGAGTAAAGGAAATCAATTATAGATTGATATAGCAAAATCCTAGCAAACTAGGAAAGGGGTGGGAAGTTGGAAATACCAAAAATGAAATAACTGAAAATATGTATTTATTTGTTCAATAATTATACGCTTATGTATGATGTTTTTGATTTTTTTCTAAAAGTATATTTCTTTTAAGGAATTATGTAAAAGATGCATACAATTAAGAGGATTTTTTTAAAAAAAGAAAAAATGTGAGCTTGTTATGGGAATGTATCTTAATAAAATATTTTTTTTAAAAAGAATGAATTGTTTCAATTTTAGTATTAAAGGAAGTTGCAAATTCATCAACATAGAATAATGGGGGGGAAGAGGTGGAGAGGAGGGCTTTAAAAGAGCAAAAACAGTAGAAAAGAGACGTTGCGGATACATGTGTTAGCATGAATCAATGAAAATATAGTATTGATAGAGTGATAGAATGAATTTATAATTAATGTAGTCTGTCTACTCCCTAGTCTTCTTCCACAAATGTTCAGCTGACTGAGAGCAGGAACGAAGATACCGAATAAAAGTAGTAAGCCAAGGCTGAGGTATGGTAGCAGGGACTATAAATGTTGACAAAGGGAAAAAAACTATCAAGAGTTGAAGATAAAGTTGAGTTAAGAAATAGCTGAATCCAAGAAACCAACAGAATTAGAGGCAGGCAGAGAAGAGACCAAAGTTTGTGAAAAGGCCCCAGAATTAACAGACTGAAGCTCTCGAAAAGCGGAACAGAATACCGAGGTGGATTATGAACAATTGCAAAAGAACAAGTTGATGATCAGGCAAAGGAAATTAGGCAACTGAAAAAGAAAATGTAAGACAGGAGGATCTTTGGATCTTACACACTTTGAACTCAGTTTTGCAGCAATTGAAGCAAACTGAGGACAAAGGGTTGGACTGGATGGCCCTCATGGTCTCTTCCAACTCTGCAATTCTATGATTCTATGAAAACTGGGACATTTTAAAATAGTTGGAAAAGTGAGATGATGGAGGATTAATCAGGACTGTCCCTACCAAACTGGGACAGTTGGAAGATAAGCAACTGTTAGTACCCTAGTAGTCCATTACTGGAAGAGTCTACTATTGTTCCAGTGCCTGCCCTACAGAGATGTCAATCCAGGCAGCTTGGCCTTCAAGTTGTCTGTCATTCTGAATTCCCAAACAAAAAGGATTGTTCCATAGCATTCTTCGAAATCCAAACGGCAAACCTTAGCTGAACAAAGTTATGATTCTGTTTTGCAGCTACTCAGGGTTCGCCAACATAGAAGGAAACTTACCAGAGGCTGCTTTCTTGGGGACACCCTTAAGCCTGGAGCTGGCCCTGTTATGCTCTGTTATCCTTGCATTAAGCTCCCAGGGTAAGCAGAACAGGCCCATCAGTTGCAACCTACTAAGATCAGCATGCTTTCAATATTCTGAGAAGGAAGGTTTAAAAAGGCTAGTCTGCAAATGACTGGCACACAAATCCAGCCTTACATCTAGAATTCATGGTTTCCAAATTCTGTGGCTACTTGTTTTCTGGTTGTTTTCTTTCTTTCCCCCCACTTCCTGATTATTATATTAAAAAAAAAAATCAATCATTCTCAAAACCAATTAAGGAACTGTAGAGAACTCGGAGACAAGTTTGAATAAGAAAACACATAATTCCATATTAAAGAGAGATGACTCACACCAGCCACAGTGCAGTTCTCTTTAGGCAACCTGTTCTTCCCCTTCTTATTTGCTTTGGATTTTCTTTTATTTTTTTCCCAGGAGAGGCAACAGATGTGACCTCCCAAACCCTCCTCTTCAAAGAATCTACTTCCAAAGATACATCAAATGTGCTGTTTCTTCAAGCATCTCACAGCAGATCAGTGAAAGAAATGCCTCTCTCCACTTCCTGGCTGTGTAAAATGAAAGTCACACAATGAGCGCTCACTCTTTTACAGTTTTGCCCCAATGCTTTTAACAGGACTTACGAGTGAAGTGCTCCCAGGCGGTGATATGATGACTGTGCCTTTTTCTTTAGTACTAGCTGGACCTGGCATATCATACGCCATTTAAAAAAAAACTCCCCCCAAAATGCCTGGTAGACCTCATGACAACCCTGTAAGGTAGGCTGGTGGATTTAAATTCCTCCTCCCCTTTCTCAGTGTTCCACACTTTTCCCAGAATTGCTGAGGGTGACTCGCTCTGTTACCCTGCCACCGCCAGTTGATTACTTGGCTCCAGCCCAGTGGCAGCAGCATCCTGTCATCGCCACCAGTTGACTACCTGGATCCCATTGCAGCCTGTGACTGATGAGTGGCTGAGGGAGTGAGAGAAGGGAGGGGCCCTTGTGTGGTGGTGATGCAGTGGATTGTGAGGTGGAGAATTTGCATGTGGATGGTGATTGGTTGGGTGTGTTTCCTGAACAGCCAATCACCACACTGGGAAAGGCAACATACGCAAGAGAATTATATATATATAGTCGTAGTATGCCTCCATGTTGTTTCCAGTTTATGGCAACCCTAAAGTGAACCTATCACAGGAGTTCTTGGCAAGAATTCTTCAGAGGGCTTGCCATTGCCTTTTTCTCAGGTTGAGAGAATGTGAGTAGCCTAAGATCACCTAGCAGATTACTATGGCTGAGTGGGAGTTTGAATCCTGGTCTCCCAAGTCCTAATCCAACACTCAAACCACTACATCACACAGTCTCTGGTTTTTTTTCTAGGATGCTCCATTCCATTCACCTGCTTTTTATGTCATGTGCAGCATTCCACAGCCACTGATCATGCTGTCTTTTTTGGGGTGTGGGTATGTCTCCCCCACAAATATTTTGTACTTCTTCAAACCTGAGGGGTTTCCAGAAGCATTGCTAATACTTCATTCTTGTATAATGGTGCTAGTTTCATAGAATCATAGAGTTGGAAGAGACCACAAGAGCCAACCCCCTGCCATGCAGGAATACTCTTAAGGCAGTATATTCCACTTTCAAACAGCTCTTAAAGTCAGGAAGTTATTCCTAATGTTCAGTTGGAATCTCTTTTCCTGGAGTTTGAATCCACTGCTCCAGGTCCTTGTCTGTGGAGCAGCAGAAAACAAGCTTGGTCCATCCTCAACATGACATCCCTTCAAATATTTAAACATACTATCATATCACCTCTCAACCTTATCTTATCCAGACTAAACATACCCAGCTCCCTAAGCCGCTCCTCATAGGGCATCATGGCTTCCTCCTACCATCCCCTGGACATGTTCCATCCTTCCTGAACTGTGGTGCCCAGAACTGGACACAGAATTCCAGGTGAGGTCTGACCAAAGCACAAGAGAGTGGCACTATTGTTAAGGTCCTTCTGATTTTTCATCCAGTCCTATCCCTTCTAACTTGGTGTCATCTGCACATTTGATAAGCATGTCCTCAATTCATTATCCAAGTCATTAATAAAGATGCTGAATAGCACTGGGCCCAGGACAGGACCCTGTGGCACCCCACTGGTCACTTCTCTCCAAGATGAAGAGGAACCATTGGTGAGCACCCTTTGGGTTTGGTCAGTCAACCAATTACAAATCTACCTAACAGCTGCACTGTCTAGCCCACAGGTTACTAACTTTTTTGCAAGAATATCATGGGGGACCTTGTCAAGTCTTATTGAAATCATGATACACTACATCCACAGTATTCCCTTCATCTATCAAGTTTGTAACTATAAAAAAAGAGAGATGAGATTAGTCTGGCATGACTTGTTTTTGAGAAATCCATGTTGACTTTTTGTGATCATGGCATTCTTTTCTAAGTGCTTACAGACTGTCTGTTTAATGATCTGCTCTAGAATCTTCCCTAATATTGATGTCAGGCTGAGTGGGTGGTAATTATTTGGGTCTTCTTCCCCCCGCCTTTTTGAAGATGGGGACATTTGCCCTCCTCCAGTCTGTTGGTATCTCTCCTATTCTCCAGGAATTCTCAAAAATTATTGACCGTGGTTCTGAGATTACTTCTGCCAGTTCTCTTAATGCCCTTGGATATGTCATCTGTTCTCCTTTTGGGAGAAGACTGAGGTAAAGGTGTTGAGTAGGTATACACTCTTTATATTTTAGAAGACAGCACTCTTTAAATACTTCAAGGTCACAGAGAGCAGACCTGTTTTCTGCTGCCCCCAAGGGTAGAATCTGGTGTAATGCTTTTAAATTACAGGAGGGTAGATTTCAATTGAACATTAGAAGAAACGTCTTGATCATAAGAGCAGTTTGGCAATGGAACCAATTGCCTAGACAGGTGGTGGGGTTTCCTTCTTTGGAAGTCTTCAAAAAGAGGCTGGACACAGCTACCTGCTGGGGAAGCTTTAGCTGCTGATCCTGCACTGAGTAGGGGGTTGGACTTGATGACCCATGAGGGCCCTTCCAACTCTCTGATTCTATCATATAGATGTAGATCACTAGATGTGGGGAGGGCATGGTTTAACTTAATTTTGTGGCTTCAAACTAATCACTCCAACATCACCAATCCCTTGATTATGCATGGGTGGAAAGCACAGCAGTGGGGGGAAGAAGATGGAAGAGAAATCAAGAGAGGATTAGAAGAAAATTTTTCATTTAATTATCCAAATGCCTAGCACTGTGTAAGCAACAATGAAGTTTCTAAAAGATTACAAAGGGTTTCATTACAGCTAAGCTCAAATAATACTAGGAATCAGAATAAAATCAGCAGTGAAGATGAACTGAGAGTCACAAAGTACCCTCCAGTGTGTGGAATGTATGTATAGAATGTCATACCAGACTTTCAGGCCTATCGGCTTGATAAGGCCTATGGGCTCAAGGGCTAGAGCTGCTTGAGCAGAAGCAAACAAATCAGTTCTCTGTTCCATTCTTGATCAGCACTCATTTTTTCCATCCTTTACATTCTTTTTCCAGTAGTCCCCCTTCATAGTTCTTCAACTACTTCCCAGTTATACAGGCTTGTGATGCATTTCCTCCAGTTCTAATCCTTCTTCAGGCTAGACCTTCCTGTGTTACTGAATCTGCCAGAGAAAGAGCCCTTCTACTCCAATGAATTTGAACCAAAAATCAATTACAGTGGGCCTTCAGTATTCACTGGGGTTTGGTTCCAGGACCCCCTGTGGATACCAAAACCCATGGATGTGCTCAAGTCCCATTATATACTATATAATGGTATAATAAAATTGTGTCCCTTATAAAAGACATCAAAATCAACGTTTGCTTTTTGGATTTAAAAAAAAATATTTTTAAATAATTTAATATTTTCAAATAGTGACTGACTGGTTGAATCTGTGGATGTGACGGGCCAAATGCAAATCATTAAAGAACAAGATCATCTCCGGCATTAAATCAGGCAGTGCAGCAAGTTAAGCCACATCAGTAGGGGAAAAGAATCCAATGAGTTAATAACTTTATAAAGTTAATTGGCTGGTTAAGCCTTGAATTAGTCCATACTATATCAGTCAGCTGGAGCATAAGTGCTAAAACATTAACATTAAGAAGGAATTATAAAATCAGTTCATATTGTTTATCTGCAATATGAATAATAATCAAATTAAAAATAATTTACTATTTTGAAAATTGGGCCCAACTTTTGACCCTCCACCAACAAATTGAAACAATGCAAAATGTTATTTACTAAAAAAATTAAAAAAAAATACTGTACCGAGTTTTAAATTCATCATTGCAATATTTAACAAACATGGGGTAACAAATTAGTAGGTGTAGAATAGATTTGAACATGAGGCCTGCTATATGCAAAGCATGGACTCTACTACTGAACTTTGCAAGCCCTTCTCAAAAAAACCCAGACTGACTGCTTTTCTGAGTAGAAATGTGAGCAAGTTCTTGTGAAGAGAGGCAGAGGCAGTCAAGCTGAGCCTATAATTTTCAAGAGGCAGTCAATGTGCTTCCAGGTGGATGATGCCATTTCCAGAGCTGTTGCATTAAACCAGGCTCTCCACTCTAGCCTCCCCAGGTGATCCCCCTTCTAGGGTCAACTATGTCAGGTAGCACTAATCTCAAGCAAACGGCAGATGAATTATTAAGCAAAAAGAAAGTGCTTTCATTTTGCAAGCATTCTTTCCCTGCTGCCATACACCAATTATCTGGAAGCACCATCATTTTGGACCTGGATTGCCATTTTTAAAAATGTGAGTTTGCATTTTTTTAAAGGCCATTCATGCTATTTTGAGGGTAAACAAAGACATTATCATGAGGCGAAACGTGTGGGCACTCAAAATCGGTTGCCAACATGCTGATTTATGTTTTTTGTTATGACATACCTCTGAATAAAACGTGAGCTTCAGCAGATTCCTACTAATTTGTAACGTTGTGTCCACAACATATGCCCTAACCACTAAACTATGCCCATTTCATCATCTTGAGTGCCACAGATTAACAGAAGACCCAAATAGTCAGACAGATAGTGGCAAGGCACGGAACTTACATTTGCACAACCACCGCTGCAGAAGGAACCTGCTGGCAGCATCTGTAGAAGCAAACAGAACTTACACGGCACGGTTGGGCAATTTGTGGTCTTCCAGATATCATTAAGACTCGAACTGCTCCCATCAGACCCAGCCAGCATGACCACCAGGGATGATGGGGGTGGGAGTCCCAATATCATCTGGGGAGCCAGGTTCACTACCCTAGTGAAAGTAGTGAGGTTGCAGCCTTGTAGATTACCTATGAGGGTGTATCCAGATGTTAGTACTAGAGATGTGGGATATGACTACAAGGCTGGGCTGAAACCTACACTATCTGATTCACCCACTAATGGTGGGCAAACATATATAGTGACCCTGAGCAATCTGCAAGGGGCAGGGAGAAAAGAAGCATTGCTGGACGGTGTCCCTTGGTGCATCGTCTGTACGCCTGAAATCCAAACAAGACACAGTGGCCACAATCTAGTCGACCTTAACAAATGTATTTTTACATTTTAATGAGCAGCAACACAAGCTGTTAGCATTACTTTGTCCTACATGAGTGTCTCTCAACCCTGTGGCTGGCTGCTACTGGGTACACCGTAAGTCTGCTTAACCTGCTAGTTGCAGTTCTAGTTTGTCTGACAACTCTCTCATCCTTGACAATTTAGCCTCTTGTAGTTGGGAAAACAAGCCTGTCGCCTATATTCAATTATCCATCCCAACTAGAATAGACCCACTGAAACAGTGGTAGGTCAACACTCATGTAAATTCCACTGAGTTAATGAATCTACTCCAGTTGGAACTAACAATTGGACTTAGGCATGTATGTGCTGGCAGGCGTAGCCATTATTGAAAAAGGAAATCCCCGACCCCTCACAATGCTATTGATGTAGGGGTCATACAGCAGCATGGGCTAGAATACTACAGTAGGACCCCCATATCCACTGATTTCATTATCCACAGGACACAAAACAGTACATCTACCAGAGTTTTCCTAGAAAATGTGTCCTCTAGCCATTTTCTAGCTCCCCCAAGGCAACTCTATGGCATTTTAAACCAAAAGTCCCATTATTTTCAATAGCATTCGCTATTATACATGGTTTTTGGTATCCACGGCCCCCCAGAACTAATCCCCAACGGATAAGGCAGTCCTACTGTACTGATTTTAGATGCACTTATTACATATTAACAGCAGGAATTTGTCCCCAGCAATGGTACACCAAACCTACAATGGTTCCAAAATGCTGTGATCATTGGTTGGGGCTGGTTATAGGGAACATATATCTCCCTTGCTGTAACAATTTCACTATCTTCCAGTCTTTTTCCTGGCAGAATTCAGCACAGGTTATGACCTATGAATGTAAAAATAAATGTAAAAGCTAGGGTCCAAACGACCAGTATGAATCCGCCTGAGTTTTAAGAAAATTGAGGAAAGGCTTTCTCTCAGTCTTGATACCATCACAGGCACATTTTGTGAAAACACAGGGGAGAGCCTTTCTGGTGGTTGCTCCCAGGCTACAGAAATTGTTTCCAAGGGAGGCTGGGTTGCGCCTTTTCTGCTCTTTCCACTGGTAGACAAATACTTTCCTATTTACCCAGGTAGACTGTTAACTGGCCATTACACAAGGTGTTTTACTTGAGGTGTGCTGTAGTTTTTCGTATTTTAGCAGCCTTAAAAATGTTTTTAATATGTTTGGTTTTTTTTTAAAAAAAAAACTTTTGTATTATCCATAGTTTTAATTATATTATGGCTCAACATATTGTGAACTGGCTTGGGCTGCATATTGGGAGAAAGTTGGGATATAAATAAAATGAAGCAAAAATAATTTAAAAATCAAATATTTGTACTGCTTCCAAGACAGGTCTCACCCATCTTATGTGCACCTCTGATTTTTCCTACCCAAATACAGTACCGTACCATTTATCCCTGTTGAAATTCCTTTTGTTAGTTTTAGCCCAGTTGTCCAACATGTTACAGTCATTTTGACCTCATGTCCTCCAGGGTATCAGCTACCCTTCCTAATTTGGTGTCATTTGCTGCAGGTAATATAGGATTCCTGGGTAATCAGCTGCTTAAAAAGCTCCAGTTCACGATCATGGTAGTTAGAAGGCTGGCTATCACCCCCACAAAATTCCAGTTTCTGCAGACATATATGCAAGAGCATTTAGCATGCATTTGTTACTCCAGGACACACAGTACACACTAATTAAATGCTTTTTAAATTGTATAAAGATAGTCACATATTATTATGGATTATTCTATTATGGATATTGAAGGACGACAAGTATATCATCCAACCAGAGTTAGCTAATTCAGTCATGTAATTCACAGTAGCCATGCCTGTGTGCAGAGCTAGCCTTACCAACAGGCAACCTTGGAAGTCTAATGAAGACAGTGGAGTGAAATCATAGGAGCAAAAGACTGCAGTAGAAATGTGATTTTACAAGGTGCCAAAACCAAAACGAAACATGACCCTCTGAGGCCTTGGAAAGATTTTGAGGAAAAGATGTACATGAATGCTCTTAAACTGGTTCTGGCCCTTGGTCCAGTGCTGGGAGAAAGATTGGATATAAACTGAATAAACAAATAAATTAAAATGCTTCTCAAGGTGTTACATATCATTTTTGAAACCTGTACACTTGAGTCAAAAAGAACTGAAATACTGTTCAGTTCTGAGATATTATTATTCTAGTGAAATTAAATTGTGAAAGAAAGAAGGGGCTTTTAACATATAAATAAACACAGTCCTGGGCAAAGAGCCTCTGTGGAAAAATAAGCTTGAACATACCCCCACTTCTCAAAACAAGCCCAAACCTACCTATAACCTTCGCTTCAGAGTGCAGCTTTGACAAAAGGCCTGTTTCAACAAGTTATTCTATTTATTGCCTCCATATATGGGCCGAGAATGGGGAAACATATTTCCAATCGGAAAAACACATGTAGTAGTTGCTCTTAGCAAGGTGCTCCAGGATGCAAACGTGAACATGCTGACCAACAGATTTCTGAGAACATTTTTAAGGGGGTTGTTAAGCATCACTTTGCCTCTGTGAAAAGGGCACCAGTGGCAGGAGAAATGTATCCTGCCCTTCCCTCCAGCTCTAAGATTCTATGTTCTTCCTAATATTTAGGCGGAATCTCTTTTCATGTCATTTGAATCCACTGGTTTTTGTTCTAGACTTGAGCAACAGAAAACAAGCTTGCTCCATCTTCTACATTACTAAAAGATGACTATCATATCACCTCTCAATCTTCTCTTTCCCACATCCAACACACATTATTGAAGACACAATAAAGATGTAATGCACAGTAAGCAGAACACATTATTTATCTTTCTTCTCCATTAAAACCCAATCTGATTTGGAAAAACAACAAATGGTCAAAGTCAAATCATGTCAAACTGCTTTATTACATCTTAAATAACAGTACATTTTAATATAATCTATCTTGCATCCAGCTTTCTTGAAGTACACTGACTTTAAAATTAAATACAAAAGGTGAAGGATACAAGGGTGTGGAGAAAGCTCTACGGAGAATAGTTCCATGAGGGGGTGGGGAGGTTTTTAAAAAAAGTTTTGAAATGCCAAATCCAGGCCTAAAAATGCAAGATTACAGCACATTTTGTACTGAATGTTGCAGAGAGAAAATAAACCCCAAATGAATAAAAGCCACTGATTCAGCAAACAAGGGTAAATTTTGGTTTAGTGAAAGAGAGATTCAAAGTTTGACAAAACCTTTGCTTTCTAAACATTCTTTAGAGTCCCCGCCCCCTTTCATTCTCAAAACACAAAGCCAGAAGGGCTGCTTGTTGGGAAAAACCTAATCTGATTAAATGTGAGCACTTGATCAGAGCTAACTGGCTTTTAGGAATTTTAAGTGTTATTCCCCTCCCTTCCCCATCCCAGAATCAAATCTACCGTGATTGTTGAAAAGGTGGTGATTTTTTCTTTTAAAATTTAAGAATAGTGACTTATTAGACTACTCCAAGATGTGCATCACTTGGGACTTTTCATTTTTCATACATCTTTTTTTATGCACAGAGTAGCAACAGTAGATGAGATCAGCAATGGTTACAGCTTTCTTTCTTTTTTAAAAATGAACAGGTTATTTCTTGAAAGAAAACACATATAAGGACGCATTAGTCTCATATGCACTTTAGCATTTCTACAGCATGCGATTCTAAAGAGTAATCCAACCCAATATGGCAAACCAAAACAATTTTTCCTCTTCCCATTGTTCTTGTTTAACTTAGAAAGTTTAAGATCATTATTTTCAAAAACATTATTTTGTACACTGCTTCATACACAAAGAATTGATGGAATAGCCAAGCACTGAACAGGTTTCTCTTTTCAACCCCCCTCCCCTTTCAACCCACAGAATCTATTTTGTTTGTTGACATTATGGGGTAGTGTCCGGTTATAACCTGCCCTCCAATTAGGCATTAGAAATCCAAACTATGCAAAGGAATGAATAATAAAATGTGAGGTGGGGTGGAAAAAACCCTAGAGTTTGTATTTGGTACCCATAAAAGGTGAACGTTTTTTTAAACAAACATTATACCATGTACAGCGTGTGCTTGGTTATCTTACTTCTTAACATTATCCTATATATGCAGTATTTTGTGCAACAATTTGTGACACTGACAGAAATTTAAAAAAAAATCCAGGGACTAAATTTACAGCATTAACAATCCCAGATGCAGCTGGGCTTAGACTCCCTTGTCTTGGCTCAACAACTGACTGTAAAAGCAAATTGTATTAAAAAAAAAAGGAAAGGAAATGGAAATATGGACAAAAAGTAGATATCAATCCTGCTACAAACACGACTTCAAAGTTTGAAAGTGAGATTAAAACAAGGCCCTCCCACCCCCAACTCATAAATTCAGTAAAACCAGATCAATGGTCTGCAATTTTTAAACTACAGTGAAAGTTAAAAGTTGTCTGCTTCACAATGTTTTTTCTCTCTTTTTTGATTGGACATGCTTACACAAGTGTGTTTTTCTTTAGTTTTCTAGACGAAGTGGTCCCAAAAGGAATGCACAATTTTACTTCTTTTGCTATTTTGTATACAATCACACAAATTTCTTCTTTTAGAGATAATTGTGCTCTTAATCTCAGCAACAGGAGATGTGAAAGATCTCACCCTTTGGTGGCTGGGTAGGAACGGGGGCGGGGAGAGGCAGGGGGTGTCCGAGTTAGTATAGTTGGATTCGATACATAATTTTAAACTTTCAACCGTTGGCAAAGTCTTCCAGTCAGCGTAGAGTCCACTGCTATTCTGACACAGAACACACAGAAAGTTTTGTTTAGCTTTAAAGACATCATAATCACCAACAACATTTGATGCTAACTTTCTCTCTCTTTCAATTAATGTTATGTCTAATTTGTATAAAAGCAAAAGAATCTGCCTTTAGCCCTTAACAGGGTTGCCAGGTTTTCAAAATAGTTGAAATTCATGATGTGTGAGTCTGACAATCAAAAAGTGGCTGTTAACAAGCTTGTGTTCTACCTCCAGATGTATTGATTTCAGTCAAATTAGCCATGTCTTTTCCCTGTAAAATTAACATATTGATCACATTCTCCAAGTGCAAGTTACATGATTTACAAACTGCTTTATGAATATCCACACCGTATCCATTTTAATCATATCCCAAATGCTTGACAACTATGATTAAAAGTAACCGAAATCTCAGACTGGGGTTCACAGGGAAAAAACACCCACTAGTTTTAAGTTAGAGGAGAGGAGCACAAGAAATTTCATTATCTGTATTGGCAGTGAACTTTTGTCAAATACTTGCTTGGCCTCATCTTTTCTTGAAGGACCCACACCCCAAGATACAAATGCTTTTGTGTCCCATTCAGTCTTAGGATAAGCTTTCTGGCTCTCAATATAAGGGACACTGCTTATAATATGGGACATCTGACAATCCTAGCACTTAACGGTTTGGGTTTTTCTGGGGGTTTTTTGGCCAGACAATGAATCTGCTAGTGTATACACTCCCCCACAAAAAGCTAGTTTTGAGGTGGAATAAACCAGGTTTACAATGCTAATTCCAACTCTCTAAAGCCTGAATACAGCATACAAGAAAGGCTTCAGTTACGTTCATAAGGAAACATAAGTTTGCTATAAATGCAGTAGAAGATGTGTTCACAGAATCATAGAGTTGGAAGAGACCACAAGGGCCATGCAGTCCAAACCCCTGCCATATAGTAATACATTATCAAATCATTCCCGACAGATGGCCATCCAGCCTCTGCTTAAAAACCTCAGGTTGCATATACCACCTGTTCCCCCATTAGCTTGGGTCTGAGGTTTAATCCAACTGGGAGGACAAAATATCTTGAAAATTGAACAACCCCCAAATACAGGTTGGCATTTAGCAAAGCCAGAGTTAATGTTATCCCATCTGCTGTACTAGAGGGACGTTTCCAGCAAATTCAGTACAAGGACCGTGTAAGCCTCTGTGGGGAGGGACTAGTAGAATCAGTCTCCCATGTCCTTTTCTATTGCACATTTTATGAGGAGGATAGATCAAGGCTTGTAGTCCCTCTCTTAAGCAAGTTCCCAGGAAGACTTTGGAATGGTACTTAATATATCTATTAGGGGATACTGACAAAAGAGTAACAGAGGAGGTAGCAAATTTTTTCTTCTGTGCTGTTACAAAGGGCCATGGTACACAAATGTTGGTAACGTCAAGATTCCTCCTGGTTAAAAGTTGTATATTAGCAAGAAGCCTATATGATTTTAATAGAAATTCATATATATGATATGTTTTAATCTCAGTCAGTCTTTAAAAAAAAATTAAACATAATTTATTAAGATGTTTTTTTATAATGCATATATATGCAAGTAATTATTTCTGCTGCTTTACTTTAACACAGATTGTTTATATTACTTATGTATGGAATATATATAATTATTTACTTTTGTAAAGAGTGTATGAGATTATTTTATTGCCTTGTGGTTTGTTTGACAATTTCCAAAGTCTACAGTGTGGTAATGCCCGTATGAAGCCAAAACCTACAAGACTGTGCAAGCTTCTGAAACCACATTCAGCGTCAAGTGCTAATATGAATTAAATCCTTGTGTGTGGAGACTAGGCTACTGGGGCACACTATGCATGAACCACCATGCTGTGTTACGTGAGAAGTAAAAAAATAAGTAACCCAGCATAAGATAATCAGCCTTGTGTGTGCATACACAGGAATGCTAAGAGCAGCCCAGCTTTGATCCATCTAGTCTAGAACCCTCTGGTCCAGCATCCTGGTTTTTCACAGTGGCTAAACAGAGGACTTTGGGACGCTCACAAGGAGGACACAAGAGTCAACAGTTGTTTTCTACTTGTTGCTCTGGAGCAACTGGTACTCAGAAGGACATTGCTTCTACAGTCTTGTCAGGACTAGTAGCCACTGAAAGCCTTATCTTCTCATGAACCATATATCCAAATCATCAACTTCAAAAAGACAAACAGGCTGCAAGTGGCAACCTTCCAACATGGATGCCATTAAAAAGGGCATCCCCTTAACAATCTCTCCTGTCTCCAAGTCCTTCATGCAGTGAAGTGTCATCACACTGATAGATGTCCTGCCTTGCTCCATATCTCTGACTGCTAAGATTTTACATCTGTGGTAGAAAAATGCCCAGTGACAAAGATTGGCTGATGCTGAAATACAAACATACCATGCAAGGACCATCCCTGGACACATCTGCATCCTTTGGACAAAGATGGAAACAGGCATGACTCAAAGTTGTTGGTACAGCAAAGACCATTGGCTTTAAAGCTCACACAAGCAAAAAAAAAATATTCTGTCTAAAAGTACAGCTTGTATGACTCATCCTAGTGCAGTCATGTACAAAGAGATGCAGGATACCACTGGATGTGCGCTATTCTTTTTGGAAATGAACAGAAGCTGCGTAGAAGCCAGGTCCTGCTCTTAAACAGACTGGACTCATTTCAAAGAAGCCTGGAAGGGAGTTCCCAACAAGACTACAGTACAAGTTCCTAAAAAGACTTTACTACAAGTGACTTTTCTGAACAGAAGACCTTCTTCCTAAATTACAATGAAATTCACAAGAGGCAAGTTTTATACCGCTCTTTGATTTTACACAGGAGAGGAAAATGACACACTACGATTAAATAGCTTTGATTCTTAGGTAGGTGATCCTTTTCACAGCTACCAGCCCACTTATTACAGTGGACTAAGGAACACAACCTCCCACCTCCACATACAAATTTCTGTGCATTTTTCCAGAACCTTCAATACATGACAGAATCTCCTTTTCTTGCCATGGCAATCAAATTAAAAATATCAACAAGATATTAAGAATGTCTAATTTTGCTGATAAGCCTTGTGAACATTCATTCTTTACCATCCTTGTCTTCAGAGCCAAACACTAACATCTTACGTACTACAGGAGTGCAAGCACACATCCAAAATTATCATACTGAGGCTCTGCAGCCTCTTCTGTAGACTGGAATGGGGCAGGTACTGGGCTGCCCAGTAGAACTACTGTGATGGTGTGAAGCTATTCTGGAGAGTGTGTGAGACTGATCATCTTATGCAACTGAAGGACTAGTTAATGACAATGTGTGTGTGTTCCCCCCCCCCTTCCGCCCTTTTTAAAAAAAGGTACCTACAGACTTAATTCCAGATCTTGAGGAAGCTATCCCATGATCCTGTTGCCACTGCCATGCCATCATCAGTTACACCTAAGCAACTGACACGATTATCATGGCCAGCTAGGACACCTAGAAATTGGAAGGAGAGAGACAACAAAAACAAATTTCAGATTTGACAGGTTCTGATGATGATCACAACAAATATGCACAGAATCATAGCATGGGACAGAGTCTGGGCTTCTTTGATTGCTATCTGGTTACTGCAATTTACAGTATTCTTTGGTAACTGGGGCCAAATCCACACTACACAAATAATCCAGTTTAAAACTGGATCATTTGCCACGGCTCCTTCCTATGGAATCATGGGATTTGTAGTTTTGTGAGGCACCAGCACTCTTTGACAGAGAAGGATAAAGACCTTGTAAAACTACAAGCCCAGGATTCCACAGGAAGGAGCAATGGGTAGTGTGGATTTGACCTGGGAGTGAAAGGAACTTATGCAATTCTATGTCCATTTCCAACGAGCTCACTCAGTTGATCCCCAAACCTGAAAGTAATGAGTTACAAGTAATACAAGTTTCCCAAAACAAATTTTCCCTCACAGGAGGATAAACAGACAAATCAAATTAACACTCCCAAGCAACACACAGAACAAAGTTACTTCCTAACAGAATTTTAAACTATTAAGAGGTATTCTGATAAGACTTGTTTCCATTTTTCCACCCTTGTCTTACCAACCTGCCAAAGAAACAGGTAATGTAATGAGTTATTATTATAAGTAGTGTAATGAATGACAGCTATGGGCAGAAACAAACTACATTTGAAAACTAAGCTTCCAAATTGTGATTCCTCTGATAATGGAGGTTTTTTTATGCAAAATGTGTGTGAGAGAGCCCTTACATGTACACATTTCACTTTAACTGAAAGAGAAAGCCTTGGAAAAGCATTTCCTTTTTCATACAGTGGGCCCTTTATCTGCTGGGGTTTGGTTCCAGGACCACCACCACCCCGGACACCAAAATCCATGGATGCTCGAGTCCCATTGTACACAATTGTGTAGTAAAACGGTATCCCTTATATGAAACGGCAAAATCAAGGTTTGCTTTTGGGATTAATTTTTTTTTTCAAACAGTGGTTGGTTGGATCTGTGGATGCAGAATCCAGAGATATGGAGGGCCAACTGTATTAGAGTTGTGATTAACAGACTCTTGTACATAGGAGCTCTGGCACAGCAAAAGCAGGTTTAGCAAATGAAGTGAACAAATGACTGCAGTTAGTCAACTACTGTTCCTGCTAGGTGATGCAATGAAACCCAGATAATTAAGCGTCGTCTACACATGGTGTAGGAGGATAGCTTTGGGTATGTTAAAGAATATACAGTAGTAAGTGTGATTACAAGCCTGAGTTAAGCACATGAAACTACTGTTGGTTTTGCCAAAACATTCTATAAAAAATAATTCTAATCCTATGGAAATACTGCCTATCTCAAAAATCCTTAGAAGTTACACAAATGTCAAGAAAGCCTACAATTTGGAGTCAGCAGCATATGCACTCCAGGAAGAAAGAATGCTACGCATTCTGAGGGACAGTCAAATCCTGGAAGCACAAGCAGCTGACAGCACCTTGGGTAATTTATACGGCTAGAGAGAAAGCAAATCCAGTGACAGGGAAGGGAACTTTTTCTGGTGGAGAAGCAATTCTGGTCTCAATCACTGATATATATGGATAAACGAGAAGAAAAATACAGAGCTAGAAGTTATCAATACTCAGAAGAGCTACTTTGGATGTAGTTTTTAACTTCAAATTTATATAGATTAAACCAACCTTCTGATTTCCTCTACCTGTAATTAAAACATTCAGTTGATTTCTTCAGACAAGTGGTTTTTAATTGCTTAATTAAAAAAATAATAATACTGCAACTGTTTCTTTTTTAAAAAACAAATTTTCCCCTTCATAAAACGAACTATAGGTTTATGAAGACAATATCTCCTGCCTTATATTTTCTGAATTCTTAATTCTGCTTCCATGCCCCCGTCCTCATTTTATACAACAGCAATACAAGCAACAGCCATATCATGACATACAAATACTAAAACCTGAGCAGTAGCAGCCCCTTTCCTGTGGCTCTGGTACCCTCAAAACATGGCTAGCCTATTATTGTATTGGCGATGCTTGCAAAGAAATATGCATATTAGGTATGTTAACAGTTAGAAGCTTTGGAAAATATCTTTAAAAATCAGCACATATAATAAATACTATTCAAAGAAGGAAAATGCTATGTTTATGACGACAAAACCAACATCTACAAATTACTGATAGTTACCACTACTTTACCAATAAAGGGGAGGAGAGTCCCCAGTGTGAATGCCCAGAGGAATACTAGGCAGCTTTAAGTGCTGTATATTCCGGCATGTGTATAAGACGACTGGGCGTATAAGATGACCCAGTTTTTGAGTTAAAATATACAGTTTGGGATATACTTGTCATATAAGATGACCCACCCTCCCCAAAGCCGCGATCGGGAGCCAGCACGCTGGTTGGAGAATCGCGGGAGATGGCTGACTGGCTGGGGAGATTCCCCAGTCCCGCGATTCCCCAGTTTCCCAGCCACCTCCTGCGCCTCCCCATCCTCTGAACAAAGTTGGCCAAAAAAGCCCCATGATATGGCAACTTAGGGTCGCCACATGTTGGCTACAAGTTAGAAATCAGTCAGTTGGCTGACTTCAAAGTGATACACACACACACACACACACACACTCTGCTGGCTAATGGCCTTGCCTTTGTTATTTTGTCTCTGCCCAGGTGGGCACACCTTGCACACCTTAGCTCGGAAGCAAAAAGAAAGAAAGGGTGACAGGAACTCCCAGGCACCCAGAGTTTGCAGGGGTCAGCTGAGCAGAAACAGGGCCCTTACAGCAAATACAATCCTTGCTCTGCTGCTAGAGTGCAAAGGGAGCGAAGACGCAGGAGATGGGCAGTGGGTGAGGCAAACGGATGCATTCGCCCCCCTCCTCCGCCTTCACTTCTTCCTCAAAGGGGGCAAAGAGGGAGGAGAGGGGCGAAATGTACCTGCTTTGTCTCGCCCTCCCCCCACCTGGTCTCCTGCGTCTTCACTCCCTTTGCGAAGGGAGCGAAGACGCAGGAGATCAGCAGCGGGCAAGGCAAACCAATGCATTCGCCCCCCCCTCTTCCGCCTTCGCTTCCTTCCCAAAGGGGGCGAAGGGGGAAGAATGTACTCGCTTTGCTTCACCCCCAGCCTTTGTGAAGGGAGCAAAGACGCAGGAGATTCCTTTGTGAAGGGAGCAAAGACACAGGACATTGGCAGCAGGCGAGGCAAACCAATGCATTCGCCCCCCTCCTCCGCCTACACTTCCTTCCCAAAGGGGGCAAAGGGGAAGAAGAGGGGTTAATGTACCCGCTTTGACTCACCCCCTGTCCATCTCCTGTGTCTTCGCTCCCTTTGCGAAGATTTAGGAGATGGGCAGCGGGCGAGTCAAACTGCTTAACTGCGAACTCTTCACTGGAATCACCCTGAAGAAATACCACCATATCAAACAGGTGTCCATACTTAAGACAACGGGTACGCCACATTCATTTGGTAAGGCACAATACAGAACACACATGCCCTTCCCGCTAATGAAAGGAGAATGGCCAAATCCATGTAAATTTGGTATGGCTAAGACAAATTAATGTCCATCCCAAACTGAGATAGCACCTGATTATTTAATAATGACCATAGCCTTCAGGTACTGTTCTTTGCACATTCATCTTCCCAGACCTAAAGGTGTCCCCCACACCATTCCTTCAGGGCAGTATTATGTTTTTTCCTTCCCATCCCCCATCATCTACACAAAAATATTTATGAGCACATTGTGCAATAAGGCCATGCATGCAAATCTGCAATCTGTTCTAAGTACTGTATTTGGAAGTAAAGCTTTTAGGCATCTAAAGACCTAATTACCAATCAGCAATGGATATGGGATTCAGTGCCTGCATTGTATAGCTTTTTCTTTACCAGGGACCCCCTTTAAATATCTTTTGTTGCTACAGACCCCCAAGACTTAACTCAAGATTTTAAACAACAATAAACACATGGAACCATTAACAATTATACTATCTGTTGAACCTTGGGAGCCCTAGTGGTGCAGTGGTTAAATGCCAGTACTGCAGCCACAACGTTGCAAGTTCAATCCCAAGGGCTCCAAGGTTGACTCAGCAGCCTTCCATCCTTTCATACGTCAGTAAAATGAGTACCTGGCTTGTGGGGGCAATTAGGTAACACACACTGAAAACCACTTAATGCAGTACAGATGTGGAAATTGCTATTGCTTAACAATTTGTAAGCTGCTCTGAGCGCCTTTGTGGCTGAAGAGCGGGGTATAAATACCTAAATAAATAAATAAAACCTTCCATCAAAGACGCTTCTCCCACTTCTTCCAGCTAGTTTGCAACTGGAGTGGACTGAATAGGAACACACAGGTGTGGCCAGCCAGCCTTTGCCTTGGCCCGTGTCATGTGACTACTTTGCTGTGGGAAAGAGGTGGACTGAACAGCCTTTAAGCCATCAAGCCTTCAAGGACCCCCTGTGAGGACACTGCAGACCCCTAGGGGTCAGCAGACCACAGGTTAAGAACCACTGACATAGATTATTATTAGCCCTATTCATGGTTCTCTCAAATAGGACAGGTATACAGTCGTCCCTCCACATTCGCCGGGGTTAGGGTCTTGGAGACCCCCGCAAAAGTGGAAAAACTGCGAATAAAAAATGCTGCTCCCGCGACCCCCCCCTCCAGAGGGAGGGAGGCGGCAGGAGAGTGTCAGGCCAGCCTGGCTGGCCTCTCCGCAGCCTTCCTGAGGGGACTCCGGGCCTTAGAAGCCCCGGAGCCCGCTTAGGAAGGCCGGGAAAGGCAGCGGGCGGGTGGGAAGGTGGCTGCTCTGCCTCTCCCTGGCCTTCTTGAGCGGACTCTGGGGCTTAGAAGCCCTGGAGCCCGCTTAAGAAGGCCGGGGAAGGCAGCGAGCAGGTGGGGAGGAGGCTGCTCTGCCTCTCCTCGGCCTTCTTGAGCGGACTCTGGGGCTTAGAAGCCCTGGAGCCCGCTTAAGAAGGCCGGGGAAGGCAGCGAGCAGGTGGGGAGGAGGCTGCTCTGCCTCTCCTCAGCCTTCTTGAGCGGATTCTGGGGCTTACAAGCCCCAGAGCCGCCTCTGGAAGGCCGGGGAAGGCGCAGGCAGGCAGGTTGCCCCACCTCTCACCAGCCTTCCCGAAGGGGCTCAGGGCTAAACCGCGAATAATCAAAACCACGAGTGTGAAAGTCATGAATGTGGAGGGGCAACTATACATGCAAAGAGGGAAACACAATAACTCTGCCTGAAAAGGGCTATTTGGTTTCTTGTTACTGATACTAGCTGGGGTCCTGTTCAGTATTTTCAAGGTCATAAGCCTTGGCACCTGATTTGGGCAAGGGTATAGTAATGTGCATGAGAACTCAGAAGTCACTGATTCAAATCCCTTCATTTTCTCTACAGTGCCAGCATGGCATAGTGGCTTAGCTGTTGGACTAGGACTCTGGAGAACAGGGTTTGAATCATCGCTTGGCCATGGAAACCCACTGGGTGACCCGGGAAAAGTCAGAGCCTCAGAGGAAGCTAATAACAAACGTCCCCTGAATAAATCTTGCCAAGAAAACTGCATGACAGGTTCGCCTTAAGTAACAAATGACTTCACGGCACAAAGCAACTACAACTAGACTCATGACCTCATAAATGGTGGTATTCACATTCATGGCCTGGTACCATTGCCATGTTTGCAAATGCTCCCTAAAACCCACCTTAAAAACCAGGCAGCCACCAACCAAAGGAGTTCTGAAGTGCAGAAGGGTGGGTCACTGAAGGATGATGCATCCAGCCCCCCTTCCACCAGCAAGCCATGGTGTGACAAGCAGTTCCAACAGGATCCCATATATGTCCTTGTCACTGCTCATCACACTGCAACTTAATGGCATTATCCTATAGCACCCTGCTCACCACTGCCACAAAGCTCCTTCAACTGATGTGGCTGCCTGGGTTTTAAAGGTGGGTTTTAGGAGGTCAGATTGTAACTGTGTCATTGTAGCTACATCACCCAAGCAGGATCTTGGCCACTATTTTTTGGAACATTATCATGGGAATATTAACTTTTGGTCACTTAGCTACTTTTTTTAAAAGGCTGTGAGGGAAAATTTTGATTAAAGTTGTGGAGAATGAGAGTTTGGTGCTCCAAGGTTTAATTATGTTCTCCACCCCTTAAAAATTCAAGCACTGTTCTCAGTTGTCTATTGATACTTTTTTCTTGCTTGTTTCACCCTCCTTTATTTAGAATCATAGAACTGCAGAGTTGGAAGAGACCACGAGGGCCATCCAGTCCAACCCCCTGCCATGCAGGAAATCACGATCAAAGCATCCCCGACAGATGGCCATCCAGCCTCTGTTTAAAGACCTCCAAGGAAGGAAACCCCACCACGCTCCGAGGGAGTGCGTTCCACTGCCGAACAGCTCTTACTGTCAAAAAGTTCCTCCTCATGTTGAGGTGGAATCTCTGTTCCTGGAGCTTGCACCCATTGCTCCGTGTTCCAATCTCTGGAAAAGCAGAAAAAAGTCTGCTCCATCCTCAACGTGACACCCCTTCAAATACTTAAACAGGGCTATCGTATCACCTCTTAACTGTCTTTTTTCCAGGCTAAACATACACAGCTCCCTAAGTCTCTCCTCATAAGGCATTGTTTCCAGACCTTTCACCATTTTAGTCACCCTTCTCTGGACGCGCTCCAATTTGTTAATATTCTTTTTGAATTGTGGTGCCCAGAACTGGACACAGTATTCCAGGTGAGGTCTGACCAAGGCAGAACAGAGCGGCACTATTACTTCCCTTGATCTGGACACTATACTTCTATTGATGCAGCCCAAAATCGCATTGGCCTTTTTAGCTGCCGCATCACACTGTTGACTCATGTTCAACTTGTGGTCTACTAGGACTCCTAGATCCCTTTCGTACGTAGTCTCATTCAGCCAGGTCTCCCCATCCTATATCCATGCATTTCATTTGTTTGCCCTAAGTGCAGTACCTTACATTTCTCCGTATTGAATTTCATTTTGTTAGCTTTGGCCCAGCTCTCCAGTCTATCTAGGTCATTTTGAATTTTGATCCTGTCCTCCAGGGTATTAGCTACTCCTCCTAATTTGGTGTCATCCGCAAATTTGGTAAGTATGCCCCTAATTCCCTCATCCAAGTCATTGATAAAGATGTTGAATAGCACTGGGCCCAGGACAGAACCCTGTGGCACCCCACTGGTCACATCTTTCCAAGACGAAGAGGAGCCACTGCTGAGCACTCTTTGGGTTCGGCCGGTCAACCAATTACAAATCCCTTGAACAGTTAACTTGTCTAGCCCACATTTTACAAGCTTGTTTGCAAGAATGTCATGGGGAACCTTGTCAAAGGCCTTACTGAAATCAAGGTATGTGATGTCCACAGCGTTCCCTTCATCTACCAAGCTGGTAATTTTATCAAAAAAGAGATCAGATTAGTCTGACATGACTTGTTTCTCTGAAACCCATGTTGACTTTTTGTGATTATGACATTGCCTTCTAAATGTTCACAGACTCTCTGTTTAATGATCTGCTCTAGAATCTTCCCTGGTATTGATGTCAGACTAACTGGACAATAATTGTTGGGATCCTCCTTTTTCCCCTTTTTGAAAATGGGGACAACGTTTGCCCTCCTCGAGTCTGCTGGGACTTCTCCTGTTCTCCAAGAGTTCTCAAAGATTATTGCCAATGGCTCTGAGATTACATTTGCCAGCTCTTTTAATACTCTTGGATGTAGTTCATATGGTCCTGGAAATTTAAATTAATTTAGATTAAGAAGGTATTCCTGTACTACCTCTTTGCTTATTCTGTGCTGGATTTCTCCTGTTGTGTCCTCTGTTCCTTTATCCTCAGGATAAAGGACACCATGCTTTCAACATCTACAGTACACCTATTTCCTCAGTCCCTATTCTTAGCCAAAGAAATTCCAAAGGCTTACCTGCTCTGTCAGCTTTGAGTGTGTCCCACACATTGCAGTTAAAGTCATCATAGCCAGCTAGGAGAAGGCGCCCGCTCTTGGAGAAAGCTACAGAGGTGATGCCACAGATTATGTTGTCATGGGAATAAACCATAAGCTCCTGGTCAGCACGAAGATCAAAGAGCCGGCATGTGGCATCATCAGAGCCTGTGGCAAATGCATTGCCATTTGGGAAGAACTTGAGGGAAACAAAGAAACATGAATGTAACACACAAGAAAAGTGTGCAAAGAAGCTTCTACAACTGGAAGGCTATTTCATTCACTGCATGGCATCTCTTGAGCCTGAAGATGCGTTCACTCTTACACTCCCCTCACTACGAAGTTCTTACGTACACAGATGGCGTTGATGTCTGACTCGTGGCCAGTGAAGGTTTGCCGGCACATCCCTTCTCGGACATCCCACAGCTTTGCAGAGGCATCACAGGCACCAGAAACAAAACATTTGGAATCAGGAGCAAGGGACAGACTCATAACATCTCCGGTGTGACCAGTAAATGTGGTTGTTTGTTGGCCTGTTTCTATGTCCCAAAGGGCACTGTCAGAGAATGGATGAAAACAAGTGGGGGAGGGGAGAGAAAATGAGACTACCATAAGCAAACAAATTAGCATAGTACCTTAGGTCAGTAGTGGGTGGACTTTAAACACTTGTTTTCTTTAATAGCTCAAATTCCTTCCATGCATACACTCAATTTTGGTTATCTTGTGGTATCTTCATTTCAGAAGTGCAGTTGTCCCTCCGTATCCACGGATTTAAGTGTTCACAGCTTGAAAATATTCTTTAAAAATAATCCAAAAAGCAAACCTTGATTTTGCCAACTTATATAAGTGACACCATTTTGCTATGCCATTGCATATAATGGGACTTGAGTATTTACGGATTTTGATATCCATGGGGGAGGGGAGTCCTGGAACCAAACCCCAGCGAATATGAAAGGACAACTGTATAACATAGGGCTGTGGGAGGGAGGTTCCTGCTTGTCCAGTGTTATTGGATATATTTCAATTTGTGCAACCTGAAGATGAGGCCAGGATCCTTGGAGAGGTGAGAGCCACCACCTGCATACTGCCCCCATGCCCATCCTGGCTGTTGAAAGCAGCCCAAGGGGGACTGGCAGATTGGGTAAGGGCAATAGTGAATGTTTCACAACAGCAACGCAGGCTTTCAGCTTCCAGCTTCCCTAAATGAAGATGTGGTTGAGGCCACGACTGAAAAAATCCTCCCTGGGTCCCACCAGACTGGAGAACTATCAGCCAGTCTCCAATGTCCCCTTTATGAGCAAGGTGTTGGAGCATGTGGTGGCCTCCCAGCTTCAAGCACTCCTGGATAAAACAGATTATCTAGATCCATTTCAATCTGGCTTCATGCCTGGCTATGGGAGAGAGACAGCTTTGGTCACCTTGGTGGATAACCTACGCAGGGAACTGGACAGGGGGAGAGTATCCCTGTTGGTTCTGCTGGATCTCTCAGCACTTTAGATACCATGGACCACAGTATCCTTCACCTCTCTGGGATGGGGCTCATGGACACTGTTTTACAGTGCGTCCAGTCCTTGGAGGAACAGCCCCAGAAGATGGTGCTGGTGTTGCCTGTTTGACACCATGGCCACTAGCTTTTGGTGTCTTTCAGGGCTCAGTTCTGTTCCCCATGCTGTTTAGTATCTACATTAAAAAGCTAGGTGAGGTCATCTAGTGTTTTGGGATTCAGTGTCATCAGTATGCTGATGACACTCAACTCTGTCTCTCCTTTCCATTCAGCTCCTAGGAAGCTGTTTCTGTACTAAACCAGTCTGCTGTCAGTAATGGACTGGATGAGGGGGAACAAACTGAAACTTAGCCCAGACAAGACAGAGGTGCTGCTGGTCAGTCAAAAGGCAGATCAGGGAATGGGGATTCACACTCCCTCAAAAGTCTCATGTTTATAGCTTGGGTGTGCCCCTGGACTCTGACCTGAGTCTAGATGCTCAGATTTGGGCTGTGGCCAGGAGTGCATTTGCACAGTTAAAAGTAGTGCACCAGCTGCACCCATTCCTTGAGAAGTCAGATCTGGCTACGGTGACACATGCCTTGATTACATCCTGTTTGGACTACTGTTAAACCTTAACACTACTATAACATGCTCTATGTGGGACTGCCTTTGGAAACTCTTCAGTGGGTCCAAAATGCTGTGGCCAGGCTGTTGAATGGGGCTGGCTATCGGGATCATGTGACCTCCCTGTTGAAACAGTTGCATTGGCTACCAGTGCAATTTCCGGGAAGAATTCAAAGTGCTGGTTTTCACCTTTAAAGTTCTAAACGGTTTGGGTCCAGACTATCTCAAAGAACGTATTTCCCTATATAAGCCAGACCAAGTGTTAAGATTGGAAGGGAAGGGCTTTCTCTCAGTCCCATTATCTGCAAAGCCTTCTCCATGGCTACTCCCAGACTGTGGAACTCCCTTTTATTGGCAGTTGAAGACGTTTTTGTTTAAGCAGGCGTTTAGAGAAGTGAATCTTAATTAGTGTCCTGCTTTTAATATTTGTAATTTTTATTGATATTATGTTTTTAATCTATGTTGTGTTTTTAACTATTATATTTTAATAATGCTAATAATTTAATTCTTTTTCAACTTTTGTAAATTTTGTAATGTTTTAGTAGTATTTTTAAATTATTGTAAGCTGCCTTGATTCTTACCTTGGGAGAAAGGTGGGATATAAATCCAATAAATAAAATAAATCTCATAGCTCCTACCAGTATTTTCCTTGTTTGTATATAGAGGGTTCAAGTACATAGAGCCCAACTTGCTGTCTGATATGGACAGTTTACATACACATGGACTATCTCTGGGAGAACTACTATAGACCCTAGTGAGTTCATGCAACAGTAAAACTCCAGGAGGAGAACATTCTATTTTACACTTTAGCTTCTCGGTCAGTGTTGGTGGTCTGCTCCTTACCAAGTAGTATCTCCAGAACTGGTAACAATTTGATTATCATCCACAAAACGGCAACATGACAAGTAGCCTGTAAAGGAGAAGAGAGAAAAAAAAGCAAAATACGATTTATGAATACTGAGAATCTCCCTGCTCCATTCTATACCATTCTACATTCTGCTTTTGCTTCTTGTTTTTTTTTTTTTTTTTTTATTAATGCAACTTGTAGCCCCCTCACTGATGCTGGACTGTAACTCTGATGATTACTCGTCACTGGTTATGCTGGCTAGGACTGGTAAGAGTTGCAGTCCAGCAACAACAGGAAGGCCATGAGTTGTTCACCCCAGAGCTAGACTGAGATGTAGACTAGAACAGGACATGTGCTGAAGTCACATAACTAGGGCTAACATGATTGGATAGTTCCTCATCACCTCAGATTCTTCACTTTTGTGTGTAATAATCACTTATCAGAATGGACAAATTTGCCACCAGCAGAAATTATAATTCCAGCATGAAATGCTCATTTTACAAAAGCTGTTAGTGGTGTGCGAAACTGCAGTCTATCAGAAACAGCGGTTTATCAGCTCTCCCTCTTATGTCCAAAACAAAAGGCTGATCACAGAAACTACAGTACCTATCCAAATAAGAATAACCCAGAGGTCTCAAATTTCTTGCATGTATTGCTTGATAACTGTCCCTTTGCAAGAACTTCCTTGTTAGAGTAATATCCCTAGCTGAAATTGGTCTAGAACTTCCTCAAACTTAACACCTCCACAAAACAAAACAAACATGCTATTACAATAGCAATTTTCATTTTTCTGCTTCACAGAATGAAAAATTTCAGTGGAACAAGCATAATTAGCCATGGTTGTCACCATGATCAAGAATTTGCTTCAATTGTGCATATATGAATATGTAACTGTTATGAATTTGCCACAAGTCAGACTATTTCCCCCCACTGTACAAAACACCACAAACGCCGGTCTGAACACTGCTTTATACATTTGTTATTCATTACATTAAATTGAGAGTTATGAACACTTCTGACTCCACTGGATTATAAATAACTATTCATTGCTGAGTAACCTCAGTTCCCCTCTGTGAGCTGTTTGCAGAGAGTGCCTTTTAGTCTGTATCCGTGAAGGCTTGCAGCAGTGGTGAGCCAGCAAGACACAGAGCCCCCCCAAGGCTTCCTCTTAAGAACTGTTAAAGGTTTTTCCGGAGCCAAGCTGGCAACCTCTGGAGAAAGAGGCCTCTTCGCTTGGCCACACCTCGAGATTTTGTTCTTTCACAGAAACAAAGACGGTATAAGAGATCCAACAAAGCTCTGGAGGTGGGGGGGGGCTGCAAAAGTTTAGGTTAGGACTTTTCCTTCCTTGCCACAGTTCATCTGATATATAACTCTCACCTTCAGGAGCAAATTGAATCTTGGAACAGATTCACTCCGTGTCATAAATGGTGGTTCCATTCCTATTTGCATAAGCTTGGCTGAGAAGCTTTATGCTGCAGACTATAGGCAGGTCACTTGTCTTCAGTTCTAAGGACCATACTGGCTTCTGTGAACCCAGCATATCTGAAAGAGTAACTCCTTTCCCACAGTCTTCCACTTTCCCAATGTAGTTTGACAACCATTCTGCTTCCCAAGTATGCCAGAGAATTCCAGGTTTTACCAGAAACAGAATTCTCAACTCTCTTGAAAAACGGCAATTCACAGGATTCTTTGAGGGAACCCATGAAAAAGAATAAGTTTACTTCAAAATGCTATTTTTACTTTACACAGTGCTGGTTTTGGCAATGCTTGCTTCTTTCCAAGAACCACCATGTCAATTTAGAGATGAGAGAGAGCGTGATTTCTGCAGCAATGGAAAGCCACTAATCCTTGTTATATTTACTATATTTGTCCCCCCTAAGTGCACCTCACCCTCAGTGACGTAAACACCCTCACCCATGACAAAACTATTGCCAGGTAGGTACAAAATTATAATCTGGAAGAAGAAAAGCACAACACGCATGAGCACACACATCTCCAATGATGTCCTCCTAATTATTCAGAGAATGGTTTTTAAAAGGATCTTCTGGTCACAGTGTTTGCGTGGAAAATAACCTATTCTGGTCAATACATTCTAAACAAAATTATCAAATAAAGCTATATTACAGCCCAAGCCCTCAAACAAAGAAAATACCTTAATTGTCCTTTTAGATAAATTAGCTTCCTGTATCCTATCCATATGTCCCTTCATTATCAATGGCACAACAGCAAAGCATAGCACAGCATAGATCTCCCTAAAGTGCAGGTCTGGCTATATGATGCTTTGCCAGAATCTGATCAGGGCGGGCATTGCTGGGCTTGAACCTCCATGATCCCTCACCACTGGTTAGAAGTGCTAGGAGCTGCAACCCAATATCATCTGGAGAGCCATAAGTTGACTAAACATGGTCAACACATGTGTACCACCAAGAGGTAATATATAGCAATTTCTATTTCCTTGTGGTATGAACTGCACAGATCCTGTATGGGCACAGAAATTACTGCATGGCTATTTCAGCCTTGCCATTACCACTATAAACATTGCTAGACTACCTTTTTACCTATTCCAAAACTACAAAAATTACTTTTGGATTACAATTGCTAGTATCCTGCACTAACTTTTCCAAGCTCTGGTCATTTTATACAAACCTTACTGCAAAAGCAAGATGGAGACAGCTCTTTCAGGAGAAGGCATGGAGGAGTCCTTGCATTCATGTGGAGTTAATGGAACCAAATCACACTCACCTGTATGGCCTGCCAGTTCACGGCTTACACGCACGTTGCCTTCACGTGTTTTCAGGTTGTAAATGGAACATATGTTATCCAGACCGCCACAAGCCACATAGTTTCCAGATGGGGCATAAGCACAGGTCATTACCCAGGAAGAGCGCAAAGGGATGGCGTGGACCTAAAATAGAGGGGGGGGGAATATGTTAAGCCAGCCATTTTGTCAGGCTCTTTGAAGTGAGGCTTCATCAGGCAGTAGGCTGTTGAGTGTCAGTAAACAGATGGAAGAGATGCAGATCCAACTTAAAGGATCCACCACAACATTATTGTTTTGCACATTTTTTTAATTTCCTATCTGTATGCAAGGAGTATCCTCACAGAGTACTCAAAGAACCTGAGTGTGAGGAACTAGCTACATGCTGCAGATTACATTTCTAAGATACTAGAACTCCATGTTTACAGAAAGGCTGCCACATACAGAAAGGCATACCACATCAGCTCTGCTGGCCTGTCCCATTATCAGAGCCGCTGTTGCCATCTTGCTGGCCAAGCAGCTCCCTGCAAGAGCCTGACCAGAGTCATCACTTCTGGTGAGGGCAGACCATGTTGTTAATCACATCAGGCACCTGTTCCTGCTCTCAGCAGAAGCACCAGTGTGCCAGGAAAAAAAGGGGGGGGGGCAAGATCACTGGCGACCACCCATCATCCTTGATCATAGAGTCATAGCATAGATTGCATGGCTGGACACTTCCTGGAGATTTCACAGGCCAGCAACGACATTGCTAGTGGGGCGCTGATGTGTGTATCTTTGGTGAGGATGGCGGTGGCACCAGAAAGGAAGACTTTTTCCCTTCCCCACCAATGGCTGAGCTTGGTTGGGGAGTGAGTGGTAGGCAGCACCCGGCTCTTTAAGGATGGCAACGCTTGCCACTCACCTGAATTTGACCCGTCTGGTTGTCCACACTCAGCAATGGTCAGCCAAACACAACATTTTCTTGCGAACTCTCGAGTAAAAAGTGACTTATTTTACTTCATTTTAAGGGTGGTTCAGTACGGGTTTGGTGCTGAACTGGCCAGATATCATGTGGACAGTTTGCACCAGAATCGGGGAATTGTCCCTGTGTCATCTGGACAGATTGATATGGGGATGGGGCAAGGATATTTTATTTGGCTGGTGTAGACAAGCCCCCAATAAAAAAAAAAAAACCTCTGATAGTGAAGCTCCTTTTTCAAAGTCTTTTTATATCTGTCCATCCCCCTCTCATTCATCCCTGACCTCGGTCTAGCTGAAAGTTTTTAGCAACATCAGCACTGGGAAGATGGTGAAGGACAGCTGGAGAAGCACAGACTTTCACTGTTGGGTGGCAGCAGTGTGTCTGCAGCAAACAATGCAATGAACAAAGCTTGAAGTGGGAAAGAATGGGGACCTGCTTTAGCTGATCCTATAGTAGCTGTGTGCAGGTTGTATAAACAGCAGCTGCCTTCAGAATCTCTTACTGAGCAAACAGAGAGAGCCAGATAAGTCTGTCTCACCAGCTGCTGCCAGCAGGTTAAAACAGTATAGATCTATAAGTATGTCTACCAAAATGGAAATGCTAAGAGAAACTAAGGCTGGTGAAAGAAAAAGTCTTGCTTAGGTACATTTGGAAGAAGCTTTCAAGTGGTCATTGTAAGGTTCAAATTTTTTGGCTTACTTATATAAAAGACTTTCCTGAACTAGTGGTTCATTTCACATGTACATATTGTTAGTTTTGAACAAAATGTTTGCTGAAACATGTTGAAGCACTCTTCTTTTTTGTGGTCTAGGAATGTATCCTGTTTCTTCCATGTTATTTCTGTCTCTGGTACAAATTGGCATTGAAGAAATAATGCCTAGGAATACATCGAGTTAACTGTGGTATATCTCTATTTAAAAGACTAGGCAGTTGGGATTTTGCCAGCTTCAGCTGTGTACGAATCTGGTTAATAATACAGTTTTCAACTTTCATTTAATACAAGGGCAAGTTTTAGAGGCCTTTGTAAGTCACATGCATTCTAGCGAAAGACTTTGAGAAGATATTAAGATACATGACCACAGTGGCAAGATTAATTTTATGTTCAACAATGGAACTTAAGGACTGTTCCAGTATTAGAAGAATGGACATTAAAACTTTTTGATATGATGGAGCTGGACAAACGTAAGACTCTAATGAATGATAAAACTATTGATGAATTTAAGAAGGTATGGAAGACTACAATGGAATATCTGAGAAGAACTAATGGCAACATAGAGATAATTATATGTGGTAGTTTTTGAATTCAACAGTAAGCAGATGATGGGGAGATTTTATACAACTGATTTCAAATCTATCTAACTTATAACTTTATAATGTTTTCCAACTTGAAAAGTAGAGAACTTTTAAAGAGTTTAGTGGTCATGTATTCTTTTAATTACATAAGGTTTAGATTTTAAGGGGATTCTATAACTTTTTAAAAATAACCTTCTGGCTGATTAGTTGGAACCAACATAGTCTCTTCTCTCCCCCCTTAGTTATCTGTTAAGTGAGGGTTTTTTTTGGGGGGGGGGTAGAATAAATAATGAGGGGGGTTAGTTTAGATGGGAGAGGGAACTTTGTTTAGTCTGTCTATTTTTTAATAGCTATAGTTTTTTCCTTGTATATTTTTAAAAATTTTAAAATATTTGTGTTTAATAAAAATATTTTTATTAAAAAAACTACAGTCGTCCCTTCACATTCGCGGGGGTTAGGCTCCACAGATCCCCGCAAATGTGAAAATTCCACGAATAACGACTGCCCTCCCCCTCTCCCGCCAAAGTGATCATGGGGCCTCCGGAGGCCCCGTGGTCAACTCCCCAGCCCTCCCCAGGCCTTGACGGGGCCTCTGGAGGCCCCGTGGTCGCGTCCCCAGCCCTCCCCACTCCCTCCCAAGGTCCCCTCGCCACCTCTTCCACCCCCGCCCGGCCTCCTAAGGTGGCAAGGGGGCCTCGGAAGGCCCCCTCCCCACCTCTCCCACCCCTCTGGCCTGCTTCTCCCCCCCCCCCAGAAGTGGTCACAAGGCTTCTAAAGCCCAGTCGCTGCTTTTGGGAAGGCGGGGGGAGGCCCTCCCAAAACTGTGAATACTCAAAATCGCAAATGCTAAATTCGCAAATGTGGAGGGGCAACTGTAAGTCACATGCATTCTCCTAACACCTGTTTTCCAGTGTGCGGTCAACATAAATCAACAACACAATACTGAAGAGCTACAGCAGTGAAAGAAACTAAGTTGTGCATCAAGTTGGTCTCTGGTATGAACTCATTAAGTTGCTAGCTTTAAGGCAGAGGTAAGCAACAAATAGCCAAAATGTGCCCCCATGCTGAACTTTGTGGTGTGCCAGCAGTAAAACCCCCTGCACCTTCAGGTTGTTTCTGTATTTGCTCTTATAAAAGCAAGGTAGATGGGAAGCAGGCACCTTGTTTGCCTGGAAGCCTCTCAAGATTTGGAGAATTTGTTTACTTCTGAGAGTGTGTGTGGTACTGATTCAGCGTGTGATGTGTTCAACGAGGGTGAAATTGACCCCCAGATCGACCACGTCTGACTACTCTTCTTTAAAGGATGCTACAATCTGTCAGGCTCAGCAGCATTTGAGTAATAATACTGACCTGACCCCACTACCTTACAGGGTAAAGGTAAGAATTACTAAAATAATGCATACAAAACTGTTTGGACACCCAGAAATGCTATAAAAATCATTGATATTATAATCACCACTATAGGCTTGACAAGAGGATGCAAAAGGGTTTACATTTAGCTACTGAACTAATAAGTGTATCTACACAGTAGGATTAACTACAAAATAATGTCCTTGAGTGCCTGTTTTAAAATCTCAATTCATGTTAAGAAAAACAAACACCCAAACAAAGGATATTAGTTAAGCATATCACTGTAATAGGTGCAATGATTCAATATTAAAAATAAAGCTATTTAAGCATGAAAGAATACATTTCCTATATTACATCCAATGAAACACCTCTAAATTGTTGCCCTTCTGCATCACTAGGATAAAACACTTTTTATTCCTCTTTTTCTTTTATAAGCACCTTCCTTGTTAAGATCATCATCATATCTATCCTGCATGTGCAAGATTGATTCCTGAGATATTTTTAGCTGTGATTTTTAATGTATAAACTATTCTGAGACTTAGGAAAACGCTAATCTGAATCTACATTTTGGTTATTGCAAAACTGTCATCAAACTTCCTGCATTTGGTGAATATTAGAGCCAGTGTGGGTGTAGTGGTTTGAGCATGGGCCTACGACTCTGGAGACCAGAGCCTGAATCCCTGCTTGGCCATAAAAACCCACTGGATGATTTTGGGCAGGTTACATTCTCTCAGCCTCAGAGGAAGGCAAAGGCAACCCCCTCTGAATAAGTCTTGCCTAGAAAACCCCATGATAGGGTCACCTTAGGGTTGCTATAAATCAGAAATGACTTGAAGGCACATAACAACAATTTTACTGTCAAAGGCATCTTTTATCAGTGGCAGAAGTATGTGGTGAAGAGTAAGCATACTAGTCTGTCATTTGACAACAGATAGTAAATTTCTTCTCTTTTACAGAGTTCCTTTAGAACTCCCAGCTTGACATGTTTGATCTCCTTGGAGGCATGCAAAACATGCATGCTTATATTGGGGGCAAGGTACGCTGGGGAAGAGACTGCAGCACTGCTAGCTTTCAGAAGACTGGCTGAAAGTGTGTGAACATCAAAAGCAAAGAAAGAATTTGGGGAAATAAGTATTAATCCCCTTCCCTCTCACAGAGGCTGAATATGACAATTTTCCAAGCATGAAGGGATAATTTTATTGCAGATGAATCACCAATTTATTGTACTTCCAATCAATGTCAGTGCAGGCATTCATATCTGTTCATAAGACTATAAACTTGTTAGTTTCAGGCCTAACTGAATGTAATGCACAAAGAGTGTGATTTTTGTCTGTTGTAGCATCAGTGAGGTGTAGGAATGCAATAAAATGAAAGAAAGGTAAAGCTCTAGCTTTTTTTAAAAAAAGAAAGATCAGTAATTTTTTTAGGTACATCATGGTTTTGAGAAGATGGGGAGGAGAAAGAGGATGATTTTGTGGAAATACTGTGAACAACTACCCTGTAAGAATTCATGCAACTACTCACTTTCCAACAGTGAAGAAACAGAGGTGGCACCATACCGTTAAAGGACAGAAACCTAAGCACCAGCGAAGAGTCCTTCTGTGGACCTTTGTTGCTTCCTCTTCTACAGCTCTAGTTTAGGTCAGTATTTCCATTCTTCTGTTTTTCATCCAGCCATGGCTTTCAATTCAGTTACCTCTAATACATGCTTACCAAAGTCAGTGGATGCTTCTCATATTAAATAAACCTTGCATTATCCGGGTCCATGTCACATACCACCACAGCCAGGATGTGAAGGCTCATCTCTGGTACATGTTTCCCTGTCATTTTTTTCACCGCAAAGCCTCAGAAATAACACTTTGCCTCACCTAGCATGCTGTACTTCTAAAAAAAAGCTACTATTCAGCTTGTTTCCCCCTCAGTTCACAAAGCCCCCCAAAGGCAATTTCTTTGAATCTTAGAATGATCCTCTTTGTAAGAAAGTGAAACAAAACCCAAACTTAACAATACAGTATTTGAAACACTCCTTCATAAAGTTTTCTTCTTTTGGTTTATTTCTCCTTTCAGCCAAGCTGTAGTTGGGTAGAAGAAGCCAGCTAATTGCTCTCACCTTATTTGTGGTGTAGCTGTCCCAAATGATAAGCTTGCCATCCTGTGATGCACTGACAAGAAGCCTGGAGGTGTGGGGTAGGAAGGAAAGATACAAGACAAAGAGATGAAGTACATATCAGCCATGCAGGAAGATGAATTACTTTCAATTAGCTTTTGTTCTTTGTGTGAAAATGCTTGCCTACAATAATTCCAATCCTTTGCACAGTAAATGCGATACGTAGAGTGCTTTATTGCTTTTATCATTTGCAAAGCTGTCATTACAAGCCCAATTTACATGTGGGGAAACTAAGGCAGTGATCTGCCCAAAGCTATCTAAGTGTTTAAAGATCAGAACCAAGATCTCCTGCTAATGAAGAAATCAAATTAGTCCTCACAGTCTGCATTCAGGTAATCAAATCTTGCACTATGTTTCTGCTTCATAAGCAGTGAAACAAATAAAGAATTCACAGTTATAACCATAGTTTCCTGTTACATCTAGAGCAGGAACTATTGTTAACTATTTCAGAAGAAACAAGCATTTAAAGTGTACTTTAAACGCTGGGACTGCATGATAATACACAGACATCCTTTAAAAAAAAGCTGGGGTCGATTGCTTGGACTGGGCCACTGAACACTTTCAATATATTTACTATGGGTAGGCAAATCCAAAAAACTTGAAGGAAAGGGTCGAGGAGAGCATGTTATGACAACATTGATTGTGTTATGGCAGCCAATGACAATTCATGTTTATGCAGTTCACTACAAAGCCAGTATTGTTGGAATAGGAAAAGTGTCAGGGATTCTGAAAGAGCATTTCAAAACTATTTAAAAACAGGCACATGCCTATTCTATCTTTAGAGTTCTCCAGAACTCCTCCAATACTACAACTGTCTTTTACCCATAGGAGAAACGAGCAATGTTATTTTTGGGACTAGATTTCAAATGTTTACATTAGTTCTTAACGTTGCTCAATTCTTTTAGTATTAGAACGGAGTACTATGATTATGAAACTTCCTATGAACTAATTCCAACTGTGTTTTTACCTTTACACAATGGGGGAGGGGGAAATAATTCCTTCCCCTCCAAGCCAAGTTATGCCATTTCAAAACCATGCCTCTGCTCACACACAGTTAGCTAAATAACAAGTGTTGCTACATTTACCAGATCAGCACACACACACAACCACAAATATGTGATATCTTCAAAGAGGGCTCCAAATATATTTCGACAACTTATTTTAGTAGATCTTTATCTTTTTAAAATATTCTACTACCTTCTGTAATCTTTCTACTTCATAAACTCCTTAAGAAAAGGATATGTCTTTTATTTATGTGCCTCTGTAAAATGCCTTGTACAAATAACTAGGCTAAGGGAGGAAACCTCAGGAAATATATTATTGCCATTTCACTTATCCTGAAGTAGTAGCCACGTATATGCATGTTTTCAAGGCAACTGCCAGTGTGTTTTCCTCATATTTTCCCCTGGACTCTTTGGAGGGAAGGATTCAAATTGCCATAATCTAAAACTGAACATATTCTTAAGAGATTATGAATTAGAGAGTTACATATATTAATACAAGAGTATTTGCTACTGCAAATATAACAAAAGGAATCTTCTCAGAGAGTTTGGAATCCAGGCAAACTGACTTTTGGTAAGCAGATTTATTGTTTTCACACATCCATACTAAATGACCACTATAAAGACCTGAAAGACCTGTTATTGCCTCACCTAGCCCTTTGAAAATTTAGGGCAAGGGATACGATTGGCACCTTTCTTGATCCTATTACATTCTATCCCAGTCCCACAACTGTATTACCTTGATAACCTATGCTTTCTAACCTAAGGCTTTAATAACACTCTATCCTGCATCTGAAGAAGTGGGTTTATATCCATGAAAACTCATGCTGAAATAAAAACCAGTTAGTCATAAAGGTGCTGTCACATTCCTTTTTCTCCCTCCCTCCCTTGCTCCTTTTTATATTCTTAGGGCAGTTACAATAGAGGGCTGGACATTCTTTATGCATCAATGAAACTCACCTGGAATCGGTCCCCCAGTGCATTGCATAAATTTTAGCCAAGTGTCCCCTCAGTGTTCTTCTAGTGCGCATCTGAATACGACCAACTGGATCAATGTTGGCAGTGATCTAAATTGGAAGTTGATGTATATGTTTGTAAGTGACAGTCACAAGATTGTCTTCTGACAGCAGAACTCTTAACTAAACTAATCTTCTTGACAAAGAACAAAATGAATGCAAATTCCAGTTAGGATGTTCTGGATGCATTTTCCTATTGCACAAATATTGCACAAAATAGCTGAGACTCTTTGCTAACTGATCTGCTAGAAAATGCGCATTACTACTTCTTAAAGAAGAGATCACTCATTTCAGACTTATGATATAAGCATATTTAATGGTGCAGAACAAGACTCATGATGTACCGCTCTTTTTAATAGAAAGGCCTACATGTAGTGTTTCATTACACTGCCATCTAAAGATATGCATGCTAGCTGCCTGTGGTTATATGGTCATCATGGAAAAAGTTCCAAAGCTGGGGATCAGAAGAAGTAAAGAAGCTCCAAAAAGTTTCTCTTCTGAGGTGGGAGCTCCTCTACAACAAATGACACCTCATTTTCTATAGCAGTGGTAAAAGGCCCATGTGCATCAACTTTGCTTCTACAAACAGTCCTGGTAGACATATTCAGGGGTAGCTGTATTGGCCTTGCAGCAAAATACAACAAAATTCAAAATCCACAAAACAGCAATAACTTTATTGGGCCAACTAAAAAGCACAGAATACATCATACAAGCTTTCAAAGCTATACTGGCTTCATCAGGCAAAGATGGTAAAAATCATACACAAGAAGAAAAGTGATGATATTAAGAGTCACAGGCCTGCATTTTGTCTCTGATGTTATTTCTATTGTCAGATATCTGGTCTGGACAGATATCAATGCAGGAAGAGGCCACTCCCCTCTCTGGCGATGTAGGGACAGAGGACAAAGGACACTAATAACATTTCAGCTCCATTAGCAGCAGCGAAGTAACTTCCTTGAGATCCAGGCTCTCTCTGTCCTATCTGAAGTTTCTACCTTTAACAAAAATAAAACTCTTTCATTTGGACTACAACTGGGAAGTTTTACCTAAAGGTTTTTCTAGATGTAATAGTTCTTGAGAAATTCAATGTTCTTTGCCTAAGAAAGGGGGCGGCAGCCTCGCACAGGACAGAGATCACCTAGATCTCAAGGGAAGCTACTTTGCTGCTACTAATGGAGCTTTTACTGCCCTTTGTCCCCAGTCCCCACATGACCAATAACGGGAGTGTCCTCTGCCTGCACTGATATCCATCCAGACCATCTTAACTGAAAACAGATGTAACATCTGAAAGCAAATGTAAGCCTGTGACTCTAACATCGTCATTCTTCTTGTGTATGATTTTAGCACCTTTGCGTGATGAAAAAGCAAGTGAGTCCTGATAGACTAGCTTGAGAGGTTACCTGGGCCTAGGGGTTGCTGAAGTCACAGTCCCAACACAGAGAGGTGAAGCTCATTTATCCTGGTTTGGGGAGTAGCTAAACCCTCTAGCACAGAGAATGCCATTGGAGAGTACAACTCTGATATTGCTGAGTTTTGAACCCCAGAGGGGTAGTTGTGTTAGTCTGCTGCAAAAGTCTTGTGGCATAATCTTTCATGGTTACATCCAAGATGGCTGCTCCCTTTATTTAGATTTCCCCCCCTTCATCTTGCTTTGCCAATTATCAATTAGCAATGGGCCAGCATCACTGCAAAAAATCCTTTTTCTATGTTTTACTGTGTGTATATCATTTCCATTTGTGCTCTACACAGTAAGCTTCTGCATTATCGGTCCTTTTGGCTTCATTTTATAAAAACCTCCTTTCCCACCTCCCTTCTTTGGACTTATTTAATTCTGATATATCATTAATCAAATGCTATCACAGTCATCACATCATGCATGTAAGAGAACTGGCCTCTCTTGAAAGCCTCCAAGTTGGCCTTGAGGAACGTGTTCATTTTTATGCTATATGACTCTTCATTGTCTAAAACAAGCACACTTTCTAGGAAACTACTAATAAAAAGTGCCTTAAACTACTTCTCCATAATGCAGCCAAATAAATTTAGAGCTTGTTTGTCTGCAGATACACTCCGGGAACTTTATAGCAGCCCCCCCCCAACATTTTAAAAATAGTCTGAATATTTGTTCTGTCTCCATGTAAACACAGTCATTTAGCTAAAGGACATAGACAAAGAATTCCAGCTTCCTCTTGAAATATGTCAGTGTGGTACATAATGCTTTCTAGATTTAGCATTCCTACATGATTCCCTTTCTCTGCTGTATGTCAGATTCTTAGAGGCTCCCTCTCTGCTTCCATGGTCTAAGTTACAACTGAATCTGTTCATTCAGCATTTTTGTAAGATGGCCAATCACAATTTTTTCCCATGAATTATGCTAAAAAGCAGCCTCACTGTTCACCACCACATGAAACAAAATATTCAAGAAACCAATTTTAGCAATTGATGCTTATGAGGCAAACCACTCTGGCCTCCCCCCTCCATTACTACCACCAATAATAGTGTTTTACATCAAGTTCTTGTAAAGAAAATTCAGCAGAAAAGCAATGTAAAGGTGAATTCAAAACAGATCAATATATTTCAGCCCATTTTTATCTATGTGTGACCTGACCACTGGCTGCAAGAATGATGAATGATATCCTCTGTTTCTAAGGTCGCAGGTTCTTGTTCAAAAAGTTAATACAAAGCCCACTTAGACAGCTATGCAATTATTATACTATTACATGTGTTTAAGGCTACCAGATTTGACAGGAAGAAAGAATACGGATTTTCTTAAAATAATGCAAAAAAAAAATGTTGTTTTTGCAGCAATAGATTAACATGGCTATCCCTCTGGATCTCTTTTACTAAATGTGCCTTGTATTGTCAAGTAGCAGAAGAGCCACAGTTTGGACATTACATTTCTATCCATTTTCAGACACAAGCAAGTCTTGTAGAGCAACATCTATATACTAGTGCACATATAATATTCAATCTTTTAATCAGGGCAAAAGCAGGAAAACAAGCTGCCAGATTCTACATTCCTTGCCCCCAGAAGCCTATACTATGAGTGTTACAGCAGGGATAGAGAATATTCAAAAAAACCTCTGGATACTGATGGGCTGCAACACCCATTAGCCCTACCCAGCAGAGCTGATGTGAGGTGCAGTCCAATGAAATCTGGAGGGCTACACATTACTCATCCCTGATTTATGTCAACCAGTTTGGAAAACAGTTTCAGCCTTGCTCTACTGCAAAATACAGGTTGTTTAGCTGTAACTGTGGTTCAAGTGGTAATTTGTAACCCAACTCAAATGGGTCTTCCCACACCTGCACAGAATGCTGAAAATATTCTAGAGTTGAGCAAGTGTCTTTTGGTAGGTACTCAGTTACCTGTATCAGTACCACTTCCCTCCAATTTACCTTAGTTCCACATCTGCTGACAGGTTACATGCATACTAACATGGAGAATTCCCTTGAGGGAAGGTGGGAATTCACAGATGACCACTCAAAGAACAAGTGTTAAGGTAAGTAACTGGGTTTTTTTTATTTGCGGTGTCTATGAATCACACCAATGGAAAATTGAAGAGCTTGCCTGTGTAGAGGTTGGGAGGAATTCAGATAAAGAGGGATGGGAATACTGTTGTGCGACCCATAAGCATCAATGACTGTGACCACTGGCTACTCACTAAGTGTCTGGAATCAGTACCCCACTTAAGAATGGAGTGGAAGTAGCTGTGGATCTGGCAGAATAACTATATACTAGTGCTCATATAATATTCAATCTTTAATCAAGGCAAAAGCAGCATATTGTGGAGGGATCAATTTCATCAAGTTGTAATGACATTCAATGGTCACAACAACTTACTTAGCTAGACACTGAAAAGAAACCAATTCACTTTCTTTAGTCGATAGCACACAAAGATAAAGAGGATTTATAGAATGATGCTATATGACTGACACAATATGCCAATGTCTCCATCAGTGTACCATTTACTTTATATTCACCATGTTGAAAATGGCCTGTCTTAGGAGAAGACAGAAAAATTGGACAGAGTATCAGAGCAGCCCCAGAACCACTGAGAGAACTGGTAGCCAAATCTTTCTTTCTGGAAAAGTGGATGGTGATGGGTCTATCACTGGCCAGGCACTTGTACCAAAATTGCACCATGCATGAAAGGACTCAATCAAATTCCCTCTTGTTTGCTGATTTAACATGATATAGTAGGATTGTTGGTGGCGATATGCACACCTCTGGCTTTTCTTCGCAAACCAAGATTCAAGAAGGACTCATCCCACGTTTTCTACAAGCGCGCTGATGACTAAAAAGGCCAATCCGAGATAAACAAGTCCGGTTGCAGAAAGCATAGCAGAAGGTCTCCTTGGGTGATGTTTCTGGGTTGTGTTTTTTTCTGCATTGTTGTTTCTCTTCAAGACTTGTCCGGCGTGAGTTCTCAAATAAGGCTGCAGCATTGTGGACAGTGTGTCTCCATGCCTCCCGATGTGAGGCCAGGACAGACCATTGTTGGTGATCAATTTGGCCGAGCCTGAGATGTTGTTTCAGGGAGTCCTTGTATCGCTTTTTTGGAGCGCCCCCTTACGCTGACCCGTGCACACCACAACATCTAAAAACATGCTTGAAAGCCCACATTACTTTCAGTACTGCTAATAATTCCAGAGCACTTATGAGAAACTATACTTCATTCAAAGTCCACCAGCCAGTAATGGCATCAGAATGACACTCCAGCCAGTTTTTGAGGCAGATACAATGGCAACCAAGAAGGCAGTCTTCCATGAGAGGAGGCAAAGACCACACACAGCTGTGGCTTGAAAGGATTCCTAGAGAGTTGGGACAATGCTAAATTAAGGCTCCACTGTGGTGTTGAGCCCAACACCGGAGGAACCTTCTCACCAGGGGATCATGAAAGCAGGAAGCTGTGTCCAGTAAAGTTCATGGAGACTGATGCCAAGTAACAGCTGATGGAGGAAAGGGACAATCCCTTATCCAACAAAGTCAGCAGCATGCCGAGGTAGATGGTTGTGCAGTGAGAGGCAAAACAGACACCCTCACAATCAGTGAAGACTTCAGGATTTCACCTTGGAAATATTCTCTGAAGTGACCTAGTGACGATGTGCAGATAAAGGCACCTCAACGTCCTCAGAAAGGTGACGAGGCTTGGTTCTCAAAACCTCGCCAGCTCAATCATAGCTGGGACTGATTGGCAGACTGGTGTAGACTAAGGAGTAACAAAGGAAACCACTTTTATAGCAGGCACATCAGTATGCTGTTTATCCTTCCCCTTAGCATGCTTCTTTTCCTTGTGTTTGTATTGTTGGGCTAACGACTCCATTTTGACTTCTGGAGACCAAGCAGGAGTAGGTGAACATTGGCGACAAGCACTGCTGTAGAATTCAGATAATGAAGATGTTTTCTTCACATTTGAAGGAATGGCTAAAGAGCCCACAAGGGAGCACTTAGACAGAAGCCTGGTGATGGTAGAGGTCAGTATGGACTTTGAGGGGCCCGAGGCCAGTAAAGGTGCCGAGGAGGAAGGTCTACTGGATAGTTTCATACTGACTGAAGCTGAACACTGAGGACATGGCATTTGAGGCCTTAGAGACTGTTCATACAAGAGTGCTTTCAAGCACAACTCTGTTCTGTCTCTACAGTGGGCACAACAGGCAACCACAGGAGCTTCTCCAAGGCAGAGAAGGTACTTCAGATGCCCATCCTTCTCTGGGAACTTAGTGCCACAAGATACACATTTCTTAAAAGATGCCAGTGGGACAATGGGTCTGAAGGTTAAGTGTGCCCTCAAATGCCAGCACAGTCCAGGAATCGATGAAGCACCGGATGGATCCTGGTATGGAGAAGCTGGAACGGCTATCAGTCAAGAACTGATGAAACACTGGCAATGCTGCTGTAGTGGCTAATAAAAAGGAACTCGTGGTTTTGGCAGGAAGCCCCTTATACAGAGGCACTGGAAGTTGGTGGGGCTATCACCAAAGTGCTTATGTAACTCTTTGGAAGGTTGTGAAAGATGCACTGTGCAAGCATAGGATAACCCATTTGTGTGAGTTCACTGAGACCACAAAGAAGTAGTAGTAGTAGTCCCGCTATATTCTGCACTGGTCAGGCTTCATCTGGAATACTGCATTCAGTTCTGGACACCACATTTTAAGAAAGATAGAGACAAGCTGTTGTGTGCCTTCAAGTTGTTTCCAAATTATGGCAATCCTAAGGTGAGAATCTATCATGGGGTTTTCTTGACAAGATTTGTTTAGAGGGAGTTTGCCTTTGCCTTCTTGAGGCTGAGAGAATGTGACTTGCCCAAGGTCACTCAGTGGGTTTCCATGGCTGAGCACGGATTCAAACCCTGGTCTCCAGAATGGTAGTCCAACACTCAAACCACTACACAATGCTGGTTCCATACAAGGTATAGAGAACAAAATATTCGAGGAAAGGAGGAGGAAATATTCAGCTTGATGAAGAGAAGACTAAGGGGTGACATGATTGCACAAAGTAGTCCTGTTCTCTACTGTCCCAGGAGGTAGAACCAGGACTTTTTAAGTTACAGGAGGGTATTTCTGATTGATCATTAGAAGGAACATATTGACAGTTAAGACTGGTTCGGCAATAGAACTAACTGTCCAGAGAGATGGTGGGGTCTCCTTCCCTGGACATCTTCTAAAAGAGGCTGGACAGCTACCTGCTGGGGATGCTCTAGCTGCAGATCCTGCATTAAACAGAGAGCTGGACTTGGTGGCCTATGGGGCCCCTTCTATTCTATGATTCTACAACCTAAATGACCACAACCATGCGTGTCAACTGAGAGCAAATGACTGGGCTCACAATCAGCCAGATAGCAAGCAGCATTTCTCAGCTGCTCTGCTAAGACGTGGGCTTAAACTTGATGAATTAGTGCCAGTTGCTTCTGATCTGGGGGAGGAGAGTTATTCAAGAAGGGAGTAATTTCCTCCCAGAGGCATTGTTGAAAATTTGAAAAAAGTATATGAGTTCCACAGATTGTGATTTTGAAGGATAAGGAGGACACAGAATAAAACTTACAACCCATGTGGTATCTTTATCAAAAGAAGGTGAGTGTGGCTTATTCTTAGATGTCCCTTGAGCTGCATGCACAATAATAAAGGACAGGGAAGGGTATTTCAAGAGGCAAAAAAAAAAAACGTTCTTTCTTTTAGCCTGTAAGGGTGATCAATTTTCTATGAGTGCCCTGTTCTGTGGCTGCAAGTTCCCAACACAAACAGAGTGCATTGAGTAAACAAGCAGTGTGAGGGAGCAACAAGGAAAGGAGGCAAAGCCAGACCTGGGGTGGTGCATAGAGAATCTTCTGATATCATCAGAAGAGCAGGCGAATGAGCACTGCCAGTAAGCAGGACAGGATTAGGTAACAAAATTATCCTACCATTTTGTAGTGCAACCAGGCAAAAGAGAAGTCTGGGATCTAAGAATTCCTGATCTGATAGTCAGGAATGCTGGAAGAAAAGAACACGGCAGACCAAGGCAGACACTGAATTGAGCAACGCTGTGCCTTCGATGTGGGTATTTTAAAACCAGCTGTCCAGGAGGACGCAGTTGACACTGGTTAGGACAGCTTCTGCCAAGACACGCTCTGATGAATTCTAGCATTTTGGCACAACTGGTTTCCATCATGCTGCTTCTTCTGATGAGATTCTTCTGATGTGATCCTAGGAGGCCTATCCTCGTCAGCTTCATTTCCCTGTTCCCACAGTGGAGATAGATTGTCTTCATGGAGGCCAAGCTCAGCCTCAACCTTCATTGGCCCTAGAAGAGGGCTGCCAGGCAGGGCCATCAGTTACTCCTCTGATCGTTCTTGCTGGAGCTTGTTCTCTTGGCTATCCTCCTTCTCTGAGGAAAACCTGAGGTAAAATGTGACAACTATGACAGAGGCATGAGTTTGTCATGACTGTCGAGCAATATGCAGTAATGAGGATAGTATAGGGTTGGAAACAGGCACTGACATCTGTGTCTGTACCCACCTGAAAACCAGTTCAGTTACCTCATCTTGAGGCCTTTGAATCTTTATTATCAAGTGCAATGGCCACTCTAGTCAGCTGGCCTACAAACATTATGACATCATCTGAGGGTGAATTTGGAATATTCTCACTCTCAAAGTCAGTGCAAGATGAAGCTGAATAATCAGGGAAATGGGAAGTGAAGAATCCAACTAATAATAATCAGAATCATGATGAACAGATAACTGTGAGCATGGTTTCTCTGTACCAGATTATAAACTCAGCAGATGTGTTAAAGACTCTCAGTATAGTGGGTCATGAAACAGAAGTTATCATTACCACTGCGGATACTGATGCTTATACTGAAACAGAAGATTATGTATAATTAACTACTGCAATGACTATAGACTGGCTAATGAAATAAATAGGTTGCAACTGAAAAAATGCAGCTACAGAGGCATTAGGCAGAAATGGCTGTTTCTGTACCAAAGCATCTATGGTACGGACAATTCAGATAATCTCCTAAGTGCTGAACTAGGTGAAACTTTAGGAGTTTGGTACAATGAAGATTAGACTAGCTCTGGTATTGACCAAGTGATCTTTGCCAACCTCATTTAGAACACGTGCAATATCAGGAGTTATTTATAATAGCACACCTGTGGAAAGAATCATCTTGCTACTCAGGATAGCTTTTCTTCTAGGCTTAAGGAGACCTACAATAACTACTTCTAGATGGTTTTGCAAGCCAGGTTCCACACTGACTGTGCTTCAAAGGTTTAAAAAAATTACCATAATATGTGGGAACGGAATACCTCTGGTCCTCAATCTAGAAAAATTCTGGCATTAATGTGGTATCCTATCATCCTGGAGGTGGCTTGAAGGAGGGCTGTCTTCTGGGCACAGCAGTTCAAGAAGGATATTGATAAATCTGAACATGTCTAAGTGGGCAACTAAGACAATCACAGGTCCGAAAACCAAGCCCAATGAGAAATGGAGCTAGGTATGTTTAGCTTGCAGAAAAGAAGAGAGATGACATGACAGTCATTTTGAAATACCTGGAGGGTTGTCATGTCGAAGGTGAACTTGTTATAAGAACTTTACTGTACGAACTGCTCAGAAGTGAAGTAGACTGCTTAAGGTGGTGGTAGACTCTCCTCTTTTGGAGATGTTTAAACAGAGTTTGGATGGACATATTTTGGGAGTGTTTAAATTGTGTACTCATGCATGACAGGGGGTTGGACTAGATGGCCTTTGTTATTCTGTTATTTAGTTGGAGATACTGCCAGTTCTGAATAAGAGTGAGAAGGAAATTATCTGGTCAGCTTCTCCCCTTCCTTACTTTGCATTTAAACTCCTCAGAGGTGACTAAAGAGGATGCAACCCTCCAGATACTGTTGAACCAAAACTTTCAACGTTCCTCATCACTGGCTAGGGCTGCAGTCCAACAACATCCACTCCTGCTGTAGAGATCTTTTCCCTATGAAATCTACCAACACTGCTGGTACTTGGTCAGTATTGAATCAGCATGATCCTTTGGTTTCAATGTCTTTGAGGACAAAAAAAATCTCTATGTTGCAGTGCTGGCTGACTGGTGAGAAGAAGCAGTATCAAGCCCAGTGTTGGGATTCTGCACAGACTGGTCTGGCTACACAGGCTGATTGGGCATCATCTAAGTTGAAGCCAAAGGAGGCATGTGACAAATGTTAACAGTCTTCAAGGATGACTTAGCTCAAAAACCTTGGGGGGAATAATGCATTCTGCTCAAGCTGGTGTGCAGATTTCGTGCCCTATTCTATCTACTTTGAAAGTTTCAATGCTAGACAACATTTACACACAGAAATATTATGGTGTTTTGCAAGACAGGGAATACAATGGAATTACCATCATCAGGAGACACCTTAATACTACATATTGAGAATATTTTCTTAAATAAAGTCCTTGGGGGCCGTAAAAGTCATGACAATGGGGACCAGTAGTATATTAATGAAAATACTGAAGAAATATATCAAAAGTATGTCAAAAGGAAAAAAAGATGATGGGATTTGCAAATATCTCTTTGGGAACAGCTCAATAAATAGCTTAAGAATGTGCAGCTAAAAAAGACTGGAACATGTCAAAAACAGTGCTTTCAGTGAGGTGGATAAAAAGGAACTAGACAGAAGTAAAGTAAAGGGATATGGTACTAACGTGCATTTAGAGGGGGCACACTGCCACCAAAAGTTGTTTGCTCAGCTCCAGAACATTACAAACATTCTGCACAGATGCAGGAAGACTCATTTGTGTAATTCAGTATGGCAAGCCTCAATCATGTTTAAGGCCCTCCATACAGAGTACTATGAGGCTGGGAATGAAACTTCTCAATCTCATTTCATTAATCACAGTTATGGGAACAAGACATTCATTAGCATCTTCTTTATTTTGGTGATAATTTAGAATTATTTATTCCTAGGTAGGTGAATTACCAGCTGCCAAGAGACAAAGGTCACTCGAAAAAGGTGACCACATAGCAGTTGCTTAAATGATTTTTTTTCCTGCTAGGCAAGTTAAAATTGTCACAACTGTATCTGATGTATGCACTTTTAATTATAAAAACAAAACAGTGTTTAAGAAGATGATGGACACTCACCTGGGCCAACGTAGCATCAGCACAGGCTTTCCTAGCATCCTGGAAAAAGGAAGAATGAAGAGACACTATGTCAGAGAGGTGAAATATGCTCACTACAGTATTCCAAAAGGGCAAACAAATGTAAAAAAGCTGGACAGACCCTTTACCTTTCCCCACCACCACCACCCTGGGACCTCAACCTTACATTCATCCCTCTTTCCAAAATTCCATTGTTTCTAACGCTGGTTTGTTCCCTCTCCCCTTTATTAATACAAATTCTAAAAACTTGCTCCATTTATCTCCAAAATCTTTCTTACTGAGCATTCCCTTTTTTCTTTAATACTGTTTGTTAATTTCTCATTTATAGCTATATCCCATACTTCACTGTACCATTCTATTTGATAATTGCCTTGTGTTTTACACTTCCTTGCTATTATTAACATTGCTGCTGTCAGCAAATTTGTTAACAAATCCTTAATAGCTTGGGACTCTTGTATTTTGTCATAATATGATAACAATGCTATTTCAGGGCATAAAAGTACATTTATCTCTATTATCTCATTTATCTCCTTCATTATCATTTGCCAAAAACGCTGTACATATTTACAATGAATATATGTCCCCAATTCTTGACATCCCCTCCAACACTGTGCTGAGTACTTTTTATCTATTTGGTTCAATCTTACTGGTGTTAGATACCATCTCCATACTATCTTATAATGGACAGACCCTTTACTAATGAAACCCAAATGCAGTGATAGAGAATATGCATGTCCAGAAGCAGGAAACCCTGAATTTGCAAGAAGCTACAATCGCATAGAAATTATCTACGATAAAAGCAAAGTAGGATACTCTGTGAAATTGCTTTCTCTGAGAAAAGATCCAAAGCCAGCAAACACACGAAATTGGACTGCTCACATTTATACAATTACAGTTGTCCCTTCACATGCACTGGGGTTTGGTTCCAGGACTCTCCGTGAATACCCAAATCCATGAATACTCAAGTCCCATTATATGCAATGGCATAGCAAAATGGTGTCCCTTATAAGATGGCAAAATCAATGTTTGCTTCTTGGATCATTATTTTTTTAAGAATATTTTCAAGCCATGAATACTTAAGTTCGTGAATGCCAAATCTGTGACTGTGAGGGGACAACTGTATTACATTTGTAACTAGCCTCCCAAACTATATCTTGTTACTGTAAGTAGCGAGTCATAATCACTGAACAATTTCATAGCTGACTTCAATGAAGCTAAATAGATTTAAATCCAGTAGTCACCTTAACTAAGGGACTGGGCTGCATCTTATTATTATTATTATTACATTTATTTATATAGCACCATAAGCTTTACATAGCGCTTTACAAAAAAGAAAAACAATCCACAGTAAACACAAAAACCTGCCTACTGAGCACAATCTAAAACCACAAGCAAAATTATAAAATTAATAAAATATTACTATAACAGGATTAAAACAATACTATAAAAGTGTAAGCTAATACAAATAATATGGACATAAAATGAAGATGAAAGTTGGAAGACTTCCCTAAACAGAAAAGTCTTTAATTTAGACTTAAAGTAGTCTAGAGAGGTGGTGGTCCGCAAATTCGTGGGAAGGAGATTCCAAAAATAGGGGGCAGTGTGGGAGAAAGGATGTATCCGAGTAGGGGCAGAAGAAATCCTTGGCTGCATTAGCAGCCCTGAATCACTAGAGTGCAGGGCACAAACAGGAAAATAGGGAGAAACAAGTGCTGACAAACAGATGGGGGCCAAACCATAAATAGCCTTGAAAGTTAATAATAATAGCTTATAATGAATTCTAAATGGGACCGGAAGCCAGTGAAGGGACAGCAACAATGGGGTGACATGATCATAACAGCAGGCAGAAAAAAATCATCCTAGCGACAGAGTATTGTACCAAAATCAAGGGGGCAAGATGGGAAAGAGGAAGCCCAGTCAGCAAAGAATTACAGTAATCCAGGAGAGAAATTACCAATGTACGAACCAAAGTCTTAGCAGCAAAAACTGAAAGAAAAGGCCTGGTTCTCACTAGATTATAAAGAAAGAAATGACATGACTTTGCCATGGCTTGAATTTGAGGAACGAACGAAAGGGAAGAATTGAAAAAGAAACCAAGGCTACACGCTTCATTCACAGGTTGAATATTAGTGCCACTAACTGTATTCATTATTCATTGAAAATGAATAATGCAGATTTGGCTTCGGCGGGAAGACAAGTAGCTCAGTCTTGTCCATATTGAGTTTAAGGTGCTGACGGAGCATCCAAGCAGAAATAGCAGATAGACATGATGACACTTGCTGTTCAACATCCGGAGAGAGTTCCTGAGTGGAAAAATACAGTTGGGTGTCATCAGCATATAAGTGATATTGAAAACTGTAGGAACCAATAAGGTTACCTAGGGACAAAGTATATAGAGAAAATAACAATGGGCCCAAAATGGAACCCTGTGGAACTAACGGACAGCAACACCGGAGCAGAGACTTGACCACCAGCAAACACTGAAAATGACCTATCAGAAAGATAGAATCTGAACCAGTTAAGAACAGAATCAGAAAATTCAAGATCCTGGAGCAGATCCACCATAAGACTGTGATCAACAGTATCAAAGGCAGTGGAAAGATCAAGAAGAATCAATACAGAGTAAAGACTTTTTGATTTGGCCAAGAAAAGATCATCAGTAATCTTGGCAAGAGCTGTCTCAGTCGAGTGTAAAAGATGAAATCCAGACTGGAAAGGATCCATTAGTTAGTGGTACCCCACAACAGCTGCATGTAAGGTATCCATAAACATCTGAGCAATATAGTAGACTATTAACATAAGACAATTGCAAGCAAATGAAATGGTAGGACTGATGTAGAAAATGTCATATGATCCTCACTGCATGAATCCTTACAACTTGTGTAGGCAGGAGAGTTCCACCCTTCTTTGACAGACCTCAGCATGGATCTGAAGGCTGTGTGCTATTTATAAAACAAATCCGGGTCAGTTGGTGTGACTTTTGTTTTTCTTTCTCAGCACAGACATGGCTGGCTACATCTTAAGGTATAAATACAATATAGGAACAGTCCCCCCTACATTTATTTAACATGAAACATTATCAACACTATCTACTATTTAACAAACTCCATGAAATTGACTACTGTACAAAGATTAAAAAACAAGGCAGTTCATGTCCAATCTAACAAGAAGTGATAAAAAGAAAAAGGGATTGAGAGAATAGATGAAAAGAAGCAAATTCAGCCACCAATTTTTACACTCACACAAAAAGGAAACAGTGCAGGGGCAGAACCAAATGACAGCATAGCCAATGAATTGAGCTCTGCTGTTCCATTTCCCCTTCAACAGGAGCCGTATGGGGAAGTGAAAAACACAGAAAGCCAATCAAACAGACATGCAGTATTCCTATGGCAACAGATATATTTAGCTAAAACCCATGAATTGTAGAGCACAAGTGTGTGCACCTTGCAAGGAGAGTGGCACTTACAACCTGAAAATATGAATGCTATCATCTGAGAAAAAGCCCATGGAATGTTATTATTACTTATTCATTTATACCCAGCCTTTTTCTCAACACTGGAACTTGCGGCAGCTTGCAAAAAAACAAACAACATAGTTAAAAGCATTTACAATAAAATAAGTAAAGGCATATGAAAAAAATATCATTAGAAGGGACAGAACCACAGAATCATAGAGTTGGAAGAGACCACAAGAGCCATCTAGTCCAACCTCTGCCCTGCAGGAAATAAACAATCAAAGCACTCCTGACAGATGACCATGCAGCCTCTGTTTAAAAACCTCTAAAGAAGGAGACTCCACCAGGGCAACGAATTTCACTGCTGAACAGCTCTGTCAGGAAGTTCTTCCTAATGTTTAGGTGGAATCTCTTTATCTCGTGAGTCCATTGCTTCGTGTCCTAGTCTCTGGAGCAGCAGAAAACAAGCTTCCCCATCATCAGCATGACATCCCTTCAAATATTGAAACATGGCTATCATGTCCACTCTTCACCTTCCCTTCTGCAGGCTAAAACACACCCAGTTCCCTAAGCCACTCCTTATAGGGCGTGGTTTCCAGACCTCCCAACATTTTGTTCACCCTCCTCTGGATACGTTCCAACTTGTTCATATCTTTCTGGAGCTGTGGTGCCTAGAACTGGACACAGTATTCCAGGTGAGGTCTGATCAAAGTAGAATAGAGTGGCACTATTACTTCCCTTGATCTAGACACTATACTCCTATTGATGCAACCTAGAATTGCATTGGCTTTTTTAGCTGCCGCATCACACTATTGACTCATGTTCAGCTTGTGGTCCACTAAGACCCCTAGATCTTTTTCGCATGTACTGCCATCAAGCCATCCTATACCTGTGCACTTCATTTTTACTGCCCAAGTGTAGTATCCAACATTTCTCCCTACTGAAATTCATTTTAATAATTCTGGCCCAGCTTTCTAAGCTGTTAAGGTCATTTTGGATTCTGATCCTGTCCTCTGGGGTATTAGCTACCCCTCCTAATTTGATGTCATATGCAAACTTGATAAGTATACCCTCTATTCCAGTGATGGCGAACCTATGACACACGTGTCAGCACTGACACGCGTAGCCATTTGGGCTGACACACAGCCGTAGGCCTCCTCTCCCCCCGCCTGCAATCTCACCACCCTCCCCAAAGTTGCGATCGGTCACCACTTTAGGGAGGGTGGGAGGGTGGAGAAAAGTGGTGGGTGGGGCTACAAAGCCCCAATCGCCACTTTAGAGAGGCGGGGGTGGAGCCTCCCCCCCACCTGGCCACCCCCCCTAGGCCTTCCGTGCTTCCCCAGAGCCGCCTCGGAAAGGCCAGATAAGGCGGTGGGCGGGCGGGAGTCTGCACAGTCTCTCGCCAGTCTTCCCAAGGGTGCTCCAAGGCTTCGAAGACCCGGAGCCACCTCGGAAAGGCCAGGGAAGGTGGCAGGTGGGAGGGACTCTTCCCGGCCTCTCCACGACCTTCCCGAGGGGGCTCTGAGGCTTCAAAGACCCAGAGCTGCCTTGAAAGGCCGGGGAAGGTGGCGGGCAGGCGGGAGGGACTCTGCCCAGCCTCTCCCCGGCCTTTCTGAGGGGGCTTCGAGGCATCGAAGACCCAGAGCCGCCTCGGGGAGGCCAGAGAAGGTGATGGGAGGGCGGGAGGGAGTCTGGCCGGCCTCTCCCTGGGCTTCCCGAAGTGGCTCTGGAGATTGAGAGCCCCATATAGCCTCTTCAGAAAGGTTGGGGGGGTGGAGGGAGTGCGGCAGAGAGGCTTTTCAGCCACCCCCACCCTCCCAAAGCCGCAACAAGGCTTAGAAAGCTCAATCGCGGCTTTGGGAAGGGCAAGGGGGTTAAAAAGCGCCTTTCCCACCAATTCCCTGCTGTCCCGGGGCTTGGCTCCTCCCCACAAAAATACAGCCAAGCACCAGGAGAGCGGGGAGTTGAACACCTGGCTTGCCCAGCAAGCACTCCGTTTAAATCAGCTCCTCTCCCTTGAGTGGGAGGAAGAGAAGCTGATTTAAATGGGGTGCTTGCTGAGCAAACCGCGAATAATCAAAACTACAAGAGTGAAAGCTGTGAATGTGGAGGGGCAACTGTATACATTTATGTTATTTAAACAATAAATATTGTGAAATAATGTTTTTTCCTCAAAGTGACACACCACCCAAGTTATGCTCAGTTTTTTGGAGAAGTTTGACACACCAAGCTCAAAAGGTTGCCCATCACTGCTCTATTCCCTCATCCAAGTCATTGATAAAGATGCTGAATAGGACTGGGCCCAGGACAGAACCTTGTGGCACCCCGCTGGTCACTTCTCTCCAGGATGCAGAGGAGCCATTGGTTTTGGTTGGCCAACCAATTACAAATCCACCTAACAGTTGCATTGTTTAGCCCACATTTTACTAACTTTTTTGCAAGGCTATCATGGGGGACTTTGTCAAAGGCCTTACTGAAATCAAGATACACTATATCCACAGCATTCCCTTCATCTACCAAGTCTATAACTCTATAAAAAAAAAGAGAGAGAGAGAGAGATAAGAATAGTCTGGCATGACCTGTTTTTCAGAAAACTGTGTTGACTTTTAGGGATCATGACATTCCTTTCTAAAATCATCTGTTTAATGATCTGCTCTAGAATCTTTCCTAGTATTGATGACAGGCTGCCTAGGCGGATATTATTTGGGTCCTATTCCCCCCCCCCTTTTTTTAAATTTCCACTTTTTTGTAGTTTCTAATAGTAATAAAAGAAGAATTCAAAACATTACAACAGAATTGTACATTTCATTTTCATATACCTCATAATCCTAAAGTTATGATCTTCAAGAGTCTTCCTTTGCTACTGCTTATGTGTATCTTCCCTTCCACATTCTTACCTAACCCTTGCTCGCTTTTACTTCATACATTTCTCACTGACTTTGATCTTTTGTATATGTCTTGTTTTCATCTTATAATTAACTTCCAATTTCCATTTTAAAAGCATATTTATGCACCTTTTGTTTCTGTACATTAATGATAAATTACCTATTTCCTATCTCAAAAAATTATGTTAAATAAATTTTCTGTTACTTTATAACAACATTTTGTTCTCACAATAATTCACTGGTGCCCATACTCTATCAACATATTCAGTAGTTTTTTGGTTTATCAGTGCCATTAGTTTGTCAAGATCATTCATATTACACAACCATTCTTCTATGTTTGATATATAACTGGATTTCCAATGGTACGCTAAAAACAAGGGAGAGGAAGAGACCATGTAAAGTATTATTTTCCAGTATTGTCCCTCTATATGTCTAACACAGTCATCATATTTAATAAATATAATTGAGGAAATAAGACAGTTAAGAGGCGATACGATAGCCCTGTTTAAGTATTTGAAGGGGTGTCACGTTGAGGATGGAGCAGACTTTTTTATGCTTTTCCAGAGATTGGAACACGGAGCAATGGATGCAAGCTCCAGGAACAGAGATTCCACCTCAACATTAGGAGGAACTTTTTGACAGTAAGAGCTGTTCCCCAGTGGAACGCACTCCCTCGGAGCGTGGTGGGGTCTCCTTCCTTGGAGGTCTTTAAACAAAGGCTGGATGGCCATCTGTCGGGGATGCTTTGATCGTGATTTCCTGCATGGCAGGGGGTTGGACTGGATGGCCCTCGTGGTCTCTTCCAACTCTGCAGTTCTATGATTCTAAATCTCCTATTTTATGTGTAGAAATTCATTGTTTTGTGAATTTTTCCCCAGAATTTTTTTACCTTTGGACAACACCACCACAAACGATAGTATGAACTGACAGCTTCCTGACATTTCTAGCATTTGTTTCTTCCTGTTTCGTAAATCTTGTCAAGTTTTGTGGGAGTCAAGTGCCATCTATTCTGCATTTTGAAGAAATTATCTTTCAAATTTTGGCTTAGAGTAAGTTTCTGTGTTCAGTTCCAAGTTTTCTCCCGCTATGTGAGATCTATCATTTTGCCGATCTCTTTGGCCCATTGTATTATCGATTCTTTTACTGACTCCTGCTCTTGGTCTTTTTTATAGTTCTTTTATATAAAATTTTGATACCAATTTCTCTCCATCATCTAGAAATATTTTATCCAATTCTGACCTTTCTTCAAAGTTTTCTAATGATCCATTTTGAATCTTTTTTTTAACTGCACAACAAAAACCAATTCATCTCTATTCCTTCTCTTTCCAAGTCTTCCTGTGACTTTAGAATGCAAATATTATGTTCATTTTTGATAAGTAGGTCTCTGTATCTTAGCCATTTTTCTGACTCTCTCCATCTGCTGAAAAATGCTTCGTGAGGTGATACCCAGGTTGGGGTTTTCCTACAGAATGTTTTTTTTTCTTTTGCCACCAAACTTTCAGGAGTGCTTTTCAGATGTAGTGGTATTCAAATTCTCCATTCTCTTTCACTTTCCCATAACATAGGTATGTGTGCCATCCATATCTTAGGTTAAATCCTTCAAAGGCCAGTAGCTTTTCATTATCTAATAGAATCCATTTTTTAATCCAGGACAGGGCATCGCTTGATGATAAAATTTCAGATCCGGTAGTCCACAGTCACCTTTTCCCTTTCTTTCAATGAGTATTTTCCATTTACCCTTGATCTTTTGCCATTCCAGACAAATATCAATAATTCTCTTTTACAATGGATAAATTGTTTTTTGTTAAGTTATGATTGGTAAATTTTGGAATAAAAAGTTGAATTTTGGGAGTATATTCATTTTTACAGTTGCAATTTTTCCTAATAGCGATAACTTCAATTTTGTCTGTTTTTCCATATCTGCCTTTATTTCCTTCCATGTTGTTTTGTAGTTGTTGTTGAATAGATCTGAATTTCTTTTTGTAAACCAAATCCCCAAATACTTTGCCTTTTTAGTAATTTTACAATTTGTCAGTCTTTCCAATTCTACTTCTTCTTGTTTATATATTTTTGTCAATATCTTCATCTTTTCTTTGTTAATTATAAAGCCTGATAATGTTCAAGTGTAGTAATGCATTTATCAGCCAAAAACTGCTTCACAGAAAGTGCTGTGTGAGCTGGCGCATTGTATTGATGAAGAATGAAACCATTTCCCCACAGTTCTGGCATTTTTTTTCCTGACTCTTTTCCTCAGTTTTGTCAAAACTTCCTTATAATAATGCTGGTTCATTGTTCTGCCTTCTGAAACACATTCTGCTAAAATTATGCCCTTGATGTTAAATAAAAGAATGAACATGGCTTTGAATGTGGACTTGCTTTGATGTGCTTTTCTCATTCTTGGTGATGGTGGTAATGTTGGTGTTTTCTAGTGCACTGACTGTTGTTTTGTCTCTGAATCACATTGAGAGATCCAGGTTTCATCACAACTTAGTGATGATTTTTTGAAAAAGGTTTCGGTCCACCTCAAGTTGCTGCAGAATGTCAACGCAAATTTCCTTGTGGCACTTTTTTTGTTCTGGTGTGAGAACCCTAGGAACCATCTTGGCACAAAGTTTTCTCGTGTTGAGATCCTCATGCAAAATTTTCCACACAGTGCCTTTATCAATGTTGATGGCTTCAATTATCATTCGGACACTGACTTATGGTGGAAGATCTGCATCCACCCAAGTTCAGCTTGGAAGGTAGAAGGAAGGGATCGGTGGCAGGTCTACCTTTTATTCCCAAGGGGCCTTTCTTCTTGCTCCCCCTCTGTGCCTGCTCCTTGGCCAAAGTCTCCTGCTCGGTGGCCTCCTTTCTCTCCTGGACAGATGGGGGAGCAGAGAAACAGCCCCACAAAGCCAAAATCAGGCAGGTGCAGGTCTTCTGGTCCTTCTGCTGTAACTCCAAACAAGGCTCCCATGGGCTGAATGCCTGGAGCAAGTTTTGACCCACAGTCCCAGGCTGTGAAAGGGGGTGGCAGCAGAGGCAGGCAGGCATGGCCAGGGAGGGGGAAGAGAGGACAGGAGGCCAGCCAGGGGAGGGGTGGGATGTTTTGCATCTTAAAAAAAAACCTAGTAGCATTTTTGTGAGCCAGTATCCGCATTTGCACCCACTCCTTTCCATGCCTCTCCAGCTGGCCTAGCAGCTGTGGAGAGGCAAGGAAGAGAGGCAGAAGAGCAGGGGGGGGGAGAGACAGATGGTCTCAGAGCAAGGCAGAGGTGTCATGGTACTGTTGGTGGGAAAGGAGATGGAAAGGAGGAGGAGGGCGAAGAGGAGGAAAACGACACTGCAGGAGATTTTTGCAGCCGTACTGTTATCCTAGGTCGCAGAGGGGGAATGCAGGGAGACTGGTGGAAGAGGTGAGGAGGTACAGTAGAGGTATCCTACGAGCAAGGTGAAGAGTTTTTACAGCAGCAGAGTCTAGTGTGCCTGTAAATGGGGTTTTTTTTTTAAATATTTGCAGCTTTCCCACTTTCACAGGGAACCTGTGTCCGTAATCACCACAAAAGAGAAGGGCCAACTGTATGTTGGAAACAACAACCTGTCCACTGCCTAACATTAGATACAAATGTTCATTCCTGGGATCCTTTGACCATGATAGCTTTTTCATGTTGATGGTACTCTACCTTTATATGCAGAGTCTTTAATGAAGGGTCTAAATACTACTGTGTTGTTATAAAATACAAGCTAGATCTCGAATATATTCTAAGAAACAGCCTATGTAATCATTATACCTTCATTTCCCAAGCCAAATAAAATAGCTTAATGTGAAATCCATTCATATAAATGGCTAGCTGTGGGACATCTCACAAATTATCTAGCTGGTGTATACATAACTGGTTGAAGAAATTAATATCCAAGTCTTCCTGCTTTCATTAATTCCAGATTTCTTTAAACACAGTGAAATGTTTTGGTTCCAGTAAGGAGACTTTCTGTATTTTGTTTTCATGTGTGGTTCTCTGTTTAAAATAAGAAAAAACAGCACCACACAGTTTGAGGTATATTAAGGAGGACTACAGTACAGTAAAGATTTCTTCCCCTTTTCGGGCTGTGGAACACATCTTTTGCATGAACTCTAGTTTTCCATCAGTATCTTTATGGAAGAGTCCCTCTTCATCAAAGGACATGTCCTTGATCATTGCCCTGACTTGGAAAGACAAGCCTGAGGACCATAGCCAAGTGTGACATCGAAGGGTGATGGAACTGGCAAGGATTTGGGCAACACTATCCATTAAATGGTAAGCAGAGTGTATCTGGTGTCCAGCTAGAGTGGGATTCATTGTAGAGGAGCATAGCCAGCTGTTTGACATCATCAGGCAGTTTGCTGAGCAAGTTAACAGAAGAAGGTGTCAACCAAGATTGTTGGGCAACCTGAAGGAGCAAAGCCAGGAGGGGAATAGAAGGAGTCAGAACTCTTGTCTGTATTTGACTGTAAATCGAATCTATCGGTTCATCTTCTGAACAATTAATTTTCAAGTCCAAAGCATTGGCCATACAAACTATCTTTTCTGCAAAGGCCATAGTATCATCTGTTGGAGAAAAAGATTCATGATCCCAGAGAATCTGGGGTGAAGAGAGACATCTCGATTTTGACAGAGGAGGCATCTATTGAATTGGAGAAGGAATGTCTATGCTGGTGTGTACAGACCGGATTGGACTGATGAGCAGGACAAGGTCGCAGAGTGGTAGAAGTTGCAGCCAGAGCAGCACTGGTTTCAAGCAACACAGGTTGGTTGGGAGCCACATGCAATAGAGATCCCTGTTGTGGTAAGGTCTGCTGAACTTTAGAGGAAGGATGAATAATAACAGAACAGACAACTGAAGAAAAACAAGGAGATCTATGCCTCTTTCTGGCAGGAGAATGTCTGAGATGAGGGAGGCAGTACCAACGGCCATAGTATGAATCATAGAGATGAATGCTCTCTGGACTGTCATAGTACAAATCATACAATGAAGAATGTTGGCATTGGTGGCATCTAGAATGCGAGTGGTAATGTCAGTCCCGATGTTGACGATCATTGTGACTATACCTATGGCAACCACGCCTGGAGCGGCTCCTTGAACTGGAGGAGTCAGACCAATCTCAACGAGTCGATACAAAGGAGTCTGAAAAGTGAGCATGGGATTGAAGAGTCTGATGACTCTCAGGAGGTGGAGGAGTACGGTGTCAAAGTTTAGGGTGGACGACGTAGGGAAGGGCCTTGTCAACAACCACAACTGCAGGTTCCTGGTTGCATTCAGCAACCTTCTGGTGAAGGCCTGCACTTCACCAGAAGGATTCAGCACTCACTCCCTCTGCTGTTCTTGAGGAATATTAATTTAATTGATGTTCAAGGGTTTGACAGTTGAACAGATAATTTGGGATGGAGAAGTCAAAACTCGAGCCAGAGATCCTATTAGTGTGATAGGATCAGTTTCTCTGCTGGAACTGGAGGTAGCGGAAAGGAAGAACGATCAGCAATCTTGTCCTTCTTTTTCTTATGTTTCCTGTTTTCCTCCAAACAGAAAAGGTCGGTCTCCACCGACTTTTCCGGGGTAGGTGGAATCAATTGGAGATTCCTGACCCTTTAAACAAGAATAGGTCACAGGATGTTTTGACATCCTAATGTTTTAACATTAACAATGTAGGTTCATCATGAGATCGCTTCTGCCTCACCATAAAAATGCTTTGAGTTTGCATGACATTTCGAGGACGAATCCGACTTTGAAGGTCGAAGACTGAATTCAGGCAAAGCTTGCTTAGAAGCATGCCTGGAGAAGTCCTTCAACAATGCAGGCACTGGAACCAGTTGAGTCTTGGAATCATGGTGAGACTCTGAAGGCTCTGAATGAGACCGGGAAGACGAAGGAGTGCAGAGTGCTTTCAGTGATTGTTCATAGAGAAGTGCCTTGAGCACTGATTCCCATTTTGTCTGGCCTGCAGGGTGAAAGCCATGCAGTGAGGGTACGAAGCGACATGAGATTCACCCAAGCAAAGGAGGCATTTCGAATGGTCATCGCAGCAAGGAATCTTGACACTGCAAACCATGCAGCCCTTGAAGGAGGTCGAAGACATCCTCAAGATTGAAGAAAAGGTCGAAGCATGGTAGAAACTACCAAAAATCTTGCCTAACTGCTCTAAAATGTTCTCAATGCTGCTCTGCACATGCACAGAGTTACCCAATTGTGTGAATTCAGAGACTATGAAGAATAATTAAAGAGGATTGGCAATCTGTGCCAGGCTTGATATATCAAAGGCTTTAGAAGGGGTGGAGTTGTCTCATGTTTTGCCCTCCAAAAGCCTCATCTTATAATCCTCTGGAACAATAAAGAAGTTAGCTAAAAACAAAAACAAAGGCTGGAAGACCTATACCTGCCCAAGTTTGGCTCAGAAGGAGGGAGAGAGGGATGGGTGGGCCTGGCAGCAGGCCTCCCTTCCACCCCGAAAGTCCTTTTTCCTTGCATCCCCTCCACACCCACTCCTTGACCAAGGTCTCCGTCTTGGCAGTCTCTTTTCTTTCCTTGACGGGCAGGGAGAAGCAGAAAAAAAGCCCTGCTAAGCCAAACTTGGGTGAGCCCAGCTCTCCTGGTACTCCAACTGTAAGTCCAAGCCAGGTTCCTGTGGGCTGAACACCAAGATTGAGGTTCTTCCCATGGTCCCAAACCATGAAAGAGGATGCCAGTAGAGGAAGGTGTGGGTGTGGGGGAAGAGGCTGGAAAACCAACTGGGGAAGAGAGGATAGAAGGCCAGCCGGGCCAGGGGCAGGGTTGTCTCAGCCGGGCCAGGGGCAGGGTTGTCTCATGTCTTCAAATGAAATCCCAGGAAGTGGCCATTACCCAGTGCTGTCAGGGCTCCTCACTGGGCATCCACAATTCTGCATGATCCCTCCCTCCCCACTGTGCCTCTCCAGCTGGCCTGGCCACTGCACGAGCATGCCACCCTGGAAAACTGCGATGACATAAGCACCCAGCTCGAAACTGGAGAGGAGGAGGGGGCTGAGAACTGGAAGCAGCTGTGTAGAGGGGAAGTGGGTGGGGTGGGGGAGGCAGGGGAAGGGGCAGCAGGCAGGCAGCTTCAGAGCGAGGTAGAAACATCATGGTGCTTTTGGCAGGAAAGGAGACAGAGAGGAGGAGGAAGGGTAGAAGGATGACACTACAGGAGATTTTTGCAGCAGTGTTGTCCTAGGAGATGGAGGGGAGAAGGCTTAGAAACTGGCAGTGGAGGCAGCTACCAACTGGCAAATAATCAAATCCGTGCAAGTAAAATCCGTGAAAGTTGAGGGCTGACTGCACTAACTGATGTTTCCCAGTTAGTGTGAGGGAAAGAAAAAGACTAGAAACCTTCCAAGACTGATTCACAGCACATTCACAACTGATGTACTCTTCCATCTCTCATCTCTGCCAAGAACCTTATTACCTCCTTTTCCTCCTCCTTCACTATTTCCTCTAGGAACAGAGTATCAGATTAGGCAAGACAAACAGTACATTAAAGTAAATCTGACTGGTTTACCCAGTTTCTTTTAATCATCATACAAGGAATAAAGGGTGACTTGTGTGCAGGTTTCTAGATAAACTGTTCCTAATGCTTTGGTACCTGTTGGGTTAACCTCAAGTGCACATGCCGATGCAGCACATCCCGTAACAGGATACCATGAACACGTATGCTGTGTTTTGCTCTTAATCAACTGGAGAGGACATATAGATATGTAATTTTATCTTTGGGAGAAAGTAGGATACAAATAAGAAAAACCATGAAAAATTTTAGACTCAAGGGATTCAGATTGTAAATATTTATGGAAATCCAAGCTTAAGTAGCCTTATAGAGCTTTGTACCTAATTGCTAACCTTCCCACTGTCCCCTCAATGGTGCTGCCCCTATAAAAAGTTCTAATTAGAACTACCTGCATTTTCTTGTTAACTGCCCCAGACTAGAGAGATGAAATCCAATTCAACAAGGCCCCAGGCTACTTTTCTTCACACAAAGTCTGTTTGGTCAGATATTCTGATATACTATTGTGGTTACAACTCACATTGTTTCATAAAACATTTTTACGAAGCAGAACTTACTGTGCCTAAAATGAATCTGTCCCTTTGAATATTATTTCTAAAACATTAACGGGTTGTCCACACGGTGAAAATACCTCTCGCAGAATTCGCTCAGAAAACTACCTGTCTTAATGGGATCCCACATTATCTCATCGTATTGTGAAGGGGGGGGCAAAGAGAGCAAAAACTACATGAGAAAAACATTCACAGCTTTTCCAGACTTTTTTTTAAACTCCAGAGATAGAATCATAGAATCATAGAATTACAGAGTTGGAAGAGACCACGAGGGCCATCCAGTCCAACCCCCTGCCATGCAGGAAATCACGATCAAAGCATCCCCGACAGATGGCCATCCAGCCTCTGTTTAAAGACCTCCAAGGAAGGAGACCCCACCACGCTCCAAGGGAGTGTGTTCCACTGCCAAACAGCTCTTACTGTCAAAACGTTCCTCCTCATGTTGAGGTGGAATCTCTGTTCCTGGAGCTTGCACCCATTGCTCCGTGTTCCAGTCTCTGGAGCAGCAGAAAACAAGCTTGCTCCATCCTCAGCGTGACATCCCTTCAAATACTTAAACAGGGCTATCATATCGCCTCTTAACCGTCTTTTTTCCAGGCTAAACATACCCAGCTCCCTAAGTCTCTCCTCATAAGGCATCGTTTCCAGACCTTTCACCATTTTAGTTGCCCTTCTCTGGACACGCTCCAATTTGTCAATATCCTTTTTGAATTGTGGTGCCCAGAACTGGACACAGTATTCTAGGTGAGGTCTGACCAAGGCAGAATAGAGCGGCACTATTACTTCCCTTGATCTGGACACTATACTTCTATTGATGCAGCCCAAAATCGCATTGGCCTTTTTAGCTGCCGCATCACACTGTTGACTCATGTTCAACTTGTGGTCTACTAGGACTCCTAGATCCCTTTCGTACGTAGTCTCATTCAGCCAGGTCTCCCCCATCCTATATCTATGCATTTCATTTTTTCGCCCTAAGTGCAGTACCTTACATTTCTCCGTATTGAATTTCATTTTGTTAGCTTTGGCCCAGCTCTCCAGTTTATCCAGGTCATCTTGAATTTTGATGCTGTCCTCCAGGGTATTAGCTACTCCTCCTAATTTGGTGTCATATGCAAATTTGATTTGTTAAGTATGCCCCTAATTCCCTCATCCAAGTCATTGATAAAGATGTTGAATAGCACTGGGCCCAGGACAGAACCCTATGGCACCCCAATGGTCACATCTTTCCAAGATGAAGAGGAGCCACTGCTGAGCACCCCGTGGGTTCGGCCGGTCAACCAATTACAAATCCATTGAACTGTTAACTTGTCTAGCCCACATTTTACAAGCTTGTTTGCAAGAATGTCATGGGGAACTTTGTCAAAGGCCTTACTGAAATCAAGGTATGTGATGTCCACAGTGTTCCCTTCATCTACCAAGCTGGTAATTTTATCAAAAAAAAGAGATCAGATTAGTCTGGCATGACTTGTTACTCTGAAACCCATGTTGACTTTTTTGTGATTATGGCATTGCCTTCTAAATGTTCACAGACTCTCTGTTTAATGATCTGCTCTAGAATCTTCCCTGGTATTGATGTCAGACTAACTGGACCATAATTGTTGGGATCCTCTTTTTTCCCCTTTTTGAAGATGGGGACAACGTTTGCCCTCCTCCAGTCTGCTGGGACTTCTCCTATTCTCCAGGAGTTCTCAAAGATTATCGCCAATGGCTCTGAGATTATATTTGCCAGCTCTTTTAATACTCTTGGATATAGTTCATCCGGTCCTAGAGATTTAAATTCATTTAGATTAAGAAGGTATTCCTGTACTACCTCTTTGCTTATTCTGTGCTGGATTTCCCCTGTTGTGTCTTCTGTACTTTTATCCTCAGGTTGGTCCCCCTTTACCTTTTCTGAAAACACTGAGGCAAAGAAGGTGTTGACTAATTCTGCCTTTTCTCTCTCCCCTGTTAGCATTTTGCCATCTGCTCCACGTAGTGGCCCTACCATTTCCTTCTTCCTCCTTTTGCTGTGGACATACCCAAAAAACCCTTTTTATTGTTCTTAACTTCTCTAGCAAGCCTGAGCTCATTTTGTGCTTTAGCTTTTCTGACTTTACTCCTACATGTGTTCGCTATCTGTTTGAATTCTTCTTTGGTGATTTCCCCCTTTTTCCATTTCTTATACATGTTCCGTTTAAAACTTAGCTCTGTTGATATTTCTTTAGTCATCCATCCTGGTTTCTTGAGACACCTCCCATTTTTCTTCCTCAATGGTACTGTCTGAAATTGTGCCTTCAGTATCTCCCTTTTGAGAAAGTCCCATCCATCTTGAGGTCTCTTCTCTTTTAGTATTCCTGACCATGGGATCACCCCCAGTATTTCCCTGAGTTTATTGAAATCAGCTCTCCTAAAATCAAGAATGCGTCTCTGACTATGCCTGGCTTCTCCTTTCCATTGTATAACAAACTCCAGGAGAACATGATCACTCTCATCTAAGGATCCCACCACTTGCACCCCATTAACCAGGTCATCCCTGTTGGTTAGGATCAGATCTAAAATAGCTGACCCCCTTGTTGCCTCTTCCACCTTTTGGACCATGAAATTGTCTTCCAGGCAAGTAAGGAATTTGCTAGACCTTGAAGTTTTGGTTGAGTTAGATTGCCAGCAAATATCAGGATAGTTGAAGTCACCCATAACTACTACATCTCTCCTTTCTGCGTGTGTGTTCATCTGTTCTAGAAAGGCATCATCCAATTCCTCCGTCTGACTTGGGGGTCTGTAGTAGAGTCCCACAATAACATCCGTGTTGTTTCCCTTCCCTTTAATTTTTATCCAGATGCTCTCCACCTGGCTTCCAGTATTGATGTCATGGATCTCTTCACTGGTGTAAATATCCTTGACAAACAATGCTGTTCCTCCTCCTTTCCTGTTTGGCCTGTTTCTCTTAAAAAGGTTATACCCCTCTATTCCTACATTCCAATCATGAGACTCATCCCACCAGGTTTCAGTAATGCCTATTATATCATATTTGTTTTGTAGTGCTAGGAGTTCAAGTTCACCTTGCTTATTTCCCATGCTCTGTGCATTAGTGTAGAGACATCTAAGACCATGTGTTCCCTTTACTTGCTGCCTGTGCAAGTTTTTTTGCCTCCCACTGTTGGGTCCTTGCGCTGTTTGCCTTGTTCCCTCTATGACAGCTTGACTATTTTCTCCGGCTCTTTTGCCTTCCAGAATACTGTCTTCCTTCCCCATATGACTCAGTTTAAAGCCCTCCTGATCAAATTCTTGAGACTCTAGGCAAAAACGTTTCTGCCAACTGTTGTCAGATGCACCCCATGTCTTGCCAGAAATCCCCCCTCATGGAAGCGCAGCCCATGATCCAAGAATCCAAATTGTTCTTGGCGACACCATCTACAGAGCCAGTTGTTTACATCGGCTATTTTCCTCTCTCTTCCTGGACCATGCCCTTCAACTGGCAGAAGAGATGAGATGACAACCTGTGCGTCCATTTCTTTCAGCTTCCTCCCCAGAGCCTCATAATCTCTTCTGATCTTTGGAAAGCTGTGCCTTGCCGTATCATTGGTTCCCACATGGACCAAAAGGAAGGGGTACTGATCCGTAGGCTTGACGAGTTTTGTTAGCCGGTCCGTCACATCACGGATCTTTGCCCCAGGGAGACAACACACCTCCCGAGACATCTTGTCAGGCCCACAAACCACTGCTTCTGTACCTCGCAGCAAGGAGTCTCCCACCACCACCACACGCCTCCGCCGAGGCTTCGCAGCTGCTGTTCCTTGTGGTAGTCCCCTCAAGGTCCCCTGCTCTGCCCCTGAAGTCTGTCCATGCTGTTCTTCCTCATTGTCCTTGATAAGAGAGAGGGCTTCGAATCGATTGTGTAGCTGCAAGCTGCTCAAAGTATCCCTGGATTTTCTTGTTCTGTGTGTGACATTCTTCCAGCTGTCTACCTCCTGTGTCTGTGGAGTGACCCTCTCCTCCCCAGCCAGTTCCTCTGTGCGGTCCCCGTCCAAGACTGTTTGTTCTATTCTGTCCAGGAAAACCTCTTGCTCCCGAATCTGTTGAAGTGTAGCTACCCGTGTCTCCAGCTGCTGGACTTTCTCCTCCAAGAGGGCTACCAACTTGCACTTGGTACATGTGAAGTTCCCCACGTCTGTAGCCAAGAAGACAAACATCGCACAAGTATTGCAGGTGACCGCCACAGTCCCCTCATTGTCCATGGTGAGAGCTTTTCGGTAATCTAAGAACTCTTAGTTAATGCTGAAAACTCTATGCTGTACTTCTAAGTATGCTTTTGGGGGGGGGGCTTGGCTGCTCAAACTCGCGCGCCGTTAGGCGCTTGCCTCTGCAACAAGCAGCCTCTCCCAGAAGTTTAAAAAAATTCAAACTCACAGAAGCTCCACCCTCTGCAACAAGCAGCCTCTCCCAGGAGTTTAAAAAAAATTCAAACTCACAGAAGCTCCACCCTCTGCAACAAGCAGCCTCTCCCAGGAGTTAAAAAAAAAATCAAACTCACAGAAGCTCCACCCTCTGCAACAAGCAGCCTCTCCCAGGAGTTTAAAAAAAAATCAAACTCACAGAAGCTCCACCCTCTGCAACAAGCAGCCTCTCCCAGGAGTTTAAAAAATATGTGCATTTTTGCTCGTTAAGACAAGTGATTCAACATGAATAGCTTCCCCATGCAGGACACAAGGTAAAACTGCTTGGTTGGACGGGCTCAAGGGCAGGGCTGGGTTACAGGACAAGCGCCCACTGCCGCCATGTTGGATTTTCACTTTAGCGAGTGATCACTAAGGCGATAAAAAGGAGGTTTGTGCTATCTTTTTTTCTTTCTTTTTGAGGAAAGGTGAAAAATCACTTGTGCACACCACAGAAATAGTTTTTTTAAAAAAAAAAAAGGTTGGCCAGGCATGCAGGGTTTATGGGGGCTTTAAAACCATTGGACTTCGCTAGTTTTTTTCCCCTTTGTGTAGACTTTGCCTAAGAGCAGTCATGCATTTCAGAAAAAATACAACAGCACATACCACTCAGCCAACACAGCCTAGGTCTACAGTGTTTTGTGTGATCCATAACAGAACTATAATGTAACTGCCACTGCCCTGGCCTCGAAGGGAAAGAAACAGCAGAAGACACAGCTCCATCATACCTAGGCCCAGAAGCAGATGAAAGATCCTCCCTCCATCCAAACTGCCACTGCCCTGGCCTCGGAGAGAGAGAAGAAGAGGCAATATCTACTGGACTTAATCCTCTCCCACTCTGCCATCCCATTTTCTTTTTGTGTTAGGTCTTAATTAGATTGTAAACCTGAGGGCAGGAACTGTTTTGTTGTTCTTTTACTTAAAAAGCACCATGTACAGTGATGGCATTATATAAAGAAATAGGTGGTGATGAGGACAAGGAGGATAACAACATCAGTTAACAAGATGACCTACATTTATTGTTTGTACAAGCTTCTGATTAGAAGCGAAGAAATCACAATCTTTAAAATAACAATCTTTTAAAACCCTAACAATGTGCCTTTATGACATATAATGGGTTGTATCTAGACTAACTTCATGTGGGGACATCCTCCTGGAGAGGGCCTAACAGGAAGAGAAGCTAAGGGGCAGAAGTCTCAACATATAGTGGAAGAAGGGTGAAGCAAAGCAAGTAATAAACTGAAAAACAATTGGAGAATGAATCTCCCAACAAAAAGGATCTGAGGTGTGTGCATGTGGGTGTACATATATATAAAATGAAAAATCAAAGCAAGTATCAGAATATGCTATGGGAGAGGGTTGTCTCATGAGGAAATTAGGCAAGAGGTTGTGTGGCTAAAGAGATTAAGCACTGACTTATAACACAGAACCTGAACAAACATACAGTTGAAGAAATGAGAAGCTGAAAGCAAGAGTCCTGGAGTGAAGCTATCTATAGCAAATGTGGAGAGGGCTGCACGATTGGCAGAAATAATAATAATAATAATAATAATAATAATAAATTTTTATTTTTAACCCGCCCCTCTGCTCAGCAACTGGGGCGGCGTACAACAAGATTAAAACATCAAGTTAAAACAATCCCTCCCCATCCTAACCCTCCCACCCCTTAAAACTAAATTAAACTAATGAAGAGTTAAAACAAGAATAATATATGATAAATAAATAAATAAATAAATAACGGCAACGATGGCAAGGGGGTGGGTAGCAATCAGTCCACTGGAACCGGGAAGTTATTCCGGGAAGGCCTGCCGGAAGAGATCCGTCTTTAGCACTTTCTTGAAGTTATCAAGAAAGCAAGTAAGGAGGTGTGAAGAGGAGCTAGACAAGAGTGAGTAGTTAGCCAATCTTGTTGGGGGGGGGAAGTCAAAACCAGAGGCTTGTTGGAAAAAGCGACAGGACCAGTTACAAAACATGACAGGGCCAGGTAGAAATAGAGCCAGAGCCAGAAACAGATATGAATGGATTAAACCTTGAGAAAATGAGTCAGGGCCAGTTAAGAAGAGAGGAATTGATGAGATCTGAACAGGTTGGATTTGACTAGAGCTGAGAGTGTGGAAAGAATTCAGGAAGTTCGTGTTTAAATTACTAATTATATAATAAATCTTTACTGGTTTTATTTTCTATAACTGTGCCTGCATTTTTTCACTTCTGATGGTCATGCATTTTAACAGTGAACTCACTGATCAACACATCCAATTGTCCAGTATAATGGTCACATTGTGGCCTGAGTACAAAATTCAGGGAAGGATCAAGAGTAAAAGCACAAAATGAATGGACAGCACCTCAAGGGGTGAAAGCGCAGGGCCAACCTGAATGGGGTATCTGTTCCAACAGACAAGGCAGAAAACTAACAAGGTATCTGGTCGTTTAGTTCGAACAGGTCAACTCTGTAAGAAAACATGGCAGGGGGCTGGACTGGATGGTCCTTGAGGTCTCTTCCAACTCTATGATTCTATGACTGCTAGCTGTAGCTTTTCCTGTCTCAGCAGCATTTGCACATGGCAACCCTAAAGGGCATGGGGCCAAGAAGCAGCGGGAGATGGTAAACTGCCTAATCTGCATATATCAATTAGACCCAACTAGCCACCTCTTTGCAGGATTTCATTTTTAGAAGGCACTGACTGTTATTTGAAGACAAGTTCTATTTTGAACTTCTGAAATAATTTTTATTATTTTCTATTTCTTTACTGATACCTTTTACCAAAGCTAGGACCCAAAGGGGTTTACAAAATAAAAAGAATTACATCTGGGGGATGAAGGGATAAGTAGCCAAAAATTGTAACAGAAAGTTAAGGTTAAAACAGTATAGAGATAAAATTTAAAAAAGACTTAAAAGCTAAGTATAAAAGTAGTAGAGCACACTAAAAAAAAGCACCCTTTTTGGTTAAAACAATCAGGTCCCAGCAACCTGCTGGAACAGTAAGGTTTTCACCTGCCAACTAAATGACAAAAAAAAGAGAAATAGCCTAGCCTCCCTAGGAGGAGAGTTCCAGTGTCTGGGAGCAGCCATGGAGAAGACCCTCTCTTACATTTCCATTAAATGTATCTGTGAAGCTGGTAGAATCAGAAGAAGTGTCTCCTGCGAACAGCTCAGGCACTGTCATATGGGAGATACTGTCCTTCCGACAGCCTAGGCACCAGATCTATAGGGTTTTATCAGTTCTTTGTCCAAACCCTTCCCATTTACACAGAACAGAGCCAGACTGTATGAGCTTCTTAAATACATACTAGGCTTTGAGTCTCAAGGCCATAAATTACTGAGTATTACACATACCTTTCTCTCTTTCATAGGACACCAGCCAATGAGCTTAGACATTTATTCTATATATTAAGTGCAGAGCAGCAATTAATTTACAGTAACTACAAAATTAAAGAGCTAGTATGGTTTGATGTTATGCCATGACTCTGGAGATCAGGGTCCCTCTTCAGCCACTGCAACCCACTGGGTGACTTTGGGCAAGTCACATTTTCCCAGCCTCAGAGGAAGACAAAGGTAAACCCACTCTGAACAAAACTTGCCAAGAAAAACCCATGATAAGTTCACCTTAGGGCCTTCTTGAAGGCACACAACAATTACAAAGTTAGAAAAGTGCAAGTGTTGAACATGTACAGCAATGAACAGCTGTTCAATTACCGTTTTTAAAGTGACTTTTTAAATTACAGTAGCATCCCCGTATCCAGGGGGGATCAGTTCTGCCCCCCTCCCCCACGGATAGCAAAATCCACAGATAACAGCGAATGCCGGACGCCCCTCACCACCAACAACCCGCCAGAGCCCTCCCGGGGAAAGGGAGAAGGGAGGCAAGCTCTCCTCCTCCCCTCCCTTCCTCGTCCTCCTTGCCCTTCCCCTCAGCTTAAGTCTCTCGCTCGCCTTGCCGCCACCCCCCCCCCCATGTGAGGTTCACTCACCCTCCCTTGCAGAGCTGCTACCGGTGCTGCTCAGGCAGCCAAGCAGAGGAAGCGGGAGAGATGGAGGGCTTTTGCCCAGGCCGAGTCATGCTGCTGCCAGGTGATGAGTAAGGGAGAGGAGCTACCACCCCCCTCTGCTGCTGCTGCAACCAGAGCCCTCCCAAGGGAAGGGAGAAGGGAGGAGCGATCTCTCTTCCCCTCTCCCTTTCCCCTCCACCCCCACAAACTGCAGAAAACTGAATCAGTGGATGACGAATCAGAGAATACAGGGGTGTAACTGTATTACTTTATTTGAAATCAACATTTTTGCTTTATTATATGTTGATTTTCTTTATCAAGTGGCTTGTAAGTATCAGGTAAAGGTGACCTATAATTTTTTTTTTTAAGAAAATCCCAAATGTGTTAAAATTCTACAATCCATAAAGACAGAGAAGAGGATGTGGTGAGAGAACTGTTTATCTAGGAATCCAACACTGGAGAAACCAAACACTGTTTTGTCTTAAATACATACTCTGATTTGGTTTTTCAGTTGTTCTGCCTCCTGGCGTAACTGGTCAAGTTCACTCATCCTCTCAGACTAAAGGTGTGCTTCTGTAACACCCCCCGATGTTCAAAAATCTGGAAAAAAATAAAGTTGAGGTCAGAGTTTAAATAGCACTCTTAAGATTGTAATCCTATGCATTTCACTCAGAAGTAATCCCAAACCAGTCACATAAGATTTCATCCTGAATCTATATTACAGTTGTCCCTTCAATTTTCCTACTGCCTTCTACCTTGCCCAGCGTTATTGTATTTTCGAGGGAGCCATATCTTCTCATGATAAGTCCAAAGCAATCTCAATTTAGTCATTTTGGCTTCTAGGGAGAGTTCAGGCCTAATTTGCTCTAGGATACATTTATTTGTCTTTTTGGCAATCCAGGGTATACAAAAAGATATCTCTAGCCAAAATGAAAGAGAAGCCCCAGTGGATGAAAGGTTAAACTATTCAAGCAGTAAAGGACAGATGAGAAGCAAAAGTACAGGGGTACAGAAATAAAGTCACAACCCTGAATTCAGCTGTTCAACAACTTTTGCGCAGGGACAAAGAGAACTACTATAACAATCAATGCAGATTAATATAAGACCACCACCACAACAAAAGTAGAACAAGAGACATCTTCCACAAGATCTGAGAAATCAAGGGGAAGTTTAATCAGTGGGAATGCTATAGGATCAGTGCCAAATACGCTGCATGATCAAGAAGAAATAAAAAGACGATGGAAACAATATACTAAAGACATAAGAGGATGACAGATTCATTCAAGGAAGAAACACTTGCAGATGAACTCACAGTTTTAGAAAGTGAAGTGGAAGCTGTACTCAGAACACTTGGGAGACACAAATCACCAGAAACAGATGTCATACCAATAATGTTGCGTCACATTATAGAGACAGAATCCACTCAAATTCTAATTAAAATCTGTCAACAAATATAGAAGACAAAACAAAGGCCCACAGATTGGAAATTCTCAATATTTCAGTTTCCAAGAATGGGGGCACCAAGGGATTGCAGTAATCAGAAGAGCATTGCATTAATCTCCCTTGCAAGCAAAGTGATGCTCAAAATTCTACAGCAAAGACTTTTACCACATATAGAGTAAAAAATTCCAGATGTCCAGGCTGCATTCAGAAAGAGAAGCAGCACAAGGGATCATATCACAAACATATTTTGGATAATGAAGCACACCAAAGAATTTCAGAGGAATTTCAGAAGAATGTCAAAATTTCAGCCTCTGCTCTATAGATTATATTGTGCCTTTGACTGTGGAGATCATGAAAAACTATTGATTGCTCTTACCACATTTGATTATCCTAATGCATAACCTGTATTCAGGACATTGTTAGGAGAGGATATGCAGAGAAAGAGTGGTGTTGTGTAAATATTACTTACTATTTTTAAACATTACTGAGACTTATTTGTTAAAAAAAATAAAGTGGCTATTTTTACAATGCTTCTTCAGTGACCCTGTAAGTTATTATTGCTGAAGTACCTGGTCTTATTTGGCTTTCTCCTGACTTATGAAACACCAAAATAGTGTTAAGAAAAAGTAGTTAGGACCACACCATTGAATTGTCTATGAGCACTCTCTTTCGCTCATTATATGCATGCATGCAGACACACACACACACCACTGTTCAACAATATGCTCGACACAGAAATAGTCTTTGAAGGGACTTCAGTTTTTGTTTTTAAATAAAAATAAAAGTCCTTATTTGAAAAGATGTCCTTGAAGGTTTCTGAGGAAATCTCCTAAAATCTCAGACAAGAGGAATTGCTTCATATTCCCAGGACAAATGAGGCTTCAGTCGATACATAGTGCTTTATTCTTTCCCATTGCTAATAAACCCAAACCAATTATGCAGAATATGGGAAATGTGAAAAACTAGTATAGCTGTATCCAGCGTAACATATGCTGTTATGTGTCCTGCTTTGGTTTCAAGCAGTGTTTCTGGTGTGGAGCTTGGACTGGAAGCATTGCTTTCACCCGGTTCAGCTACATGGTATTATTTCAGGGTAAAATATTGCATTGTTTTACATAGAATCATAGAATTGCAGAGTTGGAAGAGACCACGAGGGCCATCCAGTCCAACCCCCTGCCATGCAGGAAATCACGATCAAAGCATCCCCGACAGATGGCCATCCAGCCTCTGTTTAAAGACCTCCAAGGAAGGAGACCCCACCACGCTCCGAGGGAGTGCGTTCCATTGCCGAACAGCTCTTCCTGTCAAAAAGTTCCTCCTCATGTTGAGGTGGAATCTCTGTTCCTGGAGCTTGCATCCATTGCTCCGTGTTCCAATCTCTGGAGCAGCAGAAAACAAGCTTGTGCCATCCTCAACGTGACACCCCTTCAAATACTTAAACAGGGCTATCATATCACCTCTTAACCGTCTTTTTTCCAGGCTAAACATATCCAGCTCCCTAAGTCTCTCCTCATAAGTCATGGTTTCCAGATCTTTCACCATTTTAGTCGCCCTCCTCTGGACACACTCCAATTTGTCCATATCCTTTTTGAATTGTGGTGCCCAGAACTGGACACAGTATTCTAGGTGAGGTCTGACCAAGGCAGAATAGAGCGGCACTATTACTTCCCTTGATCTGGACACTATACTTCTATTGATGCAGCCCAAAATCACATTGGCCTTTTTAGCTGCCGCATCACACTGTTGAGTCATGTTCAACTTGTGGTCTACTAGGACTCCTAGATCCCTTTCGCACGTAGTCTCATTCAGCCAGGTCTCCCCCATCCTATATCTATGCATTTCATTTTTTCGCCCTAAGTGCAGTACCTTACATTTCTCCGTATTGAATTTCATTTTGTTAACTTTGGCCCAGCTCTCCAGTTTATCCAGGTCATCTTGAATTTTGATCCTGTCCTCCAGGGTATTAGCTACTCCTCCTAATTTGGTGTCATCTGCAAATTTGATAAGTATGCCCCTAATTCCCTCATCCAAGTCGTTGATAAAGATGTTGAATAGCACTGGGCCCAAGACAGAACCCTGTGGCACCCCACTGGTCACATCTTTCCAAGATGAAGAGGAGCCATTGCTGAGCACCCTTTGGGTGGTAAGTGGCTGAGAGAGTGAGAGGAGGGAGGGGCCTTTGTGAAGCTGAGGCTGTAGATGCAGATTGAGTGGCAGGAGTGGATTGTGAGGTGGAGAGGGAATCTGCAATGTGGGTTGTGATTGGCTGAGGGACTGAGAGCTAAATGGCTAATCAGCACACTGGGGAAGGAACATACCCAACCATTTTATTTTTATTTTTATATATATATATATATATATATATATATATATATATATATATTTGCATAATTTATACAGGTTGTAGAACTAAATTTTATTTAGTACACAATTTGGATTGCCTTAAATCTGTTCTTGGGTATGTGTGCCTTTAGAGCAGAATATACATACAGCTCTATCAGTCTTAAACATTGCATAAATGAAGTAATGTTGTCCCTCCGTATCCTCGGATTTGGTATCCACGGATTTAAGTATTCACGGCTTGAAAATATTCTTAAAAAAATAATAATCCAAAAAGCAAACCTTGATTTTGCCATCTTATATAAGGGACACCATTTTGCTATGCCATTGCATATCATGGGACTTGAGTATTCACGGATGTTGGTATCCATGGGGGGTCCTGGAACTGAGCCCCAGCGAATGAGAAAGATCACACTACAGGTGGATAGACTCAATCAAGGAAACCACAGCCCTGAGTTTGCAAGACCTGAACAGGACTATTGATAATAGGGTGACTTGGAGGTCTTTCTATCAAAGGGTTATCATAAGTCAAAGTCCACTTGATGGCAGCTGATAACAAATTTACACAATTTCATCCTGCAAAAAGAGTTTTTTGAGTTTAACCTCTTGTGTCAAAAAAAGACTGTTACTTATGGAATTGTCTATGTTCTCTACAATCTCAACTTCACCATGCAACAAGAGATGAGACTCTTTCTAAAATTAGTGGGTGAGGTCTGGCAGCAATTGTGTGATGCAAAAAATGTCACACAACACTACATGGTAGGGGAGAAAGGGATTTGTAATAAGCACCTACATATGTACTCATGCTTTTACATTCCTACAGCAATATCACAAAACTGGCAAGGTATTTTTAATTCGCAACGTTGGTCATCTTAATGCTATGAGAGACAGGATTGCTGTTTATGTTTTCCATAAGAGAGCGTACTCTCACCAGCTTACATCACTTCTGCAGAAATTGTTTATTTATTTCATATATATTCTATTTCCCCCTCAAAACTAGGACTCAGAATGTAAATTGTTCAAGAGTAATAGTTTCTTGGTTACATCACTGAAGTGCTGATTTCATGGATGAATTGTATTTTATTGGAAATGAGATGTAGAATTGGTCCTTTAGTGTTAGTGTTGGCCATTCTGTTTTTGTTTTGTTTTACCAAGTCAAAAATTAAAAAGCCCAGTGTTAAACATGAGTACATTCAGCCGTTAGTATTTATGATGAATTTGGAAGGGTGACGTGCAGATTAAAGTTGTCATGGTAGATAGGTACAATTTTGCTATAAGCAAGCATTATCTAAAGAGCCCTAAGATTTTACCAGTAAATTTTTTTTAAATACCCACACTAGTAATGATTTCTTTTACAATTTGACTTTAAAGGCAACCCCTAAACACAAGTTTGAAAATTTCTTCCCATTACATCTTTAAATGGCTTTTAACCTACATTTGTTACAATTACAATTTGAATTAATTTTGTTGTAAGCCACATTTAACCTTTTTTTGTGAATTTCTTGTTCTGCTCAGGCCTCAAAATTAAGATCTTCTAGTTATTATTTATGTATTTATTTAAAGCATGTTTAATGTGAAATCGAAGGCTTTTATGGCCGGCATCCATAGATTTTCCTTGGTTTTTTTCCAGGCTGTAAGACCGTGTTCGGGAATAGTTTCTTTCTGATGTTTCGCCTGTATCTGTGGCTGGCATCTTCAGAGAATGGTTGGGTAGGAGTGTGTGTGAAGTTTATATGCTGTGAACCTCTAATGGGGAGTATATGTAAATTTGTGTAATTGAATGGTTAGTTTCTGGGTATAGAAATGCAAGGCTCGTTAGTGTCTGTTTGTCTAATGGTTGGTTGCTGGGCCATTAACTGCTGGAATTCCCTGGGAGGAATTCCTTTGTAAGTGTTGAGTTTTTATTCTATTGTTTTTCAAAACTGGCAGCTAGGTTTTGTTTAGTTTTAAGGTTTCTTCTTTCCTGTTGAAGTTGTCCAGGTGTTTGTGGATTTCAATAGCTTCTCTGTGCATTCTGACATGTTCAAGTTGTTGGCCTGGTCCAGAATTTCTGTGTTTTTAAATAGCATTTTGTGTCCAGGTTGGTTTATAACATGTTCTGCTACTACAGATTTTCCACAAACACCTGGACAACTTCAACAGGAAAGAAGAAACCTTAAAAACTAAACAAAACCTGGCTGCCAGTTCTGAAAAACAATAGAATCAAAGCTCAACACTTACAAAGGAATTCCTCCCAGGGAATTCCAGCACTTAATGGCCCATCAACCAACCACTATACCTAGAAACTAACCATTCAATTACATAAATTTACATATACTCCCCAACAGAGGTTCACAGCATATAAACTTCACACACACACCTACCCAACCATTCTCTGAAGATGCCAGCCATAGATGCAGGCGAAACGTCAGAAAAAAACTATTCCAGAACACAGCCTCACAGCCTGGAAAAAAACCAAGGAAAATCTAAAGCATGTTTGCTCATATTTCAGTCCAAAATTCCCCCTTACAATAAAAGTAATGCAACAATCCCTACCAGAAGACTTATATTCTAAAATTTAAGACAAACATGTTATTCATCCATGAAGGATATGGAGGGAGAAGGGGACAACAACTATTAACATTTGAACAACCCAAATTTTTAACCATACTTTCACAGCAACAGCTGAAAAGATACTTACAGGATACTAAGCTTGTTAAACCTGCAGTCCCTGCAACACAATTTGTACATGGAACCAGGTCCAAATTGTCTGCCTTGTGGTTGCAGTGTCATTGTTAAATCTCGATAATCTCTTGGCTAAGCTTAGGGACTCATTCAAATCCAGTTAAGATGAAACCTGCATGCTGTTCTTTTCAAGACTTGTCCTCTTAAATGAGTCTGCTTTGGAATGCTGATTACCGGTGTAAACCAGAGGTCAATCATGGGAGGAAGGAACAGCCTGACCAGAGGTGGTCTTGTCAGCCTTTTGGGCTGAAGCAAGCAATTTATGTCTGCTCTGTGCCAACAATATTGGATGGGATCCGGAACACAACTGTTGAATGCGACAGTTACGGTGTTGAGATGGACTATGTGGATAGTAAGGTAGTTCATATGACAGGCAGGGTAGACACTATGGGAGAGGTGCCAATCACACTCCATACTTTCATAGTGGAAATCAACTAACGGGGAATGCCAACCATAAGCAGAACAATTGTGTCAATGATATCTCCCAGTCCCATTCAGAATCATGATACTTGTCATCTTGATGAATGGTGGAGCATTGACTGACGATGCAGAAGTGAGCGGGAGGAGGAAGACTTCTCCACTGATTAGTGATGATAAAGATGGCACCAATGCAGTCACTGATGTGAATGCCATGGGGGCAATGGAATCAGGGGTAGGTCTTTGTATAAGAAGGCACTAGGGTAGGCAACTCTGACATTGTGGTGAAGGAGATTTGACTGTCTCCCTCTGAGGCAGAACCCACCTGTAGGATCTGCATAGATTCACAGGAGGGAAGACTGAACTGAACTTCAGGCCTTGGGGAAAAGCACAACATCAACCAGAGCCATCTATTGTTTCTGTCACTCTAATCTCCACAGACAGTGGTGGTGTTTGCCCAAATGGATTTGCTTCCAATTCTAAAGAACAGCCTGATGCCGTAGGGATGTCGAGGTGAGACTCAGGACCAACAACCTGTCTCAGTATCGAAGGCATCTTACTGCGAGCAGTGGCATCAGATACAGGGTGGCCAAAACCACCTCATGAAGTCTCTGGATGGATTTGAGAGGCTTGCAAGGCTTGTGAAGTTGAAGGCTTTCATGGCTGGCATCCATAGACTTTCCTTGGATGTTTTTCTGGGCTGTGAGACCATATTCTGGAATAGTTTCTTTCTGATGCTTCGCCTGCATCTGTGGCTGGCATCTGACATTTTGCCTGCATCTGTAGCTGGCATCTTCAGGGAATCATATGAATTCTCTGAAGATGCCAGCCACAGATGCAGGCGAAATGTCAGAAAGAAACTATTCTAGAACACGGCCTCACAGCCTGGAAAAAACCCAAGGAAAATCTTGCAAGGATTGTTTTACTGCTAGCTTCATGGATGACCTAGAAGAAGTGGAAGCCAAAATGGCACAAGGCGGAGCAGTTCCAGAATCCCAAGCCATGGATCTAAAAGCTTGCTTATATAAGAGCACTTTTAATCTTGAAGACTGAGTTTTCAGTGTGAAGGCCTTGCAATGGATACAGCTCCAATATTATAGCCCTCATCAGGGCACAAAAGGTGAAGAGAGTGCCTGTCCTTCTGTGGGATTTGGGCACCACAAGCAGGGCATTTTTTAAAAAAAGAGCTGGTGGAAGCCATATGAGATCAACAAAGCAGCACTGCTCAGACGTAACCAGGGACAGAAGACATCAACCTGGGAGGTTGAACAAAGCCAATTCAAGAGCTGAAAGACTAGTCAAGCCAATGAGATAGTCATAACAACTGCCAAGAGTCAAACAGATCAAAATGGAATCCAAAAGAATACACCAAGAGATAAACCAAAAGTTGAATAAACCTACTAATAGACAAATAGCTCTGAACAGTTCCTTCAATGCTGCTGATAAATACAATAATAAATGGACAAAAAGGAACTGAGGGTTTAGGTGGGAACTGTGCCGTTAAGCACCTAAGGGTACGCGGGGTTACGCTTATGTAACAGCTCTATAGAAGGTTCCAAATGATGAACTGTGCAGGTGCAGATAACCCTATTTGTGTCAGTCATAAACACCACAAGGGAAAGAAGGATTTTCATTTTACCATTCTGGTATTGTAGAGTAAAATTCTTTACTACTGATGCATAAAAACCTCACATTTTCCATATCCGAAAGGACAACTAATAAACATCTTGACATAAACACCTGCAGACCTGTAACTTTAAGGGTCTTACTAGCCAAGTCCTAAAGTTCTGAAGAAATATTTATTTACATTAATTTTCTATCCTACTTTAAGGTGGTTAACACCAATAAAGAAAAAAAGTCACACAAAAAGTTAATTTTTTTCTTGAAAAAAGTAAACATTTTGGGTAAAACTTAAATAAGTGAAATGCTTATTTTCATATCAAACCTCAATTTGTTTTACAGCTTTTAAAATGCTTAATTCACAACTTAGCATATAAAATTGAACTATTTGGCATATTTATGAAATGTAAAAAAATATTAAAGACTTAGTTTTATACACCTAAAATTATGACAACACTGCCTGTAAAACAATGGAATGCAAAGTGCTGCAACCTTAAATTCTGACATCTGAGAAGTCAGAGAAAACTTTTAAAAACACAAATTTTAAATAAACAAAATAAAGTGTATTACAGTAGACCTTTGTATCCACAGATTCTGCATCCAATGACTGTACCATCCATGGCTTGAAAATATTGTTTTTTAAAAAAAAAATCAAAAGGGAAACCTTGATTTTGCCATTTTATATAACGGACACCAATCTACTATGCCACTGTATATAAAAGGACTTGAGCAGCCATGGATTTTGGTATCCACAGGGGGTCCTGGCACCAAACCCCAGCAGATATCAAGGGCCCACTGTATTTGGATAGAAATTGTCTCATACAGTAGGCTAGGAACACATTTGGATATTAAGTTTAGCTCAACACTAAACATATTGAGCTTTTCAATAGTGTATTATCTTCACAAGTAATGATCCCCTTGTATGCTTCTCTGAAAGAATGAAGCACCCACTAAGTACAGAAAAACACATCTGGTTTTGAGTGTAAATACCTACGAAACACAAAGGAATTATAATTCTCTAATTCTGTGGATTGCTTGCATAGAAGTATTCAAATTATGAGTTTGAATAAGCAAAACATTGTCTTAAAAACACATTTCAGTCATTTCAAAAGAAAATATTTCTTCAGAATTGCTGTCTATGTTCTCCAAAGTTTCCAACTTTTCCACTGGGGGAAAAAAATTTAATTTATTCTTTAGGGGAGGAATGGGGGACATTTTTCCTGAATTTTCCCCTAAATCATTCACAATAGTCAAAAGTGTACAATGAACAATGCCAACACAATTAATACATTAAAACAGATTAAAACATACAGATTTTAAAAAGGAAGTAACAGGACCAACCAGTTAAGATCATCTACAGCAGAAACACAGTTTCAGTGCCACAGGCCTTTTTAAATAAAAAGGTCTGTGCCTACCAGCAGTATAACAAAAAGGTAGTCAGCATAGTCTCCCCTTAACAGAGGGAGAGCCTGAAACTATCAACACTCATTTACCAATCAAACTTGTTTCTGATGATGGCACCATCAATAGAAAGGTTTTTAAAGAAGATCTTGAATCCTGGGCAAACTCCTATGGGAGAAAGCTGTCTTCCTGCACTCTGATCTCAAGATGCATAAGGCTTGATAGGTCAAAACCAAGTACAGTTGTCCCTCCGTATCCACGGATTTGGGATCCATGGATTTAGGTATTCACAGCTTGAAAATACTGTATTTTTAAAAAAATAATAATCCAAAAGGCAAACCTTGATTTTGTCATCTCATATAAGGGACACCATTTTGCTATGCCATTGCATATAATGGGACTTGAGTATTCATGGATTTTGGTATCCACGGGGGTCCTGGAACCAAACCCCAGCGAACATGAAGGGACAAATGTACTCTGAATGGTGCATGGAAAAAGAATGGTTCCCAGTGAAGCCATTGTAATGAGGGAGTCACATGCTCTGGGTAGTAGTCTGGCCACATGTTTCTGGATCAGCTAAAGTTTTCAAATTCTTCTGAGGCAGCCAACTTGACTGCAGTTTTACAAACGGAAAATGGGGAATCGAGGGAGAAGGGTGAACCCCTCCCCAGCCGGCTGGCCATCCCGCACAATTCCCCTACTCACGAGGAGGCTGCCCAGCCTCCTCGTGGGTTGGGGAATCGTGGGAGGAGGGTGAACCCCTCCCCAGCCGGCTGGCCATCCCCCGTGATTCCCCTACTCACGAGGAGGCTGGGCAGCCTCCTCGTGGGTTGGGGAATCCCGGGAGGTAGCTGAGCCTCTTCCCAGCCAGGCAGCCATCCCCCGCGATTCCGCAGCCAGCTTCCGAAAGGCTTCAAGAAGGGTGGCTGGCTGGAGGGGGGGGGGACACTTTCCAGCCACCATCCGCCCTTCACGAAGCCACGAAGGGGAGCCCGATCGCAGCTTCAGGGAGGGCAGTGATGGGGGGTTGTCTTATATGGTGAGCATACCCTAAAGTCTTTATTTTTACTTAAAAGTTGGGGGTCTTATACGCCGGAATATACAGTATGTTCCATTTGGAATACTACAGTCAGGTTGGCTGCCTTGGAAGAATTTGAAAACTTCAGCTGGTCCAGAAACATACCTTCCACTCCAGCAACATTTCCCTGCCAAACATATAGTTCTTCCACATACACCTACTATAATCATAACAGATTTTACTTGCAGCTTTATACAAAAGGGTTTCTGACACTGCTATTTTAGTAGTATATTTGGGGGAGGGGAATAATGCATTAGTTATGATTATATTGTACCACAAATCACAGTGAGGTGTGTGGGGGGGGTTGTTGGCCATTGTCCTGCCTGGCCCCGTCCTGATGGGGACACGGTGTTCTTAACTACTTAGTTTAAGGATGTAAGAAGTCTAGATTTTCAGATTATCTCCTACTTTTTAATTGCATGCCACCCTGGAATCGGTCAGGAGGAAAAGCATGCAGGATCTGGAAAGTTACTCATGAATGTTGAGTGTTCGAATCACTCAGGAATACTGTTCAGAAACGTTCATTGTTGCTGTCAGTGCATGTGCCATTGTTAGTGAAGTAACTTTGCTTATTCCTCTTCACATTGATTCTTTTTCAATCAACATTTATTTCAAATTAAGATTGATCAGAGAATATTGTAAGGTGCCTCATTTTAAGAAGGATATAGACAGGTGGGAAGCGGGTTCGGAGAAGGGCAACAGGGATGATAAGATGTATGGAGAACAAAACCTGTGAGGCAAGGTTGAAGGAGCTGGGCTTATTCACCTTGGTGAAAAGAAGACTGAGAGATGGTATGACTGCACCCTTTAAATGCCTCATGGGCTGCCCCAGAGAGGAGAGGGCAGGCCTGTTCTCTGCTGCTGCCCCAGAGGGTAGGACCAAGTCTGATGGTTTTAAGTTACAGGAAGGTAGATTTCGATTGAACGTAGGACAGAACTTCTTGACAGTGAGAGCGACCTACAGACAGTAAGACCAATGACCTGGAGAGGTGATGGGGTCTCTTTCTCTGAACATCTTCAGAAAGAGGCTGGACAGCTACCTGCTGGGGATGCTCTAGCTGCATTGAGCAGGGGGGTTGGACTAGATGGCCCATGAAGCCCCTTCCAACTCTAGGATTCCATGATTCTAAAAGGTAATTAGATTCCTGGGAAACATACTCAGAAAGGTTCCTCAATACAAAGTCACCTGATTATAAACCCATCTAATCTGCTAATTTAAAATCCTATTACAGGAACCAGTAAATGGATAACACAGTTTCAAATGAAGAACAACCTGCTTTGCAAAGGTATTCAATTCTACTTTCAATCAATATCCTGGTAAATAAAGATCAGGATTTATCCATCTAGGCTATGTTTCTACTAACCCTATCTTCAGTATCCTGAGACTTAGCATCTGTGGTTCTGGTGATTGTGTGGATGAGAAACCCACTTCAGAGACCTAAACAGTCATGCAAGACTAACCCAAAGAGCAACCTCAAATGGGTTTGCTGTGTGCCTGGTATGCCAGACACCCTGGACCCTCAAATTAAAGCTGAGAGTCTACACTTTAAGCCCACATTCATTATTTAACTTGAATTTATTTTGGTAAACAGCTGAAATAACAAAACGTGTGTCAGTGTCCAATTATTTCCAGACCTAACTGTAGATTAGAACCACAATGTGAACAGACAGCCCTGAAAAATAGCACTCAACAAATAGGAGAAGAACAAAAGGAAGATAAAAAGACAGATAATTTGGATTCAGATACAAGGAAAGTGAATATTGCAAAAGACAGGGGATAACCAAATGGGAAAAAAAATGAGCCTTATAGATTTGAATGCAGAGGAGCTAGAGTTAACTAAATTCAAGGGGTAATAAGCTATAATATTCTGACGTGGACTGTGAACGGACTGAACTCCCTGGTTAAAAGAAAGGAAGCGTTTCATTACCTTTTAAAAATTACACAGATGTTTGCTGCTTACAAGAAGGTCACATTAAAGAAAAGGATATTAGATTATTAATTAACAACAAATTAGGAGAATCATTTACCTCAACGTCACCAGTTAATAATAGTTATATCTTTATAGGTCAAATCCCTTCTCTCTCCTAAACTAATCTTTACAAATTGGAAAGTAAGATTTACAAGAGTGGAAATTACAATGGGTGGGAAGGTATGGTCCAGGATCGATATGATTTGGGCATCAAAAGAATTAGTGAGTAAGATTAAAAAAACAGAAAAATCAACTAGGTCATTTTTGATCATAAACCTTTAATCACGACTCTCAGGTGGGGACAAAAACAAGTAAGGTGGAGATTGAATGAAATGCTACTGCAATATGGAGAGGTGATTGAGGTATGCAAACAGGAGCTATGTAAGTTCTTCAAGACAAAGGCAATGGTGTTGAGGACAGGATAGTATGGGACACATCTAAAGCAATGATTTGCAACTTGCTAATACAGTAAAGTATTGAATGGAGGAAGAACAGGAAAAAGTTAACAATATATCAAGTAAAATCAAAGAATTAGAGCTGATCTTGATACTGTCTGGATCCCTAAAGAAATATCAAATTATATGCTACCAAAAGATTAAAGACCAATTACTCTATTAAATGAGGACTACAAAATCTTTGCTTCAATCCCAGATAGCAGACTAAAGAAAGGTTTACAAAATTATATCCAGGAAGACCAAAATATTTTTTTACCAGGAAGACAAATGAGCAACAACATAAGAACAGTGTTAATTATTATAGAATATTACGAAGTTCATAATGAGAAAAAAGGGGCGTTGATTTTTATAGATGCAAAGAAAGCCTCTGATAACATCAATCAGAGCTTTTTGTTCAAAGTACTGTAACGGATTAATGTAGGAGAAATTTTTTTAAATGGATTAAAGCCACGTATGAAGAACAAAATGCTAGATTAGTCATTCATGAAGGCCTATCTAACGAAATTAAAACTACAAAAAGGACTTGCCAAGGCTGTCCACTCTCTCCTCTGTTATTCATTTTGGTATTGGAAGTTTTATACCGTATTTTAAGAAAAGAAGAACAATTAGAAGATGTCAGACTTGGTAAAGGTGTTTGCAGATGACACTGCTATCTTTCTAGAAGACCCAGTTTTGAAGACAGAACTATTAAGTAACATCCTTATGAAGTTTGGCCAAGTTGGAGGCTGCAAAATAAATTTTAAAAAAATATCAATGACAACGAGAAAGAAGAACTAAAGGAGAAGTTTTGAGCAGAGGTACAGTAGGACCCCTGCATCCGCTGGGGATTGGTTCTGGGGGGGGGGTGGATACTGAAATCCGTGGATAATAGCGAACGGCATTGAAAATAATGAGACTTCTGGTTTAAAATACGATAGAGTTGCCTTGGAGGACCTAGAAAATGGCTAGAGGACACATTTTCTAGGAAGACTCTATGATAGATATGCTGTTTTGTGTCCTGTGGGTAATTGAATCAGTGGATAGGGGGGGTCCTACAGTAGTTAATAAGGTGAGTACTTAAGACAATGAACTGACAGCAAATAAGAACCATCTGTTCCAAAATAATTATGTAAAAGTGTGAAAAAAATATAAAGATCAAAATGGATCCGTGGAAATCACTGAACTTATTTTTTTTTATTATCTTTAAAGTTTCCATACACATAAAAATACATACAATCATACAATCGACTTCCTTCCCAACTATACTTTGAACTTGATTTTTACATTCTTTTTTTAACTTTCTTGCATACAAATTAAATTGTGTTATTACAGTAGAGTTATTGATACAGTAATATATTTGCCATTCTTCTTTCCTCAAACATCTTTGTTACTATATCACCCTCCAAAAGGTAACTCACAAAAGGGATGACGGGATTATTACATTGGAAAGCTCAGATATTAGATATGGGATTCATGTCTATTTATGGTACGATAAAGTAAAGATAGATAAGAACTTCAACAACCACTTCATTAGAAATGCTTTGATTAAAATATGGACGAAACTGAAGGCTAAGATTTATTTTAAGTTACCATTTATGAGTCTCCCAACAAGAAGCATTCAGAAGAACAGAGATGCCACATTTAAAAAATTGGTTAACATATAATGATCTAATAATATTTCAGAAGGGATCTTTTAGGTTAAAAACAAGAGAGGAACTGGAGGGGGGAACGAAAAATTGGTAATTGGTTCCAATATAGACAATTGTTAGAGAGATTCTGTATGGATAAAAAATTATGGGGGATAGAAAAGCTTAAAACAGAACTTGATACTTTGATACTGGACGATAGTGACTTTAAAATATCAAAAGTATATAAAATGTTGTTAAAGCTAGACTTAGAATTAGAACCTATTAAAGAGTTTATGACAGAATGGTCACGGAATATTGGGCGTACTATCTTAATTGAAGAGTGGGAGGCTTTGTGGAAGAAAAATATGAAATTTACACTGTAGTGATTTGAGAGAGAACTGCTACAAGGTGCAATTCCGATGGTACATCACACCACATAAATTGGCAAGAATGTATAAAGATATTAAAGTGAGTGTTGGAAGTGCAGTGAGTCGAATGGTACATTCTACCATATGTGGTGGACTTGTAAAGTAACAAGACAGTTCTGGATTAATATACATGATACAATTAGGAAAATATTGAAAATTGACTATAAATTGAAACCGGAATTATATCTTTTGAATATTTTTGACAAGAGATTTCACTAACGAATTTAGACATGTGATGTGCTATATGATAACAATAGCTAGAATAAATTGATCACCAACAGTGGTCCGCCCTGGCCTCACATCGGGAGGCATGGAGACACACTGTCCACAATGCTGCAGCCTTATTTGAGAACTCACGATCAACAAAGTCTTGAAGAGAAACGACAACGCAGAAAGAATCACAACCCAAAATCATCACCCAAGGAGATCTTCTGCTGTGCTTTTTGCAACCAGACTTGTTTATCTCGGATTGGCCTTTTTAGTCATCAGCGCGCTTGCAGAAAGCGCGGGATGAGTCCTTCCTGAATCTTCGTTTGCGAAGAAAAGCCAGAGAGAGAGAGAGAGAGAGAGAGAGATATACGCAAGATATTGGAGGCAAAAAACAATCCCAAATATAGATGAATGGATGCTAAAGTTACAGGAGGTGGCGAGATTAGAACAATTTACCTGTTGGATTCGATCTCAATCCTTAGATAAATTTAGAAAAGATTGGGAAATTTTAATTGAATTTTGGAAATCGAATTGGAGCACACACGCAATAACGTGGTTTTCAGACTAATCCGCAAGGTTGATAAAATGAAAAACAAGGAAAAATAGGAAATCACTGAACTTATAGCTACTGGGCAGAATAGCATCTGTTAAGATGAGTATATTGCCAAAAAATATCTATCTTTACCAAATCATACCGATAATTACCAAAAATGAATGGTTTGATCAATGTAAAAAAAGGGTATCACAAAATTTATTTGAGGAGGTAAAAAAGCAAGGATAAAATATAAACATGATTGATAGCAAAGAAAGAGGAATTCCGGCCCTCCCTGACCTCAAGCACTACTATGAAGCTGCACGCTTAGTGTGGATAAGGCCGTGGATATTATTATATAATCCCAAATTATTAGCATTGAAAATCCATGATTTACACTTTAGTTGGCATGCCTTCCTGTGGTACAATAAAATTACTGCTCAAAGATCTTGTCAGGAAGGCATTGTACAAAGTGTGGACTAAATATAAATATCTATTATATTAAAAAAATTCTGGAGCATTACCTCTAAAGGGGTTAAGGAAATATGGAGAATGGGCAACATACAGAGATCATTTGACTCAAAAGGGAGACCTTTACCAATTAAAAGGTAGACTGAGAGGAAGACAAAGGCAACCTGCCCCCCACCCCGAACAAATCTTGCCAAGAAAATCCTGTGACAGGTTTGTCCTTGGGCTTTCATAAGTTAGAAATGATTTCAAGTCACACAACAACAGTGATCTTGTTCATTCTACCTGGAATAACATTCGGGTGAAGAAAAGATTCCTTTAATAATTTCCAGTTTTGAAAGGCTGGTTTATTGAAGGAAAGCCCACCTAAATATAGCAGATTTCAACTCACATGGCTAATGGGACTTGGACCACAACAGCCCCAATTGCAGGCTAATACTGTACAGGCCATGGAGCCAGATTGTTTTCTGATGCTCCAGAGATTAGAACAGGAACCAAAAGATACAAATTACAAGAAAAGAGATTCCAGCTAAATATCAGGAAGAAGCTCTTTACTGTAAGAGCTGTTCGACAGTGGAACAGATTGCCTCTGAGGGTGGCAAACTCTCCATCTTTGGAGGTCTCTAAACCGAGGTTGGATGGGCATCTTTCAAGAGTGCTTTAATTGTGTATTCCTATGTGGCAGGGGGGAGAGGCTGGTCCTTCCAAACCTAAGATTCTATGATACTATCTATGCACAAACCATACTTCAGTACACATTCAGTTTAATACAATTTTTGCAAAACAAGTATTTTACCTCCTACCATTTTAGTAAGGCTGGGGCCAATTTTGTTCCCTTAGTACTCTGCCCCACAGACTGCAGAATGACCTGAACAGATTGCCCCCCCCCCCAAAAAAAAACAGCCCACAAAAACAAACCTAGAAGTGGCTGGGAATCCACTTCTGCTTTCTGGAAAGTTAATATTTTTGTTAAAAAGTGTAGGCAGGCTATCACCTATTAAAAAGATGAACTGATGGTCCTGGCAACTTCCAAGACAGGCAAGTTACCCTGCTTTGCCAAAAAGAGAGTGGTAGCTGTTGGGGGAACTATTGGGACCCAGCAAAATAGCCTTTGGAGACTTTGGAGTATTGTATGTACTTTGTACATACTTGTAATAGAGTATTACAGTCTAAAACACCTACAAGAGCTCTACTTTGTTTCAGAGAAGCATGCTTTTTTTAAAAAAAAATAGGCCCATTTTTTCCCCATCTTAGGTTTTCAAATCTTCATTATTGCCAATGTATATAGTCATAACTGGGGGGAGGAGGGGTGCCTGCTTTTAAACTTTCTTACTATTGCTGATTATATTTATTTTATTCTTATCACTGTTTGCCTTTCTTGAGGATTCAAACATAAGGGAGTGAGAGGCTGAAAAACATATACAACATATCATTTTATTGCAGTCCAAAGACCCAAAATTGGCGAATACGAACAGTAAAAATGATCAACAATAGAATCTGCATATGACAAATACATATGAAATCCTAAATTGCACTATGGCCACTTCTTCGTACATAGAGGGTTTTAATCATTGCAGCACCACAGAGGAATTTGGCTACAACTAAGGTAACCTTTGGTGGGCATTTGTCTTCCATCAAAAATTTTACAAAGATTTCAAATCTTCCCTTCATTATCCTAACCAAAGGGTAGATTATATCTTGACGAATTTGGGTATAGAATTTGCAATGTAAAAGAATATGATTCAATGTCTGTACTTCTGCGTTGCTACAAGGGCAATATCTTTCAGAATATGGGGCACAACATAATATACTGTGTGTACCACTACCCAATAAAGATAGCAACTTTGTTTATCTGTGGCAAATATGTAGCAGAAAGGTAGAATTTACAAATGAATCTCATTTCTGTTTTACACTGCATGTTGATTCATCTCCCAAACAGTAAATATACAAGTCGTCACTTGAAATTTGCGGTTTTGTATATTCACAGAGAGCCACTGAGGCTTTGCTCGGCCTTCGTTCTCTGGGGGGGGGGGAGCCAAAGGCCAAGCAAACCCTCAGTGGCTTTGCGGGAAAAGCGCGGCTTTCCTCCGGCTTTGTTCCATTTGGTAGGGGGAGCGTGGGCCAAGGAAAGCCAATGGGTTTATCGGCCCTGGCTCCCCCCCCCCACCAAATGGAACAAAGTGGGAGGAAAGCAGGGGCGGGGAGGCTTCGCAAGCCTCCCCGTTGCTTTGGAAGAGGCGGGGGGGGGTTTCGGGCAGGTGTCAGTGAGGCTTTCCAGGCCCCGCTGCTGTTTTTCCAGGGAAGCTCGTTGGGAGGGGGAAGTAGAAAGTTATTCATGGGTGTTTTTTTTTTTCAATTTTGCAGGGGTGCTCTGCCTGGAACCCCCACAAATTTGAAGGGAGGACTGTATATTTGTGATATTTAATTGTGATTTTAATTGGTTTTTGAGCCACCTTGGGTCCCACTTCGGGAGAAAGGCGGCATAGAGGTTGCACAAAATAAATAAATATACCTTCCCTTTATGGGAAACTGGCTGAGCTCCAGAAGCATATGGAGCCAGTACATCTGCAATAAAAGCAGAAAGCATGCAACACTTGTACATGCTGCTCCTCCACCACATTGTAGCATTTTAAGAAACCCCAAGTCTCTGACTTGTTATAGTATAAACAATTAAAAGAAGTACAGCGGCCCTTCAGATCCACTGGGTTTGATTCTGGAACCCTGCGAAGATACCATAAACATAAATGATCATGTCCCAGATTATTAAATGGTGTTGACATTATCGTGGACGCTTCAGCATATCCGTGTTCCCATTGCTGCCATTTTATAATATGGGACGTGATGATCCGCGGTCAGTTGAATTTGTGGATCCAGAGGGCCCACCATATAGTTTAAGCAAGGAATGTGTTCTTCCATTGGTGTGACAATTCTACAAGCCTTTTGCTACCAACAGCAACTGAATAAATCTCAGGTACTGAAAAAAACTTGCAGTCTCTACAAGGAATGAAACAAAGCAACATTTTTTAGAAGTAATGCTCATGTTAAATTCTATCACAGATAGCTTAAAAACATACCATATATTCTCGTGTATAAGTTGACCTCATGTATAAGTTGAGGGCAGGTTTGGGGGCTAAAATTATGGATTTTGATATGACTGGTAAGTAAGTCAACGGTCATTCCACAGAGAAGGGAAAGTGCCAGCATCACCTCAGAGTGCCAGCCACCCCTGGTTGCTGCCACTACCATTTCCCCACCCAGACATTCAAAAGGGCCTTTCATCACTCTACTCAAGAGAAGGGGATGGTTAACATTTGATACAAGTTAAGGTATGGTATTATCTCTTATTAAAACAACAACCACAACCAACCACTTCTCTGAATAGAACAATGAAAGGTGAAAGGTGAAAGCTTGGTTCATCCCAGAAGAACCTAAAAGAATCACCAACCCCCTCTTACTCTCTTGGTGCCCCTTTGGTGGCTCATTTTCCTGCACAGGCATTTTAAAGGGCCAGAAACAGCACTGTGGCAGAGACAGCAGAGGGAGTCAGTGCTTCTTTTAAGTTCTTCCAGGATGGACTATGCTCTCACCTTTAACCACTCAACTTAAGAGAAGTGGATGGTTCCTTTTAAAATAAATTAAGGTACAGTACTTACACTTACCCGTGGGTGTTGACCCATGGTTTTTGGGTTGATTTTTGACTAAAATTTCTAGACTTATACATGAGTATATACAGTATTCATTGTACTGTATGATTCAGCACCAAAATTTTTGATGCATTTATTTCTTGGTGTCATGAAAAACATACTTCATATCCAAACAACTACCGTAAGAAAAACAACCTTTAATTCATCCCCAAAATAGATTATAATAATTTCAAAATTAATGAGTAAAAATTCAAGCCTATGTGGCAAAGTTTTTACCCCAGTGAACTGCTCCACATCAGACAGCAGGTATGTCACAATATTTTACTTTAGATTTCTCAACAAAAAAGTACTGGTTTTAGTTCTTGGCAAAAATGGAACAGAAATAAGGACTGGTAATTGGATCAAAAGGTGAAAACCCATTTAAATTAAGTGACAATTTAAATCTTGTGAAATAACAGCCCAGTACTGGAACAATTAACAGAACTCACAGAGAGAAAGCTTATGCTAACCACCAAATCAAAAGTTAATTGCTATAAAAAATGAAACCACAACCTAATTATTTACAGCTAACTATGTTGTGCAAATATAAAAATAACTCATATTCACAAGACTGAATAGTTCTTCTTGGCTTTCATCCTAGAACCCTAAGGGATAACCAAACAGTTACAAATTTTGTTTAAAATTAAATTAAAGACAGTGAAATTACATAACATTTATTTATTAGAACAAATTTAACAGCTTAAAATAAGCTCTCTCTCTCTCTCTCTCTCACACACACACACACACAAACAGAGGGGGGATACAGACTTTATTAATTGCAGGGATTGCTTCAAACTACATCAAGCTCAATAGAATACTTTTTCTGCAAACAGGTTTGTGTCAGTGTCTTCATTTAACTCTCTGAGTCTGCTTGTATTTCTCTGAGAAAGCCAAGTTCCATATTTCTGTGTACTGTGTGGTGATTCCCAGCATGTTACCTGTCTTCTAGTAAGCAAGTCCTCAAAACATTACAAGGTCCTCATCTAATAAATCAAGCATTCAAATTGGGAAAACAAATAAGTAGTGCCCGCTCTGATACAAGTTCTATTTGCTGATATGTAATTTCACCTAAGTCATGAAAAACTGCTTCTCAGAAGGCAGAAATCACTAGGCAGCCCCACTACATAAGCAAATTGGTAACTGTTAACCCATAACTGATCAAGCACTGAGGAGATATTCTCTCTGGCTTCTCTTATTGTAGATATACTGTATATTATAACCTTAGTGGGGTTATGTACCATCCTGCAGAGGAATTCTCTCTAGGCTAGGCAGACAGAGATTTAAAGAGGTCTGCCTTCTATAATTTGACACCGATCACCATGGAGTGACTGGGGTCTTACTTCCATTATGTTTCTAAACTTTGTAGCTCAGAAATATTTTAACAAATAACAATGTATATATAGCAGAGACCCTATTATTAAAATGCATTATCACCAAAGGTGGGAAATAAATACAATAAAAGTCAAAGGCTTCAGTGTCTGACACAAACCTTCCTCTGCAGATGGAGAGAAAAGCAACATGCACACAGCTATGAAACACGCTGTTTAAATACTACCGTATATTCCGGTGTATAAGACGACTTTTGAGCACTCAAAAGTGCCCTCCAAAATTGACAGTCGTCCTATACGCCGGATACACTTTGCTTCGCCCACCTGCCTATCTCCTGTCTCTTCGCAAACGGAGCGAAGAGGCAGGAGATGGGGCAGGGGGGTGAAGCAAAGTGTTTTGAAGATCATTCGCCCCCCTCCTCTGCCTTCTCCCCCTTTGGGGAGCAACGGAAGAAAGAGGAGGGGGGCGAACATTGCGGTTTGCCGCAGCCGCCGCTGGATCGCTTCTGCAGCGGCCGAGGCAAACCCGCGATTCGCCCCCTCTCCCCACTTTCCTGGAAGGTGGGGAGAAGGAGCGAACGTGCCCGGTTTGGCCGTACAGCCTCCGGATCCCCCTCCTGCGCTCTCTCCTGGAAGGGAGCGCAGGAGGGGCATGCAGAGGCTGCGCGGCCAAACCCGCGATTCGCCCCCTCTCCCCACCTTCCTGGAAGGTGGGGAGAAGGGGCGAATGTGCCCGGTTTGGCTGTACAGCCTCCGGATCCCCCTCCTGCCTCTCTCCTGGAAGGGAGCGCAGGAGGGGCATGCAGAGGCTGCGCGGCCAAACCCGCGATTCCCCCCCTCTCCCCACATTCCTGGAAGGTGGGGAGAAGGGGCGAATGTGCCCGGTTTGGCCGTACAGCCTCCAGATCCCCCTCCTGCCTCTCTCCTGGAAGGGAGCGCAGGAGGGGCATGCAGAGGCTGCGCAGCCAAACCCGCGATTCGCCCCTTCTCCCCACCTTCCTGGAAGGAGGGGAGAAGGGGCGAACGTGCCCCATTTGGCCGTACAGCCTCCGGATCCCCCTCCTGCGCTCTCTCCTGGAAGGGAGTGCAGGAGGGGCATGCAGAGGCTGCGCAGCCAAACCCGCGATTCGCCCCCTCTCCCCACCTTCCTGGAAGGTGGGGAGAAGGGGCGAACGTGCCCCGTTTGGCCGTACAGCCTCCGGATCCCCCTCCTGCGCTCTCTCCTGGAAGGGAGCGCAGGAGGGGCATGCAGAGGCTGCGCGGCCAAACCCGCGATTCGCCCCTTCTCCCCACCTTCCTGGAAGGTGGGGAGAAGGGGCGAACGTGCCCCGTTTGGCCATACAGCCTCCGGATCCCCCTCCTGGAAGGGAGCGCAGGAGGGGCATGCAGAGGCTGCGCGGCCAAACCCGCGATTCGCTCCTTCTCCCCACCTTCCTGGAAGGTGGGGAGAAGGGGTGAATGTGCCCCTTTTGGGCACATAGCCTCCGCATCCTCCTCCTGCTCTCCCTCCTGGAAGGGAGCGCAGGAGGGGCATGCGGGGGCTATGCATTGGAAGAGGGGGGTTGTCTTATAGGGCGAATATATCACAAACTCTGCATTTTACCTTAAAAATTGGGGGGGTCGTCTTATACGCCAGGTCGTCTTATACGCCAGAATATACGGTATCTGAATTGTGGGTGTTGGCTTAGCTGGCTGTCTTTATAAGCAGAGAGCTTACTCCAGTCGAATTACTGGAAGCAAAGTTTAAGTTCACCTCTTGACTTGACTCGCCTACTCTGAGCATTTGATTTATGGCTTCTGACCCTACAATGTGATATCAGATTGTTACATTGGGTACTTACCATGAAGGTACTTTCTGTAGGGAAGGTGGTAGGAACAATCCATTAGCACTGGGTACAGAAACCTCTTGCTGCTATGGCTTCTGAACTTTGGGCACTCTGAATTCTGGTCCAGCATGAGAGCGGGACAGTAGCTTCCATTTGTGCCACAATGCAGGAGCCCTGCTCAGTGCATCTGTCAGCATATTTTTGTCTCCTGGCAGGTGGATTTCAGAGAGTACAATGCTGCAAAGAATGCACTAGTTCCAGAGCTGAAATGTAAGGTGGAGAAGGGTATCTGATCTTGTGTCCCCTTCCTTGTTGAAGAAGACCACCATGGTGTTGATGGAGACTACCTGAACAACGTTGCCTCGTAGTATGTTTGAAGGATTGAAATACTTTTAGGATGGCCAGTACAGGTCGCCCCCACATATCCACGGTGAATACGTTCAAGGACTTACCATTTATAAGTGAAATTGCAGATAATAGAAACCATGTTAAAATAAAGGTACATATATACATACAGTACAGTTGCATTGGAGGACATAGCAATTCTTAGAAAGGACACCTCTCTTGCATTTTCCAGTGTGACTCTATGGTATGTGTCCCTATTTTTTCGGTCATGGATAACTGAATCTGCGAGTATTAGTCCTGCAGACGAGGGGTGGGGAGAACCTTTAATTCTAACGCATTGGTGTGAAGCAATCTCTCATCTGTGGACCATCTGCCCCCCAGCCCAGCTCTAGAGAGACACCTCCATCATGATCACTACCATGGTTTGAGGAGGAAGAAATGGCATCCCAGCTTTCACATTTTGGGGAACCATCCACCATTTTAGCAACTGATGCATGCTGTGTGGTATTGTGAGTATTTTGGATGGGGCGGGATTCCTGTCAATGTGTCAAAACACAACAGGAACCAGGTCTGCAGAGGTTTCATCCAAAGTCTGACAAAGGGGGTGATGGACGTTGTCAATGCCATGTATTCCATGAGAACCTGAATATCTCTTGCCCTCACTCTTTGATTGTTAAGACACCATAGGGATGACCTCTGGAAGACAAGATACCTGTCTTCTGGGAGAAAAGCCACCTGAGCCAGAAAATCTATCTCAGAGATGAAACACACTTGTTGCGTGAGGTTTCTCAACATTTATGATGAGACCTAAAGAACATAAAAACTGAAGAGTAAGACAAATGTCAAGGAGAAGCTGTTGTTGTGTATATGCACCTATGAGCCGGCTGTCTATATATGTGAAGAGAACATCTTGTTGCAGAAGCCAAGAAGTGACCACTGCCATGCACTTGGTGAATACTCTTGGGGCAGTGCACAGTCTTCCGAATGGCAGGACATGGAAGTGATACACATGCCTTCCAACTGTAAAGCAGAGTAAGTGCCTGTTGGATGCCCTGATTACTATGGAAATACGCATCCTTCAGGTCCAATATAGCAAACCAACTGCCGTTCTGCATAAGGGCAAGGATGGAGCTGAGAGTCACCATCCTGAAACATCTGGATTGTACACAGAAGTCGATGTCTGAAATATCCAGAGTGGGATGCAATCTTCCATCCTTCTTGGACACAATTAGGTATCAGAAGAAGAACCCCAATGTAGATGAAAGAGAAGGACAGGCTTGATGGCACCCTCAAGCAACAGGGACTTCACCTCTTCTTTCAGCGCAAGTGAGGGAGGGGTAATAGGAAAGACACCTATGGGGGAGTCTTCCAGAATTCTATGGCACAACATCTTTTGATGATGTCTAGAACCCATCTCTGAGGTGATGGAGGCCCAGGCCTGACAGAAATTCTGGCGCCTGTCTTTGAAATGTGGAAGGTAAGATGGCAAACTCTTGCCAACAAGGATGTCATTCCCCTGTGAGTCAAACACACTGCTTTGTCTAGTCTTGAGACTTGTATCTACCTGCCAATGAAGTCTTACTTGAGGAGGACATAGGCAGTGTGGATGGTCTTTAATGGTGAGTACCCCCAGAACTATATTGGCGTCAATAAGATGAGGTGTATCTTGGCCAACAAGATCTGGGTCAAGATAAGGCATGTTGTTGAGATTTGGAGGCCACATTTCTTTGCTGTTGTACCCATCTTATGAATGTTTTAATTTACTGTCAGTCTCAGTGTTAAAGAGTGCAGCCTTACCAAAAGGCAAATCTTCAATTGTTGCCTTGGCATGGGTGGAATGGCTCAATGACCATAATCAGGCATGGTGCTGAAGCTCCTGCCAACTCCCTCCCCATGCAGTCTGCAGCAGACGAGCTATGGTGATCTGCTGGGCTAACACATGCACCTCTGGCTCTTAGAATGGAGGTCACCCTGCACTTCTCTTTAGGAAGCGTCAGGTAAGGCACTACTTTATCCCACAGAAGCTGCTGATATGCCTCATACAGGTGCTGTAGTTAGCAATTCTAAAGAGCAAGGCCACAGTAGAATAAAATCTCTGCCCTACAGCATCCAGTTTCTTTCCCTTTCAGTCAGCAGGAGTAGAATGGATCGTCTGAGACATTTTCGATCATTCACGGTGATGGAATTCAGTCAGAACCCAGGTCCATGATCCTGTACGACCCTTCTAACTTCTTAGATGTAGATAGTACAGAAGATGTGCTGGTCCAAGACCAATCCATGACCTGGAGGAGACAGGGCAACAATGGGACTGAAGCTAGAGTTGGAGCTTGCTCCTGAACTTTTTGGAAAATTGGGTCCTTGACCTTTGGCTCTGCCTGTTTTACTTGCAGGCCTAATGCCCTGGCCATCCATTTGATCTGTGAAGGAGACAGGAGGATCCTGTGAAGGATCTCAGTAGACTATCTGGAAAGAGGAACTGGAGGTACAGACACTCAATAGTCACAAGTCTCTTGGAACAGAATGTCCCTCACATCTCATGATCAAAGGGCAGGATGAAGATTGAACCCAAGACAAGTCAGTACTGGCAGGGGCAGACTGCCACATTGATTACTTACCGTGAAGGTACATTCTGTGGGTGGAGGAGTAAGACGAATCCTAAGATCTATTAGCATTGGGAATGAATACCACCGCCCAGAGGAAGCAGGAAGTTGCAACATAGCCTTTTGGAGATTTGAAATCCCCTTCTCCCCCGCCGGATCTCCACAAGGCCAGTTCACTGACTAGCAAAACCCCAGATGATCTGTGATGAGGACATCTGAAAAAGACACACCACTGGTTAAACAATAACATGATATTAGCCTGTATAGGTCCTTACAGTAACGTAATCCCGGCAGTCACTGCGTGGGGAGGATTCATCTTACTCCTCCCCCACAGAATGCACCTTCACAGTAAGTAACCAATGTGGCATTCTGTAAGGGGGAGGAGGTAATACGAATCCTAAGATCCAATAGCACTGGGATGCACCCAAGCCTGGAACAGAAGCAGGGTGGGAGTGACTGCCCCAACCCATGACCCAGTCACTTACGACTTCATGGAGGACCCTTCTACCGAAGGTGGCTTCTGCTGATCTGAATGTATCCACCTTGTAGTGACATATGAAAATCGAAGGGGTAATCCATGTTGCCGCCCTACACATTTCTGCTAGTAGGGCGTTTGTTGAGAATACGGCCAATGTGGCTGCTGAGTGCATTGAGTGCACCATGACCCCCAATGAGCGTGGAACCTTCACCATGTCATATGCCATGAATATGCATGCTTTAATCAAAGTAGTCAGCAACTGCCTAAAGACCCTGACTCCCATTGAACCTGGAGAGAAGGAGACGAACAGAGAATCACAGCATCTGAAAGAGTTTGTGCGCTTAATATATATATTTAGTGCTCTCTTGATGACCAGCTAATGCCATAATATTTCGGTGGGATGAGACGGGTTAGGACAGAAGGAAAGTAACATGATATGCTGAGCAATGTGAAAATCCCAGAGGACTTTTGGTCTGAAGGAGGGGTCTGGACATAGGATCACAGCATCCGCATCAAATAAGCACAGATGCTTCCTTACTGAGAGTGCCGCCAATTCCGAGACCCTTCTGACTGAGGTAATGGCTACTAGGAAGGTGACCTTAATGGACAGGGTCCTGAGCGGCACCTTCCTAAGCGGCTCAAACAGGTGTTTCATCAGTTGACAGAGCACCAGGGGAGGTTCCATGTGATGCATAGGAGGCGAGATCAGCATTGCCCCCCTGAGGAATCTTCTTACATGAGGGTGAGGAGAGCCCGCCTCCCTGGGGACACTGGATGACAGAGAACAAGGCAGCTACCTGCCTCTTAAGTGTATTAGGGTGAAGGCCCAACTCCAAACCTCTTTACAGGAAGGCTAGGACATGACTCGTCAAAGCCTTCTCTGGGGTCTGCCTGTGTGGAGGTGCACCACTGCACGAAGGCCCACCAGGTGGCTTCATATATTCTCCCGGTGGCCGGACGCCTTGAGGCCATAAGCATGGAAATTACCAACTTGTCGTACCCAAATTCTCTCAAGGCCCGCTGTTCAATCTCCATGCTGTCAGCTGTAGCCACGCGACATTGGGGTGATGGATTGGGCCTTGGTGGAATAAGTCGTCCTTTGATGGGAGGCGCCATGGTTTTGAACTGACATTTCCTTGAGGTCAGAAAACCACAGCCTCCTTGGCCAATAAGGAGGTAGAAGAACCACTTGGGCTCTCTCCTGGCAGATCTTCCGGCACACTTTCCCTATGAGAGGCAGGGGGGAGGAAGAGATATAGAAGGCCGTTCGGCTAGGGAGAGTGCAGGGTGTCTACTCCTTCTGCGCTCTGATGAGGGAAGCGAGAGAAGAACCAGTTCACCTTGGAGTTCTGATACGTTGCGAAGAGGTCCACCTGAAGAGTCCCAAACCTCAACCGAATCGGAGCAAACATATCCTGATTTAGTTCCCATTCTCCTGGGAGCATTGAGTGTCTGCTCAGGAAGTCCGCCTGGCAATTCTCTTCTCCTTGGAGGTACTGGGCAGAGAGAGAGTGCACTGTCTGTTCTGCCCAAAGGAAGAGAAGGTCTGCTTCCATCTGAAGCAACTGTGATCTCAAGCTGCCTGTTTCACTATGTAAGAGCGTGCTATGGTGTTGTCCGTGAGGAAAAGAACATGTTTTTCCCGAAGGAGGACGGTGAAGTAAGCAAGGGACAAGTGTGCCGTGCGGAGTTCTAGCCAGTTTATGCTGTGAGATTACTCCTGTGGGGACCACAAGCCCTGGGTTACCTGTCCTTGGCAGCGGGCTCCCCATCCTCGGAGACTCGTGTCCGAGGTTACTACCACCTGGTGGGGAATAGTGAGTGGGAAGCCCTTCAATATGAGGTCTTCCCTAGTCCACCAGGTGAGGGAATCCTTCACCTTCTGAGGAAGCCTGAGGAACAGGCACTTCTTCAGCGCTATCTGTTGTTGGTATGGAAGGAGGAAGGCCTGCAGGGGACGTGAGTGGTACCTGCCCAAGGTACCACTTGGATCGCCGAGATCAGGAGCCCTGAGAGTCGAGCAAGGGCTGGTAACGTGACCCGCGGTAAGTGACAAGCTGTGCTTGCTTCCTTTCTTAATACTCTTTGCCACTCCTGAGAAAGGGAAACTTTGCACTTTCTTGTGTTTATGTGAACACCTAGGTGAACGATAAATTGAGATGGGATAAGGTGCCCCTTTTTGAAGTTCAGCAGGAAACCATGTGTCTGAAGACACAGAATTGTGTCCTGAAGATCCTGATAGGCTTTTCCCCTGGAGGTTGCCCTCAGTAGAATGTCATCCAAGTACGGACACAGGTGGATTCCCTTGTCCCTGATGTGTGCCATCAGGACCACCAGGACTTTCGTGAACACTCGAAGGGCTGTTGAGAGGCCGAAGGGAAGGGTCCTGAACTAGAAATGATCTTCCCCAAACGCAAACCTGATGAACTGTCTGCTGTCCGTTCGCATCCTGATGTGCAAGAATGCCTCCAACAGGTCCAGAGATGCTAGGAAGTCCCCTTCGTGTAGTACTTCCCTTATCAAAGATAGTGTTTACATCCAGAAACGTCTGTATGTGATGCACGAGTTTGTGTACTTCAGATGCAGGACAGATTGTAAACATCCGTCCTTTTTGGGCACCGTGAAGTAGGAGTACACTCCTGAAAAGCACTGATCTGCTGCTACTTCCCCTATGGACGCTATGTCTTTGAGGTGAGCGATGGCCGTCCTGAGGTCGGCCGCTTTATGGGCGTTGGAGGGGATTGGGCCGGGCAGGAACCTGGACCTTGGACTTGTGTCGAACTCAATCTGATAACTGTTTGCGATGGTGGATAGTACCCATTTGTCCATTGTTGAGTTCGACCAAGAGTCAAGGAACCCGGTTAACCTGCTGCCCACTGGCAGCTGACTCGACTCAGGACTGTTGGTGGGAGGTGCCCCTCTGCTGCTCGGCGTCCCCTCTGCGGCTTCAGGATGCACTGGAGAACTGGGTCTGTCAGATAATGTACAGTTGTCCCTCCACATTCGCGAACTTGACATTCGCAGTTTTGGGAGGGCCCCCCCAAAACCGCGACACGGGGCCTCCAGAGGTCCCGTGAAAGACGTGGAGAGAGAGGGGAGGCCTCCACGGGGGCCCCGGAGGCGCTCCGGAGGCCCCGCGAAGGCCTGGGGAGGGGTGGGGAGGCCTTCGCGGGAGCCCCGGAGGCCCTCCGGAGGCCCCGCGAAGGTCTGGGGAGGGGTGGGGAGGCCTTCGCGGGACCCCCGGAGGCGCTCCAGAGGCCCCGCGAAGGCCTGGGGAGGGGTGGGGAGGCCTTCGCGGGACCCCCGGAGGCCCTCCGGAGGCCCCGCGAAGGCCTGGGGAGGGAGGAAGGGCCAGGGAGGCCTCCGTGGGGCCTTGCTAGGCCCCGCGAAGGCCTGGGGAGGGAGGGGGAGGGGAGTCGTTATTCGCAGATTTTTCACATTCGCGGGGGTCCGCGGAACGGAACCCCCGCGAATGTGAAGGGACGACTGTAGTTGGCTTTTGTCCAGGCAGGCTTTGTGGAGCAAAAATCTCTTCTCCCAGTTACTCTGCTAGCATGAAAGGAACCGTAGGAGTGAAAAGGATGATGGTTGCCCTTCTTGTCTGCTTTTTTGAGAACTGAGGGCGTACCCTGCTTCTTTTCCTTCATCTCCACCAGGATGTCTTTGAGAGCTTCTTCTTCTAAAAGCTTTGAGCCTTGAAACGCCATGGTTACCAAGGCATTTCTGGACTAGGTATCCACCTCCCAGTGCTTCAGCCAAAATGACCTCCTTGCTAGAACTGTGGCACCGATGGCTCTAGCCATAATCCCGATCTTCCCTGGGTGAAGCAGGAAGCTGAACTGGTCTCGTGGAGGAGAACAATGGGATTAAAACTCTACAAGACCAGTACTCAACTTCCTGTTTCTCTGGGTGGTCCTAAGTTCCCAATGCTTATGGATTCTTCCTGCCATCTCACCCTACAGGATGGACACTGCGTCTTGAGATACATCTGCAATGAAGTTCAAGATATGTTGGAACCTTCATAGTGTACGGTGGAGAGATCTAGTATCCAATTGCTGCGTGTCCGTGAGTTCCTGCAACCAGATGATAGCTGCCCTCAAGAAGAGGGCAATGGCCATGGAGGCCCTCATCCCCAAGGCGGATGCTTCATGGGCCTTCTTAAGCGCCCATCAGCCCTCTTTTCGTCAGGGTCCTTGAGCACCCCTTCCCCCTCTTTTGGTGCCAAAAAGTTGGAAACCAGGGAGACGACAGGACAGTCTTACCTCCTCCCCCTTACAGAATGATGCCAATGCACCCAGATGATGATGGGTTTGCTCTTGGTTGGTCCCTGAATTCCAGAAAAGGAGATGGTCTCTGTTTAGATGGGGTTGGAACAGAATCAGCCACAGAATGTTTCCGGGCAAGATGGACTGACAAAGCCAAGGGCATTGTAACAGAGGAGGCCAGAGGTCAGGCTGAAGGGCAAGCAGTGGAGCCCATGTGCAATGATTTATTCTCCGCTGCCTGACGCACTGCACCCAAGGCATGCTCCCAAAGGACAGCTTTCAGTCTAGCCTCCTTATTTTGATACATTGCACCTTCTCCCAAAGAAAGAGGTATTTACAGTAGCCATCCTTTTCAGGAATCTTTCCAGCACACACAGTGAACTTTATAAAAGAATTAAAGGGGGCCATAGTACAAATATCCAAAGACTAAGCTATATGACCATGAGGAGAATCGTGGTCGGAAAGTCCGAGTCCAAGAGAAGCAATAACAACCAGGCTAAAACGCTAAGCCAAATTGTACATCCGAAACCTAAACCAAAGTCATTCCAAAGACAGAAAAATAAGGAGAATGCTCCAAAAGGTTCCTAAGATGGTGCTACTGCAAAGGACAAAAAGAAACTCAGGGTTTAGGTGGGAAGTGTGCCAGTTAGGCATGCAGGGAGTGGGTGGGGAAACTGACAAAACACTTACATAATTGCTCTAGAAGGTACCAAACGATGGACTGCACAAGCGCAGATAACCCATTTGTTTTAGTCATAGAGACCATGAAAAAGAATGTAAAATTGCCACATTGGTTACTTACCGTGAAGGTGCATTCTTGAGGGAGTGGGGTGATGCGGGTCCTTTACATCTGGGTTTCGTCAGTCACCGCCCAGGTGTAGCAGGAAGTTACATTAAGCCTCTTCATATTCAAATTTCTTTGTCTTCATCTCCTCCATCCTGGAGCCACGAGGCCAGTTCACTGACTAGCAAAGCCCTGTAAGGACTAAAGAAATCGTTTAAGTCAAATAACATTAAGCAGCGCTAAATAATAAGGGTACCGCCATGTAAGGAAAAACGCACGCAGTCACTGGGCGGGGAAAGGACCCGCATCACCCCACTCCCTCAAGAATGCACCTTCACGGTAAGTAACCAATGTGGCATTCTCTGAGGGAGGGGTGATGCGGTTCCTTTACATCTGGGACGTGCCCAAGCTGACTTAATAGGGCGGGAGTGACTGCGGGATTGGCGGACTCAGTCTCTGAGCACCTCCTGGAGCACCCTCCGACCGAAGTTCGCCTCGGCGGAACGGAACTTATCCACCTTATAGTGTCTAATGAAGGTGGACGGTGTGCTCCAGGTTGCTGCCCTGCAGATTTCTACCAGGGAAGCGTTAGTGGAGAAGACCGCGGATGTCGCGGCTGACCTAGTCGAATGTGCCGTGACCCCTGAAGGTCTGGGAAGCCTAGCTGAGTCATAGGCCTCGAAGATACAAGCCCTGATCCAGGAAGCAATGGTCTTCTGCGAAGCTCTGGACCCTATGGCTGTCTGAGAGAAAGAGACGAATAGGGCGTCGCAACGTCTGATGGGGGCAGTACGTCTAATGTAGATCTTCAGGGCCCTCCTGACGTCCAAGTTATGCCAGAGCTTCTCCTTCGGGTGCGAAGGGTCAGGGCAAAAGGAGGGCAGAATCAAGGGCTGCGAGACATGGAACTCGGAGACTACCTTTGGTTTGAATGACGGGTCTGGGTGTAGGGTCACTACATCCTTGGTAAAGGAACACAGGTGTTCCCTAATTGACAGAGAGGCCAACTCCGACACTCTTCGCGCTGAGGTGATGGCCACTAGGAAGGCAACCTTGATGGTGAGAATTCTAAGGGAAACTGTGCGCAACGGTTCAAACGGGTGCTTCATGAGTTGCCTGAGGACTAGGGAGAGGTTCCACGACGGAAACCTGTGCCGCACCGGGGGTGAAACTATCGAGGCACCCCTGAGGAAACGCCTGATATGGGGGTGCGATGAGAGGCGGTTTCCGTCCTGTGCTGTGAGGAAGGCCGACAGAGCGGCCACCTGTCTCTTCAGGGTATTTGGTCGTAAGCCCGCCTCGAGGCCTTTCTGTAAGAATGCCAGGATGTGTTTCACCGAAGCTTCTTCAGCGATCAATTGGCGAGGGGCACACCATCTCTTGAAGGCTCGCCATGTAGCTTCATAGATCCTCCTGGTGGACACGCGCCTAGAGGAAAGAAGGGTACTAATGACTGAATCGTCGTATCCATGTTCTCTTAGGGCTTGCCGCTCAATCTCCAGGCTGTCAGTTGTAACCAGCTTGGATCTGGGTGGAGGATCGGACCCTGATGAAGAAGGTCGGGTCTCTGAGGTAGACGCCACTGGCTCTGAACCCTCATGTCCATCAACTCGGAGAACCAGGGGCGCCTCGGCCAATGTGGCGCTATCAGGACCACTTGTGCCTTCTCCTGGCGAATCTTCCGACAGACTTTCCCTATGAGGGGAAGTGGGGGAAACAGGTATAGGAGACCGGCCGGCCAAGGGGATCGTAGGGCGTCCGTGCCTTCGGCGTTGTGGTGAAAGAACCTGGCGAAGAACCTGTCCAGCTTGGCGTTTGATCTTGTCGCGAACATGTCCACCTCCAGCTGGCCGAACCTGGCCTGGACCTGAGTGAACACGTCGTCGTTTAGCTCCCACTCTCCGGGTAGAACCGAGTATCTGCTCAGGTAGTCCGCTTGTTGATTGCGTTCCCCCTGCAGGTACTGAGCCGCAAGGGACTGCACCGTCCGTTCGGCCCAGAGGAAGATGAGATCCGCTTCCTGTTGCAGGGACCGGGATCTCGAACCTCCTTGTTTCGCTATGTACGATCGGGCTGTAGTGTTGTCCGTCATCACCATGACGTGTTGACCCCTCAGGACTGGGGTGAAGTGTTGCAGGGCCAAGCGAGCCGCTCGTAGCTCCAACCAGTTGATGCTGTGCGTCTTTTCCTGTGGGCTCCAAATCCCTTGCGTCACTTGTCCCTGACAGTGTGCTCCCCAGCCCCGTAGGCTCGCATCGGAGGTGACCAGGATCGCCTGGGGTACTGTGAACGGAGAACCCTTGCTGACTGTCTTCATCTGAGACCACCAGGCCAGCGAATCCTTCACATGCTGTGGGAGGAGAAGGAGAGGGGACTTCCTCAATGCGATCTCCTTTTGGTAAGGCATCAGGAAGTTCTGCAGGGGTCTGGAGTGGAACCTTGCCCAAGGCACAACCCCAAAGGCTGATATCATAAGGCCGAGGAGTCTGGCTAGTAGGGACAGTGGTACCTTCCTTAGTAAACGAACGGTGCGAACTTCCCGTAGGAGGACCTCCTGTCGCTCCTTGGACAGGGTGATCTTGGAACGTTGTGTGTCTATTTCCACACCCAGGTGGACGATGGTGCGGGCAGGAGACAGGCTGCTCTTTTTGAAGTTCACCAGAAAACCATGGGCCTGCAGGTAGTGAATTGTGGTCTGCAGGTCTCTCCCTGCTTTGTTCAGAGAGGACGCACGCAGTAAGATGTCGTCCAAATATGGGTACAGGTGGATTCCCTGTGCCCTCAGGTTGGCGATTAGGGTGACCAGGACCTTGGTGAAGACCCTTGGTGCTGAGGCCAGACCAAATGGAAGGGCCCTGAACTGGAAGTGTTGATCCCCGAATGCAAAGCGGAGGTATTGTCTGCTGTCCTCGTGGATCATGATGTGCATATACGCATCGGAGAGATCGAGTGAGGCTAGAAAGTCTCCTGGTTGGAGCGCCTCCCTTATGGATGTAAGCGTCTCCATCCGGAACTTTCTGTATGTGATGTGTCTGTTGGTGTATCTTAGGTCCAGGATGGACCTCTGGCTGCCATCCTTCTTTGGTACTGTGAAGAAGAAGGAGTACACGCCTAAGAAGCGCTGAGAGGGTGGTACCTCTTCTATGGCTGCTATGTGTCTTAGGTGAGATATGGCTGTCGTCAGGTCTCTCGCCTTCTTTGGGTCTTTGGGTATTGGGGCTGGGAGAAATCATGGCGTCCTGTGCCGCGTCGGCTATGAAGAAGAAGGTACGCAGGAATCTAAGCAGAGACTTGTGCAGCACGTTTGGATCGAGCTCCTAGATCTCCATGAGCTCTTGCAGCCACACTATCGCCGCTCTGGAAAAAAGCGATATTGCCAGGGTGGATCTGACCCCGCATGCCGCGGAGTCGTGGGCCTTCTTGATGGCTGCGTCGGTTCTTTTTTCGTCTGGGTCCCGGAGAGAGCCCTCTCCTTCCTTAGGAGCCAGACAATTGGAGACGAGGGACGCGACAGGATTGTCGACCACTGGGGGCTTTAGGAGGTCCAGAAAGCGTTGAGTGGTGTTGTAATATTTCTGAGCCACAGTGGTGCCCCGCCTTCCCATTGAGGGTTTTTCCCATTCGTCAGTTACCAGGGACCAGAAGGCCTCTGGGAAGGGAAGCTCCGGCTTCTTTGGGCGTGAGGTGCGCATCACTGCAGCGACCTTCTCGTTGGACGACGATGTCGATGAAGCTTGGTCTGTGTCTGTAGGAGTAATTTCTAGTGTTGCCATCACCCTAGTAAGGAGGGGAACATACCACTCTCCTTGGAAAAGGCGATCCGATTGGTCCTGGTCTGCAAACTCGGAATCAGAGATTTCTCCTTCTTCCTTGTCGGTTAGGATTACATCGTCGTGGGTCCCAGACGCCCTGACGACGTCGGTGAGGGCGCGCTCCTCATCCGAGGGAGGTAGGGACTCTGCAGAAGAGTGGGTGGAGGGAGGATCCTTCCTCTTCTTGGCCAGGACATCTGTGCCTCTTAATGGGTCCCTAGGGCCCTTGGACGCGGACTTAGCTTTTGCCTTGCCCGGTCCTGCTGGCTGCTGGGACTGCGCGTTGTTCGCCTGGTCCTTAGGGGGAACCCCCGAGGTTGAGGCGCTCGTGCCAGGCTCTTCTGACGAATCCTCGTCTGAGAGCAATGCCTTTGAGAGTAGCTGTAGGGCTGCCTTAATGGCGCCCTTACGCTTTCTACGACCCCCCCGCTGTGTGGGTCTAGCTCCCCTGGCCTTGGGTGGGTGAGCGGCCAACCCCTCGATGTCGGACTCTTCCCTGCTAGAGTGATCGTAAAACACTGGGATGCCATGGTGGTTTTGGCTGGTATGGCCCGTGGGTGCCTGGAGAGGCGGGGCCTGAAGGACTGGGGCCTGGTAGGGCTGTGCCTGAAAACCCACCGCCTGCATAGGCTGAGGCTGGACCACTGGTGGGAGGAAAACCTGATTTTGGTTACCCAAGCCCAGGGTCTGGTTCACCGGCCCCTGTGGTGGCAGGGCCTGGTAAACCAACGGTTGCTGCGCCTGGATAGGTACTGCCTGCTGAGGCATTGGTTGGAGCACCAAGGGCAGCTGGTGTTGCTGGGGTGGCACCTGGGCAGGCAAGGTCGGGAGGAGTGGAGGTTGGGAGGCCAGGGCCTGTGGGGGGGGTGCTTGAGGAGTTGGGGCCTGTAAGGCCTGCTCCTCCATGCCCAGGCTTTGTGGTGGTTGGCTCGGTTGGGGTAGGGCCTGGCTGCTTCCTGGAGTGGGGTCAGACAGCGAATGGGGTTCCTCATGCGGTGTGCCCCCCTCCCCCGAGGCAGCTGCGGCGGTTGCTTGGGGCCCGGTGGATGGTGAGGGCTCCGCATGGGAGCGCGAGTCCTCGCTCTCCCCTTCCCCCTCCTGCGCTCCGTTTGGCCTCCAGGGGGGTAGAATACGTGCCGTCCCCAAAAGCAGGGAGGGCACGATGCGTGGGGGAAGGGGCAGTTCGTCCCCGCTCCCCCCAAGGGCCCCTTGTACCTTCCTAGGGGCTCCTGCCCCTGGCCAGTCCTGGCAGCAGGCACCTGGCGCGTGCCAAGCACTCCATAGGGCCGGAGGTTCCATCGCGGTCCCGCTGGAGGCATCGGAGGCCAGCTTCTTCCTGGGCTGTGCTGGCCTCTTCCGTGGCTTGGCTGCTGCTTGGCCATCGGAGGCTTTCCCAGTCACGATGGCCTGGTGTGCCTTCCGGGCCGCGTCCCTCTGAGGGACGCCCACATGGGAGCCGGCAGCGGCAGCAATGGCGACCGCGGCTCCCTCAGCAGCGCTCTCCGCGTCCTCGGAGTGGCCGCGGTCGAGAATCGCATCCCCGGCCACTCCGGAGTCCTTCCCCGCCTGCTGGGGAATCTCCTGGGCCTGCATGGCCTCGGAGAAAAGAAAACAGTAAGGAGAGAGGTGGGAGGGGGGAAGAGAGAGAGGAGGAGCAGGCTGGAGCCGACTGAGCAGCCGCACGGAGAGAGGAGAGGATTTTTTTTTTTAAATAGGCGGGAAATTCAAAAGGAGAAAGGCAAGGGCTGAAAAGCAGCAATGCCTGGAGAAGGAAAAAGGTAGGTAAAGGAACAAGAAAGTAAAAAGAATAAAGGTGGAGATAGAAATTCCAGACGGAGGAGATTTCTCAGCTACCTACTGGGCGAAGCAGGAAGTTAGAACTGGCCTCGTGGCTCCAGGATGGAGGAGATGAAGACAAAGAAATTTGAATATGAAGAGGCTTAATGTAACTTCCTGCTACACCTGGGCGGTGACTGACGAAACCCAGATGTAAAGGAACCGCATCACCCCTCCCTCAGAGAATGCACTGATATAAAACCTGGGCTATCTGGTATCACTTGCTGTAACTGCTGTCCAGTCTTGCCATGTTTTCAAAGGTGTTCATGGCTGCAGACCAGGCACAAAGTGCTTTCTCCTGCAAGGACAGAGATAATAAAATCATACTTAAAAGAAACACTGAAACCACCACTTCTCCAAGAGCCTCATAGAATACTTGATGTCATGACATGCTAAATTACTGCCACAAAACAGGTATTCATGCCCAATATAAAGGACATGTCCCTTCAAGTTAACTCTGACTTATGGAGACTATCATAGGATTTTCTTGGCAAGATTTATTCAGAGGGAGTTTGTCACTGCCTTGCTCTTGGGCTGAGAGTCTATGACTTTTCTAAGTTCACTCAGTCAAATTCCACAGGTGAGCCTGGTATCCAAAATCCTAGTCCAAAAGTCCAACCACTCCAACATACTGGCTGCTGAAATAGTAAAAGAAATTCTACTCTGGCTTCTCCAAGTTTAGCACGTGGCAACTTGGCCACCTTCACTAGTAAGGCGATATAGTGCTGGAAGATATCCCTCTCAGTTGCAGTCTCATGTCTAGAGTTGTCTTTTAAGGAACAACTAATTTTCCCTGTTTTAAACTTTTACATATTTTGACAGAAATAAATATTGAAGTGACTCAGAGAATTACTTAATAATTCACTGAAATTTTGTTGTTGGTTTCTCTTAGTAACATTCCCTTATGCATGTAACATTCCCAGGAGCCCTGGTGGCGCAGTGGTTAAATGCCAGTACTGCAAGTCACCACGTTGCAAATTCGATTCCAGCGGGCTCCAAGGTTCTCATCAGCCTTCCATCCTTTCGTAGGTCGGTAAAGTGCGTACCCAGCTTGTGGGGGCAATTAGCTAAAAACACATTGGAAACTGCTTAATGCAGTGTAGATGTGTAAATTGCTATTGCTTAAAAGAATGTGTAAGCCACTCTGATAGCCCTGTGGCTGAAGAGCGGGGTATAAATAAATAAACATATATACATATATCTGAAATCACCGTTCTCAGTATGTAATGCAATAAATGCTGGGCCGCCGTATATGTATGACTAATCTTGATTTTTAGGCATGCAAAGTCAAGATTTTTTGCCTATTTTTTTAAGGTTTCAAACCTTTGACGGACAGAAACAGCTACACGTATTAATATTCTTCAATTATTTGGCATAATATGATTATTTAGTTGAAGTATATAAATCATCCCTTCCTTGAAAAACAACAAGAACCCATGCCTTTTGGAATGATTACTTGGATTTAAGGAGAGATTACAGATTTTTAAAAACTCACAATGTCCATAGAAAGCACTCATGGATATCATATCCTGGCACACAATAGACAGGCTTAAAAACAACAACACATTTTTCCCCAAAGAGCAGGGGGGGGGGCAGGGTTATAAGGAGAGGGAAGACCATTTTGCTGACCATTTTGAACTTTACTATGTATACAAATAAATGTTTAAGACTGTCAGAATATCAACTTCCCTAAACAAAGCACCAGGAGGTGATGAAGCAACACTGGAGTAACATGTAAAAGAAGAGGTTCTCACTCTATATCAACAAAGTCAAAAATGACTTATACTTCTCTTTAGAACACATTTAAGATTACACATTAAATTTCCCATATCCACCACATGGTATGTCATCTGCATTAGACAATAGCTAACGAATGAATTATTGGATGGCATTCCAATCCTTGACATTTCCATGTTTGAGAAACCACAGTATGTGATGTAGTCACAGTGGTTTGAATGACAGGCCTCACTCAATGTGTTCTCATACAAGAGAGTTTTAAGTCTCAAAGCCCTGTTTCAATGGGCTTGAGGGGTAAAGGCTCTGCAATGAGCACAAGTGTCCATCACAATTGTCCCTCCCCAAAACAACAGAAGACACTTGGGAGTGGCAGTCCCTTTCAAGGATTTTAGTGCCACTGGACAAACACTTCTTAAACAATGCCAGCAAGACAAGAATCCCAAAGGGTGAGCATGGACTACACTGCAAAATCCACCTTAGCCAAATGGCAAAGAGAAATCAGTAATGGAAGTCCTAGGCAAGTCAGATCAAGTAAGCCACAAGTACCAAGCCAAAGGGAAGTCCAAAAAATGAAGTCAAGTCATCCAAACTGAAAACCACTAGGGAAAAAACCCAAACGTTCTAGCCAATGTTCCTATCAATGCTGCTGTAGCACTGGACGTGACTAGAAAAGGAACTGAGGGTTTTGGCAGGAATCACACTAGATAGTTGTGTGAAGGTTGTGCAGGGCTACCACCAAGAAGATTATGTAATAGCTCTAGAAGGTACTGAATGATGCACTGCACAGGCACTGATAACCCATTTGTGTGAGTCACAGAGACCATGAAGAAAAAGATCAGCATTACCATCCCAATACTGCATACGTGGGAAAAAGAATGAAAGAGATGCTTACAGTTACATGATATGCAAAATCTGAAACAGGGACTTCACTTCCTCTTTCTGCTTTTTCTTTTCCTATAGCAGAAGTATTACACCATTTTTGGCAACCCACCTCAACTTTGATTCAGTTTCACACATGCTTTCAAATTCTCAGACTTGCAGACTCTGCAAGTCAACTACCTCTAATGCATAAATATAATATGGCAGAAAGTGGTTGACTCAGCTGATTGAAACCAAGATGTATGACATTACCAGCTCAAGTCAAAGCTCTGAGTGTTTCCTGTACACTATCAGAGTGGAGACAAGGACAACCAAGGATTTCAGTAAAAGTATTATTGCCAAAGATGGACAGAAAAGCAGCAGCAAAGAAATAAAGTACAACACTTTTGAAGAAATCAAAATTTTGCTTTGTTTGACTTAAATTTTTACCACATCAAAAGGCAAAATCGTAGTATGAAAAATGGGGAATTCCTGAATTTAAAAACTCAAGAGCAAAATGGCTTGCCATCACTGAAGGAAACTATCAACATAAAGAGCACACTGAACAAAGTAGTAATACAAACCATGCCTCCAGAACATGAAATCACAAGTTGTTCTTGTTTCCTGAAGTCAGACCTGTGGCAACAGCTGGCTTGTAATTTTAACATTCTTTTTAGAATATTATCTCTAAATATGGAACTTGGTATGGTAACACAGGTATTTTTTCTTTACAGAATTTCTTCATAGAGTCAGAGTTGGAAGGAGCCTCATGTGCCATCGTCTAACCTGCCACTCAATGCAGCAGAAAATAGGCCTGTACTCTTCTCTCTGTGACAGCCCTTGAGGTATCTAAAGAATGAAAACTTCTAAAATCTAATAAAATTCAAGTTATTTTTGTAACAGTAACAGAACTTTACAGAAATCCTCCCCAAGCTAGAGAAGGCCTGTCTTTGAACAAAGATGTACTTTTTAATTCATTTGCTTTTTCAGATCATGTTAAAAGGTCCTGCTGTGTACATTGTAATTCTCCAATTATTGGTTTGTGCCAAGTGTTCCAACACAAGCTATTTGATAAGGCAGCTGCAAGTTAGAAGGGCACCAAGGGTATAAGCATGTAGGGGAGAACTCCAAATGCCCAATTTTCATTCAGATTTCACTCACTGGCATAAATTCCCAATCCAAAAAACTTCCATCCATTAATGTCACTAAACCAATCTAACCAAAGTTCAAAATGAACACAGCCAAGCAATTTAAAGACTTCTGAACTTAAGGACCCCAAGGTAAGGAAAATACACCTTAGTAATCTGATATTCAAATCACAGAATGGGCAATAATCTCCATCATAATGCACTGTGGGGGTTTTTTACATAACAAAGGCAACTCTAGCAGTGATTGTCAGATATCACCAGGAAAGGGGTATGCCTGTGGCTACCCCTGACCAAACTGTTGCTAGCCCTGAAGGCATGAGCCTGAGATGTTGCTTCAGGGAGTCCTTGTATCACTTTTTTGAAGCGCCCCTCTTACGCTGAGCCATGGCGAGTTCACTGTAGAGTACTATTTTTGGGAGGCGATGGTCCTCCATCCTAGAAACGTGCCCTGCCCAGCGCAGCTTTGTTCTCAACATCATGGCCTCAATGCTGGTGATCCCTGCTTGCTCAAGGACAGCAACATTCGTCATAGTCAGTCCAGTGTATATTTAGGATTGTGCGTAAACAGCGCTGATGAAAGCGTTCGAGGAGTCGTAAGTGGTGGCGATAGGTGACCCATGTTTCAGACCCATAAAGGAGAACAGACAGTACAAAAATAAGAACAAAGGAAAAATGATGGGGTGGGGGCATATTAAGAACAGAACTGTAGAGACAGGAATCTCATAATTTTAAGCAATCAGCCACTCTTTTGGCTATAAACTTCTTATCAGTGTTACAGACCTCACTTAGAATACTGTGTCCAGTTCTGGGCACCACAATTCAGAAAGGATATTGACAAATTGGAGCGTGTCCAGAGAAGGGCAACTAAAATGGTGAAAGGTCTGGAAACGATGCCTTATGAGGAGAGACTTAGGGAGCTGGGTATGTTTAGCCTGGAAAAAAGACGGTTAAGAGGCGATATGATAGCCCTGTTTAAGTATTTGAAGGGATGTCACGCTGAGGATGGAGCAGGCTTGTTTTCTGCTGCTCCAGAGACTGGAACACGGAGCAATGGATGCAAGCTCCAGGAACAGAGATTCCACCTCAACATGAGGAGGAACTTTTTGACAGTAAGAGCTGTTCGGCAGTGGAACGCACTCCCTCGGAGCGTGGTGGGGTCTCCTTCCTTGGAGGTCTTTAAACAGAGGCTGGATGGCCATCTGTCGGGGATGCTTTGATTGTGATTTCCTGCGTGGCAGGGGGGTTGGACTGGATGGCCCTCGTGGTCTCTTCCAACTCTGCAATTCTATGATTCTATGCATTCTACATAGCACCATGTCAAATTTTCTTACTTTTAGATCTGTGAGACACTCCCAAATGTTTGACTGTAGAAACACATGAAAGATGCATCTTCATTCAGCTTTTCAGGGATTAAGTGGATTTCCTTGGAAAGAGGAAGCTACATAAATACCACTCACTGAAGATAACATCAAGAAAAAATTGGGAGTCTGAAAGGGTAAGAGGCATTCTGGAGAAGAAGAAAATACAAAGCAGCTCTGCACCCATTAAGAAAACATAGCTGAATGTACATACTGTGCCTTCTATAGCAACAGTTAACTGCTGTAGTCAAAAGACGGAGCAAAGGTTAGCTTTGTTGAGTACTGTCTATATCAGTGGCTCTTAACCTTTTCTTTACCAGGGATCCCCTTTAAATATCTTTTGTTGCTGTGGACCCCCAAGACTTAACCCAAGGTTTAAAACCCTAACAAACAACAACAACAACAGATGATTGATGATGATGATGAAGATGATGATACAATTACACCATCCAGTAAACCTTCCCTCAGAGACACTGGAGGGGGAGGGAAGACTTTTCTCCTGCTTATTCCTGCAAGTCTGTGACTGGAGCAGATTGAATGGCAGCCTGCAGGCCAAGCCAGGCAGCCAGCCTTGCCTTGGCTTCTATCACTGCAGGGAACAGGTGGGCCAAGCAGCTTTCAAGTCTTCGTGGACCCCCTGTAAGGACATCACAGACCCCTGGGGGCCCCTGGAATACAGGTTAAGAACCAGTGCTCTACATCCAATCTTCACCTTCAAATGCACAAGTTATTTTAAAAATGAAATCTCTATAGTAAGAGTAACAATATGAACATTTGATACAATAGGCAGAGCATTATTGCTTTAATTTCATGATTTTATATGTAACAGTAATACAGTGCTGGATCCAATCTACTCTGCATCTTCCAGAACGCTAACAACTACTGTCCTTAGTTTATACATCAGAGTATGTCAGCACATCCTGCACTAGAATGCACATCACAGGCGTATATTGCCAGTAGAAGTGCTTTACTGACATCATCTACCTGGAAAGTGGTGCATATTCCCAACCCCACCACACCACAAAAAAATCACACTGAAGACACTTTTATTACTTCAGATATAAGGAGAACAATGGGGCAACTGCAGCCATTTTGAAAGAGAGGTGGTTATGGAAATCCATGTGCATGCATGCAAGTATGTGCGTATATAATGTGCCGAAGAGAAAGCACACTGAGGTACACAGCTGTATGACACAGCCACCTAGTCGGGCACTGTCTGCACAATCTTGCTGTTAATTGTATCTGAAATAAATTTGGGAGGAAGAGAGAAACAAGATAAATTCCAGAAGTATTGAACCTGGTTGGGGTATATGTCTTTTCCATTCTCTCTTTTCAATTTGGCAAACAGGCAGACAGAAATTTTTACTATTAAAACTTTTGTGGTTTCAGCCTTAGGACCCTATTAGAAAATGGGTGCAGTTTTTGCTTTCTGTCCTTGTCCAAGGAGCCCCATTTAAGAGAACATCTACAGTTCTGCAATTAGGCCTAAAAGATAGAAAGTAAGAGAATGTTTCCTTAGACATGTGTGAGGTTCACCTGGTAAGGTAATCCACACATTCATTAAACTAGGTGGGCTGCATTAGAAGTTACAGGAGGGTAACCACTTACGTTTTTGAAGTTATGTGTAGGAATTTCTTGCTTTTTTACTCATAAAAAAGAAATGAAATACTATCAAATCTTTTCTGAAAACGTCTGAGACAGCTACGGGCGTACAATACAGTTCTGAGCCCTTGAAACTACTATTCAATATTCACAGAATTATAGTTGGTCAGAACTTGGAAGTATAAATACAAGTAATTAGTTGCTTCTAATTAATTCTCTTTCCAATACCAGCGGAATTAAAGTTGTTGGTTTAGTTACAGGGGTGTGGCTTCACCAAATAATGGTGGCAGAATATCCCATGGTTCAAGTGTTAGTTCCTGCTGTGCCTTGAGTTCTGGAGTGGGTGTTTAGATAAAAAGGATGGCAGGAAGAGGTATGGTTTAGTACCACAGGCCAACAGCTTGTAGTATTTCATTTTTAAAAAAAGAACAAATGGTTTAGTTACTTCCAAGAAATGAGGGGATGTTACTTTTAAAAACTGTAACTGGTCTCACCTTGATCCTTGGCATTTTTATTGTAACTAGTTACTTCAATAATAACTTTCAAGTCTGATGAGCTCATTTAAGACAATAGCCCCTATCTTACTTTTGAGAATGCAACCTGTCAAAAGATCCTGTAGGCGAAGCTAATTAGGAACACAGCTGGGAACTGAAACAAACCCTGCTGCTGCTGACATTGTGTCTCACCAAGGCTCCTCCCTTAGGGAACTCCTCAGCTGCACAAAAACACAAATGGTTTTTATTTTCCTACATGCTTGCTTTGGCCACAGTCTGAAGACCCAATTTAACCACTTTGCAAAAACGTTTGCATAATATATAGTCATATCAGTTGAAGACATCATGATAAAATGCAAATTTTGAATGTATATTAATGATATTTGGGCACAGAGCTCTGTTCTTAATTACCCTATGTCTCAGGAGCTTTATTTCTCAACAACAGTTAACTCTCCAGTGAACAAAATTACCAATTAAATCACAATGCTTGACTCCTGTTTACCACAGGCAAAGAGAAAAATATGCTGAAAAACAAGCTATAAAATTTAATCCATATGTTGCATACTTGCATTCTGCTTTTCCATCAAGACAGAAGGTCAAAAAGGGCTGCATCTGACAGCCCAATGTATGCATGAATTATTAATGAAACAGTTAATAACAAGATTCTCTACTTCATTCCAACCCATCAGCTACTAACAATAACATTCTAGTTTTAACAACACCACCACCCAATAACTGTTTTCAGAGGGCTTTTTAACATGCAAGATGTCACACTATAATTAATGGCCAGTCTGAAGGAGTAATTTAATATCAAAAGAAAGGTCAGTACAGTTGGCTCTCCATATCCACAGATTCTGTATCCATGGATTCCACCATCCACAGCTAGAAAATATCCACCCCCCATGCCAAAAAAATGCCAAAAAAGCAAACCTTGATTTTGCCATTTTTAAACAAGGGACATTTTACTATGTCACTGTATATAATGGGACTTAAGCATCCACAGATTTTGGAATCCGTGTGTGTGTGTGTGTGTGTGTGTTTTCCTGGAACCAAAACACAATGGATATCAAGGGCTCACTGTATGAAAAAAACTATGGCACCTTTCAGGGAGATCAATGAGACAAGAAAAAGCCAGTTTCTTTCAGCAACACACACCCAAATTTGCTGAGCTCTTCAGTCAATACTGTAAGTTAGCATCTTGATGCCCAGTGCATTGGAACTTGCTAGATACCAGAATCTGAACTGTAGCTATATGAAAATAGGCTGAATTAATAATCTTTTTCCTCTGAACAAAACCAATGTAGGTTATCACATTACTGTACATTACAAACATTAGACATCAAGAAAAAAAAAGATATTGCTCTTTCATCCTAGAATAGACCAGAATAGGACAAATAAATACTTGCAACAATGGGGGGGGGGGATAACTGGCAGTCGCATAGGATATTTCAAGTATTCAAAAGGCTTCCAACACTGGTCTGATAATCCTGTAAGATAGGCCACTTCTATCATCTCATACTACAGAGTTTGCAGCTGATATTCTTGGCTAATATACCATATTTAAAAAAAAAAATAAGACACTGCTGCTATGACCCTCTACTTTTCAACTGTCTTTTCCCCCCCCTTGTCACTATGTATGTTTTTAAACAGCAAATACAGTTTAAGTATACATAAGTGGTGGCCCATTGGCTATTGAGCATCTTTATGATATATAAATAATCTTATGAAACCATTTAAGCAAAGACAGATCGGGAAGAGGAAGTAAAGACAAGAGAGCAGGGAAGAAGAGAAGAATGATAGAATAGTATTATTGCAACACAAATTGAGATGATTTAACGCAAGCCTCATGCCTTCACAAACTCACTTACTGTTGCAAAAATAAAACACTTTTTCCCTGTTCACAAAGATGCAGGGTAAACTCTCCCTCTCTCTTTAAAAGGAAGCCTACATGAAATAAAGACAAGAAATGCTCATGATTACGAATGAATATTGGAAAGGAATCAGAATTAAAAGGAAACCACACCCTTAAGCTGCACACTAATTCAGACCACATCCAAGGTTTTGTATCTCACAGAAACCAGAACATAATGCAGCTCAGATTTTCTTTGTATTTCTAAGTTCTCTTTCAGAAGAAAACAGAAATTACCAGCTTTTTACAAGCTCAGTTTACAAGAGTTTCAGCATGGATCGCAGAAATCAAGGGTACAATGTAAGATAAAGAAGATACAAAAAATTCTATAATGCAAGGCTATGGTCATTTATTTAGTACAATCCATTTTAAAAAAAATACCTTCCTACATAAATCCACCTATGTTCATTAAATTTACAAGCAAAATTCTCCACAAGGGGAATTAAAACAATGAAAACGTAAATGAGCAGAGTAATTATGTATATATTCTTTTGCTTAACAACTATAATAATGACATTTATTTATAATGCCCTTTTCACCAAATAACTTATGTGTTTCTGGAGGATAGCAAGGTTCACTTAACCTTGAATTTGTGTCAGGTGTCAGAACAATCAGTGCCCAAGATCCAGTGGTGTACTTCAGTGCTCATTGCTAATGGAAATGGGAATGTCTTCCCCTTCTGCTCCTGTTCCAACTCTTCATATTACCCAAAAACAGAGGATTTCCCACCCTCCAGATAAATCTTAAGAGTAGGCAGAGGGCTGTAGGGGGAAGGGGCTGCACTGATCCTAGCAGAAACCACTGAATGGAGTGGGTGCAACTGTATTTCCAAGATATATTCCAATCAGTTCTTAGCCCATCCCCCTCAGCCACCATTACACATTATAGAATCATGCAAGCAATAAACAAAGGATTCCACCCCCTAATAAATTAAAATGTAAATTTCTACCTGCAGGTGAAAAGAGAGAGCACTAAGGACTGATCAGATAGGAAGTTCAGTGGTACCAGTTAGCTAGCTACTATGAAATACGGAAATCAAATATTAGGTAGATTTTGCAGAACTACCTTATTGTTGAACTTTAACATCTAAAAGAAGTGTTCTGGGACGGAACAAAGGTGATCTGTACACAACCATTTAAGACGAAATGTAAGCAGACTGCAAGCACTGGATCAATCGTCAGCAATGGAGAAGATCTCTCAGGAGAGAAAACCTACTTTTGATTTTAAAAGTCAACAAGTAACTATCTCCTAAATAGCTAGTTAGGATAATTATCTATACACAACCACCACTGGGATACATTTTAATTTTCAAAAAGTTTAGTATAGATTGTCTAATATGAGGTTAAGATACAATTAAAGTAGACTTTAAACTGATCCAGAACAGATTCATTTGGAAGTGAGGTGTATCTATTTTAATCGAGTGTGCTTGGAATTGTATCTACAGTCCCACTGACATTTGGGTTCACACTGATGTCCTACAATTACTTAGATTCTAGAATTATGCCACTTGGTATCAAAGTGATCCCTCTCTGGCTTTTCTTCCCAAATGAAATTCAAGAAGGACTCATCCTGTGCTTACTGCAAGTGCGCTGATGACTAAAAAAGCCAATCTGAGATAAATAAGTCGAGTTGCAGAAAGCATAGCAGAAGGTCTCCTTGGGTAATGTTTCCGGCTTGCGATTCTTACTGCGTTGTCGTTTCTCTTCAAGACTTGTTCGGCATGAGTTCTCAAATAAGGCTGCAGCATTGTAGATAGTGTGTCTCCATGCCTCCCGATGTGAGGCCAGGACGGACCATTGTTGGTGATCAATTTGGCCGAGCCTGAGATGTTGTTTCAGGGAGTCCTTGTATCGCTTTTTTGGAGCACCCCTCTTACGCTGACCCATGGCAAGTTCACCGTAGAGTACTATTTTGGGGAGGCGATGGTCCTCCATCCTAGAAACGTGCCCTGCCCAGCGCAGCTGTGCTCTCAATATCATGGCCTCAATGCTGGTGATCCCTGCTTGCTCAAGGACAGCAACATTCGTCACATAGTCAGTCCAGTGTATATTTAGGATTGTGCATAAACAGTGCTGATGAAAGCATCAATGGAGAGGATCAAAGTGATAATGATGACTTAAAAGTTATATTTCGTATAAGTTATATATTATGTCTTCAACCAACATATGTGAAGGAATGAATAGCATTTATTTGGGTGAATGTATACTCTGAAGCTTCAACAAAATTGTTCTTAAGTTATTTAGCAACAGAAGACAATATTTTAAAAATGCAAAAATAAAATAGCGACAGGAAAAACAGAGTTTTAAAAGGTCTAAAGTTTTTTAAGCAAGATAGAATGATTAAATATTTATATTATTGCACCACACGTCTCATTGCAAACAGGAATCTTAAATGAGATTGACTTTCAAGTTATATGACTGCAGTAGAACTGAAGTAAAACAAATCTTAAAACGTCAACTTAAAATGTCAACTTCTACTTACGGCGACCCTATGAAGGAAAGACCTCCAAGTCACCCTGTTATCAACAGCCCTGCTCACGTCTTGCAAACAGGGTCATGGCTTCTTTGATTGAGTCTATCCACCTGTAACACAGTCTTCCTTTTTTCCTACTGCCTAATACCTTACCAAGCATTATTGTCTTTTCTAGGGAGTCATGTCTTCTCACTATATGGCCAAAGTACCACAGTCTCAGTTTAGTCACCTTGGCTTCTAGGGAGAGTCAGTTCAGTCACCTTGGCTTCTTGATTAGCTCTGGGACCCATTTATTGGTCTTTTTGGCAGTCCATGGTAGAACTCTTCTCCAGCACCACATCTCAAATGAGTTTTCTTCCTATCAGCTTTCTTCACTGTCAGCTTCGACAACCATACACAGAACTTGGAAATAACATAGCATGGACAATCCTACCTTTAGTATTCAATGACATATCCTTACACTTCAAGATCTTGTCTTGTAGCTGCTCTTCCAAGTCCTAGACTTCTGATTTATTGACTGGAGTCTCCATTCTGATTAATGGAGTATGGGTAATCTTGAACTATTTCAATGTCTCCCCATTTCTTTAAGAGCAATCCATACTTTTTCATGATCTACAGCTAGAGACCCTGCACTGAGTAGGGGGTTGGACTCAAGGGCCCATCAAGTCCCTTACAGCTCTATGATTCTATAAAGAAATTTTATCCATGTATCAATCAGCTGAATCACTGAGCTGACAGTTCAGTAGAACCTATAAAGCAAATTCCAATAGCAGTGCACTTCTCTTAGTTGAAAACAACAAAAATTAAATGAGTGGAAGCAATTTACTGTAAACTGCTTAGGTCAACTACTTGATACCAGCTGTGGCACACTAAGCAATGTAAACCTACAATGAACATGTAGTATTTTGTACTGAACATACAAGGCTTTTGAAACAAAACAAAAAGTTGTTTCTATCCATTTAAAACAGCAGTGAGCAAAGTGTGGCCCATGGACTGCATGCAGCTCCCAGAGCTGTTTTTATGGCATCCTGAAGTCAAAAATATTGGGGGGATGGTTCCAGAACCTCCCCAAACGCATGGTAGGGATACGGGTGAAACTTCCACCATATCTGGAGGCCCCTTAGGTGTCAAAAACAATTTTTGAAATTTGATTTTTTTTTTTAAATTGCCCCAATGCTCAAAAATATCTACTGGGGCTGTGAGGTATGTTTCCACAATATTTTGCAGCCCTCCTGGACCAATTTATGCTCAGGAGAGTCCCTTTTATTGAAACCCATTTTTTAAAATTTCTTTTGTAGGAGCAGGTGCTGCCCTTCGAGGTCTTCTAGGGGACTAATATTGCTCCCTAGCCTCCTACCATTGCCCACCCATAATTTGAAAACATTCCCTTTGGCCAATGTGTACCCATATTTCAAAAATAAACGGATAATCTTTACTAGTTAATGAAAATATTTTTTAAAAAATAATAGTATTTTTAGTACATAGTACAAACTTGGTTGTTGTTGTTAACCTTCAAACCTTTCTGACTTATGGCGACCCTAAGGTGAACCTATCACACGGTTTTTTCCCTGGCAACATTTGTTCAGAGGGGGGTTGCCGTTGCCTTCCCCTGAGGCTGAGAGCGTGACTTGCTCAAGGTCAACACATGAGCTTCCATGGCTGAGTGGGAATTCAAATCCTGCTCGCTCAGATTCGTAGTCCAACAAAACATAATTACTTAATTTAAAAGCATAATTTAAAAACACATCCCTAGTAAAGGACAGAACAGAAATTGTAACAAGCCCCATTCACTTCCTCCTGTTTTTCCTTTCAGCCTCAAAAAACTACTTCTTAATGGTTTAAGGAAGAAGAAACATAGTGTGCCATCCCAGGCACCCTTTCTTTCCTTTTTTTTTTTAAACCTTCTGGCAGAGGGAAGTCATGAAGGCTAACAGTTGTCTAAATACTTTGCACTACTTCTGAACTAGGACACAAGGCCAAACACTGAGGCATCTGATCCCTGCGGCCCCTCATCAATGATAACAGACAGAAGGGGAGGGGAGAGATGTCAGGTGGATCCTGGTGGACTAAAGGGAGTGAGGCTGAACAGATGAATTAATGTATCTTTTAACTGCTGAAAGAAAAATGATAGGAAAAGGAGCATCATTACTCCCCCTCTGTAAAATACTGTGGCCTAGACATACACTTACTTTGGCTACGAAAAATCTGTGGTGGTAGTGGGTAGGTAAGGAAGATGGAAGAGTAAGTAGAGAGGATTATTTATTTATAATATTCCTATCCTGCCTCATTTCATAAGATCTACAGTCAGCTTACACTAAAATTGGTTGAACTATTTAAAATGTAGGACAATAGGAGAGTAAAATTTCAAACAATAAAAATAATTTTAAAATTGCAAAAGCATACTAAACAACTCCATCATTTTAAATGTTGAAGTTATGTAAGTTCCTGAACTGGATAAAGTCATTAGGTCCCAAAAGTTTATATAAAAAAGGAATGTTGGTCTTACCTGTGATACGTTCTTTTCTAGTATAGAGGCGAAGAGCATCCGCATGCTTGGGTTGGCCCTCCCACTTGCTCCTAGTAGGCAGGTAACAGAGTACTTTTTTGAACTGCCCACCGGTGAGATCATCTAGGAGGGACGCTCCTCGGCTGGCCAGTCCATATCACAGCCTCGCGACGCAGTAGCATCAGAAATCTGGCTGTCTGTACATTCTTCTCTCAAGGTCACGCGGTTTCTTTCACTGCCTCAGATGTCACACTGACAGACCTCAGTCCAATCACCATAATTTCTCCCACTCGCCCTGGGTGGGCCCAGATGCTCTTCGCCTCTACACTGGAAAAGAACGTATCAAAGGTAAGACCAATGTTCCTTTTCCCAGCGGAGAAGGCTCCAGATCATCCGCATGCTTGGGATGTAGCAAGCTCCAACTATGGGTGGACATGGGGGGCTTTGTGGTTCTTAAGGCTGGACAATCTGCTGTAGCACTCTCTTGCCAAATGCGGCCTCCGCGGACTGCCACTTGTTTCACAAAGGTTGACAAAGACTTCCATGTCGCCGCCTTGCAGATCTCCTCCAACGGTACATCCTTTTTCCATGCAGCCGATCCATCCGGAATCGGCTTATTCTGTGTTTCATAAGCAGTTGTGATGCAACACCTAATCCATCGGTCCAATGTGAAAGGAGATACCGTTCTTCCCAAGTACTTGGTATGTGGAGAAACGAACAGAGCCTTGGATACTCTGAATTGAGCTGTATGCTTTATGTAGATTTTCAATGCCCTGCGCACATCATGTGCCAGATCCATTCCAATTCCCTCTCTGGGTTTGGGCAGGAGGGCAGCACGATCTCCTGGACCCTGTGGAACGCCGAATCAACTTTTGGCTTGAAGTCTGGGCATAGTCTAAGCACCACCAAATCCTTTCTGAAGATACACAGGTCCCGTCTGGTTGACATCATTGCAAGTTCTGAAACCCTTCGTGCTGAGGTAATTGCCACTAGGAAAAGGACTTTCCATGTCAGAAACTTTAGAGGTACCTCCCGCAAGGGCTTGAACGGACCTACCGTTAGCGCCTTTAAGACTGTATGGATATCCCACAACTGGAACCTGTGGACAGTCGGGGGGGGGCAGGTTCGACAGACCTTTGATGAAGCGGTGAATGGGTGTGTGTGTGGATACTGAGCACGCCCGCTCCGGAGGTAAGAAAGACGTGATAGCTGCCACCTGTCTTTTTATTGTATTTGGTCGAAACCCTGCCTGCACCGTCTTGTAGGAAGTCCAGCAGAACAGGGATGGATACTTCTCTGAAGTCCAGGCTCTTCCACCTGCACCATCGTTGAAAAACTTGGAAGTTATACTCGTAGATACGCTGCGTGGATTCACGTCTGGATGCCAGGATCATTCCGACTACTGGGCGTGAGTATCCTTTCGCTGTGAGCATTTGCCGCTCAATCTCCATGTGCAGAGCTGTAGCCAGGCTGGGTCCGGATGGAACACTTGTCCCTGGGCTAGTAGATCGTCTCGTACTGGAATTGCTGCCGAATCCACTTGCAAGTTGAGGATTTCCAGAAACCAGCTCATTCGTGGCCATTCTGGCACGACTAGGATGTCTTTCCCTTTTTCCGCCCGTACCGTGTTGATCAGCTTGGAGATCAGTTGGACTGGAAGAAAAGCGTAAAGTAATGCTCGAGGCCAGAGTAAGTCAATGCATCCATGTCCTCTGCTCCCTGTTATGTAGCGGGAGAAGAAGGGAGGGAGCTTCGCGTTCACTGGTGAGGCAAACAGATCTATCTCTGGATGTCCCAGGCGTCGGGTGATGTTGTCGAACACCTCCTGATGAAGACTCCACTCTCCTTGGTCGATATCCAACCTGCTGATCCAGCCAATCCGCCACTAAGTTGAGGGTCCCCCAAAGATGTTCAGCTGTTATCGACGTGAGGTTCTTCTCTGCCCACTTCAAGAGGCGCGTCAACTCCGCCATGAGGGCCCGGGACGTCATTCCTCCCTGGTGATTTATGTGCGCTTTCATCGTGACATTGTCTGTTTGCACCAACACCACCTTGTTCTTTACCAGGTCACCGAAGGCTAGAAGGGCCAGTCTGACCTCCCTGAGTTCTAGCCAATTAATGCTGTGTGTCGCCTCCCCTGCCGACCATCTTCCCTGGGCCAGGTGGAGCCCCCATCCCCATAGGCTGGCATCCGTGGTAATTTGTAGCCTGTCCTGTTGCCACAATGGTCTGCCCTTGTGTACGGTTGGGGAGAGCCACCATTGGAACAACTCTTTGACCTCCTGTGGTAGTCTCACGGAGTGGTGTCTTCTGTTGGTTATATCCTGCTGGTAAGGGAGTAGGAGCCACTGAAGCATCCTGGCATGCAACCTCGCCCATGGGAGACACTCTACTGCCGCTATCATTAGGCCCTGTAGCTGGGCTAGTGTCATGACGTCTGTCCTGAGGACTGAGGTCACCTTCTGTATCGTCCTGTGAATTCTGTTGATTCGCTCTGGGGTTAACCAGACCTGACCCTCCCCCCACTGAATCCATGCTCGCCCCCAGGTGTTGAATATGCTGGGCCGGAATTAGGGAACTCTTTTCAAAGTTGACTTGGAAACCGTGTCTGAGAAGGGATTCCAGGATCCGCCTGACCTCTCTTTCCGCCTCCTGGCAGGATGAGGAACGTATCAATAAATTGTACAAATAAGGATAGACATATATTCCTGAGCGTCACCAATTTGCCACCAGTCACCAGGATCTTTGTGAAGACCCTGGGGGCCAAGGAAAGACCAAAGGGGAGCACCTTGTACTGGAACTGTCTGTCGTCGTAGCAAAAGTGCAGGAACTGGTGATGATCCTGATGGACTGGGGCATGGAGGTAAGAAGGTCCCGTCTGGTTGACATCATTGCAAGTTCTGAAAATCCAGACAGGACATGAAATCCCCTGTTCTTACAGTCTCTAGAATGTGTCTCAGAGTCTCCATTCTGAACCTTCGCTTTCGCATGAATTGGTTCACTCCCTTCAAATTTAGGACTGCTCTCCAAGTTCCATTCTTCTTAGGTACCAGAAACAGGATCGAGTAACAACCTTTCCCCTGTTGTGGCTTCTGCACCTCCTGTATGCCCCCCATTTGTAAGAGACACTGAATAGCCCCGTTCATCAGGCGCTGCTTTTCTGTGTCCTTTTGAAACAGGGTAGGGATAAACCAATGTGGAGAGAACTCTATCCGGTATCCTTGACGAATGGGACTGTAGGACCCACTTGTCTGAGGCAGAGTTTTCCCAAGTCCCCACCAAGGCCTGAAGTCTTCTTCCCACCGGGAGGACACCGTCATTGTTGAGATTTGGTGGCAGATTTGGTAGACTGGAATTGCACAGCTTTTTCCGTGCCGCCCTGCTGACTTCTGCGGTGGTATCTACTATCTCCCCACCGAGGTCTGGAGGATCTGTAGTCCCTTGATCCAGACTGAGTTGCTGACGAGCCTGTCCCCTGGTGGCTCCCTGAGGCTCGAAAGAGCCAGTATCTCCTCGCGAACCTTCTTTCTTTGCGCTTGCGGGAGGAGGCCAAGGTCTTTTTCTTCTTATCCTTATCCTCCACTAGACCCGGCTCTAAGGATACACCAAATAATTTCTCACCCAGGAAGGGGGAAGAAACACGATTTTGCTTTGACTTAAAATCCACATTCCAAGATTTCAGCCACACCTTCTTCTTGCTGCTACTGCTGTTACCTGGGCCCTTGCACAGAAATGGATAGAATCCAAGGTACTCTCTGCCAAGAACGCGGAAACCTTAGCCAGTTTATTGAGGTCCTGACGGATTCTAGTCTGCACTTTTGGCACATAGTTTAAGGCGTCCCTGGACGACTGTATTGCCACACGGGCCATCATGGTGGCTGTTGTGGATGCTCTAATTGCCAAGGATAAGGCGTCATGGGCCCTTTGGAGTGCTATGTCCATGTGCCTCTCCTCGGGGACCTTCAGGGTTTCCTCCCCATCTCTACAGAAAATCGCGGAAGAAACCAATTCCAAAACCGGCGCACCAATGATTGGGACTTGTAGTTTTCGCATCACCTTCTTGGGGAGGGGGGTAGAGCTTTTTTGCCAAAGCTGGTTGTGGTCTAGCCACTGCCGGTGTCTTCCATTCATTACAAATTAAAATGCATTACGGAGGCCGGAACTGACATTTCCAGCACTGTTTGTTGCAACTCCAGAAAAAATTCACCAGAAATTTCTGACAGATCCGGATCCATCTGAGACTGCGACAAGGTAGGGAGTTTCAGGCCCAGGGTCCTGACAGCCTTCTTTAACAGGACAGCAAAGTCCACCTGTAGGAAGTGGCGTGCTGAGGGTCGAGGTGTTGTCACATCCTCCTGATCTTCCTCAGACAACTCCCCTTCCTCTCTATCTGATTGCTCATGTGGGTCTGAACCCTCCCCCGCTGGCAAGTAGAGGAATACCACATCCTCATCCTGCTTAACATCCGCCCCAGCATTGAGCCTTGGGCGCTTTTCTGGCGGATGTGTCCCTTCTGTATTCCATCCCTCCTCATCCTCATCCCTGAGGGGCCTGGGTGGAACCGCAGGGCGGTTAGTGCGGGGCATGGAGGCATTGCTTGGCCTGGGTATCTCCTCGGTCCCCCTAGTGCCCCCCCCGGTCACTTTCCTGGCGCTACCAGCCTGAGTTCTGGGCCACTTTGTCTTCCCCTTCCTGGCCCCGCCGCCCTTGCCGCCCCTGCGGGGCACCGGATTCTCTTGGAGCCATTGGCCTGGGACTGTAGCGGGGGTGGGACTGGTGCCACCTGGGACCGCCGCGGGGGTGAGGCCAGTGGGGGGGGGGTAGGAGCCTGGGCAACTTGAGCTCCCTCCCCCTTGGGCACGCTCTCCAATCCCCCCTAAGCCTGGCTGGAAAAGGCCTGCCGCCAGCCAACTTAAAGTTTCCCTGGCCACGATGCTCCTTACCTAGTCCTGGGTAAAAGCGAGCTCTCCCTCCCCCAACGATCCCGTTCCCCGGGGCAGAGCCCCACTCACGATGTCCACTGGCGGGGAAAAGGGGCTGGATCCTCCGTTGGTGTTGGGGGGGATGGCTGGGGTCGCCTGCGCTGCGGAGCACGCTGTTACTAGGGACGGTCTGCGACTCCTCCTCTTCCCGAGGCAGCGTGGCGGATTTCTCCTCCCGGCCGTCTCTAGACCCGTCCGAGTTGAGCGGGCACGGGGCGCAGCCGGCAGCCACCGAGGCAGGGAGCTTCTACCCTTTATTCGGTCTCTTCCTACTGCCCCTGCCTTTGGAGGAGCTAGCTTTGCTGCTGCCAGAGGCAACGGAGCTCCCCCAGACGACTTCCTCCACTACAGCCAGATTGGGGCTGCTCTGTCTGGTCGTCCTCTCCCTGGCTATCACCGCCGAAATCAAAGCGTCGATCTCCTCAGGAGTGCTCATTCTGCCCTTTCCCTTCGTGGCCTCAATAAACTAAAAAGGCAAGTGTTTTTTTTTTTTAAAGATGGCGCCGACCATGTGGGAAGAGGGCAGATGAGGACATGGAAAAAACACGTCCTACCAGGAGTGTAGGCAGGAAACAGACTGGCCAGCTGGGGGTCGTCCCTCCTAGATGACCTCACTGGTGGGCAGTTCAAAAAAATATTCTTACCTGCCTACTAGGAGGAAGTGGGAGGGACAACCCAAGCACGCAGATGCTCTGGAGCCCTCTCCACTGGGAAACGTCAAGTTTTAACTTGGTGTTGAAAAAAAAATCAAAGTGGGTGGCAATCAAGTCTCCAGTGGGGAGGGACATTCTACAAATATGGTGCCAAAGCTGAGAAAAACCTCTCCCATGTCCTCACATAGTGTACTGTTCCCACAGGTGGGACACAGAAGAGGGTCCCTCCAAGCAGATCTCAATTGTCAGGCAGGCATATAGGGAGAGGCACAATATCAAGGTCCCAACTGTTTAGGACTTTAAATGTCATTATCAGCACGTAGAATTCAGATGGGAAACAAATTCAGTGCAATTCCTTTAGAACCAATGGTACAGTTGTGCCTACACATTCATGAACTCGACATTCGCGGTTTTGATTATTCGCGGTTTTGGGAGGCCCCCCCGGGCCCCCCAAAACCGCAACACGGGGCCTCCGGAGGCCCCGTGAAAGCCCTGGGACGGAGTGGGCAGGGCCGGGGAAGCCTCCACGGGGCCTTTGGAAACCCTCCGGAGGCCCCGCGTAGGCCTTCGGAGGGAGGGGGGAGGGCCGGAAAGGCCTCCGCGGGGCCTTCCGAGGCCCAGCGAAGGCCTTGGGGTGGACCGGGGAGGTCTCTGCGGGGCTTTGCGAGGCCCCGCGAAGGCCTTCGGGGCGAGAGGGGAGGGCCAGGAAGGCCTCTGCGGGGCCTTGCGAGGCCCCGTGAAGGCCTTTGTAGGGAGGGGGAGAGCCGGGAAGGCCTCCGCGGGGCCTTGCGAGGCCCCGCAAAGGCCTTGGGAGGGAGGGGGAGGGCCAGGAAGGCCTCCGCGGGGCCTTGCGAGGCCCCATGAAGGCCTTGGGGTGGACCAAGGAGGCCTCCACGGGGCCTTGCGCGGCCCCGCGAAGGCCTTGGGGGGGAGGGCCGGGAAGGCCTCCGCGGGGCCTCTGGAGGGTCTCCGTAGGCCCCGCGAAGGCCCTGGGGGGAGTGGGGAGGGACGGGAAGGCCTCCGCAGGGCCTCCGGAGACCCTCCGGAGGCCCCGCAAAGGCCCTGGGGGGAGTGGGGAGGGACGGGAAGGCCTCCGCAGGGCCTCCGGAGACCCTCCGGAGGCCCCGCAAAGGCCCTGGGGGGGAGTGGGGAGGGACAGGAAGGCCTCCGCGGGGCCTTCGGAGACCTTCCGGAGGCCCCGTTGAGGCCTTGGGGGGGAGGGGGGAGGGCTGGGGAGGCATCCACGGGACCTCGGGAGGGTCTCTGGAGACCCCTGGAAGACCTAGGAAGGGAGTGGGGAGGCGGGGGAAAGCGACTATGGGGCCTCCGGAGGCCCCATTGTCACTATGGCGGGGGAGGGGGGGCAAACAATATTCGCGGATTTTTCACATTCGCGGGGGTCCGTGGAACGTAACCCCAGTGAATGTGAAGGGACGACTGTATATGATTTCTACAAGCTGTTCCTGTCAGCAGTCTAGCTGCTGGGTTTTGCACTAGGTAGAGCTTCTGAGTCATTTTCAAGGGCAGCCCTGCACACAGTGCATTGCAGTAGTTTAAAAGGGAGCTAACCAGTGCTATTACTACTGTGCATTTACTGTGCATATTGTTTTAACCTCAACTTTTAAACCAAGTATCTGCTCTAGATATGGACTACAACCCACTTGATTAGCTAGATCAAAGCACTATCGTTACTTGAAAAAGCTGTGCACACACAGCTGTCTTTCTTCCCTCTTGCACACACACATATATATAGGGCAAATAGCTATAGTTACTCTTTACTATTTTCCCCTCTGTGTCCATGCATTTATGCACACATACACACACAAATGAAGCTAACACTTCATGCATTGTCTGTAGTTTTTCATTGTCTGAAAAACTCAGCCAGAATAAATCTGTTAGTCTTCAACGTGTTACATAACTCTAAAATATGTTACCAGCTACCAATATTTACAATGACAACACTTCACAGAACATCAAACAAGCAGAATTGCTAAACTTAACTTGCTTAATTCCTGTACAGCCCTAATTCTTAAACCAGGTTTCCTAACCAAGTGCAGAGTAACCTGAATCCCATTCCACTCCTACAACCAGGTTTGGCTTCAATGTTATCCTAGCTGTAAAAGTGTAGAAAAAAGCTTTTGCATTCCCCTCCCGCTCTCAAACCATGTATCTGCTTTGCATGTGGCACCTGAATACATTCATCACACCATCCAGGGAAACCCTATTGTGAGGAAATGTGAAGGTGCAGAAGAAAGTGGGGGGAAACAAAATAAAAATAAAAATAAAAAATGGAGGGGGAGATTTTTCCCTGTTTTTTTTAACAGTTTTCCCTCACAGAAAAATGGATTATGGAACATTTTCTTTCAGAATAGATAAACTGCATAAGACAAACTGTTCACATATTGACTGCCCCATAATCAGTTCAAAAAATTATGTAAGAGGTTTATATAAATCTATTTTAAACATCATATCATTACAATTCCTAGCCTTAATTTCAATTTGTTATTTTTTTTAATGGCAATCAGTGTGTTATTCCTGTCTGACACTAAAGAGAGTCTGTGAAGAGGGGGAAAAAATTTCTGGGAGAAGGGGTTGCCTACTCTTTAAATTGGCAAAACCAATGTTCCTTGAAGTTCAAGACCTTGTAGCTGCAGTTGTTTAAAAATAATAATAGTATAAATTCAATTTGTAATTATTTTGAATAAAATGTATTTTAATATAGCTAACATGATATGCCAAACCAAGTCATATATAATAGTTTATATTACTAAAGTAATGAAATCATTTTCAACTTCTAAAGGGTAGTAATACTGCATTTTCCCTTTTTTTCATGAAAAAAAAAAAGAACTGCAGAAAAAGCCCTTGTTCAACTGGCTTCAGCATTTCTGGAAACTTTACATCACTGGCTGTAACAACTGAAAAGCACTTACTACACTTATGTTTTCCTTACTGATCTCCCAGAATAAAATCAGTTATATTGAAAAATCATTTCAAGATAGATCTCACAAAATCTTTAGGCAGCTGGTGGCCTCAGCCTGAATCCTGTTGGCTAGTCTCTACTAGAGTAGATTCACTGAATCAAATGCTGACTAGAGAGTCAACGCATAGGTACATCCCACTGGCTCAATGAGTCTACTTTAGGTTTGCCTTACAAAACGACTGAAGTCCTGATTAACAACTATTCTCTTCTCATTCACTACTGCATTCAGAAAATATGCACTGTAACAATTAGGAAACTTCACAGCAGCTCTCTGTGAAACTAATGATGGGTGATGCAACCATGGTAGATAATTTGAAGGAAGGGAGAGAAAAACAGTGCAAGAAGTGAATGCTGTACATAACCTGAGTTTAAAATAGAGGTTTAATGTACAGGTGTGCACTAGGATTTCTAGGATCTGAGTGATCTGAAGCATATCAGCAAAGATGTTTTACTCCTTGAAATTTAACAACAGGAGCAATAAAGTATCACCCCACATTCTCTGTTGACATTACAGTGCTGAAGGGAGCCTGGGGTAATCAGAAATTAATTTCTGCATGGAAAACTGTGAGCTTTGTTCAGTAGTGGGTTCAGAACTCTTAAAATTTAGAGTGCATGCTTTCTGCATCAGGATCTGGTTAGAAAAGATCCTGACATTTAGTAAAAAAAAGAATGCAGATCCTATTGAGCCCAACATCTGCCCACACTACTTTTAAGGGAAGCTGAACTTGGCCCTGAAGAATCCATTTCCTACACACAAAAAATTGCTCTTCCAGTCTTGGACCTCCTCTTTTCGAATGGCTTAATAGCAAATTAAGATCCTAACTTTTTAGCAAATTATGGTCCTATGTTTATATTAGACCATATCCACATTTAAAAACCCTCAAGCACAAAGGACACAGTTTTAGACAATTCTGTTTATATCAGCTGATGTGACTGAATGAAGACTTTTAGCATCTTTATTACAACCAGTGTAGGAGGTTACATGTATTTAATTTGCTTTCAATCCTGCAAGAGTCCTACATGATCAACAAAGTGTAATTACCTAGATCTCTTGGCTACACGCTGCAATTATAATTATCTGAGCAACAGATGAATATAGATGACAAAAGAAGTGAAAGGCCACCAAAAGGCCAACGAATGACACAGAATGCAGACGCTGCTTACTAACTAGGGTTCGTTCCCCTATTACAAACACCTGAGGTACTATAACTATACTTGCTGTCAAGTCTAGAGCTGTAGTATCTTTAAAGTGTTGATATTCATAAACAAAGCCCTATACAACTTTGGACATACCGGTAGTTGCCTCAAGAAGTATTTCCCCCCCGCCCCCGCAAACCAATCCTCCAGGGCACAACAATCTTCAACAGAAACTCTGAGATCCAAAGGTGGCTATTTGGCTGTGACATACAGATGCCTTTTCTCTGCAGTGGCCCTCTCCATATGGAATGAATGACCTCCTCGCTGCAGTATGTAAGGTTGCAACACTTGCCCATTTTATGAATTTGTTGAAAATTAATTACTTTGGTTCCACCCCACTCCAATCATGAACTATTCTGAATTTTCTCAAATACTAGATGATGATTATGATGACTGTTAATAGTTATTATTTCACTCATTTATTTATAAACTGCTTTCCCACCAATATTAAGACTCAGAACAGCTCACTGTCTTAAACAGGAATGATATGCATGCAGGATGAAAATAATTTGATTATAGATTATCAGGGCTATCCATAAAACGACATTTTAGACTAACTGCTAGGAATTAGCATTGCTTTTTTTTAAAAAAAATGTGAGCATTATTAACAGCTGAACCATCTCAAAATGGAAAATTCCAGAACTTACGTGATTTTTTTTCTCCTTTCAACCAAAACATGAACTGAGAAAGGAACAAAGACTTTACATTATCTCACATCTGGCAAACTGCATAAGCCACTTCCTGTTTAGAGCAGGCTTTTCCAACTGCTTCGTTTCCTGTGATGCAGAAGGTGTGCGTGATTGGGAAAACAGAATTAAGATGGCTCTCTGCACTCCAACGTTTAATACATATTTAAAGAAGGATAGAATCATAGAGTTGGAAGAAACCACGAGGGCCATCCAGTCCAACTCCCTGCCTTGCAGGAACACACAATCAAAGCTCCCCCAACAGATGGTCATAGGATATATAACACACACACAAAAACCCCACCCTGTTTGTTTCAGCTCTGAAAAACTGAGTGTGTTCTTGCACTCATTCTTATTATACATGGGGATTTCTTTTTAAATTAGTATTTTTATTAGCAATGAACTGATAAGATTTCCTCCAAGGGATTCATAGAATCACAGGATTGGAAGAGATGACAAAGGCCATCTAGTCCAACCCCCCCTGCCCTGCAGGAATGACACAATCAAAGCATTCCTCTGCCGTAACAGCTCTTACTGTCAGGAAATTCTTCCTAATATTTAGGTGGAATCTCTTTTCCTGTAGCCTGAATCGATTGCTCCAGGTCCTTATCTCTGGAGCAGCAGAAAACAAGCTTGCACCCATCCTCAGTATGACATCCCTTCAAATATTGAAAAAAGGGCATCATGTCACCTCTTAACCTTCTCTTCTCCAGGCTAAACATAGGTACTCAGCCCCCTAAGCCGCTCCTCATAGGGCAGTGATGGCGAACCTATGACACGTGTGTCACCACTGACACGCGTAGCCATCTGTGGTGACACGCGGCTAGGCCGCCTCCCTGCCTTCTCCCCTGCAACCTCACCACCCTCCCTAAAATGGTGGGTGGGGCTTCAAAGCCCCGATCACCACTTTAGGAAGGGTGAGAGGGGGGAGGAAAGTGGTGGGTGGGCTATGAAGCCCCAATCGCCACCACCACCCCTGAGGCCTGCCTCCTTCCCCGGAGCCGCCTTGGAAAGGCCGTGTAAGGTGGCGGGCGGGTCGGGGGGACTCTTCCCGGCCTTCCCGAGGGGGCTCTGGGGCTTTGAAGCCCTGGAGCCATCTTGGAAGGGCTGGGGAAGGCAGCAGGCTGGTGGGAGGGACTCTGTCTGGCCTTTGCCTGGCCTTCCCAAGGGGGCTCTGGGGCTTCGAAGCCCCGAAGCCACCTTGGAAATGCCAGGGAAGGCAGTGGGCGGGAGCCTTGGAAACCCGTCAGAGCCTTGGGAAGGGAGGGGGGAAAGCATGGGTACAGGTGGGAGGTTTTCCACCCTCCCCTTGCCAAGCCAGCAACAGGCTTCATGAGAAGGCCGTTGGTGCCTTGTGAAGGGAGGGGGGGAATGTGCGGGTTGGAGGCTTTCCGCGAATAGTCAAAGTCACGATTGTGGAGGGGCAACTGTATACATTTATGTTATTTAAACAGTAAATATCGCGAAATAATGTTTTTTCCTCTAAGTGACACACCACCTGAGTTATGCTCAGTTTTTTGGCAAAGTTTGACACACCAAGCTCAAAAGGTTGCCCATCACTGTCACAGGGCATGGCTTCCAGACCTTTCACCATCCTGGGCGCCCTCCTCTGGACACATTCCAGCTTGTCAATATCCCTCCTGAATTGTGGTACCCAGCACTGGGCACAGTATTCCAAGTTAAGTTCTGACCAAAGCAATACACTACCTACATCCACAGCATTCCCTTCATTTACCAAGTGTGTAACGATCAAAAAAAGAGATAAGATTAGTTTGGCATGACCTGTTTTGGAGAAACCCATGTTGACTTCTAGGGCTTACGGACTATCTGTTTAATTATCTGCTCTACAATCTTTCCTGGTATTGATGGCACACTGACTGGGTAGTAATTATTTGGGTCTCCTTTTTGAAGATGGGGACAACATTTGCCCTCCTCCAGTCTGCTGGGACCTCTCCTGTTCTCTATGAATTTTCAAAGATTGACAGTGGTTCTGAGATTACTTCTGCCAGTTCTTTTAATACCCTCAGATGTAGTTCATCTGGCCCTGGAGACTTGAATTCATTAATACTGGCGAGGTATTCACTAGTTTAACATCACAGAAGCCTACTTCTTCTCTTTAAAAACTGAAACTCATGCTGCTATAATCATGGGCTCCAATATGAAATATCTGTCTTTCATTCTTAACATGAGAAATGAAAGATTTCTATCCTAAGGGTTACAGGACTATCAAACTACACAAAATGCATGCAATATTGAAACTGTAAATACTTGTGGGTATTTAAGTGAAACATTAACAGAAACACAAGTTAATAAAGGAGAATTCTTAACTTACACACCCAAAATGCCACATTGGTTACTTACCATGAAGGTGCATTCTGTGGGTGGAATAGTAAGACAAATCCTAAGATCCATTAGCATTGGGAATGACTACCACTGCCCAGAGGAAACAGGAAGTTGCGACATAACCTTTTGGAGATTCGAAATCCCCTTTGTTCTCACCTGTCGGATCCCCACCATTGACTAGCAAAGGCCTGGAAGATCTGTGATGAGGACATCTGAAAAAGACACACCATTGGATAACCATACATGATAACAGTATTTAGAGGTCTGTACAGGGACACGATCCTAGCAATCACAGGGTGTGGAGGATTCGTCTTACTCCACCCCACAGAATGCACCTTCATGGTAAGTAACCAACGTGGCATTCTGTAAGGGGGAGGAGGTAAGACGAATCCTAAGATCCATTAGCATTGGGACGTACCCAAGCCTGAAATGGAAGTAGGGTGGGAGTGATTGCCCCGACCCATGACCTACTCACGTACGACTTCATGGAGAACCCTTCTACCAAAGATGATTTCTGCTGATCTGAACTTGTCCACCTTGTAGTGACTTATGAACATCGAAGGGGTACTCCATGTTGCCGCCCTACAAATTCCGCCAGTGGGGCGTTTGTTGAGAATACGGCCAATGTGGCTGCTGAGCGCATTGAGTGCACCACAACCCCCGATGGACGCGGAACCTTCGCCGCATCATATCCCATGAAGATGCACACTTTAATCAAAGTAGTCAGCATCTGCCTCAAGACCCTTGCTCCCATTAATGCTGGGGTAAAGGAGACAACAAGTCACAGCGTCTGAAAGAGCTTGTACACTTAATGTAAATTTTTAATGCTCTCTTGATGTCCAGCTTATCCCACAACCATTCAGTAGGATGAGACGGGTTAGGGTAAAAGGAAGGTAGCACAATCTGCTGAGCGACATCAAACTCCAAGAGCACTCTGGGCTTGAAGGAGGGGTCTGGGCGCAGGGTCACGGCATCTGCATCAAATGAGCACAGATGCTCCCTTATTGAGAGTGCCGCCAATTCCGAAACCCTTCTGGCAGATGTAATGACTAATAAGAAGGCGACCTTCATGGACAGGGTTCTAAGGGACACCTTCCTGAGCAGCTCAAATGGGTGTTTCGTCCGTTGATGGAGCACCAAGGGGAAGGTTCCATGAGAGGATTCTGTGCCACACGGGGGGGGAGCAATGTTGCCCCCCTGAGGAATCTTCTTACATGAGGGTGTGAGGAGAGCCTGCCTCCCTAGGGGCACTGGATGTCTGAGGGCAAGGCAGCCGCCTGCCTCTTTAGTGTATTAGGGTGAGGGCCCAACACCAGACCTCTTTGCAGAAAGGCAAGGTTATGACTTGTCGTAGCCTTCTCGGGGTCAACCTGTGTGGAATTACACCACTGCATGAAATCCTGCCAGGTGGCTTCGTATATCCTCCTGGTGGCCAGACACGTTGAGGCCATGAGTGTGGATATTACTGACTCATCATACCTGAAGTCTCTCAAGGCCCACCGTTCAATCTCCAAGCTGTCAACTGTAGCCATGTGACATCGGGGTGAAGGACTGGGCCTTTGTGGAGCAGGTCATGCCTTGGTGGGAGGCGCCATAGGTCTTGGACTGACATTTCCTTGAGGTCCAAGAACCATAGCCGTCTTGGCCAATAAAGAGCTAGAAGAACCACTTGGGCACTCTCCTGGTAGATCTTCCGGCACACTTTCCCTATGAGAGGCAGGGGGGAAGAAGAGATATAGAAGGCCGTTCGGCCAGGGAGAGTGCAGGGCATCTACTCCTTCTGCTCTCTGATGAGGGAAGCGAGAGAAGAACCAGTTCACCTTGGAGTTCTGATGCGTTGCGAAGAGGTCCACCTGCAGAGTCCTGAACCTCAACTGAACTTGAGTGAACACGTCTTGGTTTAGTTCCCATTCTCCTGGGAGGATTGAATGTCTGCTCAGGAAGTCCGCCAGGCAATTCTCTTCTCCTTGGAGGTACTGGGCTGACAGAGAGTATTGTCTTTTCCGCCCAAATAAAAAGGAGATCTGCTTCTGCCTGGAGTGATTGCGACCTTGAGCCGCTCTGTTTCGCTATATAAGAACGTGCTGTCATGTTGTCTGTGAGGAGCAGGACATGTTTTCCTCGAAGGAGGGACCTGAAGTGGGCGAGGGCCAAGCGTGCTGTGCGGAGCTCCAACCAGTTTATGCTGTGAGATTGCTCTTGTGTGGACCACAGGCCCTGGGTCACCTGTCCCTGGCAGTGGGCTCCCCATCCTCGGAGGCTCGTGTCCGAGGTTACTACCACCTGGTGGGGAATAGTGAATGGGGAGCCCTTCGATATGAGATCCTCCCTGGATCACCAGATGAGGAAATCCTTCACCTTCTGAGGGAGGCTGAGGAGCAGGCACATCTTCAGAGCTATCTGTTGTTGGTCTGGAAGGAGGAAGGCCTATAGGGGACGTGAGTGGTATCTGGCCCAAGGTAAAACTTGAATCGCCGAGATCATGAGCCCTAGGAGCTGGGCAAGGGGCGTCAACATGATGCACGGCATCTGTCTTGCCATGCTTGCTTCCTTTCTCAACGCCCTTTGTTGCTATGTGAATGCCTAGGTGAATGATGGATTGAGATGGGATGAGGTGGCTCTTCATGAACTCCACCAGAAACCCATGTGCCTGAAGGCAACGAATTGTGTCCTGAAGATCCTGAGTGGCCTTTTCCCTGGAGGTAACCCTCAGGAGAATGTCTTCCAAGTATGGATATAGATGGATTCCCTTGACCCTAAGGTGTGCCATCAGGACCACCAGAACTTTTCTGAACACGCGAGGGGCCATGGATAGACCGAAGGGAAGGGCCCTGAACTGGAAATGCTCATCCCCAAACACAAACCAAAGGAACTGCCTACTGTTCTTGTGCATCCTAATGTGCAAGTATGCCTCCGACAGGTCCAGGGAAGCTAGGAAGACTCTTTCCTGCAGAGCTTCCCTTATCGAAGATAGCATTTCCATTCAGAAATGCTGTATGTGACGGACAGTTTTGTGCATTTCAGATCCAGGACAGATCGCAAGCTTCCGTCCTTTTTGGGCACCGTGAAGAAGTAAGAGTACACCCTTGAAAGGCGCTGATCTGCTGGTACTTTTGGGCTGCATCAATAGAAGTATAGTGTCTAGATCAAGGGAAGTAATAGTGCCGCTCTATTCTGCCTTGGTCAAACCTCACCTGGAATACTGTGTCCAGTTCTGGGCACCACAATTCAAAAAGGTACGATAGCCCTGTTTAAGTATTTGAAGGGGTGTCATGTTGAGGATGGAGCAGACTTGTTTTCTGCTGCTCCAGAGACTGGAACACGGAGCAATGGATGCAAGCTCCAGGAACAGAGATTCCACCTCAACATGAGGAGGAACTTTTTGACAGTAAGAGCTGTTCGGCAGTGGAACACACTCCCTCGGAGCGTGGTGGGGTCTCCTTCCTTGGAGGTGTTTAAACAGAGGCTGGATGGCCATCTATCGGGGATGCTTTGATCGTGATTTCCTGCGTGGCAGGGGGTTGGACTGGATGGCCCTCGTGGTCTCTTCCAACTCTGCAATTCTATGATTCTATGATGGCCGTCCTGAGGTCAGCCGCTTTTTGGGCGTTGGAGGGGATTGGGCCAGGCAGGAACCTGGACTTTGGTCTTGTGTCGAACTCAATCCAATAGCCGTTTGCAATGGTGGATAACACCCACTTGTCCGCTGCTGAGTTCGACCAAGAGGCGAGGAACCCGGTTAACCTGCCGCTCCAGGTTAACCTGGAGGCAGACTCAAGTCAGGACTACTGGAGGGGGGTACCCCTTTGCTGTTGTGGTTTGAGGATGCATGGGAGAACAGGGTCTGTCGGATAACATAGTTGGTTTTTGTCCAGGCAGGTTTTGTGTAATGAAAATCTCTTCTGCCAATTCCTCTGTTAGAGTGAAAGGAGCCGCAGAAGTTAAAAGCACGACGGTGGCCCTTCTTGTCTGCTTTTTTGAGAGTTGAGGGCTTCTTCCCCGAAGATTTTTGAGCCTTTGAAAGCTGTGGTTGCCAAGGTGGTTCTAGACTGGGTATCCACCTCCCAGTGTTTCAGCCAGAGTGTCCTTCTTGCGAGTGTGGTCACACCTATGGCTGTAGCCATAAGGGACACTGCATCTTGCGATGCATCCGCAAGGAAATTCAAGGTATGTTGGAGTCCTCGCAATGTATGGTGGAGAGATCTAGTATCCAGTTGTTGCGCATACATGAGATCCTGCAATCAAGCAATAGCCGCCCTGGAGAAAAGGGCAATGGCCATAGAGGCTCTCATCCCCCAAGCACATGCTTCATGAGCCTTCTTGAGTGCCCCATCTGCTCTCTTTTCATCAGCGTCCTTGAGGGACCCTTTCTCCTTTTTTGGCACCAAAAAACTAGAAAACAAGGAGATGACAGGACGGTCTACCACTGGGGCTTTCTGTTTTTTCAATATCTCTTTAGAGAAATCATAAAGCTTGGGCGCCGCTGTGGCACCCCTTTTGCCTGCAGCTGGCTTTTCCCATTCCTCTGCAACCCAGTTCCAGAATGGACCAAGAAAAGGCAGTATTTGCTTCTTTAGTAGATGGCATCAAAACAGCCACCTTTTGGCTCTTTGGGGGCTGTGAGTCACCTGGAGTTTCTGGCTGTGGAGCTGGGAGGGCAGTCTCCAGAGCTGAGAGGACTTGTTCAGCAGATAGGAGTACTTATCTCCTTGAAACAACCTATCTACCACCTCTGGCTCTGAAGATTCAGAGTCAGAGATTTCCCCCTCCCCCTTACTACTAAGGATCTCCATATTGTCATCATCATTGTTAATTGTTCCTCTGATGGTACCCAACAATCGCCCCTCCTCTGCAGACTCCCCTGCTGACTCCTCAGAGGAGTGGTTGGAGGGAGGGTTCTTTGTTTTTTTGGAGGTTGCAGAGGTATGGGAATGGCCCCCACCCCCTGAGGTTCCCACGGATAGCCCAGAGTCCTGGTTTTCTCCACTGCTCCCACTGTGACCCCTGAGGTCCCACTGGGTCCTAGCACAGGTTGAGACCTTAACCCATGGGGACCAGAGCTGATCGTCCATGGGGAGGAATGCTTCAAAGACCAGCCTGAGGGCTGTTCTAAGCGTTTCCTCCCTGCTCAGCTCAAAGAAGATGAGGTCCCCAGAGCTGCCGCTGGGCAAGCCACCTCCCCCCTCGGAAATTACATCTACATCCGACTCATTAGAGGAGGATACCCCTGCCGCAGTCGTATCGCGCTGCGTGGGCTTTTCCTGAGGGTTCTGATCCGCTTGGGCCACCGTGGAGGGAAAGGAATCCAGCACCCCTGCGGTGCAATCCTCCCCCCTAAGGGTCCCCAGTACCTGCTTCGGGGCTCCTACCCCATCCTGGTATTTGCAGCAGATACCTGGACGGAGACCTCGCATACTCCGTGCTCCCTTTTTCTGGCTTTTTAGTTGCTGCGGCAGCCGCGGCTTTTCCCCTCACTAATTTCTCCTTCTCCTTCTGTGAGGAGTGAGGGCGGGGCAACAGCGCAGTTGCTGTGCCAGTCAAGGCCTGTTCGACCGCCCTCGCTGCCTCTCACTGCGGCACAGGGAGAGGCAGATGGCTGGGAGCAGGAGTCTCCTGCAGGCCTCCGGAGCCGGCTTCCATGTGATTCCCTCGATCCAGGGTCCCTGGGACTGGCCCATGGAGGAGCCGGCCTTCTTCAGAGGCTTCTTGGAAGTTTTGATGCTACCCATCCAGAGAGTGAAGAGCGAGGGTGGGTCGAGGAAGGCAAGCAGGAGGCCGAAGAGGAAAGAAGTCCAAAAGGGATTTTTTTTAAAGGTAGGCTTGAAAAAAGTAGAGAGGGGAAAAGGTGAAGAATGGGGTGAATAGGAAAGGAAAGAAATTTTTTACAAGGATTTAAAAGAAAGAACGGAGGAAGGAGTCTAATCCTGATCCTAGCTGGGCAAAGCAGGAAGTTGAACTGGCCTCATGGAGATCTGACGGGGGAGAACAAAGGGATTTTGAATCTCCAAAAGGCTATGTTGCAACTTCCTGCTTCCTCTGGGCGGTGGTAGTCATTCCCAATGCTAATGGATCTTAGGATTCGTCTTACCTCTTCCCCCCTACAGAAATGTCTCTTGACTTAAGTTACTAAATGTTGTCCAACCACCTGGATAGCACTACCCAAGGAAAACAGTCTATACGCCTTTTCATACAGATGCAGCAAAAACAAAATCTACTGGGGTTTGGTTCCAGGACACACACATACACACCATGAATAACAAAATCCATGGATACTCAAGTCTCATTATATACAATGGTAAAGTAAAATGATGTCCCTTACATAAAAGGGCAAATGCAAGGTTTGTTTTTTTTGGAATTTCCCCCCGTCCCCAAATATTTTCAAGCCATGGTTGGTTGAAAGCCATGCCCTATGAGAAGTGGCTTAGGGAGCTGGGCATGTTTAGTCTGGAGAAGTTTGAGAGGGGACATGATAGCCATGTTTAAATATTTGAAGGGATATCCTACTGAGGATGGAGCAAGCTTGTTTTCTGTTGCTCCAGAGACTAGGACACAGAGCAATGGGTTCAAACTCCAGGAAAAGAGATTCCACCTAAACATTAGGAAGAACTTCCTGACAGTAAGAGCTGTCTGGTGATGGAATACACTGCCTTGTGGTGTGGTGGAATCTCCTTCTTTGGAGGTTTTTAAACAGAGGCTGGATGACCATCTGTTGGGAATGATTGTGTATTCTTGCAGGGCAGGGAGTTGGACTGGATGACCTTTGAGGTCTCTTCCAACTCTATGATTCTATGAATTCGTGGATGCAGAACCCCGTGGATATGGAGGGCTGGTTGTATTCATAATTTAAGAGTTCAAGTTCCTCTTGTTTATTTCCCACACCCTGTGTATTAAAGTATTTATCTAATATCATGGTCATTCCAGCTGTTTCTTTTTTCTTTTCTTTTTTTCTTTTTTTGGCAGACTGATAGATTCTTGCATTATTGCCCCAATTGCTCTGGTAACACTGAGCCTATTGCTTCCAGTACTTTCTGTCCCCGTGTCCTCTGGAAGACTGCCCTCTTCCACCCTCATAACTCAATTCAAAGCCCTCTTGCTCAGGCTTGCAAGACTCCCAGCAAGTATATTCTTACAAACTGCTGTGATGTATAATCTATCTCTTGTCAGACCAAACAGGGAGGACAATGAAATGGTTATGCTTCTAGAAATGTAGCCCTAATGGAATGGTAGGAAGCAAATTAATAGATGACAAAGGAGACTGCAAATAAATATTAGGGAGAACTTCCTGATGGTAGCTACCACAGAAAGTGGTGGATTTTTCTTCACTTGAGGTTTTTAAACAAAGGTTGGATAACCATCTCTCAGGGATCCATTAGCTATGGATTCTTACATGACAGACTAGATGACCTTATGTCCCTTCCAATTCTATGGTCTCCCTAAGTGACCATTTCATATGGTCATTATAACACTTTATTTAATGCTATGTAAGAACAGGTAGCTACATTCGTTTATATTCCTCTTTCCTCCCTATCTCCTTTTCCTTTGCAGAATGCCTTATGCCAGCCACCTTGAGTGAATTCACAGTCAAAACTGGCCTTATGTCAAAGGACCTGTTGACTTATGCTGACTCTATGAATTTCATAGGGTTTTCTTAGCGAAGGAATATTCAGAGGTGATTTGCCATATACACATACTAAATAAAAACATTATCTGAGAGTAACACAATCTTTAGGGACAGGTATAGAACAGATGCATCTCTCCCAAAGAGAAGTATAGACTACAATTCTAATTTAAGATTTTAAAACTCCAGTCACTTTAGTATCCTTTTCCCCACAACTCAATGTACTATGCTTCCAATAGTATGTTTTCTAGGACTACTAAGAGAGGGGCAACTTTTGATAGTGTTCCTCTCAATTCAAATAAGAAACAACCTTCATTTAATGGATAAGAATATGAAAGGAAACAGGCTATGACTATTTTAACCTGACCACTGAACAGGTCACTAAGCACAACCTATCCCAGAAATTAAATAAAATATTACCATTTCAACCCATGATATGCATAATATTTTGAAGTAGAAACACGTGCCACCTCCATGGCTTTGGGCCACTCAACAAATTCTCATGTTATAATATTGATTATGCTTCTACATGAAACTACAAACATGTGTGCTGCAGTTTAAGTAACTGTACTTTAACTGGCTAATTTATTTATCATTGTCTACTAGTTGCCAGAAGCTTTTAATCTTTATTATTAGAGAATGACCATCATTAGTTGCCAGGATCCAAGTGAATCAGTAGAAGTTGAAACTTAAATATCTCAGAATAAAATATTTCAAGTATAATTATCAACTAAAATCAACTGTCAACCACACTCATTTCCAACAGGATCTATCTGAAATAACAGAAGATTCAAAAGATGTATTCAGTGTGCTAGGATATCAACATTGTAAATATACAAAGTCTATAAAGCTTTTTTAATGCTACTGAGTTGGGCTGCAGCACAATGCACAGAACTGAGCATAAAAATAAGGCAGACATCTAAATTTCACGGTTAATGATACATAAATGTCTCCCCCCCCGCAAAAAAGGAGGTCAGCAGTTGACAGCATTGTGGAAATAACACCTAATTTCAGTCCTAACAAATGAAATTTATACAGCATTCTTCCGCAAAGTCCTCTGCAAACAATTTGCCAGGTTCTCAAAAGTAACATGAGCCAGTTATAAATGAGAAGATGTACACATACTGATATGTCAGGCTATTATCTATCCATAATAAATGCAAGACTTAATAACCTACACATAAAATTTAGGACTGTATAACATTTCCTATAAATATTAAACAAATGGTTCATCTTTGATCAAGCACCTCTTTTTAGCAGTTGTCAATTCTTATCTTTTCAGAGAATCATGACAGCAATGAAAAATTCTATTCTACATGAAAATTATTAACTACCCCCATGTATTTATCTACACTTTATAACTGATCAAGGATCCATCCTTAAGCCCTAACTGCAATAAGGGGCTTACATTATCTCACTTTTTTCAAGAATTCTGTATTTAAACATGCGGGTGGAATTCTATAGCTAAGACAGACACATGCTTGAGTAAAACCACTTACTGAGTTCAAATCTCACTGCTGTTAGGAGCATGCATCTATTTAGCTCTTAGACATTATACTACTGACAAAACCACAAAAGCTATATACTGTACTTTAAATTTTTCTCATAAAGAACATTGGTTTTCTTATATAATGTTTTATCATCTGTTGAGAAGCCTGACAAATATCAAGACACCCAAACAAACCTAACAGGGTCCTAAAGTATGCTAATACCTACTTCTAGATAAGCGTTTATACACCACTGACCGTGCTAAGTAGATTTATATTTTTATGAACTTTTAATCTATGGTTTTTCAAAGTTCAATATGATATTTTTAAGATGCAGCAGAAGATACTGTTGTCATATGCTACAAATAAAACATGCAATATAACTCAGAAAGGTAAGACTAGGTTTCACACACAGAAAAATGATAATGAGGACATGAGATGGGTTAGGTTAGGTTAGGTTGAAGCTCGTTTAGAAGACTTTAATTACCAAATGCTCATATTACCTTTAATATTTTTCAAATATGGAAACTATTAATATTGCTCTTAGAAGACTCAGCAACAGAGATTTGAAATGGAAAAACTGACTATAATATTTAGAGAAGGGCCATGGCTTAGCAGCAGTAGTAATGCTTACATTCTAGGGGGTGTGGAGGGCATTTTCACCACCTCCCAGGGATCAAAAACATTTTTTTGCAAAATTTACCAAATGTTTGTCCTCAAATGCTCCAAAATGTCCACTAGGAGACATGGGTGCATTTCCACCACATTTTGCATAGGCCATGGGCCAATTTAGGCCCAGGAGAGGCCTTTTTGGAAACCCCAAACATGGGGGAAATGTTTTGGGGGATTTTTTTATTTTGGCAGGAACAGGTACAGCCCTCCAAGGTCTTAGGGGCCTAGGGGGCGAATGCATTCTCCTAGCCTTTCACAGCTGCCCACCCCTGACCTAAACGAATAAATAGTTTGACTATTCCCAGCTGCCACTGCATGGTTTCAGTGAAATGGTTCCATAGTAGACAGCTTTAGAATCCATGCCCAAATTTAAACAATAGAGGTGCCCTTTTCCAAAATTCTCAGAGGATTTCAGTACCCAGCCACCCTCCTATTATACATAAAAATGCCATCTAACATATATCCTTATCAGAAACTTTAGAACCTTTCTACAACCCACCACTGTTTAGAACACCATCACAAATCACAATTCCTAAAATTATCAAAAGCTTGTATGTCAATTTTTAAAACTGATACAAGTTATATGGTATTGTATTGCTTTATGCCACCTTTTCCACAAAGAACTACTCAAGGTAGCTTACAGAATCAAAGAAATATAAGTAAGAACAAATGTCAATCAAAACATTAAAAATATATTTAAAATGGCATAAAAAGGTAAACATATTCAAAATCAAAAGTATTTAAAAGTATCAATTTACAAGCAAGAATAAAAGTAGTACAGCATATTATGGAGGCCCTTTCTGGTTTAAAAAAAAACACCCAGTTCCCAAAAGTCAGCTGGAATAGACTGCCAACAAAAGGACAGCAAGGAGGGAATCTGCCTAGCTTCCCTAGGAAGGCACTTTCAGAGTCTAGAATAGCCACCAAAAAGCCTCTTTTGCATTCCCACCCAAAATCAGAATACAGTTGGCCTGTAGGATATTGAATTCACAGCCTCACTAATGATTGGGAGGATCACCTGGCTGTCAAGGTGAAACCTCAGACAGTTCCTGGGAACTGTAGTCCAACAACATGTGGGGACCCACAGGTTGAGAACCACTGGCTTAAGACAAAAGACAAATAAAATCACTTAAAAACAGTGCAAACATAAAAACATTTTTAAAATGCAGTAAAATACTCTCTAGAAACATTTGAAAGCAATTTACAAACAATCCTAAAATAGTGCCTCTCACTAACTAGATAGCATGACAGCAAGAATGGTTATGTTATCATCATAACCACTTTAACGTTTTTAAGAGATATAAATCAGATGAAGTTGTACTTATCTATTGTAGCAACTAATGGGTGTGGTCTTTCACATAAATATTCTTTTGCTAACATCGTCTTTTCGGTTTTGCTAACACAATTTTACCAATTAGTCACAGACATTAAAAACAGAAAGTGCCAATCAGAAATGCTGACTGTTACTGTGGCAGACATGTGGCATGAATCCATCCACCCTTTTCGACTTAAGGCAAGAAGTTACCCAAATAGCATGTTTGCTAGCTTTCCATTCTTTGATATTCACCTTTCCTTACTTCAAGAATGGGAACCTATTTCAGAGATTTTTCAGCTGAGGGCAGCAATCCTATAGTGGGCAGGGTCAAAGGCAAAAAGATACAATAAAAAATAGTGGTATATTTTATTTCAAAACTCTTAATGTCAGTAGCTCAGCCTTAAGAAAGGTATTTTTGAATGAGAAAAACTACAAACTCTGGAAAACCAGCAAAACAAGGTCATGGAGAAGGGAGCACAGGCATTTATGGAACAACAAATGGTTGAAGGGGGAAATTTATTTGCTTTTTTTGTTCTTTTCCTCTATAGGGTCAGACTGGTTCCTCGTTCTTGGAGATAGTTTGGATTTGGACTCAGGGATTGAGTTTCCTCATTCCTGCCTTAATATCTGGCCATTTATTTTCACCCAGTATTACTCCTCCCCTTATTCTCTAGTTCCCTTTTCCAGTTCATGACATCAAGCTATTCCTTATGACTAAAATAGCTTCCTCCTTTTAAAAAAATCAGCAAGGTTTTTCAATTCCACCTTATGAATGGCATCTTTCAGCAAAGTCTTCTCCTACACACTATAGTTGTGTCTGCTACCTAATTCTTTTCTTTCCTCTGCCCTTCCTTCATCTTAGTTCTGCCTGATTATAAGCCCTTTGGGAAATGACCATGACAGTTGCATTCTTTGCAACACTTGTCATCTGGGCCACAAACATGATAGTTTATTTAATTAATAACAGCCAATCTAAAGTCACTTCAGAATTACCAGGTTTTTTTCAAGATGACCAAACAATGATCTTGGAACATCCCACTGTTTTTTCCATTATATTTTGGTGGTGGTGATGGACAAATAGCACGAAAAATATCCCTTAGTAGTAATTCTGCTGTCTACTTGAGAATATTTTTTCCCTTCACTGTCAGACTAGCGTTAATGGCAATCTCAAAACAATATGGAATGCCATATGGCTACATCTGGATATTAAAATTGAGAATATCAATTACCAATCCGCTAATGCAAAGCCGAAATCCACGGACAGTAAGAATTTAATCCAATTCAGAGACTGAAACTTGAGCCAACTGTAACATGCAGGAAGCAAAATCTACAGCGATTTTTAGCATAAGTGTGATTACTCCATTGCAAGTTTTCCATTAACAGTAGAATATCTTTTATTCTCTTTCATATTTTAAACAGTGGGAAGAGCAACAAAGACCAATAGCAGTGACATGTTATTAATGAAATCAACTGGGTTATATCAATGTAAAGCATGTTATGCTACTTTAAAATGTATTTTAGATCACGGATTAGCAGTTTCCACCCAACATTAAAAGCAATTTCTATGACTCTACACTATGGTTGAGAAAGAATGGTAATGCCTCCTAGAACAGTTAGTTGCTCCCTTAATGACCTAATTTTAGTTCCTAGTTTTTCAATCTTATTACACTCAATTGCCAACCATGAAATGGGTTAGTTTGGTGGAAATGCCTACAAGCACAAGATTGGTGTTACTGTCAACCTATTCCACAAAAGTAACTTTTTTGTTCCAATAAAACCAAGCATTTTGACCTGAAAAATTAAATATACAATAAATAACCTGGTGTCCTCCTGGTGGGATTACTGCTCCTATCATCTCCCACCAGGATGGCCAACGGTGCGCTAGTTAGAGATTATGGATTTTGAAGCTAAGTACCAGGTTGGGGAAGGCTGTCTTACAGCAAAGGCTAGTTTTAGTTAGCATTACCTTTTACTTTCCTCCTCCCAGAAGTTTAGATTATAAATGCCCCCTAAATCATGTTTCAGGGGAAGGCATCTTGCTAGCTTCCCCCATCTCCCCATGTACTGGAGAACATCTTATTTTCCACAATATGGGTTGAAAAGAGACAATGTTCACACAATACATATTATAACACTAGTTAACATCCCAGTCTCATGAGGGCTATCTTGTCCATTTTATCACATCTTCTTTCAGGTTCCTAGGCACCATAATATGCATTACAATAACTCCCTCCGCCATTTATATGGTTATCTACTCACCTTGGCTTTAGGCAACAGATTTCCTACCACCTTTGTCCCTCCCAGGACCATCCATTTTAAAACTGAACTTTTTACCTCCTCACCATACCTACAAGTTTTGCATTCTTATTGCTATTCACACACACAACCTGCCCACTCCTAGGTATAAATGTATGCTAGGCACTCCATGCCTCTGATAAAGTAAACTTAGTCTATAAAAGTTTTTGTTACTAACTTCTTTTCTCTCAAGTCTCAAAGGTGCTACAAAATCCCTTTGCATACTGATCCTGACTAAGATGGCTACATCTTTGACTGTCTATTAAGTCAGACAGGACTGGAAAGACCAGGGTCAAGTTTTCAAAGAATTTAATTTCTTAATAGAATCAGAGCTGGAAAGGACCTCATGGGTCCTCCCTCTTCTCAGTGCAGGATCTCCAGCTAAAGCATCCCTAGGAGGTAGCTGTTTAGCCACTTTTTGAAGATGTCCAGAGAAGGAAACCCCTCCACCGTTCTAGGCAATTGATTCCACTGCAGAACCACTCAGTCAAGACTTCCTTCTAACGTTCAATCAACATATACCCTCCTGAAAACTACCCTCTGGGGCAGCAGAGAACAGATCTGCCCCCTCTTCTCTGTGATAGCCCTTGTGGTATTTAAAGAGGACAATCATAGCACCTCTAAGTCTTAAATCAAATCCCATATCAGTCTTTGAGGCTCTCTGGGTCATGCTGGGCCACTTCACTGTCTAACCTAACCCACAAAAGTCTGTTGTGAAGATGAAAATAGGGGAGAGGACCACACACACGTGCCTTGACCTTCTTGGAGGAAAAGTGGGATACAAATTAACAAATAAACAATATGTTAACCTTAAAAAAATTTCATCTGGATTAACAAGTGAGTTTTTCATGCAAAATATATATGCTATTATGCCAGAATGGCTGTGACACACTGACTTAGCAGCTGCAAAGAATAAAGTCTATTGTGACTAGGCCCTTGACTTATTTTACCACTTGCTCTTAGAGCAAATACCAAACAAAGGAAAATATGAAAATATTACAGTTCCAATGGCACACATATAAAAATACAAACAATGATAAACAAAAGACAAATCATCAATTTCATTTTACTCAAGTATCTACTTTTTCATGCAGACTATATGTTACCAGAATGGAAACTAACAAAATCATCTTTAAAAAATACAGTTGGCCACATCCACAGATTCAAACAATCACAGCTTGAAAATACTCAGGGGGGGAAATTCCAAAAAAAGTAAACCTTGCTGTTTGGCTTTTTTAAAAAAATAAGGGACACCATTTTACTACACCACTGAATATAATGGGACTTGAGTGCAGATTTTGCTATCCAAGAAGGGTACTGGAATCAAATCGCACCAGATACTGAGGGCCTGCTGTATTATGCCCCATAACAAAACCTTTTTAAAGCACTATTTGGTTAATCAGTAACCTCCTAAAAATTCTGACCCATACAAAAATAATAAAAGGCATGAAGGATACATAAATACAATATTTGAATAACTAAACTGACTTTAAGAAATGGGTAAGTTTTAAGATTTGTTTTACTGTAATCCTACTGAATTCATATGGCTTGGAGGTCGAACTCATTTAAGATTCCTGTTCACAATGAAAAGTGAAATGCAATAATATAAATATTAAATCATGTTATATTGCTTTTAAAACTTTACACCTTTTAAAACTATGTAAGTTTTTTCTGTCTTATCTGTGATTTACTTAATTCTATTTTTTCTTTTTTATATTTATTTTATTATTTTATTTATTTTATTATTTTATTTATCTATTCTATTGTTTTCTGTTGTTTGTTAATTAACTTGAGAGCAATTTTGCTGAAGGTGCACAGTATACATTCACCTAAATAATTATTATGAATTCAGCTGTAACATGCTTTGAGGTACTGGGCATAAACATAATACTGTATATAATTTATATAAAGTATACAAAATGTAACTTTTAAGTCATTATTAGCACTTTGATACCTAGTAACATAAATCTAAAGAGGATTATTTAGGACATCAATGTGAACCCAAATATCAGTGGGACTGCAGATTCCAAGCACGTTCCATTAAAATCAGCACACCTCACTTTCAAATGAATCTGTTGTAAATCAGTTTAATGGCTGCAGTGCTTCAGCCAAATTGGAAAGTGAACTAACATTAGCAATTGCTTCAAAATAGTTAATTACCTATTTTTAAAAACTCATCAGATTTTACAGGCTGTTTTAATAAGCCACTATAGATCAAAATCCTATGCACATTTCCCTGGGAGTAAGACCCATTGAACTTTATCAGGCTTACATCTTAGCACGTGTCAAATTTCAATGTTTATTTAAACAAAAAAAATTGCATATCATTAAGCACAAAGTCCATATAAATTATGAAAGAAAAATATTTTACTACCAAAAAAACTTTTGGTACATGCTCATTTTTATTTTCATTGCCTTTACTACAGAAATATTGGGCCAAATAGTATTAAAGAAGCTGTCACATACTGGAAAGGGTTGCAGAGCAGAGCTGCATTTCCTTTCCATCACAAAGAGGTCACATGTGATCACACAGACAGATCACAGATCTACAAATAATACTTCTACAAAAATTATGTAAGCTGTGCTGTGGAAGAAAACTGGTGGTATTAAATGTACTGTATTATAAAATACAATGGTTACTCCTCTGACACGGAAGCTTTGGGAAATTAAAATGATCCTTGCCCCTTTATCCAGTGTATTTATGCAACTACAGTACGTGAAAATTTAAATAAATCCACCCCATCTTTATTTGAGGACTGAAAAGCGCTTTATTATGCCAGTACTCTGACACTTTGCAGCCTTAACAAACAAATGTATTAATTAAAGAGGGGGATTAACAAAGTCAAAACAGGCTCTAAACTGCAAGATTTAGTTTGGCGAGACTACAACACTGAGTTGAAAACGAAGAGTTGCTTTCCTGCAAACGCCATCTTGTTGCAGTTACCCGGCCCAGGCACAAAAAGATCCATTCATTCTCAGAAAAAAAGGGGGGAACACTCACACACACCCCACAATTTACAGCCACTAAGACAAGTGAACTATTCAATTTGTTTTTCCAAAATTATACAAAGGAAAGAAAATGGTTAAAATGTTACAGTGAATTAAGATCTCATCTTCGGCTCTGCTTTCCAACATGCATTTCATATAGCCAGCAACAGTACTTTGTCTTTATTTACAAGCTTGTGCCTAGCAGGAAGGCCTCAAAATGGGCAACAAACCTTTCCTCAGGCTATGCATGCAGGCAGCCAAGCTGGGAGGGAAGCCTCCTTTCAATTTTTAGTTTTATGCCTTCCCCACATACAGATCCATGCAGATAAGACCCATTAAGAAGCAGCTTTATCAATTTTCAAGTATGCCTTTTAAAATAAAAGCGTTTACTTTGTTTAAGGAGGACTGGGGGGACGGGGACGACAGCCTTGTATATTATATAAAATGTGCCCCAAGAAGCAGTTTTGCAAAGGCAATCATAACAAAAAACAAAAAACAAACACATTCGTTAAAATTTTACCTCATCTTTACAAGTGATAAACTGATAGCCTAGGGTAACCTCTCTATCACTCTAATTTTCTTCCTGACACCATGTCTTTTTAAAAAAATAGTCTTCCCTATCCTCTTCTTTTAATGTCACATAATTTTCTCCACGCCCCTTTCCCTCATTATAGTGAAGTTTAGAAATTGAAGTGGTTTTTTAATATACTTTGCTACAAAAAAGGTGTGGGTTTTTTTTTTTTGTTTTAAACCATGTGCTTTATTTTTTTTTACAGACAGCATTTTAACAATATTGTCCCATTTTCTCCTCCAGCCAACGTCCATGCTGAGCTGAACATTAATGGCAAAATTACACAACACCTATTAAAACAGAAAAGCAACTAAAAATGGTAGCTAAATCTCCCAACTATGCAACCTAAGTCTAAACCATTTTTAGTGACACCCTTCCCCCCCCCCCAAAAAAACACATATCTTTGCCTACCTTTGGGAGAGAAAACCACTACAATATGATTTTTCTGAACCCTTGCTTTGGCCAGGGTTCTCACCCTTCCTTTCCTCCACCAAACCCTTGTTCCACCATTACAGTATCAGCCATACACAAACAACAGTACACTTGAAAAAAATTCTCCCAAGCACCCTTCTCTGTGGTCTCTCTCCCCACATACACACCTTTTAGTGTCAAATCAGAAAAAAAAAAATCACCCTCCCTTTCCATCTCCATCTAGCAGCAACAGAGGAACACTCCCAAGCCTTCTGTTCTGAGATGGGTGGGACAGTGATGGGACACAATGAAAGCAACAAAAAAACCCCAAACCACCCCCTCTGAAATGGTTATATCTTGATTTATCAATGTCAGTAGACTGCAGAAAAGGGTTGGGCACCTCGCCTAGAGAGGAAGAGATGGCATTGTTGGGTGGGGGCAAGGAGGAAGAATTGAGAAGCAGCAAGATCGGTTGGGTGGTGGTTGTGGGGGGGAGAAAGAGAGCGCAAAATGGAGGGAGTCCATAGAGATGAAGCAGCTGGGGAAGAAAGAGCATATTCAAAAAGGAGGGGAAAGCAGAAGTAAAAAAGCAACAGGGAAGAATGGCCAAGGAGGGGGGGAGCGAACCATGGTGAGACCAGTAGGGAAAAATAGGGGCAAAGTAGAGAAAGAAAAGGGGAGCCAAGGAGGGGGTTTTAAGTCAGGAAGGGGGAAAGAAAGGGTGAGAAAAAGAACAGAAAGGAGGAAGGGAGGGCTACAAGTGTGGGAGGCGAAAAAGAGGAAAAATATGGGAGGGCAGGGTCCATTACAGCCTTTGTGTGCCTCTTAGAAGCTGCTTTTAGAAACCACACCAGGGTGGGGATGTATGATTTAACGAAAAACGAGACTGGGTGGGGTTTGTAGTTTTCTTCAAGACCCCTCCATCACCCAAGTGCAATGGAGGGGGGGAGTGGATGGTGACATAGGGGTCACAGAGAGGGAAAGAGGAAAGCTGGGAGAGGAAAGAATGGGTGAGGGGGCAGAAATGGGGAGGGGAGGCTGTTGGGGGGGTGGAGGCACGAAAAGAGGGGAGGAGGGATGAAGACAGATATATGGGGGGGTTAATAAACTAAGGAAGGATTGTTTGGGGGGGTTGTGAAGATGGGGTTAAAGGGGGGTTTACTCCCCCTCTCTTGTACCCCCTTCTCTTATTGACCCCCTGGCTTAAAAGGGGGGCATGCGTTTGAGGATGGGGGTTAACATGGCCTGTGGGGGAGGAGTTTTTAAGATGGGGATGAATAGGGAGGGTGGAGGCGATCTATGGGGGGCAGGTTTAACCCAGGAGGTGAATAAGAGAAAGGGGTACAAGGGGGGGGATAAAAAAAAACCCTTTTAATCCAGAGGGTGGATAAGAGAAAGGGGTACGAGAGAGGGGGGGAATAAAAGCCCCCTTTTAACCCAGGGGGTGAATAAGGGAAAGGGGTACGAGAGAAGGGGATAAAGCCCCCTTTTATTCCAGGGGGTGAATAAGATTAAGGGGTACAAGAGGGGGGAATAAAAGCCCCTTTTATCCCAGGGGGTGAATAAGGGAAAGGGGTACGAGAGGGGGGGGAATAATTCTTGTGTGGGTGTGGGTGTCCCCTTTTTTATCCCCTTTTCCTCACCTTCCTCGACGGCGCTGCTCATCCACTGCCACTGTCGCCCCCCAAGTCGACACGGCGAGAGAAAAAGCGAGGGAGCGAGCGAGCGAGACCCTCCGCAGACCCCCCGCCGCTCCTCGCCTCAGTCAGTCAGTCAGTCACACCGTCTGTCTGTCCGTCCGCCCAGCGGGACAGGCAACGTAATGGTGGAGGAGGCGAGAGAAGAATGGGGAGGAGGAGAAGGAGAAAAACCAACCGGGAAGGGAAGGAAGGAGGCCGCCGCCTCGCTGTCGCCGCCCGCCCGCCCGCCCGCCGTCCCGTGGCAGCCCTTCCGTTTCCCTCACGAAGCCCCACCAGAGAAAAGGAGGGAAAGGAGGAAAAAAACGAGGGCGGCGGCTACACCAACAACAATGTCGAAAAAAGAAGAAGAAGCCCTGACGAGACGTCCGCTCGGGCGGGCAGGTTTTGTTTTTCGTGGCTCTTCTCTCTTTTTTTTCCCCCTCAGCTCCCGCTCGCGGCCATGAGGGAGGCAAGCGGGCGCTTCTCTTCAGCCGGCTGGGCGCGGCACGGAAGGCAAAAGCGAAGGCAGGCGGGCAACCCACCCGCGCTTGCTCCCTCCCTCCCTCCTTTCCTTCCTCCTCCTCCTCCTCCGTTCGTTCGCCTTCTTCCCCCTCAGTGCCTCCGCCCCTGTGGCCCAGCCTGGGAAACCCCGGGCGCGGCTCCGCCCCTGTTTTGACCTCCATCGAGGGGTTGGTGTGTGAGGGGCGTAGTTTTACCTCACAGTTTGGGGGGTACGGTTTGGGGTCTCTTTGTGAGGCTTTTGACTACTAAAAAACAATGTGTAAATAAGGATAATAAGATGATTTGAGCCCTGATTTCCCTCATTAAAAAAAACAAAAACGAAATTGGGGAAGGAAGAAGGCCTCTCATGGAAAAAAGCACTAGACCAATGCCTCTTAATCTTTTCTTTATTAGGGACCCCCTTTAAATATCTTTTGTTGCTGTGGACCCTCAAGATTTAATACAATAATAATACAATTTATACCAGTGGCTCTTAATCTTTTCTTTACCAGGGGCTCCCTTTAAATATCTTTTGCTGCTGTAAACCCCCAAAACTTAACACTCAAGATTTAATACAATAATAGTAACAATAGTAGTAGTAATAATACAAGTTACACCAGTGGCTCTTAATCTTTTCTTTACTAGGAACCCCCTTTAAATATATTTTGTTGCTGTGGGCCCCCCAAGACTTAATTCAAGATTTAATCTCTCTCTCTGGCTTTTCTTCGCAAACGAAGATTCAGGAAGGACTCATCCCGCGCTTTCTGCAAGTGCGCTGATGACTAAAAAGGCCAATCCGAGATAAACAAGTCCGGTTGCAAAAAGCACAGCAGAAGGTCTCCTTGGGTGATGTTTTTGGGTTGTGATTCTTTCTGCGTTGTCGTTTCTCTTCAAGACTTGTTCGGCGTGAGTTCTCAAATAAAGCTGCAGCATTGTGGATAGTGCGTCTCCATGCCTCCCGATGTGAGGCCAGGGCGGACCACTGTTGGTGATCAATTTGGCCGAGCCTGAGATGTTGTTTCAGGGAGTCTTTGTATCGCTTTTTTGGAGCGCCCCTCTAACGCTGACCCATGGCGAGTTCACCGTAGAGTAGTATTTTTGGGAGGCGATGGTCCTCCATCCTAGAAATGTGCCCTGCCCAGCACAGCTGCATTCTCAATATCATGGCCTCAATACTGGTGATCCCTGCTTGCTCAAGGACAGCAACATTCGTCACATAGTCAGTCCAGTGTATATTTAGGATTGTGCGTAGACAGCGCTGATGAAAGCGCTCAAGGAGTCATAGGTGGTGGCGATAGGTGACCCATGTTTCAGATCCATAAAGGAGGATAGACAGTACGATGGCTCTATACACACTGATTTTTGTGCTTTGCCTCAGGTGTTTATTGCTCCAGACTCTTTTGTGAAGTCTTCCAAATGCACTATATGCCTTTGCTAATCTGTGATCGATCTCTTTGTCAATCTTGGCATCTGAGGAGATGATGGATTTAATATTATAATAATAATAATAATAATAATAATAATACAATTTACACCAGTAGCTCTTAACCTTTTCTTTAACAGGAAACCCCTTTAAATATCTTTTGTTGCTGTGGTCCCCCAAGACTTAACTCAAGATTTAATACCATAATAATAATATATCTGATGATAATAATAATACAATTACATCAGTGACTCTTAACCTTTTCTTTACCAGGGACCACCTTTAAATATCTTTTGTTGCTGTGGGCCCCCAAGACTTAGCTCAAGATTTTAAAACATAACAACAACAATACCACCACTACACCAGCCATTAAACCTTCCCTCAGAAGCAATAGAGGGGGAGAGAAGACTTTTATTCTGCTTCTTCCTGCAAATCTGTGGCTGAAGCAGATTGAATGGCAATGCACAGGCCATGCCAGCCAGCCAGCCTTTACCTCAGTTCCTGTCATGTGGCCACTCCACTGCAGGGGTTCAATTAAACCTTCCCTCAGAGGCACTGGAGGAGGAAGGAAGACTTTTCTTCTGCTTCTTCCTGCAAGTCTGTGGCTGGAGCAGATTGAATGGCGGTGCGCAAGCCAAGCCAACCTTTGCCTTGGCTCCTGTCATATGGCTGCTCCACTGCAGAGTGTCAATTAAACCTTCCCTCAGAGGCACTGGAGGAGGAGGTAAGACTTTTATTTATTTTTATTTATTTATTTATACCCCGCTCTTCAGCCACAAGGCTATCAGAGCGGCTTACAAATTGTTTTAAGCAATAGCAATTTATACATCTGCACTGCATTGAGCAGTTTCCAGTGTGTGTTAGCTAATTGCCTCCACAAGCTGGGTATGCTCTGTCACTGGAGCGGATTGAATGGCAGTGCACAGGCCAAGCCAATCAGCCAGCCTTTGCCTCAGTTCCTCTCATGTGGCCACTTCACTGCAGGGGGTCAATTAAATCTTCCCTCAGAGGCACTGGAGGAGGAGGGAAGACTTTTCTTCTGCTTCTTCCTGCTAGTTTGTGGCTGGAGTGGATTGAATGGCAGTGCACAGGCCAAGCCAGCCTTTGCCTTTGCTCCTGTCACTGCAGGGAGGAGGTGGGCCAAGCAACTTTCGAGTCTTTGCAGACCCCCTGTGAGGACATTGGGGACTCCTGGTTAAGAACCACTGCCCTAGACATCAACAAAGCAAGGAGGTGCAGGGGAGAGAGAAATGAGGAATAATAAATAATGAAAGTGAAACTACTGTAATTCATTAAAGTAGTTTTATAACTTATAAAACATAACTAGCTTCAAAGTAGTAGATTGATATCCTAAACAAGGGGAAAAGAGATTCGGGGTAGCTGTGTTGGCTGGGCAACAAAATACAACACAAAAAAGTGATACTTTTATTGGATAACCAAAATGGACAAACCATCATGCAAGCTTTCAAAGCTCCACTAGCTTCTTCAACAGGCAAAAGATGTAAAGGAAAGTGAGAATGGAAGAGTCATAGGCCTACAACATTAGAAACAACATCTGATATAACATGTACCAATGTGGTGTAGTGGTTTGGGTGTTGGATTTTGAATCCCCACTCAACTATAGAAACCCATTGGGTGACCTTGGGCATGTCACACTCTCTCAGCCTCAGAGGAATGCAACTACCCCATGATAGTTTCGCTTTAGGGTCACCATAAGTCAGAAATGACTTGAAGGCACACAACAACAACAACAATTTGAAACATTTTTTAACATCATTAGATTGTAAACTTAAGGACAGGGAACTGTTTTGCTTTTCTTCTTCTTGTAAAGCACCATGTACACTGATGGTACTATAGAAATAAAAGATGATCATCATCTTTTGCCCGATGAAGAAGCCAGTAGAGCTCTGAAAGCTTGCATGTTGTATCAAAATACATTTCAGTTGGCCAAGCACACTCTTGGGGAAGTGGAGCATGTTCTTCAACACAATTTTTAAAGGGTAGTGAGGAAAGGAGAGAAGCTGTGAAGCTTTTGAATTTCATTTAAGCTAAGATTTTTACAAATACTGTACACATGAGACAGCTCAGTACAAAATGTGAGCCTAAAATTTACTTGATATCACTTGGGCTGCAATCTGCTCACCCAGAATTAAGTCCCACTGAACTCAACAGGACTCCTTTCTGATTCGACATGGAGGATGGTTCTGTACACATAATCTTCAGATGACTACAGTAGAAAAACAATATAAACATTAGTCATTTTTTAAAAAACTCAAAACATTTTGCCATCATAGTGGGAAAGCTATTCCTTAGCGTAGCTCAAATTTTGTTCTTGCCTATTCTAAGGTCCCGTCTACACAGTAAAAAAAAAATACGTACGCCATTCGGAAGATCGCTCTTCTGTACACACAGCCGTTCAGAGTCATTCAAAAGGGGGGCTAGCGAATCCCCTGTCAACTACGTGGATTCAGCGTTCGGGAGGATTAGCGGGTCTCAGCATAAAATACGTACAGCCGTTCGAATGGCTAATGGTCTGTACGCCCTGTTCGCACACATACGAACAGGCAGTGTAATCTGATTGGCTGGCCGAGTAGAGGGGGTGGGGCTAGCAAGGAGGGGAATTGGGAGCGGCCACCATGTTGGATTCCTGGCTAAGCGAGAGTCTGGTAAGTCCGTGAATTTTATATATATTTATTTTTATTTTACTTTGTAAATAGAGAGAACTGAATGTCCGCAAAGCAGGCACCTTTTTAAATTAAAAAAAAAAAAAAAGCGGTGGGAGTTTTAAAACTGCCACGTGGCTTGCTCGCTCCAGCCAGCTGGGGAAGGGGGCTCATACGGAGTTTAGGGGGGTAAAAAATCGTGTAGGCGGATCGAATGCATACGGACAGCTGCCTGTTTGTACTTTTTACCCCCCAAATGGATTTTTTGTAATCGTATAGACACACCCTAAGGCCAAACTACACATAGCACCAGCAAGGGGAATGCCCAAAGACAGAGACAAACATTACAGGGTTAAGGAATTCAGTTGTACCTTGATAATGCAATCCTATGCATGATTACTTGGAAATGGGTTCCAGTGTATTCAGTGGAGCCCGTGGTCAAGTGTGTATAAATTTCAGCCTAAAAGATGGCTAGATGTATTGTGGAATAAGCATGAAAGACCTCAACAGCTAAATATTTGTAGCTCTACAAAATAAGAAATTTATGCCACAAGCATTTTTTTAATGAAACATGGCCTGGGTGAAAAGAAAAAGGGTTTTGTTTGAGGCCAAAAGGAAAGTGTCAAGCAAACCAATCTGAATTAAGAATTCCCAGTGCTGCTGTTGTTGCTGCTGCTGCTGTTATGTGGCTTCAGGTTTCTGTCTTTATGGCAGCCATCAGGCAAACCTATCACAGGGTTTTCTTGACAAGATTTGTTCAGAGAAGGTTAGCCATTGTCTTCCTACAAGGCTGAAAGAGTGTGATTTGTCCAGGGTCACTCGGTGGGCCCAGTGGGAATTCACACCTTGGTCTCCAGAGTTGTAGTTCAACACTGAAATCACTACAACCAGTGTAGAGGCCACAATTTAAAAAGGACCTAAATACCCTGAAGGCACCCAACCCCATCTGATGTGAAGCTAAAGAGTGTGAAGCCTGGTTAGTACATGGGAGGGAGACTGCTAAGGAATACCAGGTGCTGTATGATATATTCGAATCATGGATGCATAGAGTTTGAAGGGCCCCCTTAGTCCAACCCCCTGTTTGATGCAGGAAAACCAGCTAAAGCATCCTCAGCAGGTAGCTATCTAGCCCAATAGCTCTTAACCAGGGACCCCCTTTAAATATCTTTTGTTGCTGTGGGCCCCCAAGACTTAAGATTTAAAACCTTGATTGATGATGATGGTGATGATGATGATGATGATGTTACACCATCCATGAAACCTTCCCTCAGAGGCAGTGGAGGGGGAGGGAAGACTTTTCTTCTGCTTCTTCCTGCAAGTTTGTGGCTAGAGTGCATTAAATGGCAATGCACAGGCCAAGCCAGCCAGCCAAGCTTTGCCTTGGCTCCTGTCACGTGGCCACTCCACTGCAGGGAGGAGGCGGGCCAAGCAGCCTTTAAGCCTTTGCAGACCCCCTATGAGGACATCACGGACCCCTGAGGATCCTCGGACCACAAGTTAAGAATCACTGGTCCAGCCTCTGATGCCCAGAGAAAGAGACCTCACCACCTCTCTAGGTAATTGGTTCCATTGTTGAATAGCTTTAACTGTCGAGAAGTTCTTTCTAATGTTCTCCCTCTTCACTGGTGGTTCCAACCCAAAAGAGTTTTGAATCCCTGAAGGAGTTGGGAAGCAAAGAGGTAGGGGATATCTAATTTGGAGGGCAATGAACCATAGGTGGACTCTCCTGTACTTCCAGTGAAAAACTCTTGCTCACCTCTATCCTATATCAAGCTTCTTTCAGATCAATGCATGCTAACAGCCCAGACGCTGAAATTTATCAGCTCCAAGTTAACTGAGGTTCTGGAATCCCTGACTCAGTTGACTATGATGTTTGTGGGGAAGCACCCAGATTTCAGCACAACAAATAAACATCCATTGGATAGCCAATCTGGGACAATATTTAGAGTGAACCAACAGGAACATCACCCTGAGGCTGCATCTCCCCTCAAAGCCATAAACAATTTCATCACTGTGGATAATGACTGTAGTTTGTAGCTTCAAGCTACCAAAGTGACATTAGATGTTTATTCTTTTAATGGGAGCTATCCCTTCTGGAACTCAATCTCCAGAGCTAGTATGCATCTTAAATAACTTTTTAAGACTCAGCTTTTAAGACTAAGGTTAATTTATCATCAATTGTATTGCTACATTCGTCCTCACACTTCTCCAGATTTTTATTTGGTTTTACAAACTCCTTTATTCCTAATATGATTATGAGAGAAAAATGGACTCTGAGTGAGTTTGCTGTTATTTTAAAAAACTTATTAATCAAACCCCTTTTACCAATGAGTAGAGGCTATGACAAATCTCCTTAAATGCCGAAACCTGTTCCGCGGAGGGACAAACTGACTCAGCTGAGCTCAGCGAGTGTTTCACGTGATAAGAGAAGAGCTAGTTTCTGGGGAGGCTATTAAAAATTTCTTTATCAAATACCTGTCAAAGGTTAAACTCAAAGGTGTTGAGCCCAGCAAATCTGCCAGGAAGGAACCCAGTGTCTATCCTGCAAGCTAAAAAAATATTTTTCCTGAGTTAAATGTGGGTAATGCTTCTACAGATCGTATGAAATCTCTTTACCCTCCCCAGTCTGGAATTTTAGTTGCCGATTTTGAGCTTCTAGCAGAAACCCTCCTTCAGTCATTTCTGATTTAATCAATTTGTCTGATTCTCACAGCTTGCAGAATTCTTTTATGCCAAAATTGTCTGCTAATGGTTGCATTGTATCCAAAGTTGGTAATACCATTGAACTGGCCAGTCAGGGTGCTTAATGATTGGCTTCTCAGGAGGATCTCTGTTTTAGAGTAATCTCCTAGAATATTGCTGGCTGGGCTTGAGACATCTCTTTTTTTCAGCATATTAGTCAATTTGATATCATTCTACTCCAAGAAACCTGGGCCACAGGGAATATTACCCTGGATAGATTCTCTCCTATTACTTTAGCGGCCTTCCAGAGAAATAAGAAATGTCAGCCAAACAGAGGTCTTGCAGTACTAATTTCTAATGACATTACAGCAAAGATCATTTTGTTTAAGAGGTGTGACTATTTAGCACTGGGGATAGTATTCCAGCTATCGTCCCTCAGATTTATTCTAATAACAATCTATATTCCGTCGCTTAGCTCCAAAGCCTCGACTGAGTATATTTGGCTTAAAATTGAAAATTTGATCTTTTCCCTGATCATTAAATATCCCATGGCATACCTTTACATATTGGGAAACTTAAATACTAGAATTGGCCAAAATGATACTGAATTGGAAGCAAAGTTCCCAATCCTTAAGGAACTAAAGGGCACTAGTTTTTTTTCTTCCAGGATTTCTAAAGACAAGATCATAAATTTTTCAGGATTTTGTTTGGCTCAGCTTTTGTATAGTTTAGATTTATTTCTATTAAATGGTGCTGTGCAGGTGACACTCCAGGCAAATACATGTTTATGAACTTGTGCGGAGCTAGCACAATAGATCATTGTTTAGTTTCAAGAAATACTTTTCATTCAGTTTTACACTTCAGTGTTGATGCTCGATTGAAAGCGTGGGTCAGCCACTTCTGCTTACCCTAGTGGCGAAAAGCAATGTCAATTGCACTTATCAGCAACATCCTCCAAGAATGATAAAAAATGAGCCAATTAGAGTAAGTCTTAAATAGTTACCCAATTTGGGCTGGTTAATGAAGGGAAAGTTCAGTTCTGATCTTGAGATAAAAAATACTAATGGAGGTGTCCCTGGAAATTATGGTTGAGGCATAGGAAAACCTGATTCAGTTGCTCCGAGATGATCTATCATACAATTGTAATTCCCAGAAAAGCTTCACTAAACCCTCTCATAGTATAAGCATATCCTGGTTTGATAAGGAAAATGTCCTTAGAACCTCTCTTATTAAATGTAGAAAGGCAAACATGAACAGTGCCTTTTTGGCATACATCCATTTAAAAAACAAATAATATAACTCCCTTATATTGCTTAAAAAGAGGCAATTTAGTCAAAACTCTTGGTTGCTACTGCTTAATGCCTCACTCAATAATAACTTGAAAAACTTTTGGGACCTAATTTCCAGAGCTCTATGCACCCGTGCCCAAGCCCCTAGCTGTGAGATCCCAGCCAAAGTATGGGAAAACCATTTTAGGGATATCTTCTTTGAAGGCAATGATAATGCTTCTGTTTTCAATAATATAACTGAAACAAAGTTACAGTCGGTCCGGCCTTGGGAACCTGTATCTATCGCTGAAGTATCTGACTTAATTTTGCATTTGAAAAATGGAAAGGCTAATGGAATCGACAACATCCAGCCGAATTCATCAAATCCAATATACGTTGGTGGGCACCTTTGTTAGTGGCCCTGTTTACTCAGATAAATATCTCTGGAATAGTCCCCAACATCTGGAACCAAGAAATAATATTATCCATTTATAAGCAAGTCCAAAAATGGACCTCGGGAACTATAGACCAATAAGCTTCTTGTCCATAGTGGGTAGATTATATGCTTGCTTCTCTCTCTAGATTTATCTGTTTCCTAAAGCACAATATTTTCTCCAAGCCTCAAGCAGCCTTTAGAAAGAACTACTCTATTACTGATCACTGCTTGATCCTGGCCCACCTTGCAGAGACCTATGCATGGTAAGCTCTTTGCACCATTTATGGACCTTAAGGCTGCATTTGATTCCACCAGCAGAGCTATGCTATGGGACAAACTAGAGTCTATATTGACAGACACCAGACTCCTTGGCTTAATTAAGGCACTTTATAACAACAGCCAATTACGAGTAAGCCATGGCTCTCCATGTTGAAAGGGGTGTGAAAGAGGGATGCATCCTTGCACCCACATTATTCAATTTCTGTCTAAATGATCTTGAAGAAGAAATGATGGGTGATAATGGTCATCTGCCCAAATTAGGCGATAGGAAAATTCCTGTCCTATTTTGTGCTGATGATACTGTGATTCTCTCAAGATCTAGATAAGGGTTAAATTGCCTGCTAGGAATATACTCAAATTATTGCTCTAGGAATTCACTAAAATACTGGTTTTTGAAAGGAATTTCCATCAGTGCAGATGGAGCATAAATGGATGCCCCCTGGAACAAGTTAGAAGCTTCCAATATCTTGGGTTTCTGTTCCATCACAAAGTTTCATCGATCTCACACAGACAACTAGCTTTGAGTAGATCCTTAGGTTGCAAATCAGTTACTTTAAAGTTTTTCCACATGAATGGAAATCAGTATGTCCTGTGTGCTATTTAACATGAAGATTGTATCTAAACTGCTTTATGCAGATGTTGTTTGGATCGAAGCGATCAACCTAGAGGTTGATGATGTCCAAGCTAAATTTTTAAAACCCCTTCTTTGTACTCTTAGGAATGTTCCTAATTCAGTCTATTGTTGGGAACAGGGGAATGCCCCCTTTCCACAAGGGCTTGGATGATAGCGATAAAGCTGTGGCTTAAAGTGTATGTTTTTAACTGTGGCAAAGGTTTACTAGGTCACCTTGCTCTGGATAACTTTGTCAGTAGGTGGTCCAAGCATGTAGCCCAAAAAGCGGCCACTATTGGCCCCTCTTCATCTCTACTGTCTAATTTGGGTCATGAGATGGTGATAAAACCTATCAAACAAAGATTATGGGATATTGCCTTCTGCACTCTCTGGGCTAATTCCACCTTGCCTTGTTTGCCCAGCACTTTAAACATCCAGTATGGTGGATTTTTCTGTCAGGCTTCATGCATAAAAAGAGTAACTGTGCCCAAATACCGAATACTATTGACTAAGGCCAGACGTAATGCTTTCCCCTCAGAACAGCTCTTGGTAGGTATGCTGAGTTGAGAGAGTTTTACAAGTCTGGTTTGAACTGCATCCTTCTTCACACTATTTGCAAATAATGTCTTACCGAAAACATGTTGCATTGGCAGTTTAAAATATGTACAAAATTGCAAGCATGTACTTTTTACTGGTGTGGTGAAACCCCATTGGGTTTTAAGTAATATTTACACAGTTGTATTACCGAAACAGAGAGTTTAAAACACACATACACACTGCTAAAATCAAGCCAGCTGGAGAAGTAATAGAACTAAGATGTGAATGTGCTGCTATAGGATCACCCACCCAAAATGCTACAGCACAACCTCACACCATGCCCTTTTAAGAGGACAAAATTGGAACATTAGTGCGGTCCATACCTTTAGTGATTGTGCTATTGTGCCATTTTTCTTTTTAATGTTAGTTTTTCTCACTCAAAAAAGATGGAAGAAAAACATGGAAAACAACAGTTGGACAATGTCAAATGTGCAAAATTTGCACAGAAAACAGCAAAACAGCTTTCTCTGCTCAGATCATGTTTCTTCCTGTGTAGAAAATGCTATTTTCTGTGCAGAAACAATCACATGCAAATTTTGTCCAGAATAAGTCCTGAAATGTGAACAGGATTTTTTAAAATGTGGTTTTCAAAGCCTTTTTAACAGAGGGAAGAAAATTACTAAAATTACTTAATGCTTCCTTTGACAAGAAACTTGTGAAGATTTACATCCCTACCCAGCTTATGGAGAGATGATGTTAGGGTCTGAACCCAGGGCCTTTTGTATGGAAAGCACATGTTGTAACCCTTTCCCTCCCTGCAACAGGACCATTAATTTCTTTCTCCCTGTTGTTGTTGTTTTTTAAAATATATATACAAATAAAAAAAATCTCTTTGAGTTTAGAGTATTTGAACTAGATAGGCTAAACTGAATAAAATTGTATCCTGCTTTCGAAAGGACTCAGAAAGCAGATAATAAAGCTCACATTCATAGCACTTGAGGTTTCTTTTTAAAAATGCAAAGCCTAATTCTTAGAGATTAAAAAAGAAATATTCAGCAAGCACAGGAGGATGGGAAAGGGTGGGAGTAACTAATTCAGTCTCCCTAGTTACATTCTTAAATTCCACATTTTCCCTTTCAGTTTGAGTATTTCTCATGGAACAAAAGAGTTATTTTAAATACCTTCTGAAAATAGAGAATTTAAGAGATTAGCAACAGCATCTTGGTCATGAGGGTTTACTCAGAGCTGAGCTGAATAGAAAGAGCTTCTTAGTCTAACAGCCATACTGGAGTATTTTGAAGAAACTGGAGAATGCCTGGATCCTTCCTGTCATTTTGTCCATATCCAGTCTGGTTCTTTCTACTCAAGGACCTGGAATGAGTGAAGGGGGGCAGAAGGGCTTGACACACACACACACACCGCCAAAGACTGGGCTGTAGGTGCTGAGCCCCTTGGAATGATTTGGTAAAATGAGACCACCAAGACTCCTGTATTGTTGAGCCAACTGAGGCATTATGAATTAGAAGTGTACTAAATGATCAAACCCTGTGTACTATTAAGGCAGCTACTGTCATTGAGGCCTCCCAGGAATCATAAAGACTGCCTGCTCGTGAGTCTTTATCCCAGAGCAAGCTACACAGAACTCATGGGGGGCACTTCGAAGTACAGTACACATTGTGCTTGTAGGAGTTTTTATATTTAAGGAGGTTTCAATTATAAATAATTGATGGGGAAAGTAATCTTTCCCACCCCCGCACATCAGCAAAACAAATAACAACTTGCCTGCCAGTATTGAGCCTCCCCACCTTAAAAACAGTTCCAGGGGCCTTGTTTCTTATTCATTAATTTATTTAATTTATATGCCTCCTTTCTCCCAGAATGGGACTTAGTTATCTATCTGTTAAATGAATGCTGGCATTGAAGTGTAATGTTTGGAAGGATGCCATGTTACACTGTACAGTATAAGCATGATTTGCAACAAAGGATATTATCACACTATACTTTTATAGTGCTATTATTCCACTTTAACTGCTGTGGCTGCCTCCTGTGGAATCCTGGGATTTGCAGTTTAGGGAGGGGCATTTAGCATTCTCTGCCTGAGAGCTCTTAGGCCTCACTAAACTACAAAACCCAGAATTCCCCAGGAGGCAGCCATAGCATTTAAAGTGGAATAATAGCACTGTAACAGTGTAGTGTGATAAAGTCCATAATGTTAAAGGACAGAGTGTTCATGCTCAGGAGTCTAACCAACTGGCTATGCCCTTTTTTACAGAATAGAGTTGGCCCTTGCCATTTGTGGGTTGAATTTTTGCAGATCAGATTATATGCGGATTATTTGCTGCTGCCTCTGCTGCTGCCCTATGCCATTTTTGATAGGGACTGCAAGCCTTGCGAGACTGAGAGACTGTGGATGTGCGGCAAAGCTGGTATTTATTTATTTTTTATTGGATTTATATCCTGCCTTTCTCCCAAGATGGGATTCAAGGCAGGTTACAATAGCTTAAAAAAAAACAACTAAAACCTCACAAATTACAAAAGTTAAAAAAGAATTAAATTAATTTTCTATTATTAAAATATAGTTAAAAGCACATAATTAAAAACATAAAATCAACATCAAAAATACATTAAAAATAGCACACCAAGTAAAATTCATATTTCAAATGCCTACCTAAATAAAAACGTCTTCAACTGTCGACAAAAAGAGAGCAGGGAGAGGGCCAGCTGGACCTCCCATGGAAGGGAGTTCCACAGTCTGGGATTAGCCATGGAGAAGGCTGTCTCCCGAGTCCTCACCAACTGCACCTGTGACGGTGGTGGGACTGAGAGAAAGTCCCTAATAAAAATGTTGCAGGATAGCAGGGCAGGTGGTGGCAGCCCCCGCCAGCTGCCTGCTTCTGCCATGCAAAGGAACCCTGACACCTCAAAGGCATCAGCAGTGGGTTGAATCCATGCATCATACTTTTTTAATGTCTTAAATATGGTGTGGAGTGCCTAGAGATATTCTTTGGTCTTGTCTATACAAGGGGGTGGGGAAATAAGAACGCATTCGAAAAAGCAGGCATTCCCAAAATGGGACCTGTCTTCACGGTCAAAAGAGCCCCCCTAAACTCTGCCTGACCTCTAGCCAAGATGGCAACTGCAAGTGATTTACTCGAAATTTTAAATCTGCCGCCGTCAATGTTTTTAAAAAAACAAAAGTTTCCCATGGTGCACACAATCGAGAGCTCGTATTTACCAAAAAAGAAAAAAGAGAAAGAAAGAAAGAAAGAGTATAAGATCACCATTGATCAACTTAACAGACCCTCACTTAGCCAAAAATCCAACATGGCAGCTGCAGGCATTTCCCTTTTTGCTAGCCCCACCCATATCCTCGTTCAGCCAATCAGATTATACTGCCTGTTCATATCTGTGCGAATGCAAGTGTTCGAATGATTGCGCATTCGCATGTCACACAGAGCTTTTTTAAAAATCCGTACAAAGCCCGGGATGTGACGCACACAGACCTTGCAGTGGATTTGGCTGCCCTCCTTCCAAATGACACATATTTATGCACGTGTCCATATGAATGGATCGCCATATGTTAGCATCACATTCAGATTATTTTGACCATATTGACAAGACCATGGTTTTTCCACATTCACGGAGTCTTGTGTACTGTACTCTATTCTGTTTCATTCTTCCACCCACCTCTTCTAGTTTTTTGTTCTCTTTCACCATAAGACACTCAGTATTTTGTAGACACTGAAAGTACTCAATACTCAGTGGACTGCTTTGAGGGTTTTCCCTCCCTTGGATTATTTCTCGTAATTAATTTATGTGCTTGTTTGTTTATGGAGCTTCGGCAAGCCTGGGGGAGGTGGGGACTCTCCAGGCCTGCTGATCCCTCTGCATTGTGCATAAGTTGTGCTGCTTTGGCTATGTAAAATTTGCACTCAGATAATCACTTCACTGTTAGTATACACCAGCCTTTCCCAGTCTGGGGGCTTCACATTGTTTAGACTACAGTTCCCATCAGCTCAGCCAACCTGCATTACTGTAGCTGCAGGGACCCAGGATGTGAAAAGCTTGGCCTCCAGATGTCCACCTCATGATTTTACTATTATTTACCTTTTAAACATGTATCAGCTTGGTTTTAAAAAGCCAGTAACATAACAGTGCTTATTCGTGAGTCACTATTTAGAACGTTAGGGCAGCAGAAGCAGACTTGTAATCAAGATGGAAAGAAAAAGACAAAAGTATTGCCCAGAGTTTGGAAAAGTGATGTCTCTGACCTGCAGCTTCCTGAATTCCTATACCTTCCAATTGTCCTGATTTGTCAAGGACAGTCTCAGTTAATTTTCTGTGGTCCCACTTTTTCAGCTGCTTTTAAAATATCCCAGTTTCTCTCTCTTCTACCCACTTTCCTCCTTTGTCCTCACCTTATTTCAGTTGCTGCAAACACAATTCAAAATGCAAAAGTAGTTTGCACTCCAACAACTCAGGGAGGTTGAGGAGAGGAGGGGGCAGAATTTGCCCTTCCCAATAGGCTCGGACAAAAGCAAACTGCTGTAGTCTCTCCTGGCTTGTGTGTGTTCCTCCTCATTCATAATTTTTGGCATGTTGACCACATGTTACATGGTCACACATGTCCTGGTTTTCATCTGTGAAATGTTGGAGGATATGATAGCCACTCTTTGGGTTTGGGCTTTGTTCTGTTCAGGGAACAGTGCTCTTTTTCCACTCCATCCTGTGTGCCTTCTTCCTCCTCTAGGATCTGATTATACTGCTGCCTGATCTTGCCACCAAGGGAGCCCTGTTCAGCCAAGACCTCTCCACTAAGCACCTGTTACTTTAGAAATGGCATGTTTCCATGCAACAAAAAACAAAACATACACAAAGCTTATTATTATTATTATTATTATTATCCTCTTCCTAGCTCATTAGCTAAAAGCAACATTCCAGTGGGAGCCATTAAAATTGTTGCTGAACAACATTCTGGTGGGAGTCATTAAAATGGTTGTTTTTTAGAAGAGGAATTTTTATAAAGCTGATACGTCCTGTGGAAAAAACAAAAGAAATATGACGTGACTAATTCAACAGGTCCTCTCTTAATCGCAGAGTAATAATCTTTACAGAGGACAGTATAGAGTTTAGCAATTGAATTATGAATGACATCCATTGAACTGGAATGGCTTTTAAATGAGGATTAGATTATGAGCCTGATCGCACTACACTGTTATAGTCCTATTATTCCACTTTAACTGTTCTGGCTGCCTGCTGTGGCATACTGGGATTTGCAGTTTAGGGAGGGACATTTAGAACTCTCAGCCAGAGAGCTCTTAGGCCTCACTAAACTACAAAGCCCAGAATTCCACAGGAGGCAGCCACAGCAGTTAAAATGGAATAATAGCACTATAACAGTGTAGTGTGATAAGGCTTTAAAACACATAAGCTTGCTTCAGAATCAATTGCTAAGATCCTGTCTCCTTGCCATTTGGTAAGGGAAGCTAGGTTGCTCAGTACCAGAGCCTTTTTATGAGTGGCTCATGCCTGTGGGACTTTCTCCCCATCCTTAAATGTTAAATGAAATGTTACATACATTTTTATTTGTCTACTTTTTACTTATTGCAGGGATGAATTAATTGCTGTCCCTCAGCAATGTGGTTTTAATGGAGATCTTATTATTTATGTTGTAATGATATTTCATGCATTCTATCAGGAGGGCAGGCTGAAAATTTTAGAAATATTTTTATAGTATCTTTATTGCAAAGAGAAAAAAAGAACCACACACTTTTAAATACAAAAAACTACATCAGGAGAAAAAAAAGTACAAACAGCAACACTTAACAAAACTGACAATCACAAAAAAGAAAAAGAGAAAAAAGATAATTACCTGTACTTCCAACTTTCCTATTAATGGGGATATATATTCAAGTATCTCACTTCCTCTGCCGTTTATTAACTTGTACCTCTATATCTTTAAATGAACCTACTTAACTTCAAAGCCCACTATTGGTAACTTCCCCCCATATTCTTTCAAATAATCCATCAACAGACACCATTCCTTCTTAAAACTACTCTGTTTTTCTCTAATCAAAACAGTCAATTTATCCATTTCAGCAAGGTTGTACATTTTCATTAACCAATTTTCTTGTAATGGACTCTCTGTGGTCTTCAATTTCTGTGCATATAGTATTCTGGCAGTGGTAATCATGTATTGTAATATTCATATTTTCTGTCAACTTGTTCTTCCAATAGTCCCAACAAGACAATTTCTGGCTTCAGTTGGAGCTTTCACTTCAAAATTAAGTTATGAATCAAAATCCAATATCTTTTTGCTTTTTCACAGGTCCACCACATCGGATAAAATGTCCCCTCCTTATGATCACACTTTCAATAAAAGGTTGTGGACCCTTTATACATCTTTGAAAGTCTGTCCGGTGTCAGATACCATCTATAAATCATCTTATAAAAGTTTGCCCTGAGATCATAACACAAAGTGAATTTCAATCCCTTCCATTCCACATCCTCTCCCATTGTATATTATGCCCAACATTTTTGTGCCCGTTTTATCATACAGTCCTTTAACCTGTTACTCCTCCATAACATTTTATAAATAATTGAGGAAACTACAGAATGTAAATAGAGATACAGAGATATTGTCAGCAATTAGTCATAATGTTTACAGAAGACTCTAGGTTGGAAAGCACCAATATTCCCTAGGGAGCTGGAAACCAGTCAGCTAGGAAGGGCTAAAGAGTTCATATCATGGTTCTGGTCTTCTTAGATGTACATAGCTGGCCATTGTGGAAAAGATTCTACTGGAGTAGATGATCCGTTGGTCTGATCCAGCAGGTCTCCTCTTTGGTTTTTACATACAGAGTTCAGTATCGTTAGGAGACACTTTGGTAGCTTTTACTAAGCACTTTATCACACCACACTGTTTCTTGTAACAACAGCATTAGCGAAGCAAATGGGAACATTATTATTTGAAACCGTACATTATTACACTGTTTCTTCAACTGCGCAGGTATGCCGTAGTTATGGTGCTTTGCCAAGAATCTGTCCTTCCACACCAGCTCCATAACCCTGCCTTCAGCACATGTGTGCCTTTCTTTTTAATCCGCCCTTCCAACACAATTGCACATTTATGGGGAAATGATTTTAAAAAAATTTATTTTATCGTATCACCATAATTGCGTAATCACAGCAAAAAGAAAAAGAAAAAAAGACAGGCATGGAGAAAAAACAATCTTGAGCAGTTTAGGAATAGCAAAGGGTAGGGGAGCGAGAGGAGGAAGATCATGCCTCCTCGTGCCACGTGACTTCCATCATACTGCTACTGCCACGGAAGGGACTTATCATACAAAAGGAAACACAATTGTCCCTCCGTATCCACGGATTTGGTTATCCAAAGATTTAAGTATTCACGGCTTGACAATATTCTTAAAAAAATAATAATCCAAAAAGCAAACATTGATTTTGCCATCTTATATAAGGGACACAATTTTGCTATGCCGCTGCATATAATGGGACTTGATTATTCATGGATTTTTGTATCCACGGGGGTGTGTGTGTGTCCTGGAACCAAAACCCAGCAAATATGAAGGGACAACTGTAATGGTATGGCCAGTGGCATAGCAGGGCGGGGGGCAGTCCTCCCAGGGCAGCACTTGGGGGGGGCAGCACTTTTCATGTGAGACACAATTTTATTTTTTGATAATTTAAACAAATGTTTCATACTGCTGTGCATTTACGGCATTTACGGCGACCAGGGAGATGCAGCAAAATTGCCTGCAAGTCTGATGAGTGGTGATGGTGACTAAGCCTTAGGTTGTTATAATTTGATCTGGTTATGTGCGTGTAATAGCTTTGTGATTTTTTCCCCATCATTCCTTGTTTTTCTGAGGTGAGTTAGAGTATCACAGTTTTTTAGGTGTGTAGACTACACAAACTAGCATTTTAAAAGGGATTTATTTATTCCTGTTATTTCTTATTTATTTAATTAATTTCCCTATACATCATTTGACTTTTTGTAGTATTTTTGCTGTGTATTAAGAGAGAGACAGCAAACTCAGGGACTGCCCCAGGCAGCAGAAGCTCTAACTATGCCACTGGACACGGCAGCAGTATTGAGAGCCATTGATGGGTTTTCCCCATCAATGAAGAGGAGTGCTACAGAAATGCCAGGAATGCAAAGCAACAATGGATAGAGACAACGTTGTACTGGTAAAATTCGCTAATACCTTTTGTGTAATTCTGGAATAAAGCTTTGTGTGATAATCTCTTAAATATATACTCATCCGTAATGTATAAGATTGTCAGCATAGTGATACAAAGGATCTTCCAGATTCAGAAGCAAGATACCTTTGAGAACCAGATAGCTGTCTTCAAACATTTTTAAAGGGCTGTCCTATAGAAGATGCAGCTAGCTTGTTTGCGTCTGCTTCAGAGGGTAAAGGTCAAACCAAAGCATTCAAATTATAAGATAGGAGATTTTGGCTAAAGATCAGGAAAAACCTCTGTCAGTAAAAGCTGTTGGATAGTGTAATGGAGTGTCTCAGAGGGTAGTGGTTGAAGGTTTAAAACAGTACTTGGATAGTAATCTGTCAGGGATGATTTAGCTGCATCAGCAGAGAACTGGACAGAAGAATCTTGGGATCACTTCCAACTCTACAATTCAGTTATGAAATGATTCATTGAACCAGAAAATGGGGAAAAGGACAGATGTTGCTTTCTTGCCTTTGGGAACCTCTTTTAGGGAGCATCTACCCCAGAATACTGGACTGTTCAATAGGGGCCTTACCACACTCCAAAGAAAAGCAGCAAAGCAGCAAGAACGTTCCATCTCTCCTGCTATCTTACTGTATGACGTTGGTGTTCTTTTGTTCCGGTTACGTGGAGGACCAAGGTAAAACCACATCTTTTTGCTAACGAGAAAAAAAATTGTTTGCAAAAAGAGGTGGTTTTACTTTGGCCTCCCCCATAGGACTGGAACAAAAGAACCCTAGAAGAATGCCAATGCCATGCAGTAAGACAACAGGAAAGATGGACCGTTCTTGATGCTTTGCCACTTTTCTTCGGAGTGCAGTCTTTGGTTTGGTCCAGCTGGCCAGTTCTTATGAATGAAGAGCCTGGTTCATAACTCTTATCTTTCCAGCTGGGGAAGGCCCAGATCTCAGATGTTAGTGATGCCCTTCTTTTCTATGTAATATGTAATTTAATGTTTAATATCAGGGCTGGAATTTTGTATAGTAGTTGCAAGATCGTAAACTGGACTGCTGCCTGTGCTCAGGACACCTTTTGGCCAGGAGAGTGCTGTGTATGTCATTTCCTATCATCCCAATCTGCAACACCTTGGGAGCCCTTCTGTTGGGATGTTGCCCATGGCCCCACAAGAAGCGGGGCTGACAGGGCTTTAGCCTGGGAGCTCGGGCACCCGGGATTAGGAGGGCCCCACGGCGTGATATTATTGTAAACCCATTTATGTTTTTCTTAAAATAGAGTTGCCCTGGAGGACCGAGAAAATGGCTAGAGAGGACACATTTTCTAGGAAGACTCTATGGTAGGTGTGCTATTTTGTATCATGTGGATAATTGAATCAGTGGATAATGAATCAGTGGATATGGGAGTCCTACCGTATTACTTTGGAGTCATAATTTAAACTGACATTTTAATTTTTATCTTAAATCCTGTAGTGCATCTCACTGCCCTTAACCTTAGCAGTAGGTAAGGGGCCCACCAAAGATCCTGGCCTGGGGACCTGCTTTGGGAAGTGGGGGGCAGGGTGCTGGCAGGCTGAAAAGGTAGGGTTTTTTGGGGTGGGTGGGTGATTTACAGTGAGGTCTTGAAATCTATTTAAGACAGTGGTTCTCAACCTGTGGGTCCCCAGACGTTGTTGGACTATAGTTCCCAGGAGCCCTCTGAGGTCTCACCTTGACAGCCAGGTGGTCCTCCCAGTCATTAGTGAGGCTCTGAGTTCAATCCTACAGCCTCACTACTGACTGGGAGGATCACCTGGCTGTCAAAGTGAGACCTCAGAGAGCTCCTGGAAACTGTAGTCCAACAATATCTGGGGACCCACAGGTTGAGAACCACTGATTTAAGATGTAAGGTTTTGCACCTGGAGACTCCCAGGCCCAGCAATTCTCTGTCTTTTTGGGTCAGAAAAAGGTCAGTATGGGGATTCTGAAGGCATCAGGGGCCACAAATACATCCTTGCTAGGAGGCGCATTTTGCACGCCCACCTTCAAGGGACGACTAGGTGCAAATATAGAATCATAGAATCATAGAGCTGGAAGAGACCACAAAGGCCATCTAGCCCAACCCCCTGCCATGCAGGAATACGCAGTCAAATCATTCCCGACAGAAGGCCATCCAGCCTCTGTTTAAAAACCTCCAAAGGAGACTCCACCACACTCCGGGGCAGTATATTCCATTATAGCTCTGACTGTCAGGAAGTTTTTCCTAATGTTTAGGTGGAATCTGTTTTCCTGTAGTTGGAACCGATTGCTCCGTCTTTAGGTAGGTAGGTCTTTAGGTAGATAGGTAAAAGAAAAGAACGTAGGTAAAAGAACAAAACATTTTCTGAGCAGGACTAGTAGACCTTTATATCAATCTCCCTAATATCTCTTAGCCATACATTTCCTTGTCATTTATTACCAAACTAAAGTTGTTTAACATAGTGACAGAAGGACTTGTCTTACCCTTTCCCTGGCTGATCCCAACTCTTCCTCTTTACCATCTCAGAGGCATTCTTCCAGGAAACGCAGTATGCAATTCACTGTCTTAGGTTGTAATCTTATTTGCAGATAAGCCTATTTAAAGTCTAGTCATCCTATAAATGAAGCTGATTAATAGTCACCAGACCAGACAAGACCAGACCATTCCCTCTTAAAAACAAAGTTTAGAAAGTTAATTTTAATGTAACTTATTCTGTGTCTAGCTACAACCCCACCCCCATATTTTTTTACCATTGCTATTGAATTTTTTTAAAGTAACTTATTATATTACTGGTCCATTCTTTGTTTCTTTTAACATACTTTTTGGTACTTAAAAAGATCCTACCTAGATTGATAAAACAATTAACATGAAACATGAAAAATTCAGCTCAGCATGCTTCTGAAAATATGTAAAAATGCTCTTTAAAGCTAGAAAATAACTCTGAAAAATTATTCCAAAGGTTACACCTGCAAATTATCTTCTTCCCCAGCCTGTACATTACTTTAGGAATGTAACTTCGTGGCACCTCATTATTAATCCTCCTCATTTTCCTTACCCCAAAGGAATAAGTTACAAGTAACCCCATAGAGTCAGGAAAGTTAGTAGAGAAGGAGTAATGCATTTAGTTTTAATCACGACTGAACTAATGTATCTAAATCAATTAATTCTAATACATGTATATTTAATTGTCATTTAACTTTAAGGTAAAACTCTGCACTTAAACCATTGCCAGAATGAAGATGGAAAATGCCATCCCGCTCCTGTCTTGAGCTTGGGACAGAAGGAAATTGATGCATTAATGTTTGAAAACGTCATTTCTTATCCACCCCACTAAAAAAAAATCTGCTTTCCCTTTCTCTTCCATCCCTTGTAATCTCATCTCCTTAATTCTCCCTTTTCTTTAGTTTATTGATTCTCACATGGATGCTGGCAAAAGTCACAGCGATGAGAGCTCCAAAATTCATTCTTGAGTCAGATAACAATTTACTATATGCTATCCAGTACAGAATGCAAAGAAGATCAGCCCCTTCCAAGCTACCCACTACTTGTTCTTTTAAAACCTTTTAACCTTGGAATTAACTAGACTATCACACTCTAATCATGAAGATTTTTTTTTCAAAAATTAGAATCCTGTAGCCATTTGCATTTTTAAAAAGAACCAGCTGGGAAATGTAAAATGTGTTGAATCTTTAGCATTGTGTCTTATTTAATTATTTAATAACATTATTACTAACTAAATTCTGGAATATGGTTAATGCAAAAGTCCAGCTTAAGTATATCAGTAAGATTAAATTAATTGTTTTTACTGAAGTTGCCCCTTTTTCTTAGAAAATTTCTAACTTAATTGATTTTAACTACAGAGGGTGACTGGAGCTGACATTTTTGTTTGAGCCATATCTATTTATTGAAATCAGTTTGTTCCAATCATCTCTATGGGTAGCTATTCTTCCCTTTTGAAATGGATAAATTTGGCCCTCTATTTACCTCAGAAAAAAACTGAACATTTTCCAAAGACATAGAAATGAGCCCCACTTCATGTTCTGAGCCAATTCAAGGCTCAAAAGCCAGCTTTCTCTGAGCAAACCAATTGAAATCTTTCTCTGGCCAAAGCCAGGGTGATGCTTTGAAAAACTGGTATCAGGAAAAGTGAGGATAATGTTTTTTTAAAACCCACTTCTACAGAGGACCATCAGGATACGAGTTCCTTTCCCCAGTTTTCTTGGGGCAGTTTCTCAAAGTAGGGATAAGCCAGGAAGTCATCTGGGTTTTACTCTAAAGTAGACCAGAATGTGAGAACATCAAACTGGTGATAGCTGGTGGCTTCTTTGTCATTCAGGCAGTGAATCCACTCCGGGCTTTAGTCTGGACATTAAAAGAACTATCCAAAGTTCTGAACCTATTTTGGGGATAGGGTTAACCACCTTGGCTAGCTCCGTTAAAGTTCAGATTAAAACTCGAGAAGGTTCCCTGACTCATTGGCCTGGAAACTACCAGCTACCATTGCATCTACTAATAACCTTTCCTTTGTGGTGAGAATTACTGAGGTCCTCACGCTTGTTTCCTGAGGCCCTTTCACACTACATAATTATATCCCTACAGTTCCATCTTTACTGCCATAGATACATCACATTGAATCCTTGGATATGTAGTTTGGGTGAAATGTATGGCTCTCTCCCTGAGAATTTTAAGCATTCCTTCCTATCCTGAAAATCGTAGGATTCTATAGGATGTTGCCCTGGCAGTTGAAGTGGAATCATAGTCCTATACAAGTTGAGCCCCTATATCCACAAATTTGGTATTCACAGTTTCACTTATCCACATCTGAAAATATATATTTCTCTCTAGGCATTTCTAGGTCCTCCAGTGTGATTCTATGGTCAACTTCTGGCATTCATTTCACTGAAAACAATAGGGTTTCCTATTATCCACGGTTTCAGGTATCCATGCGGGGTCTGGGAACGTATCCCCTGTAGATTCAGGGGTTGCTCTATAACAGTGTAGTATGGAAGGGCCCCTGAACTGAATCACACAAACCTGGCCAACAAGTTACTGTAGTTTATAAATTTATATCCTGACTTGATCTTGCCGTATGACAACTCAAGGAGAAAAGATGATTTAACCACAATGCTCATAACCCCACAGCTGATTTAATTAGAAACCAGAATTGCAGCCCATGGGGGTCTGGATGGAAGCAAATGCAGTGGGGGCAGCCATTTGTGGCTGCCCATTTGTGATTTGAGTATAGAACATGGAGCCTCTCTTTGCTGGAGGAGGAAATACAGCCATGCAGCTGTTCATGTAGAACAGAAGCACTGTCAACTGAAACCATAGGTTCTTGTGTCTGGACAAAGGAACCTAAAAAGATATTACCACTTTTTTTATGGGAAGGATGCTGTTGTGAGCCTGTGTGGTTGCTTCTGAACTCTAGACTGTTCTGTACCATCCAACTGTCCCAATTTGGCCGGAACAGTCCCAATTAATCCTCCGTTGTCCCTCTTTTTCAGCAGCTTTTAAAATGTCCCAGTTTCTCTCTCCTTTTCTCACTTTCCTTCTTTGTCCTCACCTTACTACATTGTCCAACAAGCCCTGATGGCGCAGTGGTTAAATGCGGGTACAGCAGCCACAACATTATAAGTTTGATCCCAGAGAGCTCCAAGGTTGACTCAGCCTTCCATCCTTCTGTAGGTCGGTAAAATGAGTACCCAGCTTGTTGGGGGCAATTAGCTAAAAACACTGTAAACTCCTTAGGGAATGTGAAGTTGAAGGCTTTCATGTCAGGCATCCATAGATTTTCCTTGGGTTTTTTCAGCAAAGGACAAAAGAGACCCTCTTACAGCTGCAGGAGTTTACCGCATACCATGCAGCTGTAGAAAAGTTTACATAGGGACCACTAAACGCAGTGTGCAAACATGAATCAAGGAACATGAGAGACACTGCAGACTGGGCTAGCCAGAAAAATCAGTAGTAGCAGAACATGTTAGAAACCAACCTGGACACAAAATGCTATTTAAAAACACAGAAATTCTGGACCAGGCCAACAACTATCATGTCAGAATGCACAGAGAAGCTGTTGAAATCCACAAACACCTGGATAACTTCAACAGGAAAGAAGAAACCCTAAAAGTAAACAAAATCTGGCTCCCAGTTTTGAAATACAATAGAATCAAAACTCAACACTTACAAAGGAATTCCACCCAGGGATGGGGGTTTTCCAGCAGGTAATGGGCCATCAACCAACCATTAGCCAAACAGACACTAATCCTCCTTGCATTTCTACACCCATATAAACTAACCATTCAAATACACAAATTTGCATATACTCCCCAACAGGAGTTCACAGTATATAAACTCCACACACACTCCTACCCAACCATTCTCTGAAGATGCTAGCCACAGATGCAGGCGAAACATCAGAAGTAAACTCTTCCAGAACATGGCCTCACAGCCTGAAAAAAACCCCAAGGAAAATGCTTAAGGAGTGCTTTGCACTGATGAGCAGTATAGAAATATCCATGCTATTGCTATTGCTATTGGCTAGAAACTGAGTTTAATAAACTCAGTGTGGCAGGGAGAGGGGGCAGAATTTTGCCCTTTCCAGTAGACTCAGACAAAAGCAAACTGCTACAGCATCTTCTAGCCTGTGTCTGCTTCTTCATTCATAACTTTTGCCCTCTTGACCACACTCTGATGTTGCTTAGCTACACATATCCTGGTTTTTGTCTGTGAAACATTGGAGGTTATGCTGGATGCAAGTTAGCCTGGGAAAGATAGCTTGAAAGTTGTCCATTCCACAGGCAAGAAGGAGCAGCAGAGTGATATATTATTTATGAAAGGGGGTTGCCTATCCCATGAACCAGCTGTTCAAGAGTGCAATGGCTGATCTAACACTTGCTACCAGTTTGGAAACATTGCAGGTGTGCTTCATGGAAATCAAAATACTTATGTGCAGTGTTGATGCCAGGCAGGATTTGCATTCTGCTAAGAAAGCATCAGCCCAACAGCTTTGTGGCTTTTTGTTCTGTGCTGTTTGAACACATCCATGGTATATGAAGCACCTCTACAGAGAAAGGTTCAGTTTCTGTATGACCATATCAACAGAATGCAAATTTCTTCTACGTGCAAACTGTCTGCTTACCATAGATTTTCCTTGGTTTTTTTTCTGGGCTGTGAGGCCATGTTCTGGAATAGTTTCTTTCTGACGTTTCACCTGCATCTGTGGCTGGCATCTTCAGAGAATGGTTGGGTAGGAGTGTGTCTGGGGTTTATATGCTGTGAACCCCTGTAGGGGAGTATATGTCAATTTGTGTAATTGGTTAGTTTCTGGGTATAGAAATGCAAGGCTCGTTAGTGTCTGTTTGGCTGATGGTTGGTTGATGGGCCATTATCTTCTGGGAATCCCCATGTCCCTGGGTGGACAATGTCTGCTTACCTTTTATTTGTTACTAGTAGTGAGCTAAGCACCAGAAGACATTGAGATGACAAGTTTCCTAAGAAGACCAGCCCTACCATTAGGCAATTGTCTCAGCAGAAAATGCACCACTGTTCCTTCAGAGCCACATGAAGAAAAACACACAAGCTAGGTGAGGTTGCAGCTGCTTGCTTTTGCCTGAGCCACTGGGAAGGGCAAGACTTCACCTGCTGCTGCTCAGATAATCAAATGCAAGCTACTTTTGCACTTTGAATTCAATTGGCAGCAATTGAATTAGCTGAGGACAAAGGGAGACCGTGGGAGCAGGAGAGAGAAACCAGGACATTTGATTAGCAGCTGAAAATATGGGTCCATAGAGGATTAACCAGGACTGTCCCTGCTGAATTAGAACAGTTGAAGTTTATGATGACCTGGACTGAACTGGCTTCCTTTTAGCTGCCTCTCTTAGGATAATCTTTCTCTTGGGACACCTGCTGCCCATAGGCATAGGGCACCAACCCAGAATTAAAAGGTTCATGGAAGAATTCAGTGACCATGGCAATGGCATCTGCGGGATTCTGGTAGTTGTATTGGAAAATGTAATGTTTTACAAGCTCCGTTGGGAAGATACTTTGGAGGACGAGGTCCATGATAGGCTGAACAGCACAGAAACTATGGAATTGGTTTCTGTTCCCCAGGTCTCCTGCCTTTCGCTAACAGCAGATTCAGAAGAGCTTTTTTCATTGTGAGTGGGAAGGCTGCTGTGCTTTTATTATTAATGTTGTGTTTTAAATGCCTTTAAACTTTGTTAAATTGGTGCTGTTTTGAGAAGATTGCTTATTTAATGATTTTTAGCTTTTTTATTATAATGTTTGTTTTTCGCTGTACTTTCTTTTAATCTATTGTCAGCTAGTTTGGGTCCTGTCTTGGGAGAAAGATGGGATATTAAATCATACTCTGTCTCAGTTTGGCAGGGACAGTCCTGATTTGTCCCCTGTCATCACATAGTTTCTCTCTCCTCCTTCTCCTCCCCCCTCCATGTCCTCAGCTTACTTCCATTGCTGCAAACTGAGTTCAGAGTGCAAAAATAGTTTGCACACAAATAATTGGAAAGGGGAGAGGAAGTGGCAGAATCTTCCCAATAGGCTTAGGCAAAAGCAAACTGCTGCAACCTCTCCTAGCTTGTGTGTTCTTCATTCATACCTTTTCCTGTCTTGACCGCACTCTGATGTTGTTTGGCCACACATATCCCAGTTTTCATCAGCAAAATTTTGGTGGGTATGTTAAAACAAACAAGCAAGCAAGCAAGCAAGCAAACAAATAATTTATCACTGGTGTACCTAAAATGAGACCAAATGGTCTCCAGGAAGCTGGAATTAAAGGCCTTGCCTTCCTGCCTAATGAAGAGCTCTGGGTCATCCCACTATAGTGGATCTCAGTAAGAGATATCACTGTGTCCTATTGTGTCCCTCTCCTGCTGCTGATATGCAGCCGCTGGCAGATCTGCATTTAAGCACTGCAGAGCTCACTGACATTTGCTAGCACTTGTGTTGCATTATTTATTATTTATGATGCCCTGCCAGCAGCAGCATGCTCAGTGGTGACGTGTGTGTACATGTGTGCAAGTAGTGTGATTTATTCTTTTTTCCTTGTGTGAGTGGGTGGCTTAGATGTGTACTGTCAAAGAAAAAGCAGGCTCCTCCCTGCCCTGTTTTTGTTTGTTTGTTTGTTTTTAAATACCAGGGGAAGCTTTCCTATTCTTATTAACCCTTGAGCTTTGTTTCTTTGTTGTTACCATCAAGTCTGCTTTGACTTATGGCAACCCTATGAATGAGAGACCTCAAAGAGTCCCAGTCATCAACTAATGTCCTAGGGCTTGACTACACTATCAAAAACCCTAAATCTCCATGCAAATGCCCCCAAATCTACAGTGATCAGGCCACACATGGTATGGCCTTTCCCCCAAATCTGGGGTAACTGAAAACACATCATATGGCCCAGATTCACAGCATTTCAGGGTATCTTGCCTCAATGCAGAGTATGTGGGATTTGGAGTTTTCACTGTATTTTTGTCCACTGCTGCAGCTGCCAACACCACAACCAGTTTTAAAGCTCCAATTTTAAAGCTTCAAATGCTTCTGACACTTTCTTCAAGCACCTCTTCCTGTGACGGGCAAGCAGGAGAGTGGGCAGAGACAGCGCTGCTGAGCCAGGGGAAGGGAGAAAACCTCTCCCTTCAGCCAGGAACTGCCTCCAGAGCTTTAAGTTATGGTTGAGGTGACTGGCAGTGGATGAAACTCCACAGGGACAGTGAAGACAAGATACTCCACATCCCTGCAGAGAAGAATAATGTGCAGGGCTTTGGTGGGAATGCCAGGGCATGCAGGCAGAAATCCATGCGGAGTTTGTGCCCCACATGTAGACAAACCTGTACAAACTCAGGGCTGTGGTTTCCTTAATTGAGTCTATTAGCTTGTAGTGTGGTCCTCTTCTTTTCCTACTGCCTCCCATTTCTGCATATGCATTGTGGTCTTTTCTAATCAGTCATGTTTCATAATAGTAAAGTAACATAACTTCAGTTTAGTTATTTTGGCCTCTAAGGAGAGTTCAGTCTTGATCTGCTCTAGGACCCAATTATTGGTAATTTTGGCAATCCATGGTATTCGTATTCGTGTCACCACATTTCAAATAACTTGATTTTCTTTCAACTATCATACGTAGAAATTGGAAAGACTATAGCATGGACAAATTGGATTTTTATATTCTGTGATACCTTTCACTCTAGGGAATCTTATTTAGTTCCTTCATAACTACCCTTCAATGCCCTAGTCTTCTAAATTTTAGACCACAGTCTTGATTGTGATTTATGACTGAGCCATGATAATAGAAAGTCTTTGACTTTTTCAGTGTCCCCATTATCCACTTTAAAATAGAGTACTGTAATTCGTTTGTGGTTATTATTTTTGTTATCTTGATGTTCAACTATAGCCTACTGTTGCACTTTCTTCCTTGACTTTACTCAATAGTTGTTCCAAATCTTTGTTGTTTTCTGCTAGTAGCATGATGTCATCTGCATATCTTAAATTGTTGATGTTCCTGAGCAATTTAGGAAAAGTTAAAAAATGGATGTCGAGCGCCTCTTGGTTTGATCTGGAATGTTTCTCTGTTGCATGGATCCTTGAGCAAATCAAGCCTGAACTCTCCCTAGAAGTCAAGACGACAAAACTGAGACATGAAAAGACAATAATGCATGGTGAGGAAGAAGTCAGTAGGAAAATAGGAAGACTGCATTCCAGATGGATAGACTCTATCAGGGAAGCCACATCCCTGAGTCTGCAAGATCTGAGCAGGGCTGTTCATGAGAGGGTTCATGAGAGGGTGACTTGGAGGTTTCTCATTCATAGCATCCCATAAGTCAAAGTTGACCTAACAGCAGTTAACAACAAATACAGAATTAGAAGTTCCAGCTTCTATCCCCTGCAGCTCCTGATTAATGCTTAGTTTAGAGAAAAGAAACTCTCTGAGGTGTTAGAAGTGCCGCAACAAACTACAGACCCTGGATTCCATAGGATGCTTCTGTGAGAGTCAAAGTGGAATCACAGGGTTTTAATTTTGTAATGTGAAAAGGCTCTTGATAGAGCTGTTCCATAGGCTTCCTCTAGCTGTTGGACTATGTGAAGGAACAAAAATGTGCTTGGGATCTTTGTGCTTTTTTGTCAGCCACCCGCAGAGTATTGCATACAGCACTGGAAGAAACTGAGCACATTTGATAGGTGGTGGTAATAGTAAGATCTTGTTGACCTTGTTTCCAAGTACTTTCTCATATGAAGCTGAAATTGCAGAATTATGCTGGGATAGTTGCGATAATGGCTTCCCATTATCGCACAACATCGTTTTTATTCCATGGTTCATGTATGCTCCAATTGTTTCTGTCGTGTGCCTTTGTATTCATGGGCAAAACCTGCAAATAGCTCTCATTATCACTATTTTCTCAGTATTGACAAGCATGCAATAATTCAGTCCTGCTATATTTCCAATATTATGGTGTGAATGGGCGTTCCTCCCAGAAGCACCAAGTGGCATCTTCTCGTGATAGAGGCCAAAACTGCCCTCTTGTGAAATTGCAGAGGGAGAAGAAAGTTTTTTTAAAGGCATATGCATGGGGCATCTCAAAGCGTCAATGCACCGCTATTGCAACACAGTGTGAAAACAAGAGTTACAATAATGGATTATGTCTGCAAGCTTCAATCTCATTCTTAAACCGCCAGTAGATGGTTGTGCAATGAACCATTAGTGGTAGTGTTGCGTGATTGCAACAAAGTGCAAAAATGAATGTAGTCATGCTGCTGTGTTCAGGGCCGGTTTAAGGGCTCTGCAGCACCTGCAGCCACAGACCCCCCCCATCATTGTGGGGGGCACTGTCGTAACCTTCCTCCTGCAAAAACATTATTAGTAATAATCTGAATATCCTGTACCGTGAATAGGTTAGGTTAGGTTACATTGGCCTGAGATAAACATATGGGATCCCCAAAATAAAGTGTTGCAGCCCCCCCATTCCTTAAACCAGTCCTGTTTCCAGTCCTGTTTCAATTGCAGAATTAGCAGCATTTATACAGGCTCATGTGATAAAGTTCCAAATCTCTTCTGGTGGTCCCATTGGCTGGGAGAGCAGAGGCTAAAAGGAGTTCTAGAAATCTTCCTATTGCTATTGGAGGTTTTATTATGATGCACCCTATACCCCATCACACCTCTTGCCTTTAGCAAAACACTGCAGTCCTGTTAAAGCCTGCCTTGAGATCTCTTCCTAATATCTGCTGGTTGGAATATATTATTGCAAAGCATACAGATTGCTGCTACTGGAACTACTGTAGTGCTCTCACACTGTACCTTGAGAACCACAAAAGGGGTTCCTATGCATTGGCTGGGATAAGGTGGGGAGCATATAACTCCCTTGTTAAAGCAGCTTCACTGGCTACTGGTTCATTTCCAGGCAAAATTCCAAGTGCTGGTCATGGCCTATAAAACCCTACACAGCTTGCAAGGTCCAAACTATTTGAAAGACTGTATCTCCTGATATGGACCTCCCAGGATTTTAAGAACATCAGGGGAAGGCCTTTGCTTGGTCCCGCCATCACCCCAGGTTTGCTTGGTGAGGATAAGAGAGAGAGCCTTCCCAATGGCTGCTCCCACCCTCTGGAACGCCCTTCCTCGGGAGGCTAGGGTGGACCTCTCCCTGCTTTCCTTTCGCTGGCAGGCAAAGACATTTTTATTCAAGCAGGCTTTCATAGGTGTGCACACAGAGGCTTTTTATTGGCATGTGCTTTTATTGTTTTTTTAATTTTTTTTTTATATTTTTTATAATTTTAAATTGTCATGCTTTTATGGTTTTTAACCCTTAATTGCCACATTTTAATTGTCTGCTTTTATATGTTGTGAGCCACCTTGGGTCCCATTCTGGGAGAAAGGTGGCATATAAATCAAATACATACATACATACATACATATATTAAGGTATCTTTTGTAATTTCTCCATGTTACTTATCTTTTATTGGACAGCTCCCCTATTCTCTAGCATTTCACAGATGAAAACCAGGACACATGTGGTTGAGCGACATCACAGTGTGGTGAAAAGTGTGTGGTCAGACAGCAAGAGAGCAAATTTTATTAATTAGAAAGAGCACACAAAACTACTATTTTAAGCAGAGAAACCCTGGCATTTATATACTGAGTTTAGGAAGGGCAAGATCCTGCCCCTTCCTGTCCTCTCCTTCCTGCTGAATTAACTGAGATCAAATACTTTGCCACAACTGAAGTAAGCCAAGGATGTCAGGGGAAGTGGCAAGAGGAAAGAGAAACTTGGACATTTGAAAAGCAATTGAGAAAGTGGGATAGCTGTCTCTGGGGCTGTCTGGGATAGCTCAGTAACTGGGGCTGTCTCTGCCAATTGGGACAGAGGGAATAGCATCCTGTTAGCGACATATGCAAGCACAAGTCCACCTTATGCTTGTGTATGTACATTTTTATTTATTTATTACAGAGGTTGGGATTCTCTCCATCCAGACTCACTGTGTTGCTGTTATAATGCCCACATCAATTCTGCTGATGGTGGAGAATGGAGGGGTTTCAGAGAAATGTCTGGCTGTGTTTCCATAGACTGATGGCATCATCTGTGGTGCCGTGCCCTGTGAGGAGCGGCTTAGAGAGCTGGGTATGTGTAGCCTGGAGAAAGTAAGGTTAAGAGGTAACATGATAGCTATTTTCAAATATTTGAAGAGATGCCTTATTGAGGAAGGGCAAGCTTGTTTTCTGCTGCTCCAGAGACTAGGACACGGAGCAATGGACTCACAGAAAAAGAGATTCCACCTAAACATTAGGAAGACCTTCCTGATGGTAAGAGCTGTTTGGCAGTGGAACGCACTGTCTCAGAGTGTGGTGAAGTCTCTCTCAGTGGAGGTTTTTAAACAGAGGTTGGATGGTCTCTTCCAACTCTGTGATTCTTTGATTCTGCATGAAGGCTATTGCAGTGCTATAGAGAGTTCTGAGTGTAGTGACAGGGAAGCTGTAACAGAGCTCTGCAGGCTGAGAGGCTTAAGGGGACAGAACTCAAAAACTAACATTTCTAAGCTTTTCTGCTTGCCCTGGCTTGCAGTCCTTCCCTCTGGTCCTATTGGAGTGGCAAGTCAGGTTCCTCACATCATATTACTTCTTGGGATTGGGCTGATACTTATCCCTTTGCCTACCTGTTGCATTATCCCATTTAACACGGCAGACTTGGATACAAGCTTGGGGGAGAGGGGGAAGGGAAAGGAAATGCAGTGCTCACTATAGCACTGTGACAGCTCCCACCCTTCTGTATTAACAGTTTTTAAAAACTGTATTGTGCTTTCAAAATATTGTACACAACCTTGGATCCTGTGTTTGGAGAAAGGCAGTGTATTCAATAAAGTAAGTAAGTAAGTTACATGCACTTGTTGCTTCCACCTGAAAATACCCCCATCAGTGGTGCGATTTGGGCAAGGCAGCTACGCGCTGGCACTGGGCATGGGTGATATGCATGATTGGGTCTCCCTCCTTATAGCAACAGACACAACAGCCATTCTCTGGTTTGTTGACATATCAGGATTTATTTTGCAACATATTTTTTTTTATTGTTCAGGCCTCAGAGGCCTTTGTCCTGTACCCATCTGGCACTTGGGCATTTTGCACCCATGATGCCTCCTTTCCTCAGCCTTGTATATGGGCAAAGCTTTGGGCCAGACATCCAAGACCCCACATGGATGCAGCAGAAAGGCTTCCAAATGCATCAAGGAAAGGGTTTCCCCCCTATTTTTAGATGCAGAATATTGAGGTAGGTTCCCATCATCTAATTCTACTTACATATCCTCCAACCCTGCATGGATGACAACCAGGGCAGATGTGGCCATCAGAGTGTGGTTAAGATGGCAAAAGATATTGATGAGGAAGAATACACAAGTTCCGAAGTGGCTGTAGCAGTTTGCTTTTTCCTGAGCTGATTAGGAAGATTCTGCTCCGCCTCTCCTCTTCAGCACTGAATTAATGGAATACAAACTACCTTTTGCACTTTGAACTCAGTTTCTACCAACTAAAGTAGCTGAGGAGAAAGTGCGAGGAGGACAGAGAAAACTGGGACATTTTAAAAGCACCAGAACAGTGGTTTGGAACTGTTTTTGGACACTTGGAGGGAAGGCATGTAGCATCAAAGCAGCCATATTTTGAACCATTGATGAGCATCCAAAGAATATTTTAAACAGATACAACTGATTGTGCATTTTATTTTGGCTTTGTTAAGATTCCAGCAATTGTTTTTCTGTACCTATATATATGAACATCTAAAGAGCCTACCCCACCCTGACCATTAACGCCAGAGTCTAAGGTTATCCCTAGGTGTTGAGGGAATACTTTTTGGATGATAGCTCTCAGAATCTCCTAGAGTACAAGCTGTTTGGAGGATTCTGTGAGCTGTAGTCCAGAAAATTAATATTTCCCAGCTCTGAAGTTTCCTAACAGCCCTGTTGCTCCTTGCCTCAGTTTTCCTGCTGAGCAGTAGAAGCTTTTCTCTAGGACTTGTGTCTGGCACTAGGCATGACTGAGAATGTTTAAGAAATCTTGATCATTAAGTTAACTGAATAGAAATTGGAAGATGATTACCTCACTCCATGCCTTATCAGCATTAAGCCACTAGGGCTTGCTTGCTTGCATCATACATTTCATGCCAGTTCTGCGCATCTGAAATATTTCAGCTGCAGCTGTGTGAACCTTTTAGGAATGAGATTAGAGCTGAACCTTTCCCCCTTTCTTGGGGATTTGTCTTATACCCTTTTTTTAGATACATCCTCCCAGTGCCACCTCCTTTTGGTTTCCTCCAGCCAGTTCTTCCACCAGAGGCACATGCGCATGCCGGCATGCCCAGCCAACATCATAAAAGTCAATCCTCTGGCATGTTAAGGATTACTGTTGCAAGATGATGCAATGATGGACTAAATGCTGCAATGGGGGGGGGGGGAGGGCAAGGGAGAGAGCCCTGCATAGACAGCCTGACAGTTTACCAGCAGGATTTTCAGTGATAAACAGGGTGATTTATGATCCTTGCCTTCCTATGACACATTCTCCAGGGTGGGTGGGGAAACGTACCTGTACATAGTGAAGCAGCCATTTTTTATCCTGCTTTGCAGGCTTCTACCATATCAGATCTGTAGATGGAATAAGGATTCCCCCAGAGGCATGTGCTGCACAGTTAAGGATACACAGGGCCAGATTAAGACACGCTGAGGCCCCATGCACTTTTCTTTCTTGTCAACAGCTCTTTGAAAAACCTGGCTCCCTAGGACCTAAATATCCTAAAGGCATTAGATTCTGTCTGATCTTGGAAGTTAAGCAGGGTCAGTTCTGGTTAGTACTTGGATGGGAGACTGCCAACGGGTACCAGGTGGTGTAGGCTATATTCCAGAGGAAGGAACTGGCAAAACCACCTCAGAATATTCCTTGCCCAAGAAAATATGAAATTCATGGGGTTGCCATAAGTCACCAGTAACTTGAAAGCGTGCACGCACACACACACACACACACACAGACAGAAGCCAGGGCTGTAAACTGTGTAGGCCATGGGCTGCATGTAAGTGACTAAGTCCCCAAGTCTTTTTTACTCACTAAGACTGAAGGACAAAATAACCCCAAAAGGGAGAATTGCCTGAGAAGTCTCCATGGGCACAATTGGCTATTTTAAAGCTATCCTCCTAATGAACACACACATACTTTTGAGGGACCTCAAATAGTCTTCTCCTGCCATCCTACTCTGTGCCTTTTCAAAACTGGAAATGACAATCTGGTGATTTTCAATTCTAGAAGAATGGATCGATGCAAGCCACAGAGGCTGCTGTGGCTGCTCTTGTTTGCCCTAAGCAGTAGTTATTGCTTAAAACAATTTGTAAGCCGCTCTGATAGCCTTGTGGCTCAAGAGTGGGGTATAAATAAATAAATAAATAAATAATAGTTTACTCAGTTTGTGCAGAAATTCAGCACTGGGGACTTATCCACATCTGAAATCAGTAGTCCCTACACCAGAGGAAACTTTGGGAACAGTAGTCCTGTGAGAAGATGCTAGGAGAAGATGCTAAAAAAGCCAATGCAATTCTAGGCTGCATCAATAGGAGTATAGTGTCTAGATCAAGGAAAGTAAAAATGCCACTCTAATTCTGCTTTGGTCAGACCTCACCTGGAATACTGTGTCCAGTTTTGGGCATCACAATTCCAGAAGGATATTGAGAAGCTGGAACATGTTCAGAGGAGGGCGGCCAAAATAGTGGGAGGTCTAAAAGCCATGACCCATGAGGAGCAGCTTGGGAGCTGGGTATGTTTAGCCTGGAGAAGATTCCACCTAAACCTTAGGAAGAACTTCCTGATGGTAAGAGCTGTTCGACAGTTGAATGTGGTGCCTCAGAGTGTGGTGGAGTCTCTATCTTTGAAGGTTTTAAAACAAAGGCTGAATGCTCATCTATTGGGAATGCTTTGATTGTGGATTCCTGCAGGGCAGGAGGCTGGATTAGATGGCCCTTGTGGTCTTTTCCAACTCTATGATTCTATGATTTCAATATGCAATCTCAATAGCCTCAATAGCCTCTTCAGACTACCATACATTTCACAGATGAAGACCAAGACATGTGCCCAAGCAACAACAGAATGTGGTCACGGGGGGGAGTTATTAATGAGGAAGACGAGATAATCCAGGAGAGACTGCAGCAGTCTGCTTTTGCCTGAGCCTACAGAGAAAAGAAAGACTTGGCCCCCTTGTCCTGCTTCCCCCCCCCCCCATTGAGTTGATTGAATACAAATTACTTTTGCACTCAATTTGCAGCAATGGAAGTAAGATGAAGACACGGAGAAAAATGGGAGGTGGAAAGAGAAACTGGAAATTTTTTTAAAAGTAGCTGAAAAATTGGGAGGACAGAGGATTAATCAGGACTGTCCCTTGCAAATTAAGACAGTTGGATGGGATGGACTACAAGTCCCAAGACGCTTTGGGGGAAAACCACAACACTGAAGGCAAAAGTAAATACAAGGAGGAATTGTGTTACCCAAATTCCATGGGGTCCGTGAGGATTCCACTAGTGTCCAAAATTAATATGGGGAATATTTAATTAGCTTAAAAATGGCAGGAAGAGGCTGGGTAGCGGCAGGATTATGATTATTTCATTAGTAATGGAGAGTCTAGCCAAAACGTACAATGAAATGATCTTTATTAGAAATTAACAGTAACAACAATCATGCACACACTCAGGCTTCAGACACTCACACAAGGCTATTGAAGATAGTAGAAAGTATTTGGTTCGAGGACTAGAGTAGGAGGAGGATGGGTTATACTATACCAATCCTGTAGAGCTGAGATCACGAAGTAAACCGACAACAAGGAGGTCTGGAAGGCAAAATGATGAGATGAACTGATGTGGAGTCAGAAAGCATGGGATTTGTGCACACTTGGGTGGTGTTTTAGGTTGATATTTATATGTGACAATTCCCTTGAAGGGATGGAATTTAGAGCAGACTATAATGGCTTTTGGAGTTTGCCAGGACTAGACAAAGTATCTCTGGAACAGTTAATGATCATTAATGGGCGATGTATTTAGAACTGAATAGGAGCAGACAAGGTATTTTGTTAGAGTGGAAGAGGAGAGGAAGAACCCCTTTTATAAGCATCAAGGACTCTGCTATCGTTGAGTGGATTAGAGGATGACTCACCTGCAGGTGTTAACTCTGACCAGAGTATTTGGGGAATTTCCAAAGTCCCCTCCCTTGGTTATATGTGACTCCAGCCTTGGTATCTAGGGGTCCCTGGTTTACCTGCTAACCACGTGGAAGGCCACATCAAGCCAAATTATTAAATATTGCCAATTATTTGATATTCCAAGATGGGGGCTGTCAGGGTAGGTAACAATGGGCAACGGGCCAAATTCCTTTACCAGTACATCCACACCATTTTCATACAAACCAGCAAGATCTCTGTGTGTGCACAGATCACACTTATCAGAAAGACTGATAAAGGGAAAGAAAGGGAGTGAGGCAGGGAGGCAGCACTGTAAGACAGGGATGCAAGCAGCAGTTGCCGTTCTGCAGGAGGAGAGGAGCAGTGTTTCAGGTGTTCTGCTTCCTGAGGCTGCCATTTTATGGGTGATCCTCTGAGAAAAGGAGGAATTAGAGGAGAAGGTAGAAATTCATTGGGCTGCTGAGAGTTGTTGGCAGCCCAAGCTCACATAACCAAGCAGGGGTTTGATCACTCCTTGTTCTAAGTCCAGCACATTAAATGTTCCCTCAGTACAGTGGTTATTATTTAAAAATAGTACCAAATCTGAAGCATAGGGGTTGTCTAAACGGTGAAAATACTCCTCGTGGAATTCAAAGAGAAGACGACATGTCTTAATGGGATCCAGCAGTATTACGCTGTATTCAGAACAAGCCCCCCCCCCCCAAAAAAACCTGCTGAAACACCGGAGGAAAAGCCTTCACACAGCTTTTCCCAGAGTTTTTCAAAAACAGCATATTACCCCTTGTTAAGACAGTAATTTGATATGAATCGCTGTCTTGTACAGGAAGCGTGAACCTGATTGACTGGACAAGTGTGGGTGTGGGCTTGCTAACAGGGCAAGCACCCAGAGCCACCATTTTTTCCACCTTAGTGAGCAATCGCTAAGGCAATAAAATGTGTTTCTAGTTTGTTTTGCTGCACTGTAAAATAGAAAAATTGCCCTATGGCTGTAGCACCCTGTGGGCATCATTTAAAAAAAAAAAAACAGCGGTGGCTAGGTACTAACCCAGGTGAATCACAGCCACCATCTTGCACTAAAAACTTATGGGGGCTTCGATGTGCAAAACCACCATTAAGGCAAGTTGCAGCTGCCGTGACTTGCTACTACTGTGGGTTTTTTTGGGCTTGTGTAGAAAACACCTCAGTGATTATTGCACTGAATTTGCATAACTCAAATGCTAATTTGAATAATAAACACAGATAGAATGATTTGTAAAAAAAGCAAATTAGGCACCTGGATTTGAAAGGCTGAAATGTGGCAACTCTAAGACACAGCCAACCGCAGGGACCCACTTAATCTCAATGGGAGATCATTCTACACCAGGATGGGGAAAGGGTTGCCCATGGGTCATTTTTGTGGCATTAAATGTGTCCAAGGCTTTTAAGGGGTTAGCATCTTATTTTGAAATGGCTGATTACTTCTTGGCTGGTGATCAGCCTCTGAGGAGTAAGGATCTGGTTGGAGGTTTTTAAACAGAGGCTGGATGGCCATCAGTCAGGACTGCTTTGATTGGGTATTCCTGCATGGCAGGGGGTTGGACTAGATGGCCCTTGAAGTCTCTTCCAACTCTAGATTCTACAAGTCATCATCTTACTGGAGTAAGGCAGCAAGCACTGTTGCGGGTGGAGTGTTCATCTTTTATTAAATACACATCCTGCCAGGGGAGCAACTTCATACCTCTGGGTGCCATCTTGTGGAAAATGAAAGACATTACAGGAATGATGTGTGTTGAACTGTTTCCGTGACCACACACACACACCTCCCCTTTCAATATGAACAAAACATTTACAGAGCAGCCTACAGAAATCACAACTGAACAACAAAGCCAGCAACTAGAAATCAAAATTCAACAATGAAAAAGATCAACAGCAGAATATAAGCAGCCATGAAAGCAATGCTAGTGCAGATATGCATAGAAGGGTAGGGCTGATGCCAAATTTATATATGCGGTACAAAGCGGATGAAAGTGGACCTCACCCCTCCTCCTGAAAATGCAACTTACAGGTTTGGGAGACACTGCTGTGTGGGATGCACTGCAGTGTGAGGGAAGAAAGGAATAGAGAGGAGGAAAGGATCCCTCAATGAATGGGAGAGGGATGGAAGTCTCCACCCCATTTTTTGTGCTGGAAGGAGGATGATAACGCGGTCATTCAGATCCCCCTGTAGAAGGCATATCCTGCACTTTCTCACCACCCTCTGAGCCATTCTAGGACAATCCTCTCATTTTATTGTACTTTTAAACTACTCACTAAGCAGAGTTATCTGGGCAGTCTGTTAAAACTATAAACTGTAACGATAACACAGTTTCTGGTCACATTTTTGTTTCTCCCCTTCCATGAATGAAATAGGTCCAGTAGGATACACTGCCTCAGAGTGTGGTGGAGTCTCCTTCTTCAGAGGTTTTTAAAGAGAGGCTGGATGGCCATCTGTCGGGAGTACTTTGTGCATTTCTGCAGGGCAGGGGGTTGGACTAGATGGCCCTTATGGTTTCTCCCAACTCTATGATTCTATGAAATACCTAATAGGCCCTTTTTGGACAGGTGGCCTAGAAATCTCTTTAAAAGGTGGCCTAGAGTCTGCACCAATACTGGATGAGATTCTCCCAGAAAACCCTGTCTCTTGCAAAGGGATTGGGTAGCTCCTATCAGCATTTATGCGGCACTCTTATTCCAGGGGCTCTCCACGTGATCTGGATAAAAGGCAGACACACAAATGTGTGGCAGCCAATTTGCATTTAAGATGCTGGAGTTCTGCTTCTTCAGAAGCCCTAATGAGTGAACCTCTCGAACCAGTGAACTAGAAGTGAGTCAGGGCAAGAGACTTTGCCTGTGAAAAGAAAAACTGTGTGTGAGAAAGGGAAAGCTATTTTTAGCCTGCTGGTGAGCAGGCAGTCTGCACCTCTGTGTGTGTGCAAACACATACATACACAGGGACCATCCATTTCTCTACACAACAGCAATTATATTCAGACACCTCTCTTAGCAGAAAGAACAGCTAAGGGATGCTTGGGATATACAGAACAAATGGGAGCTTGGCAGCAGAAGGAAGCTGGAAGCTTAGCCTCAGAAGCAATTAAAACAAATAGCAGGAGCAGAAAACCAGCCAATGTAGTACTAAGCAAAACCAAATAACAAACACACACACACACACTTTATCACACATACAGCCTGCCACCCAGTTTGTTGGTTCCAGCATCAAACGTGGAAGCAATACTGTTGTAACCCCATTCCTCACATGGAGAAAAAAAAAGAAAGAAAAAGAAGCATTGTTTGTTGCCAGTGTGAAGGTGGGCTGGAGAAACATGGCATTTTGGTGTTGGGTTGCAGCAGCACATCTGCAGGAAACAATGCAACAAACAAAGCTTAACCTGGGAAACAGTGGGTTTCTACTCTAGTTGACCCTACTCTAGCCTTCTTGCAAAGTAAACAGCCCCATCCTCTAGAATCCTGTGCAGAGCACATGTAAGCCGCCCTGATTGTTTTAACAGAGGGGCGGGGTATAAATAAATTTTTATTATTATTTATTATTATTAAAACAGAAAGAGAAGGGGAGAGCAGATTACCTGGCCTCACCAGCACTCCCCACCTCCGCCCCCACCCCTGCATGCTTTAAAAAAAGCATAAATCTATCATTTTGGCAACCAAATGGAAATCATAAGAAAAGTGAGGGCTGGTAAAAAGAGAAGGGGTTGTCTATACGTTGAAAATACTTCTCACAGAATTCACTGGGAATGTCCAGAAAGCAACTAGGTACCAGCAAAATATAAACAGCACTAGTCTGGGAAGCGAGCTAACTGTTAATTAGCTCACAGGAATGCAAGCACAGTCAAAGATTTAGTCCAGTAACATAGTCCAAAAGGCCAGAAGCTTACAACAATCAGTCAGCATGGTCCAAAGCAGTCCGAGGGTCAACAGGAGAAGGCAGCAGAGTAATCAGGGACAGTCCAAGGTCTAAGCATGAGTCAAGGTAACAGAAGTCAAGATTACTGGAATCCAGGTACCGAAGCCAGCAGGAAGCTTTCACCAGGAAGATCAGTTGATCTCTGACAAAACCACCATCACCTCTCCCAGCATCTATACAGCAATTAAGGCTTTGTCAGGTGTATCTTAACAAGCAGGGTTTTCTCATAAAGTTGCAGAGATTTCCTTTGAGCCTCCTTTTGATCTCGTTGCTGGGTATATGATGGTGGAGGTAAGTCCCTCTCTTCTTTTTCGTCCTTATCTGAATGGGCTGGGACTGATGCAACCCACTTGGACCAGGCTTTTCCTCGGCTCGAGCCTCTTGGTTGGCAGGGTTCCCTGCTAGTACAGGTGTAGGTAAATTTGTGCCAGGGTCTCTAGGGCCATTCCCTGCCATGTCCTTCTCCTCCTCTGACTTTATTGCCTCATCAGGCTCATGGGGCATGACAGGGAAGACAAGCTGCCTTAATGGGATCCTGCGTTGTCTCATTGTATTGCAAAGAAGGGGGGGCAAAAAGAGCAAAAACTACGTGAGAAAAGCATTCGCAGCTTTTCCCAGCTTTTAAAAAATGCTCTGTGTGATATGTGCATTCTCGCTCATAAGCGATTTGACATGAATCGCTTCCCCATACAAGAGGATGTGCAAACCTGGTTGGCTGGATGAGTGCAGAGAGCCGGGCTTGGTTACAGAGCAAGCGTCTGCTGCTGCCATGTTGGATTTTCACCTTAGCAAGTGATTGTTAAGGTGTTAAAACGGGGATTTGTGCTATCTTTTTTTCCTCTTTGTTTTGGAAAGGTGGAATATCACTTGTGCGCACCATAGAAATAGTTTTTTTTAAGGTTCAGTGGTAGCAGATTTAAAAGCACAGGTAATTCAGTCATGGCCACCATCTCGGTTACAGGCATGCAAAGTTTATGGGGGCTGTAAAACCATTAAGACAAGTCATTGTGACTTGCTATTACTGTGGAGCAATCTCGTTTTTCACCCCTTCATATAGACAAGCCCTAAGTCATCTCATCCCTGGATGGATTTGGGAAGAAGCCTTCAGGTGGTATCTGGAAGACTCAAAGTGTGCAAGGTTAGCCTGGGGCTTGTCTACATTGGCCAGAATACGCTCCTTTCCAGCCAGCATATTCTGGCTGTGGTACTAGCCCAGATCCTGCCCATTACTGTGACAAAGCGGGCAGGAGTCCGCACACACATGTTGGCTGGTATTGGCGGGCACCTCTGCTGCTGTTGTGTGTTTCATTCTTTGAAGCCAGGAAGGAAGGTCTCAGCATGTGAACAAGGCTGGTGGCATGTAGGGGGCCTTGATTACGTGCTGGGGGCCTCCTTCCTGGTGCAGAGCAACACCAGTGGCAGAGGCATCTAGAGATGCAACCCAGCGTGCAGGTACAGACCCATGCGTTCCTGCCCCCAACCCATCCAGGATTTCCCACATGACATGGGTTTTCCTGGGTGTTTCTAAAAAAATGTTTTAAATGGGTTTACCCCAGCGTCCCCTCGGCTTTGCCTTGGATGTCCTCAGGACTGTCAGGAGGTGAAGAGCCCTGCATCGTTTGGACTGCAGAGTTCCAACACAGGGGAAGCCGTGGTAAATTGCCTGTTTAGACAAGCCCTTGGTTGTTTCATTTCCCATGTGCATATTGTTAGTTTTCAGATCAAACTTTTGATGAAACATGTTAAACTGCTTTTCTGCTTTTTGTAGCGTATGAACCTCTCCCTGCTCTTTCCACGTTATTTTGGTCTCTGTTGCCAAACTTTCTATCAAAGAAGTAATGCCTAGGAACACATTGGCAGCTGCCACACTGCAAAAAAAAAAAAATAAAAATGCAGTTGGATACCACTTTAACTGTCATGGCTTCATCCTATGGAATCCTGGGATTTGTAGTTTGTTGTAGCACCAGAGCTCTCTGACAAAGAAAGCTAAATATCTCACAAAATGACAAATCCCAGAATTCCATAGCATTGAGCCATGATCGTTAAAGTGGTGTCAAACTGCATTAATTTTGCAGTGTGGCAGCTGCCATTGACTTCATTAACTGAGGTATACCTGTACCTCAGCTCTGTAAACCCTCCCCTACAGCTCTGGAAATAAGAGCCCATCTATACGAGGGGAAAAACCCGGAGTGCCTTGCAGTAATGACATTTTGCAGCAGCAGCGACTTGTCTTAATGATGTTTTTGCCCCCATAAACTTTGCATGCAAAATGGTGGCAGCAAGTGATTTACTCATGTTTGTACTTACCTCAATGTGCTGCGGCCAAACGGTTTTTTTTTAAAGATGTCTAAGGTGCACTAGAGCAGTTTTTCCATTTAATAGGAACGTAAAAAACAAACAAACAACTGCCTCTTTTACCCAGCTTAGTGTTTGCTCACTAAGGCGAAAATCCAAATGGTGGCAGTGGGTGCTTGCCCTGTTAGTAAGTCCTGCCCCACATGCTTGCCCTGCCAATCAGCTTTGCGCTTCCTCTCCTATGGGAAAGTGATTCATATCAAATTGGTTGTCCCAACGGGCAGGAATGTGCACCCCCTTGCTGTTTTTAAAAACTACAGGAAAAGCTGCAAAGGCTTTTTCTGCATAGTTTTTGCTGTTTTGGACCCCTTCCTTCTGTATACAGTGGGCTGATCCCATTTGGAAATGTTGTACTCCCAGCGAATTCTATGAGGGGAAGAGGAAGGAGTCTGGTTCCATGGCTGAGAGTTTTTGGAAAGCGCCCTGGTCCACGGTGTGCCTGGTCAACCTCTATGTGATGTTAGGGTTAGTTTTCCAAAGACAAAGGGAGCTGAAAAGTCAAAATCTGCAGGATGTAAAAGGCACTGCTTATTACGTGAAGAAAGTAATTGAAAATTTAGCTCTGAGTGAAAAAGAGAAATTGCCAAACCATCGTTGGAAAATGTTTTGGCCGGGGTTTAGTGAGACAACCTCAGCAATAACTTAAAAGGATATTTTAAATAAATAAGTATTTTATTATTATTATTGTATTTTTGTATAATATTTTATTATTTTTTAATTAATCTTTTATTATTTTTTTCTTTTCCAAATAAGTATAATTGTATTGTGTAAATATAATGTGATTATAGTGCATTTAGATTAAGAGGAAAAATGTATTAGTGTTAGAATAGATGGTTTTATTTTTGTATTAGTAAGAAAAGAGGAAAACAATTAATATTATTTTTGTGTTATTGTTATGGCCTTTTGCGGTCGGGTGTATTTTTCAGTCGAATGGTCTTATTCCAATAAAAAATTCCTAAAATTCCTAAGAACGCTAAGTAGAATCCACAAGCCTGAGGTTTGCCTTATGTCACTACAGAAACAGTGTAGCATTTCCAGGAAAGGGGGGTTGCTTTATAAATGATCAACAGATCCCAGACCGCAGGTACCTCTGAGCAAAAGTGACCCCATTAGCTGTTTGCATTCCTGCCCAGTGTGCATCTTCAGCATTCTTTTCCCTTCAACCAAGCAGGGGTAAGCTGAGTGGCTGTTCATCGCTAATAGCCTGCAATCCCCTTGACAATATTCTAAATACATTTGCCCTTGACAGCTCCCCTTATTTGGAGCTCAACCTAAAAAGACTTTGCTCTTGGGGACTGCTATCTGCTCAGCATGGTGAGAAATCCTTAAGGGACAACAACAGGTGCTCCAATGCAAACTGTATCATCTTGTTCCTTGCCTTAAGTCATCGGAGAGACCAGTCCCCATAGAATTTTGGAAGATATTCAAGAAACTTTTTACGGAGGGGAGGCAAGAGGGCAAGACCCATGCTTTAAACATGTATCAGTTTGATGCAGTTAAATTTTCCATAATCTCCAACTATCCTGATTTCACAAGGACAATCCCAATTAATCCTCTGTTATTCCACTTTCCAGCTGCTTTTAAAACATCCCATTTTCTTCCCACTTCTTCCTTTTGTCCACAGCTTGTTTTACTTGCTGTAAACTGAGTTCAAAGTACAAAAGCTGTTTGCACTCAATTGATTAATCAGGAGGACGATAGGGGACAAGGGATGAAATCTTGCTCTTTCCAGGAGGCTCAGGCAAAAGCAAACTACAGTATCCTCTTCTAGCTTGCAAGTTCTTCCTCAACGGTAACTTTCCCCAATTTGACCACACTCTGATGTTGTTTGGCCACAGTCATTCCAGTTTTCACCTGTGAAATATTGAAGGGTATACAGGATTGTCTATACGAGGCTAGAAAATGTAGATTGATGCATGCTAAATGCCAATGTGCAGCAGCTTTCATTTGTCTCAACAATTTTTTGGCAAGATTTCAGGCATGCGAAGCCATACGTGTTTGTTATTCAAATGGTCTAACAAACAAATGGGCCTGCGAATCAAAATGGCGGGCGTGAGAGGATTACTCACATTTTTATTGTCACCAGTTGCCATTGCCAAACAGTGTTTTTTTAAAAAAGCACATCCAAGGTACGAAAGTGTGATATTCTGCTTAAATAGATAGAAAAAGAAGAAGAAAAAAGGCTGTTTGATTGTTTCAGTGCATGATCGCTACAGTGAAAATCCAATATTGCGGTTTGGGGCCCTTTTATTTATTATGCTCTGCCCCGTGCGCACTTTTGACCAATCAGCTTTTCACTTCCTCTCTTATCAGGAATGTGCAGCAAAGTGAATTGGTTGTCCCAATGAGGAGGCATGCGCATTCCCCTCTGAGCTTTTTTAAAACTTCAGGAAAAGCAGTGCAGGCTTTTCATGTGTAGTTTTGGGAGGCTTTGGCCCCACTCCTTCTGAATATTGCAGATCGATGTGGAATCTCATTAAGACAAATCGTATTCTCCTCAAATTCTATGAGGAGCATCTTCACCGATAGACAATCCTGTAATAAGAGGGAGCCCTCCCCTCTGCACCCCACCCCCCATTTCCATGCACAAAATCCAACTAAGGCTGTCTACTGAATCAATCTTCATCACTGGTCACTGAATTGGTGTGTGGGGTTTATATACTGTGAGATTTACATATCCTCTCCAACAGGGACTCACAGTATATAAACCCCCCCACACCCCTACCCCACCATTCTTTGAAGATGCCAGCCATAGATGCAGGTGAAATGTCCGAAATAAACTCTTCCAGAACCTGGCCTCCTCACAGCCTGGAAAAAAACAAGCAAAATCTATGGATGCTGGCCGTAAAAGCCTTCGACTTCACATTGAAGCAGTCAATAGATTGTCAATATCGCTTTTTTTCACTGTATTGAGGGTGCGCGAAACCATACCCCGTTGTAATCGCGAGATTACAGTGTGAATGGGCGGTCCTCAGTAAGAAAACTTCCAGGTGAAAACGTGAAAACAAAGCACAGGATGCTCTTTTTATGAACTGTCTATTCATGTTTGTTTCAGTGCTTGTTTGTTCATTTACTTTGTTAATTTAGGTGTTTTTGGAGTTTTAAGCATGCTTGCATCTTCTCGCAAGAACTGCCAAAATCTCTGCCAAAGAGTGCTGGTGACTCACAAAACTAAAAATCCCGGGAATCTATACAATGCAGCCATGGCAGCTAAAGTGGTGTACAACTGGCTTATTTCTGCCATATAGATACACACCACTCGAAGTTAGCTCCATCAGAGTCAATGAGGCTTATGTATGAGTAGACAATGCATTGTTAGGTTTCTGACTAGTTGGTGGGGACAAGGAATGAAAAGCTTCCTTGGGTTTTCTTGCTTGATGGAAGATGTGTGCAGGACCTTCCAGATTGATCAGAACTAGCACCAGGGATTGGTGTTGATGGGCACTTGGAAAGGTCCAAGTTTCAGTTGGAAAGCCACTGCCAATCCTGGCAGCATCCTGCTCCTGTTTTGCTTCCCTGCTGCTGCCTGTTTACCTGTCCTGTAGGAGCGAGCGAGCAAGCAGTAAGAGGAGCAAGGAAATGGAGCAGTAACCTTCTAGGACAGTGGTTCTTAACCTGTGGTCCGGGGACCCCCAGGGGTCCGCAATATCCTTACAGGCTGCTTGGCCTACCTCCCTGCAGTGGAGCACCCATATGGCAGGAGCCAAGGCAAAGTCTGGCTGGCTTGGCCTGTGCATTGCCATTCAATCCACTCCAGCCACAAACTTGCAGGAAGAAGCAGGAGAAAAGTCTTCCACTCCAGTGCATCTGAGGGAAGGTTTAATGGATGGTGTAATCTATATGTATAAAACTCTTTCAGTATGTTTCCTTTTCCAGTGTGCTGATTGGCCATTTACCCAACCAATCCCCTCAATCCCATAACCAATCACCATCCACATACAAATTCCCTCTCCACCTCACAATCCACTCTTGCCACTCAATCTGCATCTACACCCCAGCCTCACAAGGGCCCCTCCCTCCTCTCCCTCCCTCAGCCAATCACCACCCACATGCAAATTCCCTCTCCACCTCACAATCCACTTCTCCTTTTGTCCCCCACCCCTTTCCCAGAAGATTACTCCCATCAAATCAGTGTAGTGTAGAGCCATTGTATTGTCTATTCTCCTTTATGGATCTGAAACATGGGTCACCTATCGCCACCACTTACGACTCCTCGAACGCTTTCATCAGCGCTGTATACGCACAATCCTAAATATACACTGGACTGATTATACAATGAATGTTGCAGTCCTTGAACAAGCAGAGATCACCAGCATTGAGGCCATGATATTGAGAACACAGCTGCGCTGGGCAGGGCATTTTTCTAGGATGGAGGACCATCACCTCCCAAAAATAGTACTCTACGGTGAACTCGCCACTCTCTGAGAGAAAGAAGAGCAGCCAGCATGTGCTGGACTTTTTAAGCCACTCTGGGAGCTTTTTTGGCTGAAGGGTGAGATATATATTCTCTAAAGAAATGGCATCACAATTCAAGAAGGATATTGACAAGCTCTCTCTTTCTGGCTTTTCTTCGCAAATGAAGATTCAGGAAAGACTCATCCCGCGCTTTCTGCAAGCGCGCTGATGACTAAAAAGGCCAATCCGAGATAAACAAGTCCGGTTGCAGAAAACACAGCAAAAGGTCTCCTTGGGTGATGTTTCTGGGTTGTGATTCTTTCTGCGTTGTCGTTTCTCTTCAAGACTTGTTTGGCCTGAGCTCTCAAATAAGGCTACAGCATTGTGGATAGTGCGTCTCCATGCCTCCCAATGTGAAGCCAGGGAGGACCATTGTTGGTGATCAATTTGGCCGAGCCTGAGATGTTGCTTCAGGGAGTCCTTGTATCGCTTTTTCAAGCTAGGGGTTGTCCAAATGGTGAAAAAACTCTTCACGGAATGTGAGGAGAATCCTACCTATCCTAATGGCTTCCCTGTGTGATTTTGCACTATTGTGAAGGAGGGGGGCAAAAAAGACCAAAAAAATCATCAGAAAAGCCTTTGCGGCTTTTCTTGTCTTTTAAAAAACACAACGAGGTGGGACACATTCCTGCTCGTTAGGACAATCTGATTTGCATCCCCAAATGTGAGGAAGTGTGCCCCTGATTGGCCAGACAAGCGCAGGGTGTGGGGCTTGCTAGCAAGGCAAGCAACCCACAGCCACCATTTTTTACCCCGAGTGATTGGAGATGAGGAAGGGGGGGCGCATGGCTGTCATTCCCACTTCCCAGCCGCCATTGACACCACTGCCGGGGGCAGAGAAGGGAGGAGGGCTCTCTCCTCCTCTTCTTCCTCTCCCGGTTCCCTCCCCCCTGCCCCACCGCCACCCGCCTGCCCAGTTTCTCCGCCACCCATCTGTGGGGCCAAGGAAGGGGGAAGAGGGAGAAAGAGCCCTCTTCCCCTTCCATTGGTTTCTTCACCATCTGCTTGCTCACTCCTATGGGGCTGAGGAAGGGGGATGAGGGGTCCCTCACCCTCTTTTTCCTTCCTCAGCTGTCATCTGGCATGTGAACTTTATGGGAGCTGCTGAGGATAAAACCACCATTAAGACAAGTCGCAGTTGCTGTGACTTGCTTTTTCTGTGGGGCACTATGGTTTTTTGGGGCTCGTATACATGAACTCCTGAAATGTGTCAAAAGGTGGTGACCAAAATGGTGGGAGGTCTGGAAGCCATTATCCCCTATGAGGAGCAGCTTAGGGAGCTGGGCATGTTTAGTCTGGAGAAGAAAAGGCTGAGAGGTGATATGATAGGAGGGAAAATAAGGAATTTGAGAGGAAGTGACAGATTCTGAGGATAATTTGGAGAAAAGCTCTTTTTCATGTTTGCATGAACTGAGGGAGCTCTGGGTGTGATTTGGAGGCCATTTTATGCCTGAGATTTGCACCATTAAAAAAAATAGGTTTAGGGCCCTTGGAGTACTGGGGGGGGGGGAAAGGGGTGTTCCAGGGCTGCAAAAGTTGGTCCAGGGGCCACATGCACCCCACTTGCTGCACTTTTACAACTCCCAATCTAGCCTGATGTGGTTGCTCTGAATGGCAGCAGCTCTCCAGGTTCTCAGGTAAAGTCTGGTCTTTTCCCATTTCCAGTTTCTGCAGATGGCCATCCAGCCTCTGTTTAAAAACCTCCAAAGAAGGCACCTCCACTGCCAAATAGCTCTTATGGTTAGGAAGGTCTTCCTAATGTTTAGGCGGAATCTCTTTTGTTTGTAGTTGCCCTGATCTAGATGAAGAAATGATCTTAGTAGGAGGCATTCTGCTCTGTCTGAACATAGCTTAGGGTTAGAGCACCAGCTTTGTACGTAGATGCGATCAGGTTAAATCCCCTTGATCCTGCAATTAAAAGGATCCAGGAGGAGATCTGGGGGACTTGTCCCTGTTAGAGACCTTGGAGAGCCAAGAGTCTGTTGAAAGAGACCTTGGAGAGAATACTTTTGAATGCTATTGTTTGTTGTGTGCCTTCAAGTCATTTATGACTGATGGTGGTCCTAAGGAGGACCTATCATGGGGGCTTCATGGGGGCTACTTGGCAAGATGTATTCAGAGGGGGTTTCTCATTGCCTTTATTTGAGGCTGAGAGAGTGTGACTTTGTCAAAGTCACCAAGTGAGTTTCCATGGCTGAGCAGGGATTCAAATCCTGGTCTCCCAGAGTCCTTGTCTATCACTCAAACCACTATACCATATTGCCTCTCTTACTTTTGAATTGCAACTCCCAGAATCACCTGCCCAATATATGGTTGTCATCCCCCAAAAGTAGCTTTTTAAAGCTAACTTTGGGTTTATCTACACCAGCCAGGATGTACTGGCTCCCCACTGGTGTATCCTGGCTGCAGAACTGGCCAGTCCTTAACCCATTACCTGGATGAAATGGGCTGGAGTCCACACAGGAACACCAGCCTATCCCTGCAGCTGCCACCAACCATTTTCTCTGCTGTCTCGGAAGGCAGGAAGGGGGTCTGCAACGTGTGACTGAAGACCCCTCCATGTGATCAGCCTTGATCATATGCTGAGGGACTCCTTCCTGGCTTCTGGGAGAGCCAGGGAGATGGTGGCAGCAGTCAGGGTTGGTGTTCCTGGGTTTTGCTGGTGGTGTCAGAGTGAACTGGATATATTCCTATAATGCTTTATTGGGTCCTACCTAAAGACGTAAAATTTCCAGAAAATTTGAAGCCATTGGAAACAATGTTTTTTCTCTTTTTTTTCCAGAAAAAATGAAAAAAAAATTAACATTTGTACTTTTTACAGATTGGAAGTCACTCTGTTACTTTAGGATCATAAAATATGACTAGGTACAATTTGATTTGGAATACAGTGATCACAAAGCGGCTGCTGGACTCACCTCAGCGGCCATAAATTGCAGCTGGGAGAGCCCCCGAAGTCGCCCTCCTCGTGGCAGCACCATGGGCGCCGCCATCTTCCCAGTCATCCTCTGGCCATCTTCTCTGGCTCACGCTGGCCGGAGAGAGGATCATAAACTGTCCAGTGCGGAAGAGGCAGCTCTTCCCCTATTGGCCAGCTAGGAGCTGGCTTGGCCACCAGAGGCTCAGGGCTTGCTGAGCCTCTGATTGGCCAAGAAGGTTGAGACTGCTGCTTGCAGTCTTCCTTCAGGTCCGGCAGCTGGGGATATATTCCCAGCCCCGCGCCGGACCTGAATAGTTGGCTCCTAAGAGCCGAAGACTAAGGAACTCCAGGAAGCCGCCGAGGAAGCGAGCAACAGCGAGGTCAGTGGGGAGCAGTGTGGAGTAGCAGCGAGGTCAGCGGCAGCGGGGTTGGCGGCTAAGAGGTCGGCGGAAGGGAGGGCATCAACCAACCCGCCTGTTGGCTGATGGCATATTGGTTAGCCTGACTGCTAACTGGTCACGTGACGGGGTCATGTGATCCAAACCCGGAATGGGGGGGATCCCACCTTTGGTCCCCGTGGCCATGACCTTGACCTTGACCTGCAGATGACCTTGACCCGGTACCAGAGATCCCATACCCTGAGTTTGGATCCAGAACCCCCCATGCTCACCGCCACTAAGTCAAGCAGCCCCTTACTGCTCGGTTTCCACCAACCCGGCAGCTATCACCCAGGAAGGGCCGGCCCTTCTGACTGGAGGGACACTGTGTTGGACCTGCTAAGAAAAGGTGTTGAGTCCCGGCCGAATATACGCGGTGTATGCCCTGGAATTAAAAATGCAATGTATTCAAACAATTATTGCAAACGGAATTTACTTTTTTAAAAAATGTTATTTGTAACAAATGGAGCAACGATCTATGAACTGTACTCTTTGGTTTTGCTAGTTTATGTGGAGCAGACAAAACAAACAAACAAAAAACACCAGAAGAAACCATCAAGATTATTAACAAAGAAAAGCATTCCATAATCAATTTTTTTCCTTTTTTCAATTTTTTGGAAAACAAAAACAAAAACAAAAACAAAAACAAAGCTTCAGGAAAAGAACAGGGAAAAACATGTTTTTTCCCTGAATTTTTCCAGGTTTTTTTCCAGGCCTTCACATCTCTAGTTCCACCCTTCCTCTCCCCACCAGAGCCCTGTATCTGCCCTGGGGGTGGTGAGGGCTGCCTGGGGGCAGAACACGGCAAATGTCTTGTGTTGAATGGATTCGAGGGCTCTGAAATGGGGGTAAGACAAGGTATTTAGCCCATCTGGAATCATAGAATAATAGAGCTGGAAGAGACACAATCAAATCATTCCTGACTGATGGCCATTCAGCCTCTGTTTAAAAACCTGCAAAGAAGGAGACTCCACCACACTCCGAGGTAGAGTCCAGGAAGTTCTTCCTATGTTTAGGTGGAATCTCTTTTCTTGTAGTTTGAACCCATTGCTCCGTGTCTTAGTCTCTAGAGCAGCAGAAAACAAGCTTGCTCCATCCTCAGTATGACATCCCTTCAAATATTTAAACATGGCTATCATGCCCCTCTCAACCTTCTCTTCTCCAGGCTAAACATGCCCAGCTCCCTGAGCCACTCCTCATAGGGCATCATGGCTTCCAGACCTCCCACCATTTTGGTCCTCCTCCTCTGGACACCTTCCAGCTTCTCAATATCCTTCCTGAATTGTGGTGCCCAGAATTGGACACAGTATTCCAGGTGAGGTCTGACCAAAGCAGAATAGAGTGGCACTATGACTTCCCTTGATCTAGACACTATACTCCTATACTCCATAAAATAAGGCCTTAGACAAAATATAGTAGACAGTCCAAGTGAGAGCAGACAGGGCTAGCTAAACAAACGGTCTGGCCCAAGAGGAAGCCGTTCTTCTAATCGGAGGGTATGTTATTATCTGCCCCAGTGAAATGTCTTAGGCTGGTCCTTCCAAGGTAAGAACTCTCCAAAAATAAGGCCCTCCAATTTTGCTTCCATAAAAGGTTGCCAAGTTCCTTGTTTCCCCCGGGGGTCTTCTTAAATGCTGAGCACTCTCTTTCCAGTTGTAAAAGGGAGTGGCTCCACTGTCTTTCCTATCCTTTCACTTCACTCTGCCACCAGCAAGCCCAAGGTTGGCTTCTCAAAGCAGCCTGAACACGCCAAGAAAATGGTGAGTCTCGAACTGCTGCAACTTGCTATTCCTTGAGAACTCCCTCTCTTATCCCCATTGTAGATGGGTGAGCAGATCAGTTAATTTCAAGGCTATGTCAGTTTTGGATATGTTCAGGCCTAACTTCCTATTGTCCAATTTCTGTAGCAATCTGCAATAATAATAATAAAAAAAGACTGCAGGAAAATTGCATTCAAAAATATTTTCTCCAAACCAGTTTTGTATGCATTTTATTCTAAAGTGTGCAGGTTTGTATGTATGCATTTTTATCCACATTTTATTCTACAAATGCTTCTTCGTATTCATTGTGTGTGTGTGTATTTCAAGTCAAGGACTGTCATCACAACTGTGAAGAAATGCAAGAGCTAATCCTGGAACTGTAAATGAGGTCATTTCGCTTAAAAATGTAGGACAAACAAAATCTAGGAGAATCCCTAGCATTGACTAAGTGTGGCTAGGGAAAGCTTTTTCCTCCTCTCATTATTGTTGTGCCTTCAAATTGTTTCCAACTTACAGCGACCCTATCACAAGGATTTCTCAGCAAGCTTTGTTCAGAGAGGGTTTGCAATTTTCTCCAAAGAAGAAGAGAAAGTTAAGAGTTAAGATTAAAGAGGATAGCCATGTTTAAATATTTTAAAGGATGTCATATTGAAGAAGGAGCAAGCTTATTTTCTGCTGCTCCAGAACTAGGACACGGAGCAATGGATTCAAACTACAGGAAAAGAGATTCCACCTAAACATTAGGAAGAACTTCCAGATGGTAAGAATTGTTTGATAGTGGAATGTGCTGCCTCGGAGTGTGGTGGAGTCTCCTTCTTTGGAGGTGTTTAAACAGAGGCTGGATGGCCATCTGTCGGGAATGATTTGATTGTCCGTTCCTGCATGGCAGGGGGTTTGACTGGATGGTCCTTGAGGTCTCTTCCAACTCTATGGTTTGTGTCAAACGGCAAGAGAATGGCTTGCCCAAAATTGCCCAGTGGTTTTTCATAGTTGAGCCCCCATGGTTTCAAACCCTATTCTCCCAGAGTCCTAGTCCAGCTCTCAAACCATTACACCACACTGGCTCTCGTTCTCTTCTCTATACCTGGATTTGCCCAAGGAAGCTGGCTGTGCAGTTAACCAGAAGGCTGACACAAAAGCTGGCATTCTGTTCAGTAGTTTCAAGATCATAAGCTGGACTTAGGATCTTGGAACTGCTGGGAATTTACATTTATGGTCATTAATGACCAAACGTGACCCCCTGAGAACGTACTTTTCCAGTGCCCCAGCTGAAGGGTTTCCAACATGCTGCATATCAGGGTGCTTGGGACATGATATCTGCATCCCTCTCCCAGTCCTGGGGTGATTTGGGAGAAGCAATTGTGGCTGCCTCTTCTTCATGTGCTTCATAACTGGGAGAGCACTGCAGGTGTCCTTTCGCACCACTCTGATCTGCAGTACCTTGGAAACCCTTTGGTTGGGGTGCTGCCAATCTGCAAAGGAAGCTTTTTGTGGGGGAGTGTGGCATTGTCAAGTGTAACAATGACAGCAGAACTCTGTCATTATAGGAGATTTTCAGACGGGGACAAAAATAGTGTCCTCCTCTTGCTTTTTTCTCCTGTACCCTTCCGTCCCCGTTCTGGCACACACACGAATAGTTTCACTCTACCTTGATCTCACAATGTTCCCTCCCCCTTGGCAGCCTAGGAGTGAAAGCAGCTCTCTCGGTGCTGCATTCACTTCCTGGTTTGGAATCCCAGGCTGTTCTTGTGAGAGGACAAATTCAAAGTTCAAAGGGAAAATACACTTTTAAAAGTGACAGCAAGCACAAACACACACTTAAAAAATACCAAGTAACCTGGGGAGAGTACGAAAAAGTGTGTCACTTACCTGGATGTCCCGATTGCACCCGGAAGTGTTCTGGAACGGACCTCCCACTGACACTGGTATCGCGCCAGCACAACGGGGCACCTTTTCACTCGCCCACCATTCTGTTACAGAAACGGAACGATGGGTCAATTCATGGCTTGGCCCATTAATTAAAAGAGGCGCCAGGGGAACAGAATCAGCATGGGAACATAACAACCTGTGAACGACATCATGTGAAAAGGAAGCCCTTTTGTGATCTCCTGGTGTTATCATGCCATATTTAGGGCATCTGATAATCTCCATAGTTACGGCTAATAGTGCAGGATCTCAGCCAAGGTTTGTAGCAGGGCTTATTTTATAAAACAGATATTGCAACTGCTCAAATATCCCCACATTCGAGACAACTTTTAAAAATATCTTTAGATTCTAAAGTTCAGAGCAAGTAGTAGAGATTGAGGTGTTTTAATTTTGTATATTTTTCTTAATTTTATGTTCTAGTTATATATACTCTTTAACTGTAAGCTGCCTTGAGTCTCATGCACGGGAGAAAGGAGGGATATAAATCAAATGACTGGATAACAGATGATTTTAAAAAACTGAAATGAAATTTTCACCTACCTGCATCAACAAAATTTACTGGTTACATCAGTCCCACCATATCGGAAACCATGGAGATTATCAGATAAGCCTCTAAAACCGTTTTTGCCCCTCTGTATTTAAAAGAATGAGTATCCCGGCACAATAACACTTTTTATCACACGTTGCTGTAATAACAAGAAAGAGTATCCCAGAATTATCAGAGCACGACTGCTAGCGCTGTTGACTCCTGTGTTTGCGGGGGCATGTAATCTTGGTGGTTCTCACAAGAGCGCGTGAACGTGTTTAAAAGTCTAAAAATAGCTAAATTAACAAAGAAAAGAAAACAAAAGCACTGAAACACACTTTAAAATTTGCTAGCAAAATGGGGAGGTTCATAAAAAGAGCGTCCCATACTTAGTTTTCGCATGCTGATAATCTCCATAGTTACGGCTGATAGTGCAGGATCTCGGCCAAGGGTTGTAGCAGGGCTTATTTTATAAAACAGATATTCCAACTGCTCAAATGTCCCCAAATTTGAGACAACTTTTAAAAATATATTTAGATTCTAAAGTTCAGAGCAAGTAGTAGATATTGAGGTGTTTTAATTTTGTATATTTTTCTTAATTTTATGTTCTAGTTATGTTCCGGGTTCTCACCTGCAGGGCCGGTTTAAGGAATTTTGGGGCCCCCTGCAGTGCTTTATTTTGGGGCCCCCATATGTTTATCTCAGGTCAATGTAACCTAACCTATTCACCGTACAGGATGTTCAGATCACAGTAGGGCCCCCGTATCCATGGATTCATTATCCATGGGACACAGAACAGCACACCTACCTTAGAGTCTTCCTAGTAAATGTGTCCTCCCTAGTGGTTTTCTAGGCCCTCCAAGGCAACTCTATGGTATTTTAAACCAGAAGTACCATTTTTTTCAATGGTGTTCACTATTATTCATGGTTTTCAGAATCCACCCCCCCGAACCAATCCCCAGTGGATAAGAGGGGCCTACTGTATTACATAATTTGACACCAATAATTTAGTTTAAAAACTATATTATAGGCACTAACATAATATTTTTAGTTTATTAGCAATTAATGTAATGATGCAGATTTCCTCAAAGAAAAGAAAGAGTGGACTACAAGCTAAACATGAGTTAGCAGTGTGATGCAGCAGCAAAAAATGCCAATGCAATTCTAGGCTGCATTAATAGTGTCTAGATCAAGGGAAGTAATAGTATCACTCCATTCTGCTTTGGTCAGACCTCACCTGGAATATTGTTTCCAGTTCTGGGCACAACAATTCAAGAAAGATACCGAGAAGGATGTTGGGAGGTCTGGAAGCCATTATGCCCTATGAGGAACGGCTTAGGGAGCTGGGCATGTTTAGCCCAGAGAAGAGAAAGTTAGGAGGGGACATGATAGCCATGTTTAAATATTTGAAGGGGTGTCATACTGAGGAAGGAGCAAGCTTGTTTTCTGCTGCTCCAGAGACTAGGACACGGAGCAATGGACTCAAACTATAGGAAAAGAGATTCTACCTAAACATTAGGAAGAAGTTCCTGACAGTAAGAGCTGTAAGGCAGTGGAATACTCTGCTGCCTGGGAGTGTGGTGCACTCACCTTCTTTGGAGGTTTTTAAGGAGAGGTTGGATGGGCATTTGTCAGGAATGCTTGGATTGTGTGTTCCTGCAGGGCAGAAGCCAATCGGATGGGATGGCTGTTGGGGTCCCTTCCAGCCCTATGATTCTAGGCTGCATTCAGAGCCTGGGAAAGTTACTCTTGGATTACACCTCCCAGAATCCCCCTGCCAGCACCCTTCTCAAGATCTGGTTGCATTGTTCCTTTTCCAGCATTCTCTAGCCCAGTGGTTCTTAACTTGGGGTCCGCAATGTCCTCACAGGGGGTCCACAAAGGCTTGAAGACTGCTTGGCCCACCTCCTCCCTGTAGTGGAGTAGCCATGTGACAGGAACCAAGGCAAAGGCTGGCTGGCTTGGCCTGCACATTGCCATTCAATCCACTCCAGCCACAAACTTGCAGGAAGAAGCAAGAGTGTCTCTGAGGGAAAGTTTAATGGATGGTGTAATTGTATTGTTGTTGTTGTTAGCTATTATTATTAGGGTTTTAAATCTTGAGTTAAGTCTTGGGGCAAGAAAAGATATTTAAAGGGGGTCCCTGGTAAAGAAAAGGTTAAGAGCCACTGCTCTAGGCCAATGCCTCTCACATAACACTACTGGATATTGGTGTTTTAGTGACAACAATAAAACCATTGTTCCCAGTAATATTACTCCAAATTTTAATTTATATTCTTTATACAGTATTCTTCTGTTAAAAGAGTTAAGAGTGTTGTAAAAGTTTCAGCATTGCACTATGACTATGGAGACCAGGGTTTGAATCCTTACTCAGCCATGAATACCCCACTGGCAGACCTTGGGCAAGTCACACTCTCTCAGCCTCAAAGGAAGGCAAAGGCACACACCCTTTGAACAAACCTTGCCTAGAAAACCCCATGGTAGGTTTGCCTTAGCCAGAAATGACTTGAAGGCACATAGGCAAACACACACAAATGCAGGCTGAACTCAGTTGGCAAGGGAAGGGAAGGGAAGGGAAGGGAAGGGAAGGGAAGGGAAAGAAAGAAAGAAAGAAAGGAGCCCTTTCCGAGACAACCCTCAAATTCCCTGTCTCTCTCATAAACACACACTCACCGTCTCTGCGGTAGCAGCAAACTCCCTCCAGCTTCTGCCACAGAGGGCTGCTGTTTCTTTCACTTTCTCTTTAGTTTTGGAGACATTTTTTTGGAGGAGGGCGGGAATGTGGTGGAGTCTCCTTCTTTAGAGGTTTTTAAACAGAGGCTGGATAGCCATCTGTCTTGACTCCAGCAACAAGTTAAAAAGTAAAATAACCACCCCACTGTGCATGGCAGCCCCCCCCCCAAGATCCCCGCGGCCCCCTGAAGACAGTCCCTCACTCACACGACCAGCTGCTCTGCCTTTCCTCCTTCACAGCAATGCAGCCAGGGACTGTCTCCAAATTACAACTTCCCAAGAGCAAACCCTTTCTCTATCTCCCGCACTAGCTCAGTGCTATTGCCATGCCCTGCCTGAGGAGGGAGGGGGAAGGGGCTCCAAAGGAGCGGAGGAGCCGGCTGCTGTCTCCTGGCTGTCTCCTTCATCAGATAAGGTCAGCACTCACCAGGGGGCCCCCTTCACCCCCGAGGCCCCCCGCCAATGCGGATCTGGCAGACAGGTTAAACCGGCCCTGCTCACCTGGAAATGTTCTGGCAGGGACCGCCCATTGATGCTGTATTTACAAAAGCATAATGGGATGCAATTACAGATGCTCGCAATACCGTGACAAAAACGCCAGGGGAGATCAATTGACAGCTTGGCCTGTTAAAAAAAAAGAACACCTTATTCACAACAGCATAATGCAAGGAGCATGACGTGAGATAGGGGAGCCCTTTCATGTTATCCTGTTGTTATCACACCATATTTGCCATGTCTCATAATCTCCCATGTTATACTGCTGTGTTAAAGGTGAGGAGCCTTTCAGAAAAAAAGAGGTGGCAACATTAATTCAGGACTCCTGTTGCTGAATACACCCAGATTCAAACCCAGCCTTTCAAGAGCTAAGAATGGGAAGTCCTGGGTCTGGATGGACAAGTTTACCAGTTTCAGTTTATCCCATATTCTAATTATTGAAATCTCCCAAATTCTTTGGATCTCGTGCATGAAGAAATTTATTTTCATATTCTTTTTAAACAAACACAGTTCCTAGAGGAAGAGCACGAAGGAATCAACATCTCCCTCTACTGGCCTGCTCAGGATTGGCCTTCAGGTTGAAAGGAGGCAACCTGGTGGACCTTGTATGTTTTGGATCACAGCTCCTATCTCCCTGACTTTTGGCCATGCTGGCTGGGGCTGATGTGGAGAAAATCTCTGGAGGACATCAGTCACCTACCCACACTTTTCTGATAGTGTAACTGATTGATAAATGAATTTTCCCAATATGGGATGCGATGTGGCTTACACAAATTGAAACACAGTATAGCTAAAACCTATTGGATAGAAAAGTTTTTTAAAACCACAAAGAAACAGTCCTATTAAAACACTAAATGAAAATAGTTTTAAAAACACATTAAATCTTAGTAGAAATGGATAATACATGTTAGAAGGAACTTCTTGAGTGTAAGAGGCGTTCGGCAGTGGAATAGACTGCCTTGGAGAGTGGTGGAGTCTCCATCTGTGGAGGTCTTTAAACAGAAGTTGGATGGACATATTTCAGGAATGCTTTATTTGTGTATTCCTGCATGCAGGTGGTTGGGCTAGATGGCCCTTGCAGTATGATTCTACAAAAGGATAGCATTAAAAGACCTTTTTAATTTTTCCCAGCCAAAGATAAGACAATGTTCATATTAGTTGCAAATATGTTTTTACAAAACAATAAAAACTCAAAATGCAGTGAAGAAGAAGAATGCCACCAACTTAAGCAGTTAACAATGTGGCAACTATGAAGACAATGACAAAATAATAAAGGAAATGTTATAAAATTGTAAAAAGCATAAAATGAATAGTTCGAGGAAGAGGGAAAATATAGAAGACCCTATTAAATGAATGCAAAGATAGCTAGAACCATAAAATCATAGGGTTGGAAGAGACTCCAAGGGCCATCCAGTCCAACCCCCTGCCATGCAGGAATGTACAATCAAATCATTCCTGACAGATGGCTATCCAGCCTCTGTTTAAAAACCTCCAAAGAAGGAGACTCCACCACACTCCAGGACAATGCATTCCACTGCCAAACAGCTCTTACTGTCAGGAAGTTCTTCCTAATGTTTAGGTGGAATCTCTTTTCCTGGAGTTTGAACCCATTGCTCCGTGTCCTGGTCTCTGGAGCAGCTATAAACTAGGACACTTTCTGATTGGTTGTCACTTGGGAAGTGCAACTATACAGGAGTCTTGGTGGTCTTGACCCTTGGTGGCTGATCATTTCAAGGAGGCTTAGCTCTCTCCCAGCCTAGACTTACAGGGGCTCAAGCCCCCTCCACCTGCTCCACAGTCCATGCGTGTAACTCAAGGTAGCACATGTGTATAACTTGTTTTGGTTGAGATACAAGGGGCTACTCACTAGCCTAGTGGCTCTTAACCGTTTCTTTACCAGGGACCCCCTTTAAATATCTTTTGTTGCCATGGTCCCCCAAGAATTAAAACTCAAGATTTAAAACAACAACAACAACAACACCTGATGATGATTCCTGCGTGGCAGGGGGTTGGACTGGATGGCCATTGTGGTCTCTTCCAACTCTACAGTTCTATGATTCTATGATTATAATGACGACGATGATAATACAATTACACCATCCATGAAATCTTCCCTCAGAGGCACTGGAGGGGGCGGGAAGACTTTTCTCCTGCTTCTTCCTGCAAGTTTTTGGCTGGAGCAGATTGAATGGCAATGCACAGGCCAAACCAGCCAGCCAGGCTTTGCCCCCGTCATGTGGTTGCACAGACCCCCTGTGAGGACATTACAGACCCTTGGTAGTCCCTAGACCACAAGTTAAGAACCATTGCACTAGCACCTTGTGCACTCTCCTCCTCTGTCAAGGTGTGTGTGTGTGTGGGTGATGCTACAGCTGTTAAAATGGTCAGGAGAAAGAGGGAGGCAACAGAGCGGTTGGGGACTCCCTCCCTACTTGATAGAGGTGATGAGGGAGAGGTGATGATCTTGTTCTCCTCCTCTCTCTGAGGAAACTGCAGCCAGGAGGATCCTTGCTGCTAAGGTTGCCTCCATCCCTCCCCAGCCATTTCACAGCCACAGCGGCACCCACAGGGCTTGATAGTCCCAGGAGGAGGGACAAGGGCACAGAAAAACCGTGCATGTGGCATGTCAACAGTCTTCATATCTGAGTGCAGGATCTCAGCCATTTTTTGTTCTTACAACAACATTGTAAAGATGATCAGACGCGTTAAAAGCGGTGTTACACGAAGGCCAGGAGATCACAAAAGGGCTCCCTTTTCAGATGACGTTCTCCCCCCCCTCGTTATGCACCCGTTCTGCTGCTGTTCCGCCAGTGCTGCATTTTATTGATGGGAGAAGCCGTCAATAGATCCCCCATTCTATTCCTGTCACGGATGTTCCTGCAAACAACAAGGTGCCCCTTTATGCTGGCGCGATCCCAGTGTCAATGGGAGGTCCCTGCCAGGATGCTTCCTGGTGAGATCGGGACATCCAGGTAAGTGACACACTTTTTATGAAACTCCCCGGGTTATGTGTAATGTTTTTAGTGTGTTTAGGTGCTTGGTGTAACTTTGTCTTGTGTATTTCTCTTTTAATTTTTGAATTTCCCGCGGTGGCGTCTTCTCTCGAGAATCCGCGGGATTTCGATCCAGGAAGTGAAGGGAGCTCCATTAGAGTTCCATTCACTCCTGGACTGCCCTGTCAATGGGAGAGGAGATAAGTGTGATGGGAAGGGTGACTGTGGTGGGAGTGGAGATTGTGGGACAGGAACGCTTTTTTCGTTCCTAAAGCTGCGGGACTGTCTCCTAAAGCTGCAGGACTGTCATCCAGGAATTTCACAGCTGCGTGAAAAACAGTACTCACGTGTTCTTAGTCCCAGCTCAACCCTATAAAATGGGTATGCAACTTTTGGCCTTCCAGACATTGCTGGAATGTGTCTCCCGTCAGTCCTAGCCAATATGGACTATGGTGAGATATCATGGGAATTGCAGTCTAATAATATTGGCAAAGTTGCTTAATCCTGCTGCAAATCTGCAACATCCCGGCCCATTACTGGCATATTTGGTCTGCTGCCAACATTACTAGAACACGGGGAAATTGTTTTTTTGGAACTACAACTCCCACAATTCCCCAGCCAGCATGCCCCAATATTGGGGTAGCCCTCTACAACCACTCCATACCATCCATAATTTTATTTGACCTGGATCATAATTTTGTGTTTTCTACAACTTGGTCCTAGGTTATCTGAACAACCATATGAGCCTGCCTGGGAACTTTGAAATTACTGGGCAGCACTTTCTTTCTTTCTTCTTGGTGGCTGTTCCCAGAGAAGCCCCCCAAGGGAGATGGGGTTTGGCCTCTGCCTGTTGTTTTTCTGGCAGCAGACAAATACTTTTTTGCTTTTACTAGATTGGTGTTGTCATTTTCTTATTGATGTGCTTTAAAACGCTTATAATGTAATTGTGTTTAATATTCTAATTGGTTTAAATATGTTTTAACATTATAACTTCTTCTCTGGAATACTGTCGGTGTCTCACACATGCATAAGTCTCCCTATGGAAGCAGCTGGGCATGTTTGTCCCGTGCAAAATGTCCACATTCAGTTCAAAGTCACAGAAGTAGAGTTGCACACAGGGTGCCGTTGCACACATAGATGCACATTCTTGGCTGATGTGTGTTCATCTGCCCCTGTTGGAATTACTTGTGCTTTTATTGATGTCTTTCTGTTGGTAGGCAAAGGCCTTTTTATTTAGGCAGAACTTTGGGGTCTTTTAATGGGATGTGCTGTGCTTTTACCTTGCTTGCTAAGGGCTTGTCTATATGGCAAAAATGCTCCTCATAAAATTTGAGGAGAATACCTTTTCCCCCGGTCCCACATCCCATATTCAGAAGGAGGAGGGGGGACTCCAAATACTCTGCAGGAAAAACCTTCATGGCTTTTCCTGTATTAAAAAAAAACTCAGAAGGAAATACATATTCCCACTGAGTCTCTTTGTTGCATGTTCCCGATAAGAGTGGAAGTGGAAAGCTGATTGGTTGGACATGCGAAGAGGGTGGAGCCTGCTGGCAAGGCAAGTGCCTGGAACCACCATGTTGGATTTTCGCCATAGTGATTGTGCTCTCAGGCAATGAAACAGCCTTTTCTCTCTTTTTTTCTGTTTATTTAAGTGGAAGATCGCACTTCCGCACCTTTGTTTTCCTTTTTTAAAAAAATACTCTGGTGGTGGCATCTGGTGACAATAAAAATGTGAGTAATTCACTCGTGCCCACCATCTTGATTTTCAGGCATGCCTGTTTCAATAACAAATGCATATGGTTCTACATGCCTCTTATCTTGGAAAAAACCCATGGAGACAAATGAAGGCTGCTGCGAATTGGCATTACTGTGCATCAATCCCCATTTTATTGCCTCTTATAGACAAGCCCTGTGTTTTAAATGTATTTCAAACGGTCTTGACTTTGGGTTTTTAATATAATGTAATCGCTTATTTAATTGTTTTGTATCTTTTGTATTAATGAGATTTTAGCTTTACAGTACTTTGATTTTCTCTTTGGTACTGTGAAAGGTGGAATATTAAAAAAAATAAGTAAACAAATAAAGTTGTGGATTTGTTTGCACATTCAGCTTAAGGGGCATGAAACACAATCAACATGTAATTCCTTTGCATGAGAAGATTTATGCTTCTCAGTTCTGACATGTTTTTAGCTGAACCTGTTTTCAGTCTTGGTGTAAGCTGCCTTGAATTCCAGTTTTGGGACAAATGTGGAGTAAAAACTATAAACAATAATAGGAAATCATGATGTTATCAGCACTGATGATGTCCCCATGTTCTACTCTGCTCTGCTCTGCTTCCTACAACATAAAGTATGTGCTTTCCAGTTGTTTGTCAACGTAAAGCAACTCCATGAATTTAATAGGGTTTTGTTTAGTAAGGAATACTCAAAGGTGGATTGTCATGGGTTTCCTCTGAAATGTAGCCTAGAGGACCTGGTTTCTTATCCAAGTACTAACCAGACCTGACCCTACTTAGCTTCCAAGATCAGGCAGGATCGGATCCAGCGATTTCACGGTAGTTAGGCAATCCCTATTCCTCAGTCACCTTTCTCCTAAACTATAAATCCCCAATTTTTGCAAGCCAGTTCCTTGTACAAGATGAATGGTCTATAGCCATCCAAATGGATCCTTGGGTTGCCCTTTTCTCAGCCCCCTTAATGCATCCCCTTCCTCTGCAGACAGAAACGTTGACGGCAGAACAGATCACTGAGTACAAGGGCATCTTCGAGATGTTCGATGAAGAGGGGAATGGCTTGGTGAAAACGTCAGAATTGGAACGGCTCATGAGCTTGATCGGCATCAATCCCACCAAGAGAGAACTGGCGACGATGGCAAAGGATGTGGACAAAGACAGTAAGAGAGTCCTCCCCTTCCCCTTGTGCCTTGGCTTCCCGGAAAGAAGTCTGGGCCAGAACCAGGTTGATGAAGCCCTAGGGAGAACATTCACCAGAGGTGGGGAACTTTGGCCCACAAGAGGCCCTGGGCCAAATCCAGCCCTCCTGGGTCAGAAACGGGACATCTGGGCCCCTACGAACATGTATCTCCTTTGCCATTACACAACTGGTGGTAGGTTCCTCACTCCTCAGGCAGTAACTGCTGTTAAGTGAAATATCCTGGTATTTTGGGGACCTTCCTTTTTGTTCCCTCAGACTAGCTCTGTCATTAGCATCAGAGGCAATATGATAGCCCTGTTTAAGTATTTGAAGGGGTGTCATGTTGAGGATGGAGCAAGTTTGTTTTCTGCTGCTCCAGAGATTGGAACACGGAGCAATGGATGCAAGCTCCAGGAACAGAGATTCCACCTCAACATGAGGAGGAACTTTTTGACAGTAAGAGCTGTTCGGCAGTGGAACACACTCCCTTGGAGCGTGGTGGGGTCTCCTTCCTTGGAGGTCTTTAAACAGAGGCTGGATGGCCATCTGTCGGGGATGCTTTGATCGTGATTTCCTGCGTGGCAGGGGGTTGGACTGGATGGTCCTCGTGGTCTCTTCCAACTCTGCAATTCTATGATTTTATGAATTAAAGTTCTCCGTTGGCCAGCCAGTCAGCACACTGGGAGTGGAAACATGGGGAATGCCCTGAGCACGCCACCAGGCAGGTCCATGGGAGTTTACTTGGGAGTAAAGGGTTTTCTTCCCCCCTCCTCCAGGCTATTCAGGTAAATGTTAACAATGGTTATCCCGGGCTTAAAATGACCAAGGAAGGCTCCAAACATGGTGAACCGCCCCCCTTTACCCCTAGAGGCAACGTTTGATTTTTATTTTTTTTTAACAGGAGGTGGTGCTGGGCAGGGGTCCCTTAACCTTCCATAGAGAGAGAAAATCAGTATGTTTTTCTGACGGTGTAGGATGCAGCCCACTTTGGGGGCAGTGCAGTGCAAAAATGCGACTTCAGGTGCAGATTAGCCAGTTATTTTAAATATATGCACTATTATATGTAATTTTAAGGGGGGGGTAAATTGTTTTAAGTTATTACTATTGTTATAGATTTGTTTTTATATCCAATTGTTGTGAGCCGCCTTGATTGCCTAATAGGCAAAAGGCGGGGTACAAAAATAAAGTAGTTATTATTATTATTATCCCGCACACACACACTTCCGGAACTGGGTTTCTCATGGCTGCTTCACAGGCCAGGGCCACAATCCCAGGTGGGTTTACTTGGGAGTAAAGCCCAACTGGGCTTCCTTTTTTGAGGAAATGTTAGAACTTGGTTCCCCCCCCCCATGAAGGGTGTTGGAGGAGCTCGATAAGATAATAGCATATGTTATGCCGAGTACAGCAAGTGTCTTTGAATTTTCCCATGGTAATAGGACTGCCAGAGTAAAACATAGAGATGGTTCCTGCACTTTTAATTGCTTTGTAGAAGAGGAGATTTCAGAAGATAATCCTTGTTACCTGGTTGTGTGATGAGCAAGACCTGATGAAATTGCCTCTTCCTCTCCCTGCTTTACTCTGGGAGTCCCAGTGGCGTCAATAGGGTTGGCGGCATCCAGTGCGGTAACTCATGGTGTCACCCCCCTGGACCCCATCCCACACCAGACTATACAGAATCCTTAGTTTTAGTGCCAAGAGAAGGAAGCTACATTTCTCAGCAATCTACACAATCTGCGAGCAACTTTGAGGGTCACCAAAAACCTACATGCGGGAGAGCAAGAGGAAGAAAGGCTCAGCATAGCACCAGGGATTTTTTTAAAATAAAAAATAATAAATTTCTGCTGAAACCCTGCACAAAAATTTTATAGACAGTCCTATCACCCCCTCTGATGTTGTCACCCGGTGTGGTCCACACACCCCACACTCCCCAGTGACGCCACTGGGCAGTCCTATTGCCATGAGCGAATCTGAAGACATTTTGTTTCCACCTGAAGCAAAAGTCAAGATGGCACCCCCTCACCTCCATTTACATATACAGAGGTTGGCAATAGAACCAGCCTGTTTTCATTCTGACAACTCTACATGACAATCCAGCAATCCTTCCCCTTTTCATTTCTCCTTTCTCCCCTCAGATAAAGGCAACTTCAACTGTGACTCATTCCTAGTTTTGATGGGAATTTACCATGAAAAAGCAAAAAACCAGGATGAAGAGTTGAGAGCAGCCTTCAAAGTCTTCGACAAAGAACACAAAGGCTATATCGAGTGGAACACCCTGAAGTAAGTAGCAGAATACATTCAGAACATATCAAAATATGCAGGGCATCCCCAGAACTCCACTATGTGTGTTGTAGTGGCCTTTTGTGTGATCTGTTCCTAAGGGTGTGGAAACCTTATTCAGCTTGAGGGTCAAATGTAGCTCCTGTCTATACAAGGGGTAAATAATGCAAACACATCTGAAAAGGCAGGTGTTTGCAAGGATATGAACAGCATACATGGCTAAAACTCCCCCCTAAACTCCACATGACCCCCTAGCCAGCTGGCCGCCACGAGCAATCTGCTGGCGATTTTAAATCTCCTGCCTATATATATATATATATATATTATATATATTTAAAAACCTTCCTGTGGTGCGCACAGACATCATTTCATCTTTACAACATAAAAAAGAAAAAATCGCCATTTCATGGACTTATTGGACCCTCACTTAGCTGGAAATCCAACATGGCAGCCGCTGCTGATTCCCCTCCTTGCTAGCCCCACCCCCCTCTGCTTGTCCAGACAATCAGATTCCCCTGCTTGTGCATATCCGTGTGAACGTGAGTGGTCAAACGATTGCACATTTGCGTGTTGTACGGATTTTTTAAAAAAAACCTGTACAAAGCCACGGACACGCCATGAATGGACTTTAGGGTGAGTTTTGCCACCCCCTTCTGAATAATACATATTTGTGTGAACAGCAGTCTGAACGGATCGCCATTCGTTTGCACTCCACTGTTTTTTGTTTTTTGTTTACTGTTTAGACAGGCCCGTAAATTCAGAGAAGTTTTCAGGAGCTGAATTCCAGTGGTGGGTGGAGCCAAAGGTAAAAGGGTGGGACTAAAAAGATCAGTAAATTTTATCTTAAAGCTCTTCTTATCAGTAACTAAACCTTAGGCGAGAGATGCCAATGTTTTAGAATGTACAGAAGCTGGGGAAATACCAAGCAAAGGGATCATGGGAAAACGGGCAGATTCAATGGCAGGGCTCGAGATTCCCCCACCCTGATCTATTGACAGATCAAATCTCTAGATACGCCCTGGCTCCAGATATGATTTCCATGCTCAGAGGTAGTGTACAATACAGTGTGGGTGGACAAAAGGGGATAATCATCATTTGGTGCCTTATCATGAGGTCTTTTTAGATATGTGCTGACGAACGCTGGAGAGCCACTGGATGAACATGAAGCTGAGCTCATGATGAAAGAAGCAGACAAGGATGGAGATGGGACCATTGATTATGAAGGTATCAGGACGGCAATTGCATCAAGGGGTGTCTTTCACAAATCAGGTGGCTAATGTGAGAATGCCTGACTGTCAAAAGTGTGGAACTAAAATTGGGAAATGTTACTTTCTTAGACTATAGTGCCCAGAATTCCTTCCTAGGCATCCATACTGCTGCATACTCCTCTACCAAACACCTTTCCACTGATGCAATATTTTCTCCACTGTGCCTGACGTATCAGAAGTCTTTTTAAACTTTGAAAAATGTGGAATTCTTATGAACATTCCATAAAACCTTCATGCAGAAACAATGATTAAATTTCATTTCAGTCATGTGAAGCGAAAGTTCTCATACTTAAGGGGGAAAAAACCCTTGTGTTTTAAGCTTTGATTTGGCACTATGTTGACATCCTTAGAATCAAAATACATCTCTTCTGCCAAATTTTGTAGGAAGTTGACTGGGATCAATATTTAAGGAAAATCTTCATCACATTAGCATGGATTTCTGACTCCTGGTTCTTTAACAAGAGCAACAACAAAAATGCCCCCCCCCCTCAAATCAGGCTATTCCTATTTTGTGATCTGTAGTAACTTAAATTTGTACTTGTATTAGAGTGGCCACTCACACATCACCCAAAAAAGAGGACACTAGTTAGCGTAAAACGGCCAGTGCTAATTTGTATGTGCAGATGCAAAACTTGAAAGGATTTTTTTTAATGTAAAGAGAATTACAACCCAGTTCACCTTAGCAGGGAAGACTATGTCCAGGTGACCTGTGGCCTCCTCAGTCTGTTGTCCAGGGGCCAGTTGAAGATGATGGACAACTTCAGGGTCCCTTACTTCCCTCTTTATGTGTTCAAGGAGATAGCTGTGCTAGTCTGCTGTAGCATAAGAAGATATAAAGGAATCCAACAGCAACTTTGAGGCTAACTGGGAAAAATGGATTTTTAGCATAAGCATTTGTGGACTACTATCTGATCCAGTGGTTCTAAGCCTTTGCATTACTCTATACTCTTGGTGCTCGTGAAGACCCTCAAAATTTCAACGTTAATTTGGGGAATGAATGTACTCAACTTGGTTATGCGAGAGGGGACAACAGAGCAGAATCTTTTGACCTATGTTTACTGTTACTAAGGAGGAGACATTAAGCTAGATAGTACAATAATTGATCTTAATTTGAGAAAAACAATAATAACATTCACTCACACATTCAGGCTTCAAGCATTCACTCAAGACTAGTGAGAAATATTGGGATAGAGGAGTAGATAATGGAGTTGTTTGTGGGTGATACAACATCTTTCCGGTAGAGATGAGGTCGTGGAAGAAACCAGCAGATCAGGATGGCTACACAATTTGATATGGAGTCAAAAGAAGGATGATCCATGCACACTTGAGTGGAGTTTTGGAAGGGTTTTTATAATCAATAGTTGCCTTCAATTTATGGAATCTATAGTTGGAGACAATGCTCCGTGGTGTTGCTCAAGGTGGAACAAAGGCATTGTGGATATGTTAATGGCATCTTAATGTGCGGATACTTTGCAATTGAAAGGGAGGAAGCAACTTCCTTTGTTTAGGAAGGGTGACGGAATGAGGATCATTTCCAGGTTTAAGTTTTCCAGCTTTAGTTGGCAGGATTAGCCAGGTGTACGTGCCTTCAGTTGCCTTGTGAATTAACATTTCTTTAGAATTTAGGCAACCTCTCCTTAAATGCATTCCTGACTGAAAAATGTTTGTCTTTGGGATTCCTAGCTGGGGATTTTTCCAGGTTTTTATTAATGGTCACACTGCATGGAAGGTCACATTTGACCTAATTACTAAATTTTGCCAATTATTAGTATGGTTATAGAACAGGGGGTGTTAGAGTAGGTAATGTTTGGTCCTCTCCAGTTGTTTTGAACTTCAACTCCCAAAATTCCTGAGCATTGGCCACCCTGGTTGGGGGCTTCTGGGCGTGGAAGTCCAAAATGTCAGAGGAACAAAGCTCGAAAACCACCAGTCTGAGCTGATAAAATGGTCTGTCCACAAAAGCTTATGCCAAAAATTTCTTTTTCCCTGTTAGTCCTAAAGCTGCTCCACATTCCTCTGATTTTCTTTCCTTATGGTTCTTTCTGTTGTAATCACACTTGGACTGGTAGCCCTTCAAACAGAAGACTGTCCTTTGTAAAAGAAGAACTGTGGCCATCCTAACTTGTATATACAGGCCAAATTAAGATGTTGCATGTAGGACAGTCTGTAATTGTCTGCCTCTTCCTGAACCTCAATATCTAATTGTCTTGGTCATTCTGAGTCATTAATTTTGCCCCAGACTCCTGTTGGTAGGCCTCCAGACTCTACAGTCTGAATCCTGTTGGTAGTCACAGCTAGGATTAATCCACTGCATCAGTGGGATTTACTGATGTGTTGACTTGGCATTCAACTGTAGGATTCAGGCTTAAGCAAAATCTAGAAACTCCTATGAGCCTGAGGTGTGCCTAAATATCTTGGCAACACCCCAAATATTTTTAAATAAAAAGTCATGTTCATAGAATCATAGAATTATAGAATCATAGAATTGCAGAGTTGGAAGACACCACAAGGGCCATCCAGTCCAACCCCCTGCCACGCAGGAATTCATGATCAAAGCATCCCTGACAGATGGCCATCCAGCCTCTGTTTGAAGACCTCCAAGGAAGGAGACCCCACCACGCTCTGAGGGAGTGTGTTCCACTGCTGAACAGCTCTTACTGTCAAAAAGTTCCTCCGAATGTTGAGGTGGAATCTCTGTTCCTGGAGCTTGCATCCATTGCTCCGTGTTCCTGTTCCGGTATAAAAAGGAGGGAGGGAGGAATCTAATTGTGCTGTTAAGATTCACAAATTAATCTTGGCATGTGCTTTTGTAGATTTCAGCCTGCTTCTTCAGATGTTCTTCAGATGCATTGGTGGACTAGAGTATTCAAGCTTTGTTATATAGCAGCTTTGTTAGACAACTCTCCTCAGCCCTAGGCTACCTAGCCAATGGTGAAAACAGATGGGAGTTGCAGTCCACCAGCATCTAGAGAACCATAAGGTGCCAACCCGATATTCAGGACACACCATTGCAGTGTAAAGATGAAGGCTTTCATGGCCAAAATCCATAGGTTTTTTGTGGGGTTTTTTCTGGGCTGTGAGGCCGTGTTCTGGAATACTGTAGTTTCTTTCTGATGTTTTGCCTGCATCTATGGCTGGCGTCTTCAGAGAATGGTTGGGTAGGAGTGTGTGTGGGGTTTATATACTGTGAACCCCGGTTGAAGAGGAAACCCCACACACCACCATTCTCTGAAGATGCCAGCCACAGATGCAGATGAAACATCAGAAAGAAACTATTCCAGAACACGGCCTCACAGCCCAGAAAAAAACCACCAAAAAAGCCACACCATTGCAGACGTTCCAGCAGGGGGCAGTATAAGGCAATGTCCAGATTCTAGTCTGCTCCTTAATTCATACACTGCAAAGTGCTCCCTGTTCTCCCTGTACAGGGTTTTTTGAGAGGCAGTGTGGTTTACTGGTTTGAGTGTTGTTGGACTAGCACTCCTCAGTTCGCTGGGTGACCTTCGGCAAGTCACATTCTGTCAGCTTTGTAGGAAGGCAATGGCAAAGCTCCTCCGAATAAATCTTGCCAAGAAAAAACGAGGAGAGGGTTGCCAGAAGTTGGAGCCCTCTTGAACAAACAGAGGGTTCATGGCAAGGGCTTCAAGCTAAAGTGTGACAGGAATAAGGGGGCTGCAATTGTTGCCACAGAGCTGGTTGTGAAGAGCCCGGGTTTAGGAAAAGTAGGAACCCCTGTAGAGATCGTTGAAGGTGAGCAGTTACCTTAAAGACAGGTAAATAGCGAAGCAAATGTAGTCAGCTGCGTATCTGATCATCTGGAGGCAGAGGTGTCGATGATGCCATCACAATAGGGTGCCCAGGTGGAAGAAAGGTAGCCAGACTGTCCCTCCAAGACACTTAATTGGCTTCCCCAGCATCCCCAGGCCGTGAGGATCAGGGGCTGCTGTGACAAATGCCCAGACTTGTCGGTGTCCATCATTGGGTGGGTGGCCCACACAAGTGGCCTGCTATATGAAAAGATCCAGTGGCAGCTTTGTGGCAGAATCGTGTGTCCACTCAACTAGAAATCCTGTTAAGCTGTATGGGGCTTACTTCTCCAGTGAAAAGGGGACATTGGTATAACACTATTCCAGACCTTGGGGCATTTACGTCTCTGAACTACAAGTCCCAGAATGCCTGCAGCAGGGATTGTGAGAGTCACAGTTCCCAAAAGTAATTTTCCCCTAGCAACACTCTTGCCCCTAAGCAACACGCAACCTGTCCCCTGGGAATGCATTAAAGCAGCCTTTCCCAACCTACCCCTCTCAGAAGTTTTGGACTACAACCAGACCAGGTTTGGTGACTGGTCAAGGATGATGGGAACTGCAGCCCAATAGTTCCGGAGAGTGCCAAATTGAGAGGGAGGTAGGCTATTCTGTTACACCAGCCATCCCTACTCCAGTGCCCTCCAGGAGGTTGCATCACCCATTGCCCATGCTGGTGGAGATAATGGGAGATGCAGTCTAATATATTTGAAGAATGCCAAGCAGGAAGGGAGAGAGGGAAGGAGAAATAAAAATGAATGATTCTGCTTTCTCATTGTTTGTATATGTGTCTCTGTGTGTCTATGTTTCCATGTTTCTCTTTCTAGAATTTGTGGCGATGATGACTGGTGAATCTTTTAAACTGACCCAATAAAGCTCCCTGCAAGAAAGGAATTAGTGCCAAAGATTCTCTTGATGCCTCGCCCTGTTTTTCTTCTTGAAATGTAAATGCACAAAATAGGTCACCTTTCTGGTGTCTGGAGATAATAAAATAATGCTATCAAATGTCAGCATCCCTGCTGAAAGACAGTGTACACACAGAGAAACTACAGCTTGTAACACGTTATAGTGTAATGTGCTTAATGCAATGAGTTGCTTTTACAAGTTAAAGATCCCAAACATCATTTTTAACAAAACAGGTTATTTTTTTTAAAAAAAGTATTCCAATCTGTACGAGAAACTGTTCTCAGCATATCCCTCCAGTACAGATCCAAGTTGGCTTCCTCTCGCTTGGGAATTGCAGCTCAGCTTCAAGATGAAAATTCCCACTCAATGACCGTTCTCAGGTTCTTTGGGAGAAGTTCTCTTTGTTTCTACTGGCACCAGACCAATGCACATCGCTAGTGTGAATGGCTGGCTGGTACCATCATTCTGGGAAAAGTAGCACTGGCAATTGAACAGTTTACTGTTACTGAAGAGCCCCAGTAATAAAAGTTTAATGAAAGAAACTCCCCCCATTTCCAAGGACATTTTCAGACATGTTTTACTGCGCTACAAGCTTGTGGGAGAGCTTTGGTGCTGCCGCACGGCAGGGACTCAGTTTCAGATGACGCCATCCCTCTGCCGAAATCGTCCGTGTCACTTCCGTTTAGGATTGGAGGCGGCCGCACCATATTTCGCCAGATTTATTCACAGAAGTTGTCCATGAATAAAATATGGCGCGGCCGTCTCCAGTCCTAAATGGAAGTGACACGGACGATTTCGCCAGAGGGACGGCGTCATCTGAAATGGAGTCTCTGCTGCGCGGCAGCACCAAAGCTCTCCTGCAAGCTTGTAGCGCGGTAAGATGTGTCTGAAAATGTCCTATGTGTCAAAGTGTGAAGGAGAGGAAAGGGGGAATTCTGGTAGAGCAAGTAATGGTGGAAAAGTGGGGTGTGAGGAAGAGAGCACATGTGTTTGCTACTGTTAGTCAGAACAGATGTGCAAGATGGACCAATGATTTCACTCAGTATTAGGCATCTTCCCCTATGATGGGTAATCATGGCTGAAAACCTGCATGCAGAAAGTTCCAGGTTCAATCCCTGACAACTCCACTTAGAAGAGCCAGGATATGTCTCTGCCCCAAACCTTAGAGAACTGCTGACTGCCAGCCAAAGACATTAGGCTACACAGACAAATATCTTAATCTGATACATAGAATCATAGAATCATAGAATTGCAGAGTTGGAAGAGACCACGAGGGCCATCCAGTCCAACCCCCCTGCCACGCAGGAAATCACAATCAAAGCATCCCCGACAGATGGCCATCCAGCCTCTGTTTAAAGACCTCCAAGGAAGGAGACCCCACCACGCTCCCAGGGAGTGCGTTCCACTGCCGAACAGCTCTTACTGTCAAAAAGTTCCTCCTAATGTTGAGGTGGAATCTCTGTTCCTGGAGCTTGCACCCATTGCTCCGTGTTCCAGTCTCTGGAGCAGCAGAAAACAAGCCTGCTCCATCCTCAGCGTGACATCCCTTCAAATACTTAAACAGGGCTATCATATCGCCTCTTAACCGTCTTTTTTCCAGGCTAAACATACCCAGCTCCCTAAGTCTTTCCTCATGAGGCATGGTTCCCAGACCTTTCACCATTTTAGTTGCCCTTCTCTGGACACGCTCCAATTTGTCAATATCCTTTCTGAATTGTGGTGCCCAGAACTGGACACAGTATTCTAAGTGAGGTCTGACCAAGGCAGAATAGAGTGGCACTATTACTTCCCTTGATCTAGACACTATACTTCTATTGATACAGCCCAAAATTGCATTGGCCTTTTTAGCTGCCGCATCACACTGTTGGCTCATGTTCAACTTGTGGTCTACTAGGACTCCTAGATCCCTTTCGCACGTAGTCTCATTCAGCCAGGTCTCTCCCATCCTATATTTATGCATTTCATTTTTCCGCCCTAAATGCAGTACTTTACATTTCTCCGTATTGAATTTCATTTTGTTAGCTTTGGCCCAGCTCTCCAGTCTATCCAGGTCATTCTGAATTTTGATCCTGTCCTCCAGGGTATTAGCTACTCCTCCCAATTTGGTGTCATCTGCAAATTTGATAAATATGCCCCTAATTCCCTCATCCAAGTCATTGAAAAAGATGTTGAATAGCACTGGGCCCAGGACAGAACCCTGTGGCACCCCACTGGTCACATCTTTCCAAGACGAAGAGGAGCCACTGCTGAGCACCCTTTGGGTTCGGCCGGTCAACCAATTACAAATCCATTGAACAGTTAACTTGTCTAGCCCACATTTTACAAGCTTGTTTGCAAGAATGTCATGGGGAACCTTGTCAAAGGCCTTACTGAAATCAAGGTATGCAATGTCCACAGCGTTCCCTTCATCTACCAAGCTGGTAACTTTATCAAAAAAAGAGATCAGATTAGTCTGGCATGACTTGTTTCTCTGAAACCCATGCTGACTTTTTGTGATTATGGCATTGCCTTCTAAATGTTCACAGACTCTCTGTTTAATGATCTGTTCTAGAATCTTCCCTGGTATTGATGTCAGACTAACTGGACGATAGTTGTTGGGATCCTCTTTTTTCCCCTTTTTGAAGATGGGAACGTTTGCCCTCCTCCAGTCTGCTGGGACTTCTCCTGTTCTCCAGGAGTTCTCAAAGATTATTGCCAATGGCTCTGAGATTATATTTGCCAGCTCTTTTAATACTCTTGGATGTAGTTCATCTGGTCCTGGAGATTTAAATTCATTTAGATTAAGAAGGTATTCCTGTACTACCTCTTTACTTATTTTGAGCTGGATTTCCCCTATTGTGTCCTCTGTTCCATTCTCCTCAGGTTGGTCCTCCTTTTCCTTTTCTGAAAACACTGAGGCAAAGAAGGTGTTGAGTAATTCTGCCTTTTCTCTGTCCCCTGTTAGCATTTTGCCATCTTCTCCACGTAGCGGCCCTATCATTTCCTTCTTCCTCCTTTTGCTGCGGACATACCCCAAAAAACCCTTTTTATTGTTCTTAACCTCCCTAGCAAGCCTGAGCTCATTCTGCGCTTTAGCTTTTCTGACTTTACTCCTACACGTGTTCGCTATCTGTTTGAATTCTTCTTTGGTGATTTCCCCCCTTTTCCATTTCCTATACATGTTCCGTTTAAAACTTAGCTCCATTGAAAGTTCTTTAGTCATCCATCCTGGTTTCTTGAGACACCTCCCATTTTTCTTCCTCAATGGTACTGTTTGAAATTGTGCCTTCAGTATCTCCCTTTTGAGAAAGTCCCATCCGTCTTGAGGTCCCTTCTCTTTTAGTATTCTTGACCATGGGATCATCCCCAGTATTTCCCTGAGTTTATTGAAATCAGCTCTCCTAAAGTCAAGAATGCGTGTCTGACTATGCCTGACTTCTCCTTTCCATTGTATAACAAACTCCAGGAGAACATGATCACTCTCACCTAAAGATCCCACCACTTGCACCCCATTAACAAGGTCGTCTCTGTTGGTTAGGATCAGATCTAAAATAGCTGACCCCCTTGTTGCCTCTTCCACCTTTTGGACCATGAAATTGTCTTCCAGGCATGTAAGGAATTTGCTAGACCTTGTAGTTTTGGCTGAGTTAGATTGCCAGCAAATATCAGAATCGTTGAAGTCGCCCATCACTACTACATCTCTCCTTTCTGCATGTGTGTTCATCTGTTCTAGCAAGGCATCATCCAATTCCTCCGTCTGATTTGGGGGTCTGTAGTAGAGTCCCACAATAACATCCGTGTTGTTTCCCTCCCCTTTAATTTTTATCCAGATGCTCTCCACGTGGCTTCCAGTATTGATGTCATGGATCACTTCACTGGTGTAAATATCCCTGACATATAATGCTATTCCTCCTCCTTTCCTGTTTGGCCTGTTTCTCCTATAAAGGTTATACCCCTCTATTCCTACATTCCAATCATGAGACTCGTCCCACCAGGTTTCAGTAACGCCTATTATATCATATTTGTTTTGTAGTAACATGGTTACTTTCTATACAGTTTGAGGAGATTATTGGATTATTAAATTAATCAATTACAGGGATGACAGGAGATTGCCAAAGGCTAACTTTTCGGACGTCGTCCTTGTCCCGTTATGTCCTCGTCCTGGTTCCGTGCTGCCTTCATTTCTTCTTATTCATGGCTCTGTTCTTGTCATGGAATGATGGACGAGCGAAAAGGTGCCCTGTTATGCCGGTGTGATGCCAGCCACAGTGAGAGGTCTGTGCCAAACACTTTTGGTTGAGATTGGGACATCAAGGTAAGTGACACCCTTTCCCTCCACCCCACTTCCCAGGTTACTTTTATTTTTTTTTTAACTGTGTTTTTGTGCTTGCTGTCACTTTTCGATCTTTCTTTTACTTTTTATTTTTGAATTTCCTGTGCGCTCGTTCTCTCGCGAGAACGGCTGGGAACTCAAACCAGGAAGTGAATGGGACTCTGCTCAAGCTCCATTCACTCCTGGGCTGCCAGGGGGGAGGAGATGCAGTTTTTATCCTGCTATCAAGGTAGGTCTGAAATTTTTTAATACACCGTTACAGGGACAGGAGGTGGGGTGGCGGTAGCTAGATGGCAAGATGGGGACGCTATATTTGTCCCCCATCTGAAAAAGTCCTGAGTCTCCATTATCCGGAATCCGAAATATTCCAAATCCAGAATTGTCCACATGGGTGGCAGAGATAGCAACACTTTGCTTTCTGATGGTTCAGTGTACACAAACTTTGTTTCATGTGCAAAATTATTGAAAATATTGTGTATAAAATTACCTTCAGGCTATGCGTATAAGGTATATATGAAACAGAAATGAATTTCATGTTTAGATTTGGGTCCCATGTTGAAGATATTTAATTATGTATACAAAAACCAAAGCTATGGTATTTGGCAAATGCCCCCTCCCCCAAAACACAAATGGTTATTGAATGAGTTTCAGCTGGAACAGGTTAAGCAATTCAATTATTTAGGGATCTGCTTTTCTCAAAATGGCTCATGGAACAGTCATTTGACAGCTGTAAATTTGAAAGCACAAAGATCTATGCAAACTGTCTTAAAATTTGCTAGCGTGAAAGGTGGAAAAGCGGTTGTTCCAGCTGTAAGGGTTTTTGTGGCAAAGGTCATACATATCACAGGTTACATATGGAGCAGAGGTATGGGGAAATACTAAGACAAATAAATTAGAGGCCTTACAGAATAAATTCTTAAGAGTGATACTGGGTCTTCCACCAGGTGTACCTGTCAGCTACATGCGAGCAGAAGTTGGATTAATGCCAATATCTTATTTTATCTTATATGCATCATTTCTTTATTATATAGAATCATAGAATTGTAGAGTTGGAAGAGACCACGAGGGCCATCCAGTCCAACCCCCTGCCACGCAGGAAATCACGATCAAAGCATCCCCGACAGATGGCCATCCAGCCTCTGTTTAAAGACCTCCACGGAAGGAGACCCCACCACGCTCCGAGGGAGTGTGTTCCATTGCCAAACTGCTCTTACTGTCAAAACGTTCCTCCTAATGTTGAGGTGGAATCTCTGTTCCTGGAGCTTGCATCCATTGCTCCGTGTTCCAGTCTCTGGAGCAGCAGAAAACAAGCCTGCTCCATCCTCAACGTGACACCCCTTCAAATACTTAAACAGGGCTATCATATCGCCTCTTAACTGTCTTTTTTCCAGGCTAAACATACCCCGCTCCCTAAATCTCTCCTCATAAGGCATCGTTTCCAGACCTTTCACGATTTTAGTTGCCCTTCTCTGGACATGCTCCAATTTGTCAATATCCTTTTTGAATTGTGGTGCCCAGAACTGGACACAGTATTCTACGTGAGGCATGGCCAAGGCAGAATAGAGCGGCACTATTACTTCCCTTGATCTAGATGCTATACTTCTATTGATACAGCCCAAAATCGCATTGGCCTTTTTAGCTGCCGCATCACACTGTTGACTCATGTTCAACTTGTGGTCTACTAGGACTCCTAGATCCCTTTCGCACGTAGTCTCATTCAGCCAGGTCTCTCCCATCCTATATCTATGCATTTCATTTTTCCACCCTAAGTGCAGTACTTTACATTTTACATTTTATTTACATATAAAACATTTACATTTACATTTTATTTACATATAAAACTGAAATATTCAGTTAATGAATTGGTAATTTGCACTGTAGATGAACAAAGAGGTTCTAGTTATAAAAATTCATGGCTATTAAAATGTGAGGAAAATGTAAAGAAATTTGGCCTGGACCCTACAGTTCTGAAATCTGGTGATATTCAGCAATGTAGGAAATTTAGGTATTAAAGAAAGGATGCAAGAATATTATGCTTTGCACAATATTGAGGCTATTAGAGTTTCAAAGTTCTCTTCCAGTTTCCCTTTTGTAAAGATATGCTTTGGAGAGGAGAAATATCTGTCGGAAATTACTCAACCTCTCCTTCGCAGGGCTCTTGTAGCCCTACGATTTCAGACAATGAAAACCAATTTTATTGAAGGGAAATATAAAAAGATCCCCAGGGAGCAGTGTGTTTGCATATGTGGAAGTGGGGACATTGAAGACACCATACATTATATGCTACATTGTGGGATATATAAGACTCCAAGAGATACGTTTCTGAAGAGAAGTTTAAAATTAGTAGCTAACCAAAATGATCTGGAGAAAATAATATATTTGCTATCCAATACAGCTAAGTCTGTCATGTTGAATACTGCCAGATTTGCGGTGAAAGCAGCTAAACTCAGATTAGATTTTGAGGATAATGGTGCAGGCGGGAACTTATGATACACACACATACACACACACACTGGTTTGGATGGATTGTTTAATTATCCATGTATTCCAAAATCTGAAATATTACAAAATACCTCTGGTCCCAAGCATTTCGGATAAGGGAGACTCAACCTGTACTTCTAATATGGGCCCATCTTTACAAGTAGAAGAGCCAAACTGTGAACAGAGAGCCAAGCACAATTCATTGGCCCCATTGGCAGCTACTGGCATCTGCTGTTGAGTTTTAGTCTGAACTTTAAAGGAGCCATTCAAGGTGTTGAATTAACTTTGGGGATGGGTTTATAACTTTGGATAGCTCTTTTAAAGTTCCAAACAAAACCTTGATTAAGTACCACAAGGACAGGGAAACCATCAGCTGCCCCTGCTTTGCCTCCCCTCCAGCTTCTTTGAAATCCCAGGAGCAATGAAAAGAATAAAACCACGAAAGATGAGGGCAGTTTTGAGCTGACAGTGGAGTTCTCTACATTCAAAATGGAGAATAACTTTCTGGGGGTGTTTGTGGTGCTGTTAATTACCATCAGATCAGCTTTGATTTAGGATAATCCTATGAATTAGAGATCTCCTAGGCAGTCACACACAGCCCTGTTCAGGTCCTGCAAACTCAGGGTTGTGGTTTCCTTGACTGAGTCTATCCCCCAGAAATGCAGCCTTCTTCTTTTCCTTTTCCAATGAGTCATCCAATGAGATATGGCCCAAATACTTTCATTTCAGTTTGGCTATTCTGTATTCTAGGGACAGGTTAGGCTTGAGTTGCTCTAGGATCAATTTATTGGTCTTTTGGGAAATCCACAGTATCTGCAGAATCATATTTCAAATGAGTCAAATGATATTCAAATGATATTGAGAAGCTGGAACGTGTCCAGAGGGGGCCAACCAAAATGGTAAAAGGTCTGGAAGCCATGATGCCCTATGAGGAGTGGCTTAGGGAGCTGGGCTTGTTTAGCCTGGAGAAGAGAAGGTTGAGAGGTGACAGGATAGCCATGTTTCAATATTTGAAAGGGAGTCATACTGAGGATAGAGCAAGCTTGTTTTCTGCTGCTCCAGAGACTAGGACAAGGAGCAATGGACTCAAATTCCAGGAAAAGAGATTCCACCTAAACATTAGGAAGAACTTCCTGACAGTAAGAGCAGTTCAGAAGTGGAACACTCTACCTTGGAGTATGGTGGAGTCTCCTTCTTTGGAGGTTTTTAAACAGAGGCTGGATGGCCATCTGTCGGGAATGCTTTGATTGGGTATTCCTGCATGGCAGGGGGTTGGACTAGATGGCCCTTGTGGTCTCTTCCAACTCTATGATTCTATGAGTCCTTTTCCTGTCAGCAATGTCCAGCTTTCACAACCAAATGGAAATAAGATAACATGGAGTATCGGATACTATTGATCATATTATTTGGGACAGTCTTATATTTTCAAGATGAGTGTTTGGATCTTCTTTGCTTTCTGGATGATAGGGGAGTACCTGAATATAATTGAAGAGTTATTCTTAGAGAGTGAAGTTTTTGCCCTTTAATATTGTTGGGCATTTGACACTTTTTGCAAGCTTGCAATTCAGTGGGTCTCTTAGGACTTTGCCATGTTTTTCATCTTTCTTCTCAGAGTTTCTAAGATGTCTGTAGGTGGCAGAACTGGGGCCCTTTGGACTTGCTTCACCATTAAGACTGAGAAGAATAAAATGGAGAATGGAATGTCAAATGGGACTCGATAGGTGATAGGATGGGATTAGGTTTCACTCAGTAGCCTATCCATTTCTAGGAAGAAATGGTTTTCCCTTCATTCCTTTTCTCACCCCAAGAAATCGAGCGGCTATTCTTGGCGAAACTTAATCCCATCCTATCTCCTATTGAGCCCAATTTAATATTCCACAGATTCTTCCTGAACTAGGTAAGATCCTCAGTAGATTTCTAAGTCAGAGTAATCCATGGCATAGTATTTCCAAATTCTATGTATAGGTGTGAAAGCTGGATAGTGAAGAAAACTCACGGGAAGAAATCAACACATTTAATATGTGGCACTAGAAGATAGCTCTACGGATACTATGGACCTACAAAAAGACAAATAAATAGGCCCTAAAGCAAATGAGACCTGCACTTTCACTAGAAGCCAAAATGACTAAACTGAGGCTGTTATACATATCATGAGACAACCTAACTCATTGGAAAAAATGACAATGCTTGGAAAAGTGGAAGGCAGTAGGGAAAAGGGAGACGGCACTGAAGGTGGATTGATTCAGTCAAGGAAACCATGGCCCTGAGTTTGCAAGATCTGAAGCAGGGCAGTTGATGACCAGGGGCTCTCATTCACAGGGTTGCCATAAGCCAAAGTCAGCTTGATGATAAATAACAATAAAAACCCTCCCTCCTCACTATAATATGCAGACTATGTGAATTTAACTCTTCCCTTCTCCCAGCCTGCTTTTTGTAACATCGTGCCTACTGAAGAGATCTGAAGATAAAAGCCAGCACACATTTATGGGTCCTTTTCAATTATCCTAATAAGAGTACCTTTCACAACACAAGATGGGGTTATTTTTCTCCTGACCAACATTTGCTTTTTGCATGGCTTGGGAGAATAATAATAACAACAACAAAAATCATTTTTAAGTGCTAGAATCTTCTTTGCTCTTTTTCTACCCCCAAAATATACACACGGGTGATTATTACTTCACTTTTACTTACAGGGAATACAAAGGCATTTCCCCAAGTGGTTGAGGAAAAGCTGAAAAAGGAAAGCTTCTGAGGAGGGCAAGGGAGGGGTTTGAGCAGATGGATGGTTGCAATTCCAGCACCTCCAAGCACTGGAAAATGCCAGCAAGTGTTTTGCTTGGACCAGGCTGACCAAACTGCTGACAGCCTTGGAAATTGCTGGGTTGACTTTGGGAGGATAACAGTATCATGTGCCCACGTGCTCTGAAACCAGAGCTGCCCAGGGGAGATGGATGATTCAAGCATAAGGAAGGGAGAAGGAACTGGACCTACTGAGGACCCCCACAGCCTGGCTTAAAGGTTATGGATGTTATTCTTAGACACCCTTTTCAGTGGCGATGTTGAAACACCTGCCATGGAAGGGAATAGAAAGCTGGATTGGTTGGGAGAAAAACCCAACAACCCAGGGATCCTACAGCAGCCTTCCCCCAGGTAGGTGTCCTCCAGAAAAAATGGGCTAGTCCAGTTAAAATGCCTACCATCCTTAGCCAGTTGGCCAAGGATGATGGGGGTTTAAGTCCAAGCACTCTAGGGGGTGTTGGGGGTGGGGTAAAAGAAGACTTGCCTACACGTTCAGGGCAAATGTTTCATGCTATCTGGACTTCCAAGGATTTCTGCATATTATTTTATTCCATGGGGAGAGCAGGCTACACGTCATCCCTCACAGGATCCTTGTTGGATTAGATCAAAGGTCTAGCTAAGCTGTAAGCTGCTCTCAATTTTTAAAAATAAAACCAAAAGGTGATACAGTAGGAACAGTCGTATCTGCTGGGGATTGCTTCGGGGGGGGGGGCGTGGACACCGAAAACCATTGGATAATAGCAAATGCCATTGAAAATAATGGGACTTCCAGTTTAAAATACCAAAGTTGCCTTGGAGGACCTAGAAAATGGCTAGGGGGGAACATTTTCTAGGAAGATTCTATGGTAAGTGTGCTGTTTTGTGTCCCATGGATAACTGAATCAGTGGATAATGAATCAGTGGACACAGGGGTCCTACTGTATTAAAAATATATTAAAGATAAAAACATGAATTCAGCCCAGCATTTCATTTCTCTAATAGATGCCTCTTTAAAGAGCCCCAACCAAAATTCTCCTCTGATTACTCTCCAGTGACCTGATTATTTGCTGTGAGATTTCAAAACCTGAAGCCTGGGAAACATTACTCTTTTGTTTTTGGAAACACAACCCCCAGGTTCTGGGTATAGTACTCCAAAGAAATCTTAATGAGCTGTGAAGTTTTCATCTCATTCACACACAGTGCCACATCCTTGATGACCAACGGATTTTACAAATACAAAGGAAAGACTGGCCACAGCCAGTGACCTGGGACACTGAATCTCAACATAACAACACCGTGGCAGATCCAACTTGGCAGGGCTAGTAGCTACCAGCAGTTGTGTCCTCTGTAAATTTGTCTCATCCCCTTTTAGAACTATTTCCATGTTCCAGTTCTGGAAGTAAATCCAGGAAGTAATTCAAGAAGTTCTAACTTTCTGGCACTGTTATGATTATGCAAAGACTGCACCCCTCTTGTGAGTAAATTTGCTCAAGGTTAGGCTCCTTTGTCTGCAATGCCACATTAAGTAGCTACAAGTTTAACATTTACTTCCTCCTCCTCACCCTGTTGTTTTTTTGCCATGCAAAAAAATCGAAAAGGAAAGGACTTACTGCAGGGGTGGGAATCAAGCAACTCCCCAGCTGTTGTTAGACTGTAGCCCCTAGCATAAATCACCACTGGCTAGGACTGCTGGGACTTGCAGTCCAGCAACATCTGCAGGGTGGCATGAGTCGCACACCTGACTTACTGCAACAGAGGAGAATCTAGTTCTGTCATACCCTAATTCTCTTTCTCTTTTCTCCTGCACCCACTAATTAGGCCGCAAGAATAAAAATTCCGTTGGCCCTCCACATTCACTGGGGTTGTGGGTGCAAGACCCCTGCAAAAGTGGGGGGAAATGCAAATATCTCTATTTAACACACACGAAAAGGTAAAATCTGTGGATTCAACCCACAGTAGATGCCTCGAACATGATGGGGTTCCTTCACAAGGCAGAAGCGGGCGGTAGCTTGCAGTCCCTATTAAAAATGGTAATGGGCAGCAGTGGAGGTGGCTGCAAATAATCTACAGATAATCAAATCCGTAAAAGTTAAACCTGCAAATGGAGGCGGAGGGGACTGTAGAAAGCTGAGATATATTCAGCTTCTGCAGAGGATAACGTGAGTATAGCACAACCAATTGTTGGCCAACTGCACTGTTACAAGAGCAATCGCACAATGGGTGGCATGGCCACACACTCTTCCATGACACAAGTCAGTCCAATTCCCCATCCACTGCTAAAAACTACACCAAAGAAACTGCCAAGGGATCACTGTAATGGTTTGTGTTAGTGAAGGGGGAAAGTCACAAAGTGACCCTCAGGCTAAAATGAACCATAGAGTTGGAAGAGACCACCAGGGCCATCCAGTCCAACTTCCTGCCATGCAGGAATACACAATCAAAGCATTCCGGACAGATGGCCATCCAGCCTCTGTTTAAAAACCTCCAAAGAAGGAGACTCCACCACACTATGAAGCAGTGCTCTTACTGTCAGAAGTTCCTCCTAATGTTTAGGTGGAATCTCTTTTCCTGTGGTTTGAGCCCATTGCTCCATGTCCTAGTCTCTGGAGCAGCAGAAAACAAGCTTGCTCCATCCTCAGTATGACATCCCTTCAAATATTTAAACATGGCTATCAAACTTCTCTTCTCCAGAATAAACATACATAGCTCCCTAAGCTGCTCCTCATAGGGCATGGCTTCCAGACCTCCCACTATCCTGGTCACCCTCTTCTGGATATGTTCCAGCTTCTCAATATCCCTCCTGAATTGTGGCGCCCAGAACTGGACATAGTATTCAAGGTGACATCTGATTAAAGCAGAATAGAGTGGCACAATTACTTCCCTTGATCTAGACACTATACTCCTATTAATGCAACCTAGAGTCGCATTGGCTTTTTAGCTGCTGCATCACACAGCTGGCTCATGTTCAGATTGTGGTCCACTAAGACTCCTAGATCCTTTTTGCATGTACTGCCTTCACGCCATGTGTCACCCATCCTATATCTGTGCATGCCATTTTTACTGCCCAAGTGTAGTATCCCAACATTTCTCTCTGTTAAAATTCATTTTGTTAGTATTGGCCCAGCTTTCTAATCTGTTGAGGTCATTTTGGATTCTGATTCTGTCCTCTGGGGTATTAGCTACCCCTCCTAATTTGGTGTCAACTGCAAACTTGATAAGCATACCCTCTATTTCCTCATCCAAGTCATTGATAAAGATGTTGAATAGCACTGGGCCCAGGACAGAACCCTGTGGCACCCCTCTGGTCACTTCTCTCCAGGATGAAGAGGAGCCATTGGTAACTACCCTTTGGGTTCGGTCAGTCAACCAATGACAAATCCACCTAACAGTTGCCTTGTCTAGCCCACCGGTTACTAACTTTTTTGCAAAAAACAAAACAAAACCCAGTTTGCTTAGACATAGAAAATGTTGCAAGATCTTAGTGATTTCAAGTTATGTTAAACTTATACAAAACATTCTGAGTCATGTTCCAAAACATGTTCTGCTGATATGGTAACAGTTAGAACACTGGAATAAAATAGAAAGGAGACGTGTAATGTACATGGTTTGGAAATAGCGCTTGCTCCTTATGGGTGAGTTTGCATGTATGTCATAGCACTTTCATTATTAACTGCTGCCTCTGTATGTTTTTGTAAGAATTCTCTATAAAGTTGGTTTCATTGCTTGGTTGATGTGGAACCCTGGGCTTCCAAGCACAGCACTGTGTCATTTAGATAACCTGCTGAGTTCAGCCTAGTGTCAAACTCCATTCACGAACCTAAAAGGGTTAAAAAATGCCCTTGAGTTGGCATCACAGGGCTGGCACAACTGTGAAGAGGACAGCACAGCATTCATACCAGCTTAAAGCCTTAACTAGGTTCTGACCAGAGAACTGAGGTCACAACTCTTTGAGCAGATTTTCAAACACTTCCTCAGCATTGGCGGGTGGAAGATTTCCCAGTGGGAATTTCTTATAAGAATACAACATGTTTTTTTAAAAAATGCCTTTTAAACAATCAGATCCTTCTTTCTCCTCTGTACGTAGTGTCTGTTAGTGCCCAGAATCCAGCATCAACATGTTTGCATTCTGACATATACATATATTTACATTTCTTTTTGCAACCATTTCTTTTTTGAAGGGAACAACAAAACCTGACAATGGAATAGGGAAATATCTCCTGATTTGGACAGGAGTTGTTGGCAAACAGAATTTGGTCTCTCAATGAGCACAATAATATCAATACTACATCCCTGCCCCCAGTCTATCAATAGATACAACAGGGGCATTATCATGACCTTTGGGGATACAGGCCATTAGTCGTTACATAGCAACGAATCCAACACTTCAGCATTTTGCTGGACACTTCAATCTTCTCTGAAGAAGGAGACCCAAATTTGTATTCTCTATCTTTTCTTTTCTGCCTCACTGAGACAAAAACAGCTCCTTTTGGTGCCAGCTTAGGTCCAATGGTCAGCCATTTTTAGTCATCTCACCAGTCAGTCCTCCTGAAGTATTTTTTTCCAGTGTTCCCTCTCCCCATTGCCACGTAAATCCAGAGCATCACTTTCAGGCTGCGTAATAAAGTCAACTGACACCAAGTATTTCTCACCCGCAGAGAGTCTTATTTTTAACTTACTGCTTCATTTGGTGCATATGAAACGTCAATGGAAAGTGATCATAAACCACAGGAGGCATTCCTTTGATGCAACAGGTCACTGCGACGGGTCTCTCTCTTGAGTCCAGCCAAGTCAACCTTCTCCTGTCTGCATTTTCTTTCCCACCAAGCAAGTGGCCGAAGGAGCTACTAGGGCTGTGGCTGCCCTTGTGTGGGAGCTTCCAAAACTTCTGAGCTTTCTGGTGTCACCTCAGGGCCTCCATGTGATGACTCAGGCAATGCCTGGGGTTCATTTGCTTCCTCTGGGGCAGCTGGTTCAGTGGCGTCGTCATCCACTTTCTGGCCTACAAACAGAGTCTCCACAGAAGGCTTGGCCATCCTAATAGCCTCATCGTAGGATGGCGGCACTTCTATGGCGTAGAGGCTGTAGGCTGGAGGGCTCGCCATACTCCTGTCCATCTCTCTAAAGGGCAGCGGAAGTGGGAAGCTTTGGGGATACTGTAGAGAGCTATACGCTATAAGGAGAGAACAGAGAAAGCTGTTGTTTTGGTATGTCAATATACAATTCACACAGCAGGGACAGGAAGGAGCTTTAGTGTGAAATGTTACTTTATGGGTACTTTAAGTTAGATCTTGGTTTCACTTTTGAAAAGCAATTCATTCGTTAACATTACCAGTAGGGTTGCCAGAATGAAAACTGGAAAGGACATCTGTAACTTTAATGGCTGCGTAGAAGTGGTAGCTGGTCGTACGGCAAGCAACACCTGCTGAAATTCCCTCTTTTATACAACCATTAAAAGTACAGGAGTAGTTGTCCCTTCATATTTGCTGAGGTTTGGTTCCAGGACCCCCCGTGGATACCAAAATCCATGAATACTCAAATCCCATTATATGCAATGGCATCGCAAAATCCCTTATATAAGATGGCAAAATCAAGGTTTGCTTTTGGGATTATTATTTTTTTAAGAATATTTTCAAGCCGTGAATACTTAAATCCGTGGATACAGAGGGACAACTGTACTTTCCAATTTTCACTCTGGCAACCCTTATTACAAGCTGGAAAGTAGAACTTGAGATACAGTATTTTATTGATACACCCCCTACTCACATGTGATGGTGCTGTGAGCTGTGCTGTCATGGTCCATGGGTATGACGGTGAGGTCGTGAGCGTGTGGAGGAAACGTCTCCACTGGAGGCCTCTTCTTACGACAACAGAACTTGACACAGCTGGTGCCAATGCCACACATCAGCAACAGAAACACGGTGAGCAAGATGAGCCTACAGGATGACATTATGACTGTTATTGTTAAATCCCCACCTTTTGGGAAGCAAGGCAGCTTTAAAAAGTTAAAACATCTAAAAAAAATTCATTGTACAAAAGTTAAAAATATAAACTGCCAACAAAATGAAAAAGCAGTTAAAATAAAGAACAAATCCAAACAATGCAGCACATGCAAGGCCCTCCTGAGCAATCAGCCCTCAAAGACCTGCTGAAACCGAAGGGTTTTTAACTGCCTAAGGAAGGATAGCAAAGAGCTTGGCAGCCTAACCCATTTGGGAAGGGAGTTCCAGAGCCACCACCAAAAAAGTCCTCTCCCATGTTTCCACTAAATGTGTTTGTGAGGGTGGTGGGAAAGAAAGAAGGGCCTCCCGAGAAGATCTCAAGATACAGGCAGGCCCATACTGGGAGATACGGTGCTTCAAGGAACCTTTATCTAAGCTATGTAGGTCTAGGGATGGAAAATGTTACATGGACTGATGGCGCCTACTCTGCAGGACCACATTCAAAATATTTAGCATACAGAATAAGCATATAGGCCTTCATTCTTGTGAAAGTTACTTTTTTGGACTACAACTTCCAGAATCCCATAGCCATTGGCTGTGCTAGCAGGGAACTGTAATTTTAAAAAAAAGCATGGGGAAATTTCAATTGAGGTGAGCAGAAACAACTTAAGGTACTGTCCCTTTCTGAGGTGCCACGTGCTGGATTTCTACATGGAACAGGGTATTTTAAGGGGGGGCTTGGGGAGGCAATTGCCCCAGGGTTCACATATGGGGGGGATCACAAAGGGAGGGTGCCATATTGGCAATGCTGCATTATTATTTCTTTCAGAATGCCACTAACCTGACTTCCATTAACCTACTAGGAAAAATCACAGATCTACAGTTCCTTCTAACTTGTGTGTTCTTCTTTATTAATAACTTTTGCAATCTTGACCACATGCTAATGTTGCTTGCTCACACACGCCCCAGTTTTCATCTGGGAAATGTTGGCGAGTATGGGAGGTGCTGGATCAGCCCAAACAGGTGCCTCTGGCAAGCCCATAAGGAAATGAGCACAACAGCATTTTTCTTACTCATTATCAATATTAGTTCAGCAAGCCAGAGGCATGCTATTGCTGATGCAGAAGGGAATGGAACATGTCCAGAGGAGGGTGACCAAAATGGTGGGAGGTCTGGAAGCCATGCCCTATGAGGAGTGGCTGGATATGTTTAGCCTGGAGAAGAGACGGTGAAGAGGTGACATGATAGCCATGTTAAATATTTGAAGGGATGTCATACTGAGGGTGGAGCAAGCTTGTTTTCTGCTGCTTCACAGACAAGGACATGAAGCAATGGGTTCAAGCTACAGGAAAAGAGATTCCACCTAAACATTAGGAAGAACTTCCTGATAGTAAGAACTGTTTGGAACTGCCTGGGAATGTGGTGGAGTCTCCTTTGGAAGTTTTTAAACAGGGGCTGGATGGCCATCTGTCGGGAATGCTTTGATCGTGTATTCCTGCAGGGCAGGGGGTTGGACTAGATGGTCCTTGTGGTCTCTTCCAACTCTATGATTCTATGAAAAAAGCAATATTGAAGATCTAGTGATGGCTTGTCCCATCAGAAGCAGCGCCTTTTTCATGGCTGGAGCACACTGTAACCACGTGAAGATGACAACGTGCAATAGTGGGGCCCGTTTGCCCTACCATGACTTTATAATAGTGCACTTTTTGCCATGTCTGATAATGTCCTAATAGAAGCCTGTCGTCTCTTACTGGCCAAGCCATACTGCGCTGACACTGGACATTTTGCTCACACATCCTCAGTTGCCAAAGGGAGTTTTATAATGAAACATTCCACCAGAGGGAGGAACAGAAGGAAATTATTTCTTTATCCCAACTATGTTAAACATCCCCAGGGTTCTCCCAGTGAGAAAGGCGGATTGCCATCCACCCTGTTCTGGAGGAATTTTGCAAGATATCTTCATCTTATTCATCATCACAAGGCAAACCCACCCAAATGTTCCAAGTGAGGCAAGTCATTATATTGCCCAATTTGACATGACCCACTGACACATGGTCGACTCTAAGTAACGCCCGTAGTGAGGAGGGTGCTTTCTATAAGATTATCCTCTGGCAGCAAAGTTGTTTCACTGGCCAAGACCACATTGTAAACTGCATATCTGAGGGATTATTGTTGTTGCTATATTTATTTATATCCCACCTTTTCCGCAGTTTAGGACTCAAGGTAACATTAGGCAGTTAAAACAAACATAGTTAACAATTAAAAGCATACAGAACATCCCCATAAGAAGTGGATACAGGCCAGAGCCTGGAAGTAAAAAGGTGAAAATTTAAGAAAACAACCACAACCGGGGAGCGGAGACAAGCCTGTAATGAAGTTACAGTTCAAAAACGAGAATGATCAGATGAGGACATGGAGCAATGGATTCAAACTCCAGGAAAAGAGATTCCAACTGAACATTAGGAAGAACTTCCTGACTTTAAGAGCTGTTTGAAAGTGGAATACACTGCCTTAGAATATTCCTGCATGGCAGGGGGTTGGACTAGATGGCCTTTGTGGTCTCTTCCAACTCTTTGATTCTATGATTCTGTTTTCTAGTGTATTGCATTACTTTAAAATGGCATTTTAGGTGTTTTAGGTAGATATGTGCAAGACATATATGTATATAGGTCCTGTCTACACGATGAAAAATGACATGTATTTATTAAAAAAATTGGCAATCTGTACAGACCACCGTTCGAATAAATACGTGTCATTCAGAGGGTGTGTGTGGCAAAACTCACCTTTTACTCCATATCTGGTGGACCCGGGGCTTGAATGAGATCTCAGGGATTAATCTGTGTGGCTTGTGAATAATTGGCTGTTTGTACCCTCCTTTTCGCACAGATACAAACAGGAGTGCAATCTGATTGGCTGGCTGGGTAGAGGGGGTGGGACTGGGAAAGACCGAAAGCAGTTGCGGCCGCTGCTTGCAGAGGGTCCAGTAAGTCCATGTTACATTTTTCATGTTTATATTTAAATATTAAAACATAATCACAACTGTTGGGATTGCAGGCACCTTTTTAAATTTAAAAAAAAGTGGCAGGAGATTTAAAATTGCCACTTGGATCGCTCGCTGTGGCCAGCTGGGCAAGGGGGGGGGTCATACAGCGTTTGGGGGGGGGTAAAAATCATGTAGGCAGATCATACGCATTTGAACGACTACCTTTTCTAATTTTTTACCTCCCAAATGGATTTTTTTTCCCATCGTGTAGATGAGGTCATAGTTCAGTAATAAGAGATTCTGCTTTGCCATGAAGGAAGTTCAGTCTCTAGGAAGCACACATGAGCACAAAGAATGCCAACAGGATAACCTATCAAAGCTTGGGGGGACAGCCTTTCCCCCCAAATCCCCCAGAAAGCAATAACTCTAAATTAGTCACACAGCACTTTATTAAAGGTATACCTTGGTTAACAAAGCCCTCCCTCCATCCTAACTAACACTATCCCGGCCTCCGAAGAAGAGGCAGGCAGAAGCAGATTGGGGACGCCTAAATGGCAAAAATGCTCCTCATAAAATTCGAGGAGAATTTGTTTTGTCTTAATGGGATCCCTCATCAATCCATCATAATTGGAAGGAGGGGGGCCAAAACCTCCAAAAACTACTCAGGGAAAGCCTTTGTGGCTTTTCCTGAAGTTTTTAAAAAGCTCTGTGGGGAACGCGCATTCCCGCTCGTTGGGAAAACCGATTCGCTTTGCTGCGCGTTCCCAATAAGAGTGGGAGTGATTGGCTGGATGTGCACTGGGGGTGGAGTTTGCTAACAAGGCAAGTGCCCAAAACCGCCACGTTGGATTTTCATTGTAGCAATTGTGTGCTGAGGTGATGAAACAGCCTCCCCCCTCACATTTATTTAAATGGCATATCGCACTTCCGCACTTTGGATTTAAAAATACTGTACTGTTCGGCAGCAGCAACTGCTAACAATAAAAACCTGCACCTGCCATCTTGATTTGCAGGCATGCCTGTTTGAACAACAAACGTGGACAGCTTTGCATGCCTGCGATCTTGCCAAAAGATCATTGAGCCAAACGAAAGCTGCTGCGAATTGGCATTAGTGCCCATCAATACACATTTTTAAGACTCGTCTAGACGAGGCCTATTCCAACTGCCCCTGCCTTGGCTGCGGAGGGAGAGAAGAGGCAGAACAGGACCTCCATAGCCACAGGGGTTCAGTTCCCAGGCTTCTACTGGAAACCGCAGATAACAGCAGTTTATAAAGGACCTCTGGTAAAAACATACCATGGAGTTGCATTGGAGGACCTAGAAGAGGCCTAGAGAGGACACCTCTCTAGGTATTTTCAGTGCAACTCTATGGTATGTGTTGCTATTTTTGTGTCCTGCAGATAACTGAAACTGCGGGTATAGGTTCCACGGATATGGGGGTCCGACTGTATCTGCTGGACTTAATCCCCTCCCACACTGCCATCCTCTTTTCCTTTTGTGTCATGTCTTAATAAGATTGTAAACCTAAAGGCAAGGAACTAGGTTTTCTTGGTTGTGAGAGGGACAGGTCTAGCTGAATCCCTATAGCTCCCTTGGCCGTCTTACTACACTTACTCGCAGGCCTCCAAGGGGCCCAAGGCTCGGAAGGTGTAGATAAGGAATTGGCATAATGCAAGCTAGAGACATTAGGGTTGAGCAGACATATCATGTAGCTAGCGCGTGATCAGGCAGTGAAGCCTGTCCAGCAACACAAACCAGCCAATTAACAAGAGCTTGAGCAAAGCTAACCTGCCCGGCAACTAGATAAGAGAAGTTCTGCTTAGTAACATTTTTGAAGGCCAGAGATATGTAGCAACATGATTGGTAGTTCAAGTAGCCATAGTAAGTGACCGAAGGAAATAAAACACTCCTGAAACAAAGAGAGGGGGCGGCAGTCTTCTTACCCGAGAGGGTGCTGTCCGCCCCAGCTGGTAAAAATAAAGAATCTCAACTTCTACTACGGGACTTTGGCTCTGTTCCTTTCTTGCGCCGTCCTCAGACCCTATATGTTCGGGTTTCCTTTGGGATTCCCGTAACATTTTCTGGGGGCTCGTCCGGGATTTGAAGGGACGGATCACAAGTGACAGAGTCCTAGTCTGACGATTGGTCTCACCGCATCTTCGTGCCTGCAGGATTCACCGAACCAGGTCATACGGCGAGAGGGATCCCGCATCAATTGACCGCTGGTGCCTCTTCGATGATGCCTGTTGGGCATTGAGACCGGTGCCGAACCTTGGTGGTTGATTGAGGTTCTTCGGGAGGACGTCCTGCAGCGCCTACTCTGTGACTCAGGCGAGTATGCTTGATTAAGTAAGAACACGTGGTGAATAGGTACCTGGGAAGTCGGGCTGGTGAGGGAGCCCCAAGATTCCAGTTCCGCACGATGGGGGGAGGTCAATCTAAGCAAGTAACCCCTCTGGATTGTATGTTACAAAATTGGTCAGAATTTAAGAGATATATAGATTCAGGAGGAAGGAGTAAAGGAAAATTAAGGACTCTTTGTCAATTAGAATGGCCAACCTTTCCCATTGAACCAAGGTGGCCAGGGATAGGAACTTTAGATCAGGGCATTGTGGACAAGGTGGCAAATTTTTGTGCCCAGTATCATCCAGACCAATATTACTATGCGTCTGCTTGGCAGACTATAGTCTATTTGAAACCCCGTCCGAGTTGGTTAGAAAAATGTAAATGTATGGTCCTCCAGACATTGCCACCTACTAATAATCCCTTTTTGCCTCTTCCGGATTCGGGTTCTCCGGAGGATGACCCTAGTAGTCCTACTGCCCCACCACCCTATGTACAGGCTGTGTACCCAAAACTGCCCACACCCAAGACACCCCCTGCGCCGTACCGAGACAAACTGCGGTCGGCAGATCAATCACAACCCCAGGCCGAGGAAATGCCGCCCTTGGAGGGAGAAGAGGAAGATAAATTGTGTCCTCTGAGACTTGTCAATCAGATGGTTCCAGATCCTGAAGGAAAACACAAACCAGAAATAATGGGGGTGTATCAGCATGTCCCATTTACTAGTAGTGACTTGTTAAATTGGAAAGCTTCCCGACCCCCATGGACACAGGATCCCACTGGCATGGCACAGTTGTTAGAAGGTGTTTTTCAGACGCATGACCCCACCTGGGCAGATATACAGCAACTTATGAATTGTTTGTTTACTACTGAGGAAAAGGCACAGATCATTAGCCAGGCTAGAGAAGAAGTGAAACATGATTACCCCACATACAAGGAAGGGGAGAGGCTCCTACAGATGCAGGAGGAGGCAGTTCCTTTACGTGATCCCCAATGGGATCCTAATAAGGCTGAAGGCAGGGAACGTCTTACACGATATCATGAATACTTAGTGAAAAGTATGAGAAAAGGTCCACCCCGACCCATAAATCTGAAAAAGATATATGACATCCAACAGGAAAAGGATGAGTCTCCTGGAGCCTTCATAGAAAGACTGAAGGCTGTCTATCGACAGTATAGTCCCTATGATATGGATGATGATAAAGAGGATTCCCAAGGCAAGCAGGCTCTCAAGCAGAGCTTTTTGGCTCAGTGTGCCCCAGACATACGAAGAAAGTTACAGAAACAACCTGGGCTTGCCCACATGACTTTGGCAAGGATGCTGGAGTTGGCGTCACAAGTGTATGTAGGTAGAGAGGATGAGGAAGGAAAGTTCAAAAGGAGAGCGGGAGTGATAGCAGCAGTTTTTGGAGTAAATACCCCTGAGGGAAGGGGTAGAGGAAGGGGCAGAGGAAGAGGAAGAATAGGAAGGAATCAGTGTGCGATTTGCAAAAAGGAGGGACATTGGAAGAATGAGTGTCCAGAAAAAGAAAAAGGTGCTATACAGGCAGGGCAGAGAGGGCGAGAAAGAGGAGGTAGAGGAAGAAGTAGAGGACGTGGCTGGGGAAACCCACAGGGGTGGACGCCCCAAATGCAGGGAGCAGCAGCCACAATGACTATGGAAGCTATGAGTGAAGGAAGCTCAGGAGGAGGACAGGAAGAGTGGGAACCTCCGTTTCAGGAATAGGACAGACCGGCTCCCAAAGAAAATCACAGTTGTAAAATAGTAATTCCTGGTTGCCAGGAGCCATTGGTCAAGGTTAAAATAGGCAATCAGGAGGCCTCTTTTTTGTTAGACTCTGGAGCTGCAAAATCAGTGATCAATACCCCTATCGCCCCTAATGCCAAAACCACCACCCAGATAGTTGGAGCAACTGGAAAAAGGCAGAGTTGTTCCTATTTGCAAGCAAGGACATGTCAGTTGGGGAAACGTATGGTCACACATCAGTTTTTATACATACCTAGTTGTCCAGTACCCTTGCTGGGGAGAGATCTGCTGTGCAAACTTAGGGCACAGCTGACTTTTGAAGCAGATGGAACCATAGAGGCAAACTTTAGAGACCCTCCTACTTCTAAGTTAATGTTAACCTTGCCGGTTGAAGAGGAGTGGAGATTATACCCTGTGTTGTTAGATAGAGCTGATTGGCAGACCTTTGATGTGCCTGGCGTCTGGGCAGAAGACAATCCCCCTGGATTAGCTAAGGATGTGGTTCCAGTGATAGTGGATTTAAAGCCTTTAGCTGTTTCTGTAGCTATACCACAGTATCCCTTGCCGAGAGATGCAGTGAAGGGAATTGACGAACATTTACAAAGGCTTTACCAGTGGGGAATTGTAGTTGACTCTCAGTCCCCTTGGAATACACCACTTTTGCCTGTCAAAAAGCCAGATGGTTCTTACCGTCCGGTGCAGGATTTGCGAGCAGTGAATCAACGAGTGGTTCACATACATCCAGTCGTCCCCAACCCATATACCCTGTTGAGTTTGTTGTCCCCAGAGTTGAAATGGTATTCAGTCATAGATCTCAAAGATGCGTTCTTTTGTGTCAGGTTGCACAAACATAGTCAGCCCATTTTTGCTTTCCAATGGGAAAATCCAGAGACAGGCCAGCGAAGACAGGTTACGTGGTCCCGTTTACCACAAGGTTTTTGTAATTCGCCCAGTCTCTTTGGTCAGGCATTGGCACAAGACTTGGTGCCATTGACACAGGGGGGAAACCCCTGGAACATATTGCAGTATGTAGATGATATTTTGCTGGCTACTGAAACTAGGAGTGAATGCCTAGAAGGAACAGGGAAGCTGTTACAATTCCTGTTTGAAAAGGGGTATAAGGTGTCCAAAAAGAAAGCTCAGTTGGTGCAACAACGAGTTAAATATCTAGGTTTTGAGATAGAAGAAGGGACCAGAAGGCTGGGAATAGAGCGAAAAGAAGTAGTCTGTGCTATCCCCACCCCCACTACACGAAGACAAGTTAGGGAATTCTTGGGAGCTGCAGGTTTTTGCAGGCTTTGGATACCCAATTATGCTGTTCTAGCTAAGCCCCTTTATGAAGCTACAAAAGGAACAAATGCTGAACCATTTGTGTGGGGGGAGCAACAACAAGAATCATTTCAGAAGTTAAAAGAGGCTTTGATGAGTGCACCCGCCTTGGGGCTACCAGACATGGAGAAACCTTTTGTTTTATATGTAGGCGAAAGGGACGGTATTGCAATAGGAGTGTTAGCCCAGACCTTAGGGTCTTGGCCGCGACCGGTAGCCTACCTTTCTAAACAAATGGGCCCTGTTGTTAAGGGATGGCCACCCTGTCTGAGAGCAGTGGCAGCAGCAGCTCTTTTGGTAGAAGAAGCAAACAAGCTGACCTTGGGACAGCCTGTTATCTTAAAAACTCCTCATGCAGTAGTAACCTTGATGGAACACAGAGGCAGTCACTGGATGTCTAATGCCAAACTTTTAAAATATGAAAGTATTCTGGTAGATAACCCCAATGTTCAGATTCAAACTTGTACTACTTTAAATCCTGCCACCTTGTTCCCAATGTCTGAAGATGTGTTATTACAACATGACTGTGTTCAGACAATGAGTGAAGTTTATTCCAGCAGACCTGATCTCAAGGATAGCCCGTTATCAAACCCTGAGGTTGTCTATTTCACTGATGGTAGCAGTTTTGTAGAAAATGGGATTCGCAAGTCGGGATATGCTGTGGTTGATGGTCAGGGACATATAATAGCTGCCCAATCACTGGGCCCCACCGTGTCAGCACAAAAGGCAGAATTGATAGCCCTAACAAAGGCTTTGGAACTGGCACAAGGGAAAAGGGCTAACATTTATACTGACTCCAAATATGCTTTTCTGACCTTGCAAGCACATGGAGCCATGTATAGGGAAAGAGGACTTTTAACATCAGGAGGAAAAATGTTAAAACATACCACTGAGATTCTCCAATTGCTAGAGGCAGTGTGGAGGCCCAAAGAGATAGCAGTGATGCATTGTAGGGGTCATCAGTTGGGCAATGACCCCGTAATTATGGGAAATCGAAAAGCTGATCAGGCCGCTAGGGAGGCGGCCAGGCAAGTAGCAAGGTTACATGAAACTGATGAGGCTCTTTTGTCTTTACAATTAGCCAGCTTTCTCCCAGAAGAGGTAAAATACACAAAAGAGGAGGAGGCCTGGGCTATAGCTGAAGGCGCTAGGAAACAATGTGGGCTGTTTGTTTTCCCTGACAACAGAGTATATATCCCCAAAGCTGTGGCATGGCATGTGGTTCAAGAGGTCCATAAACAGTCACACATGGGAAGCACTGCTATGTCTAAGTTTTTAGAGAGACAAGCATACTTTGAGGGAATCCCTACGTTAGCTAGACAAGCTGCCTTGAGGTGTGAAGTATGTGCAAAGACTAACCCTAGAACTGGTCCCTTACAGCCCCCTGGTGTTCAGGCAGTAGGATTCACCCCATGGGAATCAATTGTTGTTGACTTTACTGAAATGCCACCATGTAAAAAGTTTAAATATTTGCTTGTCCTTGTCTGTACCTTTTCCAATTGGGTGGATGCATATCCTACCACTAATGAGCGGGCCGAACAGGTAGTCAAGGCCTTGCTACGGGACTTGGTGCCACGAAGTGGGGTCCCCCTATATATCGCGAGTGACAATGGCCCGTCTTTTGTACACAAGGTCACACAAGGTTTAGCCTCTGTATTAGGTATCACTTGGAAGTTACATTGTGCATATAGGCCTCAATCTTCTGGAAAAGTAGAAAGAATGAATAGAACCTTAAAAGGGACACTGTCCAAAATGTGCCAGGAAACGGGACTGGATTGGGTGACTGTTTTGCCAATGGCACTTCTCAAAATCAGATGTACTCCAGACAGTTTGTTGGGACTTTCTCCATACGAAATTGTTTTTGGCAGGCCCCCTCTTAATGTGCATAGGCTAGAGGGAGATGTTGAACAACTGGGAAAGTTAGAGATTGCAAAATCTGTCCAAACATTAGGCAAGTGTCTGAATCAGCTTCATCGATATGTCAAGACAATTAGATATCCGTTCCCTGTTACTGCACTTCACCCTTTTTCACCAGGTGATAGAGTATGGTTGAAGGACTGGAAATCTAATCCCTTGGGACCAAAGTGGAAGGGTCCTTATGAGATACTGCTGACTACCCCAACTGCAGCGAAGCTACAAGGAGTCAAGCCCTGGATCCACTACACCAGGCTGAAGAAAGATCATACCAAGGAGTGGCAAGTGGTACCTAGCGATTCCAATCCTCTGCGGCTTCGGATCAAGCGGTCCGGGGAAGACAGGGCAGCATCGCAACGTGAGCCCCCTGTCTGAGGTCAGGTGACCAAGCACCGCCTTGAAGCAAAGGAGCCTTGGCCAGCCGAGGGTCATGGCGAAAGAAACAATACTGATCCAGATGTCGGATGGGAGCTTCCAGTGGGAAGATGAAATAGAACAGCGCATGGAAGACAATATTCAAGAATGTCAGAGAAGGAATGCCCAGACTCAGACTGAGGAAAAGAGGGTTCCCCCACCCATTTGCCCCACAGTCATGCGCATGCCATGTATTACTTTGCAGACTTTAGTCTGGCTTTGGGTAATAGGTGTGTTGTTGTGGCTTTTATTGTTCCCTCTCCCATGCAAGGGGTTCTTAGAAAGCAATTCTCTAATAGTCTATTCCGCTCATATTGTTAAAGCTTTTAATATCAGTAAGTGCTGGGTCTGTCATCAAATGCCTACAGATTCTCATACTGGAATGCCCTTTGTAGTACACCAACTAAATGATATAGAATATAATAGACCCTATAGGCCAGACAATAATACCGGGTACAACTGGACACATTTAGAACCCTCCACTGGAGGATATTATCGGGTTGGGAAACAAAAGGGAAGGTGGTGCTGGAGCTGTAATGAAACTAATGGCCCTAGGGTAGGTTCTAGCACCTGTGAAATAGAAATAAGGATAAATGGCGCATATATAAATGGCACCTGGGAGAGTAATTATATTTTAGCCAACTTAACAGGTGATGGCTACTATAGCGCCTGGACAATGACACAGAGATGTAAGAAGCCTTTTTCTGCACTAAGGGGCCACTATTTTGTGTGTGGCAGACGAGCTTATGCTATTTTACCTGAAAACTGGAGCGGAAATTGTTATGTGGCCACTATTTTTCCAGCTATAACTATCCGAGACAACCTACCTGTGGGGAAAATAAGAAACTATAGGGATCTGGAAGAATCCAAACAAATTGTAAAAGACTATCAACCTTTGCGCCATTGGGGAGGGCACCGAAGTCTGCTGAATGCCATGTATAGGGTACAGGCTGTTATAGAAATAATGGCAAACGAGACAAGCGAGGCTCTCACCACTTTGGCAAGAGAACAAGGACAGATTAGGCGGATGTTACTACAAAACCGGTTGGCATTAGACACCATGTTGGCAACTCAAGGTGGTGTATGTACACTTATCCACCAAGAATGTTGTATTTATGTCCCAGATAATGAACAAGATATAGAACAACACGCACAACAAATCATGCAAGTAGCACAGGTCCCACACATGGGAAAGGGTTGGAATTTGTGGGACTGGCTCACATCATGGTTACCTGATTTCTCATGGTTAAAAGGATTGTTTGTATTTGGCTTGATAACTGTGTTAATTAGCATTTTACTATGCGCATGTATACCTTGTTTGTTTAGGTGCTTACGTACTAGGCTTGAGGCTATGCTTGCTCATGATAGAAAAATTCTGCTTGCTCGCTGCGCATATCAGGAACTTAAGCAAACTAATGAACCCAACCACTATGTCTCTTCGCTTACAAGAAAAAGGGGGGAATGAGAGGGACAGGTCTAGCTGAATCCCTATAGCTCCCTTGGCCGTCTTACTACACTTACTCGCAGGCCTCCAAGGGGCCCAAGGCTCGGAAGGTGTAGATAAGGAATTGGCATAATGCAAGCTAGAGACATTAGGGTTGAGCAGACATATCATGTAGCTAGCGCGTGATCAGGCAGTGAAGCCTGTCCAGCAACACAAACCAGCCAATTAACAAGAGCTTGAGCAAAGCTAACCTGCCCGGCAACTAGATAAGAGAAGTTCTGCTTAGTAACATTTTTGAAGGCCAGAGATATGTAGCAACATGATTGGTAGTTCAAGTAGCCATAGTAAGTGACCGAAGGAAATAAAACACTCCTGAAACAAAGAGAGGGGGCGGCAGTCTTCTTACCCGAGAGGGTGCTGTCCGCCCCAGCTGGTAAAAATAAAGAATCTCAACTTCTACTACGGGACTTTGGCTCTGTTCCTTTCTTGCGCCGTCCTCAGACCCTATATGTTCGGGTTTCCTTTGGGATTCCCGTAACAGTTGGTCTTTTACTTGTAAAGCACCATGTACAGTAATGATAACAACAACAAAGTGTTTCTGTATATTATTTCTTTAACAGAAAATTTGGTATCTGAGGCAGAAATAACACCACAAAAAAAAAGAAAAGTTCAACATATTTCAGCAAACATGTTTTTCAAAACTAACAATATGCACATGGAAAATGAAACAAGCAGGCCAGGTAAACCATGCATAAGGAAATAAAAACATTTTGAACTTTTGGAAACCTCTTGAAGGCTTCTTCAAAAATATATGCAGAGTTGATTTTTTTTCTTTCAACCCATTCCACTTTTATTACGATTTCCATTTTGGTGGCCAAACTTACAGAGCTATGCTTTTAAAAAATGCTGATGAAGCAGACTTAGAATCATAGAATCATAGTTGGAAGAGACCACAAGGGCCATCCAGTCCAACCCCCTGCCATGCAGGAATAAACAATCAAAGCATCCCCGACAGATGGCCATCCAGACTCTGCTTAAAAACCTCCAACAAAGAGACTCCACCACACTCCCAGGCAGTGTGTTCCACTTCCGAACAGGGACAGGACCTAATGTTTAGGTGGGATCTCTTTTCCTGTAGTTTGAGTCTATTGCTCCAGGTCCTTATCTCTGGAGCAGCAGAAAACAAGCTTGCTCCATCCTCAGCATGACAGTATGAAATATCCCTTCAAATATTTAAACGTGGCTATCATGTCACCTCTCAACCTTCTCTTCTCCAGACTAAACATACCCAGCTCCCTAAGCCGCTCCTCATGGGGTTTGGCTTCCAGACCTCCCACCATTTTGGTTGCCCCCCTCTGGACACGTTCCAGCTTCTCAATATCCTCTTGGTTATGCTGTTCATGCATGCTTAGTAAAGGATCCTGGAGGCAGCTGCTGTTTAACTTGCCTGCTGTAGGCAGACAGACACAGCTACAGTAGTATCGGTTAGGAAAGAAATTCATTCTTTCTCAGCTCAAGCTGAGATAATGAAATAATGTATTTCATTATTTACTGCAGCCTGCTGCTACAACCCAGCACCACAGTCTGTGAGGTTGTCTAAACAGTCGAAATAATCCTCATAGAATTCACTTGGAAATCAAGCTGTCTTAACGGAAATCCACAATGATGCATTGTATTCAGAAGGGGGACAGCTAAAAACTCCAAAAACTGCACTCGGAGAGCCTTCACGACTTTTCTCTGAGTTCTTAAAAAACTCCGTAGGGGATGCTCATGTCTGCTCATTAAGACAGTCACATTCGCATCGCTGCACTTATCCATAAGAGAGGCAGAGCAAGCTGATTGGCTGGATGAGCACGGGGGTGTGTGTGCAAACAGGGCAAGGGCCTGCTGCTGCCATGTTGGATTTTCAGTTTAGCGAGCGATCGGTAAGGTGATAAAACAGCAATTTGTCTTATCTTTTTCTCTCTTTTTTTTGGTAAACGTGAAATATCGCTTGTTCACATCATGGTAAATGTTTTTTTTTAGAAAAATTAGCAGCTGCAGATTTAAAAACATGAGTAAATCACTTGTGGCCGCCATCTTGGCTAGAGGGCATGCAAAGTTTATGGGGGCTGTAAAAACATTAGGACAGTTCGCAGCTGCTATGAATTACAATAACTGTGGAGCAATCCATTTTCCCCCTCCTCAGTATAGATGACCCCTGAGTTTCTCAAGCTCTTCACTAACCTCCCAATGCCAACGCCACTAAAAAAAAACTCCACTGAAGAGGACAAGAAGGCAATGTGGGCGTTGGGTGCGCATAAAAAGACTTGAAAAAAGTAACTTCTTTGCAGAGGCTTTGTTAACTGATGGCTGTATATCTTATTCATCTTCACCCCTAAAACACTAAGGAGATTGTGAAGTCAAAGGCTTTCACGGCCGGCATCCATAGGTTTTCCTTGGGGCTTTTTGGGCTGTGACGCTGTGTTCTGGAAGAGTTTATTTCTGATGTTCCGCCTGCCAGTCACAGAAATAAACGCTTCCAGAACACGGCCTCACAGCCCGGGGCGGGGGAAAGGAAAACTAAGGAGATTATCAGACACGTTAAAAAGTGGTGCTACATGAACACCAGGAGGTCGCTAAAGGGCTCCCTTTTAGATGATGTCGTTCCCCACTCGTAATGCACCAGTTCTGCTCCTGTTCGCCAACGCTGCTTTTTATTGACGGGAGAAACCACCAATAGATCCCCCATTCCGTTTCTGTCACGGATGTTCCTACAAGTGAAAAGGTGCCCCGTTGTTCTGGCGAGATCCCAGGATCAATGGGGGGGTCCCTGCCAGAATACTTTCAGGTGAGATCGGGACATCAAGGTAAGTGACACATCTTTTAAACACTTCCCTGGTTTACTTGGAAGTTTTAAAGTGTGTTTTTGTGCTTGCTGTCACTTTTTTTTTTTTTTTTGCGCTGTATTTTGCTTTTTATTTTTGAATTTCCCACATTCGTGTCTTCTCAAGAGAACCGGCGGGATTTCATTCCAGGAAGTGAACAGAGCTCTGTTAGAGCTCCATTCACTCCTGGGCTGCCTTGTCGACACTACTAAAGGTAGATTTGAAAAGTTTTGTTATTGTGCCGGGACAGAGGCGGGAGAGTAGACTGTGGGAAAGGAACACTTTTTTCATTCCTGTCTGGTAATCTCCTAAGACAGACATGTACTTGTCTACTAGTCATTGTGCTCTTTTGTGATGTCTTCTTTAAGAGAGCAACTGATGACGGGCTCAGATCTTAACAAGCCATGACTGAAAAGTAAACAGAAACTAAGAACTCTCTCTCCCATGTAAGTATGTAAGCATGAATAGTCAACTTCCTCTGGTATCAACTTTTCTAGTATAACTATGTTTAAATTGGTCAGCTGTGGAAAGACCAGCCCTGTTGTCACAGCAAGTTTCATAGAGTTACCAAAAATGTATTAAGACAACACTAATAAGAAGAATACAAAAGCAAACTATTGTTAACTTACCAGACATACCACAAGCTTGTCCAGCTGGTTCCCTGTTCAGCACACCTAAAGAGAAAAGCAAAGCAACAGGAAACTGATTGTTAAGACTTCTGCCCATCCCCAGCATATTCCTACAACAACCAGGTGAGGTAGGACAGTGCTAAATTCTCTATATTGCAGATGAGGAACTGAAAATAAGAAAGGCTGGTGAGTTTATGGCCATGGTGAGATCTCAACAAGGGCTTTTCCCTAATATGCAATGCCTGATGAGTTTGTTTGTTCTGTTGAAATTGTCATATTGTTAATAACTTATACTTAAAAAAAAAAGAAGAAGCCAGTGAAACTTCAAAGGCCAAAAACCAAAAAAACCAAAGGCCTTTCCCATTAGCTACCACCACCCTTGTTCCTTAAAGGAATATTTCTAAAGAAAATCAATTAAACATATTTTTTTTCACTTACTCCTGGTGGCCTGTGCAGCGACTCTCAGCAAAGGAAGGCACCACCTGGGAGAAATTTAAAAAGGAGGGTTTATTTGGTATGCAAAAAGGAGGGAAGAGACATATACCGTATATTCCGGCGTATAAGACGACCCGGCGTATAAGACGACCCCCCCAATTTTTAAAGTAAAATGCAGAGTTTGTGATATATTCGCCCTATAAGACGACCCCCCTCTTCCAACGCATAGCCCCCGCATGCCCCTCCTGGGCTCACTTCCAGGAGGGAGCGCAGGAGGAGGATGCGGAGGCTGTGCGCCCAAAAGGGGCACGTTCGCCCCTTCTCCCCACCTTCCAGGAAGGTGGGAAGAAGGGGCAATCGCGGTTTGGCAACGCAGCCTCCGCATGCCCCTCCTGCGCTCCCTTCCAGGAGGGAGCGCAGGAGGGGGATCCGCAGGCTGTGCGGCCAAACGGGGCTTTGGGGGAGGGGGGAGGCTGGGCGGAGGGTGGCAGGGGGGAAGGGGCTTCGCAGCCACCCCCCCTCTCCAAAGCGAGCCTTTGGGGAAGGGGGGTGGCTGGGCGGAGGGTGGGAGGGTGGCAGGGAGTAGGGGGCTTCCAAGCCCCCCTCCCTTTCGGGAGGGGGGTGGATGCGCAGGGGATGGGTGGGGGGAAGGGAGGAGGGGGCTTCTCCGCCACCCCCCTCCCTGAAAGCGCGTTTCTGCGGCTTTCAGGGAGGGGGGTGGATGCATGGGGAGTGGGCAGCCGGAAGAGAGGAGGGGGCTTCTCCGCCACCCCCCCTCCCTGAAAGCGCGTTTCTGCGGCTTTCAGGGAGGGGGGTGGATGCATGGGGAGTGGGAGGGGGGAAGGGAGGAGGGGGCTTCTCCGCCACCCCCCCTCCCTGAAAGCAGCGGTTCCGCTGCTTTCAGGGACGGGGTGGATGAGCGGGGGGTGGGCGGGGGGAAGGGAGGAGGGGGCTTCTCCGCCCCCCCACTCCCTGAAAGCAGCGGTTCCGCTGCTTTCAGGGACGGGGGTGGATGAGCGGGGGTGGGGGGAAGGGAGGAGGGGGCTTCTCCGCCCCCCCACTCCCTGAAAGCAGCGGTTCCGCTGCTTTCAGGGACGGGGGTGGATGAGCGGGGGTGGGGGTGGGGGAAGGGAGGAGGGGGATTCTCCGCCCTCCCACTCCCTGAAAGCAGCAGTTCCGCTGCTTTCAGGGAGGGGGGTGGATGAGCAGGGGGTGGGCGGGGGAAGGGAGGAGGGGGCTTCTCCGCCCCCCCACTCCCTGAAAGCAGCGGTTCCGCTGCTTTCAGGGACGGGGGTGGATGAGCGGGGGGGTGGGCGGGGGGAAGGGAGGAGGGGGCTTCTCCGCCCCCCCACTCCCTGAAAGCAGCGGTTCCGCTGCTTTCAGGGACGGGGGTGGATGAGCGGGGGGGTGGGCGGGGGGAAGGGAGGAGGGGGCTTCTCCGCCCCCCCACTCCCTGAAAGCAGCGGTTCCGCTGCTTTCAGGGACGGGGGTGGATGAGCGGGGGGGTGGGCGGGGGGAAGGGAGGAGGGGGCTTCTCCGCCCCCCCACTCCCTGAAAGCAGCGGTTCCGCTGCTTTCAGGGACGGGGGTGGATGAGCGGGGGTGGGGGTGGGGGAAGGGAGGAGGGGGATTCTCCGCCCTCCCACTCCCTGAAAGCAGCAGTTCCGCTGCTTTCAGGGAGGGGGGTGGATGAGCAGGGGGTGGGCGGGGGGAAGGGAGGAGGGGGATTCTCCACCCCCCCACTCCCTGAAAGCAGCGGTTCCGCTGCTTTCAGGGACGGGGTGGATGAACGGGGGGTGGGCGGGGGGAAGGGAGGAGGGGGATTCTCTGCCCCCCCACTCCCTGAAAGCAGCGGATCCGCTGCTTTCAGGGAGGGGGGTGGATGAGCAGGGGGTGGGCGGGGGGAAGGGAGGAGGGGGATTCTCCGCCCCCCCACTCCCTGAAAGCAGCGGATCCGCTGCTTTCAGGGACGGGGTGGATGAACGGGGGGTGGGCGGGGGGAAGGGAGGAGGGGGATTCTCCGCCCCCCCACTCCCTGAAAGCAGCGGTTCCGCTGCTTTCAGGGACGGGGTGGATGAACGGGGGGTGGGCGGGGGGAAGGGAGGAGGGGGATTCTCTGCCCCCCCACTCCCTGAAAGCAGCGGTTCCGCTGCTTTCAGGGAGGGGGGTGGATGAGCAGGGGGTGGGCGGGGGAAGGGAGGAGGGGGATTCTCCGCCCCCCCACTCCCTGAAAGCAGCGGTTCAGCTGCTTTCAGGGACGGGGTGGATGAACGGGGGGTGGGCGGGGGGAAGGGAGGAGGGGGATTCTCCGCCCCCCCACTCCCTGAAAGCAGCGGTGCCGCTGCTTTCAGGGAGGGGGTTGGATGCACGGGGAGTGGGCAGGGGAAAGGAGGAGGGGGCTTCCTAGCCACCCCCCCAAAGCCGCGGTTCCGCGTCTTTCGGGAGGGAGGGTGGAAGCGCGGGGGGGGCGGGTGGCAGGGAGGAGCACTTTGCTTCACCCCCTGCCCGATCTCCTGCCTCTTCGCTCCGTTTGCGAAGAGGCAGGAGATAGGCAGGCAGGTGAAGCAAAGTGTATCCGGCGTATAAGACGACTGTCAATTTTGGAGGGCACTTTTGAGTGCTCAAAAGTCGTCTTATACGCCGGAATATACGGTACCTAGAAGAGTATTGCTTCTAGGGTGATGGAAGTGGTCATCCAAAACATCTGGAGGGTGTCAGATTGGGAAATGCTAACCTAGAGTTATAACTGGGGGGTTAGTTTGATGGCAATAACATGGCATTCTGCTCTCATATCACAGAATCGTAGAGTTGGAAGAGACCTCAAGGGCCATCCAGTCCAACCCCCTGCCATGCAGGAAGATACAAATCATTCCTGACAGATGGCCATCCAGACTCTGTTGAAAAACCTCCAAAGAATGAGACTCCACCACACTTCAAGTGAGGCAGTGTGTTCCACTGTCAAACAGCTCTTACTGTCAGGAAGGTCTTCCTAATGTTTAGGTGGAATCTCTTTTCCTGTAGTTTGAACCCATGGCTCCAAGTTCTGTGGGACTCAATAGAAAGCCCCAGAATCAATCCCCAGCAGATACGGGGGTCCTACTGTAGTGTGATGGATCAAGTCATCCAACTACTGTATATCAGATGTCCAGCTGATGAACAGCTTCTTCTAATATATTTTTTCATCCACCTTCAGAGTTTTTGTTTATGCAATTGGCTGCTGTCATCCACCTATTCATCCATTCCAAGCAGGGTCATTTCCCCCCAGGATACTGGAAACCAGCTGCAATCCTATACTCAACCAAGAACAACCATCACTGAACATAATGCAACTTACTTCTGAGTAGACCCACCTAAGATTGAACTGTTCATTACTGGTTCTAACAATTATTTTGGAACAGAGATAGCATTTTAATGATTTCCTGGTTCTTCTTGTAAGTGTTTTATGTTTTTATGAGTTTTATTAAGAAGTCTAGGATGCCATCTTTCAAGAACATAGGCCAATAATCGCTTTTAAAACAGAAGAAGCATCCTTCAAATTTAAATGGCAGACAGCTTGTACAGGGAATGGATCTGAGGGCCAAAGGCTGACCTTGGGCTTATGGACCACTGACTTGTTGCTTTTGTTCTTGGTCAGACCCAGCAAGGCACTTATGTTCTTAAGCAACTGTGAACGCCCATCATGCCCTGCCTGTATTTAAGTAGACTATTTAAACAGGAAATCCTCAACACAGACTAGTTATACATTTACTCTATGGAAATCACCTGTATTGTTTTCTAACTTTGCAAATTTAAACTCTAACAATTAAGAGGAAACCCCAGTCTTATTTATTTTATTTTATTTATTGCTTGTGTGTGCCACCTTTCTGTCAGAATGAGACCCAAGGCTGCTCTCAAAGACAATCATGAAAACAGTAAAAACCAGATAAAACAATGTAAAACATTTTTTAAAACTAGACACAAGTTGTAAAAGGTAGATAAAACAGCCCCATAAAAAGCTCCCCTGCTTAGATGTTAAAAGCCTGCTTGAATAAAAATGCGGTGAGCATGTGATGGTGGCAGGACCAAGAGAAAGTCTTCCCCGGATTATCTTAAAGTTCTGGCCAGTTCATATCAAGAGAGACGGTCTTTCATATAGTCTGGCCCAAAGCCATATAGGGCTTTATAGGTCATGACCAGCAGTGTGAATTGTGCCCAGAAACAAACCAGCAGCCAGTGGAGGTGTTTTAACAAGGAAGTTGTAGACGCTCCCTATAACTGGCCCTGGTCAGCATCTGGACCCACTGAAGTTTCCGAACAGTTTCCAAAGGCAGCCCCACATAGAGTGTGTTACAGTAGTCTAAACAGGATGTAATCAAGGCATATGTCACTGTAGCCAGATCTGACATCTCAAGGAATGGGCACAGCTGGCACACTAGTTTTAGCTGTGCAAATGCACTCCTGGCCACTGCTGAAACCTGCGCGTCCAGGCTCAGAGTCAAGTTCAGGAGAACACGCAAGCTGTGGGTCTGAGATTTCAGGGGGAGTGTGACCCCATCCAGCACAAGCAGGGTCCCTATTCCCTGATCTGTCCTACAACTGACCAGGAACACCTCTGTCTTGTCTGGATGAAGTTTCAATTTGTTTGCCCTCATCCAGTCCATTAACGACAACAAACATTGGTTGAGTATTGAGACAGCTTCCTTGGAATCTGATGGGAAGGAAAAATATTGAGTTGGGTGTCATCAGCATACTAGTGACACTAAATCCTAAAACTCCAGATGAACTCTCCCAGTGGCTTCATGTAGATGTTAAACAGCATGGGGGACAAAGCAGGATCCTGAGGGACTGCACAGGCCAATGGGCAGGGCAGTGAACAGGAGCCCCCCTGCACCACCTTCTGAGTTCACCCCTCCAAGAAAGACTGTAACCACTGCATAACAGTGCTCCCAGGGCCCATCCCAGAGAGGCGGCCCAGAAGGATACCATGGTTGATAGTATCAAAAGCTGCTGAGAGGTACAGCAGAACCAACAGGGACTTACTCCTCTTATTCAGTTCCCTGCGTATGTCATCCATCAAGGTGACCAAAGCTGTCTCCATCCTGTAACCAGGTCTGAAGCCAGATTGAAATGGATCTAGATAATCCATTTCATCCAGAAACCCTTGGAGCTGGGAGCCCACCACCCGCTCCAGAAACTTGCCTAAAAATGGCATGTTAGAGACTGGCCAATAATTATTCAGAATGGTGGGATCCAGGGAGGCCCCTTTTAGGCAGGATGGAAACTTCCCTTGCTGCAGTGAAGTGTTCACACTCACTCCCCTTACCCACTCGGCCAGTCCCCCTTTAGCCGCTTTGAAAAGCCAGGAGGGCCAGTATCCAGGACACACATGGTGGTCCTCACTTCCCCAGGGATCTTGTCCACATACTCAGGCTGCACAAATTGAAATGTATCCAATAACAGAGGACACGCAGACACCAAGACTACATCCATTGGACTTGTCTCAACTACAGCATTCCAGTCAGGGTGCATCAGAGTAAAAGGGCCCATCTATACAAGTGGCGGTGAGGAGTACCTCGTAGTAATGGCATTTCACAGCAGCAGCAACATGTCTTAATGGTGTTTTTGCCCCCAAAGCCCCCAGAAGCTTTGCATGCCAGATGTGGCCACAAGTGATTTACTCATGCTAGCTCTTTGCCACCGCTGAACTTTTTTTTTTTAAAGCATCGTGTAAGGTGCACTGGAGCAATAGAATGATTTTTCAAATTAAAGGAATAGCAAAACAAACAAACAAAAAAACCCCACCTTGTTTATCACCTTAGCAATTGCTTGCTAAGGTGAAAATTCAACATGGCGGCAGCAGGTGCTTGCTCTGTTAGTAAGCCTGCACTCACCCGGCCAATCAGCTTTCCACATCCACTTGTATGGGAAAGTGGTTTAAAGCAAATCGCTTGTCCTAACAAGCAGGAATGTGCAACCCCATGCTGTTAAAAAAAAAAAAAAACTACAGGAGAAAAGCCGCAAAGGCTTTTCCTGCATTTTTGGAGACATTTTGAGCCTCTCTCCTTCTGAATAGTGTGGATTTATGAGGGATCCCATTTAGACAGGTAGGATCCCCAGCAAATTCCACAAGGGTTATTTTGACCATTTAGACACCCCCTTTGTCTGCAAAGTATCTTGCAAATTCCTCACAGCAGGTTGTCGAGCAGTCTTTGTTCTCTCACAGCTGCAGGAGTTTACCACATACCATGCAGCTGTGGACAAGTTTACATAGGGACCACTAAACGCAGCGTGCAAACACGAGTCAAGGAACACAAGAGACACTGCAGACTGGGCCAGCCAGAAAAATCAGCAGTAGCAGAACATGTTATAAACCAACCTGGACACAAAATGCTATTTGAAAACACAGAAATTCTGGACCAGGCCAACAACTATCATGTCAGAATGCACAGAAAAGCTATTGAAATCCACAAACACCTGGACAACTTCAACAGGAAAGAAGAAACTCTAAAAGTAAACAAAACCTGGCTTCCAGTTTTGAATAACAATAGAATCAAAAAACACTTACAAAAGAATTCCACCCAGGGACAGGGGGATTTCCAGCAGATAATGGCCCATCAACCAACCATTAGCCAAACAGACACTAATCCTCCTTGCATTTCTATACCCAGAAATGAACCATTCAATTACAAAAATTTACATATACTCCCCAACAGGGGTTCACAGCATATAAACTCCACATACACACCTACCCAACCATTCTCTGAAGATGCCAGCCACAGATGCAGGCAAAACATCAGAAAGAAACTATTCCAGAACATGGCCTCACAGCCCAGAAAAAAACCCACAGAAAACCTATGGATGTCGGCCATGAAAGCCTTTAATGTCACAGTCTTTGTTCTCTATTTGTGGGCCAGAGTGTAAAGGCTCCTGACCACTCAAGACAGCTCTGCTGGATGGTGGCAGAGAAGGATAATTACTTTGCTGCCAGCATCACCATGGCCTAGACCCTCCAATGAGCTCTTGCCCGTGTTCAGTCAGACTCCCTCCGAGTCTTCCAGGGTCACTGCTCTAGTCTCTGCCCCCCTCGTTTCATCTTTGCCAGCTTCCCAGTGAATCAGGAGGTCCACTTGGCCCCACTTCATGACAGGGGACACTTAGGGGCAATTGTGTCCGCTGCCCTGGTCTTTTCCCTATTCCAGAGCTTAGCCAAGGCTTCAACAAGATCACCTGCCAAGGCAACAGGAAACTCTGCAAGAGCCATCAGGAATCCATCTGGATCCATAAGTCTCCTGGGGTGGCCCATCTTTGTCATCCCCCCACTTCTGCAGGGGTCCTGAGTCCCAGCGACTCTAAACCCCACCATATATTGATCAATCCATGATAAGGAACTACAGCAATTTCCTCCACACCCACCATCCTGCCCAGAACAGAAAACCAGGTCCAGAGTGTGTCCTGCAGCATGGGTGGTACCAGATACTACTTGGGACAGTCCCATGGTTGGCATGGAGGACATGAAGTCCTGTGCTTTTCCTGACAGAGAGGTCTCTGCATGGATGCTGATGCCCTCCCCCGACACACCAAGGTGAGGGGAAGCAGCCACCAAGATCAGCTCAGCCAGCTCAGGCAGGGAGACTCTTGAGCAGAGGGGTGGGTGGTACACCAATTAATTATAGAACCATAGAGTTGGCAGAGACCTCAAGGGCCATCCAGTCCAACCCCCTTCTGCCATGCAGGAATACACAATCAAATCATTCCTGACAGATGGCCATCCAGACGCTGTTTAAAAACCTCCAAAGAAGGAGACTTCACCACACTCCCAAGCAGCGTAGTCCACTTCTAAACAGCTCTTACTGACGGGAAGTTTTTCCTCATGTTTAGGTAGAATCCCTTTTCCTGTAGTTTGAATCCATTGATCCATGTCCCAGTCTCTGGAGTAGCAGAAACCAAGCTTGCTCCATCCTCAGTATGACATCCCTTCAAATACTTAAACATGGCTATCATGTCACCTCTTAACCTTCTCTTCTCCAGACTAAACATGCCCAGCTCCCTAAGCCACTCCTCATAGGGCATAATGGCTTCCAGACCTCCCACCATTTTGGTCGCCCTCCTCTGGACACGTTCCAGCTTCTCAATATCCTTCCTGAATTGTGGTGCTCAGAACTGGACACAGTATTCCAGGGGAGGCCTGAGCAAAGCAGAATAGACTGGCACTGCATTCTGCTTTGGTCAGGCCTCACCTGGAATACTGTTTCCAGTTATGGGCACCACGAGTCAGGATTTGAGAATTTATTTATTATTTATTCCTTAATCCAGGAATTAATTAATTAATTAATTAGGTATTTATACTGCGCTCTTCAGCCACAAAGGCTATCGGAGCGGCTTACAATTTGTTTTTTAAGCAACAGCAATTTACACATCTACACTGCATTAAGCAGTTTCCAATGTGTGTTAGCTAATTCCCCAAGAAGCTGGATACTCATTTTACCAACCTATGAAAGGATGGAAGGTGATGGCTTGCAGTACTGGTATTTAACCACTGCACCACCAGAACAGAAACCCTAATCTGTCCTGGCCACCCACTTTCCAAAACATACTCAAAACCCAGCAGACTGAGAGGGCACCTGATGAGGGAGATGGGATTCCACTAGACCACTGGCACTCTACCTCCCCACACAAAGAGGCCTCACCTGTTGCTATGCAGAGAGCCAGGTGGACAACGCTGGGAGGGGTGACCGCCACTCTGCCCCCAGCTTCATCCAGCCAGGTCTCCATAATACAAACCAGGTCAGCATGCTTCTCTAGGATCAAGTCCTGGATCAGAGATGTTTTTTCATTCACCGTAGCAGTAGGTCATCTACCAAGTTATGCAACTTGCCTCATGACTTGACAAAGACAAACAGAAAGCCATTTTTAAAACATGCGTGCTTCTCAGGAGTCTGATCAAGCATTTGATGGGGCAAGGAATCAAATCCCAGAGCACAAATCAGTCTACATTCAGTTCCACGGATCTAGCCACCAAGACCTGAGTGCAAGAACTACTAAGCTCTGTCGCAAATGGGCATTTTCAGTACATCTCTTTTTCATTCCCAACAAGTTTGCGGGGTGTGAGTGTTTGGAAACAAACCTCCCTGAATTTTCATTTTCTCTCTCTCTCTCATGCATGCCTGTTTTGATTCTAAATGTCCATTTATTTACTTGCATGTTACCAATACAGAGGAAGCATCACTGTCTCTCAAACACACACAAACACCCAGGCTTTGTAACACACTCTTTTAAGGGGAAATCAGGCATCATCTGATGTATTCCTCCTCCCTGCATCACTTCTAGGCCTGCCCCCAGAAGTGAACTGTGGAGCAGAATCCAAAGAGCACATGATCCCAAACAAAGCAACGCCAGACTACAACATTTTGAAGTAAAAAGAGGAACGCAAGAGGGAAAGGAATGTATCAGCACCTTGAAGACTAACTGGTTATTTCACACAGCAATTCTTTCACAGTTCCGCTCTTTTCTGTATTCTATCACCATGCTATCCAGATCCTACTACTGTGCAACAATGCTTAAAAACCTGTGGCTTTAACATCACTCTAACCAGGCCATCTGGATTCAGGGTAACTATGAAAGCTCATGCCAAAATAGAAATCCGCCTGAAAGGTGCTGCTAGACTGCTCCCGTCTTCACCCCCCCCCCGCTCTTTTAGGCCACCTTTGAAGACTGCTCTTTTGGGGGCTAGTTCCACATCTAGGTAGGGGGCCAAACCCCAAAAGGCGAGAGCCTGGAATCCCCCAGTTCTCCATCTCTCACTCCCACACCTGCAACCAGGGACTCTGGAGCGTCAGAATTTGATTTCTTCAAAGAATCCAAGAGCAGGAAGGGGCTTCTAAGGCCATCAAGTCCAACCCCTGCTCAGCGCAGCATCTCCAGCTAAAGCATCCCCAGCAGGGAGCTCTCTGGTCTGTTTTAAAGTGGGAGCCCCCCAACATTGGTAGGCAGGTTGCTTCCTAGGAGGGCGGGAATAAATGGCTTTCCCCATTTGTTTTATCACTGAAACATCCTTCACTGTGAAGGCTCTGAAAAGCACAAAACATACACAGAATGCCCTCCATGTGTCCAGGGTTGCTTACTCCCAAGTAAGCCTATCCAAAAGAGACCGCAGGCAGCCTTTCTTACTCCTGGGAGGGCTCAATCTTTCTTACTACAGTAGAACCCCGTATCCACAGATCCATTATCCACTGATTCAGTTATCCACAGAACACAAAACAGCACGCCTACCATATAGAGTCTTCCTAGAAAATGTGTCTTCCTCTAGCCATTTTCTGGCAAACTATGGCATTTTAAACTGGAAGTCCCATATTTTCAATGGCGTTGGCTATCCACGCCCCCACCCAGACCCAATCCCAGCGGATAAGGGGGGGGGGTCCTACTGTATTTCTTAGGGCTTGATCGCGGAGTACAGTTCGGATTCCTAACGCCCCAGGAGGGTCGACCACAGAGGAGGCGCCTTGGGGGGGCTCCCAGTTTTGCCCCATGGCTGGCAAGGGGGCGCCTCAGCCCAGCCCAGCCTTAGGGGGCCCTGGTCCCGGGGTCTCCCCCCCCCCCAAGCGAGGTCCCCCGGGTCCAGGGCCGCGGCTACTCCCCGAGCGAAGCCCCTCGGCAGCCCAGAGAGCCGGTCCGGCGATGACCCGGCCGAGCCACCCCTCGACTGACCGACCGACCAGGCGGCTGGGCTGGCTTGGCTTCCGGACCTCCGATCACCTTTCCTTGGGAAGCCCCCGCCAGCCAAGGGGGAGGGAAAGAGAGGCCTCGGCCACCCACCTGCAGGACGACGAGGAGGAGGCGGCAGGCGCCCCGGGGGACCGGGCTGGCTCGCCCCGCCGCAGCCATGGGAGGGAGGGAGGGAGGGAGGGAGGCCCGCCACCGCCGCCGCCCGACAAGACCCGCAAAAACACCGGCCCCGAAAAGGCAGCCCGCGAGTCTTTCTTCCTCCGGGACCCCGCCCACTCCCCCTTGGACACGCCCTCCCGCCTGGCCACGCCCCCCGAGGGGAGGAGCCACGCCCACCGGCTCCTTTGTTCTCTCTCCCGCAGCCCCGGATCCGGCATCGCCCCACGTGGGGGTTGGGAGGGGGTGCAGCGCCCTGGAGCCGAAGGGGGAGGCAAGGCAAGGGAGCGGATATAGGGCGAGAAGCGGGGAGCGTACAGGGTCTAGTGTCTAGAAATGGGTAGCAAACACTGTCCAGAAATTGATACCATACAGTGTCTAGTGTCTAGAAATGGGTAGCATACATTGTCTAGAAATGGGTAGCATATAGCGTCTAGTGTCTAGAAATGGGTCGCATACATTGTCTAGAAATGGGTAGCATATAGCGTCTAGTGTCTAGAAATGGGTCGCATACATTGTCTAGAAATGGGTAGCATATAGCGTCTAGTGTCTAGAAATGGGTAGCAAACACTGTCCAGAAATTGATACCATACAGTGTCTAGTGTCTAGAAATGGGTAGCATACATTGTCTAGAAATGGGTAGCATATAGCGTCTAGTGTCTAGAAATGGGTCGCATACATTGTCTAGAAATGGGTAGCATATAGCGTCTAGTGTCTAGAAATGGGTCGCATACATTGTCTAGAAATGGGTAGCATATAGCGTCTAGTGTCTAGAAATGGGTCGCATACATTGTCTAGAAATGGGTAGCATATAGCGTCTAGTGTCTAGAAATGGGTCGCATACATTGTCTAGAAATGGGTAGCATATAGCGTCTAGTGTCTAGAAATGGGTCGCATACATTGTCTAGAAATGGGTAGCATATAGCGTCTAGTGTCTAGAAATGGGTCGCATACATTGTCTAGAAATGGGTAGCATATAGCGTCTAGTGTCTAGAAATGGGTCGCATACATTGTCTAGAAATGGGTAGCATATAGCGTCTAGTGTCTAGAAATGGGTCGCATACATTGTCTAGAAATGGGTAGCATATAGCGTCTAGTGTCTAGAAATGGGTCGCATACATTGTCTAGAAATGGGTAGCATATAGCGTCTAGTGTCTAGAAATGGGTCGCATACATTGTCTAGAAATGGGTAGCATATAGCGTCTAGTGTCTAGAAATGGGTCGCATACATTGTCTAGAAATGGGTAGCATATAGCGTCTAGTGTCTAGAAATGGGTCGCATACATTGTCTAGAAATGGGTAGCATATAGCGTCTAGTGTCTAGAAATGGGTCGCATACATTGTCTAGAAATGGGTAGCATATAGCGTCTAGTGTCTAGAAATGGGTCGCATACATTGTCTAGAAATGGGTAGCATATAGCGTCTAGTGTCTAGAAATGGGTCGCATACATTGTCTAGAAATGGGTAGCATATAGCGTCTAGTGTCTAGAAATGGGTCGCATACATTGTCTAGAAAATGGGTAGCATATAGCGTCTAGTGTCTAGAAATGGGTCGCATACATTGTCTAGAAAATGGGTAGCATATAGCGTCTAGTGTCTAGAAATGGGTCGCATACATTGTCTAGAAAATGGGTAGCATATAGCGTCTAGTGTCTAGAAATGGGTCGCATACATTGTCTAGAAATGGGTAGCATATAGCGTCTAGTGTCTAGAAATGGGTCGCATACATTGTCTAGAAATGGGTAGCATATAGCGTCTAGTGTCTAGAAATGGGTCGCATACATTGTCTAGAAATGGGTAGCATATAGCGTCTAGTGTCTAGAAATGGGTCGCATACATTGTCTAGAAATGGGTAGCATATAGCGTCTAGTGTCTAGAAATGGGTCGCATACATTGTCTAGAAATGGGTAGCATATAGCGTCTAGTGTCTAGAAATGGGTCGCATACATTGTCTAGAAATGGGTAGCATATAGCGTCTAGTGTCTAGAAATGGGTCGCATACATTGTCTAGAAATGGGTAGCATATAGCGTCTAGTGTCTAGAAATGGGTCGCATACATTGTCTAGAAATGGGTAGCATATAGCGTCTAGTGTCTAGAAATGGGTCGCATACATTGTCTAGAAATGGGTAGCATATAGCGTCTAGTGTCTAGAAATGGGTCGCATACATTGTCTAGAAATGGGTAGCATATAGCGTCTAGTGTCTAGAAATGGGTCGCATACATTGTCTAGAAATGGGTAGCATATAGCGTCTAGTGTCTAGAAATGGGTCGCATACATTGTCTAGAAATGGGTAGCATATAGCGTCTAGTGTCTAGAAATGGGTCGCATACATTGTCTAGAAATGGGTAGCATATAGCGTCTAGTGTCTAGAAATGGGTCGCATACATTGTCTAGAAAATGGGTAGCATATAGCGTCTAGTGTCTAGAAATGGGTCGCATACATTGTCTAGAAAATGGGTAGCATATAGCGTCTAGTGTCTAGAAATGGGTCGCATACATTGTCTAGAAATGGGTAGCATATAGCGTCTAGTGTCTAGAAATGGGTCGCATACATTGTCTAGAAATGGGTAGCATATAGCGTCTAGTGTCTAGAAATGGGTCGCATACATTGTCTAGAAATGGGTAGCATATAGCGTCTAGTGTCTAGAAATGGGTAGCATACATTGTCTAGAAATGGGTAGCATATAGCGTCTAGTGTCTAGAAATGGGTAGCATACATTGTCTAGAAATGGGTAGCATATAGCGTCTAGTGTCTAGAAATGGGTCGCATACATTGTCTAGAAATGGGTAGCATATAGCGTCTAGTGTCTAGAAATGGGTCGCATACATTGTCTAGAAATGGGTAGCATATAGCGTCTAGTGTCTAGAAATGGGTAGCATACATTGTCTAGAAATGGGTAGCATATAGCGTCTAGTGTCTAGAAATGGGTAGCATACATTGTCTAGAAATGGGTAGCATATAGCGTCTAGTGTCTAGAAATGGGTAGCATACATTGTCTAGAAATGGGTAGCATATAGCGTCTAGTGTCTAGAAATGGGTAGCATATAGTGTCTAGTGTCTAGAAATGGGTAGCATATAGTGTCTAGTGTCTAGAAATGGGTAGCATATAGTGTCTAGTGTCCAGAAATAGGTAGCATATAGTGTTTAGTGTCTAGAAATGTGTAGCACATACTGTCTAGTGTCTAGAAATGGGTAGCATATAGTGTCTAGATAATGGGAGCATACAGTGTCCAGTGTCTAGAAATGGGTATGCATACAGTGTCTAGTGTCTAGGAATGGGTAGCATATAGTGACTAGAAATGGGTAGCACACAGTGTCTCGTCTCTAGAAATTGAGACAGTCTAGTCTCTAGGCTGTCTGTAGAAACAGTCTCTAGTATCTAGAAATGGGTAGCATACAGTGTCTAGAAATTGATAGCACATAGTCTCTAGAAATTGGGAGCATACAGTATCTAGTGTCTAGGAATGGGTAGCATACAGTGTATCGTCTCTAGAAATTGATAGAAAACAGTGTCTAGAAATTGGTAGCATACAGTGTCTAGTGTCTAGAAATGGGTAGCTTATAGAATCTATAAATTGGTAGCATACATTATCTAGAAATTGGTAGCATATAGTGTCTGGTGTCTAGAAATGGGTAGCATATAGTGTCTAGAAATTGGTATCATACAGTGTCTAGTGTCTAGAAATTGATAGCATACAGTGTCTCGTGTCTAGAAATGGGTAGCATACAGTGTCTAGCTTCTAGAAATGGGTAGCATACAGTGTCTAGTGTCTAGAAATGGGTAGCATAGTGTCTAGAAATGGGTAGCATACAGTGTCTAGTGTCTAGAAATGGGTAGCATTCCGCGTCTAGAAATTGGTAGCATACAGTGTCTAGAAATTGGTAGTATAAAGTGTCTAGTGTCTAGAAACTGGTAGCATAGTGTCTAGAAATTGGTAGCATTCTGTGTCTCGAAATTGGTAGCATTCCTTGTCTAGAAATGGGTAGCATACAGTGTCTAGTGTGTAGAAATGGGTAGCATACAGTGTATCGTCTCTAGAAATGGATAGCAAACAGTGTCTAGAAATGGGTAGCATAGTGTCTAGTGTCTAGAAATGAGTAGCCTATCATGTCTAGTGTCTAGAAATTGGTAGCATATAGCGTCTAGAAATTGGTAGCATATAGTGTCTAGTGTCTAGAAATGGGAAGCATTCCGTGTCTAGAAATGGGAAGCATTCCGTGTCTAGAAATTGGTAGCATACAGTGTCTAGAAATTGGTAGTATAAAGTGTCTAGAAATTGGTAGCACACAGTGTCTGGAAATTGGTAGCATACAGTGTCTAGTGTAGAAATGGGTGGCATACAGTGTCTAGTGTCTAGAAATGTGTAGCTTATAGTGTCTAGTGTCTAGAAATGGGTTGCTTATAGTGTCTAGTGTAGAAATGGGTAGCATACAATGTCTAGTGTCTGGAAATGGGTAGCTTATAGTGTTTAGAAATGGGTATCATACAGTGTCTAGTGTCTACAAATTGGTAGCATACAGTGTTTAGTGTCTAGAAATTGGTAGCATATAGTGTCTAGTGTCTAGAAATGGGTAGCATTCAGTGTCTAGTGTCTAGAAATGGGTAGCATTCAGTGTCTAGTGTCTAGAAATGGGTAGCATACATTGTCTAGAAATGGGTAGCATATAGCGTCTAGTGTCTAGAAATGGGTAGCATACATTGTCTAGAAATGGGTAGCATATAGCGTCTAGTGTCTAGAAATGGGTAGCATACATTGTCTAGAAATGGGTAGCATATAGCGTCTAGTGTCTAGAAATGGGTCGCATACATTGTCTAGAAATGGGTAGCATATAGCGTCTAGTGTCTAGAAATGGGTAGCATACATTGTCTAGAAATGGGTAGCATATAGCGTCTAGTGTCTAGAAATGGGTAGCATACATTGTCTAGAAATGGGTAGCATATAGCGTCTAGTGTCTAGAAATGGGTAGCATACATTGTCTAGAAATGGGTAGCATATAGCGTCTAGTGTCTAGAAATGGGTAGCATATAGTGTCTAGTGTCTAGAAATGGGTAGCATATAGTGTCTAGTGTCTAGAAATGGGTAGCATATAGTGTCTAGTGTCCAGAAATAGGTAGCATATAGTGTTTAGTGTCTAGAAATGTGTAGCACATACTGTCTAGTGTCTAGAAATGGGTAGCATATAGTGTCTAGATAATGGGAGCATACAGTGTCCAGTGTCTAGAAATGGGTATGCATACAGTGTCTAGTGTCTAGGAATGGGTAGCATATAGTGACTAGAAATGGGTAGCACACAGTGTCTCGTCTCTAGAAATTGAGACAGTCTAGTCTCTAGGCTGTCTGTAGAAACAGTCTCTAGTATCTAGAAATGGGTAGCATACAGTGTCTAGAAATTGATAGCACATAGTCTCTAGAAATTGGGAGCATACAGTATCTAGTGTCTAGGAATGGGTAGCATACAGTGTATCGTCTCTAGAAATTGATAGAAAACAGTGTCTAGAAATTGGTAGCATACAGTGTCTAGTGTCTAGAAATGGGTAGCATACAGTGTCTAGTGTCTAGAAATGGGTAGCATACAGTGTCTAGAAATGGGTAGCACATAGTGTCTAGAAATGGGTAGCATACAGTGTCTAGTGTCTAGAAATGGGTAGCTTATAGAATCTATAAATTGCTAGCATACATTATCTAGAAATTGGTAGCATATAGTGTCTGGTGTCTAGAAATGGGTAGCATATAGTGTCTAGAAATTGGTATCATACAGTGTCTAGTGTCTAGAAATTGATAGCATACAGTGTCTCGTGTCTAGAAATGGGTAGCATACAGTGTCTAGCTTCTAGAAATGGGTAGCATACAGTGTCTAGCTTCTAGAAATGGGTAGCATACAGTGTCTAGTGTCTAGAAATGGGTAGCATAGTGTCTAGAAATGGGTAGCATACAGTGTCTAGTGTCTAGAAATGGGTAGCATTCCGCGTCTAGAAATTGGTAGCATACAGTGTCTAGAAATTGGTAGTATAAAGTGTCTAGTGTCTAGAAACTGGTAGCATAGTGTCTAGAAATTGGTAGCATTCTGTGTCTCGAAATGGGTAGCATATAGCGTCTAGTGTCTAGAAATGGGTAGCATATAGTGTCTAGTGTCTAGAAATGGGTAGCATATAGTGTCTAGTGTCTAGAAATGGGTAGCATATAGTGTCTAGTGTCCAGAAATAGGTAGCATATAGTGTTTAGTGTCTAGAAATGTGTAGCACATACTGTCTAGTGTCTAGAAATGGGTAGCATATAGTGTCTAGATAATGGGAGCATACAGTGTCCAGTGTCTAGAAATGGGTATGCATACAGTGTCTAGTGTCTAGGAATGGGTAGCATATAGTGACTAGAAATGGGTAGCACACAGTGTCTCGTCTCTAGAAATTGAGACAGTCTAGTCTCTAGGCTGTCTGTAGAAACAGTCTCTAGTATCTAGAAATGGGTAGCATACAGTGTCTAGAAATTGATAGCACATAGTCTCTAGAAATTGGGAGCATACAGTATCTAGTGTCTAGGAATGGGTAGCATACAGTGTATCGTCTCTAGAAATTGATAGAAAACAGTGTCTAGAAATTGGTAGCATACAGTGTCTAGTGTCTAGAAATGGGTAGCATACAGTGTCTAGTGTCTAGAAATGGGTAGCATACAGTGTCTAGAAATGGGTAGCACATAGTGTCTAGAAATGGGTAGCATACAGTGTCTAGTGTCTAGAAATGGGTAGCTTATAGAATCTATAAATTGCTAGCATACATTATCTAGAAATTGGTAGCATATAGTGTCTGGTGTCTAGAAATGGGTAGCATATAGTGTCTAGAAATTGGTATCATACAGTGTCTAGTGTCTAGAAATTGATAGCATACAGTGTCTCGTGTCTAGAAATGGGTAGCATACAGTGTCTAGCTTCTAGAAATGGGTAGCATACAGTGTCTAGCTTCTAGAAATGGGTAGCATACAGTGTCTAGTGTCTAGAAATGGGTAGCATAGTGTCTAGAAATGGGTACCATACAGTGTCTAGTGTCTAGAAATGGGTAGCATTCCGCGTCTAGAAATTGGTAGCATACAGTGTCTAGAAATTGGTAGTATAAAGTGTCTAGTGTCTAGAAACTGGTAGCATAGTGTCTAGAAATTGGTAGCATTCTGTGTCTCGAAATGGGTAGCATATAGCGTCTAGTGTCTAGAAATGGGTAGCATATAGTGTCTAGTGTTTAGAAATGGGTAGCATATAGTGTCTAGTGTCTAGAAATGGGTAGCATATAGTGTCTAGTGTCCAGAAATAGGTAGCATATAGTGTTTAGTGTCTAGAAATGTGTAGCACATACTGTCTAGTGTCTAGAAATGGGTAGCATATAGTGTCTAGATAATGGGAGCATACAGTGTCCAGTGTCTAGAAATGGGTATGCATACAGTGTCTAGTGTCTAGGAATGGGTAGCATATAGTGACTAGGAATGGGTAGCACACAGTGTCTCGTCTCTAGAAATTGAGACAGTCTAGTCTCTAGGCTGTCTGTAGAAACAGTCTCTAGTATCTAGAAATGGGTAGCATACAGTGTCTAGAAATTGATAGCACATAGTCTCTAGAAATTGGGAGCATACAGTATCTAGTGTCTAGGAATGGGTAGCATACAGTGTATCGTCTCTAGAAATTGATAGAAAACAGTGTCTAGAAATTGGTAGCATACAGTGTCTAGTGTCTAGAAATGGGTAGCATACAGTGTCTAGTGTCTAGAAATGGGTAGCATACAGTGTCTAGAAATGGGTAGCACATAGTGTCTAGAAATGGGTAGCATACAGTGTCTAGTGTCTAGAAATGGGTAGCTTATAGAATCTATAAATTGCTAGCATACATTATCTAGAAATTGGTAGCATATAGTGTCTGGTGTCTAGAAATGGGTAGCATATAGTGTCTAGAAATTGGTATCATACAGTGTCTAGTGTCTAGAAATTGATAGCATACAGTGTCTCATGTCTAGAAATGGGTAGCATACAGTGTCTAGCTTCTAGAAATGGGTAGCATACAGTGTCTAGTGTCTAGAAATGGGTAGCATAGTGTCTAGAAATGGGTAGCATACAGTGTCTAGTGTCTAGAAATGGGTAGCATTCCGCGTCTAGAAATTGGTAGCATACAGTGTCTAGAAATTGGTAGTATAAAGTGTCTAGTGTCTAGAAACTGGTAGCATAGTGTCTAGAAATTGGTAGCATTCTGTGTCTCGAAATTGGTAGCATTCCTTGTCTAGAAATGGGTAGCATACAGTGTCTAGTGTGTAGAAATGGGTAGCATACAGTGTATCGTCTCTAGAAATGGATAGCAAACAGTGTCTAGAAATGGGTAGCATAGTGTCTAGTGTCTAGAAATGAGTAGCCTATCATGTCTAGTGTCTAGAAATTGGTAGCATATAGCGTCTAGAAATTGGTAGCATATAGTGTCTAGTGTCTAGAAATGGGAAGCATTCCGTGTCTAGAAATGGGAAGCATTCCGTGTCTAGAAATTGGTAGCATACAGTGTCTAGAAATTGGTAGTATAAAGTGTCTAGAAATTGGTAGCACACAGTGTCTGGAAATTGGTAGCATACAGTGTCTAGTGTAGAAATGGGTGGCATACAGTGTCTAGTGTCTAGAAATGTGTAGCTTATAGTGTCTAGTGTCTAGAAATGTGTAGCTTATAGTGTCTAGTGTCTAGAAATGGGTTGCTTATAGTGTCTAGTGTAGAAATGGGTAGCATACAATGTCTAATGTCTGGAAATGGGTAGCTTATAGTGTTTAGAAATGGGTATCATACAGTGTCTAGTGTCTACAAATTGGTAGCATACAGTGTTTAGTGTCTAGAAATTGGTAGCATATAGTGTCTAGTGTCTAGAAATGGGTAGCATTCAGTGTCTAGTGTCTAGAAATGGGTAGCATTCAGTGTCTAGTGTCTAGAAATGGATAGCTTATAGTGTCTAGAAATGGGTAGCATACATTGTCTAGAAATGGGTAGCATATAGTGTCTAGTGTCTAGAAATGGGTAGCATACATTGTCTAGAAATGGGTAGCATATAGTGTCTAGTGTCTAGAAATGGGTAGCATACAGTGCCTAGTGTCTAGAAATGGGTAGCTTATAATGTCTAGAAATTGGTAGAATACAGTATCTTATGTCTAGAAATTGTTAGCATACAGTGTCTAGAAATTGTTAGCATATAGTGTCTAGTGTCTAGAAATGGGTATCATACAGTGTCTAGTGTCTAGAAATTGACAGCATACAGTGTCTGGTGTCTAGAAATTGGTAGCATATAGTGTCTAATGTCTAGAAATTGGTAGCGTATAGTGTCTAGTGTCTAGAAATGGGTAGCGTATAGTGTCTAGTGTCTAGAAATTGGGAGCATATTGTGTTTAGAATAGATCAAGGGAATTAATAATGCCACTCCATTCTGCATTGGTCAGACCTCAGCTGGAATACTGTGTCCAGTTCTGGGCACCACAATTCAGGAAGGATATTGAGAAGCTGGAATGTGTCCAGAGGAGGGTGACCAGGATGGTGGGAGGCCTGGAAGCCATTATGCCCTATGAGGAGTGGCTTAGGGAACTGGGCATGTTTAGTCTGGAGAATAGAAGATTAAGAGGTGACATGATAGCCATGTTTAAATATTTGAAGGGATGTCCTACTGAGGATGGAGCAAGCCTGTTTTCTGTTCCTCCAGAGATTAGGGACTTTATCAGACAGGGCCAAAATGCCCCGTTACTGCCCCGCCACCTCCTCTCCATTCCTGTAACAGAATGGAGGTAAATGTTCACACACTTATCTCCATTCCGCTCCAGGAACGGGCGTCCTTCCTCCTTGCTACGACCAGCCGGGATAAATCCCGCTCATTCTCAATTTGAAATACCCTCCCAGCTGTCAAATTGAAAAATAAACGTCAAAAATAAATTGAAAATTAAAAAAGCAAGCCAGGGAAAGGGGGGAGAAGGGCGGCACTTACCTTTATGTCCTGATCATGGCAGAAAGTGACTGCCACCAAGCTCCTCCTCCGTGCCTGTCATCGCGGAACAGGGACGGGGATCGGTTTCCCACATCCATGATTCCGTGACAGGCATGGAAAAAAACGGAAAAGGGGTTCTATTCACGATTTTTCATAATGAATAGAATACCCTGGAAGCAGAACAGGGGCAGGACGGAAACGTCACGGAGGGGCTTGACGTTGTCTGAAATGGAGCCTCTTTCTTGCCACTGTTCTGTTCCTGCCTTGGGATATTTGGCTTGTCTAATAATCTCCTAGGACACGGAGCAATGGGTTCAAATTACAGCAAAAGAGATTCCACGTAAATATGAGGAAAAACTTCCTGACAGTCAGAAGTCTTCGGAAGTGGAATACACTGTCTCATAGTGTGGTGGAGTCTCCTTCTTTGGAGGTCTTTAAACAGGCTGGATGGGCATCTGTCGGGAATGCTTTGATTGTGTCTTCCTGCATGGCAGGGGGTTGGACTAGATGACCCTTGTGGTCTCTTCCAACTCTGCGATTCTATGATTTAGGGATAAATATTTATTCAGACCATATTTGAACATACAATATTGCTCAACTTACTAAAACCACATGATAGATGAGATTTTGCTGGGGTAAAATATTTTTATTTCTGTAGTGTATTTTGTCCTGCCCAATCATTTTATGTAATGAATAGATATTCACACTGTACCTAAGAGTGGTGTTGGTTGTTCACTCTTGTTAGGGTAAAATATCACTAGAAAAGGGCAAGCTATAGCACAGAGAAAAGATGAAACTAGCATTTACTAGCAGAAGCATTGGGTACAGAGTAGCATTTGTATGTTTTGCCCTTCCAGGCAAATAGCAGCTTGTAGAGGGATCAGACTGGAAAAACTACCCTCTTGCCCCAATCTGGACTGAGAGATAGACACTGCTTTCCAGCTTTTCTCAACCTTTTTATCCTTGAGGGACCCTTAAAATAATTTCCAGGTCTCAGGGAACCCTGCATGAACATTATTGTATACACTGCTATTGCTTTGCCCCCACAATCCCAATCTCTTGAGGAACTCCTAGCAACCTTTTGGGGGAACCCCAGGGTTCCAGGGGCCCCTGGTTGAGAAACACTGCATTAGAAGAACTACAGGAGATCTCTTTGGGGACAGTTGCTCATAGAGTCAGAGTTTTAAAAAGATTATAAGAAAAAGAAGGGAAAAAATCTCACAGAAGCCCTAGCAACCTCTTATTGAACCCTAGGGATCGAGGGGAACCCTGGTTGAGAAATCCTGGTCTAAGCAATAAAGTCTACAACCCGCAGCAGACCTTAGTTACTGACCACCGTAACTGTTTGCAGAAGCTCAGCACAACAGTGCTGCGTGGATTCACATACTGTACTGATTGATTTCTGGCTAACGTAGAGGGGATTGGCAACTTTTTTTGGCTCCCGATTAAAGGAATGGGAGCTAATTGAAATAGAGTAGGGAACCTCAGGTTCTGGGGCTGAACCTTGGACACAGCTTGGGAAAGCTGCTTTTTTGGACTCAAGTTCCAGGAATCCCCCAGCCAACCTGGCCACTCCCCACATAGGCTGGAGTATTCTGGAAGAAGGAGTTGGGATTATCAGATCTCAGGGCTTGGCCCCCACTGTCCAGTTTTTGTGAGTTATCCCCAGGCACTAGATAAGGGTGCAAATTTCCCAGTTTTGCTGGGTTCAGCTTTCAGCTGGTCTATTTTTTTTAATTTCTTCACTAGTTGGCCAGGGCTCACCTTCTGCTTTGTTGGATCAAGTACTGTATTCATTTTTCCATCTTCCTAGAAGAGAACAAATAATCCTATCATTTCATCTTGCTCTAGGGGCAGCCCCTTCAGCTAAGATTTCTCTCATAATTTCCAAACAGGAAAATAAATTCTCTGTGTCTCTCTGTTTCCATGACAAATTGTTGGCAAGTGTTTTTTTTTTTTTCTTGTGCAACATTTAGGGTGCAGCTAGGATACTTTGTTGTGAAAAATAGCACCTTACCTCCCTATTGCTACAGTGTCCATTTGTGCCCATGACTCATTTGCAAGCTTGCTGGAAGTGAAAATTAGTGGTTTTGCAGTTCACACAGAGCAGCAAGACAAAAATGGTAGCCAGCCGCAAGTTGCATCCTGAAAATATCCCCCCTTAAAAAAAAAAAAACAGATTCAGAAGAGCTATTTTCAGCTTAAAGAAACATTCTTACTTTTGCTCTGCTGCTTGAACAATCATGGGGGGTCAAAAACAACGACAACAATGGCGGCTCCAGCATTGCAAGCTCTCCCTTGCAAGCCCTCCCCCTTAGGTCCGACCAATCAGGTTTCAGCCCTGCTGTGTGCTCCTTTTCAAATTGGTTGTACAGGTGACTTGTTATGCGCATCTTTGCACAATTTTAAAAAAAGATTGTGAGAAACAGCAGAAGTCATTTTTGCAATCTATTTGGAGTTTTCAGCCCTCCTCCTCCTGAATATGGTGAATCCTGACAGCAGCTCATCTAAACTAAAGTTATTCTGCCCACATTCTTGCTGGATTTTGTTGTTGTTGTGTAGATGAGACATTATCAGGGGCCACCCTTATTTTGGCCTGAAAACCTTTGGGCCCAGCAACCCTAGCTGGAATCCAAAAAGTAACTTTTCCAAGCTCTGCTTGTGAAGTCTCTGTTGGACGTGTTACAAAATAGTACAGCAGAGTTGTGGAGTTAAAAAAATAGAGCTTTACTCAGCTGAGTGTAAGACAAAAAAAAAAAACCCATGCAAAAACAAAGAATATAGCATCATGGCTAGGCACAAAAACAGTACAGCATAACTTCCTGCATACCTGCAGTACTATATCTTCAAGGAGAAAAACTTACTTCACAGCAACAAGCTTCTAACCAGCATAGAGAGTAATACACTCTCTATACCCCAAACAGACTCCCAATGCAGTTATACACTACTAAGTGGCTATCAAGTCCACCTGGCCTAATTGGCTAACTGCATCATTAATTACTGGAGCTGGCTTATTATCATGGACTCCACCTGCCACTTTGCTATACCTTCATCCAGTCACAACTTAGTATGCAAACTGGCATACCCTGACAGTCTCAATGCCCCAGTTAGTTCCCCAGAGGGCGAGCCCCTTTCTCTGTGCATACTTTCCTAGTTTGTGCAAAGTTTTCCTCTTGTTCTAAAAGATTGAAATACTTCTCCTGAGGCATAGTTCCTGGCAGTAACAGCTTTGAAGTTAAACTTTGCTTCTGGAATTTTTGCTCCTATCCTTTGGCCTCATCTGCTGCTGGAACATGGCCCCTGAGAACTTCTTTAAAACTGAATCCAGCCCTCAAGCGGGAAAAGGTTCTTTACCTTGCTTTAAAAATAACAGCATAAATAAAAGACAGTGGAGCTTTGATCCTCTCCAGGTTTTATTTTCTCACAATGCCCCAAAGTGATCCTGTGTGATAGAAGGCCCCACTAGAGTAGGGTTGCTATAATTATCTGCTGCAAAACCGGGACAAAAGTATATGGGACTGGATTGGGCAGATTTTTGAGAAAAAACAAACACAACATCCCCATATGTTGACATTTAACATTGTTTTATTGTATACAGGAGGACCCCCATAGCTATTGATTCATTATCCACTGATTCAGTTATTCACGGGACACAAAACAGCACACCTACCATAGAGTCTTCCTAGAAAATGTGTCCTCTCTAGCCATTTTCTAGGTCCTCCAAGGCAACTCTATGGTATTTTAAACCGGCTGTCCCATTATTTTCAATGGTGTTCGCTATTATCCATGGTTTGTGGTATCCATGGGCTCCCCCAGAACCAATTCCCAGGGGATAAGGGGGTCCTACTCTATTTCAGTAGCTCAAGGTGTTGTGTTGGGAGGAGAGGAGATCGAGAGGGAAAGCTGTAGAGTGGGAACAAAAGGGTTTAAAACCTGGATGAGGCATCTTGGTGGAAGGAGAAGAGCCTGAGAGGAAAATTGTTGGGGTGGGATCAGAGAGGAAGAAGCGAACAGTGCACCCAGAGATGCTGCTATTGCTGACATTTAATGGGGAGAGGCCCTAATATAGGGGAACGATTCTCCCCCTTCTCCTCAGTTGGGTCACTTCCCTCCCCTCACACACCGCCTAGGAGGCCACACTCACTACACACAACTCTCCGCTGACCTCTCTGCAATCTCGCCTTCAAGGCTCCAGCTCTGGCATGCCTGCGCAATACGATACCACATAGCGCAGAGCCTCCAGTCCCAGTCTTCTTGAGCAGTTTCACTGCTGGCGGCTGCCTTTTATGCATCCCTGCAGCCTGTGCTGCCAGGAAGCAGGAGGAATGCTGGATCTTCTCCTTCAACCAGCCCACCTCGGCGGGACAATTTTCAGTCCTTTCAATCCTGGGTTTTCCCAGTTTTCCGGGACTAATGGCAACCCTACACTAGAGCTCTGTGGCCCTGCCAGCTGCCCAATGATCCAATGATCCACCGCTAGGCCTGAATCCTTGAATCTTGCCTCTGCCAGAAAGTAACTTTGGAATGCAGGGTAAAAAGGCAAAAGATGGCAGGATCCATTTTATCAACAAGACTAAAGCCCTGCATCCTACTGCCTCCTTTCACTTAATTAGTTTTGTTGTATGTTGTATGTGCCTTAAAGTTGTTTCTGAGTTATGTGACTATATCACAGGTTTTCCTAGGCAAGATTTGCTCAGAGAGGGCTTGCCTTTGCCTTTTTTCCTCTGAAACGGAGAGAATCTGACTTGCCCAAGGTCATGAAGTGGGTTTCCGTGGTTAAGAGGGCATCCAAACCCTGGCCTCCCAGGCTCCTGTTCCAGCACTCAAAACCCTGAGCCATATTAACTCTCCTATTAATGACTCTAGCTTCAAGTAATGGTTTACATATGGATATTAGCTACTTTCATCCATCATGAAAGTGTTTTCATGTTGTTATGTTCCTTCCAGCTGGCTCTGGACCTGTCTATATGAGGCAACCCCTCCCCTTGGATTATTGTGCAGTAATGGCAAATCGCAGCAGCTGCAATTTGTCTTAATGGTTTTTTGCTGCCCCCCCCCAAGTTTCACATGCCCACCAACCAAGATGGCAGCTGCGAGTGAATTATTCACGTTTTAACTTACCTGCATTATGCTGGGTATGTTTAGCCTGGAAAAAAGACGGTTAAGAGGCGATATGATAGCCCTGTTTAAGTATTTGAAGGGGTGTCACGCTGAGGATGGAGCAGGCTTGTTTTCCACTGCTCCACAGACTGGAACACGGAGCAATGGATGCAAGCTCCAGGAACAGAGATTCCACCTCCACATTAGGAGGAACTTTCTGACCGTAAGAGCTGTTCGGCAGTAGAACATACTCCCTCAGAGTGTGGTGGGGTCTCCTTCCTTGGAGGTCTTTAAACAGAGGTTGGATGGACATCTGTCGGGGATGCTTTGATCGTGATTTCCAGCATGGCAGAGGGTTGGACTGAATGGCCCTCATGGTCTCTTCCAACTCTGCAATTCTATGATTCTATGATTTGCCACTGCTGAACTTTAAAAAAAAATCCCATGTGCAATAGAGCAATATTTCACATTTACTAATAAGAAAAAAAAAAAAAAACCAGCACCCCATTTTATCACCTTAGTGCTTGTTTGGTCAGGCGAAAGTCGAACATGGTGGCTCCGGGCACTTGTCTTTTAACAAACCCCACCCCCACAGTAGTTCAGCCAATCAGCTTTGTGCTTCCGCTCGTATGGAAAATAATTCAAGGTAAATTGCTTGTCCCAGGGAGCAGGAATGTGCATTTTCCTTGCTGTTTTTTAAAAACTCCAGAAAAAGCCACAAAGGCTTTTCCTTTGGAGTTTTTGATGTTTTTGGCCCTGCTTCTTCCAAATACAGCATAACAATGTGGGATCCCATTAAGACAGGTAGGATTCTCTTTGCATTCTGTGAGGAGTATTTTCACCATTTAGGCAGCCCTTCTGACTTACAGCAACCCCTCTGAATTAGAGACTGCCAAGAGCCCCCAGTACCAACAGCCCTTCAAAGGTACAGTTTGACACCCCCCCACTGTATTCACAGAATAAATATCCACAGTTTCAGTTTTCCACAGCTGAAAAAAATAGGAACACATACCATAGAGTCATGTTAGAAAATGCCTAGAAGTGTCCTCTCTAGGAATTGCTAGGCCAGCCAACACAACTCTATGGCATATTTGTACTGGAAGTCCTTTATTTTAATAGAGTTTTCTGTTACCTGTGGTTTCACTTATAAATGGTAAGTTCAGGGAGGGGGCCAACCTGTCTTGCAAACTCAGGGCAGCTGCAGCTTCTTTGATGGAGTCAATCCATGTGTCATATGGTCTACTGCCTTCAACTTTACATTATCCTATTTTCCAATGAGCCATCTCATTATGTACCCATAATACGATAGCCTCAGTTTAGTCATGTTGTCTACTGGTGTCCAACTATTTTCTTAAAGTTTGGACACCAGCAGACAGACATCCACAGGGACCTTCCAGGGTCTTCTGGAGGTCCCCACAGATCATGCCATTGCTCTGCATCCAACTGTAGGAAACTAGCTCAGCTGGATGCTTTGCTGCTCCCTGCCCACACTCACCTTTGTTAGAAAATGGCTTGGTTCATGGGGGGAGGATGCTAAGAAAAAGTGGGTTGGGGGAATTTTGGTTCTTACTCAGTCAATGGTGGATTCTGACCATTATGATGGTGTCAGTCCAATTTATCCCATCAATAATTTATTAATACAATGTGAGTCCTTGTATGACTAAAACAAGAGCCCAACATATTGCCATATTTTGGACTGTTTTAGATGTATTATATAATATTTTAGTGTATTTTAATATATATCTTACTCTGCTTTTATACTTTCTTCTTGGTTCACGGGCGATTCAGAAGCAACATAGGCAATCCCTATGTTTGGGCTTTAATGAAAGCATTTCTGACTTGCTGATTTGAGATAAGTCGATGACTCATCTTTCCAAATATGGCAATGTCCTAATCGGGATCTGAAAAGAGCCAGCTCATGCTTACCTTTACACTAGGGAGCAGCACAGCTGTTGTTAATCTTGGAACTAATCTAGCCATCATCTTTTCCCATGAGATCAACTGTTCCGGTTGCCCAAAGGAGTATTTCCAGAGCAAGAGCCACACACCCTTTCCTTCCCTCATCAGCAGCCAGAGCACTGATGACAGCAGGGTGGATGACAGCATCACAGGCTGGGGCAGGAAGGGGAACCTGACAAACCGCGCAGTGATATCAGCAGAACTGGCTGGCGCTGGACTTCTTTGCAGGTCATTACTCTCCTGAGTCACCAACAAACACAAATGACTGGCAAACAATAGCAAAAGCCAGCAGGGTGCAGACAGAGCGTAAGTGGCATTGGTTAAAAAGGCAAAAGGGAAGTGAATTGATAAATACAGGCCTAGATCTTTGGAGATTATCAGACAGGAACAAAAAAAGCATTCCTATCCCACAGTCTCCTCTCCCGCCCCTGACCCGTCCCTGTCCCGGCAGAGTAACAAAACTTTTCAGACTTACCTTTAGTAGCGTCAACAGGGCAGTCCAGGAGTGAAATCCTGCCCATTCTCTCAAGAAGACACGAGCACAGGAAATTCAAAAATAAAAAGCAAAATACAGAAGAAGAAAAAAGTGACAGCAAGCACAAAAACACATTTTAAAATTTCCAAGTAAACCAGGGAAGTTTTTAAAAAGTGTGTTACTTACCTTGATGTCCTGATCTCACCAGGAAGTATTCTGGCAAGGACGTCCTATGGATGCTGGGATCTCGCCAGCGAAACAGGGTACCTTTTCAGTCGCAGGAGCATCCATGACAGAAACAGAATGGGGGATATATTGACAGCTTCTCCTGTCAACAAAAAGCTGCGCTGGCAGAACAGCAGCAGAACAGGTGCCTTATGAGGGGGGAACACCGTCGTCTGAAAAGGGAGTCCTTTTGTGACCTTCTAGTATTTGTGTAACACCACTTTTAACACGTCTGATAATCTCCAAAGCCTCCTTTTTACAAAGTCTTGTTATGCCTGCCCAACCTCTTTCCTCCTTGTCCTCTATCTCACTGGGATTTTATTAGTAGCATAGGCATTGGGAGGATGGTGAAAGGAGGACTGGATGAGCACAGGCATTCAGCATGTTAGCAGTAAACAATGCAATCACAAAGCCTGAGCTGGGAAAGAGCAGGTTTCTCCCACTGATCCTAATGTAGGTGTGTGTGTCTACCGACCACAGACCAGGTAAAATTCAGAATGACCTGGATAGACTGGAGAGGTGGGCCAAAGCTAACAAAATGAAATTCAACACGGAGAAATGTAAAATACTGCACTTAGGGTGGAAAAATGAAATGCATAGATATAGGATGGGAGAGACCTGGCTGAACGAGACTACGTGTGAAAGGGATCTAGGAGTCCTAGTAGACCACAAGTTGAACATGAGTCAACAGTGTGATGCGGCCGCTAAAAAGGCCAATGCGATTTTGGGCTGTATCAATAGAAGTATAGTGTCTAGATCAAGGGAAGTAATAGTGCCGCTCTATTCTGCCTTGGTCAGACCTCACCTAGAATACTGTGTCCAGTTCTGGGCACCACAATTCAAAAAGGATATTGACAAATTGGAGCATGTCCAGAGGAGGGCAACTAAAATGGTGAAAGGTCTGGAAATGATGCCTTATGAGGAGAGACTTAGGGAGCTGGGTATGTTTAGCCTGGAAAAAAGACGGTTAAGAGGCGATATGATAGCCCTGTTTAAGTATTTGAAGGGATGTCACGCTGAGGATGGAGCAGGCTTGTTTTCTGCTGCTCCAGAGACTGGAACACGGAGCAATGGGTGCAAGCTCCAGGAACAGAGATTCCACCTCAACATTAGGAAGAACTTTTTGACAGTCAGAGCTGTTCGGAAGTGGAACTCACTCCCTCGGAGCGTGGTGGGGTCTCCTTCCTTGGAGGTCTTTAAACAGAGGCTGGATGGCCATCTGTCGGGGATGCTTTGATCGTGATTTCCTGCATGGCAGGGGGTTGGACTGGATGGCCCTCGTGGTCTCTTCCAACTCTGCAATTCTATGATTCTATGATTCTATGAACAGCAGCTGTCTCCAGAATCTTATTGATTCTGGAGACAGAATCAAAACAGACCGAAACAGACCGAATCAAAACAGACCGAAAAGGGGAAAGGGGATAAGCCTTCCACAGCAGCTTTCACAGCTTTTTTTTAAAGCTTAGATCTCACCAACAAAATGGAAATCATAAGAAAAGTAGAGGATGGAAAAAACTGGGGAAAATCACTCCGGGATGTGTTTTGAAAGGAGCTTTCAGGTGAGCTCTAAAAAGTTCAAACTATTTTTCTCTACTTCTACAAGGCTTCCCTGACCTGGTTGTTTCATTTTAAATGTGCATATTGTTAGTTTAGGATAAAAAGTTTGCTGAAACATGTTGAATTCTTCTTTTTGTGATGTAGGATCCTATCCCTATTCTTTCCATATTCCTGCATCTGTCATACTCTACCTGATTTTGCTTTCTGCATCATGGAATCATAGAATCATAGAGTTGGAAGAGACCTCAAGGACCATCCAGTCCAACCCCCTGCCATGAAGGAATACACAACCAAATAATTCCCGACAGATGACCATCCAGCCTCTGTTTAAAACCTCCAAAGAAGGAGACTCCAACCACACTACAAGGCAGTGTCTTCCACTTCTGAATAGCTCTTACTGTCAGGAAGTTTTTCCTAATGTTTTGGTGGAATCTCTTTTCCTGTAGTTTGAACCCACTGCTCTGTGTCCTAATCTCTGGAGCATCAGAAAAGAAGCTTGGTCCATTCTCAGTGTGACACCCCTTCAAATATTTAAACATGGCTATCATGCCACCTCTTAACCTTCTCTTCTCCAGACTAAACATGCCCAGCTCCATAAGCCACTCCTCATAGGGCATGACTTCCAGACCTCCCACATCCTGGTCAACCTCGTCTGGACACGTTCCAGCTTCTCAATATCCTTCCTGAATTGTGGTGCCCAGAACTGGACACAGTATTCCAGGTGAGGTCTGACCATAGCAGAATACAGTGGCACTATTACTTCCCTTGATCTAGACACTATACTCCTATTAGTGCAACCTAGAATCACATGGGCTTTTTTAGCTGCTGCATCACACTGCTAACTGATGTTCAGCTTGTGGTTCACCAAGTCTCCTAGATCCCTTTTGCATGTACTGCTCTCAAGCCAGGTGTCACCCATCCTATATCTGTGCATTTCATTTTTACTGCCCAAGTGTAGTATCCAACATTTCTTCCTGTTGAAATTCATTTTTTTAGTTTTGGCCCAGCTCTCCAATCTATTAATGTCATTTTGGATTCTGATTCTGTCCTCTGGAGTATTAGCTACTCCTCCTAATTTGGTGTCATCTGCAAACATGATAAGCATACCCTCTATTCCCTCATCCCAGTCATTGATAAAGATATTGAATAGGATGGGGCTCAGGACAGAACCCTGTGGCACCCCTCTGGTCACTTCTCTCCAGGATGGAGAGGAGCCATTGGTGACCACCCTTTGGCTTTGGTCTGTCAACCAATTACAAATCCACCTAACAGTTGCATTGTCTAGCCCACCGGTTACTAACTTTTTTTGCAAGAATATCATCATTTCATCAAGGAGCTCCTTAGACACACACTGGTTACCTTGTCAGATGCAATGTTATCATTTTATTTTTTTGTGGGGGGGGGGTGAGTGGGAAACAAGAAACAAAATTTATTTTGATCCATTGTTGGTGCCATGATTCTTGGCCTGAGCCATGCTGGAATTTATTAGTCTCCCAATATTTCTAAATGCAGCAACAATAGTTCAATGTTTCTCTAATCCCTTGATATAATTTTATGCCATCTGTCTGATTGGATGCATAAACCACTATCACCAGAACAGAACTCAGGAAAGCTATTTTTTGGACTTAGAATCCACAGCAACTTATAACAAATAGTTAAACTAATAGAAGCAATTATGCATGTACAAAGATGGTAGCAAGAAATCTGGGATCTGGGTTCAGAGTTTGCCATACAATCCTAAAACATGTTTACTGGGAAGGAAATCCCATTGAGATCAGGGAGACTTACTTCCTTGTAAGTATTTTTAGGATGCCGCCCCAACATAACATCTTGTGAAGAAGGGTAGGACAAAAATTATGTCAAACAAATAAAAATATAAAAACTTATAAACAACATTTTCTCATCTTGGTGCCTTTTCAAATACATTGTACTGCAGCTCTCAACAGTTCTGGTCAGCATGGCTAGTATTCAGGGATAATGGGTATTCTAGTCCAAATATCATGAAGGCACCAGATCATGTCTGATTTTGGATGCTAAGCTGGGTCAAGCCTGTGACTACTTGGAAGGGAGACAGCCAGGAAACAGCAGGAGTTGTAGGCCAATCTATGCAAAACTGAACCAGTGCTAATCCCTGAGCCACTGGCTGCTGATCCCTGGAAAGTTTCCAGGAAAGAAAGAAAGAAATAATAATAATAATAATAATAATAATAATAATAAAATGTATTTATACCCCGCCCTCTGCTAAAAACAATCGGGGCAGCTTCCAACAATTAAAACATTATAATAATGACTAAAAACACCCCCCCACCCGACCCCCCATAAAAAGACATTAAACACAATAAGATTAAAACCTTCTAACTAAAAACATATTAAAAACAAATATATACATAATTTTTAAAAAGCCAGAAGACTGAGCTCCTGAGGCCGGGATCTAATCAGGAAAGGCCTGCTGAAATAGTACCCAATGGGCACAAATTTGGTGCTAGAAAATAATTGTCAGTCTCCAATATGAGCTAGCCTGAGAACACTGCTGTAAGCTATATTTCAGGAGAAGACAAACAACGACAAACCTCCTCTGAATAAATCTTAACAAGAAAATCTGATCAGGTTGCCATAACTCAGGGGTTGTCCACATGGCAAAAATACGCCTCACGGAATGCGAGGAGAGTATAACCTGTCTTAATGGCATCCTACATCATATCACCATATTCAGAAGGAGGGGAGCTAAATATGCCATATACTCTGCAGGAAAAGCCTCTGCGGCTTTTGCCAGAGTTTTAAAAAAAATCGCAGGGGGAATGAGCGTTCCTGATCATTGGGACAAGCGACCAAATTGATTCACTTTCCCAAAGGAGCAGAAGCTGAAAACTGATTGGTCAGATGAGCGCAGGGGGCGGGGCTTGGTAACAAGGCAAGTGCCCAGAACTGCCATGGGTTTTTTCACCTTAGCAAATAGCACTAATGCAATAAAATGGGTTTTTTTGGGGGGGGGTTGTTTTTTGTTTTTTGCTTTTCTGTCAAGGTGAAATATCGCTCTATCACACCTTGCAAATTGTTTTTTTTAAAAAAAATACTATTTGTTGATTGGCAAATTGGTAAGTAAAAATGCAAGTAATTCACTCGCAGCTGCCATCTTGATTCACAGGCATGCCCATTTGCCCAGCAAACACAGATAGTTTTGCATGCCTGCAATCTACCTAAAAAAACCCCCAAAACATTAAGACAAATCACAGCTGCTGCAAGTTGCTTTTACTGCAGAACAATCAGCTTCTTTTTGCCTTGTATAGACAACCCCTTCGAGTCAATGTGAAGGCATGCAACAACAATAATGTCCAATCATCTGTAGGAGAGTCCCAGGTTGGGGCTTCTGCTACAGACACTAACCTAGCTGGAGTTAAGGGTACATCTCTTTGAATTCAATGGCACTTACTTCTGAGTAGACCATGCATAGGACTGTATCCTCAAACAACAATGTAATACAGTGGGCCCTCGGTTTGGTTCCTGTGGATGCCAAAATCTGTTGATGCTCAAGTCCCATTATATACAATGGTGTAGTAAAATAGTGTTCTTGATATAAAATGGCAAAATCAAGGTTTGCTTTTTGGATTTTTTTTTGGTGGGGGAGAGGAATATTTTCAAGCCATGGATGGTTGAATCAGTGAATACAGTAGGGTCCCCTTATCCGCTGGGGATGGGTTCAGAGTGGTGTGGATACTGAAAACCATGGATACTAGTCACGACATTGAAAATAATGGGACTTCCGGTTTAAAATACCATAGAGTTGACTTGGAGGACCTAGAAAATGGTTAGAGAGGACACATTTTCTAGGAAGACTCTATGGTAGGTGTGCTGTTTTGTGTCTCATGGAGAATTGAATCAGTGGATAATGAATCAGTGGATATGGGGATCCTTCTGTATGGAGGACTGACTGGAACCCTGGCCTCAATACTCAAGAGAGAAAGGGAAGTTTGTTGCAGGCAATGTTATAATGTGACATTAGAAACAAGACCTTGTATATATCTTTATAGTATTTCTTCTTTTGTAAATCTTGTTTTGAGTTTCAGAATGATCACTACAAGCAACAGCCACAATCAGATGAGAAGGTTCAAATGAAAGATGCAGCAGATATATCCACCCACATGTTCATTAGGAAAATTGCACTTAAAGGCATAAACCCAAACGTTAGTCTCTCTAAAATACACTCATTAAATTAATGGGAACTTAGTAAGTCAACACTTACATAAATTAAATTGATTCAGTGAATCTACTCTAGTTGGGAGTAGGAATTGGGTCAAAGTATACATTTTTAATATCAATATATGGTTCAATATTTATTGGTTTTTCTAGAAAAGTAATCACTGTACTGGACACAATTCAACCCTTTCATAATCACTCCTCAGGGTGTGAGCGCCACAGCAATGTGGTCAAACCACTTATGCAGTCAAACTGGAAGCATTCATGCACGCCAGGGAGAAATCAGCAGATATGAGGAAGCCAAAACTTGCAAAACCAGAACAAATCTTGAAGGGGGGGGGATCAAAATAATGGGATGTAACAGCTAATTAAGTTTTGGCACGTAGCACAGTAGCCAGAGTCTGCCGACTGACTGTTGTTGTCACTTGCTGTCAAGTTGACTTTGATCTTCTGGCGAACCTCTGAATGAGAGATCTCCAAGGGCCCCATCACCAACAGCTCTGCTCTGCTCTTGCATACTCAGGGCCATGGCTTCCTTGATTGAATCATGCCAGCTACAATGAAGTCTTCTTCTTTTCCTACTGCCTTCTACTTTACCAAGCATTGTCAACATTTCCAGTGAGCCACATCACATCATTATGTGTCAAAAGCACTACTGCCTCAGTGTGTAATCATCTGGCCTTCCAGGGAGAGTTCAGGACAGATTTGATCTGGGGACCCATCTACATGACCAAAAAAAAAAAAAAAAAATCCTGCAAGAATGTGGGCAGAATACCTTTAGTGTAGCATTTCTTGGATTTTCTTGGTTGGTCTGTAGATTGTTTGGAGGTTGTGTTTCCTCATCAGTTTCCCTATTCTGTCTGTGACTCCTTTGATGTATGGTAAAAATACCTTCCCTTTGGGTGGCTGTTTTTCTTCTTCATTCCCAAAGGGAAGGTTTTTTTACCATACATCAAAGGAGTCACAGACAGAATAGGGAAACTGATGAGGAAACACAACCTCCAACAATCTACAGACCAACCAAGAAAATCCAAGAAATGCTACGCTCAGCGAAGGACAAAAGGGACTTTCTCACAGCTGCAGGAGTTTACCGCATACCATGCAGCTGTGGAAAAGTTTACATAGGGACCACTAAACGCAGTGTGCAAACATGAATCAAGGAACATGAGAGACACTGCAGACTGGGACAGCCAGAACAATCAGCAGTAGCAGAACATGTTATAAACCAACCTGGACACAAAATGTTATTTAAAAACACAGAAATTCTGGACCAGGCCACCAACTATCATGTCAGAATGCACAGAGAAGCTGTTGAAATCCACAAACACCTGGATAACTTCAACAGGAAAGAAGAAACCCTAAAAGTAAACAAAATCTGGCTTCCAGTTTTGAAATACAATAGAATCAAAACTCAACACTTACAAAAGAATTCCACCCAGGGACAGGGGGATTTCCAGCAGATAATGGCCCATCAACCAACCATTAGCCAAACAGACACTAATCCTCCTTGCATTTCTATACCCAGAAACTAACCATTCAATTACACACATTTACATATACTCCCCAACAGGAGTTCACAGCATATAAACTCCACATACACACCTACCCAACCATTCTCTGAAGATGCCAGCCACAGATGCAGGCAAAACATCATAGAATCATAGAATCATAGAACTGCAGAGTTGGAAGAGACCACGAGGCCCATCCAGTCCAACCCCCTGCCATGCAGGAAATCACGATCAAAGCATCCCCGACAGATGACCATCCAGCCTCTGTTTAAAGACCTCCAAGGAAGAAGACCCCACCACACTCCGAGGGAGTGTGTTCCACTGCCAAACAGCTCTTACTGTCAGAAAGTTCCTCATAATGTTGAGGTGGAATCTCTGTTCCTGGAGCTTGCATCCATTGCTCTGTGTTCCAGTCTCTGGAGCAGCAGAAAACAAGCCTGCTCCATCCTCAACATGACACCCCTTCAAATACTTAAACAGGGCTATCATATTGCCTCTTAACCGTCTTTTTTCCAAGGTAAACATACCCAGCTCCCTAAGTCTCTCCACATAAGGCATGGTTTCCAGACCTTTCACCATTTTAGTCACCCTTCTCTGGACACGCTCCAATTTGTCAATATCCTTTTTGAATTGTGGTACCCAGAACTGGACACAGTATTCTAAGTGAGGTCTGACCAAGGCAGAATAGAGTGGCACTATTACTTCCCTTGATCTGGACACTATACTTCTATTGATACAGCCCAAAATCGCATTGGCCTTTTTAGCTGCTGCATCACACTGTTGACTCATGTTCAACTTGTGGTCTACTAGGACTCCTAGATCCCTTTCGTATGTAGTCTCATTCAGCCAGGTCTCCCCCATCCTATATCTATGCATTTCATTTGTTCGCCCTAAGTGCAGTACCTTACATTTCTCCGTATTGAATTTCATTTTGTTAGCTTTGGCCCAACTCTCCAGTCTATCCAGGTCATTTTGAATTTTGATTCTGTCCTCTAGGGTATTAGCCACTCCTCCTAATTTGGTGTCATCTGCAAATTTGATAAGTATGCCCCTAATTCCCTCATCCAAGTCATTGGTAAAGATGTTGAATAGCACTGGGCCCAGGACAGATCAGAAAGAAACTATTCCAGAACATGGCCTCACAGCCCAGAAAAACCCTAAGGAAAATCCATGGACGCCAGCCATGAAAGCCTTTGACTTCACATACAGGTAATTCTTTTTAATGTGCAGGTCTGTGCTTAATGTCACTTTACTTAGAGGCTTTTCTCTCAGCGAATCCCTTACGATTACTTTTGACTGATACCTCAGGGATTGTTATGTCCACACACTCCAGTATCCCCTTACTTTACCCAGTCTTTTTACCTCAGGGGCATACTATATTTAGTTTAAACTGTTAGCACTTTTCCTGTCAGCACTTTATTTTGAGGCTTGTCTTTCTGCAACCCTTACCTTTACCTTGGACAATTACCTCAGGGTTTGCTGTTACCACTCACTCCAGTATCCCCTTACGTTACCCAAATCTTGTTACCTCAGGGGTATACTGTACTTAGTTTAGTCACAAGAATTCCTTACTTTACTGCAGGACGGTTACCTCAGGAATTACTTGTGGTTTTCCTTTCACCACATACACACCCCTGTGCTGCTTACAAACCAAAAACTTAAACAGTATTTGGTTCTTCCTAACCAAATATATTAACTGAAATCCTTCTCTGGCCACTGGATCTTTCTCCCCCAGCACTAGATCTCTCCTAGACAATTTCATACTGGCTTTCATAGATCCCCTATACCAGAGTCACCAAAGATTCAATCCTGGATTCTCAATCCCTAACTGGATCTTTTGAATCCCTTCGCTGGATTCTCACTGGATCTTTCGAATCCTGATGCTGCCACCACTGTGGTGATGCCTGGCGTTCTCCTAGTGGCACGAGGGCCTTTCCTATCCCACTGCTGCCACACTTTGTGAAGCAAGGGGGGATTTCCACCTGTGGCCCTGCTACCACATTTGTAGTCCACGTCACAGCCGAACTACGTCTCCAAGTAGTATAGCACAAGCACTCAGGTGTGGCTGTGTATTCCTGGCTGTGTCTCCTTGCCTGAGAATCATGCATGCCAGGCTGGATGTTGCTTATTAACATAAGAACGTTTATTATTAAACAAATAAACCATGTAACTGTATAATCAAGTTATTGGGCCTGCACAAACCATTCACTCTTTATCTAAGCTTCTAACTATCCTGAATCACTCAAAGCCTCATCTCAAGTCTTCTAAACCTGAACTGTTTTAGCCTCACTCCCCGCTTTTCCCTCCAGAAGCCCCTCTTCCTTCTACCTCCTCGCAGAGGACTGGCTCCTGGAGTCCACCATCCTCATTGGCTCACTAGCCATCCGTCACAATGCTAAAGTTGTATTTGTGGTATAAAAAGGGACTGATTTCATTGTGAAAAGAATAAGTGAGTAGTCCAGGCTCTTCTACAACAGGGGTCCTATGTATGTTTTGGACTTCAGCTACCAGAAACCATAACTGTCAACAATGCTAACTAGGGCTTCTGGGAGGTATGTCCAAAACATCTGGATGGTCTGATGTTGAGAACAACTGCTGTAGAACACAAGAATCCACACGACACAAATAATCCAGTTTGGAACTGGATTATCTGCATGGCTCCTTCCTATGGAATCCTGGGATTTGTAGTTTTACAAGGTCTTTAGCCTTCTTTGACAAAGAGTGCTGGTGCCTCACCGAACTACAAATCCCGCGATTCCATAGGAAGGAGCCTTGCAAATAATCCAGTTACAACCTGGATTATTTCTCTAGTGTGGATGCTATCCAAGGTCAAGTTAGGGGTAGTGAACAATTTCACTTCAGTTTATGTTTTGTAAGAAATGTATATGAATTTTTGCAAACTTTCCTCATATCCCTAAAGTAAGGAAATCTGAAAGCTAAGGGGGGAATCAAAGTGGGATAAATCAAAACAGATACATCCAGGCCCAGGTCATTGAATGTGAACATACTCTTCAACATTTCACAGATGCCAAATGGACCAAACAACACAGAATGTGGTAAAGATGGCAAAAGTGATTAATAAGGAAGAACACTCAAGATAGCAGTGGTTCGGGCTGTTTGCCGTTGCCTGAGTTTACTGGGATCAGCAAGACTCTGTCCCCCCTCCACTGAGTTAACTGACTGCCAGCTACTTTTGCACTTTGATGCATCATTTCAGGTAATTTGAAGACAAAGAGGGGAACTGGGAGAAGGAGAGAGAAACTGGGACATTTTAAAAGCAGCTAAAAAATTGGGAGGATCAAGAATTAATCAGGACTGTCCCTGCCAGTTCTGGGCGGTTGAAGGGTATGCTATTGAACTGGGTCAGTGTGTTACCTACCCTGACACCCCCAACCCTATGTCTATATTAATAACTGGGAATATTTAATAATTCGGTCAAACGTGGCCTTCCACATAGTGCGGCCATTAAAACTGGAAAATTCCACTTTATTCTGTTTTGGTCAGACCTCAAATAGAATACTGTGTTCAGTTCTGGGCACCACAATTCAGGAAGGATATTGATAAACTGGAACGTGTCCAGAGGAGGGTGACCAGGATGGTGGGAGTTCTGGAAGCCATGATGCCCTATGAGGAGTGGCTTAGGGAGCTGGGCATATTTAGTCTGGAGAAGAAAAGGTTGAGAGGTGACATGATAGCCATATTTAAATATTTGAAGGGATGTCATACTGAGTATGGACCAAGCTTGTTTTCTGCTGCTCCAGAGACTAGGACACGGAGCAATGGACTCAAACTACAGGAAAAGAGATTCCAACTAAACATTAGGAAGAACTTCCTGACTGTAAGAGCTGTTTGGAAGTGGAATACACTGCCTCATAGTGTGGTGGAGTCTCCTTCTTTGGAGGTTTTTAAACAGAGTCTGGATGGCCATCTGTCGGGAATGATTTGATTGTTTATTCCTGCATGGCAGGGGGTTGGACTGGATGGCCCTTGGGGTCTCTTCCAACTCTATGATTCTATGAAATTACAAGGACTAGCATTCAGACTCAGTCAGGTATACACTTAAGGAGGGGCTGCCTAAATTCTGAAGAAATGCTAATTCACAAGGAAGCTGAAGGCATGTACACCTGGCTAATCCTATCAGCCAAGCCTGGGAGATGCAAACATATAAACAACCCTCATTCCTTTACCCGTCCCTACACAAAGGAAGTTGCGTCCTCCCTTTCAATCGCAAAACATCCACACATTAAGATGCCATTAACTTATCCAGAGTGCCTTTATCTCACCTTTTGCAATTCCAAGAAGGATTGTCTTCAACTCTAAGTCCTGTCCCCAGAAGGCAAATATTGACTATAAAAACCCTTCCAAAATTCCACTCAAGTGCTCATGGATCCCCTTCCTGAGGGCACTATGTCTGTCTGTGCAGCTGTTCTTGATTGGGACCCCCACTCTGCTGGTTTCCTCCATGACCTCATCTCTACAGGACAGGTGTCACACAGTAGAACCACTGCGAAGAAGGGGGGGGGATTTCCACCTCCCACCCTGTCACCAGTTTGTGATGCCCAACCTCCACATCACAGCCAAACTACATCTCCCAGTGGTATAGCACAAACACTCAGGTGTGGCTGTGTATTCCTAGCTGTGTCTCCCTCCCTGAGAATCACTCATACCAGGCTGGATGTTTTTTGTTAACAAAATAATGTTTATTGTCAAACGAATAAACCATGTAACTGTATAACCAAATTATTGGGCCTGCACAAACATTCACTCTTTCTCTAAGCCTCTAACTTTCAAGGAAGTAAAATTGTCTTGAATCACTCAAAGCCTCATCTGAACTCTCTAAACAGAAAACTCAAACTTTCCTCACTCACTCTCCCTTTATCACCTCCAGAAGCCCTCCTCCTTCTACCTCCTCATAGAGGATTGGCTCCTGGAGTCCACCGTCCTCATTGGTTCACTAGCTGTCCGTCACAACCACCATATCCACTTGTGAAGACACACCCAATTAAAGGTGGTGGCAGGTTTGGGTGTGCAACGCCAGTACCCTGGTGAGATCAAACTCTTTTACCCAAAAAGGGCTCTGATGCTGAATATAAAGTTCAAAAAAGGGGGAAGTTTATTTTAAAGAACAAAAGAAAAGGGCTTTCTCCTCCCCAGCTCTAAAAGGCTTGAAATAAAAGGTACTTTACTGTTGGAGTTCCAGCAATCTTCAGGGTGTCATCTCTCTGGGTTTGATCTTGGTTTGATCTCCTCACTCAATGGAGCTGGTGCAGGGTCTTTCAGCTCCTGATTAGAATCATAGAATCATAGAATTGCAGAGTTGGAAGAGATTCCTTTGACTTACTTGTTGGTAACTAATTTGGTTAAATGGTGTAAGAAATGCCCTTCCCCGCTGCCAGGGCCTGTTTGCCACCAATAAAACAGCTCCCTGCAAGCTCACAGCAAAGACTGCCAAAAGAAACTAAAAAGCTTCTAGCTGAACAGAGTTTGCTGGGAAGAGACAAACCAAACCTGGAAAAATGCAGGGGAATTCTTCAGCTCCTCCCACAACTCTAATACAATGAAACATTCCTAAGCTTAGACATACTAAGGCCTGAATTAAACAAAGGAAAATGCAGGGGAGATTCAAACAGTCCTGGCTGGACATCACATCACTGATTTATTATCCACTGATTCAATTATCCATGGGACACAAAACAACACACCTACTATAGAGTCTTCCTAGAAAATGTGTCCTCTCTAGCCATTTTCTAGGTCTTCCAAGGCAACTCTATGGTATTTTAAACCAGAAATCCTGTTATTTTCAATGGTGTTTGCTATTATCCACAGTTTTTGGTATCCACGCCCCCCCCCCCCAGAACCAATCCTCAGCAGATACGGGGGTCCTACTGTATCTCCTACAAACAACTTCCTCCACGATTCCTCTATCCCAGTATTTACTTTATTTTGCTAGTCTTGTGTGAATGCTTGAAGCCTGAATGTGTATGTGTGAATGTTGCTGGTATTGTTTTTCTCAAATAAAGGTTGCTTATTGTACTATCTAGCTTATTGTCTCCTCCTGATTACTGGTACACAAAGGTAAAAAAATCCACTATCTGTTGCCCCCCTCTTTGCATATTCAAGCCAAGTACATTAATTCCCCAAATTAATGTTTATATTTTGAGGGTTCTCATGACCCCTGAGTGTAGACGGTAACAGGTGCAGAGGGGTGAATGCATTGTCCGCATTTATTCTTGAAGAATTAAGATCACATATTTTGGATAGAAGGAATTTAAGATTTAACAAATCTGAATGTGGGAGAAAGAGAGACTGGCAGATTTTTCTGTCATTGTTCACCCATTTCTCCTCCACCGGCGAAGCCACTCCCCACAGACTCACTGCTAGTCTGTAGAGAATGTTCACCAATATTTTAAATATAGATATAAATATTTAAAATAAGGGAAGGAAGCAAGGCCTATCCTCCTTTTTATATATATACAAGTTCATACAAATGATTTATAGAAATATTTATACATGAGAGGGCAATATTTGACCAGAACTTTGAGGCTCCTATTAACGCTTCCTTCCAGGTCTCTTTCACATTATGCAATTATAGCACTGAAATTCCACCTAAATGCTATGGCTGCATCCTATGGAATCTAGTTCTCTCTGGATGAAAATTCTAAATATGTCTCCCTAAACTGCAAATCCCAGAATTCCAAAGGATGTTGCCGTAGCAGTTGAAGTCAAATCATAGCACTATAATTGTGTAGTGCAAAAGAGACAAGCAATGGATTTCCTTCTGATTCTGATGTTTCAGAAGTCTGGCAAAAACAAGTTCAGTTTATCTTTGTGGCGATTTGGGGGTCCGATCGGGGAGCGCGCCATCATCGCAGATGGTTGGGGGGAAAACCTTCAAGAGGCAGGCAGTCCTGAGGCAGACGAGCAGGGAGACTGGCGACAAATGGTGACGAGGAGAGAGAACCCGGAAGCCGGCGAGAATGACAGGGATATGGGGAGGAGCCAGTGGAGGGGATGACGTCAGGAACGGGGGCCGGGTGGGAGCAGAGAGTGCGGAATCATAGCATCATAGAATTGCAGAGTTGGAAGAGACCACGAGGTCCATCCAGTCCAACCCCCTGCCATGCAGGAAATCACAATCAAAGCATCCCTGACAGATGGCCATCCATCCTCTGTTTAAAGACCTCCAAGAAAGGAGACCCCACCACGCTCCGAGGGAGTGCGTTCCACTGCCAAACAGCTCTTACTGTCAGAAAGTTCCTCCTAATGTTGAGGTGGAATCTCTGTTCCTGGAGCTTGCATCCATTGCTCCGTGTTCCAGTCTCTGGAGCAGCAGAAAACAAGCTTGTTCCATCCTCAACGTGACACCCCTTAAAATACTTAACCAGGGCTCTCATATTGCCCCTTAACCGTCTTTTTTTCTAGGCTAAACATATCCAGCTCCCTAAGTCTCTCCTCATAAGGGAGCAGAAAGAGCCAGGAGGAGGAGGGTGAGAGGATTTGGAGGAGGAGGAAAGAGAAGACACAGAGGAAAGAAGAACCAGTGGGAGAGAGGGGATGGAGGACGAATTTGAGAGGCAGCCAATGGAGGAGGTAGTGAAGGGTGCTGGTAGAGGCAAGGAAAAGGCGGTGATGGTAAGGAATGAGGCAGGAGGGAGAGCGGGAGACGAGAGGCAGGGAGGGTGCAGGCAGGAAGAACTCCTTGAGCACTGGCTGCCTTTGGCAGGAGGACCGGAGGAAAAGGGGATTGCTAGCGTGAAGGGGTCTTCCTTAACCCTCTCTCCAGTGGAAACTTCCAGGCTCACAACAGCCAGCAGGGGAAGGTTCAGGTGGACTTGTGGATGAGGCATAAAGATAGGTGATAAGGCTGAATGTGAGGAAACTGAGAAAATGCCAGCTAAGCATGGATGTGGTGGTGACTAGAGGGCAGTTGGGGTAAGACCTTAGGGAACCAGGTGGAGGGAATATCCCTGGGGACACTTGCAAGGGATAATTCCAGGGGTTTAAAGTAAAGACCAAAAGGTCTCACATCATGTCATTTGAGTTTGTTAACCTCATTCCTTCAATAAACTGTTAAGTTATCTGCAGCTGCTGTGAGTGGTGTCTGGGTCCCTAGGCATGGAGACATTGGGAAGGGGGGGCATCCCCCAGGCCAGGGGTAGGCGGTCTACAACCTTCCATTCATGTTTGTATTGATTTTGTTTTATTTCCACAAAAAATTGAAATTTCTGGTTTTGGAAATGTTAGATGAACATTTAGGAGAAAAAACATGGAAGAATTTTACCACACATGGTGACAGCTGCAAGAAGTTTATATGCTCAGAAATGGAAGGATACAATGATATCTATGATTGTTTGTCTATGGTGTATGGAGGCTTGTATGGGTGCCATAGTTTCTTTTTGGCCATGTGCTATCCCTGAACTTGTGGTCTATGGGGTGGACTTTCTGCTAACTTGGTTTGAGGAGGAGGTAGGAGCAACTTAACTCTATATAGATGCTGCCTCTGTCTTTGGAGCTCAGCAAACAGGAAGAGAAAGACAGGGGGTGCAGCTAGACGGGAGAATTTCTTGTGAAAAATAGAGCCTTACCTCCCTATTGCTGCAGTGTCCATTTGTGCCCATGACTCATTTGCAAGCTTGCTGGAAGCGAAAATTAGCAATTTTGCAGTTCACACGGAGCAGCACAAAAAAAATGGTGGCCACAAATGAGCTGCGTCTTGAAAATCCCCCCCCCTTTTTTAAAAACAGATGTGGAAGAGCTATTTTCTGCTTAAAGAAGCCACCTTACTTTTGCTCTGCTGCTTGAACAATCGTGCCGGGGCAACAACAACAACAATGATGGCTCTGGCATTGCAAGTCCTCCCTTGCAAGCCTGCCCCCTCCGAGGTCCAACCAATCAGGTTACAGCCCTGCTGTGTGCCCTTTTTCAAATTGGTTGTACAGACAACCTGTTATGCAAATTTTCACACAATTAAACAAAAAGATTATGAGAAATAGCGAAAGCGGTTATCACGATCTATTTGGAGTTTTCAGCTCCCCTCCTTCCCATTATGGCAAATCCCAGCAGGAGCTCATCTAAACTAAAAGTGTTCTGCCCACATTCTTGCCGGATTTTTTTTTGTCATGTAGATGAGCCCAGGGATATTTATAGGCATTTCATGGAGAATTTCATGTGTTTCTACTTGCATAGGATAACAAACATGTTTGGTGACAGAGTTCTTGCAGTGACCTGCAACACTTGTGCCATGCTTGTTTTGTTGCAAGAGGTTTGGCCATGCTATACCTGCCATAAGTGCAAGTTGGTTATTCTGTTGGAGGAAAAGGTGCAAGAGCTTGAGGCCTGTGTATCTACACTTAACTTATCAGGCAGGATGAAGTTTTTTTTTTAGGAAGAGCGGAGCAGACTCTTCTGGAAGGGCAAGAAAAGGGGGATCCTCTAGGGACGGTCACAGTTCTGAATCACAGGAGGAAAATACTTGGAGGAATGTGACACATAGATTTTCAGACAGGAATGAAAACAGCATTCCTGTCCCAGAATCTTCATTCCCGCCCCTGTCCCACCACAATCATCCTCCCCACCGCACTTACCTTCTCTCCCGTTGTTCTAGCAGCCCAGGAGTGAACGGAGCTCTAACAGAGCTCCCTTCACTTCCTGGATCAAAATCCTGCGGATTCTCGTGATAAGATTAGAGCGCAGGAAATTAAAAAATTAAAAGAACATGAAAAAAATGACAGCAAGCACAAAAACACACTTTAGAAGGTAGAAGTAATCCAGGGAGGGTCATAAAAAGTGTCACTTACCTGGATGTCCCGATCTCACCAGGAAGTGTTCTGGCAAGGGCCTCCCATTGACTCTAGGAACTCGCCAGCATAACAGAGCACCTTTTCGCTCGCAGGAACATCCATGACAGAAATGGAACCGGGGATCTATTGACGGCTTATTCCATGAATAAAAAGCATTGTTGGCGGGATAACAGCAGAACAGGTACATAATGAGTGGGAACGACGTTGTCTGAAAAAGGAGCCCTTTTGCAATCTCCTGGCATTCATGTAACACCACTTTTAATGCATCTGATAATCTCCATAGAAGCAGAACGATCAAGAACCATGCTTTAGACTTGGGGCTATGCAACCAATTCCAAGATTTCCCCTGAACTGAAGATTATGAGGCAGAGGAACAGGGACAAGAGCCTCATAACTCTGAAGTCATGGAGGCAAACCTGGAGGGTTCTATGGATGGAAGAGCTACTGTCTATCCCCAGAGGAAGAAGAGACATGTGCTGGTAGGAGGTGATGCTCTGTTGCACAGAACAGAAGCAGAGATGTGTGGGAGATGTCTTGACAGGCATGATGTCTCCCAGCGGTGAAGATTCATGATTTAACAGAGAGGCGAACAGGACTCTGACCATTACCCCTTTCTTCTTATCCACATTGGAACAAATGAAACAGCAAGATGTAGGCTTCAACATATTGCAAGGGACTACAAGGCTCAAGAGAGGAGGCTAAATACCTGGCTTCTTTGGCCATAGTCTGCACTTTCATGAAGAATGACTTCTGGGAAGAGAAGGGTTGCAGTTTAAAGATCTTGAAAAGAATGTATTTCTAGAAGTCTTACAAATCTGGTCAGGAGGGCTTTAAACTGAGTTACATGGAGATGGGAGACAGTATTCCAGAGGGCAAGGGGCTACCAAGTACTGGGACAATGTCCTTAATGGTACAGGGAAAATTGGGCCAATGGTACAAGAGCCCAACAGTGGACAGGAAAAAAAATAAGGAATCAGTTGGGGAGAATGACCCATGGTCTTAGATGTCTCTACACTAATGCACATAGAGTATGGGAAATAAGATTAATTTTAACCCTTAACACTGGAAGGCAAATGTGATTTAATTGGCATCACTGAAACCTGGTAGGATAAGTCTCATGATTGAAACATAGTAATGGAAGGGTATAACCTATTCCAAAAAAATAGACCAAAAAGAAAGGAGGAGGAGGAGGAGCATTATATGTCAAGGATGCATACACATGTGAGAGGTTCCATGACAAAAAGCATGGGAAACACCCCTTGAATCCAGTGTGGATTCTTTCTTCACCCTACAGTTTTCTCCAGAATTTCCAGCAAACTCCACAGAAAATGAAATTTTCTAAAACCCAGATTTAGGTGGTATACTCTGAGTCTGTTATGGATAGGGTGTATATCGTGTAAATCTGGTGCAAGAAATCATTATTGCATCAGATTTGGGGATAAGGCTGCATTTTGTGTTGCATCATTGGGCCAGGTTCAGGGAGGATTTGGGGGTTTTCATTAGTGTAGACAAGTAGCTAGTCAGTGGTATGGAAACAGTGGAATCCTTGGGTGGAAGTGACCATGTCCTCTTGGGATTTGTTATAACAAAGTAAAGTGAAAGCCAAACTTAGTCAGGCACACATTCTGGACTTCAAGAAAACTGATTTCAGTAAGCTTAGGGAAATACTTGGCAAGATCCCATGGTCAAAAATGCTGAAAGGAATAGCCACCCCCTGAGCATCACACAGTGTTGCGTTGTAGGAGGTGTTTTAATGACCTAATAGGAAGTCGAGGCACAGGATTGGACCATGCTGTATTACGCCATGGGTGGGAGGAGGTGGGTTGGAGATATTTAGCCCATGCAGCCCCTAGCCTCCTCCGCTTTGCCCTATGTTCCGGGGGGGGGGCAGCCCTAGCTGCGGTCTCCCAAGGCCTGCTGTGGCCTTTCCTCCTGCCACAGTCTTTTTCTCCTCTGGGGAGGAGTGGGCTCCCAAGGCCTACCTCAGCCTTTTTCCTGCCCCCTGCTTTTCCGGGATAGGGGGTGGGCTCTCGCCTGTGGCTTTCTGGGGGGGGGTTGGTATTCTCCTGCCACAACCCTAAGCCATGGGGAATGCCATGGCCTTTTCTCCTCTGGGGAGGGGTGGCCTCCCAAGACCCACTGCGGCCTTCCCCCCCCTGCTTCCTGCTTTTCCAGGGGAGTGCGGGTGTTCACCTGCAGCTTTCTCTGGCTGGGCTCAGGCAACCATGGTGCCAAAAAAAGGAAAGGATGGAAAGGCCCTGGGGAAGAACATCCTACCAAAGCGTCCCTCTCTGCTGGTTTCTCTTACCGAGAAGGAAGAGGAGGCAGACTTGACTAGGGAATTACTGGAGAGGATTCAAGCGTTGGAAAGGGATAAGCAGGCTAAGCTCACCAAGTGGAGTGGACGGGGTGGGGGTTGGTAAAGCCAGTTTACTTAAGAGCCTTCTTGCCCGTGTGCAGGCCCTAGAACAGGAACGAGAGTCGGAGGAAACATCGGTACCGGGAAAGGAGGAAGGTGTTGTTGCTGTGGAAATTAATACAGAGCCTCTCAATGCCCCAGGCACCTCAGTAGCGCCAATCGAGTCTGCAAGCAATGATGATGCCTTTGTTATGTATGCCTGGGCATGGAACCAGGGGAATACCTCAGCTGATCAGGCTGTGAATTTGCCCAATATGTCTAGCCCGGGTGCGGATCCTGCCTCCACACCCCTGCAGGGGTGGTACCCAGGTACCCAGGTTATCCGCTGGGCAGCCCAGGAATGGTTACGCATATGCCTCCCACCCCTTGGCAGTTCTTCCCAAGTAGGATGCCTAATTCACCAGGTTGGGGAATTGGGACTGGGGGGGGGGCGATAGGTTTGCTGCTCAGCGCCAAACAGACACCTTCTCTTGGGGAACACTTGGCCCCAGCTACAACGGATAAGATACTGAGGGGAGAGCACATTGATATATTCTCCCTCCTTTATAAGGAACTTGAAAAAAGGGAAAGGAGGTTTTGGATGATAAGAAAAAGGAAAGAATTAAGAAGCGAAGGGTGGACAGAACTTGAGGCAATTGGCTGGCTGAGTTCTGTATTTATGCAGGGGTTATTTCACAGAGCTGACCCCACAGGGCGTATTCACTAATCTGATATATGGATATTATATATAGGGCCTATGTTGACTTCACAGGTCCTGCGTGGCTTAGGTATGATGAGGTTTTTTTGCCAAATGGCTGTGTCCCATCCCTCCATGCATTGGGATGCCATTAATTCTCCCTTGTAGCTACAAGTATGTCCCCGTCTCATCCCATTTGGGGCGAGAGGGCTCAGAGTGGGCACCTGATACAAAATGCTAAGGCAGAGAGAGCTGCACGCTCTCAGGTGCCTCATCTGAAGACACAGAACATGTCATGGCACCTGTTATGCTGGAAGTTTGGCACCAAGGAGTCTTGCTCCCGTTGCCCTTGCTCTTTTTGTCATGAATGTTCCATCTGTGGCTGGGGGCATTCCTTCCAAAATAGCACAAAGGCAAAGGGACAGTTTGGCAGGAATAGACACCAGCAAGGAGGAAAAAAGGGGGCAGGCATCTCCTCAAACACTGTAAAAGGGTCCCAACCCAATTAAGTTGGATCAGATGTCTGTGTGGCTGGCCTTATAACCCAACTTATAACAGGCTGCATCATATTTATTGGAAAGTTTTCAATTTGGTTTCCATATCCCTTATCAAAGGGAGCGGCGTTCATTGATGGCTCCCAACTTAAAATCCGTACGGAGTTTGGAGCATATAGTTCACTTGAAAATTCAGAAGGAAGTGGATGAAGGCAGGGTGATTGGTCCTTTTGCCAACCCCCGTCCCCAACTTGAGGGTATCCCCTTTAGGAATTGTGCCCAAAAAAGCACCTGGTGAATACTGTATCATCCATCATCTTGTCTTATCCTAAGGGTTAGTCTGTCAATGATCATATCCCTGAGGAGCTTTGTTTGGTTAAATACACCTCCTTTGATTCAGCTTTGATGAAGGTTAGGAGTCACGGGCCCGGGGCTGAGCTGGCAAAGCGTGATATTGAGTCAGCTTTCCGCCTGTTGTTGGCTCACCCTGCTGATTTTGAGCTGCTGGGCTTTTCCTTTGATGGCATGTTTTATATGGACCACACACTGCCTGTGGGGTGCTCGGTGTCTTGTGCTGCCTTTGAGAAGTTCAGCACGTTCTTGGAATGGGCTGTAAAGCACAGGATGGGACTCAGAGGTGTTATACATTACCTCAATGGTTTTCTCTTCATGGGACAATCTGGCTCGGGTAAGTTCCAATTCCTTTTGGAAGAATTTTGTGTGTTGATGGCCCTTCTGGGAGTTCCCCTAGCTCATGAAAAGACGGAGGGCCTGGCACAGCAGTTGGTATTTTTAGGTATTGAAATTGACACTGTCAACCCATTTTGCAGACTACCTGCTAATAAGAAAGATGATTTGATGATCAAGGTAGGCCAATTTCTCAATCGCACGAAGGCCACCCTCAAAGAATTTCAAGAATTGATTGGGCATTTAAATTTTGCTTGCAGAGTCATAGCACCAGGAAGGGCTTTCCTTAGGTGTCATTGCGATGCTATTTCTGGGGTGTCCCTGCCTCATCATAGAATTAGATTCACCTGGGAGATCAGGATGGATCTTGCGGTGTGGCATACCTTTTTGGTACAGTTTAATGGGATATCTTTTTGGAGGGAGGAAATCAAACTAAGGGATGCCCTTCAGGTTGCATCTGACACCTCAGGATCCTTGGGTTTTGGGGTATACTTCAAGGGTGGCTGGTGCGCAGCTCAATGGCCACAGGGTTGATCTGATGCAGGGGTTACTGCAGACCTGACCTTGCTGGAATTCTTCCCCATACAGGTCGCAGTTCATATATGGGCTCCCGAGTTCTCGAATTCCTCAGTATGCTTCTGGTGTGACAATATGGCCACAGTTCAGGTAATTCATTCCTTTACCTCTTGTTTACCCAGGGTTGTGAAACTAGTTCGCAAGTTTACGCTACACTGTTTGAGATATAATATGTTATACATTGCTGCACACATTGTGGGAGTAGAAAACGGAATAGCTGATGCTCTCTTCCACATGCAGATGGACTGTTTCAGGCAACTGGCTCCCAGTGCCGCTGTCCAGCCGGAATCAATGCCAGAAGATCTGTGGGACTTTGGACGGCCAAGATAGTCAGGGCCATCAGATTGTTGGTTGCCCCCAGCACAAGGAAAGTGTACCTCAGAGCAATTAAGGATTTTTTTGAGTTTTGGGTACAATTTCACTTGCGGGATACATGGCCAGTTCCAGTACCTCATCTCATGCAGTTCTGTGTCTTTTTGAAGAATAAGGGCCTTGCGCCCCAGTCCCTGTGCTCACGCATATCTGCATTGGCCTTTTGGAGTAAAGCACAGGCTTTTACTGACAATACCTCTGATTTTTGGTTGCATAAGGCAATCAAGGGATGGGCTTGGGAAAGAGGGACACACGGGGATGATAGGCACCCCCTTTCACCCGCAGTGCTAAAAGGTTTATACCAGGCTTGGCTGCTGATTTGCTCTTCCGAATATGAAACACTTTTGTTTCATGCTGCGTCCCTTACGGCCTTTTTTGGAGCACTGCGCATAAGCGAGCTTGTGGTTATGTCTAAGGGAGACAGGTCCGGTAAGGCTTTACAAATGGCGGATGTGTCATTAGGACGACAACAGGTTTCATTGTTCATCCGTAGTACTAAAACAGATCAGCAGGCCAAAGGAGCTAACATTTACCTAACCAAATGCTACGATGATATGCTTTGCCCGGCCAGGGTGTTGCACACTTATTGCAGGGTGAAGGGACCACGAGTGGGCTCCCTGTTTTGTCACAAGGATGGGTCACCCTTAACATGCTACCCATTCTGGGTGGTAACCTCTAAGGCACTGTCCCAGTTGGGATTGGCTGGTGCCTGTTTTGGTACCCACTCCTTTAGAGTAGGGGCTGCATCCACTGCTTCAGCTATGGGGATGCTGACCGAGGTCATCTGCAGATTGGGGTGGTGGAAATCTGTTGCGTACTGGAAATATGTGCAACCATTAGGTTATTAATCTTGTTACTGTTTTACAGACTTAAGTTTGAGCCCAACAAGAGTTCGGGTACTGATTTGCGGCCATGGCTTTGTGTATTGGGCAGCTCACTACGCCAAAAGAAGTCATTTTGGAGCTCACTTGGGGCTAAGCAGCATGGCTTCTGTGGAGTGGTGAGGCAAACAAGGATTGAAATGGCATGGATTGATGCACACGCTGTTTGAGCAGCGTCGTGGACCTCTGCCTCATGTTCTTGTTATCTACTTGGTTGGAAATGATTTGTGTTTATTGAAGGGTAGAGTGTTAATCTTGCAGGCACTGGAGGATATGCATCTGATCAAGTCCATCTGGCCAGGCATACAATTGATTTGGTCTGCCATCATCCCTCACCAGGTTTATCTGGGCGAGGGTAATACTAAACGTATAGACATTGCTTGAAAACAGATTAATAGGGTAATTCGCAAAGCTATGGCTGAGGGGCTAGGTCATTACATTGACCACCCTGATAATTCTTATGGCATACATGACTTATACCGGGTTGATGGGGTCCATTTATCAGATTTGGGGATCCAGATATTTCTTGAGAATATACAGACCAGGGTGAGAGATGTCTTAGTGGCCATAGTGGGGGATAGGGGCTAAGTGCATAGGAGTTTCTTAAAGGTGAGATGTTCAATTCACAGAAACAATTCCAGGGAGGGGGAAAAGTGGGAAGTGTCTAAAGAAACCAGGGGCCCATCTAAACAGTAAAAATACCCCTCATGGAATTCGCTGGGAATCCTACCTGTCTAAATAGGATCCATGAGATTCCATCACGTTCTAAGGCAGCATATAAGATTGGTTTATTGCATTTTCATGCTTTTCATGTTTTAAATGTTTTAACACTGTAAATTGTTTAATCTGTTTTTTAAATTTCATATTTATATCTATATTTTTTATGAATGCATATTGTTTTAGATTCATGGTTTGCCACCTTGAGTCCCTATATTGGGAGAAAGGCAGGATATAAATAAATATAATAAATAAATAAATAATAAATTAATTTTAATAGCTGCTCCTTCACATGTGTTGCATGCAGAGGCCACACAATGAGGGGTTTGAAGGTTCCTAAAATATAATGATTGTCTTTTATAGCACCACCCAAAGTGTGCAATTATTATCTGGGAACAGACCTCATTGGCTCTCTGGTGAGGATGTAATGTTCTGCCAGCTGATCTGCCAGCAAATATAAATAGTCATTAGCTGCCCTTTATCCCTAACTGACATCTGCTTGAGGCCTGGAATAATTTCAGCCAATCAAACCTCTGTAAAAGACAAAAGTACCATCCTGTGCTGTTACCAAGGTCCTTGAAAGAGTGTGTGGGGATCTGCAGTTCAGTCCACAAACTTCATCAGGCTAGAATAGGGTTACCATAGGCCCTTGTTTGCCCAGACATGTCCTCTTCTGCAGAGCTAAAATTTCTGTAAATGTCTGGAGTTTTTAAAAGGTCAGCTGTGGCTTTGCCTCCTGCCCACCAATGTTACCTCATCACCACCATCTCTCCAGCACCACTGAAAGCTCCACAAGGAAAAAGCATGGAGGCTCACCCAGTAGAGCACTCAGTGAGGCAAAGAAACTGTGACAATGGGTGAGGCGGCTGTTGGAAGAGGCAGAGAAAGGGGAAAGGGAAGGCAAAATTGTTTGCATTTAAATACAGTGAAAGTTAGGGATATTTATAGTAGCAATTAACAGAGCTTCTATAGCAGGGGTATTTAAAGGCAGAGTCATCACAATGTAAATGTGCCTTCTTTTCTGCTTTTCAGAATATGGTAACCCTGGGCTAGAATGCTGCCCTAGTGGGATACGCCTTGCCCCAGTCCAGGGGTAGAGAACCTCAGTTGCTGAAGCAGAATCCCCGGGGCTCTCTGGGGACTTCCATCTGGCCATCTAGGCTTTTCCAATTCCCCCGCCCCCTTCCCCATCATACCATGGCTCACTGGCTGATTTTCCAGTTTGTACAAATTCCACCCCCTCCACACCAAATTCTTAAAAAGGTTGAGATGCTTCTTCCAGTGTGAACTTTAAGCTAACATTTTCTGATATTTCTGGTCCCATCCTTTTGTCTTTGGAACCTCCTGTCACTGGAATGTGTGCCCACACACTAAGAAATTCTCTGAAACTGAATTCAGTGGAAAAACATTCCCTAGTGCACACTGTGCAAAAATGCAGCTCCCAGAGCCCCCTTCTGGCAAAATGGGAAAACAGACACTTACAGATTGGATTCTATAACTGGTGGATAGCATATTTGTTGTTAATCGCTGGCAAGTCAGCTTCAACTTATGGTGACCCTATGAATGAGAGACCCCAAGAGATTTTATCATCAACAATCCTGTCTAGGTCCTGCCAAACCAGGACCATGGCTTAATTAATCGAAACAATCTGCCTGTAATGTGGTCCTCCTCTTCTCCTATATGCCTCTCACTTTACCAAGCATCATCATGATATGGCCTCAGTTTGTTCATTTTGATTTCTAGGGTGAATTCAGGCTCAATTTGCTTTTGGACCCGTTCAATGGTCATTATGCCAGCCCATGGCACATGGAGAGCTCTTCTCCAGCACATTTCATATGAATCATAGAGCTGGAAGAGACCACAAGGGCCATTCAGTCCAACCCCATTCTGCCCTGCAGGAATACACAATCAAAGCACTCTCGACAAACAGCCCATCCAGTCTCTGTTTTAAAACTTCCAAAGAAGAAGACTCCACCACACCCTGAGGCAGTGTATTCCACTGTCAAACAACACTTACCATCTGGACATTCTTTCTAATGTTTAGATGGAATCTCTTTTCCTGTAGTTTGAACCCACTGCTCCATGTCCTAGTCTCTGGAGCTGCAGAAAACAAGCTTGCTCCTTCTTCAATATGACATCCTTTCAAATATTTAAACAGGGCTATCCTGTTTAACCATCTCTTCTCCAGGATAAACCATACCCAGCTCCCTAAGCTGCTCCTCACAGGGCATGGTTTCCAGACCTTTAACAATTTTGGTCACCCTCCTCTGGGTGTGTTCCACTTTCTTGAATTGTGATGCCCAGAACTGAACATAGTATTCCAGGTGAGGTCTGACCAAAGCAGAACAGAGTGATACTATTACATCCCTTGATCTAGACACTATACTGTACTCCTATTGATGCAGCCTAGAATCGCATTGGCTTGAGTCGATTTTCCTCCTATCAATTTTCTTCCCTGTCCAGTTTTCACAACCATGCAAGGAGATTGTGAAATACAGTTGCCCCTCCACATTCACGGATTTGGCATTCACAGATTTAAGTATTCACGGCTTGAAAAAATTCTTTAAAAAATAATAATCCAAAAAGCAAACCTTGATTTTGCCATCTTATATAAGGGACACCATTTTGCTATGCCATTGCATATAATGGGACTTGAGTATTCACAGATTTGGGTATTCATGGGGGGTCCCCAGTGAATGTGAAGGGACAACTGTACTATGTCCTGGATGATCCTGACTTTGGTATTCAGTGATATATCTTTACACTTCAGGTTCTCAGCTAGTTCCTTCATAGCTACCCTTCCCCCGGATAGATATCAGCAACTGCATCTTTCCCCCTGGCCTGGTCCAACAGAGCAGAACATCCCTTCCACAGAGACAAGGAGAACCAAGTATGTTAGATCTCCTGTTTTCTACTGCAGAAAAAAAAAGTTTATTGCATTTTGAATTATCCAGATAAAAAGAAGGTTCATTACAGATGTCCCTATATTACAATAACTTTATGCTAAACATAGAGTATGCACCACCACCATTGACCGAGACTACAATTTGCAATGCACTACTGGGTTACTTAGAATAAGGCAGGGGTTTGTTTCTAAACGTTTGCCTGCAGCATATCATGAGTGTCAAAACTCATTTTAAAAATTTTAGATCCCACTGGCTGTTAGTTAACAAAGAAGAAAAAAGGGTAAGGCTTAAAGAATCTCAGGTGCCATCTGCCTTGAAACCTGACACTCATGCAAGATCGTCTTCTAAGCCTGTTTATTCCTAAATAACCTTCCTTGCTTCAGTAGGCCTTGTTTTAAATGAAAGATGCTAAGGACCTCCTCACTTTCAATTGTTTCAGGAAACTTCATTGTGCAGCTATGTATGTACAATCTGTCCCAAATCTGTTTGGTCGTTTCTGGATTTCTGGCAAACCATCCAATATCCCTTGCTTCAGTTCTAGATGTTCTGAGTTTCATGGGAATGAGTCTTCCTCCAAGCTTCCTGAGAAGCAGAAGCCTGCAGACTTAGCTTGGTGGTAGCTCCTTGGTCACAATCCGACCCATGAAGTAGACACTGTAGATTTCCTTGATGTCTCCTTTCACAGTCAATATGGCTGACCCTGTCACAGGCTGATTGGGCTGCAGGAACAAGATGGAAGAAACTGAAAGGCGTTTCCATATGGAACAGTGAGCAAAGATGGTTTTCTTTTTCAGTGTTGATATTATAGATTTTAAAAGGACAACATAGAATCATAGAGTTGGAAGAGACCACAAGGGCCATCCAGTCCAACCCTCTGACATGCAGGAATAAACAATCAAAGCACTCCCGACAGATAGCCATCCAGTCTGTTTAAAAACCCCCAAAGAAGGAGAATCACCACACTCCCAGGCAGTGCATTCCACTTCCGAACAGCTCTTACTGTCAGGAAGTTCTTCGTAAAGTTTAGGTGGAATCTCTTTTTCTGTAGTTTGAGTCCCTTGCTCCATGTCATCTATATTGAATGTAATAGATAGATAATACTTTGTCCCGAGTGTATCCAGTTATTTTACAAGAGGGAAAACTGGAGATGGCTCCTGTATCTTTAAAGGTTGTGTACAAGATGGAATTTCAGCAGGTGTTGTTTGTTATCTGGTTATGTGACAAGCAACACCTGCTGCAATTCCCTCCTCTACACAACCATTAAAGGCACAGGAGCCCTCTCCAGTTTTCTCTCAGGCAACTTTAGTATCCAGTGATCTGGAACTGAGAAGGACCACATGGGTTTTCTTATGTTGATGCAGCCTAGAATCACACTGGCTTTTTTAGCTGCCGCATCACACTGCTGGCTCATGTGCAGTTTGTGGTCCACTAAGACTCCTAGATCCCTTTCGCATGTACTGCCATCAAGCCAGGTGTCACCCATCCTATATCTGTGCATTTCATTTTTTCTGCCTAAGTGTAGTGTTCTACATTTCTCCCTGTTGAAATTCATTTTGTTAGTTTTGGCTCAGCTTTCTAATCTGTTGAGGTTATTTTGAATTCTGTCTCTGTCCTCTAGGGTAGTCATCAGTATAAAGACTAATGAAGTGACTTGATTTTTGGATCTCAATTCCCTTAATATCTGGGGCAGACCTGATATTGGGAAAATCGGGGGTGGGGGAAGCAGGTTAGAAATAAAGATGATGAGGATGAGGGATAACGGACACCCTTGTTTAGTACCACTTGTTCTTGCAATGGGCCTAGAATCTTGATTATTAATCTGTACCTTGCAACTGATGGGGAATAAATTGCAGAAAGAACTGATTTAAATTTGGGGCCAAAGTGATAAAAAGACAATAAACATAATAGGAGTTGCCAATTAATACAATAAAAAGCTTTAAAAAGATCTAATACTATAAAAGCCAGTGGGGACCCCTCATGCTTGTAATAATTATACTATACACCCTGCATATTGAGTCAGCAATATATCTATGGGGTAAAGTTCCAAGCTGATCAGGCTGTATAACATTATTAATATACAGTTGTGCGATAGGACCCTTGTATCCAGTGATTCATTATTCACTGATTCAAATATCCATGGGACACAAAACAGCACACCTACTATAGAGTCTTCCTAAAAATGCATCCTCTCTAGCCATTTTCTAGGTCTTCCAAGGCAACTCTATGTTATTTTAAACTGGAAGAGCCATTATTTTCAATGGTGTTTGCTATTATTGATGGTTTTTAGTATCCATGGCCCTCCCAGAACCAATCCCCAGTGGATACGGGGCTCCTACTGTAATCAAAATTATTCAACCCCCATTGCAAATCAGGTTTATTGTCAAAATTTACTGACTTTCAGCTGTTTGTAATGAACAAATCAAACAAAATCAATTGAAATAGCTCAACACAACAAATGTTTCAAGTGGTTTCCTCAAATTCAAGTGAAAATGCAACTTCACAACTCAGTCCTAGCAATGTTGATCCCTACGAAGAGCTGGTCTTTTGTAAAGCCAATGGCTCTTCATTATCCAGTCAAGACCAAGCCACCTTCAAACACTTTGCAGTAAAACAGGGACTGATCACAACAATATGTATACTGATGCTGGGGGAAACCTATTTTGAATCTTCTAGAGAACACTTGAAAGCTTCTTTCAAAATGCATCTGGGGATTATTTTTTTCTTTCAACAGCTTCCTGTCGTGCCCCATGAGATTGATGAGGGTATGGAATCAGAGAAGGAGGAGGACATGGCAGGGAATGGCCCTATGGACCCTGGCACAGGTTTATCTACACCTGTGCCAGAAGGGAACCCTGCCAACCTGGAGGCTCAAGCACAGGAAGAACCTGGTCCTAGCGGGTTGGCATCAGTCCCAGCAGAGAGCCCTGTCAATTCAGCTAAGGACAAAGAAGAAGAGACGGACCATCATACACACAGCAGCGAGCTCAAAAGGAAGCTCGAAGGAAATCTCTGAGACTTTATGAGAAAAACCTGCTCGTCAAGAAGCACCTGACAAAGCCTTGATTGCTATATGTATGCTTGGGAAGTGATGGAGGCTTTGTCAGAGATCAACTGATCTTCCTGGAGAAAGCTTCCCGCTGACTTGCAACTGATGCCAGAGAGAAGGAGAGCAGCTTCTGGACAGCCATTCCTACTGGGGAGATTGAATTTTTAACTGTTGGGAGAGGCTGCTTGTGCTGAGGGGCTCGAACTTCTGACCTTGCCCTTTTACCCTCAAGAGCCTTCCTGTGAGTCACACCTGTGAGTCACACCTGTGAGTCACTAGGGGGTGGAGCTGGGAGCCTAGCTCTATATAACTCCTTGCAGAGGCTTTCCAGGCCAGTTTCCTGCCAGAGAGAAGGAGAGCAGCTTCTGGACAGCAAGTTTCCTGCCAGTTTCCAGGCCAGTTTCCTGCCAGGGAGAAGAAGGAGAGCAGCTTCTGGACAGCCATTCTTACTGGGGAGATTGAATTTTTTTAAAAACTGTTGGGAGAGGCTGCTTGTTGCTGAGGCGTGCGCCTAATGGCACGCGAATTTCAGTAACCAAACAAAAATACAGCATACCTAAAAGTACAGCTTAGCATTCTCAGCATTAACTAAGAGTTCTTAGATTACCTAAAAGCTCTCACCATGGACACTGAGGGGACTGCAGCAGTCACTTGCAACACTTGTGTGATGTTTGTCTTCTTGTCTACAGACGTGGAGAACTTCACATGCACCAAGTGCAAGCTGGTAGCCCTCTTGGAGGAGAAAGTACAGCAGCTGGAGACACGGGTAGCTACACTTCAACAGATTCGCGAGCAAGAGGTTTTCCTGAACAGAACAGAACGAACAGTCTTGGATGGGGACCGCACAGAGGAAGTGGCTGTGGAGGAGAGGGTCACTTCACAGACACAGGAAGTAGAAAGCTGGAGGAATGTCACACACAGAACAAGAAAATCCAGGGATTCTTCGAGCAGCTTACAGCTACAGAATTGATTTGAAGCCCTTTCCCTTATCAAGGACAACGAGGAAGAACAGCATGGACAGACTTCAGGGGTAGAGCAGGGGACCTTGAGAGGACCACCACAAGGAACAGCAGCTGCGAAGCCTCGGTGGAGGCGTGTGGTGGTGGTGGGGGACTCCTTGCTGCGGGGTACAGAAGCAGTGGTATGTGGGCCTGACAAGATGACTCGGGAGGTGTGTTGTCTCCCTGGGGCAAAGATCCGTGATGTGACCGAGAGGCTGGCAAGACTTGTCAAGCCTATGGATCATTACCCCTTCCTTTTGGTCCATGTGGGAACCAATGATACTGCAAGGCACAGCTTTCCCAAGATCAGAAGAGATTATGAGGCCCTGGGGAGGAAGCTGAAAGAAATGGACGCACAGGTTGTCATCTCGTCTCTTCTGCCAGTTGAAGGGCATGGTCCAAGAAGGGAGAGGAAAATAGCTGACGTAAACAACTGGCTCCGTAGATGGTGTCACCGAGAACAAATTGGATTCTTGGATCATGGACTGCACTTCCATGAGGGGGGACTTCTGGCAAGAGATGGGGTGCATCTTACAACAGTTGGAAGAAACATTTTTGCCAACAGTCTCAAGAATTTGATCAGGAGGGCTTTAAACTGAGTCAAATGGGGGAGGGAGACAGTATTCTGGAAGGCAAAAGGGCTGGAGAAAATAGTCAAACTGTCATAGAGGGAACAAGGCAATCAGCGCAAGGACCCAACAGTGGGAGGCAAAAAAACTTGCACAGGGAGCAAGTAAAGGGAACACATGGTCTTAGATGTCTCTACACTAATGCACAGAGCATGGGAAATAAGCAAGATGAACTTAACTCCTCGCACTACAAAACAAATATGATATAATAGGCATTACTGAAACCTGGTGGGACGAGTCTCATGATTGGAATGTAGGGATAGAGGGGTATAACCTTTATAGGAGAAACAGGCCAAACAGGAAAGGTGGAGGAATAGCATTATATGTCAGGGATATTTACACCAGTGAAGTGATCCATGACATCAATACTGGAAGCCAGGTGGAGAGCATCTGGATAAAAATTAAAGGGGAGGGAAACAACAGGGATGTTATTGTGGGACTCTACTACAGACCCCCAAATCAGACGGAGGAATTGGATGATGCCTTTCTAGAACAGATGAACACACATGCAGAAAGGAGAGACGTCGTGGTGGGGGACTTCAACTATCCTGATATTTGCTGGCAATCTAACTCAGCCAAAACTTCAAGGTCTAGCAAATTCCTTACATGCCTGGAAGACAATTTCATGGTCCAAAAGGTGGAAGAGGCAACAAGGGGGTCAGCTATTTTAGATCTGATCCTAACCAACAGAGATGACCTGGTTAATGAGGTACAAGTGGTGGGATCCTTAGGTGAGAGTGATCATGTTCTCCTGGAGTTTGTTATACAATGGAAAGGAGAAGCCAGGCATAGTCAGACACGCATTCTTGACTTTAGGAGAGCTGATTTCAATAAACTCAGGGAAATACTGGGGGTGATCCCATGGTCAGGAATACTAAAAGAGAAGAGACCTCAAGACGGATGGGACTTTCTCAAAAGGGAGATACTGAAGGCACAATTTCAAACAGTACCACTGAGGAAGAAAAATGGGAGGTGTCTCAAGAAACCAGGATGGATGACTAAAAAACTTTCAATGGAGCTAAGTTTTAAACGGAACATATATAGGAAATGGAAAAGGGGGGAAATCACCAAAGAAGAATTCAAACAGATAGCGAACACGTGTAGGAGTAAAGTCAGGAAAGCTAAAGCGCAGAATGAGCTCAGGCTTGCTAGGGAGGTTAAGAACAATAAAAAGGGTTTTTTTGGGTATGTCCGCAGCAAAAGGAGGAAGAAGGAAATGACAGGGCCACTATGTGGGGAAGATGGCAAAATGCTAACAGGGGACAGAGAAAAGGCAGAATTACTCAACACCTTCTTTGCCTCAGTGTTTTCAGAAAAGGAAAAGGAGGACCAACCTGAGGATAATGGAACAGCTCAAAATAAGTAAAGAGGTAGTACAGGAATGCCTTCTTAATCTAAATGAATTTAAATCTCCAGGACCAGATGAACTACATCCAAGAGTATTAAAAGAGCTGGCAAATATAACCTCAGAGCCATTGGCAATAATCTTTGAGAACTCCTGGAGAACAGGAGAAGTCCCAGCAGACTGGAGGAGGGCAAACGTTGTTCCCATCTTCAAAAAGGGGAAAAAAGAGGATCCGAACAACTATCGTCCAGTTAGTCTGACATCAATACCAGGGAAGATTCTAGAGCAGATCATTAAACAGAGAGTCTGTGAACATTTAGAAGGCAATGCCATAATCACAAAAAGTCAACATGGGTTTCAGAGTAACAAGTCATGCCAGACTAATCTGATCTCTTTTTTTGATAAAGTTACCAGCTTGGTAGATGAAGGGAATGCTGTGGACATCGCATACCTTGATTTCAGTAAGGCCTTTGACAAGGTTCCCCATGACATTCTTGCAAACAAGCTTGTAAAATGTGGGCTAGACAAGTTAACTGTTCAATGGATTTGTAATTGGTTGACCGGCCGAACCCAAAGGGTTCTCAGCAGTGGCTCCTCTTTGTCTTGGAAAGATGTGACCAGTGGGGTGCCACAGGGTTCTGTCCTGGGCCCAGTGCTATTCAACATCTTTATCAATGACTTGGATGAGGGAATTAGGGGCATACTTATCAAATTTGCAGATGACACCAAATTAGGAGGAGTAGCTAATACCCTAGAGGACAGGATCAAAATTCAGAATGACCTGGATAGACTGGAGAGCTGGGCCAAAGCTAACAAAATGAAATTCAATACGGAGAAATGTAAAGTACTGCATTTAGGGCAGAAAAATGAAAGGCATAAATATAGGATGGGAGAGACCTGGCTGAATGAGACTACGTGCAAAAGGGATCTAGGAGTCCTAGTAGACCACAAGTTGAACATGAGCCAACAGTGTGATGCGGCAGCTAAAAAGGCCAATGCGATTTTGGGCTGTATCAATAGAAGTATAGTGTCTAGATCAAGGGAAGTAATAGTGCCACTCTATTCTGCCTTGGTCAGACCTCACTTAGAATACTGTGTCCAGTTCTGGGCACCACAATTCAAAAAGGATATTGACAAATTGGAGCGTGTCCAGAGAAGGGCAACTAAAATGGTGAAAGGTCTGGAAACGATGTCTTATGAGGAGAGACTTAGGGAGCTGGGTATGTTTAGCCTGGAAAAAAGACGGTTAAGAGGCGATATGATAGCCCTGTTTAAGTATTTGAAGGGATGTCACGCTGAGGATGGAGCAGGCTTGTTTTCTGCTGCTCCAGAGACTGGAACACGGAGCAATGGGTGCAAACTCCAGGAACAGAGATTCCAGCTCAACATTAGGAGGAACGTTTTGACAGTAAGAGCAGTTCGGCAATGGAACACACTCCCTCGGAGCATGGTGGGGTCTCCTTCCTTGGAGGTCTTTAAACAGAGGCTGGATGGCCATCTGTTGGGGATGCTTTGATCAAGATATCCTGCGTGGCAGGGGGGTTGGACTGGATGGCCCTCGTGGTCTCTTCCAACTCTGCAATTATATGATTCTATGATTCTATGACTTTGTTGCCTTGATCCTCGCTGCCTTGACTCGTGCCTCGACCTCGGACTGTTCCTGATTACTCTTCTGTCTGTTTCCTACTGACTCACCGATTTGTTTAGACCCACGCTGCCTATTGTAAGCCCTTCACTCTCTGGACTGTGTTACTGACTAAATGTTTGCTTGACTGTATTTGCATTCTGGTGTGCTCATTAATAGCTGGCCATCTTCCCAGACTTTGGTGGCAAAGTGCTTTCTCAAACACTTCCATTTTTCTTTTGAGTTTTATTTTGGTGGCAAAACGTATAGATCTTTATTTTTTCCACATGCCAGGTAGTTGGTAAGGTAGGCTAATATGAGGTCTGTCTATTGAATAACGAGACTGATACAATAACCCATCTTTATTTATATGTATTATAATTCTAATGCTTGTTCCCCTTCAATATACTCCCCATTCACACTCGCACACTGATGCAGTCTTTTTCCCACTGGTTGAAGGTGTGGAGCAGATCAGTTTCTGTCAGCTGTGTCAACACACCTGCCATTTTCTTCTTTATTGCATCAATTGACTCAAAATGTGTTCTTTTAAGCACCAATTTCACTTTAGAAAAAAGAAAAAAGCCACGTGGTGCCAAATCTGGCAAATCTGGAGGGCGTTCAAGTGTAGTAATGTGTTTATTGGCCAAAAACTGCTTCACAGAAAGAGCTGTGTGAGCAGGCACATTGTCTGAAAAATGAAACCATTTCCCCACAGTTCTGGCCTTTTTTCTGACTCTTTGGGGTTGTTTAGGTGAAAAAAAAATCCAGAAAGAATGCGGGCAGAATACCTTTTGTTTAGATGAGCTCCTGCCAGGATTCACCCTTTTGGGAAGGAGCAGTGGCTGAAAACTCCAAATAGATCGTGATAACTGCTTTCTCTGTTTCTCGCAATCTTTTTTAAAAAATTGTGTGAAAATGTGCACAAAAGGCTGTCTGAACAACCAATTTGAATAGGGGCACATAGAAGAGCTGAAACGTGATTGGTCGGACCTTGGCGACCAATCTTGCAAGGGAGGAAGCAGCCGGAGCTGCCATTGTTGTTTTTGCCGGCTGAACGATCATGTGCACGATTGTTCAAGTGTCAGAGCACAAACAAAAAGCTATTTTTAAAGTGGAAAATAGCTCTACCGCACCTGTCATTTAAAGAAAAAAAGGGGGGTGAATGGAGGGAGATTATCGGGAGGCAATTCACTTGTGGCCACCATTTTTGGGGGGGGCATGCTTTGTGTAAACTGCACACTTGGCCAACTTTCCATACCAGTGATTTTGCAAATGCGTCGTGGGCACAAATGAAGACTGCTGCGATAGGGAGGTAAGGCTCTATTTTCTGCAATTATTTCTCCCGTCTAGCTGAGCCCTTTCTCTCAGCTTTGTCAAAACTTCCTTATAATACTGGCTCACTGTTCTGCCTTCTGGAACCCATTCTGTCAAAACTACATCCTTTATGTAAAAACAACAACAATGAGCATGGCTTTGAATGTGGACTTGCTTTGCCATGCTTTTTTCATTCTGGTGACGATAGTATTTTCCAGTGCACTGACTGTCGTTCTGTCTCAGGATTATACTGGAAGATCCAGGTTTCATCACAAGTGATGATTTATTGAAAAAGGTTTGGGTCCGCCTCAAGTTGCTGCAGAATGTCATGTTGCTCGATTTTTAAACTTAGCATTTTTCCAGCACACAATAGACAACACAGCTGCTTTAAACGACAACTGACAGTTAACTGAATGGCCGAGAGTGCTGATATTTGTCGTGCAGGTTCAGACATGTTCAAGGTCACGACTCAAGCATTCACAATCAGTTCTCCCTGATTTGTCTGAAAGGCAGAAACACAGTCTTGTTATTTAATAGACAGACCTCGTATACTTTCCCCTTTTCTTTCTGTTTTGTTCTTAGATCACCTAGAGGAGAATCCCATTCTTTCCCAGGTAAAGCTTTGTTGCATTGTTTACTGCAGACACGTTGCTGCAACTTTAACACTGAAAGTCGGTCCTTCTTCAGCCCTCCTTCACCATCCTCCCAATGCCAATGCTACAAACAAACAAACACCTTTTCAGATAGACAAAAGACAAGAGAAAAAAAAGGGCTGGGCTGGGCTTCTGCAAAAAGACTTTGGGGTTGTCCACACAGTGAAAACACTCCTCACAGAATTTGCTCAGAAAATGAGCTGTCTTAATGGGATCCCAATTGTCCTGTCTTATTGTGAAGGAGGGGGGACAAAAAGAGGAAAAACTATACGAGGAAAGCATTTGTGGCTTTCCCCGAATTTTTTTTTTTTTAAAAAACCTCTATACTGATATTGTTATGGCCACAAGAGGTCCTTTTAATCAGGTAGTGTTTAAGATTTTCCAAGACAAGTGGTTCCTGAATCCGCAGCAACCGGCCATCCAACCTTCATGAATCACTGGATTAAGGGGGTCGTATGTGAGTGTGTGTGTGAATGGAAAAAGAGCTCTTAATACTTAACTGAATGTTTAATGTCTTATGTCTAAATAAATGTTACATGCATAGTGACTGAAAACCAAATTTGGTCTCTCTGTGCCTTTTTGCCTGTCACTTGTCTTGGAAAATCTTAAACACTACCTGATTAAAAGGACCTCTTGTGGCCGTAACAATATGTGCATTTTTCCTCCTTAAGACAAGTGATTTGACATGAACCTCTTCCCCATGCAAGACACAGTGCAAACCTGATTGGCTGGACAAGCACAAAGGGTGGGGCTGAGTTGCAGGGTAAGTTCCCGCTGCCAACATGTTGGATTTTCGTCTTAGCGAGTGATGGTTTGTCCTATCTTTTTTCCTCTCTTTCTTTTTGGGAAAGGTGGAATATTGCTTGTGTGCACCATAAAAATGTTTTTTTAAAAAAAAGTTTGGCAGTGGCAGATTTAAACCACAGGTAATGCACTCACAGCTGCCATCTCAGCTACAGGGATGTGAAGTTTATGGGGGCTGTAAATCCATTAAGACAGGTTGCAGCTGCTGCAACTTGTTATTTATTGCAGAGTAGTCAGGGTTTTTCCCCTTTGTGTAGACAAGCCCTTTGTAAAAACTAGCTTCATTGTCAGAAGCTTTGTTAAATGAGGCGTTTCTATATTAGACAAATCATTTGCTCAGAGCACCTTTGCCCATAAATTGATCACCTGCTAATGATCAATGAACATGTACTTGATCTGTGGTACTTTCTGATTTAGTCAAAGCTGGAGGTCTTGATGCTCCCGTTGAAGGTGAAGAACTACAAGTTTTAGTCTGCATTGTTTTCATTGCTGCCATCAATCTTTAGCCCTTGTCATTAATTTCCAGTCTTTTTTAGTATTATTCTAAAGTTCATCCTATCCCTCTGGCAAATCCAACTTCAGCTTCATCAGAAGTCCTGACATTTCTTTTAAAGTAGAGACTGTGAACCTACCCTATTATGGACAACTGATAAATGAAAGGGGGAAATCCACTTATATTGAATCACAACCTTCGGAAGTTTAAGAGTGAAAAGGTGAAATTTGGTGACAGGTCTTGAAAATCATAATTGAGTTATTGTTAAATTATTCACGGATTACAACCATGGGGTGGGGTGGGGAGGGAGGAAAGAAATGGCCACGCGGGGCAAAATGGCGACAAGGGGGTGAAGGGAGAGGAGGAGACATCTCCCTCCCTCCTCTCTTTGCCCCTGGGATTATAGTAGCAATGCGGGGGCAAAGGAAGCAATCTCCCCCCTTTCCCTAGGATGGCCCATGTTATGCCATTCAGTATTATCCATGGAATTCACCATCCATGGGAGGGTCCAGAACCAATCCCCAGCAGATGCAGGGGTGCTACTGCAATCATTTTCAATCTCCTTCAATTTTAATTAAATAATTGCTTTTTCACTTCTTACATTTTTGAGAGCCTCCTCATAAGAAGTGGCTAAGATTAGGGTAGCAGATGGTGTAGTCTTTACACCTTTAAGATGAGTGCCAAGTTCTGAAATTCTTTTATTCAATAACTCTGCCCAGCCTGCCATCAATTCTATTTTCAAGTTTTTCAGACATTCTGCTAGGTCTTTTTTTTTAAAAGCAGACCTTCCTCAGCTTCAGTCCCATTAGACACTGTTTGATCTTCAGCAGGTGCTGTTTGTAATCAGGTCACCATTTTATGACTGTGCCAAGTTAGTGAAGATAGGATAAGGAGTAAGAAAACATTCAGAAGTAAATCACTGCTTAGCTGTTTCTAACCTCCTTCACATGCTCAAAATCTTGTTTGAAGATACAGCAGTATGTTATTATTCAGCCTTTTGAAAGCTCTGATTAGAGCTAGAGTGTTGAAGTTGTTGAAGAGCGTCTGTAATACGTGTCTCCCATCACCCAACCAAGGCTCCACCACCCACACCTACCCAGAACTGTACTCAAGGGATGGTTCTGAGCCACAAGATTGCCCATTCAAAAACTCTGCCGAGGCTGCTGTCCTCAACTTAGCTGCTTATTTTTTAGATGCTGCTTGGGAAAGCACTGGCAGATACTGCAATATTGGATCTTGTGCCCAAACAGTACGGACACTCAGTATGGCTGCCAGACGGAACTATCTTTTGTCCATAAGAAGATCAAAACTTGAATAGAGTCTTATATGGGTCAACAAAGGAGAAGATGTGTCTCCAGAAGAAAAGGAAGGGGAAAAGGGTGATAGACTTCCATCACTCCTGTTTTTAAGGCAGGAGCCAAATAAATAGACAGAAAAGGGAATAAGGTAATAATAACAAAAAAAAAAACACCAAAGAAAGAATGTTAAAGAAAAAGAAAAAGAAAAGAAAATGGTGAGAAGAAACTCAACCAAGGAGAGTGTTTCTGAAGAACCCAACAATGTGGTGGACGAAAAGGAACTTATTTTAAGGCAAATCTCTCTGGCTTTTCTTCGCAAAAGAAGATTCAGAAAGGACTCATCCCACGCTTTCTGCAAGCGCGCTGATGACTAAAAAGGCCAATCCGAGATAAATAAGTCCGGTTGCAGAAAGCACAGCAGAAGGTCTCCTTGGGTGATGTTTCTGGGTTGTGATTCTTTCTGCGTTGTCGTTTCTCTTCAAGACTTGTTCAGTGTGAGTTCTCAAATAAAGCTGCAGCATTGTGGATAGTGCGTCTCCATGCCTCCCGATGTGAGGCCAGGACGGACCATTGTTGGTGATCAATTTGGCCGAGCCTGAGATGTTATTTCAGGGAGTCCTTGTATCGTATCCTTGTATCCATATATTGCATATAAGTCCTTGTATCCTTATATTGTATATAAGGCAAATAAATAGAGAAAAAAGGGAATAATATAACAACAACAAAAACCAAAGAAAGAATGTTAAAGAGAAGGGGGAAAAAAGAAAAGAAAATGGTAAGGAGAAACTCAACCAAGGAGAGTGTTTCTGAAGAACCCACCAATGTGGTGGACAAAAAGGAACTTGGGGGAGAGGCTGATGCATGCATGCCGAGGGGATGGCAGCGGGAATCCTGTCAAAGATCTCTTAGCTATAGAATGTTCCAGAATAGTCTTCTCCCCAGGTGTCCAGAGCCACTGATGTGATTTCACAGAAATCACAAAGAAGCAGCTTGTTTTCTGCTACTCGAGAGACTAGAGCATGAACCAACAGCTTTAAATTACAAGAAAAGAGATTCTACCTAAACATTAGGAAGAACTTCTTTACTGTAAGAGCTGTTCAACAGTGGAACAGACTGCCTCAGAGGGTGGTGAAATCTCCTCCTTTGGAGATCTGTAAAGAAAGGTTGGATGGGTATCTTTCAGGAGTGCTTTAGTTGTATATTCCTGCATGGACTAGACAGCCCTTGCAATCCCTTCCAACTCTGTGAGTCTATGATTCTGTGATTGTGGTGAGGTATACCAAGGCACATACCTAGTTCATGCACAGCAGAGGTGGGAATCAAAAGGCCCACCAGATGTTGTAAGACTGCAATTCCCAGCAGTCCTCACTATTGGCTATGCTGACTATCTTGCTGTGTGTTACAGTCAAACAACATCTGGAAAGCTACACAATTCTCACCCCTGAGGTTACAGGGTTGGTAAAAGATATTTTGTTGCCTGAAGTGGAGCAGCAATGACACCCCTCACCCTCAAGGTACTGGAAGTACATCAAGCCAACCAAGTAATTTTGGCACGTGATGTCAAAAATCCAACAGTCATCTTTTGCCCTCTTTGACTAAAATTACAACAATATGACTGTGTTCTTAACATAACAAGGTGCTAACATTTGCTCCCTAAGGCAGCTACTTCACTCTGCACAGTTTCTTCACTTAGAGAGGCTAGAATGGCTAGCTTCTTGCTGTCCTTCTGTCTGCAGGCAAGGACTTCTTTATTCTTTTGAGGACTGAAGGTTTTGAAAGGAAGGGCTTTTAAGAGTGTGCTCTACTGTTTCATTTTATTATCTTTAATTGTACTTTACTCCCATCCTCCCCAGCACAAATTGTGTTTTGTGGTGGAGTGCCTGACAGAGAACTTGGAACTTGCTTGCAACACTGCATCCCCACTCTGAATTTCCATATACAAACATATATTTGCATAGGCTCAGCTATGCTGGCTGGGACTGATGGGTGGTGCAGTCCAACAATATAGGGAGGGCATCATTTCCCTGCTTCTTACACAGTGCAAACACAAACCCCATTTTTGCTTTGCTTTCCAATGTCAGTGATAGTGCAAGAAGGAAAGAGGGGGAAAAAATGTCCACAAACAAAATTGAGTTGAGTTAAAATGGAATTTGGTGTTCAGTTTGGCATTTGCACACTCCACCACCGCACACATAGCATGGATAACTTGTGTGAAAAGAGGGCTGTCAGGCAACACTTCTCTTTAATTTCACACTTCAAAGCATCCTCTGTTTAAAGGTCTGCCCACTTCATTTGACTGGAGCTTAATCTGAGGGGCCAAGCTTAATTTTAACCCCCCCCACATTAAGGAAAAGCTACTTGACATGGCCAGGACTCAACATGCCACACATTTTTGTGTAAAGGAGCCAACACAAAGCCCCCACAAAAGAGTGCTGTGCCTCACAGGCTCTGAGCTCCCTCTCTCTGCCATTGTCATGATTTCCTTCATGCATCTGCCTGGGGGACATGTAACAACCAGCTTGTGCAAGCCAGTGGGGACTGTAGGGGTGACAAAACTTAAAAATAAAAAAATCATTTAAAGATCCAGGGTGTAAGCCATTTGGGAAAGGTTTCTTCAAAGTTAAAACTGTCAGGAATTAACTTCTAGTACAGCAGAGTGGCAGAGACTGGAAACGGGACTCAATTAGTAAAGTACTCAGACCCCAAGCCACTAAGAACAAAAGAAAAACAATCAACTTCTTCTTGAAAGAAATACTTAATCATTTACTAATGGTTTTTCAATCTACATATGCATAAAAAGCTACAGTCTAACTGACTAAAGGATTTAGGTCAGGACAGAAGTCGTGACTCACCCCCCAGTGAGACCGGGAAAAATAGGGAAGATAGACATCCCTACAGGAACATACAAGGATGCATCTTTCTTCTTCAGAGGTACAACAAAGAATCATAAAGATCCTTGGACCCAGGAGGTCAGTACACGTGGGTCATATGATCATATGGTTTGACTATGTCTCTGACTTCAAACCAGGCCCACTAAAGATAGGGTGAGGAGAAAGGGAAGGAATTTCAACAGGAAGAAATGTAGGATACTACACTTGGGCAGTAAAAATGAAATGCACAGATATAGAATGGGTAACACATGGCTTGAGGGCAGTCCATGCGAAAAGGATCTAGGGGTCTTAGTGGAACACAAGCTGAACATCAGTCAGCAGTGTGATGCAGCAGTTAAAAAAGCCAATGTAATTCTAGGCTGCATTAATAGAGTATAGCGTCTAGATCAAAGGAAGTAATAGTGCCACTGTATTCTGCTTTGGTCAGACCTCACCTGGAATACTGTGTCCAGTTCTGGGCACCACACTTCAGGAAGGATATAGAAAAGCTGGAATGTGTCCAGAGGAGGGTGATCAAAATTGTGGGAGGTCTGGAAGCCATGCCCTATGAGGAGCGGCTTAGGGAGCTGGGCATGTTTAGTCTGGAGAAGAGAAGGTTGAGAGGGGACAGGATAGCCATGTTTAATGATTTGAAGGGATATCATACTGAGGATGGAGCAGGCTTGTTTTCTGCTGCTCCAGAGACTAGGACACGGAGCAATGGATTCAAACTACAGGAAAAGAGATTCCACCTAAGCATTAGGAAGAACTTCCTGACAGTAAGAGCTGTTTGGAAGTGGAATACACTGCCTTGGAGTGTGGTAGAGTCTCCTTCTTTGGAGGTTTTTAAACAGAGGCTGGTTGGCCATCTGTCGGGAATGCTTTGATTATGTATTCCTGCATGGTAGGGGGTGAGACTGGATGGCCCTTGTGGTCTCTTCCAACTCAATGATTCTACTATTTGACATGCAGGAGGTCCTGAAAACTTCCCTGAGATTTGCTTGCTCTCATAGCCAGCAAGTGGTGTGTGTGTGTGTGTGTGTGTTTGCAGAAAGAATGCTGGATTTTTCCAATAGGAACTAGCTGAATCACACCACTAGGGCTATCCTATACAGAAGCAAGCCCCATGAAGTACCACACAAGTGACTCTTATTACTACTACTATCATCATCATCATCATCATCATCATCATCATTTCTATCCTGCTTTCCCTCTGATTTGGGACTCCTAGGTAAATGAGTACAGGATTGCAATAGACTGCCAACAAATAACATATTCTCAAGGAAGTGATATGGTTTGCTAGCTTAAAAGGGTTCTCTAAGGAACTTTTATGGCTGGTAGCTATTGAAATTTGGGAGGAAGTATGTATTTGGCAGTACATATTAGAGCTATTGGTTAGTAGGTTTTCCGTGGTTTTTTTCCGGGCTGTGAGGCTTTGTTCTGGAAGAGTTTATTTCTGACGTTTCGCCTGCATCTGTGGTTGGCATCTTCAGAGAATGGGTGGGTAGGTGTGTGTGTGTGTGTGTGTGTGTGGGTTATATACTGTGAGCCTCTGTTAGAGAGGATATGTAAATTTTATGTATTTGAATGGCTAGTATCTGGGTGGCGATATGCAAGGAGAATTAGAGTCTGTTTGGCTAATGGTCCATTGTCTGCTAGAAATCCCCCTGTCCCTGGGTGAAGTTCATTTGCATGTGTTAAGTTTTGATTTTAGTGTTTTTCAAGACTGGTAGCCAGATTTTATTTACTTTTAGGGTTCCTTCTTTCCTGTTGAAGTTGTCCAGATGTTTGTGGATTTCAATAGCTTCTCTGTGTATTCTGACATGATAGTTGTTGGCCTGGTCCAGAATTTTGGGCTTTTTAAATAACAATTTGTGTCTGCAATGTCTAGGCCAGCCAGAAAAAATAGCAGTAGCAGAACATGTTATAAGCCAACCTAGACACAGATGTCAGAAACGTCAGAAATAAATTCTTCCAGAAAACAGCCTCACAGCCTGGAGAAAACCTACGGAAAACCTATGGATGCCAGCCATGAAAGCCTTCAACTTCAAATTGGCTAGTAGCTGGCAAGAACCGAATGGGAAAGGAGAAGGGAGTGTCTAGGGCTGCTTTTGGAAGCTGATGGTGCTTTAAAGCTGAAGACCTAACTCCAATTGTTAGACTCAACCAGAGTCGACCCATGGAGTCACCTGATGAATAAACTTTATGCTTACGTAAATCCCATTGATACTGCTCTAGTTGGGACTAACAATTCAAAACAAATTGCATGCAAATGTTAACATCTTTGCAGATCTATGTGTGATTGAGAGACATTCCTCTTCTGAAGCTAGTACTAGCTCTGTCTGTGGTTGAATGGAATCTTCCCTCCCACATCCCCACAACAAAAAAACACTCAACCAGGACATTCATAGACTCATAGAATTGTAGAGTTGGAAGAGACCACGAGGCCATCCAGTCCAACCCCCTGCCACGCAGGAATCATGATCAAAGCATCCCCGACAGATGGCAATCCAGCCTCTGTTTAAAGACCTCCAAGGAAGGAGACCCCACCATGCTCTGAGGGAGTGTGTTCCACTGCTGAACAGCTCTTACTGTCAGAAAGTTCCTCCTAATGTTGAGGTGGAATCTCTGTTCCTGGAGCTTGCATCCATTGCTCTGTGTTCTAGTCTCTGGAGCAGCAGAAAACAGACTTGCTCCATCCTCAACGTGACACCCCTTCAAATACTTAAACAGGGCTATCATATCGCCCCTTAACCGTCTTTTTTCCAGGCTAAACATACCCAGCTCCCTAAGTCTTTCCTCATAAGGCATCGTTTCCAGACCTTTCACCATTTTAGTCGCCCTCCTCTGGACACGCTCCAATTTGTCAATGTCCTTTTTGAATGGTGGTGCCCAGAACTGGATACAGTATTCTAGGTGAGGCCTAGTATTCAGCTGACTACAAGTTATGTGAATTTCTTCCTTGAGGCCCATGATTACTAAAAAGTGATTTCACTAAAATGGGCAAAGTTTTTAACCAACTGCTATTAAAATATGGGCTACTATAAAGTCCTAAGCTTTAAATTGTACAATTTTATTTTTAAATGGATTCAACGACTTTATATGCATGCCAAACTCCTTGGATATATAGTTTCTATCTTTTCCAGTATTGATGACATTTTTCAACATATTATTGCTTTAGTATCAATATTAGTATGGTTTGTTATGTTTGTTGGTACCTACTGCACTTTTCCAAATTGCAATGGCCATTGGTTTCATGCAAATAAGATTTGATTTGAATCTCCCATTAATACAGGAAGCTGCTTTGTACTGAGTCAGGCTGCTTGAGACCATGTGTATGCAAAGCATATGCTGTACAAGTGAGTTATGTCTCCTGCCCTTTAACACCAATAGGATCAGGACTAGAGGAGGGATGGCAAGATTTAAACCTTTCTTCACTCCTGCTGTAATTTCAGACATTATCCTGCCCTACTTAGATTTTTTCCCCCAGAGTCTAAGACACATATTAATGGCACTGAGACTCTGGTTCTCTTTTTATCAGTTTTTTTTTAAAGGAAACAGGTTTTAGAGAACTACCACAGGTCTTCAGCAGGAATTATGTATTCTGATGGGCAGGGTAAATCCTGGGTCCAGAGTTTTAGGCAAATACGTATTCCCCTGCACCTGTTTCTTGATATTCTTTTCATGGGTGACACTAGAAATTGAACTAGGGATTGTGAAGTCAAAGGCTTTCACGGCCGGCATCCATAGATTTTCCTTGGTTTTTTTCCGGGCTGTGAGACCGTGTTCTGAAATCGTTTCTTTCTGATGTTTTGCCTGCATCTGTGGCTGGCATCTTCAGAGAATGGTTGGGTAGGAGTGTATGTGGACTTATATATGCTGTGACCCCCTGTGACAAATTTACATATACTCCCCGACAGGGTCTCACAGCCCGGAAAAAAACAAGGAAGAACTAGGAATTGACTGTAGGCAAAGCATGCGTTCCATCCACTGAGATAAATTTCACCCGTTGTCCTTAGAGAGAAACTGATTCTCTAAAACCACAAACTGCCTCCCCTCACCAAACACTTTCTCCAACTTGGGGCTGTGTGACACACAAGAGCAATAAAACAAACTCTGCAACATACATCTGAACCAGCAGGGGGCACCCACGAAACACTGATAGATTTGGTCTGTCCACGCTCCACGGTTCCTTTCACAGGGTCGACTGTGAATCCTTTCAGCTGAAGAAGTTGTAAGCTTTCCCAACTGAATTCTACATTCTGGAGAAATGAAAAGATTGTAACACTTAGCCAGTTACTGCTATGGGTGAACCCTCAGACACACAACCCCCCCTACAACATCCTCCGTCACCCTGACCCAGTTTCTGTTTGATCAACCTGATAATGTGGACAGGTTCCTTGGAGAAGTGAGGCCAACTGCTTGTTTGTTAGACCCATGTCCATCCGGGCTTACAAGAGGGGTAAGTGGAGGGCTGACCAGTTGGGTGGCAGAAGCCTTAAACACTTCTTTGAAAGAGGATTATGGTATATTCCAAATCCTCTACAAGTAAGAGTAATGACTTTGTTTGTAAAATGTTTATTAATCATAGAATCATAGAATTGCAGAGTTGGAAGAGACCACGAGGGCCATCCAGTCCAACCCCCCTGCCACGCAGGAAATCACAATCAAAGCATCCCCGACAGATGGCCATCCAGCCTCTGTTTAAAGACCTCCAAGGAAGGAGACCCCACCACGCTCCGAGGGAGTGTGTTCCACTGCCGAACAGCTCTTACTGTCAAAAAGTTCCTCCTCATGTTGAGGTGGAATCTCTGTTCCTGGAGCTTGCACCCATTGCTCCGTGTTCCAGTCTCTGGAGCAGCAGAAAACAAGCCTGCTCCATCCTCAGCGTGACATCCCTTCAAATACTTAAACAGGGCTATCATATCGCCTCTTAACCGTCTTTTTTCCAGGCTAAACATACCCAGCTCCCTAAGTCTCTCCTCATAAGGCATCGTTTCCAGACCTTTCACCATTTTAGTTGCCCTTCTCTGGACACGCTCCAATTTGTCAATATCCTTTCTGAATTGTGGTGCCCAGAACTGGACACAGTATTCTAAGTGAGGTCTGACCAAGGCAGAATAGAGTGGCACTATTACTTCCCTTGATCTAGATACTATACTTCTATTGATGCAGCCCAAAATTGCATTGGCCTTTTTAGCTGCCGCATCACACTGTTGGCTCATGTTCAACTTGTGGTCTACTAGGACTCCTAGATCCCTTTCGCACGTAGTCTCATTCAGCCAGGTCTCTCCCATCCTATATTTATGCATTTCATTTTTCCGCCCTAAATGCAGTACTTTACATTTCTCCGTATTGAATTTCATTTTGTTAGCTTTGGCCCAGCTCTCCAGTCTATCCAGGTCATTCTGAATTTTGATCCTGTCCTCTAGGGTATTAGCTACTCCTCCCAATTTGGTGTCATCTGCAAATTTGATAAGTATGCCCCTAATTCCCTCATCCAAGTCATTGATAAAGATGTTGAATAGCACTGGGCCCAGGACAGAACCCTGTGGCACCCCACTGGTCACATCTTTCCAAGACGAAGAGGAGCCACTGCTGAGCACCCTTTGGGTTCGGCCGGTCAACCAATTACAAATCCATTTAACAGTTAACTTGTCTAGCCCACATTCTACAAGCTTGTTTGCAAGAATGTCATGGGGAACCTTGTCAAAGGCCTTACTGAAATCAAGGTATGCAATGTCCACAGCATTCCCTTCATCTACCAAGCTGGTAACTTTATCAAAAAAAGAGATCAGATTAGTCTGGCATGACTAATCTGGCATTCCAGATTTTCTTGGATTAAGCTATTACAGTACTTGAATCTGGTCCCGGTCTCAGTTCATGCCTATTTCTGAGACAGAAACAGGTATGGACACCTATGAAGAAGAGCATCTCTGTCAATTCTGCTGGACCCCTTGTCATGATATCGAAACTGGGGCAGGGGGACAAGGTGCTGGATGGGAGAATCTCTGCTCCTGGGCCAGCAATTTCTATTTTCTGTCTGAAAATATTTTTGGGGTGGGTGGCATCGGGAAGGGTTTGGGTGGTCCCAGAGGGTGCAAAATCACCCACATGCCACCCAACAGATCTCTGCTAGTATGGCCAACATCTCCATCCATGTTTCTCTTTCCTATTTCCTGTAGAAAAGCTGTGTGTGGTGAGATTTTTCACAAGACATGTTTGCGTCTGACCCAAAGATGGTACTTCCTATTTCGTGTACAGAAACAAAAGAGACTGGCAATTTAATTTTATTTAAACCTGGTGTCTTCTGCCACACCTAATGGCACCTGGATAATCTGGAGGTGCAGAATGGCCTGGGTATGTGATTGTTTCCCAAGAGGGAGGAATGGCTGGAAAGCTGTAGTTGCTCCTCCCAGCATCTGCCACTTGTAGCATTTGTCCCCCTCTGCTTAACAATAGGGCCAGCCAAGATTGCAGGATAGAACTGCTCAATTTTATGAGTATGGCATTCTCAATCCAGGCAGCAAATGATTCCCCACAAAGTGGACCGAATAGGTAAACAGACCTGCAAGGGTTGAACATGATGCAAAGAGAGTCCTCTGAATACTGTATCCTTTTGTTCTTCCTACAACTTGAAGCCCATCTTTTCCAAACAGTGGAAATGTTCCTTGGATTATGGTGAAAGTCTCAGAGAACTCCACTGGGGACAGTGCTACTGCATTTTATTTTATTTTATTAAGTTACTGTACCTTCTTGGAAGTAAACTGGGTGGTTCGTATTGCCCCAACTTTCAGCTCCCTGACAGCTGGGATGACAAAGGTCTCTGACTGAACCGACTCCAGGCTGACTAGGATAGAATTTGTGGCTTTATCACTTTCTGTGGGAAACAAAATTTATCAGGTGATGGTAGGGTAGTGGGGAGTTGGTAAAAAAAAAAAATCTTTTATTAGTTGAGACCCACACTGGCATCACAACTACTGCTGTTGGAGAGCTAGCCTGGAACAACAATGCAATCCAGATCATGAACACTCAGCTGCAGCCAGAGAGATATCAGACTGATATATTTATATACATTCTACTAGTTCACATATTCACAGTGCAGGTTTTGAGAAGTATTCCAGCATAGCAGGACATCAATCTGCAGGGAAAATCTTCCCCAGTATCAGAAATACCCCAGAGCCAGTACAGTGAAGTAGTCTGAGTGTTGAACTAGACTCTGAGACACCAGGGCTCAAATCCCTGATTGGCCATGAAAACCCACTAGGTGGCCTTGGGCAAATCACACTTTATTCTCTTCTCTCAACCTCAGGGGAAAGCAATGGAAAAACCTCTCTGAACAAATCTTGCCAAGAAAATCTTGGTGCCGTTTACATGATGAAAATGTCCCGGGAAGAATTCGTGTTGATCCCTGGCAGTTTACACGTACATCGGGTCGGGTACGTGATTTTCGGAAGGGGGGCCACCTTTTATCCCTCAACCTGCGGGACTTCCAGTCCCGCAGTTTGTGCCGGTTTTTAAAAAAGTCACTGGAGGATTCAGAAAATCGGAAATGTAAACAGCCTGGGACAAAATATCTCGGTACCAGGGGATGACCGGAAATGGTGACTGGGGGCGGGCTTAGAGATCAGCGACCAGAAAAGGAGGGGTCAGTCACCCGTTCAACAGATCCAGCCTCACCAGCTGAAAATAAAGGCATCCCTTCCAGCTGCACGAAGGTTGATGTGTGTGTGTGTGCGCGCGCGAGTACTCAATTACCTTTTTAAATGGATTTCTACACTGCAAACCCTTCAGCTTTAACCTCTTCCTCAACTGCATGTTACAAAGAGATTGTGGTGGGCAGAGGGTCGCCCATTCATTCCCTGCCTTGATCACCTCCCTGGGTCTGAACGGGCACAGTAAAATATTCCAGCCTCTGAGCGAATGAACACCCTTTAATTCCCCCTCTCTGTGTCTGTGTCTTTCAAAATGCCTGTCTGTCGCTGGCTTGCTGTAAGGGTTAACATTTTAAAGAGGCAAGGGGAAACCCAACCCCGCCCTCACTCGGCTTGATTGCATCTGAGCGAAAGATCTCAGTCTGGGTCTACTCGGCTTGATTTCAAAAGGAAAGGACATGGTTTAATTGTTCCTCCGTCTCAGGTCTTTCAAAATGCCTTCTGCCTCTGCTTAAAGGGTTAACATTTTAAAGAGACAAGGGGAATACCAAACCTCTGCCCCCTCTCTCTCCCTCCCCAGCCAGCCAATAGCATCGTTCGTGGCGCGGAACTCTAAAGGAAGTGCGTCACCGAGGTTGTGAAAACACGAGTAATCGCATCCTTAATTGACAGCCAAAAAAAAAAAAAATCCCGGTAAGATAAACATGTGTAAACAGCAAAAGCACGGGATATAACAGTGTGGGACCAATAAAGACTTTTGTCGTGTAAATATCAATCACGGGATCTTCCGGGATTTCCTAAAGAGTGTCAAAAATCGTATAAACAGCGAAGGGCGGATACGGGATCAGGAAATCACGGTAAGCCCTGCAACAATTTTTGTCGTGTAACTGGCACCCTTGTGATAAAGTTCACCTTGGGGTCACCATCAGTCAGAAATGACTTGAACACACACACACAACAACATGAACAATGCATATAACCATCTATGTTTACAAAGCACCTCCACAGTGGTCATAGCATGCCTTACTTTGCAACACAACAGCCACGTACAGCAGATTAGTATATTCTTGTGCCCATATTGCAGAAGGCACCTGGAGGATATCAAAGCAAAAGTAATTCCTGATGCAACCAATTTTTGGTGCTCCCTTTAAGCTAGCATTTTGTAACTGGCTCAGATGTACCGTATATTCCGGCGTATAAGACGACTTTTGAGCACTCAAAAGTGCCCTCCAAAATCGACAGTCGTCTTATACGCCGGATACACTTTGCTTCACCTGCCTGCCTATCTCCTGCCTCTTCGCAAACGGAGCGAGATCGGGCAGGGGGTGAAGCAAAGTGCTCCTCCCTGCCACCCGCCCACCCCCGCGCTTCCACCCCACCTCCCGAAAGTCGTGGAACCGCGGCTTTGGGGGGGTGGCGGAGAAGCCCCCTCCTCCCTTCCCCCCGCCCACTCCCCGTGCATCCACCCCCCTCCCTGAAAGCAGCGGAACCGCGGCTTTCAGGGAGGGGGGTGGCGGAGAAGCCCCCTCCTCCCTTCCCCCGCCCACTCCCCGTGCATCCACCCCCCTCCCTGAAAGCAGCGGAACCGCGGCTTTCAGGGAGGGGTGGTGGTGGAGAAGCCCCCTCCTCCCTTCCCCCGCCTACTCCCCATGCATCCACCCCCTCCCTGAAAGCAGCGGAACGGCGGCTTTCAGGGAGGGGTGGTGGTGGAGAAGCCCCCTCCTCCCTTCCCCCCGCCCACTCCCCATGCATCCACCCCCCCTCCCTGAAAGCCGCGGAAACGCGCTTTCAGGGAGAGGGGGTGGCGGGGAAGCCCCCTCCTCCCTTCCCCCCGCCCACTCCCCATGCATCCACCCCCCTCCCTGAAAGCCGCGGAAACGCGCTTTCAGGGAGGGGGGGTGGCGGAGAAGCCCCCTCCTCCTTTCCCCCTGCCCACTCCCCATGCATCCACCCCCCTCCCTGAAAGCCGCGGAAACGCGCTTTCAGGGAGGGGGGGTGGCGGAGAAGCCCCCTCCTCCCTTCCCCCCGCCCACTCCCCATGTATCCACCCCCCTCCCTGAAAGCCGCGGAAACGCGCTTTCAGGGAGGGGGGGTGGCGGGGAAGCCCCCTCCTCCCTTCCCCCCGCCCACTCCCCATGCATCCACCCCCCTCCCTGAAAGCCGCGGAAACGCGCTTTCAGGGAGGGGGGGTGGCGGAGAAGCCCCCTCCTCCCTTCCCCCTGCCCACTCCCCATGCATCCACCCCCCCTCCCTGAAAGCCACGGAAATGCGCTTTCAGGGAGGGGTGGTGGTGGAGAAGCCCCCTCCTCCCTTCCCCCCGCCCACTCCCCGCGCATCCACCCCCCCTCCCGAAAGGGAGGGGGGCTGGGAAGCCCCCTACTCCCTGCCACCCGCCCACCCTCCGCCCAGCCTCCCCCCTTCCCCAAAGCCCCGTTTGGCCGCACAGCCTGCGGCTCCCCCTCCTGCGCTCCCTCCTGGAAGGGAGCACAGGAGGGGCATGCGGAGGCTGGGCGGCCAAACTGCGATTCGCCCCTTCTCCCCACCTTCCTGGAAGGTGGGGAGAAGGGGCGAACGTGCCCCGTTTGGCCGCACAGCCTCCGGATCCCCCTCCTGCGCTCCCTCCTGGAAGGGAGCGCAGGAGGGGCATGCAGAGGCTGCGCGGCCAAACCGCGATTCGCCCCTTTTGGGCGCACAGCCTCTGCATCCTCCTCCTGCGCTCCCTCCTGGAAGGGAGCGCAGGAGGGGCATGCAGAGGCTGCGCGGCCAAACCGCGATTCGCCCCTTTTGGGCGCACAGCCTCCGCATCCTCCTCCTGCGCTCCCTCCTGGAAGGGAGCGCAGGAGGGGCATGCGGGGTCTATGCGCTGGAAGAGGGGGGTCGTCTTATAGGGCGAATATGTCACAAACTCTGCATTTTACCTTAAAAATTGGGGGGGTCGTCTTATACACCGGGTCGTCTTATACGCCGGAATATACGGTATGTCTTCAAGTTGTTTCTGACCTATGGGGCCCTAAGCGGAACCTATGATGGACTTTTCTTGTCAAGATTTTTCAGAGGAGGGTTACCACTGCCTTCTTCAGATGCTGAGAGTGTGTGATTGGTGCAAGGCAGGATATAAGTGGGTCTCCATGGCTGAGTGAGGATTTGAGCCCTTGTCCCCTGGAGTCCTGGTCCAACACTCAAACCATCAAACCACACTGGCTCTAACTATTCACCACCATTTTATCCTCTGTTACTTTACATCTGGCTTTGGCTGATGGACTTCTGGGTTCTAGAAAAACAAACACACAAAAAACAAACCCCAGAAGGGTCCCATAAGCTTGGGGTCTGCCCATGTCATCTGCGTGGCTCTTTTGTCTGGTGAAGGCTGTGCAGGTATTTCTGCCTTAATTCACAGGAATCTCACTCTTTGCTTTTAAATGGTGCCTCCCAATGCAGCTTTCTACCACATAACCATACCACTCCTCTCATGTAATTTTATTAGGGGGTGCAGACTGTGTTTTACCAATGCCACCTCTGTTATTTTTCTTATCAGAAAATATCTGTGGGGGGTGGGGACTGAGACTGATGTGCAGAGTCTTTCGAGTGTTTAGCACAGTGTTTCTCAACCAGGGTTCCCTGGAACCCTAGGGTTCCCCAAGAGATTGCCAGGAGTTCCTCAAGGGATGGTGATTGTGGGGGGAAAGCAATAGCAGTACTGTATATAGAATAATGCTTATGCAGGGGTTCCCTGAGACTTGAAAATTATTTCAAGGGTTCCTCCAAGATAGAAAGGTTGAGAAAGGCTGGTTTAGCAGCAAGAGCTCTTCATCTGGAAGCATCTCAAAGCACAAAACCAACAGACAGCACTCTATTACCTGCTTTGGCTGTTTCTTCAGCAACAGACGTTGTCACAGCCAGTGATTCTATTGGCACATCCAATGGTTCACCTCCCTCCACAAACATTGTATGGTTCCTGGCTGCCCCTTTCAGCTGGATCACACGGATGACTTCCTGAAAGGAGTTCAATGCAGCCTCTTATTTATACTGCTGTATCACAAGCGTCCACTGAATTTTACGAAGTCGTGTGATCTAAAGGCACCAGATCCTCTCTGATCTTGGACGATAAGCAGAGTCAGCCCTTGTTGGTGCCTTAGATGGGAGACCACCAATGAATACTGGGTGATGTAGGCTATTTTTCAGAGGAAGGAACTGGCAACACCACCTCTGAGTATTCCTTGCCTAAGAAAATCCCATGAAATTCATGGGGTTTGCCATAAGTTGACAGGTGATATGTACATAGGATGACAGGCGACATACACATACACACACATAATCAAGTAACCACAGGCAAGTTGCAACCATCTTATGCTCCCCACTAGGCTGGCAGCTGACAGGAGTTAAGAAACCCCTTGAAAATGCAGCTGAAGTTGTTGCAGAATTTTAGTGGATTTGCAAACTGAAGAGCTTTCCATGTGCACTTGAGGGTCCAGTTCCCTTTGCCGACACATAATGGCACTCCTCTTCAATTAAAAAAAAAAAAAGAGAGAGAGAGAGAGAGAGAGGAAAGAAAGCCAATTCCACACCTTAATTCTGAAGCCAGTCACCTATGCATGGACTCTTCCACTTGTACTGTGCATTGTACCACCACATGGTCTGCTGTTGAAAAATGTTTGGAAACTTCAGCTGGATCAAAATACTGCAGCCAGTCTGCTAACTGGATTTGTTACTTAGGGTGGCCATACAGTAGGACCCCCGTATCCACTGATGCATTATCCACTGATTCAATTATCCACAGGACACAAAACAACACATCTACTATAGAGTCTTTCTAGAAAATGTGTCCTCTCTAGCCATTTTTTAGTTCCTCCAAGGAAACTCTATGATATTTTAAACCAGAGGTCCCATTATTTTCAATAGCGTTCACTATTATTCACAGTTTTTGGTATCCACGCCCCCCCCCAAACAAATCCCCAGTGGATAAGGGGGTCCTACTGTATTCTAATTCCTCAAATCCAGGATGGTGGGAAGATAATAGAGAGGGGCTAGCCGAGTCTCTCTCAGCACGGAGTTTCACAGATTGTGTGGACTGTGTCCTTTGAAAAATATTTGTATAGCTCATGGGAAACTTAAACACTTGTATAAACAATCAGCAATGTTATCAGACACCCAAATTGAGGGTGGGCATAACACAGGTTGGAAGTCAGAAGCCTGGAGGCACAGAGGGAGTGTTAGGTAGTCTTCCCAAGTGACAAATGTCTCAGATTGAGGAAGACAACATTCCTGACAGTCTCTACAGCCCTCACAAGCTACCCCTAGATGGGTAAACTGTCTCTGGAAGACCCAGGTTTTGTTCCTGTACATAATAGTTTTATTCTGGAGACCCATAGAACATGTTTCTTATGCTAAAGTATTTCCTGGGAGCACCCAGCATTATCAAAACTTTTGATTTCCACTCCCCAAGTAAATTTAAATTACTCCAGAACTTTCTGAAATGAAGTGTACTGATTACTTGCCAAATACGCTTCTACTGCCTTGGAACCAGTATAGATGGCCACTAAGTAAATACAGCTATTGTTTCCAGGACACAGATTCACCAGAGATCAAATGAGGGAAAGAGGAATGTTAGCACTAAAACAAAATTATCCTAATGCTTAACTAGTATAATATTGCTAAAACACTGTAGCAATTTGACTATAACATCTGAATAACAATAATAATGATAATAATAATAAAAAGGCTCAGTGGAAATAGGTGAAAATCAATTTCTGAAATGTTGTATAAGACTGGATGTGACCCATGATCAATGGATAGGGAATGGGAAGGACACAAGGAAGGGTCACAGGGAAGGAAACCCACCATATTTTTAAGAGGGGACTAGGTGCAATCCCATGAATATACAGGTACAATCGAACAAAAAAATCAGGAAACTTTCAATATCTTGAGGCAGCCTGGCTGAGCTCTTAGGACACTAGACTCGCTCTCTACCATCACCTGACTTTTCAGACCAGGAAGACCTGGGGCTATAATGGCAAAGTTCTAGGTGAAATGCACTGCATTTCATTCTCTTGAGCAGTGGTTATCCTGGCTGGGAGAATCTGGGAGCTACAATCTAAAAAAGTAACATTTCCAAGTCATGCTTCAGCTAGGGGATGAGGACCAATGGTTACCCATAAAATCTGAATTTGGGAATGGATTTAAAAGAAAAGAGAAATACAGCAGACCTGGTAGATGTCCTGGGAGGAGGTTCCAGGCATTAAAAGGCAGCCAAGATTGATCATCTCTAGTGCCACAGCTCCCACAGCATCCTCACCTTGTCAAACAGCAGGACCTGGATACAGTCCGAGTAATACAGGCTCTCATGATCAGGGCTGAAGGTGACAGTAAACTCCTGAAACTTTCCAAGACCTATGATACCTTCCACAGGGGAGACAGTGAACACACTCAAGCCACTGTAGTTTTGTGTACCTGGCAAAGGAATGAAACAGACATCTGTTGGTAGGAGAGATTGTTCAGGAGGGCCGGACTTCTTTGGTTGACATGGTAAGCAATGCCCATTCTATGGCAGAACTGAGAAGTCCAACAGCAAAACAGATAAATCTGGACATTAGACATCTTAGCCTAGTTGCTGGGCTTGTGCGTGTATATAGAATCATAGAATTGTAGAGTTGGAAGAGACCACAAGGGCCATCCAGTCCAACCCCCTGTCACACAGGAAATCACAATCAAATCATCCCTGACAGATGGCCATCCAGCCTCTGTTTAAAGACCTCCAAGGAAGGAGACCCCACTACGTGCCTTGAAGTTGCCTGCCGACTAATGCCAACCCCATGAATTTCTCTTAGGCAAGGAATACTCAGAGCTGGTTTGCCATTGCCTTACAGGAGTTATAAAAGAAGAAAAGCACAAAGAGAGGACCAGTGAACTGAAACAACATGCATCGTAACGATACAATACCTTGCTTATATTCAAAGAGAGAATAGTGGGGTTGCCTCCTACAGAAGAAACATGGTATAGTGGTTTGAGTGTTCAACAAGGACAGTGGGAGAGCAGGGTTCAAATCCCTGCTTGGCCATGGAAACCCATTGAATTACCTTGGACAAGTTACTCTCTCACAGCCTCAGAGAAAAGCAAAGACAAACTTCCTCCGAACAAATTCTGCCAAGAAAACCCTGTGCTAGGGTCACCTTAGGGTCGCCATCAGTCAGAAATGACGTGAAGGCACACAGCAATGAATAACAACAAACACCCAAAATAAAAAAGTTTCCATTCATTCATTCATTTAAAACACAGTCCTATCAATATGCGGTGGCATATGATGATAGTGGTAGTAGCTGTAGTAGTATGCAGTATGTGTGTGTAACAGGCACAGCCCTATCTCCTGCTCTTGAGTAAGAGAAGCGACCTCTGAATTCTATCAGCTGTCATCACCCACTAATCCCACTCCTTTTATTCAGACAAATCCAAAGCATAAAATACATTATGCAATGTTATGAAGCTTCACTGGCTTCTTCATCAGCAAAGATGTTAAAAATACAATAGAAAAAAGATGATATTAGAGTCACAGGCCTACATTCTGTCTCAGATGTTACTCTGTTGTCAGTTATGCTGGTATTGAAGGGTTTCAGTGGAAAGATCTACACAAGAGTATAGCTCTCACACTCCCAAGTCAGCATGGCCAGGAATGATATGAATCCCATCAGTCCCCCAGGTTCAACATGAAGCATAGCCCATTGTCCTTCTTGGGAATGTAAATATATCTTGAATAGAACCCACCCATTTTGGGGCTGGGGAAGATATCTTTCTTTTATTTTCTCTCCTTCACTTTCTTCTGTTGGAATGGAGTGGGGAAGGGAGGGCTCTAATATGTTACCTTCTGAAGCAGTAGCAGTGTGGCTTTTGCAGGCATAGGGCTTTGCCATGCCATTCAGGCTTGCTGATGGAGATAAAGGCTTGCTTCAAGGATAACAGCGAGTGTAACAAAAGGAATGTCAATACTATGGAGAAAAACAGTAGCAGGGACTGCTTGAACAACTGTGGTAACCATGACATGTGGATGAATGAAGTCACCAACCCAAAGGATGGTGGGGGTGCAAAAATGTGGGTCACATGTCTCATAATAATCTGATAGCTCTTGTGCAATGGAATGTAGAACAATGCTCCTGGTAACATGAATAATGAAACTCTCCACCAGGTTAGTATCTTGAATACCCTGAAGACCTCTACATATGAGTGTAATGTCTCAAAACAGGCAACCTCCTTGTCTTGATTTCACAGAACACTATATGCTCTAGAGGCATGCCCTACTTTGAATCAACATCTCTACTGTGTTCCAGCACAGGGCACCCTTTCACACTAAGCAATTATAGCACAATGATTTCACTTTAACTGCCAGGGCTCTTTAGTATATATGCCCCAACTATGCAAGCCGACCCTGTAGAGAAAGACAAATTCTACACAGACCTATGCCAACTCATACAAAAAGTCCCTGTTGAAGATAAAATTATTATCCTTGGTGACTTCAATGCCACAGTAGGAAAGAACTCTGAAGCCTGGAAAGGTGTCTTAGGCAAGCATGGTGTTGGAAATTGCAATGATAACGGACGCCTCTTGCTAGAGTTCTGTGCAGAACAACAGCTGACTATTACAAACACTATCTTTCAGCAGAAAGACAGCTTGAAGACAACCTGGATGCATCCCTGATCCAAACATTGGCACCTCATTGACTATGTTCTAGTCCGCCAGAGAAACATTCACGATGTCCATCATACCCGAGTGATGCCCAGTGCAGAATGCCAAACAGATCATCGCCTCGTCAGATATAAACTAAATCTTCATCTTAAGTTCAAACCTAAGAGGGGTGGCATCTTAAAGGAGAGACTCCAAGTCAACAATCTTCAACAAGCTACCATGAGAGACAACTTCCAGGCAAATCTACAAACGAAACTTGAAGATCATCTTACAGATCCTTCTCCCACAGTGCTTTGCAACATATCAAAAACAGTATCCTCCAGTCTGCAGAAGAATCATGGACTGCGCTTCCATGAGGGGGGACTTCTGGCAAGAGATGGGGTGCATCTTACAACAGTTGGAAGAAACATTTTTGCCAACAGTCTCAAGAATTTGATCAGGAGGGCTTTAAACTGAGTCAAATGGGGGAGGGAGACAGTACTCTGGAAGTCAAAAGGGCTGGAGAAAAGAGTCAAACTGTCACAGAGGGAACAAGGCAAACAGCACAAGGACCCAACAGTGGGAGGCAAAAAAACTTGCACAGGGAGCAAGTAAAAGGAACACATGGTCTTAGATGTCTCTACACTAATGCACAGAGCATGGGAAATAAGCAAGGTGAACTTGAACTCCTCGCACTACAAAACAAATATGATATAATAGGCATTACTGAAACCTGGTGGGACGAGTCTCATGATTGGAATGTAGGAATAGAGGGGTATAACCTTTTTAGGAGAAACAGGCCAAACAGGAAAGGAGGAGGAATAGCATTATATGTCAGGGATATTTACACCAGTGAAGTGATCCATGACATCAATACTGGAAGCCAGGTGGAAAGCATCTGGATAAAAATTAAAGGGGAGGGAAACAACAGGGATGTTATTGTGGGACTCTACTACAGACCCCCAAATCAGACGGAGGAATTGGATGATGCCTTTCTAGAACAGATGAACACACATGCAGAAAGGAGAGATGTAGTAGTGATGGGTGACTTCAACTATCCTGATATATGCTGGCAATCTAACTCAGCCAAAACTTCAAGGTCTAGCAAATTCCTTACATGCCTGGAAGACAATTTCATGGTCCAAAAGGTGGAAGAGGCAACAAGGGGGTCAGCTATTTTAGATCTGATCCTAACCAACAGAGATGATCTGGTTAATGGGATGCAAGTGGTGGGATCCTTAGGTGAGAGTGATCATGTTCTCCTGGAGTTTGTTATACAATGGAAAGGAGAAGCCAGGCATAGTCAGACACACATTCTTGACTTTAGGAGAGCTGATTTCAATAAACTCAGGGAAATACTGGGGGTGATCCCATGGTCAGGAATACTAAAAGAGAAGAGACCTCAAGACGGATGGGACTTTCTCAAAAGGGAGATACTGAAGGCACAATTTCAAACAGTACCATTGAGGAAGAAAAATGGGAGGTGTCTCAAGAAACCAGGATGGATGACTAAAGAACTGTCAATGGAGCTAAGTTTTAAACGGAATATGTATAGGAAATGGAAAAGGGGGGAAATCACCAAAGAAGAATTCAAACAGATAGCGAACACATGTAGGAGTAAAGTCAGAAAAGCTAAAGCGCAGAATGAGCTCAGGCTTGCTAGGGAGGTTAAGAACAATAAAAAGGGTTTTTTTGGGTATGTCCACAGCAAAAGGAGGAAGAAGGAAATGATAGGGCCACTACGTGGAGAAGATGGCAAAATGCTAACAGGGGACAGAGAAAAGGCAGAATTACTCAACACCTTCTTTGCCTCAGTGTTTTCAGAAAAGGAAAAGGAGGACCAACCTGAGGATAATGGAACAGAGGACACAATAGGGGAAATCCAGCTCAAAATAAGTAAAGAGGTAGTACAGGAACACCTTCTTAATCTAAATGAATTTAAATCTCCAGGACCAGATGAACTACATCCAAGAGTATTAAAAGGGCTGGCAAATATAATCTCAGAGCCATTGGCAATAATATTTGAGAACTCCTGGAGAACAGGAGAAGTCCCAGCAGACTGGAGGAGGGCAAACATTGTTCCCATCTTCAAAAAGGGGAAAAAAGAGGATCCCAACAATTATCGTCCAGTTAGTCTGACATCAATACCAGGGAAGATTCTAGAGCAGATCATTAAACAGAGAGTCTGTGAAGATAAAGTTACCAGCTTGGTAGATGAAGGGAATGCTGTGGACATCGCATACCTTGATTTCAGTAAGGCCGTTGACAAGGTTCCCCATGACATTCTTGCAAACAAGCTTGTAGAATGTGGGCTAGACAAGTAAACTGTTCAATGGATTTGTAATTGGTTGACCGGCCGAACCCAAAGGGTGCTCAGCAGTGGCTCCTCTTCGTCTTGGAAAGATGTGACCAGTGGGGTGCCACAGGGTTCTGTCCTGGGCCCAGTGCTATTCAACATCTTCATCAATGAGTTGGATGAGGGAATTAAGGGCATACTTATCAAATTTGCAGATGACACCAAATTAGGAGGAGTAGCTAATACCCTAGAGGACAGGATCAAAATTCAGAATGACCTGGATAGACTGGAGAGCTGGGCCAAAGCTAACAAAATGAAATTCAATACGGAGAAATGTAAAGTACTGCATTTAGGGTGGAAAAATGAAATGCATAAATATAGGATGGGAGAGACCTGGCTGAATGAGACTACACGCGAAAGGGATCTAGGAGTCCTAGTAGACCACAAGTTGAACATGAGCCAACAGTGCGATGCAGCAGCTAAAAAGGCCAATGCGATTTTGGGCTGTATCAATAGAAGTATAGTGTCTAGATCAAGGGAAGTAATAGTGCCACTCTATTCTGCTTTGGTCAGACCTCACTTAGAATACTGTGTCCAGTTCTGGGCACCACAATTCAAATAGGATATTGACAAATTGGAGCGTGTCCAGAGAATGGCAACTAAAATGGTGAAAGGTCTGGAATTGATGCCTTATGAGGAGAGACTTAGGGAGCTGGGTATGTTTAGCCTGGTAAAAAGACGGTTAAGAAGCGATATGATAGCCCTGTTTAAGTATTTGAAGGGATGTCACGCTGAGGATGGAGCAAGCTTGTTTTCTGCTGCTCCAGAGACTGGAACATGGAGCAATGGGTACAAGCTCCAGGAACAGAGATTCCACCTCAACACTAGAACGTTTTGACAGTAAGAGCTGTTCGGCAGTGGAACGCACTCCCTCGGAGTGTGGTGGGGTCTCCTTCCTTGGAGGTCTTTAAACAGAGGCTGCATGGCCATCTGTCAGGGATGCTTTGATCGTGATTTCCTGCATGGCAGGGGGTTGGACTGGATGGCCCTCATGGTCTCTTCCAACTCTGCAATTCTATGATTCTATGAATCCCTCGGGTTCTCCCACAAGAAAAATCTGTCAGGGAAAATAAATGTTGAGATTAAGAATCTTTACCCCCCCTTTGGGTAATTTTAGTCACCAGGTAAATCAGACGCCAGTTTGTCTACCAAAGGTCATAAATCTGTCTTTTGCTGTTTGGTTTCTCTGTCCTTCAGAGTGAGAAGAAGAGAAACAAAACTGGGGAGCCGGTTCCACGGCTATTTTTGTTGCGGTATTTATCGCATTAGTGCAGTTTCGATTTAGTGTCGCAAAGTTCCCACGATATTATTTCGGATCCTACTTAGTTCCGCGATGTAGTTCAGATGTGATTATAATGTGCATGTAAATAAGATGCGAGGTTCTTCACCTTGAACTATTCTAGTTCCCACGACATTGATATTCTGCATATTTTAATGATCTTACCTGTCAATCAACAAAGTACCTTATTCCTTTCCAACATACTTCCTTCAGGAATTCCCACCACTTGTTCTCCCACTAGTCAGCTGTTTCCCCACCTCATTGAGTTCTGATTGGGCTTCTCGTCATCATTTATGGTCTTTGTTCTTTCAATAGTGGTAACTCAACTTTGGGGGGGGGCAAACTATCATTAAAAAATCCGTTTGGGGGGTAAAAAATACGAATACGCTGTCGTTCGTATGAATACGAACCACCCACACGATTTTTTACCCCCTAAACTCCGTATTACTCCCTCTTCCCCAAGCTGGCTGGAGCGAGCAAGCCAAGCGGCGGTTTAAAATCTTCCGCCACTTTTTTTTTTAAAGGTTCCTGCTTTGTGGACAGTCGGTTTTCCTTATTTACAATATAAAATAAAAATAAATAAACATTTATTTATTTTTATCTATTTATTGTAGCAGCCATGGAGGTGTTAGCTACGCTAGATTCCTGTGGCAATTTTTTCAAACACATCAATATTCCGGTGACATAAACTTAACTGCTCTTGTACTTTCGCTTCCCCGCAAAGATCCAGTAAATCAAGAGTCTCGGCATGGCTCCAAGCTATTCCCCTGCCACCCTACTTTGTTCTCTGAACTGCCTCCATTAGGAAAACGAAATATGTTTTAAGAGGATGCTTCAAAGCAGATGTTTACCAGAAAGGTACGACGGATATGTGGGCGGGTTTCTGTGGCGTCACGTTACCGAACCACCCACTTCTGTGGATGATGGATCTTCCGAACTTCAAAGTGTCGGATAGTTCACAAATGCGTTAATGCGCAAATATGCGGCACTTTTTCAAAAAGTCGGAAAATCAGCTTGTTTTCTGCTGCTCCAGAGACTAGGACACAGAGCAATGGATGCAAGCTCCAGGAACAGAGATTCCGCCTCAACATTAGGAGGAACCTTCTGACAGTAAGAGCTGTTCGGCAGTGGAACACACTCCCTCGGAGCGTGGTTGGGTCTCCTTCTTTGGAGGTCCTTGAACAGAGGCTGGATGGCCATCTGTCAGGGATGCTTTGATCATAATTTCCTGCATTGCAGGGGGTTGGACTGGATGGCCCTTGTGGTCTCTTCCAACTCTGCAATTCTATGATTCTATGATTCCATAGGATGCAACCATAGCAGTTCAAGTGGAATAACAGTACTACAACTAAATAGCATGAAAGGGTCCCTAGTCATCTTAGAGTTCTACTTTCAATTACTGTATCTATACATTCTGTCATGGGGTGGAAAATTATCAGAACTGAAAATATCTGGGGTCACTTCACGGACAAAGGAAGTAGACAGCTGGAGGAATGTCACACACAGAACAAGAAAATCCAGGGATTCTTCCAGCAGCTTGCAGCTACAGAATCGATTCGAAGCCCTTTCCCTTATCAAGGACAACGAGGAAGAACAGCATGGACAGACTTCAGGGGTAGAGCAGGGGAACTTGAGAGGACCACCGCAAGGAACAGCAGCTGCGAAGCCTCAGCGGAGGCGTGTGGTGGTGGTGGGGGACTCCTTGCTGAGGGGTACAGAAGCAGTGGTATGTGGGCCTGACAAGATGACTCGGGAGGTGTGTTGTCTCCCTGGGGCAAAGATCTGTGATGTGACCGAGAGGCTGACAAGACTCGTCAAGCCTACGGATCATTACCCCTTCCTTTTGGTCCATGTGGGAACCAATGATACTGCAAGGCACAGCTTTCCCAAGATCAGAAGAGATTATGAGGCCCTGGGGAGGAAGCTGAAAGAAATGAACGCACAGGTGGTCATCTCGTCTCTTCTGCCAGTTGAAGGGCATGGTCCAAGAAGGGAGAGGAAAATAGCCGACGTAAACAACTGGCTCCGTAGATGGTGTCGCCGAGAACAAATTGGATTCTTGGATCATGGACTGCGCTTCCATGCGGGGGGACTTCTGGCAAGAGATGGGGTGCATCTTACAACAGTTGGAAGAAACATTTTTGCCAACAGTCTCAAGAATTTGATCAGGAGGGCTTTAAACTGAGTCAAATGGGGGAGGGAGAAAGTATTCTGGAAGGCAAAAGGGCTGGAGAAAATAGTCAAACTGTCATAGAGGGAACAAGGCAAACAGCGCAAGGACCCAACAGTGGGAGGCAAAAAAACTTGCACAGGGAGCAAGTAAAGGGAACACATGGTCTCAGATGTCTCTACACTAATGCACAGAGCATGGGAAATAAGCAAGATGAACTTGAACTCCTTGCACTACAAAACAAATATGATATAATAGGCGTTACTGAAACCTGGTGGGATGAGTCTCATGATTGGAATGTAGGAATAGAGGGGTATAACCTTTATAGGAGAAACAGGCCAAACAGGAAAGGAGGAGGAATAGCATTATATGTCAGGGATATTTACACCAGTGAAGTGATCCATGACATCAATACTGGAAGCCAGGTGGAGAGCATCTGGATAAAAATTAAAGGGGAGGGAAATAACAGGGATGTTATTGTGGGACTCTACTACAGACCCCCAAATCAGACGGAGGAATTGGATGTTGCCTTTCTAGAAGAGATGAACATACATGCAGAAAGGAGAGATGTAGTAGTGATGGGTGACTTCAACTATCCTGATATTTGCTGGCAATCTAACTCAGCCAAAACTACAAGGTCTAGCAAATTCCTTACATGCCTGGAAGACAATTTCATGGTCCAAAAGGTGGAAGAGGCAACAAGGGGGTCAGCTATTTTAGATCTGATCCTAACCAACAGAGACGACCTGGTTAATGGGGTGCAAGTGGTGGGATCCTTAGGTGAGAGTGATCATGTTCTCCTGGAGTTTGTTATACAATGGAAAGGAGAAGCCAGGCATAGTCAAACATGCATTCTTGACTTTAGGAGAGCTGATTTCAATAAACTCAGGGGAATACTGGGGATGATCCCATGGTCAAGAATACTAAAAGAGAAGGGACCTCAAGACGGATGGGACTTTCTCAAAAGGGAGATACTGAAGGCACAATTTCAAACAGTACCATTGAGGAAGAAAAATGGGAGGTGTCTCAAGAAACCAGGATGGATGACTAAAGAACTTTCAATGGAGCTAAGTTTTAAACAGAACATGTATAGGAAATGGAAAAGGGGGGAAATCACCAAAGAAGAATTCAAACAGATAGCGAACACGTGTAGGAGTAAAGTCAGAAAAGCTAAAGCGCAGAATGAGCTCAGGCTTGCTAGGGAGGTTAAGAACAATAAAAAGGGTTTTTTTGGGTATGTCCGCAGCAAAAGGAGGAAGAAGGAAATGATAGGGCCGCTACGTGGAGAAGATGGCAAAATGCTAACAGGGGACAGAGAAAAGGCAGAATTACTCAACACCTTCTTTGCCTCAGTGTTTTCAGAAAAGGAAAAGGAGGACCAACCTGAGGAGAATGGAACAGAGGACACAATAGGGGAAATCCAGCTCAAAATAAGTAAAGAGGTAGTACAGGAATACCTTCTTAATCTAAATGAATTTAAATCTCCAGGACCAGATGAACTACATCCAAGAGTATTAAAAGAGCTGGCAAATATAATCTCAGAGCCATTGGCAATAATCTTTGAGAACTCCTGGAGAACAGGAGAAGTCCCAGCAGACTGGAGGAGGGCAAACGTTGTTCCCGTCTTCAAAAAGGGGAAAAAAGAGGATCCCAAAAACTATCGTCCAGTTAGTCTGACATCAATACCAGGGAAGATTCTAGAACAGATCATTAAACAGAGAGTCTGTGAACATTTAGAAGGCAATGCCATAATCACAAAAAGTCAGCATGGGTTTCAGAGAAACAAGTCATGCCAGACTAATCTGATCTCTTTTTTTGATAAAGTTACCAGCTTGGTAGATGAAGGGAATGCTGTGGACATTGCATACCTTGATTTCAGCAAGGCCTTTGACAAGGTTCCCCATGACATTCTTGCAAACAAGCTTGTAGAATGTGGGCTAGACAAGTAAACTGTTCAATGGATTTGTAATTGGTTGACCGGCCGAACCCAAAGGGTGCTCAGCAGTGGCTCCTCTTCGTCTTGGAAAGATGTGACCAGTGGGGTGCCACAGGGTTCTGTCCTGGGCCCAGTGCTATTCAACATCTTTATCAATGACTTAGATGAGGGAATTAGGGGCATACTTATCAAATTTGCAGATGACACCAAATTGGGAGGAGTAGCTAATACCCTAGAGGACAGGATCAAAATTCAGAATGACCTGGATAGCCTGGAGAGCTGGGCCAAAGCTAACAAAATGAAATTCAATACGGAGAAATGTAAAGTACTGCATTTAGGGCGGAAAAATGAAATGCATAAATATAGGATGGGAGAGACCTGGCTGAATGAGACTACGTGCGAAAGGGAACTAGGAGTCCTAGTAGACCACAAGTTGAACATGAGCCAACAGTGTGATGCGGCAGCTAAAAAGGCCAATGCGATTTTGGGCTGTATCAATAGAAGTATAGTGTCTAGATCAAGGGAAGTAATAGTGCCACTCTATTCTGCCTTGGTCAGACCTCACTTAGAATACTGTGTCCAGTTCTGGGCACCACAATTCAGAAAGGATATTGACAAATTGGAGCGTGTCCAGAGAAGGGCAACTGGAATGGTGAAAGGTCTGGAAGCAATGCCTTATGAGGAGAGACTTGGGGAGCTGGGTATGTTTAGCCTGGAAAAAAGACGGTTAAGAGGCGATATGATAGCCCTGTTTAAGTATTTGAAGGGATGTCACGCTGAGGATGGAGCAGGCTTGTTTTCTGCTGCTCCAGAGACTGGAACACGGAGCAATGGGTGCAAGCTCCAGGAACAGAGATTCCACCTCAACATGAGGAGGAACTTTTTGACAGTAAGAGCTGTTCGGCAGTGGAACACACTCCCTCGGAGCATGGTGGGGTCTCCTTCCTTGGAGGTCTTTAAACAGGCTGGATGGCCATCTGTCGGGGATGCTTTGATTGTGATTTCCTGACTGGATGGCCCTCGTGGTCTCTTCCAACTCTGCAATTCTATGATTCTATGATTCTATGATTGCAATGAGTCCAAGGAGCTCTCTACCTGGGAAATTCCACTACACAAGCTAGCACTGCAGCAGATGAAGCAGAACTGAAGGAAATTATGCTTTGAGCCCAAGGAAGCGGGCATGGGACTACTGCCCAAAATCTCTAGCTGTAGAACATTCTGGAATGATGCTCTGCACTGGCATAGATTCATGTGTGGGATGCACAATGACCACCAAGAAAGAAGAAGTAAGGTTTCCAATCTCTGCACAGGAATGCCTCAGGGAAGCCCCTCCATCATTGCCACTAATTAATACAGAAAATAATAAGAGAAAGCATTTACCGACTAAATCTGTTTTGCCTTGAGATGCGATGAAAGGTGGAAGCTCCTGAAGATCCCTGTCTCTGTTTGGGGAGAGAGATTCCAAGACAATGGTGTATTTCAGGGGCAGAGTCGAACTGTTCTCTATCTGCAAGAGAGACCCGTCACCCAACAGCAGAATCAAATGTTACGCCCCTGTAAATGGGGTGCACTTATTAGCTTTTTCTTGTGGTTGCATTTTCTGTTCCTCAATGCACAGGCAGATTCGTATACTTCAGAATAAATTATGTGTTTCATTTCTTCATGCATGTTCTAGTTGGACTCTCAGCAACCCTGGGATATAAGTACAGTTGTCCCTCCATATCTATGGATTTGGTATCCACGGATTTAAGTATTCACGGCTTGAAAATATTCTTTAAAAAATAATAATCCTAAAAGCAAACCTTGATTTTGCCATCTTATATAAGAGACACCATTTTGCTATGCCATTGCATATAATGGGACTTGAGTATTCACAGATTTTGGTATCCATGGGGGGTCCTGGAACCAAATCCCAGCCAATATGAAGGGGCAACTGTACTATTACCAGAGCTCAGAAAAGTTAATTGCTGAACTGCATCTGGGGGACTATAGGAATTGTAGCCCCTATAGTACATTTTTCAAGCTCTGATTATCTCATTATTATCACCTTTATTGTTTATTGTTAAAGTTTGGCCCACAAACCAAATGCAGTCCTCAGGACTAGTTTATGTGGTCTCCAGGGGTCAAAGGTTTCTTTGCAAATCCCTCCCTCCCCCCATTTTCTCTAGGCAGATCTGGCATATTTTTTGGCCCTCATGGGCCATTTTAGGCCTAGGAGGGATCTTTTTCCAAAAAGAAACAGGAAGTGAACAGGAAGTGACTGTGGCTCACTTCCTGTTATTGAACTGGGCCTAAAATGGCAGAGGGGGCATAAAACATGGAAAAAATGTCCCCATGCCCCAAAAGGGTCTGGAGGGCAAAACACTGGTGGGGGCAGGTTGGGGTTCAGTTGGGGCTGCAGCCCTGTAAGGTCTCCTGGGGGACTAATGCTTTTTAGAGTTACCTGTCCCTGATTTACAGCATGGTTGTGATTTACCTTGAAGGTTGCAGTGGCAGTTTCTTTGGCAACTACATATCCCATGTCAAACACATCTCCTTCCACTGAACAAGCAATTGACGTGATCACTCCCCGGCCAGTCAAGGTGAGAGTTAGGGTAGCTTTCTCACTTCGGAGTTCCAGGGTTTCAAAGAACTATGGAGGAAACTTTCTTGATTAGTTAAGAATCCATAAAAAGGAAGTAATCACATTATTCTAGGCTCTGTGAGCAATGTATAGGATTAACATAGCCAGGCCGGCTCCATCCTTTTCAGGCTTCCGGCAGGCACCCAAACACGTACAATTTTGCAGAACCTTGGGTTTTTTAAAACTGGTTTTAATCCTTTTTTAAAACAATGTTTTTAGACTTTTTTCTTGTTGGAAAAACTTGGAAAAGTTACCTTTTGGACTACAATTCCCAGAATCTCCCAACTAGTATGGGAGAAATTCTGGGAGTTTTAATTACAAACCAAAATAGTACCTTTTCAAAGCTTTCAGTTGGGCCTACAAATGGGGAAGGACATCCAGGTATACCTAATGTCCTTGAAGGAAGAATGGGTTTGCACTGAAATATGCTAAATCGGTCTTCCCTAACCTTGTGCCCTCTGGATATGCCAGACTGCAACTCACAGTGGCTAGCACATAATGGGGAGCTACAATCCCATGCCTCTGCATCCTGTATAGATACTCACCGACTTATTCTCCTCAGGACAGAATGTGAGTACGAGATCACGAGATTCTCCTTCCTCAAGCATACAGATAGGATTTGCCAACAGGAATGGTCCAAAGGGATCTAGGAGGGAATATTTTAGCTGAAAATGCCAAGTTAAGGAAAATGAAAGTTGAATGGTAGCCAAAGAAACCATCTCCAAAAAGGATTGAAAAGAAAACAGTCATGGCAATCTGTTACCAAGAGATAATAACAGACACAAATTATAATAGGACTTTCTCTAATACAGTACATTTCAGTTTCTGCTTTTTTATCATCCACAAGTGGCCAACATAGTATGGCTCTGGGACAGTGTGGAAAACTAAGATACCGGTAGATGCAAAGCCACTCAACAGGGTGTCTTAGGTTCTACTGGGGCCCAATATAAATACAAGTGTTGGCACCAGTCTTGAGTGATTCCTACCAAACTAGCTGTTGCATGCTATTGAGTCTCACTGTATAAATTTAATAGTACTGTAGTAAAATGTTTATTAAGAAAGTGCCACTCAAAATGGCAATCCTTGGTCCAGTGCTTGTATGCTCAGAGTTTCCAAGAAAGAAAGAAAACCCAGTTGTAGTTAATGTTGACAAACATGGTGCTGTCCCCTGACACACTGGTGGAGAGCGGGGAAGAATCTGGCAGTCCCTCACGTCGTATACCATGAGCACATTAAACTATTCTGAATACAGAATAGTTAAACTATTCTGAATACATTAAACTATTCTGAATACAGTAAGAACCCCGTATCCAGTGATTCATTATCCACTGATTTAGTTATCTGCGGGGCACAAAACAGCACACTTACCATAGAGTCTTCCTAGAAAATGCCTAGAGAGGTATACTCTCTAAATGTTTTCTAGGTCCTCTATGGCAACTCCATGGTATTTTAAACTGGAAGACTGATTATTTTCAATGGCGTTCGCTGTTATCCGCAGTTTTCGGTATCCACAGGGGCCCCCCAGAGCCAATCCCCCATGGATACGGGGATCCTACTGTATATGTAGGGGTGGTCAAAGTGTGGATCCCAGGGCTGTTTTTGTGGCCCCAAAGGCTCCAAAATTTATTTCCCATTTTTTCCAAGTTTTCATGGTTTGCATGGGTTTCCATGGTTGAATGGGGATTTGAACCTGGTCTCCAGAGTCATAGTCCGGCACTCAAACCACTATACCATGCTGGCTAGAACAAGAGAAATACCCCCACCTGGCACAGGTTCCTTATTCTTTCCTGGAACTCTTATTCCTGATTCTCTTTACCATTTCATTTACATCACACCATTTCAGAAGTAGTATCTAGAACCTGGTGTGGACAGACTCTGTGATTCCATATAAGGGCAGAAGGACAGAGTCCCAGGTGCCAAGCAGATCCCTGCCCAATCCAGAGGCCCGTGCACACAATGTCAGGTAGACCGGCTGGATGATGTCCCAGCCTAAACCTCTTGAGGATCCTTATCCTAATAAGATAAAGCTCCTGATCTCCTAACAGAGAGCTATGAACATTGCTCTCTCTAAAAATACATATCTTACACTATAAGATTCCATGTGGACCTGCAAAATGAGCATTTGTAGATTAACCAGAAACAATCTGACTGCAGCTGTATATCCCTAATAATCCAGGAGTGTTAAACAGATGAATTTTTCTAAGGGCCTATCTTGGCAATCTAATTGTCATGCCAATATTATGTAGCAAAAGGCTAAATGTACAGTACTATCAAATATTCATCTAAAATGTGGTGCTGGAAGAGAATTCTTTGGATACTACTAGCTATACCCAGTGTAATATACACCGTTCTCCCCTGTGCGCTACCACACCCTCCATGGTACACATGCCACCACTCCCTCATGCTGCCCTCTCTGTGCTTGCACCACCCTCCTGCACCCCATGCCGCCCTCCCCACACTTGCACCGCCCTCCCTGCACCCTGTGCCGCTCTCCCCACACCCTTTGACGCCCTCCCCAAACTTGCATTGCCCCCCCTGCACCGTGCCACCCTCCCCGCACTCGCACCACCCTTCCCCCACCCCGTGCTGCCTTCCCTGCACCCTGTGCCTCCCTTCCCGCACTCATGCCACCCTGCCCATGCCCTGTACACACCGCACACACACACACACACACACACCATGCCACATCCCCCCACGCTACTCACACTCCCTCTGCCTCTACCATGTTTAGAAAGGAGTGCAACTTCCACATGTTCCTGCACCCAGTGTGCTGATTGGCTGCCCAATAGAGGTTTGATTGGTTGGTCAGTTTCTTAAGTGGCCAATCAGCACACTGGAAATGGCAACATACCTAAGAGCAATATATATATATGTATATATTACTGTCAAAATTATCAATAAATAGGTCCCACAGTAAATCAAGCCTGAACTTTCACTAGAAGCCAAAACATCATGGGATTGTATTCCAAGCTTGCTGAGAAAATCCTACCTATCAACATTAGCTGAGCAAGCATGGCATAGCGATTTCAGTGAGACCAGGGTTTGAGTCCCCACTGAGTGAGCCTAGAAACCCACTTGGTGAGCTTGGCTACTTGCGCTCTCTCAGTATAACAGGAAAGGTAGGGCAAATCCCCTCTGAATAAATCTTGCCAAGAAAACTCTTCCCCCCTTAGGGTCACCATAAGCCAGAAACAGCTTTGATAGCATACAACAACATTTGTAGGGAAGGTACATTTGAAAGTCTGAAACATTGGCTCTAACCTGTCTTTCTTTCTTTCATATATGTGCAACATGGTTTCCTAAATATTTAAATTTAAATCTACATCTTCTCTTCTTAATTGACTTCCTATATGATTTCCAACCCTTTCAGGTAGGATAACTGTCATCACACTTGACGTTGAATAAATGAACAAAGTTGAAAATCAGTAATCTATAAAATTAACAAAAGAAAAGTACATTGATTATTTGTTTGGACCCTTGTTCCTTTATATACCTTCATTCAGGTATTTTTAATAACTAACCTGTCTTTCTGAAAACAGAATTGCAGGTAGCTATTATTGCATTACAATTTTGCTGACATATTTAATCTGAAAGAAAAGACAGTAAAACAGGTGTAGCCTCTCCTAGATCATGTGTTCTTCTTTAATAACTTGAGCCATCTTGACCACACTCTGGTATTGTTTGTCTATATATGTCCTGGTTTTCATCTGTGAAAAATTGGAGGCTATGTGATTCCATGTAAGGATACAACTAATTGTTCTTGGGATATGTTCTGTATCTTGACTTCTTTCTTAATCCTGTGCCCTGTGAAAAGACACATGGTTCGTCTTCTTTTTAAACTTGTGACAGCACAATTCAACAGCAGAAAGAAACCATCATGGATGCCCCTTCACAATCCCACATTTCCTCAGCAGCACTTTGGTGACATTTATGGCACCTCCCCTTTTTTGCACCCAAATTACCCCCAGTTTTTCAAAGCCTGCTCAACTGTTACTGCTTCTCCTCCACTCCTGGGTCCCCAGGAGCCCACCATCTGGCATACTATAAATGAAATCCACTGACAGAGCTCCAGAGGCAGGGTCTGGCCCTGAATAATTGAGGGGTGGAAGGGAAGTGGGAATGCTGCCAACAGGTGCCTTAACTGCCTCCACAGAACCAGAAGGGTCAGGATCCAACACTTCCAGGAAGGGAAGTGTCCCCTCCCCGCTGGACACTTTCAGACTGTGCTTCTGTGACAGCCAGCTCACCCCGACTCCTCATCTGAGGAGAGGTTGGGACTACAATAGCACTCCATTCAGAGGACAAAAACCAACCTGTAGTTTAATCTCTGAGAAAATAAAATTTTCCTCAAAAACAAAAACAAAAAACAAGGAGCGATACTCAAACAACAATCAGTTCCCATTAGGGTTAGAAAACTGAGGGAATAAAAAGTTTCTCTACAGAGAAAAAAAGACGCAAATCATGCTGAGCAAGCTGTCCTCTTTAGGGTTGGAGAGCTGAAGTAACAAGAAACATTCTCCCCAGAACAAATAAGGCATGATCCATGCTAAGCCAGCTGTCCCCGTTAGGGTGGAAAGCTGATAAGAAGTAACAGAATCTCCAAAGAACCAAATCTGATGAAATATATCTGTCAAAATCCAAAGCCTAAGCCAGAGCAAAGTGAAGCCCTATCCTGGAATGAAGGAAGGCAGGATGGACCAGGGGCGGGGAAGTTAACTGTCCCGCTTAGTGTGGTCAAATTGATTGACAGGTTGTCAAGAAGCCTTGCCTCAAATATCCAATGTAAGGACTGCCTCCCCACATTGCAGGGAAACTAATTTATTAAGAAACAAGAGAAGGACCTTTATAGACTTTTCAGTTACAAACCCATATGGTCTTCTTCAAGTAACGAAAGCAATCAAGAGGGTTCAGAAGTCTGCCAAAAAACTTCGGTGCATACCTACAGCAACATCCCCAAAATTGAAGAAAGTTCTTCCATTATTTGAAGTGACCACTACAGCGGGCGCCACTGAAGGACAGTGCAGTTCTAAGTACAAGGTGTTATAAGGGCTGCAAACACAAATAAGCAAACATAAATGATACAGGACTGTTCTCATATCATAAAAAGAAGGTGGTGGTTGCCGTGTATGGCTGGAAGTCATATTAGCAGTTTTGACTTGGCCTTAACTATGTGAAACAATGGCTGGAAAAAGGTAGAGTTACTGGGCTTAGGGGGGTCACTAATGCTCACCTATGGGCTGTTTCCACACTGTGCTCCAGTTCTGCTCAATGTGCAAATTAACAGTAACAAATTGGATAAACAGTAGTATAGGCTATGATCCCATATCATCAGACCATATCATAATGATGGAACTCTGTCATTGTAACCATGTCTTCAGATCTGATCCTCCCAAATCATACTGTAGAAGCCAGGCACCTATGTCAACAGAGGGTTTTCCCAAGAAGCTGGAAAGTGGGGTACGAGGAAAGAAGCATCCAGCCTTCTTCCAGCAGCAAGGCGCTTTGCAACAGCAAGGAACTTCGGGACAAGCACTGCAGAGTGGAGCAGCCAAAAAAAGTGCCTTGCTGCTAGAAAAGGGCTAGATGCTTCTTCACTTGCCACCCTGCTCTCCAGTGCCTCAGAACAAAGTTTCATAAATTGTGTGTCGCAACCCCATATAGGGCCACGTAACTGAATGTGGAGGTTGTGAAAAATCTGCATATACAGTAGCACCCCCACATCCATGGGGGATTGGTTCTGGGGGCGCCCGTGGATGGTGAATTCTGTGGATAATAGTGAATGCCATCCCGGGGGGGGCATCCCAGGAGAAAGGGGGGAGTTTGCTCCTCTGCCCCTTTCCCCTCAGCCCCTGCCATGGCCCCGCCACAGCAGCGATCGCGGGGGCAAAGGGGCAAGGAGACGAGGCCAGTTCGCTCCTCCCCCACCCTTCGCCCCTGCGATTGCTGCCGCGGCGACAAAAATCCTCCGAGCAGAAGGGACAGGGGAGGTAAGATCCTTCCTCTCCCTCCCTTCCCCCCCCCCGCCATCTCCAGCAGCAGATAACTGAATCCGCGGTTGACGAATCAGCAGATATGGGGGTGCTACTGTATATAAAACCTATTTTATATACCTACATACCCAGGGTCGCATAAAAATTTCTTGGGCGAAAAGGGGTTGAGAGTGAGAAAAGTTTAAGACCTGCTTTAGAAAACCCTAAAACACCTTTGGCAAAGGTGCCTGGTTTATATGCTTTTGGTTTTTGGGAAGCGCTTTCAATCACTGCACTGGAGGAAGACTGCAGATGTGAATCACAACACTTACAGTATTGTAAGTCAGGTTTATAGCATCATAAATACTAAACAGGAGTTGTTACTCTGGACTAACAGCAGTATGGGGCAGAGCCTGGGGGAAAACAGCTTTTTTAGGACCACAACCCCCAGAATCCCTAGCCAATGGCCCTGAAAAAACTTACAGCCAAAAAAAGCTTTTCAAGCTGTGCTGTTGGGCTGTGATCAGGGCCACAACAGGATAAGAAAGGGTCCAACTTCACCTCCCTAACCCTTTATCTGTTGTCCTAATTAAAAATCCACAAAAACCCTGCATGCATGCATGCGTGCGCGTGCGCACACACACACAGAGTGAGAGAGAAACTGATACAGCTTCCAATGAAGTATTTAGAATCATAAAATCATAGAGTTGGAAGAGACCACAAGGACCTTCCAGTCCAACCCCCTGCCACGCAGGAATACACAATCAAAGCATTCCCAACAGATGGCCATCCAGCCTCTGTTTAAAGACCTCCAAAGAAGGAGACTCCAACCACACTCCCAGGCAGTGTATTCTACTTCCAAACAGCTCTTATTGTCAGGAAGTTCTTCCTAATGTTTAGGTGGAATCTCTTTTCCTGTAGTTTGAACCCGTTGCTCCATGTCCTAGTCTCTGGAGCAGCAGAAAACAAGCTTGCTCCATCCTCAGTAGGACATCCCTTCAAATATTTAAACATCTGAAATATTTAGTATTTAGCTCTTAGTGAACCTTACAAAACCCAATGAAATTATCTGTGTGATTTCCTGCTCTTCCTATCTCCTTTGCCTCTTGCAACGTACCGTATCTTATTAAACTGAAAGTCTGTGAGCAGCAATTGTGGTTGTTTTCTTAATCTTTGTGCAGGGCCTTGAAAACTAGATACTACATAAATAAAATATTAATAAGCACCATCTTGTGAAGTAGGACTGTGCATTTCTTTTATATTACATATGAGAGCTGAGATGCAGACACCTTCAGCTACTCCATAGGAGGCATAAGATGGAGGTGCTTGAATTGCAGCTCAGCCGTTTCACTCCATGCAACCTTGAGTTAATTTACATTTCTAAAAAAGCAGATTATTGTCATTACTACAAGAATTCATGGATCCTCAGTGCATATATTCCTGGCTTCAATTCCCACCAAACCTACACCTGCGATATCTGGGATGTGGAAACTATATATCTGGGGTTCAAGGCTGACAGAGTAAACTTGAAAATAAAACTTATCACAAATGATGCTGTGACACAGAGTAGGGTATGTCTAGGACCACAGACTAGATAGCAATGTTAGTAGCTACAGATATAGCCGAAACAACACATAGAAGAACCAACAACATGAAAGGTGAAGGGACATTTTATCATATGTGGTAGACTTCTGAGAAAGTTAAACGGTTTTGGATATCTAGCACTAAGACTATGGAAGAAATACTGAAAACCAAACTACAATTGAAACCAGAAATATTTCTGTTGGGACTGTTAGATGATTTTTCAGAGCAAGAATAGAGGAAGATAATAAGACATATGACCACAGCAGTTCCGACAGTGGAAGAGTTGATGCTGAAACTCTATGATATGGCTGAAATGGATAAACTGGCTATGTTAAATGATGAAACTATTGATGAATTTAAAAACATGTGGAAGTCTACAACAGAATTCCTGGAGGAAGCTAATGGTAATACAGAGGCAGTTACATTTAATAACTTTTGAATGAAACTATGGACAGGTGGTGGAGGATATTGTATCTAAATATTAGAGTTGAAATACTGTATATACAAAGATATACTTATAGCAGTAGAAAATATAATGAGATTAAATTACTTGCTAATAAAAGTATAACGATGTTAGTATTAAATAAGTTTTTTGTTTAAGGGGGTATTAATATTCTACTTTAAAGTTTTAGCATTCCTTTTTAAGTAAGTTCTTTAATTTTGTTTTGTTTTGTTATGTGGGCTAGAATAGGTATGGTGGTCAGATTAGATGGGAGTTAGTGTTTATTTTTAGGTCTGTGTTTATATTATGTATTGTTTTTCCCTTGTGTGTGTTTTTAATATTGTGAAAATTAAGTGTTTAATAATTATTTTTTTAAAAAAACAACCAACAACCAAAGGGCAGGGCCACACATTTCTCCCCCCCCCCACTGTACAGCACCTGAAGTGCAGATTTTCAGCTCCCCTCTTCTCATCTATATGTCCACTTGCGACAAGGCATGGTATGACGTATCTGTCAAATCGTTCGGTGAACCTCTGAACCAGGGATAGATGAGCAGCAATATACTCTTCAGAACTGGAGAGAGGCAAAAGAAAACGCTGATTACCAAAAAAGGAAGTCATTCTGGGGACGCTGACTTATCCCGCCACTCCTACCAATGCGAGGACCTCCTCCTGTCCCACTGCTATGGTCCCAAATGTGGGAACCTTCTAGATGACCTTGTGGTTCCCATGCAAGACTTTATCGATCTGATCTGCCCACTGGACACCACCACCCTGCATTAACTGATACCACCATGGATACCATGTCTCTGAACTGAAGCTTTCCAATATCCCTTATGTAGTGTTTTTGGAGGCTCAAGTGTATAATACACAACAAATAACGTATTAAACAGAAGTTGAACATAGCATCATAGATTACTTCATCTAAATCCTGACTCACACTAACGCTAACCCACATCTGTCACTCATATTCCTAACTTTAACACTCATATTCTTAACTCTGACCCTGAGTCTAACTAATTTCAAATTCCTAAACCCAACTGTCATGCTCACCAGCCTTTAACAAACAACAACCAGACATTCAGCCAACCACCAGTCACTCCCAACATTTCCATTCTTTCACCCACTCCCAAAATATCCTTACTTTATAACATATACTATACATTGCATACTTTACCTTAATTTATCTGATAACAACAACATTTTCTATGTAAGTCCAGAATATCATAGTCATCTTGTGTGGTCAATTGCTAACAAGCCAGTGAATGATCAAAGGTCAGGACTGGACAAATTCAAGGTGTCTAGAAATGGCAGCTAAAGGAACCTCCAAGCTTAAGCAACATACCACTGAATATCAGTTTTATTTGGGGGGGGGGGAAGGAAAACCATGCAGATCTTACTTGTGGGCTTCTTTGGAGCATATGCTTGGCCACCAGTGTTAGCTGGTGGTTCCCATATAAGTGGGAGGTGAATCTGCTCTGGATTTTATGGCCAAACTCTGGAGGCTAAAACCTGGAGCAGATTCACAACCCTACTGACATAAGAGCCACCAGCTGCTATTGTTGGTCACCCTTGGGAATCAAGATGCTGGAGTAGATCAAAGAACCCCTTTTTATCCCAAAGGCCAAATTCCATTTCCATTCCAGTGGTGGGTGTGGTCAAAAGCAAAAGTGTAAGGACCAAAAATATCAACGTATTTTTGCTTAAAGCTAAACTTTAATAAAATGCAATAGGTACACATGAGCTGAAGAGAAACCAAAGAGCCAAAAAAGAATTATGAAATTATTTTCAATTGAATCAAATGGAGGAACTACCAATGAAGACAATTTGGGATGTTAGTATGAGGGGGCTCTTTCTGCAAAGAGGAATGGAGATAAAAATATAAAAAACAAGAAAAGACTAAAAAATTATTACAAGAAACAGGCTTGAAAAAAAAGCTAAGAAATAACCTCTCAAACAGAAAAAACCAGAACAAAGTAAAATTTCTCCAAAAAAAGAGAGGGTGGGATCAAAGTGGCTTCTTACCAGGAAAGAAGAAGGAGACTCGAATCTAAAGAATATGAGATTACTGAATTTAGAAGGAACAGATATGAGATACGGATGGCATGCCTATGTCTGGTATGGAAAACCCAAGATTGATAAGGAATTTGAAAACCATTTCGTAAGATCTCTATTAAGAATATGGCTTAAATTGAAGAAAAAAATCTACAGGAAAATTATGGATATCACCCCATGAGGCTTTTCTAAGCAGATGGGAGAACATGGAAAATTGGCTTAGTTATAAAGACATTTTGACTAAAGGACAAGACGGAGACTACAAAATGAAATCCAAGGAAGAAAAAGAAAAGGAAGGGGTCAAAATACATTGGTTCACTTATTGTCAACTAAAAGACAGATTTAAAGAAGACAAGGTCAAGGAAGGCTAAAGAAAACAATTTAGACAAATGATTTAGACCAAAGGAAAAAACAAAATAGCTGATTTTTTACAAACTTTTTAAAGAGAGAACTCAAACAAGAAATCGTTAGAGAAGTCATGATCAAATGGGCTGATTATATTGGACAGAATATTCAACTAGACAAATGGGAAAACGTCTGAGAAAAACCAATAATTGTATGGCGTGCCAGGATTTAAAAGAGAACCATTTCAAAGCAGTCAATAGATGGTATCTCACTCCTGCAAGAATCAGTAAAATTTATAAAACAAAAGACAACAAATGCTGGAAATGTGACAATGCCCCAGGTTCAACATTACACATGTGGTGGAATTCCTCAATCGTTAGAAGATACTGGTTTAAAATTCATAATACAATACAAAAGATTTTAAAAATTCAATACACAATAGATCGAAAATGTTTTTACTTAATATGACTACTCTCAATAAAAAAAGATAAAAGAAAAAAAGTTAAAGTAACCTGCCAGTAATTAAGACTTAGGGGGGCCATTTCAGAACGAGAGAACACCCATACAAAAACTACCCATTAATGGTGAAGGTGGTGGTGGTGGGAATGAGCATCTGGGGACTTGTTGATCTGAGCCCATAAAAAAAGGAATGCCTCACACTGATGACATTTTGCAGCAGCTGTGATCTGTCCTAATGGTTTTTCTGCCCCCTTGGGCTTTGCATACCTGCAAATAAACATGGCGGCTACGAGGGATTTACTCACATTTGAACTTACCTCAATTTGCCAACGACAACCTTTTTTTCTTCAAAATGATGTCCAAGGTGAGATTGAGCAATTTTTCAATTGAGGTCAAAAGAAAAAAACCCTGCAACATCCCATTTTCTCGCCCTACTTGCTAAGGCGAAAATAAAACATGGCAGTAGCTGGCACTTGCCTTCCCCCTGTGCTCATCCGGTCAATCAGATTTGCACTTTGTCTCATTTGGGCAAGCGAATTAGATCAACTTGCTTGTCCTAATGAGCAATAATGTGCACCCCCTTCGCTGTTTTTAAAAAGAAATGGGAAAAGCACAAAGGCTTTCCTGCTGAGGTTTTTGGCCTTTTTTGCCCCCCTCCTTCACAATGCGGTGAAATCACATGGAATGCCGTTAGGACAGGTAGGATTCTCCTTGCATTCCATGAGAAGTGTTTTCACTACAACCCCTGGGGAAGACCAGAGTACCAGTTCAAACACTAGGGCCTGAGGTTCCCTACTTTGGATATCTTCCAGAGTAGATATCCATGAAAGAGTTCTCAATGGAACTGGGTGCCAAGGCAAGGGGGTTGTAAAAATTTTGTAGATACTGGGCTCTTCCAGACTACGGAGATTATCAGATGCGCTAAATATGGCATTATCCAGGACATTGCTAAAGGGCTCCCTTTTCAAATAACGTAGTTCCCCCCTCATAATGCACCCGTTCTGCTGCCGTTCTGCCAGCGCTGCTTTTTATTGATGGGAAAAGCCATCAATACACCCCCTGTTCCATTCCTGTCACGGATTTGACAGCGTCTGAAAAGGTGCCCCGTTTCACTGGCGAAATCCCAGCGTCAATGGGAGGTCCCTGCCACAACACTTCCTGGTGAGATCAAGGTAAGTGACATGCTTTTTTGTACCCTCCCTCCCTGGGTTACTTGTAATGTTTTAAGTGGGTTTTTGTGCTTGCTGTCATTTTTAGTATTTTATTTTTCTTTGTAAGTTTGCATTTTCCGTGCTCGCGTCTTCTCGTGAGAACCGGCGAGATTTCACTCCAGGAAGTGAAAGGAGCTCCATCAGAGCTTGTTTTACTCCTGGGCTGCCCTGTGGACGTGATAGAAGGTAGGTCTGAAAAGTTTTGATGTTTTTGCGGGACAGGGACAGGAGAGGGGTGGGAGAGGAGATTGTGGGACAGGAACATTTTTTTCATTCCTGTCTGCTAATCTCCTACAGCAAAGAACCAAACAGTCTCTTGGTATTGTTGTTATTGTGATGTATCCTGGTTTTAAAAAATAACAACACATGCTCTGGGCAGAAATCCAATGTTGCTGCTGGTGCTGGGAATTGCAACTGAAGGCTCCATGATGACACAAACACTGTCTGTTGTTGTTTTTAAATCCAAGAACTATAACAACAAATATAGCAGCCAACAGCACAATTTACTCTGTGTGCTTACTCCCATTCTCAGTTAAGGCTTTAGGTAAAGAGACAGAGAGGATCTTGCACACTTATAAGGGGTCAAAGTGGCATGGATGGACAGATATAGAACAAGGCTTGGAAAAAAATACCTGCACCACTGCTGCTTATGTGGTGGCAATTAACTATGAACCATCATTTCCCACTTCCCTCAATACCCTAGAACAATGCTTCATGAAATGCTTCAAGCAATCTCAGGTCAACTACAGGAGGAGGCATTCCTTCACATATTCAGGTCACAGACCATATAGATCAGGGATGGGAAAGCTATGGCTCTCTAGATGCTGTTGGACTCCAAATCCCATCATCCCAAGTCAGCAAGCCCATTATAAGGGAGGATAGGTATTATACTCCAACAATCTCTGGAGGATCGCAGGTTTCCTAGCTCTGATTTAGAACTTTGAAAGTCAAAACCAGGACTTGGCCATGACACTGATAACATGTAGAAGATTTGAGGGGATAGGTATAATTTGTGATTTCTCATCACTTGCCTGTTTTAGAAGTCAGGATTATGAATTAAGTGTAAATATAGTTCTCAATATTCTTCAAAAGCAGGTCCATCTGCACATTGGAATAAACTTAACACTAAAGTTAAGTAAAGCACGTAACACTAACCTGACTGCAATGCCCCTAGATTACACACTCTTGGTTTCATGCAGAATGTATTTATTTTGCAGTAGCTTCAAATATGTGAGGCCATACAGCTATTTGTGCATTAAGTACTTTCCACCCCACTGTGCTATTGAGTAGATGCCTTGCTGTTCTTGGCAAGAATTAGGAAGTCCTCCATACAAACAGTTCAATATCTCCTGAAGATGTAAACTTGTCAGCCCTTTTAATATGGAACTGTTTCTCTGGATTCATTGCAAACAGGATACTTAACTCTAGGAGGCTTCACTAGCCTTGTAGTCAGAAATCAGAGAGGATTTGTGACTGCTGATTAAACCATAAAAGATGGGATAGGAACATCTTCAAGATGCATCATTTCAAGAAACAATTTAACATCAGGGATTCAAACAAAGTTAAAGTATATAATTTCTGTGTTATTTACATGAACAGAGAAGCAAAGAAAAGATCAGTCCTTTCACTTCCTTCTAATGATGGCGACCTCCAGCGAGGAAAGAAATGAACACAACAAATGCTCAGTAATGTTTGCTTTCATACTATGAATTCAGATTTATACAATGCAGAAAACAAAAAGCAAATAGATTAGTATTACATAAGGGATCATAATTTTGGGCATTCTTAATGGTGATATTTTTCATACTTGTGTGAAAACACTATTCATCCAACTCCCTTGAGCAATGGAAAATTCCAGCCCTTATTCAGATTCAGTTTCCTTTTGATCAAGGTTACAAATGAGTATAACCTAAACTGAAGTGCAACATGGAAGCCAGGGTTTATTTTGCAGGTTTATTTTGATGCCATTCCACTAAAACATTTTTTGGCAATTATTGTCAAATGAAGAAGAGGAGGCAGATTGGCAGAGATCTCTGTTGCTCCTGAAGCTGGTGGTCTCTCTAAGTCAAAGGGGTCAGGGGTTGAGGCAGAGGGGAGTCCTGCTCCCCAGCAGGAGCTTGCAGACACTGAAGACCCATTGCCATAATTCATCGAGTGATGAAGAGACCAAGAGAGATTGCGTTGTTCCCAGCAGTTGTTAAGTGAGAGATGCTGACCTGATTAGTTACCTGGTGTCTTGAAACAACTGCCCACAAATCTCTCAGCCACTCCCTGGCAGCTTTGTTGCTTTCAACCGTCTTTGATGACTAGCAGTACTTTTCTGTGTTCGTGTTTTTCTGACCTTGAACTGGCTACATTTATGACTGTTTTATTTCTTGTTGGTTTTGTTTATCTGGACTACTGACTTGCTGAACAACTTCTGGACTGGCTGACAACCACTCTATTGCTTCTCCCTTCATCCTCCTGTATACTCTGACTTGGACTGAATTAATTCCTTGACAACTCTTACACTCAAACCACCTGGTTCCTGGGCCAGTTGCTGACTAGAGCATAGGACAATTATGTTGAAAGTTGACAGAAGATCATGGGTCCAATTGGAATTTTCTTACAGTCAGAAAACTGAACTGATGTAATTAATTTTTACTAAAATGTAAAAAAACCAAAAAAAAAACAACCCTATGGATTCCATATTAAATCCTTTTACTGATCATCACTGGGTACCTGGAAGAGATGGCAGTATAAGATGTCACCAGTTATAACTCCACTGACATCAGTAGGATTCCTTCCATCATTTTCCAATTTGGGATCAATTAACTGGACAATTTGGAAAAAGTGTAATCTATACAGACTAACAGAGTTTTATCAGAATAAGATTTTATCTTTTGAGCAGATGGAACAACTTTTGCACCCACACAGAATTAATTGGCTTAGATTTCTTCAAATTAAAAGCTTCGTGGAACAGGTACAAATAAAACAGATAACTCTTTAAAAATTGACAGATTTTGATCAATGGCTCTGGATATGGTTGACAACTCCAAGGGCATAGCATCCAGATTGTATGGCCTTCTCAATAAAATAACAATTAACATAGAAGGGCTTAAAAGACCTAGGAATCAGACTTACAGAAAACCATACCAGACAGAACATGGGCTTAAATTTCGTCACCAAACCCTTTTGATCGGTTTTAGCCCATATTGTGGTTTTAGGGGCACCCACTGGCACATGGGGTGGGATTGCTCAATTGTTAGTTCCTTTGGGGATTTAATTATTCAAGGACTGTCTTTTATACTGAAGATGCCAGTTGTGAAGGATCCTAAGCAATGCCTACTAGGTCATTTTGCAGGAGACAATAAAGTCTTTTATATAAAAACCCTGTGCTATTTTGCACTGTCGTACTCAATCAGTAAAAGCTCAAGGACTGAAGATCTGTATGGTATAAACAGATACAGTTTATAGCTATTTTGGAAAATTGCCCAATAATAACTTATTGACTAAAGGAAACTTTAAATCAGATGCATTTTATTTAAATTGGTACCCATTTCACTATGTTAATGATGAAAGCACAGATACTAGTGATCCAGATAAATACAGCATAGAATGGCAAAAATAAGTGCAGTTTGATGGAGGAGGGCTAATATGTATAATTTGGACTCTTCTATCTTATTACAGATTCTATTACTATATTTTACAGGTAAGTGGGAGTTCTGGACAAGAATTAGGTTTACACCATTCTTTTCTTTTACTTTTTGCTGTTGTAGAATTAATTGCCAGGGTGGGAGAGATTATTGTTGATTTTTGTTGATCGATTGGATTTATATATATATATATATATATATACACACACACATACATACACATATATATTGTATTGTATTTTATCTTTGTTTTAATTCTCAGTTTAGTTTTAAGGGGTGGGAGGGTTAGGATTGGGAAGGATTGTTTTAACTTGCTGTTGTTTTAATCTTGTTGCACGCCGCCCCGGTTGCCGAGCAGAGGGGCGAGTTAATAATAATAATAATAATTATTATTATTTTGCTTGATGCTATACTTTACAATTTAATAAATATAGTATTTCAAATAAAAAAAAACCAGTTTCCTTTTTAAAAAGGCACTGGCGATTCATGGCATTTTGTAAGATTTATGTTTATTTACAAACATACATGTTGGCTTGTTAAAGGAAGAGCTTAGACTGCTAGATCTACTATACCATGACAGATATCAAGAAGAGACAACTTTGGATCGACTGATATTGTTACTTACAAGGAGTCTCTTACTGTTGTAGCTGATTGATATCAGTTGTATTTGTATTAAAAGCTGTGGCTATCCCATTTAACCCATAACATAGTGTCTGGCATCTCTTTCTCAGTGCAAGGCTTATCCAATGCCTTCATTGAGGCAATTTGTTGCATTGAGCCTATGGGGGCCAGCTGCTGAGGGTAGGCCTGGGCCTGAATCCTGGAATGAGATCCGATCTCGGGAAAAGTCTCACAAGACAACAAATCTCATGGGACTTCCCAGGAGCTTGGGCAGCCTTATATATTGGCCTGCAAGCACGGTGGGTGGCCATTTTCAGCTGGGCCTTCAGCACGACCAACCCTCCTGTCCTATGAAGGATGTGCTTCCTTGAGAATCCCAAAGCTGCAGCTGGTTGCCTTTGGGGGCCACAAAGGAATTTCTTTCCCGTTTCAGTGTAGATGGTTTTTTTTTTTTTTTACCTCCCCGGGTTTCTCCCTGCTCCATGTAGGGTCTTCCTGTGGATTGTTCAATTTTTTTTTCTTTATGACTATTACTTTGTTGCTTTGTAACTATCAGTCCAGGTGTTCACACTGCTTTGTCACAACTGATGCGTATGGAAGGAAAAAAGGGACATTGGGCATCAGTTAAATTGTGAGGAGGGGAGCCCCAGGTAACTAGATGGTTGGGGAGGGGGGAACCTGCAGTTTGGGCAGGCACAGTTTGCCTCACCTCCGGTGGACCATTTTGGCTCGTCTCATGGATTGGCTGATATGCCAAGCCTTGCCAGATGCCCACAGCTTGATGCCTTGCTTGAACATTTGCTGATCTGCAAACCGTCAGCCCAGTGTCCCATCTACCTTACTTTGCCTACATTTTGTTTTATGTGAATGTAGCTGATGTGAATGCAGGCAAATTATATGTGAATGTAGCTGACTGGTAGTTGTATTTGTATTAAAGTTATGGCCATCCCATTTAACCCCTAATATGGTGCCCGGCACCTCTGTCTTAGCGCAACCTCACAGGCTACTGCTCCTAGCTGAAAGGCACTGGTTAACTCTTCTGTTTTTTTCTTCTTCTTCCTTTCATTAAGTGGTTTCTTCTGGTAAGAAAAAGATGGAAGAAGCTAGCTGAAAGGATATGGAAGAGAACTGCAAATAGACCTTAAGCTTGTCAACTGTTAATTTCTGTGAACTTCCTGTAAATGTCTGTTGAGGAGGCCCTCATCAAGGGCACAGCGGGAGACAAAAATTGTAGCTTGGGTTCACTTGCCAACAGAGATGTCTATAGGCTGGCAATACATGTTGCCAAGACACTCTTAAAACCTGGAGCAAGACACAAATTATGCTGTTGGCGTTTTGGGCTACAACCTAATAGTAATATAGGGAGAGTCTTAAGTCACAAGAATTAATGAACAGTGAGATAGGCATTTGAACAATAACCCCAACAACGCTTTTTCATACTTACTTTGGACATATGTCCTCTGGGTTTGGCGGTTCAAATGGCTTGGTAGTATGTTTGTCCTTTGAGGTCTGACTAAGAAAGGAGATGCTGGCCATCCTTTTCCCATCTTTCTTTCCTACCATAGCCTCCTCTTTCTTTCTCTGCCATGAAAAGAGCATCAGGAAGGAAAACATCTATTCAGAAAGTATCTTTGTCCCTCCCTGCCCCCTTCTTGCTCTCTCTCTGTATGTGTCTATTTGTGTGTGTGGGGGGGCTTCACCTTTCTGAAGTCCCCCAATGAAAAGGAGCCAGTGATATTTTGGTATCTGAGGCAGAAAATCTCATAAGCACCTGTCCCCTTCTCTTGTAAGAAAAAAACCCCTCCCATAATATATAATTTGCTTTTTTAAAAGAAAAAAAAAGATGGGGAAAGCCGTGAAGGCTTTTCTCACCATTTTTTGGGCCTTTTTTTGCCCCCCTTTCTTTACAATAGGATGATATTACACGGGATGCCATTAGGACAGGTAGGATTCTCCTCGCATTCCATGAGGATTTTTTTCACCATTTGGACAACCCCATGGTCTGAGATATGCTCTTTTTATTACTCTTTCTTCCTTGAGCTTAAGTTAAGAAAGTTAAGCTTTCTTACGTCTTAACATATGAAAGCAAGGATTTGGGAGCTAGTGACAAGGTCAGACCTCACCTAGAATACTGTGTCCAGTTCTGGGCACCACAATTCAAAAAGGACATTGACAAATTGGAGCGTGTCCAGAGGAGGGCGATTAAAATGGTGAAAGGTCTGGAAACCATGCCTTATGAGGAGAGACTTAGGGAGCTGGGTATGTTTAGCCTGGAAAAAAGACGTTTAAGAGGCGATATGATAGCCCTGTTTAAGTATTTGAAGGGGTGTCACGTTGAGGATGGAGCAAGCTTGCTTTCTGCTGCTCCAGAGACTGGAACACGGAGCAATGGATGCAAGCTCCAGGAACAGAGATTCCACCTCAACATGAGGAGGAGCTTTTTGACAGTAAGAGCTGTTCGGCAGTGGAACACACTCCCTCGGAGCGTGGTGGGGTCCCCTGCCTTGGAGGTCTTTAAACAGAGGCTGGATGGCCATCTGTCGGGGATGCTTTGATTGTGATTTCCTGCGTGGCAGGGAGTTGGACTGGATGGCCCTCGTGGTCTCTTCCAACTCTGCAATTCTATGATTCTATGACTTACCTGCAGTTCCAGTTCCCGGGCCTTCTTCTCCATCTGTGCTTTGGCTTCAGCTGACTGGCACAGCATGTGAACTGCTTCCTCCCTGATGAGCTGAGTGCATAAGACTGGGCGGAAGGAAACTTCAAGCAAGCACTTCTGTCATTGAGAGAGTCAGCAAGAGAAAGAAAGGTGGGGGTGCAGTAGAGTAAATGCAAGATAAACTCAGTGAGTGAGAGTGAATACAAGACTCATCATGGAGCAATTAGACTAATATTCTTTCCAGTCAAATAATCCTATCTTGAGCTTGGAAAAATCACAGCACACCCTTGAATCCCTTAGAATTCTGGGAATTACAGTCACAAAAGTGACTTCCCTTGTTTCCATTATGTCTCTAGATACCTCCAAGATGCCCTTAAATAACAATTGAAAGTGAGGGTTTTCCCATTTGTTCAAATAATATTCAGGGATATACTTGTACAAGGTGGTATCCTATTGTGTATCGCGGGTAATGGAAAGAGATAAGATGCACAGGCACTGAATGAAAAATAGGAGCTATATAAAGAGACAATCCACTTGACTCTTGGGCCTGGTGTGACAAACTGGATACACTTGGATAGACTGGAGCCACTGTTTGAATGGTGAATACTAATTCCTCATATAAATGCACCATTCAGACAGTGGCTCCAATATATCCACAAACCTATGCACTCAAATCAAGATTTTTTTAACCATGCTATGTTCATAACGTTTTGATGTTGCCTGGGAACATGGACAGCAGTAAATGCTACCACCACTCCTTGTCCTGATTCCTTCCTTTCCCTTATATCCACTTCTTCCCACCAACCAATCTGTTAAGCTGGGGCCTGGATAGCAGACCTGGTGTCCAAAACAGGTGCTCTAGTCTGAGCCAGAAACCCTCTGTTAAAATTCCTCAGAACACCTATAGCCTGTTAATTCCCTTACTTCCTCCAGCTCTACAAATTATTGTATTCCTATATGGGCAGGAGGCTGGATTAAATACTTGGGGTCCTATCCAATTCTACAAATGTATGATTCTATGAAATAAATCCCGAGTGTATCCATGCTCTGTTCCAACAGTCAGACTCCTGGCCTAAAGCACCCAAGATTCTATTTTCTATCAAGAAGATGCACTGGGCTGCAACACTGCAACAAAAACAGAAGCCATTTGTATTCAGGCTTTTAACATGCTCATAGAGACGCTACCTTCCCAGGCAGAACAGTGCCGACACATGGCATGATTGTTATGGGAGAGTCTTCAGGCACAAGGAACTGGAAAGAGGTTGGCCCAACGGGGATCACTTCTCCATCACCAATTCTTGGACCAAAGTGATTAAATCGACTGAGTCGGACATGAGAATTTAGAATAAAGAGAGTTGCTGTTGACACATCATTTAGAGCTGTGGCAGAAAACTGAACCAAAGAATGAGAGAGCTCCAGAGGAGGGTGGACTCCAACTGCTTTGCAAGACACTTTGAATTGTCTAAAAATGGAAACACAGATAAAAATGGTCATAGTACAGAACTCAGCCTCTTGACAAGACTATAAATATGCACTGTAATGAGTTTGGTATCCCATCAAGCCCATTCCCAACTAACAGGATATTTCCTCTGCTCATTCTTGGCTGGGTGGCAGCTCTCTAGCACAGGATTATAAAGAAATCAAATCTCACTGAGGCAAGATGAAATGGAATTTCAAAAGGAATGATGCAGCTACTTTTGTTTGACTAAGAACAGATTGAAAAAAGTGGAAAGGCTCTCTGATAGCACATCAGTAGCAGTGATAAGGAAGGAAGGAGTGACCAATACACCATCAGATATATATGTATGTACACATGTCCAGATAAATACAAATAATCAGATAATTAAGACAGAGACAAATATACAGAGAGAGGAAGGGAGACAGAGAAAGGGAGACTGAAAGCAAAACTATAGTGTTTCTCATGCTAGGTCAGTTGTGTCATGTTCCGCTTGAAAACTGCTTCTCCTGTATTCAGAAAGGTAATGGAATGGTAGGGTATTCCTTCTCACCCTCACTGCATTTGTGCTTCAATGGCTTTAGTTCCTATGTTTGCTTTTTTGAACTTGGAATAGGACAATGCAATTTATACTACACTGTTTGCGCCATGATTTGTGGGTTTTTTTGGGGGGGGAGCCAAAATTGCACAATTACACAATTATGTAACAACAACAACAACAACAACAATAATTTCTATCCCACCCCTCTGCGATACAATCGGGGTGGCTTACAGCATAAAAACTCCATAATTACAACAGTACCCTAACCCACCTACCCCTTAAAACAATATTAAATTAGAAAGGATTAAAAACATACAATAATTAAAAGGAGAGAAAAAAAATTGAATGATTCAATGGCAGCTCAAGGGAAAAGACAGCCAAATCTTTGGGCCGGGATAGCTATTCAGAAAAGGCCTGCCGGAAAAGATCCGTCTTGACATTATTATGGAACCACCCCCATTCCCTGTCGAAACTGGGAAGATGAACAGCTTATTTTCCTATGCTTTCTCCATGAACCAACACTTGCCTGGTTCTACTTTTGTATATTGTTCTTTAAATTTTCGCAATAGGCGAAAGATTTATATTGATCTGAAGAGAATCCCAGTGTATTCTTGGCCCAACCACCAGAATTAATTTGGGGGTTTTCTGCTGGATATCTCTAGGATATCCCTAAGACAATAGCAATGAAGCCATACACACATGTGCCCACTTTGCTCTCAATACTGCAACTAATCAGAATGAGATATTCACACTCAAAGTAGTTACCGAACCATAGCAGGAAATGGGGAAATCAACGGGGTCGTTTACACGGGCAAATATTCCCCTAAATATACCACTAAGATAGCTCATATTTCACATGGATCGCAGCACAGCATCGCCTCATTCAGAAGGGGGGAAGGTAAAACACCCAAATATAGCGTGGCAGGGCATGTCGCTATTTTTGCAGGAATATTTGCAATGTAGCGCTTTATTGGCAGTGTAAACTAGCATTCCGCTAAGGGTTAAAGCACAGCTGCATTGTGATTGGTTGATGATGCAGGGGTGGGCTTAAAAGAGGGGCAGGGAGGAGGCAAAGACAGTAGCCATTAGAGAAGAAACTTGCAAAAATCCTGTCTGCTATTTTGCGAGCCAGTTTGAAAAAAAAAAAAAGGTTCCCAACTTCTTTCATTCCTGGAGCATTCCTTCTCATCCTCTGCTGTTTTGAAAGTATGTAAAGCTCGTTCGTCACTTTTATCCTGTGCACGGGGGAGGGAGAGAAACCATTTCACAAAGGGCTGTAGCAAGATGAACTGCTATTTTCCCCCTCTCTCTCTCTGCTTGGGGGAAGGAGGGAGGGGGAAATAGAGAGACAGAGAGCAGCTGGAAAAACTTGCGATCCACGATCCACGGCATGGTCTTTTAGCAGAGAGATTACTCTCCCTCTGCTTTATGGAGTGAGTTCATTTACAGGCAGATTTACAGAGACACACAGAGCCACACCCCCCACACTTATTCAAGTCTGAACTGCAAAGCGACATAATTAGAAAAAAAACCTGACTGGCACAGCTGCGGAAAATAATTAAACCGCAAGTTGCCGCAATAAATCTGCTGTGTAAACCGGCCCAACGTATTATTTAAAGTAAGAAAATAACTGATTTCCAAGTGACCTAACAGCCTTGAATCTGCCCCCTTGAATGCCATGCTGGAAGAAAGGCAGGATTAAGCAAGCAAGCAAACAAACAAGCAAGCAAGCAAACAAACAAACAGTGGCACAACATTGTACAGTACCAAAAGAGCCACAACATCATGCAATAAAGCAAAAACAGGACTAATGAAGCACAATTGTGGTATAGTAGCACCCCTGTCTCTGCGGGGGATTGGTTCCAGGGGTCCACACGGATACTGAAAACCACGGATAGTAGCGAATGCCCTGCGATGGGGGTGGGTGGGGGGAGTAAGAGTTATAGAAGAAGAGAAGGAAGGAAGGGAAGCAGGCAGGAAGAGGAAGGAAGAGGAAGGCGGCAAGACAGTGAGGCAGCCCAGTGTGTTCCTGCCACAGAGAGAGAGCCAGACTTGGGCTGGGTGGCGCTGGTGCTGCTCTTTGTTCCTCACCATCTCTGCTTGGCTTCCTCCACCCGTGGCTTGTGGTGTGGCCAGGGCCAGGCAGGGGGTACGCTGTTACCACAGAGCTAAGCAGGGTCCGGCCTGGAGGCAGGGTCTGGGCTGGAGGCGGGGGCATCAGGGGCGAGGTGTCCAGGGCCTGTGCCTTCCTGGCATCACTTGAGCCTTGAACCAGCAGGCCCAGCGCCACAGGGTAAGGTGGACGGGAGGGGAGGGAACCCGGCTGGAGGAGGATGGGGGGGCAGGTGAGTTCTCTCCTCCTCCTCTCCCTTCCCTGTTCACCCTTTGCCCACCACCAACCACGGACAACTGAATCAGTGAATGGTGAATCAGCGGATACGGGGATGCTACTGTATAACAATGTCATGTGACAAGCTCCTATATATAAAAAAAGGATTCCTATATCTCAGTATAGATCCCAATTGGAAAGGTGGGTGTGGGGAGGAGGAGAATTTGCAGATGAAAAGCAAGGGATAATGCAAAGTGCTTAAAGACAAGCAAAGGTTTGTTCTCTGCCATCAAACCAGAGCTGGAAAAGTAACTTGGACACAACTACTCTAATCGTCTATCCAGCATGACCACCAGCTTATACAGGTTGAGTCTCCCTTATCCAAAATGCTTGGGAGCAGAAGGATTTGGAATAGTGCAGATTCTGGAATACTTGAATATACATAATGAGATATCTTGGAGATGGGATCCAAGTTTAAATACAAAATGCATTGATGTTTCATATACATCTTATACATATAGCCTGAAGGTAACTGTATACACAGTGTTTTTAATAATTGTTTGCATGAAACAAAGTTTGTGAACCACTGAAAAGCAAAGGTGACACTATCTCAGCCACTCATTTGGATTTTAGAATATTTCAGATTTCAGAATTTGGATAAAGGAGACTCAGCCTATAGTATAGAAGTGTATACAGTATTTCAGTTGGACATCAGGAAAACATTTTCATGGGAAGAATAATATAGAAATGGAGCCAATTACCAGAGGGGTGGGGTGCCCTCCTTGTTGGAGGTCTTTAAACAGAGGCTGGAGAGGGATGCCCTAGTTAAGCATTTCCTGCATTGAGGAAGAGGCTTGGTTAAATGGCCTTGGAAGTCCTCTCTAAATCTATGAAGCAAACCTTGGACAGTCAAATCAAGAGACAATTCCTGAGTGTCAGAATACTGATGATCTGAAATTCCCCATATACCTATTGATCTCAGTTTTGCAAGTCAGATGAAAGCTGTATTCTTTTGCCTTCTTGGGTTTGAAGATAACATCCAGGTTCAAGCTTTCAAGGGGAAGGAGTACCCCAAATCCATCATTGGGCTGAACTTCTACAAACTTTTCAAAATCACACAAGAAAGGAAAACAAATGTGTTAAACAATACATTTTTTAAAAAGCAGATACCATATGTCAATGAGGGTATTGACAGAATCCACTGATCTGGAGTTGAAATTAAACTTGTAAATTATACAGTAGGACCCCTGTATCTGCTGGGGATTGGTTATTGGAGGTGCCCATGGATACCGAAAACCATGGATACTAGTGAACACCATTGAAAATAATGGGACTTCTGGTTTAAAATACCATAGTGTTGCCTTGGAGGACCTAGAAAATGGCTAGAGAGGACACATTTTCTAGGAAGACTCTATGGTAGGTGTGCTGTTTTGTGTCCCATGGATAATTGCTGTTTTGTGTCCCATGGATAATTGCTGTTTTGTGTCCCATGGATAATGAATAAATGGATACAGGGGTCCTATTGTATTATCTTTGTAAATGATTACATGCCCTGGCTGTTTGCTGAAAAGGAAAGAATGAACATAAAGTCTAGAATAAAGCACTGGTCATAGAACTCTGCTTCTAGAAAATCTACATTTTACAAAAGGAAGACAAATTCCTAGCCTTCATTGCTATAAAAAGTTATACTTGAAATTGTATGGATAATGCCTACATAGCCCATTGTCATTTCTCTGTGATGAGTAAAAACAGAATGAATGGATGAAATAGCAAATATTTCAGAAAATATTATGAAAGGTGAGAGGAATTATGCACAATTACTTGGTTTGCATGATTTATACAAGTTGCAGAATTCAATATTTTATTTTTATCATCATAAACCATTGCACACATTCTCTCCTTGACTGGAAACTGGACTAGACAATAAGAAGCAGCTGTTTACCTCTTGGAGTCCTACAAAGCCAAACTCCTGGGGAAGGATGGATTTATTTGTTAGCGTGATTGTTGTCTGGACGGCTTCATAGATAGAGCAGTATCCAAAATCTAGTTCAGTTGGGTTGATCTCCAAATCTGAGCTAGTAACAACTGCATGGACAGTAAATTCAACCGGCTTACTCTGAAAGAAAAACATGAGGCAGTATGGTGTCAAAGAGTTGAACTATGATGGTGCGGAATCAGGCTCAAATCCCCACTCTATCAAGGATGCTCATTTGGTGACCTAGGACCAATCAATCCTCTTAACCTAACCCACCTCCTCGGAGCCTAGCCTGTTGTGGAACAAAATGGGGAACATCAAGTTCCCTATTTCAGAATTTTTCTGGAAAAAGCTGGGATATAAATGGGTATGAATGAATGAACAACATGCTAGAGGGAGTAAACCATTTGTCCAGTGCCTAATTGGTAAAAATCATAACTTGTTACAGAACAGACTTTAGAGTTGAAGTAAATATAATTTGAAAGAAAACTGAAAATTGTTAGTGCTTGGCTATAAATGCCAAAGTGTGAGAGATGAGATTAAGCAACTAGGTCCAGGAATCAAAAAATAAGAGTTATACACTGTAGGTAATGTTTTCTAGGCAAAGATCTAGAATGATCTGGAATCCTTTATAGTCCTTCCAGGTCAAGCAAAAGCAAAGGCCTGTCAGGTTCAGCAGTCATGCAAAGCACTGGAATATGGCACTGCCCAAGAATTACTACAATCTATCACCCAAAACAGAACAGGAGGTAGGAATAGGAAGCAAACAGAAGGACAAGAGGGCAGATCAAGAGGTCAATTACAAATAGGGAGGTAAACAACAAAAATCAAACGGAAGGGATGTCAAACAGCAAACATTCTCAAAAGTGGTAAGATAGTTTGAAGCTGTACTACACATGTTATAGAAACATGGGATATAAGAAGCATGAGTCAAGAAAAGCTAGACATAGCAAAAAAAGGGAAATGGATTATATAAACATAGCAATTCTTGGAGTAAGCCAGTTAATATGGACAGGAATGGGACATTTTGAGTCAGATAACTACGCAGTGTACAGTACTTACTCAGGAAATGAAAAGACAAGACACTAGTGGGGTGACACTAATACCGAGGAAAGACGTAGCAAGAACAGTCAAAGCATATAATGCAGTAGAATCAAGTCTATAAGACTTCAGGGAAAACTAATTCACACTACCATAATCCAAGTCTATGCACCAACTACAGCAGCAGAGGAAGAAGAAATAGGGAGATTTTACGATGAAATCCAAGAAGAAATTGACAACACACCAAAACAGGATTTCTTGTTAACCTTAGGTGACTGGAATGCAAAAGTAGGAAACAGAGTGGAGGCAAAAACTGTAGGAAAATTTGGGCTAGGAACAAGAAATGGAGTGCCTGATAGAGTTTTGTGAAACCAACAATCTATTTATTGCAAATGCTTGCTTCATACAACTGGAGAGAAGACTGTACATGTGGACATCACCGGATGATAAGTACAAAAACCAGATAGACTACATAATTGGCAACCAAAGTTGGAGAAGCTCTATTCTCACAGCAAAAATGAGACCAGGTGCAGATTGCGGCTCTGACCATGAATTACTACTAACAGAAATTAGAATAAAGCTGAAGAAAAATTCAAAAACAATCACCATGCTGAGATAGAATCTGAAGAACATCCCAGCAGAATTCAAAGTGAAAAATAGATGCGTGCTACTGAGCCTAATTGACCAAAAACCTGAGGAATTATGGACAGAAGCTAGAAACGTAATCAAGGAGGAATGCAGAAAGATGTTAACAGTGGTCAAAAAGAAAGAGAATAAACAATGGATGACAGATAAGACACTAAGCCGTAAAGGAAAGACACGAAGCAAAAAGAAAAGGGAGATAGAAACAGATACCAAATCATTAACACAACTGTACAACGATTAGTGCGCAGGGGCAAAGAGAATTACTATAACACCCAGTGCAGGTAAATTAAGGCTGACAACAATAAAGGAAGAACAAGAGACCTCTTCTACAAGATCTGGGAATTTAAAGGAAAATTCAAACCAAGGGTAGGAATGCTCTTTGATCAGCAGAGGAACATAATAGACAACCAAGAGGAAATAAAAAGATGATGGAAGCAATACATAGAAGAGCTATACAAAAGGGACAAAAGGATGAAATATACTTGGAAAGAAGAACCATATGATGATGGACCTTCAATTCTGGCAAGTGAAGTGAAAGATGCACTCAAATCAGTGGGGAAGAATAAGTCACCAGGAACTGATAATTCCAATAAAACTGCTACAATCTACAGAAAAAGAATCAACCCAAGTTCTAACTACAATCTGTCAATAAATATAGAAAACAAAACAGTGGCCCACAGATTGGAAATGATCAGTATACAGTTGCCCCTCCACATTTGCGACTTTCACATTCGTGGTTTTGATCATTCGCGGAAAGCTGCCTGTGCCCCCCCCTGCTCAACACCACACTCCCTTCCCAAGGCAGCGAGGGGCTTCTTAGGAAGCTCCTCGCTGCCTTGGGAAGGGGGGGTGGGAACCAGCTGGCGCGCTCGCGCTACACCCCACTCCCTTCCCAAGGCAGCCAGGGGCTTCTCAGGAATCTCCTCGCTGCCTTGGGAAGGGAGAGGTAAGACCCAGATGGTGCGCTCATGCTACACCCCACTCCCTTCCTAAGGCAGCCAGGGGCTTCTCAGGAATCTCCTCGCTGCCTTGGGAAGGGGGAGGTAAGACCCAGCTGGCGCGCTCGCGCTACACCCCACTCCCTTCCCAAGGCAGCCAGGGGCTTCTCAGGAAGCTCCTCGCTGCCTTGGGAAGGGACTGGGGTGGAAAACCGCTTGCCGGCAGGCTCATTTCTTATTCGCTTTTTTTCACATTCGCGGGGGTTGTCTGCCCCTAACCCCCGCGAATGTGAAGGGATGACTGTACATCCCAATCTTCAAAAAAGAAGACACAAAGGACTGCAGCAATTACAGGACCATTGCAACTATCTCCCGCGCTAGCAAAATCATGCTCAAACTTCTGCAACAAAAACTCCTACTGTACACGAGAGAGAGATTCCAGAGGTGCAAGCTGGGGTCAGATAAGGCAGAGGCACTAGGGACCACATAGCAAACATATGCTGAATAATGGAGTGCAGCAGGGAAATCCAGAAGAAAATCAGTACGTGCTTTATAGATTACAGCAAAGCCTTTGACTGTCTAGCTCATGAGAAACCATGGCTTGCTCTAAAAGAAATGGGTGACTTTTCTAAAAGAAACAGCACATACTTGTTAGTCCTGATGCATAACCTGTGCTCAGGACAGAAGAAACAGAATGGTTCCCAATCAGAAAGGGAGTAAGGCAAGGATGCGTTCTATCACTCTGCTTGTTCAACTTGTACACAAAAAACATAATGTGCAGAGCAGGTTTACAGTTGGAGAAAGGAGAAGTGAAGATCAGAGGGAAAGCACATTAACAATCTAAGATATACCTCCAACACCATAATATTAGCTGAAAACAGCACAAACTTGGAGTAACTACTAAAGAAAGTCAAAGAAGAAAGTGCAAAAGCAGGCTTAACACTGAACATTAAGAAAACAAAAATAATGACCACAGAGGATTTACATAAATTCAAAACAGATGATGAGGAAATTGGAATAGTGAAAGACTTCCTGCTCCTTGGATCAATCATAGACCAGAGTGGAGATTGCAGCCATGAAATCAGAAAAAGACTAGGATTGGGTAGGGCGCCTATGAGAGAACAAGACAAGATCATAAAATACAAAGATATAACACTGAACACTAAAGTCAGGATCGTTCAAGCCATCGTCTTTCTCATCACCGTGTACAGAAGCAAGAGCTGGACAGTGAAGAAAGCTGATAGAAAGAGAATCAACTCTTTCAAAATGTGGTGTTGGAAAAGAGTTCTGAGAATACCGTGGATGGCCAAAAAGACAAACAAATTATCAGATCAAGCCAGAGCTCTCACTGGAAGTCAAGCTGACTAAATTGAGGCTGTCATACTTTGGTCACATCATGAGAAGACAGGCTCACTGGAAAAGTCAATAATGGTAGGAAAGGTGGAGAAATAAAGAAAAGACCACACACTAGGTGGATAGACTCAGTCAGAGAGGCCATGGGCCTAAACCTGCAAGACCTGAGCAGGGAGGTAGAAGACACAGGGTCTGGAGATGTGTCATGCATGGGGTTGCCATGAGTCGAAGTTGACTCGAGGGCAGTTAACAACAACAACAATAATCATCCCAGTGGTTCAGTGCATGAGACAGTAGCACTAAGAGCTGTGAGTTCCAAGTCCTATCCCTCCACCTGACAGAAACTACATTGTTCTATTACTTAACGGAATTTGTCATATAGTAGAACTCCCATATCCACTGATTCATTATCCACTGATTACCTGTGGGACACAAAACAGCACACCTACCATAGAGTTTTCCTAGAAAATGCCTAGAGAGGCATCCTCTCTAGACATTTTCTAGGTCCTCCAAGGCAACTTTATGGTATTTTAAACCAGAAATTCCATTATTTTCAATGGCGTTTGCTGTAATCTGCATTTTTCGGTATTTATGGGGGCTCCCGGAACCAATCCCCTGTGGATACGAGGATCCTACTGTAATCTGCTTTGACTTAGATCTTTTCTATCAATTTGTAAATTTTTGAGGATGTTTATTGTTTTTCTACCCACCAGGTCTCCCATAATGATATACAACAAAAAATATTTAAAACATGATTTAAAAACAAAGCCAGAAAGAATAATACAATTTTGACTGCTTGTTTGAAACTCAACAAAGATGGAGCCAATCGGACTTCTCTTGGGTGAAAGTTCCACCACCAAGGCAGGGTACGGAGGAAGCAACTGAAGGCTTGTCTACGTTGTCCAGAATATGTGACCTTCTGGCCAGAGTATTCAGGCAGAGTATTCAGCAGGCAGAAGTCACGGTGCCGCCCCCACTCTCTGAAGCCAAGAAGGAGGCTGGTCACATGCAAGGAGGCTCAACCACGTGCTTTTTCCTGGTTTTAGAGCAACACCAGCGGCAGTGGTGTCCAGCTATGCAGCCCAGCATGCCAGGTACAGACTCTGTGTTCCCATGCCGGACCCATCTGGGTTTTCCAGCATAATGCATTTTTTTTGTTTCTTTTAACATTTTAAATGGGCTCACCCTGACTCCCTGCCCCCACCAGCTTTGCCTCAGACGTCGTCAGGACTGTCTGGAGGCGAATCGGGGCAAGAGCCCTGAGTTGTTTGGATTGCAGGGCTCCAAGACAGGGGGAAGCCAGTATAAACCGCCCATCTAGACAACCTCTGAGTCTCATGAGGTGGTAGGACATGTAACAGTCTTTTATTATTATTCCATATTGAAAAGTGGAATTTTGCACCACTGACCTGATCTGAAACTGTTATTGTCATTGGGACTTCTAGAACTCTTGTTTTTTCATCAAAGTACTTGCCTGCATCTTCTGAAAGAGACTGCCTGAAACAGAAGATTATTACATGCTTGTGAATGACCTAAGAAGACATGACTGAAGGAATAAGATGATGAAAATGTGCAAAAGCTCTTTATCACCTTATCAATGAGACTCCTTGGACTTTGATGGAATAAACACTGAAGGAAGGAAATGTAGAGGAATCTTTTCTTTGAGAAGGCATACTAAAGAAAATGTCTTTCATTTCCACACCATAGCTTTCCTTCTACAGGTGAAAGAATCTGAATCATAGAATCATAGAGTTGGAAGAGACCACAAGGGACATCCAGTCCAACCCCCTGCCATGCAAGAATACACAATCAAAGCATTCCTGACAGATGGCCATCCAGCCTCTGTTTAAAAACCTCTGAAGAAAGAGACTCCACCACACTCCCAGGCAGTGTATTCCACTTCCAAACAGCTCTTACTGTCAGGTAGTTTTTCCTAATGTTTAGGTGGAATCTCTTTTCCTGTAGTTTGAACCCATCGCTCTGTGTCCTAATCTCTGGAACAGCAGAAAACAGGGCTGTCGATGATAGGGTGACTTGGAGGTCTCTCATTTAAAGGGTCACCATACATTGAAACCAACTTGACAGCAGTTAACAACAAACTTCCCCCATGTATTTCACAGGATGAAGACATCTTTATGGCTTATCTCATGGATCATTCCTCCCTAATAACTCCATAATCTCTGACTCCCAGTAAATCTATGTAAAATCATTAGTCAAATCAAATCTACGTCAAATCATTAGATAATCAATCACAAAGGAGAAGATATTTTTATCTTCAAAAATTAACAGCAGAGTTCCTTATCTACGATATACATTTGTCATTATATTGGAAAATGTAAGTCACTAGTGTGTTAAAAGACTCCACCTAAAGCATCTTATTTGTCATAACTAAGTTCCCACACACATACTACACACAAACACACCTTTTGTAGTCAAAATTTATATGAAGGTGAGAGTAGTCCTAGAGAAGACCCCACAATATTCCTACAGAGTAGTTCTAGAGGAGATCCCATAATGCTGTTGGCTCTTTCAGCTCAAATAAAATGAAACAGATTTGCTTGAGGAACATTCGCCCTATCAGTGCACCACTCACCTTCTTTTGTTTTTGGCAACAAATATCTGAAACAAATTTTCCCTAGCACAAAAGTGCTTGTAAAATGATTCCACATAAAATGATCAAAACCTATGAACTAGTTTAAATCCACGCTCATTTTGTGCAACAAAACGTTTTAAAGTACCAATTCCATGTGGGAATAACAAAGCAGGACATTAAAGACTCCTCTCCCTGTTTCTTTGCCTGTAATTCTCATTAACGCTCCTATAAGTGCTTTCATTTTGCATGACTAAAAGGAGCTGATTACAAGGCCATGTTGTATTTACTAGCATTTTAAGAAAGCATTAACTAATACATTGCTCTTTTCCCAGCAAAATATTGCTCTATAAATAGAGCTTTAGAAACATGCTTGGTAATCAGGATGTAAGCTTCCTCAGCCCCAGCTGTAATCAGGACCACAGATGAGACCCATCTTGGGCAATCTGTTCTTTTGACATTGACGTTAATTAATTACCAGTTTCTCTGAGTCAGTATCAATGGGATGGCAGAGCCATGCAGATAGAGAAATAAGACCAGGATGTGAGAAGAGTCTTAGAAAATGATCACCCTCGGTTTGATTACCCACTATGGAGAGGGGATGTGTAGATACTGCTTGCCAGAGCCTCTTGCTAGCAGAAGCCCAATTTGTGGATTTGAGCCAAATTAGTACAAAGAGTGTATCATTTTCAGAGCTGTCTTTCTATTTATAATCCTGGGTCCTAAAACAGTTTAAGCCCCCCCCCCACAACTCCAGAGAGATGATGTTCTATCTGGGACTCTTCTACATTCAATGAAGATGTCAGTATAAAGGGTGTGTGTGCACCGATCCACCCACCACCCCTTCCCAGGCATTAAAGGGCAGTGATGGGCAATAATAATAATAATAATAATAATAATAAAATTTATTTATATCCCACCCCTCTGCGAGCAATCAGGACGGCTTACAACAATAAAATAGTACACATTATAAAACAACTCAAAATCCCTTCCCCCCTTAAAACATTATTAAATTAATACAAATTAAAATCAGTGTATAATACAATTTATTAAAAACCCTTTTCGAGCAAGCAGCATCAGTTTGGAGGTCAGAAGCAGCCTCCAGAGGGGGTTCCTGAGGCCAGGGTTAGCTATTCCGGAAAAGCCTGCCTGAAGAGAACTGTCTTGACAGCCTTTTTAAAGCTGTCTAATGATGTCAATAGGCGGATCTCATCCGGCAGGCCATTCCACAATTTGGGGGCGACAACCGAGAAAGCCCTCTGGGAGGTGGTCGCCAGCCTAGGTCTTTGTGGCTACAACAAATTCCTCCCAGAGGACCGGAGAGCGCGGGGAGGATTGTAAGGGAGAAGGCAGTCCCTGAGATAGCAACCTTCTGAGCTTGGTGTGTCAAATGTCGCCAAAAAACTGAGCATAACTCAGGTGGTGTGTCACTTTGAGGAAAAAACATTATTTTGTGATATTTATTGCTTAATCAACAATATTATTCTTTAATAATAATTAATGAGTTGTCACAACTCATGTGACAACTGAGTAATCAAAATGTACAGTTGTCCATTTACATTCATGGGGGTTAGGTTCCGAAGACCCCTGCGAATGTGAAAAATCCACAAATAATAACACACACACACAGCCTCCTGAAAGTGGCGACGGGGACTCCGGAGGCCCCGTCGCTACTTAGCCCCCACCCTGGCCTACCAAAAGTAGCGACGGGGCCTTCAGAGGCCCCGTTGCTACTTCTCCCCGCCTCCCCTGGCCTTCCTCTGACCCATGGGTTTATTTGGGGGGGGGATACCTCACCCATGAGTGGAGATATAAAAGAGGTGTACTTATCTGCTGGAGGTAGAGGAAGGCTGGGGGGCACGGTAGCGAGTGTGGGAGCAAGGCAGAATTGGAGATGAGGATGCAGCCTGAGTTAGCCATGGAGCAGAGCATGTGTTGCCCGCTAGCCTAGGAGCGATTACGCAGGCAGCTCCTTGGCTCCCAGACCCTCGATGTCTTCCCTTCACAGCACTTACTCCTCCTCTCCACAATACCACGTGCACACACGCACATGCGCATATTTCCCCCTCCCTCTTTTGGCAGTTCCCCTGTGCGGAGCTATTTATGAAGGCTCCACTGGAGAAGCTGCGCGCGGTGCCTTGGGCTCAAACAAGAGGCCTAACTGCCTGCTGCCTTCTCCGGCCTTTCTGAGGCAGCTCTGAGGCTTTGAAGCCTTGGAGCCCCCTCGGGAAGGCCGGGAATAGGCCGGGCAGAGTCCCTCCCTCCCATCCGCCGCCTTCCCCAGACTCCCTGAGGTGGCTCCGTGGCTTCAAAGCCAGGGATCCCCCTTTGGAAGGCCGGGCAGCCACCCTCCCGTCACCTGCCGCCTCCCCCAGCCTCCCCACGACAGCTCCATGGCTTCAAAGCCTCGGAGCCACCTCGGGAAGGCCGGGGAGAGGCCAGGCAGCCACCCTCCTGCTCGCCTGCCATCTTCCCCGGACTTTCCGAGGCAGCTCTGAGGCTTTGGAGCCACCTCGTGAAGGCCAGGGAGAGGCCGGGTAGCCACCCTTTCGCTCGCCTGCCGCCTTCCCCGGCAGAGTCCCGCCCGCCGGCCACCTCACCCAGCCTTTCTGAGGTAGCTCCAGGGAAGCACGGCAGGCCTCAGGAGTGGTGGTGGCCAGGTGGGGGGGAGGCTCTTCCTAGCCCCGCCCAGGTGGGGGTGATTGGGTCTTCCTAGCCCCGCCCACCACTTTCCTCCACCCTCCCACCCTCCCTAAAGTGGCAATCAGGGCTTCGTAGCCCCACCTGCCACTTTCCTCCCCGCCCTAAAGTGAGGCTTTGAAGCCTGGGTCGCCACTTTAGGGAGGGTGGTGAGGTTGCAGGGGGGGGGGCAGGGAGGGAGGCCTATGGCCACGTGTCAGCACAAATGGCTACACGTGTCAGTGCTGACACGCATGTCATAGGTTTGCCATCACCGTTATAGGGCATAATGTTATGAAAAATCTGTAGAGGTATGATTTTCAAACTAAAGGTAAAGGAAACAAAATGAATCTCTAACAAGTTACAAGGAACAAATAATCAAGTTGTTCTAAATTTTTCCAGAAAATCTTTGTCTGGAAACCATGTTCTACAAGGAGCAGTTTAGGGAGCTGGATATGTTTTGCCTGAAGAAGAGAAGGTTAAAAGGGGTCATGATAGCCACATTTAAATATTTTAAGGGATATCATACTGAGGATGGAGCAAGCTTGTTTTCTGTTGGTCCAGAGACTAGGACACAGACAATAAGAACTGTTCGACAGTGGAATATGTATACTGCCTCGGAGTGTGGTGGAGTCTCCTTTTTTGTAGGTGTTTAAATAGTGACTGGATGGCCACCTATCAGATGTGTTTTGATTGTATATTCCTGCATGGCAGGGGGTTGGACTAGAATCACAGAATCATAGAGTTGGAAGAGACCCCAAGGGCCATCCAGTCAAACCCCCTGCCATGCGGGAATACACAATCAAATCATTCCCGACAGATGGCCATCCAGCCTCTGTTTAAAAACCTCCAAAGAAGGAGACTCCACCACACTCCGAGGCAGTGTATTCCACTTCCAAACAGTTTTTACTATCAGGAAGTTCTTCCTAATGTTTAGGTGGAATCTCTTTTCCTATAGTTTGAGTCCATTGCTCCATTCTGGTTTATTAACTAGTCACAGTCAGAACAATTCACAGTGATGAGTTTGTGTTATGAGAATCACTGGTGTCCGTGGAAAGTCCATGCAAGATTTTAGCTTCACTGTGGGCTGGTTTACACAGCAGATTTATTGCGGCAACTTGCGTTTTAATTCTTTTCCGCAGCTGTGCCAGTCAGGTTTTTTTTCTAATTATGCCACTTTTACGTTCAGACTTGAAAAAGTGGGGGGGGGGCATGACCTCCCAAGCAGACAAAGGCTGTATGGGGAAGGGCGTAGACCAAGACTCACAGACTGCCCAAATAGCAGGGGGGAAAATCAAAGCAGTGGCTTTGTCTCTGTGTCTCTGTAAATCTGCCTGTAAATGAACTCACTCCGTGAAGCAGAGGGACAGTAATCTCTCTGCTAAAAGACCTTGCTGCCATGCCGTGGATCCTAAGGTGAACCTATCACAAGTTTTTCCAGCCTCCCCCCTCCCTCCCCCCCTCTCTCTCCCTCCCTCCCCCAAGAAGAGCTGACAGATGGGAACTTTATGACTGAAAGGTCTTGGGAATCCTTTTTCTTGGCAGACCTTCTGCAAAATAGCAGAGAGGATTTTTCAGTTTCCTGATGCTACTGAACACAGTCCCTCTCTTTTAAGCCCGCCCCTTACATCATAGCAACCAATCACATTGAACACATCTGATGCAGCCCTTAGTTTACACTGCCAATAAAGCGCTACATTGCAAATATGCCGGCAAAAGTAGCAACATCCCTTGGCACGCTATATTTGGGTGTTTTACCTTCCCCCCTTCTGAATGAGACGATGCTGTGCTGCGATCCGTGGGAACTATGAGCTATCTTAGCAGTATATTTAGAGAAATATTTGCCTGTGTAAATGACCCCTGGGAAATTAGATGCAACTCAAAATGGCATAGCAAGAGGTTGCACTAAGATATGGGATCTTTAAAGCCTGTGTATACGGGTGTAGTGCAGGAAATATACTGGAGTCAGGTGTACAAACAATGGATGAAGCTTTATTGAACTGAACTGAAACTCATCACCTGGATTCTGGACAGCGAGGATCTAGGAGATAGGGGCAAATCTGATATCTTACCTGTCTCTCAGATGCAAGGGTGTCAGCATCATCTATATAGCAATGAAGTTCTCTCTGTATATTTGATGCCTGTAGGACCCATCTCTTCTAGAGACATGGCACTTCCATTTCAGAGAAGATGTAGAATGTTTGTATCTAGGTGTGGGGAATTTATGGGGGTCTCTTCCAGGCATATTCCATGCTTACCCTCAGCTTGACTCCTCACTTGCCCAGGAGCGCATTTTATTTCTTGGTAGCCCTTGGAGGGTCCTCAAAGCCAAATTTGATATCAAAACACTGTTTCCAATTAAAGTGAACCAAAGTGGAGAAGTATGGCCTTTGCAGTGGGGGTTATGGGATGTCTTTGGATATCATGGCAACTCGCAACTCATTCTGTGCTGGAATTTCTCTATCTCCTCCTCTTATACAGACAAGGTAAGGTGGGAGAGTGTACAAGCCTAAGGCACATGCATTAACTGTGGTTTAGCATTATATCTGGAACAAGGGACCCCATTCTTGCCTCAGACAAGCACTTAGACAGAACACTAGTCTTGGCTCCCTGCTAGCTGTTGGTGTACACTGTCCAAAAGCTACCAAACTTGAAGTAATCAAAAAGTGACACAAATGAGTGCAAGATGCCATTGTCTTCACCTCTCATAGTGCTGCAGAATACTCTCATAGTGCTGCAGACAGACACAGTATGGAAATACTATAGTGCAGCCTTGCAGCCCTAGCTGATGGGACTTGTAATTCAGCCATATCGAAGGGGACAGATTTCCCATCCCTTCACACAGTGTGGCCATTAAAATTGGGATTGTATTCTGCTATCAGGGGCACTCTAGCATTTCTGTTAATGTGGCACTAACTCAGCATTTTCAGCAGAAAGCCTTGTTGTTCGCCCTCCTCCTTCCACCCCCCACCCCCTTTAACTGTCTCTGTTTTGTGAACCAGTCTGAGGCTTATTTCATGAGCCAGAACTGCCTTAATCTCATCAAATCTCCTTTTGAAGCTTTTCCCCATTTTTAAAAAATGCAGATTAATATAGTTAATCCAAGCTGTGTGCCTCTCTATCCACTTGACAAAACTGGTGCAGTATTTCACAATGTTTGAAATTTTAGGACTGGGAATTGTCAGAATAACAGAAACTCTGGCCCATGAAAGGGACAGGAATTTTCTACATAATGAGGCATGCAGCATTTGTGTATTTCTTAGGGCAGCACTGCAAAAGAGCTCTTGAAATTTATTCTGGTTAGGATCCAAAGAAGCGACATGAATGTATTATGCTGGCTTCATCTTGGTCTGCATAGTCCTGTATTTTCTGTTGTGACCAGCAGTAGTCCTCCAAGGCCTCAAGCAGGGTCTTCTTCCCAGGACATTATCAGACCAGCCTTGTATCTTGCAGCAATCACGTTAATAAAGAAAACAGAAACATACCATTTATAAAATGTTCACTAGAAACCTACCTTGGCAGAAATTTCAGCTGCACACTGAAAGATGACTGTGCTTGAATGTAGCCTGTTTTTGGAAGCAGCTCCATGTGGTTGGCCAGTTCCTTGCAAACATCAAACTTCAAGCGCAGGGCACTTGTGGCTCTGAAGAAAGAAAGTGGGAAGTTTGAGTGGGCTTGGTGCTTCCTGCCCTGGTCAGAAGCTCCACTGACAGATTTGACAGGACTTCTGCTACCACTCTCCACCTCCCCATATCTACATAAACACACAGCCCCACTTTCTTGGTCTCTCTGCCTGTCTTCCAGAATTACCAAAATGAAATTGACACAGCATCTCCCGCACACATACTGAGTAACCCCACTACCATGACACAGCTCCCCTTGGTCGAAATGGCAGCACCTTCTCCAAGCTTCATCTCCATTCACTGATTAAACACCACCTGATTATCTTGGACTAATAATAGTAATCTGTCTAACAAAGAACAGGCGATCATCAACATTTGTACCACCATCATATCTCCCCCAGCTCTCTGAAACACTAGAGTTTGTCCCCACTGTCAGCCAAGTGAGGCTTTAGCAAACTATGGGCTGAATGCATTTATTTTGGGAGAATTGCATAGGAAGCTTCCTTAAACTATTGGTCCTGCTAGGTTAGTATTATTTGCTCTGACTGTCTGGGGGGTTCTCTGGGGGTGCCAGTCTGTACTAGCCCTACTTGAAGAAAGCAAAGATTGAACCTGGAAGCTTCTGTATGCAAACTAGATGTTCTATGTTGTTGTCTAGATGAGGCAATATAACGTGGATTGCTGCACATTAATGCAAATTAACAGCAGTGTTCATTTGTCTCCACTGTTATTTTGGCTACATCACTGGTATGCAAAGCTATCTGAATTTTGAAGTTCACACGTAGCCATGCCTGCAAATCAAGATGGTGGCATCGAGTGAATTACTCATGTTATTATTCTCCACAAGTTGGTGCCGCTGCACAGAATTTTTTTAAAAAAAATGTAAGCCAAGGGTGCACAAGTGTGACCTCCCACTTAAAACAGCGGTTTGGTCACCAGCACAGCAAACAAAAGTGCATAATCATTACTGCAAAACTCCAAAATGGCGCTTCCAGCCAGTAAGCCCACCCCCTGTACATGTCTGACCAATCAGCTTTCTACTTTCGCTCCTCTCCCAAAATGCACTGGGATTCGAATCGGATGTCCAAATGGGCGGTAACTCACATTTCTATGCATTATTTTAAAAAACCTCAGGGAAAGTCATGAAAGCTGTTCCCATGTAGTTTTTGGGGTTCCCCCCGTCCTTCCGAATATGGCGAATCACCACAGGATTTTGTTGGCACAAGAGGTATTCCCTACAAATTCTATGAGGAGTATTTTCGCAGTCTAGACAACCCCTACGGTTGAACTGCGGCCTCCTCCTTAAAGACTGAATCAGCACTTCTACTGTACTGAAGAGCATAGTTCCTGAAATTACAGATCCAGTGATTACCACAAGAAAAGCATCCTATACAACCAGTTACTATGAAGTTTTCAGGAGAGGATTCATCTTGTACAGGATATTTGTTACAATTAGCAGCAAACAGAGATTGGTATAGGCCAGGTTTTAGGCTAAGGAATTTGACATCTTTCCTACAGCAACCTCTAGAAACCTGGGTTGTGCAAGGAAGAATGAATCACATTGATCTGATAGAAAGTTACTCTGTCTCTGTACTTATAATCCTATTTCTGGTAGTGGGGTTATCTAGACCCAAGAAAATCTCTTACATAATTCAACGCTTGTCACATTTGTAAGCTGAATTTTGGAGATAACAGCTTTATTCATTTCCATCCAACTGTGAAGAATCTCAGTGGGGTCTAATTTGAGCAAGGAGTTTAGACTGTATGCTTTCCACCAACAGAAATAGTAAAAAATAAAATAAAAAGCAGTCATCTTTGCTTGTATTTAAGTAGAATTTAAAATAGAAGGAAAGAAAAGGAAGTTAAGAATAGCAAGACTCAACCTCTAGCTAGACTGAAAGAAAGGTGGAAGTCAGCAAATGCCAGTCAGAGAGAGAATGGGTCTCTTTCTTTTAAAAAACAACAATAATAAAATGCAGGCAGAGGCTATTTACATGGGGGAATTCTAGCTGCAAAGAAACACCTTTGTCATCTATTAAAATTATGTCCATATTTTTTAGGGTCGAGTTTGGGGTAAATACTTGTTTTTATTACAATCCAGAGCCCCCCAACCAATATAGGCTAGGGGAATCTGGGAACTGTAGTCCAAAAAGTAATTTTTCCAAACGCTGGATGATCAACTTATTGAGTACCTTGGTTGGTATGCCCCCCTTCATGAGCTCACAAAGTTAAAAAAGGGAAAATACCTCCAAAGGATCCCAACAAACCACTTGCCAAGGGGGAAGGAGAGGATTAAGAGGCTTTTGCCTGTATTTCAGGAGAAAGCAAAAGCACGTAGAACTTCAACAACAGCCAAACACCCACAGCCAGAATTCACATGAGCTGCAACCTTTGAGTACCTGACAATTTTTTCCTGCAAAAACCATAACCAACATAATGGGCCAAATCCAAAGGGTGCTCACCAATGGCTCCTCTTCATCCTGGAGAGAAGTGACCAGCGGGGTGCCACCGGGTTCTGTCCTGGGCCCAGTGCTATTCAACATCTTTGTCAATGACTTGGATGAGGGAACAGAGGGTATGCTTATCAAGTTTGCAGATGACACCAAATTAGGAGGGATAGCTAATACCCCAGAGGACAGGATCAGAATCCAAAATGACCTCAACGGACTAGAAAGCTGGGCCAATATTAACAAAATGAATTTCAACAGGGGAGAAATTTAGGATAGTACACTTGGGCAGTAAAAAACGAAATGCACAGTTATAGGATGGGTGACACCTGGTTTCGTGGCAGTACATATGAAAAGGATCTAGGAGTCTTAGTGGACCACAAGCTGAACATGAGTCAGCAGTGTGATGCAGCAGCTAAAAAAGCCAATGTGATTCTAGGCTGCATCAATAGGAGTACAGTGTCTAGATCAAAGGAAGTGATAGTGCCACTCTATTCTGCTTTGGTCAGACTTCACCTGCAATACTGGGTCCAGTTCTGGGAACCACAGTTCCAGAAGGATACAGACAAGCTAATGTGTCCAGAGGAGGGTGACCAAAATGGTGAGAGGTCTGAAAGCCGTGCCCTATGAGGAGCGGCTTAGGGAGTTGGGTATGTTTAGTCTGGAGAAGAGAAGCTTAAGAGGTGACATGAGAGCCATGTTTAAATATTTGAAGGGAGGCCATACTAAGCATGGAGCAAGCTTGTTTTCTGCTGCTCCAGAGACTAGGACACAGAGCAATGGGTTCAAACTATAGGAAAAGAGATTCCACCTAAACATTAGGAAGAACTTCCTGACAGTAAGAGCTCTTCAGAAGTGGAACATGCTACCTTGTAGTGTGGTGGAGTCTCCTTCTTTGGAGGTTTTTAAACAGAGGCTGGATGGCCATCTGTCGGGAATTATTTGATTGTGCATTCCTGCAGGACAGGGGGTTGGACTGGATGGCCCTTGTGGTCTCTTCCAACTCTATGATTCTATGATAATTTCTGTGTCTTGAAAAATAACCATTGTTATTTCAACTGAAAAAAAACCTGAAACATCTTTTTATGAACATAAAAAACAAACAGGAAATGGACATGATCCTTAAAGGAAATCAGCTGGTTTTATTTATTTTCAGGAAGACCTAGCATTAACAATATCATGGGGCAATTTTCTACCCTAATTAGTAAAATATCTCTACTAAAGGAAATGTCCCCAAATGAAGGTCATTTTCCTGCCAAACACTCTAAAGATGTCCAGAGCAGGTCACTGGGTGTTGTGGTGGTTCTTGTGAACAAACACCCCATCATGGTGGACCATCTGCTGGTTTTATTTATTTATTTATTTATATCCCGCTCTTCAGCCACAAGGCTATCAGAGTGGCTTACAAATTGTTTTAAGCAATAGCACATTTACACATCTACACAGCATTAAGCAGTTTCCAATGTGTGTTAGCTAATTGCCCCCACAAGCTGGGTACTCATTTTACCGACCTACGAAAGGATGGAAGGCTGAGTGAACTTTGGAGCCCACTGGAATATTGCAGAATAATGCTTTTTTATTATTATTATTAAATGATGCCAACATATTTCAGGTCTTTGTTTAATAGACCTTCTTCTAGTTCTAAGGTGTGAGGAAAATGTTTCCCACCACATGTCATCTAGTGTAGGGATATAGTTCAACTAGTATTGTCATCACACTGTAATCAAGCAGGTTTTCTATGGTGTACAAGGGTCCCTGTCGATGTACACCTGTTCTGTGTTTGTTTGCTTTTTAAAATTTTTTGAAGGATAGTCTATGGCTCTATAAAACAACGATTGATTTTGATGTCCCTGGGGCCCAGTGATGTCCTCCATGATTTGCATCCAGAGATTACTCAAAATATTTCATTTTTCCATCAGGCCATCTCCAACTCAGATGAAATTTTAATCTTCCAAGTTTGAAGACATTTCTAGGTTGAGCCTTAGTTGGATGGAAAAGCTGAAGTTGCACTAGCAACCAGTAAATGACAGTGTGCTAAAATATTCATTTATACATTTATATCTCTTCATTTACACCATAGCAATTTAAAGACTGATGGTTTAAGCCTCTGTTTGCCATTCAAACACAAAACAAGTAACAAGGGTAATATAAACCAGATTGAAATAAAAGAAGAGTGTAGAAATCTGGACAAATTAGGGTTCCTATCTGGCACCAAAGAGTTGTCAGACCCTCTGCCAGGCAGTTCTCTGTGTAAGAGCACATGGCAGTGCTCTGTTGTGGGTTGTTGCCTGTTTAACTTCTCAAGGTTGGAGCACTGGGAGAAGGGACTCTGAGGAAGAGTTCAGAAACTGGGCAAGCTAACATATTATTATTGATCCCGGCCTCAGGAGCTCCTGGCCTCTTTTAGTCTGCTGGCCATTTATTGTATTTATTGTTTTTAAATGTGATTTTAGAGTAATTGCTTTTTAATTTATATTTGTTTAATATCTTTTTATGGGGGAGGGTGGTGTTTAGGGATTTTTATCTGTATTGTATTTTAATTTTTGTAAGCCACCCCAATTGTTTTAACAAAGGGGTGGGGTATAAATAAATAAATAAATAATAATAATAATTATTATTATTATTCTTTTGACTACAGTAGGACCCCACTATCCACTGATTCATTATCCACTGATTCAATTATCCACGGGACACAAAACAGCACACCTACCAGAGACATCCTAGAAAATGTGTCCTCTCTAGCCATGTTCTAGGTCCTCCAAGGCAACTCTATGGTATTTTAAACTGGAAATCCCATTATTTTCAATGGTGTTTGCTATTATCCACAGTTTTCTATATCCATGGGGCCCAGTGGATACGAGAGTCCTATTTGAGATTCAGACTGCTTTTGATGAGAAGTTGCAAATATCTGTAGATTTCTTCATGATCTTTCGGGGATGCTTTGATCAAGATTTCCTGCGTGGCAGGGGGTTGGACTGGATGGCCCTCATGGTCTCTTCCAACTCTACAATTCTATGATTCTATGGTGTTTTAGCACTGCAAGACCACCACACTTTTATGTCATATTTTCCTAGTTGACTTTTCTGAAATGAGCATTTATCTCGGAATTTAATCAGGCATTCATCAATGGTTAAAGCTATTCCTGGTGTGTAGCACATTTGAAGCTGGTGAACAATGCATCTATATGTCCTTAGTGGCAGCCAGTTTAGCAGTGATCTCAACACTATTCTTGCTGCTCTGTTGTTACACCTCAAGTACCTTGTGAGCACACAGAATCTCTTCAGGTTCATTGCTACTCTGCAGTGTTCATGAGACAGAATGCCACAGTTCCTCCAAGGCTTCACACTGTCCATGATACACCCTTGGAGGCAGAGGCGGACTGGCCAGGGTGTCAACTTGCCCAATGGCAAGTGAGCCTTGTGGGCCCCTGATGAAGTGGGCCCCCTTAAACAGGTCCTCAGGGGCTGGAATTTTTCCACTTGGAAAGGCATGCTTGGAGAGAGAGGTGGTGTGGGCCAGAGATGATGAGACATGCACCTCCAATCCACAGCGCTTGTACGGCTGTGCGGGAGCACTTGCACTGATGGTTGGGTGCAAAGAGCACAAAGCTCCACCCACCACATTTGGGCGGCCTGGCCGAAGAGGCCTTGAGGAGTGGCCCCCTCCACCTGGAGCTCCCTGCCGCAATGGCCTGGTGGATCCTCTGGCAAGGTCTTCAACCAGCTGGTGTCACCTGTTGGGACGGGAAGAATCTCTTTGCTATGGCAACTAAAACAGCTCTTTTTTTGCGCCACAATGTGGTTTGGCGCATGAGTGTTCTGTTTGGGCACACAGGATTTGGCCACTCAGTTTTGGCAAGAAGGAGCTACATCTGCATCTGGGCTGAAGCTGCAGCAGTGTCCTCCAGCCTCCGTTTCCGGCCTGGGGTAAGTAATGACTGGGACCTCCATCGCTTTTCCTATTCCTCCTCCCCACCAGTTGATCCAGCAGAAAGCCATTTTTAAGCCATAAAACCTAGCTTTCTGCTGCAATTTCTGATTTCCTCTCCTTGCAGCAGAAAGAAGTGAAGTGGGGATTTGGAAGGATAATAAACCTTTTTGGATTTCCACTCCTAGCAGTAGAAAGGCAGGTGTTCAGGCTGAAAAGGAAATCCAAAACGGGCTTATTTTCCTTCTAAACCCCATCCCTCTTCTTTCGTTCTGTATTTCCTCTTCTTGCAGCAAAAAGAAGTGAGGTGGGGATCTGGAAGGAAAATAAGTCCTTTTGGATTTCCACTTCCACTGAATAGGAAATGGAAAAGGGGGGAAATCACCAAAGAAGAATTCAAACAGATAGCGAACACGTGTAGGAGTAAAGTCAGAAAAGCTAAAGCGCAGAATGAGCTCAGGCTTGCTAGGGAGGTTAAGAACAATAAAAAGGGTTTTTTTGGGTATGTCCGCAGCAAAAGGAGGAAGAAGGAAATGATAGGGCCGCTACGTGGAGAAGATGGCAAAATGCTAACAGGGGACAGAGAAAAGGCAGAATTACTCAACACCTTCTTTGCCTCAGTGTTTTCAGAAAAGGAAAAGGAGGACCAACCTGAGGAGAATGGAACAGAGGACACAATAGGGGAAATCCAGCTCAAAATAAGTAAAGAGGTAGTACAGGAATACCTTCTTAATCTAAATGAATTTAAATCTCCAGGACCAGATGAACTACATCCAAGAGTATTAAAACATCTGGCAAATATAATCTCAGAGCCATTGGCAATAATCTTTGAGAACTCCTGGAGAACAGGAGAAGTCCCAGCAGACTGGAGGAGGGCAAACGTTGTTCCCATCTTCAAAAAGGGGAAAAAAGAGGATCCCAACAACTATCGTCCAGTTAGTCTGACATCAATACCAGGGAAGATTCTAGAACAGATCATTAAACAGAGAGTCTGTGAACATTTAGAAGGCAATGCCATAATCACAAAAAGTCAACATGGGTTTCAGAGAAACAAGTCATGCCAGACTAATCTGATCTCTTTTTTTGATAAAGTTACCAGCTTGGTAGATGAAGGGAATGCTGTGGACATTGCATACCTTGATTTCAGCAAGGCCTTTGACAAGGTTCCCCATGACATTCTTGCAAACAAGCTTGCAGAATGTGGGCTAGACAAGTTAACTGTTCAATGGATTTGTAATTGGTTGACCGGCCGAACCCAAAGGGTGCTCAGCAGTGGCTCCTCTTCGTCTTGGAAAGATGTGACCAGTGGGGTGCCACAGGGTTCTGTCCTGGGCCCAGTGCTATTCAACATCTTTATCAATGACTTGGATGAGGGAATTAGGGGCATACTTATCAAATTTGCAGATGACACCAAATTGGGAGGAGTAGCTAATACCCTAGAGGACAGGATCAAAATTCAGAATGACCTGGATAGACTGGAGAGCTGGGCCAAAGCTAACAAAATGAAATTCAATACGGAGAAATGTAAAGTACTGCATTTAGGGCGGAAAAATGAAATGCATAAATACAGGATGGGAGAGACCTGGCTGAATGAGACTACGTGCGAAAGGGATCTAGGAGTCCTAGTAGACCACAAGTTGAACATGAGCCAACAGTGTGATGCGGCAGCTAAAAAGGCCAATGCAATTTTGGGCTGTATCAATAGAAGTATAGTGTCTAGATCAAGGGAAGTAATAGTGCCACTCTATTCTGCCTTGGTCAGACCTCACTTAGAATACTGTGTCCAGTTCTGGGCACCACAATTCAGAAAGGATATTGACAAATTGGAGCGTGTCCAGAGAAGGGCAACTAAAATGGTGAAAGGTCTGGAAACGATGCCTTATGAGGAGAGACTTAGGGAGCTGGGTATGTTTAGCCTGGAAAAAAGACGGTTTAGAGGTGATATGATAGCCCTGTTTAAGTATTTGAAGGGATGTCATGCTGAGGATGGAGCAGGCTTGTTTTCTGCTGCTCCAGAGACTGGAACACGGAGCAATGGGTGCAAGCTCCAGGAACAGAGATTCCACCTCAACATGAGGAGGAACTTTTTGACAGTAAGAGCTGTTCGGCAGTGGAACACACTCCCTCAGAGCGTGGTGGGGTCTCCTTCCTTGGAGGTCTTTAAACAGAGGCTGGATGTCCATCTGTCGGGGATGCTTTGATTGTGATTTCCTGTGTGGCAGGGGGGTTGGACTGGATGGCCCTCGTGGTCTCTTCCAACTCTGCAATTCTATGATTCTATGATTCTATGAAACTTGAAATGTATTATCAAGAGAGGGCTTCTGAGTATGTCCAGAGTATTCTTCCCTGCTTGTCCACCAAGGACAGCTATCCTCCTGGGTTTTTTTTGGGGGGGGGGGCTCATATAGATAGGCCCTATGGCTTGCAGTATTCCTTCAGATGGCTAACTTTTAAAAAGTGCTTGACCATGAAGCGCTTTTCTGTATTTGGGGCCTGTGTGTTCTTCATCTCCAGTCAGGTTGTCATTAGTGCTTTTCCTGTCTTGTGGTTCTCATCTGGACCTGTGTCCTGCTCCTGTTCTGGGTTTATGTTCTTTACAGCATCTGTGTTGTGAGTCTAGGTGACTTGATAATAGGATCTACAGCAGGGATGGGCAACCTTGGGTCCTCCAGATGATCTTGAGTAGAACTTTCCAATCCCTTACCATTAGCCATACTGGCTGAGACTGATGGGAATGGATGTGTGTGTGTGTGTTTGTGTGTGTGTATACACACATACACCTCTGCAACAGTGGCTTTTAATCTTTTCTTTGCCATGGACCCCCCCCCCCTTTGGGTATCTTTTGTTGCCATGGACCCCCAAGATGTAAGTTGGGATTTGTTACCCAAATGATGATGATGATAACAACAACAACTACTACTACTACTACTAATAATAATAATACAGTTACCCCATCCACTGAACTTTCCCTCAGAGGCACTGGAGGAGGAAGGAAGACTTTTCTCCTGCAGTTTGTGGCTGGAATAGATTGAATGGCAATGCACAGGTCAAGCCAGCCAGCCTTTGCCTTGTTTCCTTTCATTTTGGCCACTCCACTGCAGGGAGGAGGTGGGCCAAGCAGCCTTCAAGCCTTCACCGACCCCCTGTGAGGACACTGAAGCTCCCTGGATGGTTAAAACCACTGTGCTAGACCCATACAGAAGCAATTATTGATAGATTTGCACAATCATCTAATGAATTCAAATGATTGCTCTTAATACTATGGACTACATTAAATATGTTTTTGAAGTACCTATATTCCACCGTACAAGACGACTGGGCGTATAAGACCACCACCCCAATTTCCAGCCAAAAATCTAGGCCTAGGCATATATTCGCCAGATAAGACCACCCCGCACCCCAATTTGGCTGGCTGGGGGAGCCTTGCCAGCTGATCCTCTTTGTTTCCCAACTCATGAGGATCTCCTCGTGAGTTGGGAAAGCGAACAGGATCAGCTGGCAGGGCAACATTCGCCCCTCTCTTCAACCTTCCAGTCAAACTGGACTCGAAGGTGGAGGAAAGGGGCGAAAATGCCCAGTTTGCCTCAGCAGCCCCCTTCCCTCCGTCTTGGCTCTTCTGAAGGGGACCAAGGCGGGGGAAGCGGGGGCGGCCGCAGCAAAACCCTAGATTCGCCCCCTCTCCCCACCTTCAAGGAAGGTGGGGAGAAGGGGCGAACCTGCCCCGTTTGGCTCCATAGGGAGGACGCGGAGTCGTGGAGCCAACCCCGGGATTCGCCCCCTCTCTCCACCATCAAGGGAGAGGGAGCGAATCTAGGGATTTAACTCCACAGCCCCATCCCTCCTTCTGGGCTCCCTCCTCCCGCGATTCCCCAACCAACAGGAGGCTGCCCAGTCTCCTGGTGGGTTGGGGAATGCGGGAAGGCCAGCTGGCTGGGGGTGTGGAGGGAGGGGGCTTCGCAGCCACCCCCCTCTCCAAAGCGCAGCTTTGGGGAAGGGGGGTGGGAAGGCGGAGGGTGAATGGGTGGATGGGCGGAGGGGGCTTCGCAGCGACCCCCCCTCTCCAAAGCGCGGCTTTGGGGAAGGGGGGTGGCTGGTCGGAGGGTGAATGGGTGGATGGGAGGAGGGGGCTTCGCAGCGACTCCCCCTCTCCAAAGCGCGGCTTTGGGGAAGGGGGGTGGCTGGGTGGCTGGGGGGAGGGGGCTTCGCAGCCACCCCCTCTCCAAAGCGCGGCTTTGGGGAAGGGGGTGGCTGGGCGGAGGGTGAATGGGTGGATGGGCGGAGGGGGCTTCGCAGCGACCCCCCATCTCTAAAGCGTGGCTTTGGGGCAGGGGGGTGGCTGGGCGGAGGGGGGATGGGTGGGGGGGGAGGGGGCTTCGCAGCCACCCCCCCTCTCCAAACGAGGCTTTGGGCAAGGGGGGTGGCTGGGTGGAGGGTGGGCGGAGGGCAGGGAGGAGGGGGCTTCCCAGCCACCCCCACTCCCGAAAGCCGCGGTTCCGCGGCTTTCGGCAGGGGGGTGGATGTGCAGGAGGTGGGCGGGGGGCAGGGAGGGGGGGCTTCCCAGCCACCCTCCCTCCCGAAAGCCCCGATTCCGCGGCTTTTGGCAGGGGGGGTGGATGCACGGGGGGTGGGGGGCAGGGAGGGGGAGGCTTCCCAGCCACCACCCTCCCGAAAGCCCCGACTCCGCGGCTTTCGGCAGGGGGGGTGGATGCGCAGGAGGTGGACGGGGAGGGGGCTTCCCAGCCACCCCCCCTCTTGAAAGCCGTGATTCCGCAGCTTTCGGCAGGGTGGGTGGATGCGCGGGGGGTGGGCGGGCAGCAGGGAGGAGGGGGCTTCCCAGCCACCCCCTCCCGAAAGCCGCGGTTCCGCGGCTTTCGGGAGGGGGGGTTGGATGCGCGGAGGGTGGGCGGGGGGCAGGGAGGAGCACTTTGCTTCACCCCCCTGCCCCATCTCCTGCCTCTTCGCTCCGTTTGCGAAGAGGCAGGAGATAGGCAGGCAGGTGAAGCAAAGTATATCCAGCGTATAAGACGACTGTTGATTTTGGAGGGCACTTTTGAGTGCTCAAAAGTCGTCTTATACGCCAGAATATACAGTACCTGTTAATGTGTAAAATATTCAGTACATGCAAACTATTTCACTTAAGTATTTTTTTTAATTGTATTTATTTTATAACAATTAAATGATAGCCTTATAGTTGTGGCCCTTTGTCTCCTGGCAACCAATATTTTTAGACCCATTCCCCACTGCTTGGAAGAGGAATATGCCAATGTATGCCTTCAGCTCAGTGATATCAAGGGCTTTCACACTTTGATTTTGGTAGAGTTCCTCTGGTTCTTTGCCCTCAATACAAACTGTACTTCTCTATTAGTTTCATGGATTGCATAGTAAAAAATGCTTTCCATCAGAAGCAGTTCAAAGGTTTTTTGCATCTTTATTTCTCCAGTGACTTGTCTGTGGCTATATACATCCTTTCATCAAGACTCTTGGTAGCTGTTGGTAGCATATCTCTGCTTGGTCCTTCCTGAGTAGAACCATATGAGTGTATACTTCCTACCCTCTCAGTTTTGAATAGGGGCAGGGATTGTTTCTTATAGAATAATAGAATCATAGCATATAGTCCAAACCCCCGCCATGCAGGAAAATATAACTCAAGTACTCCTGAGAGATGGCCACAAACCTATGTTTAAAGACCTTCACAGAAGATTCCACCACCTCCAGTCTATTCCAGTGTCAGACAGGTCTTATAGTAAAGATGTTCTTCCTAATATTTAGGTGGGATCTCTTGTAATTTGAGCAGCAGAAATCAAACTCACTCCATATTCTGCATGATATCCCTTCAGATAGTTAAAGGTGACTGCCATATGACCTCTCAAGTCTTCTCTTCACCAAGATAAAACATACCCACTGAACACTCACATCAGCTTCTCTGCATCATATTTCACGCACAAAATGGGATGGGATACTTGTGAGGTGGGAGGGCCCCTGTATGTAGTAGGTGGCTGACACTTTGGGACAGGATTTAACATCTATGAGGTAACACTGTGGCAGAATGTTTACCTTGCAGATTTAGTTCTGCATGAATTCCGCAAAAAAATACAACTCTGGGATACTCAAATGTTCCATCTAGGAGAATGTAGATGAAATAAATAGGCATGCTGTCCTAAGAAATGCCTCACATCTGCCTGAAAACCCCAACTTGAATCAATCTTAAAATAAGAAATAGTTGAAGTTGAAAATCCAATTATGTATTAGGGGAATTTTTTAAAAAAATATTTAGCAATTAAGTGCACACATGTATGTACTTATTAACATATTTAGACCCTTGGCACTCCAAGGCAGCCAAATAAACCAAGGGTTTGTCCACACAGAATTCACTGAAAATACGAGCTGTCTTAATAGGATCCCACATTGACCTGTCATATTGTGAAGGAGGGGTCTAAAAAGAGGGAAAACTACACAAGAAAAGAATTCACAGCTTTTCCCGATTTTTTTTTAAAGCTCCTGTGATATGCGCATTTTCACTCGTTAAGATAAGTGATTCGACATGAATCGCTTCCCCATACAAGACAAAGTGCAAAACTGATTGGCTGGATAAGCACAGGGGGCAGGCGATGTAACAGGGCAAGCACCCGCTGCCGCCATTTTGAATTTTCGCCTTAGTGAGTATGATGACTCTGCTAAAACTCACATGCTGAGATAATTTCCATTGATCAGAAATGGTTTATCGGATCATGACATGAACCATTCAGGTTCATTGCAAAGAGCGGTTTGTCGGTTCGCGCCAGAGCTCAGAAGATAATAGGAAAGCTAAGTTTCAATCACATCACCCACACCTGCAGTGGCCCATGAGAGCATCCCATGCTGTACCATCCTCCCAAACCTCCCATCCTACATTCCCAAAACATAATTGGCCAGACGGCCTCAAACACTCCGGCAAGAGATATCACACTCAGCAGCTTTAACCATCTCCCAGCATGCCCTCTACTCATGTCAGCCTCTGGCATGCTAACTACAGCCTAGCAGCAAAATACATTTGAACTAACTAAGGATGCAGCTATACGATCATAAAAAAATCCATATGGGGGGCAAAAAATACGAACAGCCTGTCATTCGTATGCATACGAACCGGCTATACGATTTTTTAAACCCCCTAAAGTCCGTATGACTCCCTCTTCCTGAAGCTGGCTGGAGCGAGCAAGCCAAGCGGCAGTTTTAAATCTCCCGCTGCTTTTTTTTTTTTTTAAGGTTCCTGGTTTGCGGACAGTCGGTTTTCCGTATTTACAATATAAAATAAAAATAAATAAACATATAAATTCAGGGACTTACCGGACACTCGCTAGCCGGGAAACCAACATGGCAGCCGCTCCCAATTTCCCTCCGTGCTAGCCCCGCCCCCTCTACTCAACCAGCCAATCAGATTACACAGCCTGTTCGTATGTGTGCGAACGGACCGTACAGACCCGTCAGCCATCGAACGGCGTACGGATTTCTCTTCACGATCCGCTTTCCCTCCCAAACGCCACGTGTGCATATTTCAGGGTGGAAAACCGCCCCCCTCTTTTGCATTCGTGTGCATCCGAACGGCCGTTTGTACCGAAGTGCGAACTTTCGCACGCCGTACATATTATTTAAATCGTGTAGACGGGACCTAACTATACAAAGCCTATGCCAGAGTCCTGACAGTGAATGATTGCAAAGGTGATAAAATGGGGATTTCTGCTATCTTTCTCTCTCTGTCTTTTTTTTTTTTTTTTTGAAAGGTGGAACATTGCTTGTGTGCACCATAGATTTTTTTTTTTTAAGTTTGGTGGCGGCAGATTTAAAAATTCGAGTAATCCACTCGCGGTGACCCTCTGAACTACAGGCCTGAGAAGTTTAACACAGCTGCTGCAACTCGTATTACTATGGAGCAGTTCTCCCCCCCCCCGCCCTCCATGTAGACAACCCCTAAGTGAGCAGAAAAGCAACAAATGATCAGGACAAAGAAACTAACAACTGAAGAATGGCACAATTAAAGAGGCCACAAACCCCCCTGTGATAATACAGCCTTTGCCAGTGATGGAGCAAAGCAAATCTCTCTGTGGAAGAGGTTTCATAACTGAACACAGAATAAGAGTGGCCTTGAAAGTCATCCAATCCCTGCTTAATGTGGGATTTATCAATCAGGATACAACCATGTCAGGAATGGCCCTCCAAAGGTTGTTGGACTCCCATGGTCCTTTACAATTGGCTATGCTGATGAGGGCTGATAGGAATTACAGTCCAACATCTGGAATATCGGATTTGGCCACCTCTGAACAGCAACATACTTGATATATAGCTGTGCAGTCTGCTTTAAGTTTTCCAGCAAAGAAAAGACTGTCATATACCATAGCAGGTTGTTTTTAGCATCTGGAAGTTTCTCTTAATGTTTAGCCCAAACATTTCTGTCCCTTAGTTCTAGCCCTTATTTATTTAATAGTCGTCTTTTTCCCAGCATGGGACTCAAGACAGCTCACAACATAGTTAAATCACAAAATATAGTTAAATCACAAGTATACTGGTAATAGTAAAACTGCCCCCTAAAAACAATAGACTATTTTATCAGAAACAGCACTAAAGCAGTTTAAAAACAATTTTAAAACATTAAAAATATATAAACATTAAAAACATAAAAACAAACACATAACTGGAGAGCTGGGCCAAAGCTAAGAAAATGAAATTCAATACAGAGAAATGTAAAGTACTGCACTTAGGGCGGAAAAATGAAATGCATAGATATAGGATGGGAGAGACCGGGCTGAACGAGACTACATGCGAAAGGGATCTAGGAGTCTTAGTAGACCATAAGTTGAACATGAATCAACAGTGTGATGTGGCAGCTAAAAAGGCCAATGAGATTTTGGGCTGTATCAATAGAAGTATAGTGTCTAGATCAAGGGAATAGTGCCGCTCTATTCTGCCTTGGTCAGACCTCACCTAGAATACTGTGTCCAGTTCTGGGCACCACAATTCAAAAAGGATGTTGACAAAATGGAGCATGTCCAGAGAAGGGCAACTAAAATGGTGAAAGGTCTGGAAACTATGCCTTATGAGGAGAGACTTAGGGAGCTGGGTATGTTTAGCCTAGAAAAAAGACGGTTAAGAGGCGATATGATAGCCCTGTTTAAGTATTTGAAGGGATGTCACGCTGAGGATGGAGCAGGCTTGTTTTCTGCTGCTCCAGAGACTAGAACACGGAGCAATGGGTGCAAGCTCCAGGAACAGAGATTCCACCTCAACATGAGGAGGAACTTTTTGACAGTAAGAGCTGTTCGGCAGTGGAACGCACTCCCTCGGAGCGTGGTGGGGTCTCCTTCCTTGGAGGTCTTTAAACAGAGGCTGGATTGCCATCTGTCAGGGATGCTTTGATCAAGATTTCCTGAGTGGCAGGGGGGTTGGACTGGATGGCCCTCGTGGTCTCTTCCAACTCTGCAATTCTATGATTCTATGATTCTATAACATGAATTTTAAAAGCAAATATGGTAAAAACCTATTAAAGCAATCAATCCTTATTTAAAACCCACAATTTAAAAATCATCTGGATAGGCCTGCTGGAAGAAATTAGTCTTTAATGCTGTTTTGAATTCAGACAGCATATTCAGCTGTCTAATCTCTTCTGGCAGGTTGTTCCAGAGTCTAAGGGTGGCTGAAAAAATCCTCTGGGTGGCAGCTGCCAACCTAGTCCTGGCTGACTGGAGTAATAAATCAAATGATATCCAAGTTGCAATTAAAAAAAAAGGTTATGTGAATAAACTGGAAGCAGATGCATTACCACATCACTCACCTGCTTTGAATGATTATGCAATCCTGATAAAGCCTGTCATACATGCAAATTTTGAGATCGACGTTTGGATTGCGCACCCACACTGGCACGGCCACAGAAACAGCAATGACACTGAAGCGTAACTAAATATGAAGACATGCAAGCAAATAGTTAAGATGCAAAGGTCTAAAAAGTTGCCACCTCAAAGCATTCAGGCCCATACATAGATAACGATGATTCCCACAGTTGCCCCAGAACTGCAAAAAAGGAAGGCATATTTTGGCCTCTGTCACTGGCCAAGAGGCCAAGACTATTTCCTGCTTTCCAGTAAGAACATCTTGACAAGGGGAAGACTAGCCTGGTCCCATCTGTTAGCCAGAGAAGATGCTCCCACCAATCTGGCTTCCTCCATTTTGCCCTGGGACTGAGGAGGTGGCCATTCTCCCCTTGTCCGGAGGAACAAGGCCTGCTGGGTCAGCTGTACCAGCCAGACTACCAGTAAAATAAGGTTGGCTTGGCTTCAGCCAGATCTAAGTGTGAGGTGAATGGCCTCTGACACCAGGAGGTTTTGGAGTCCTTGTTGGAGCCCATCATGGCCAAACATAAACAGTTGCCTGGTGGCATGAAAAGATTACAGTAATTGTATTAATGCTCTTGTATGACACTTCAGCTTTTCATACAAGCTTTGCACCAGCTTGGCAGTCTGAACCTAGGAAACGACATGAAGGCTGAGAATGGAGTGAATTTTTCTGTTTCTAACCCATTTTCATAGCTGATGTGGAAGAAAATTGTTTATGTGAACTCGAAGGCTTTCACGGCCGGCATCCACAGGTTTTTTTGTGGGTCCCCCCCCCGGGCTGTGAGGCCGTGTTTACAGGTAAAACGTCATGAATAAACTCTTCTGGAACATGGTGTCAAATTTGGAAAAAACCTATAAAATTGATTATGTTTGTACACTTTTATTTTCTTTGTTGGTTTCTACACTGTTATAACCCTCGGGCCTCATTCTGAGAGAAAGGTGGAACTCTTTGGTACTTTCTGGGTTAGAAGTGCCAGCTAACCTTAGGACAAAAATACATCCTTGGCAACTGTCAAGGTGATGGGACACGCAATCGCAGGAAAATTTATAATGAAAAGAGCTGGCATGGTATAATGTGCTACTACCTGCAGGGGCCAGCAGTGAGCTGGTTAAACACAGCTGGCTATCATTTCTAGATATTGTCTAAGAGGCTACTGAGGAAACTGAAACAGAAACCTGTTTTCTGCCTGGGAAAATGCTGTGTAGCCCATGTGTATGAGAAACACTAATTGAATAACCCATGAATGTGCTGGTTCTGTATCAGTATAACTAGATGTTCCCACACACTGCCTTTGTACAGTACTTGGATTTTGCTCTTAGACTGTACATATGTGGTCTAAGCTGTACAATGCATGACTGTACTGTATATCTGCTGTGTTATGTCATCTGTTTGCTTAGAATCCTAGACTCATTGTAAATATTATTTTAACACGTTCTAATAAAGGAAAGTAGCTTAGACACAAGCCTGTGCCTGTGCGATCATTTCTTCAGCTTGATGTTTGCTAACTCTGCTACAAGAACTATTTGCTGCCTGTTTTCTTGATATGCTCAGAGGTACCAGATGACCAGTTTTAGGACTCAGGCCTCCACCAAAGAGCTACAGGACAACAAAGGAGCTCAAATGCCCAGGAAAAGAGGTATCCAAGTGCTTGATATTTCCTGTCCGCTAATACCCTCAAAACCTTTTCACCATAGCCAGATTTCTGAAAGTATGTTGTATTACAGAAAAAAAGTGGCTGGGGAAAAAAAATTGCAGGGAGGAAATGATGGCCAGGAAAAAGGTTAAACACACTTGTCCCAGTGGCTGCTTTTCCATTTCAAACTCGGGGGTTATCTAGATGGTAAAAATACTCCTCATAGAATGAGAGGGAAATATCTTTTGTCCCAACAAAATCCTGCAGTGATTCACCACATTCAGAAGGAGGAGGGCCAAAAACTCCAAAACCTGCAGGGGAAAAGCCTTTGCAACTTTCCCCAAGGTTTTTTAAAACATGCGCATTACTGCTTGTTTGGACAACCGATTTGCAGCGCAGCACATTACCCGATAAGAACGCAAGAGGAAAGCTGATTGGTTGGACATGCATGAGGGGCAGGCTTGCTGGCAATGAAGTGGCCAGAAGTGCCATTTTGGGGTTTCGTGTTGCCAGTCATGTTCTTTCTCGCTGTGCTGAGGCAAGCAAACAGCTGTTTTAAGCGGAAGGTTGCACTTGCGCACCTTAGATTTACAATTTAAAAATCCAAAACTGTGCAGTAGCGACTACTTATGGAGACTAATAATATGAGTAATTTACTCCCAACCACCATCTTGATTCACAGGCAAGGCTGCATGTGAACCACAAACACAGATAGCTTTGCATAACAATGATTTTCCTAAAGGACCGTGGAGACAAATGAATGCTACTGTGAATTTGCGTTAATGTGCAGCAATCCACATTATATTTTTTCCGTGTACACAAGCCCTCTGTCTCCACCAGTGCTTCACTGCTGCTTAGCAGACACGACAGACTTAAGGAATTTGGGGGGGTCCCTGCAATGTTTTATTTTTGGGACCCCATATGTTTATCTCAGGTCAATGTAACCTAACCTAACCTATTCACAGTACAGGATAGTCAGATTATTCCTAACAATGTTTTGCAGGAGGAGGGTTACAACAGCCCCATCAATGACACCCCCCCTGCAGCTACAGGTGCTGCAGGGCCCTTAAACCAGCCCTGTAAGCAGAGATCAAAGTTCCCAGACCCGAGGGGTGTGTTTGTGTCAAATGTACACTTCTGATCCTCCCAAAGAGCTTTTCAACCCTACAATTTTGCCTTGCACACATTGCCCAAAGTACTTCCTAGCCCCGGGGGCAAGGTTCTAAACAAAAAATGGCATCAACCACTCACCAGTTTGCAGTCTGGGTTGTCAAAAGTAATTTCAAAATCAGCCTCTGCACGCCCAGGAACTGCTGGGGTGAAAATTATCTGAAGTTTTATAGAGCTAAAAGGTCCAATATCACCTTCTGTAACCTGCATGACCACACAAATAAAAAGGTCAACTTTCTAAAGACAATTTCCTACTATTGTTTACTTGCAATTCCTTTCCTTTTGATTCTGCATCCTTTCCCCTATATTTTAAGAATACTTTATCAATACAGAATGAAAGAATCTCTGGAAGACAGTATCCTACTATTTATGTATGCAGGCCAATCCCAATCTATTTATACAGAAATGCGTTCTTACTGGGGGCTTGTCTACACTGGGGGCAAAAGTCCAAATGGACTCCTGTCCCACCGCCACTGCCATCAGCTTCTTGGCAAAATACCTTTTCCAAGATCTAATTTTCCATCAGCTTCCTGGATGGGGGTGGGGGAGAGCCAGGATAGATCGCTGCCTGGCAGGCGCCCCATTTCCCTGGATGTCCAAACCAGTTCCTGGCCCGGAATGGTAACGGAAATGTTTTTCCCACCTTGGTGCTGTGATCTGGGCACCTCGTTTGCCTCAGAGCAAGTGATCAGCAATGGTGGCAGAGCCAAGGAGGAACTTTCTTTGCCATTCCAGGCTGGGAACTGGCTTGGCTATCCAGGGAAATGTGGCATCTGCCAGGCAGCAATCTGTCCTGCGCCCCCCCCCGCCCCCTCCCAAAACAGGGTGAAAATACCAGAGTTTTCAGAAAACTCCAGAGAAAACAGTCAGTTTTTTTTTAACCTTGGTTAAGGTTGTAATACTCTGAATTTGGTGCAGCTAGACCATACGTCATGTGGCCTTATTGTACCAGATTCAGGGGGTGTTGGTTTTTTGTGTAGACAAGCCCTGGGTGTGGCAAGCTTATACCCAGGCAAGAGACTAAAGCTTCATGGCTAGAACATACACTTTGCAGGCTGATCTTGAGTTCAATCACTGGCATCTCCAGTAAGAAAGTTCATGGAGCAGGTGATGGAAAAAGACTTTCTTTTCCAGGGCCATTAATCAGAGTAGTGGACAGTATTAGGTTAAAACTGATGTTATGACTTAACATATGATAGCTTCCAAGATTGGAAAAGTTATGTTTTTGGACAACGTCCATAAACTGGCAGTGGTAGTCCACGAAAGTAACATTTCCAAATTCTGGGCAGCTTCCTATGTGTATATATAACTAAATCCTTGAGAACTAAACAGTAATTACATAAAGCCAAGTTTTCCTTGATTTCTGAAAGATGAGAGAAAGGTCTGAATTTCTACAATGCTGGGAGTATTAGGAGATTTAAGGCACTGAATTCATTCTGGGATTGAAGTGTATATTCAGGATGAAGACCAGAGAAAATACTCCAGATCTGGACTCAGGCTTATAAATGGCCTTGGAAAATCAATATATTGAACATTAGCTCTCACTGAATGGTCCTGGAGCCCCTGATGCCACAGTAATGCTGAACCTAAGCAAGTGCAGATCTGATCCTGAAGACCTGATCTGCCTAGGATCCCTTATGTGACAGATGGATCCAAAGATAACATAATAATAACATAATAACATAATAAAGGCAAATCGCCCATAGTGGAGGAGTTATCCGTGCAGATTTTTAATGTTTCTTGGAGAAGACCCACCCAGTTTTGGTCCTGTCTGTTCTGCTGCTGTAGACTGGAACTGAAGGGCCTCCATCAAAACAAGCTCACATTGGTTAAAACAACCTTGCCTGCAGAAGACCTGTTTTCACAATGGTACAATAGTACCATGACAATTCTTTGGCCAACAGAGTTGAAACTTTGCCTATATAGAATTTTGTTGTCCATTTTCAGGATAAAAATAGAGGGAATATATATTCTTCGTAACTGCTATAATACATTTTCTCCCTTCACAATTTTGATGGGTTTCCTCAGAAGTATGCAGTTCAGCTATCAGATCTACAAATTAAGTCTGTGTTTACCTTCAAATAACCAATCATAAAACAAAGCACACTAAGGGGCTTACTGCACATCAAAGAAAAGCGGCAGTGCAGCAGGAAGGTTTCATCTTCCATGCTGCCTTACTACACAATATCGTCATTCTTTTGGTGTTCTGCCATCTGGTCCCATGGGAGACCGAGGTAAAACTGCATCTTTTTGCTAACGGGTTTTTCCAGTTAGCAAAAATACACAGTTTTACCTCAGTCTTCTATGGGACCAGAATGGAAGAACACTGATGTCATGCAGTAAAACAGAAGAGAAGACAGAAATTTCCTGCTGCCTTGCCGCTTTTCTTCAGCGTGCAGTAAGCCCTTAAATGAAAAACACACAGTGGAGAAGAACCTTTGGTTAAGATAAAAAGATGTATTTCACCCCTTGAAGAAGCAATTCTTCTAAACATATGCTAAATTTATCATCTAGTTTGACCCCTACTGACCTTATTAATTCTACGGGAAAGGATTTCTGAGAGCTGATTAATAAAATCTGATATTTGCGGTTTGTCATACTGTTAGGGTTTCTGTGATATTTTTAAGCACTATGTGTATTGCGGGACTTCATTCGGGAAAATTCATTTGCTCAAATACACACAGATTCCTGCACAAAAGTATGGGTTTTTATACAGAAAACATTTCTTCTGGCAAAAAAAGGAGTTTTTGTACATTAAAACTATACATGGTTTTCTGTGCAAGAAATGATATATTTATGCAATCTGCAAATTTATGCAATTTGTGCAAATGCCACATGTTGTTTCTTTGTGCAGAAAACTACCTTTTGGGGGGAAGAAAATATTTTAGTTGTTAAATAAGCCTTGAATCAAAGTCTTATTTGCAATCTCATTACTGGGGCAAACAGTAAAGTAGAGAAATTGAGATACTAGTATGTTCCATCAACAGTGTGAATTAGTTCAAACAATTAATGAGACATACATGGTAGGAGTGTTCCACCTTCATGCATATCAGGAGCAGGAGCACATGGTTTGAAAAACCATCTGCAGACAATCCAGTCACATCTGTACTAAGAACAATTTGTCCTTCCTCCTGGATGAGGAGGGAGGATGGTGGAAAGTGAGTATCAGAGAGGAAGAGACAAAGGCAGAGAGAGGGGAAAGGACTGGGAGTGTTCCCATCCATGACTTGCTTCAGTTCCACAGACCATTACAGGACAGATTGTTGTTGTTGTGTGCTTTCAAGTTGTTTCTGACTTATGGCGACCCAAAGATAAACTTATCACAAGGTTTTCTGAGCCTGAGAGTGTGCGACTTGCCCAAAGTCACCCAAGTGGGTTTCCATGGCCGAGGATTCGAACCCTGGTTTTCAGAGTCGTAGTCCAATGCGCACACCACTATGCCACGCTGGCTCCTACAGGGCAGATTACTCCTGAGGAAATGAAGTAACTGACAGAAATTAAAAAGACTCCCCATCCCAGCCCTGTATGTCCATGTCATAGCTATGGTCCGGGGGATATTTTGCTCTGTTGTGTGTGAGTATCTTTATGGTGTCTCTTTTCCATGTCAAGTACTATTATGCTTATAGTGTTTCTCCATCAGTGTGTTACCTTGCCCAATGTAATTTCAGTTGGTTCTTCCCTTGACTGGTGATCCAGGGGCATCAGATCCAGACAGTTTAGTGGCTTTTCTCCATTTAAACTCACATCAGAAACTATTTGATCAATTTGTTCTAGAAGACAGACAAACGAGGACCCATAATATAAATAAACATTTATATGATGTGCTTTGTAATCTTCTCACCCATCTTAATAATAATAATAATAATAATAATAATATTTATTTTTACCCCACCCCTCTGTTAAAAACAATCGGGGTGGCGTACAATCTTTAAAATGCAACAATACTGAGTAAAATCCCTAAACATCACCCACCCCCACCCTCCCCCATTAAAAGATATTAAATTAGTATCAAATTAAAATCCACCTAAACAAAAATCACATAAACAAACAATACAAAAATCAAAAGCCAACAAAAATCAACATCTATAAAACAAAACCTGCTGCTCTGATGAAAATATCTGAGCCAACAGCCTGGTGACCTGGTGGGTCAGCAGTGTGATGTAGCAGCTAAAAAAGCCAATGCAGTTCTAGGCTGCATTAATAGGAGTCTAGTGTCCAGATCAAGGGAAGTCATAGTGCCATTCTATTCTGCTTTGGTCAGACCTCACCTGGAGTACTGGGTCCAGTTCTGGGCACCACAATTCAGGAAGGCTATTGAGAAGCTGGAACATGTCCAGAGGAGCGCGACCAGGATGGTGAGAGTTCTGGAAGCCATTGTGCCCTATGAGGAGTGGCTTAGGGAGCTGGGCATGTTTAGTCTGGAGAAGAGAAGGTTGAGAGGGAACATGATAGCCATGTTTAAATATTTGAAGGGATGACATACTGAGGATTTTGGAGCAAGCTTGTTTTATGCTGCTCTAGAGATTAAGACATGGAACAAGGGTTCAAACTACAGGAAAAGAGATTCCACCTAAACATTAGGAAGAACTTCCTGACAGTAAGAGCTGTTCAGAAGTGGAACACACTGCCTCAGAGTGTGGTGGAGTCTCTTCTTTGGAGGTTTTTAAGCAGAGGCTGGATGGCCATCTGTCGGGAATGCTTTGATTGTGTATTCCTGCATGGCAGAATGGGGTTGGACTGGATGGCCCTTGAGGTCTCTTCCAACTCTATGATTCTATGATTCGAAGTCTACATCTGGTTCTCAAAAATTGGTGGGTTTTTTTAATGTTGAAAAGTACAGGTAAAGGGCATGCCATGTATTTAAAAGGTAAATTGGGACACCTGAATGTTTCCAAGAACATCAATTCACCCTCTTTTTTGGCCAGAGAAAGGTCAGTCTGGGGATTTCAGAGGTACTGAGGGCCACAACGCTATCCTGGGGGGCAGCTGCAGCTGCAGGGCTGCTCTTTGCCCACCCCTGGTTTAAAGGGTCTGCAGGCCTTAGCTGGGGAAAATGTCATAAAGATTTCAAAAGACCTTCTCTCTGGGCTTCTTCCCAGGTTTTCAAAGACTGACTTCTAGCACTTCTTTGTTTTGGGCATCCAGATCCTGGTTGTGTGTTTGCTCCCTGTCCTTTCCATCTGCATCTTTATGACACAATCATGTGCTCTGTTTTCACCAGAATCTGATCATGTTGGCCATTTGGGATCAAGAGAGAACCCTCAAAATAAAGGATGCCCCACAATAAGAGCACCCCTCCCAGTGACTGAGGGTGAGCTGTTAAGACAGCCTAGAGGAGGAGGAGGAGTTAACCTACTTTTACTCTGTCTTTTTTCCCAGCTCAGTACTCAAGGAGTTAAAACAAACATAGCAATATAATTAACGTCTCTCTCTCTGGCTTTTCTTCGCAAACGAAGATTCAGGAAGGACTCATCCAGCACTTTCTGCAAGCGCGCTGATGACTAAAAAGGCCAATCCGAGATAAACAAGTCCGGTTACAGAAAGCACAGCAGAAGGTCTCCTTGGGTCATGTTTCTGGGTTGTGATTCTTTCTGCGTTGTCGTTTCTCTACAAGACTTGTTTGAAGTGAGTTCTCAAATAAGGCTGCAGCATTGTGGATAGTGCGTCTCCATGCCTCCCAATTTGAGGCCAGGACAGACCATTGTTGGTGATCAATTTGGCCGAGCCTGAGATGTTGTTTCAGGGAGTCCTTGTATCGCTTTTTTGGAGCGCCCCTCTTACGCTGACCCGTGACAAGTTCACCATAGAGTACTCTTTTTGGGAGGCGATGGTTCTCCATCCCAGAAACATGCCCTGCCCAGCGCAGCTGTGTTCTCAATATCATGGCCTCAATGCTGGTAATCCCTGCTTGCTCAAGGACAACAACATTTGTCACATAGTCAGTCCAGTGTATATTTTGGATTGTGCGTATACAGTGCTGATTAAAGTGTTCGAGGAATTGTAGGTGGTGGCGATAGGTGACCCATGTTTCAGATCCATAAAGGAGAAAAGACAGTACAATGGCTCTATACACAATGATTTAAACTGTTAAACCATCAAAACAAGTTAAAAACGGAAACCAATAGAAGGAAGACAGCAAACAGAGCATCCAAACAGACAGCATCCAAATAGAACATTATGCAAAGCCCTTTCCTCTTGATCAGTCAGTCTTCCAAGGCCTCCTGAACAGAAAGGTCTTTACCTGCCTATGAAAGGATAATGAGAGTGGTGGTGGTGGTGCTAGTCTAACCTCTTTAGGAAGTGAGTTCCAGAGCTTAGGAGTAGCCACCAAGAAGGCCCTCTCCTATTCCCACCAGATGTGCCTCTGAGGGTGAAGAGAGAGAAAGGGGGGCTCTTTCCAGAAGATCCCAGAACATAAGCAGGCTTATAAGGGAGAATACAGTCCTTCAAATAACCAAATTACTGCTGCTGCTTTTCCTCACTACTAGTTGGACCCAGAGTACTATACACCGTTAACAAAACTCCCCCCCCCAGTACCTGGTAGACCTCATGACAACCCTGTAAAGTAGGCCTGTGGATTTAAATTCCTCCTCCCCCTTCTCAACGTTCCACACTTTTCCTGGAATTGCTGAGGGTGACTCGCTCTGTTGCCCTGCCACTACCGCCACCACCATCACCAGTTGACTGCCATCGCAGTGACAGCAGTGGCGTCCTGCTGCCACCACCAGTTGACTGTCTGGTCCCATTGCAGGTGGCCCATCACTGCCGCCAGTTGACTATCTGGGTCCCAATCTGGGCCACAGACTGAGTGGCAGGAGTGGATTGTGAAGTGGAGAGGGAATTTACATATGGGTGGCGATTGGTTGGGTCTGTTTCCTGAACAGCCAATCAGCACACTAGGAAAGGCAACTTACCCAAGAGGATTATATATATAGATTTGTTGTGGCTCATCATGGGGCTGAGAAACAAAGAGGCAAGCAGATTTGAAGAAATAGCAGTCACTTCTACTAGCTACTGCTCATCTACTCATGATGGGCCTAGAGGGAGAGTCAGTGGGTGGTGACAGCAACAAATGTACCAGCAGAAGATTCTAGTCAGTAGCAGAGCCATGTTCAGGGCTGATCCTGATGCTGATGCTGTGGGCCGCTATGCTAACATCCTGTCTCAGCTGTACAAAACTCAAAATAAAGGCCCAAAATATAGGATGTTTTCTTTAAAAAGAGCACTATACTGCAAATGTGTCACAGGCTGCATTTGATGATAACAAGGACAACACACACACAAAAACCAAGATTTCCATATCAAATTCCTTCACTCCCACCTCACATCTTGCCAAATGAATGTAGACATTGAAAGCTGAAAGTGGGGTGGGGGGGAATGAAAGAATTCTTAGGCAATTTATCTTTGTGTCACTTCTTTCATAAAATTACTGGTTATAAAAATAAATTTGTCCTAAGTCTCTCTCTCTTTCAAGGTGGGTGTTCAGATAACAAGAAGTGAGAAGAATAATGGTAACAAAATTCTATAGCCAGGGGGATAAAATTCAGTGAGATTTGGGAGGTTTTCTTTCTAAGATAAGGTTGCTAATCTATAATTTTTTGCCATATACAGTGGGTCCTCAATATCCGCAGTACTGAGAAAACACGGATTGAAATGAAGACGTATGGTAGTTTTAATTTTTTTTTTTACTGCAGCCAACCAAGAAGTGGTCCCAGGGTAGTAGCAGAGGCTGTGGCAGCAAGTTGTGGGCACCAGGCATACATTCTTCCTGCTTCAGCTGCAGAAATTCTGCTCTTTCTTTCAAAAGGCAGAAGCTGCAGCTGGCGTACTCACAGCAGCATGCATGAAGAATGTGTGACTGGGGATCGGGGCATGTCGCTTCTCCCTGCCCCCCCCCCATGATAGCTAATCCCAGGAAGAGGTTAGCGGGGGAGGCAGAAGTGGCAAGCACCTGGCAATCGGGGCTTGACATCTTTTCCTCCCCTCCCTTGGCTGATGGAAGTTAATCTCGTTAATTTGCAAGCGAGAGCACTGCAGCCATGGTTTGTCATGTCCTGTGGAAGCTGCTTGCCATTCTGTGATTGACGGTTGTGGTGAGCAGCTTCTTCCAGAACATGGTGATTGATGGAGGGTGCGGGTGCTCCTGCTCATTCGTTCATTCACAAGCGAGATTATCACTGCTGCCATTCGCCATGTTCTGCGGAAGCGGCTTGCTGCACTGTGACTGGCAGTGGCGGTGAGGAGCTTCTTCATGAACATGGCGATTGGAAGCAGGGGAGGGGTGCTTCTGCTCATTCATGAGCGATTGCACCGCCACTGCATTTGCCATGTCCTGTGGAAGCTGCTTGCTGCACTGCAACTGGCGGTGGCAGCAAATGGCTTCTTTGGGAACACAGTGATTGGCTGCTCGTTTGTGCACTCGTGAGTGAGAGCTGCAGCCAAAGCCTTGCCACAGTACCCTCCGCTGCGGGTCTGGGACTGCTTCTTGGCCTGGCTTCAGTCGATGTCAGGTAGTAATTTTAAATTTTAAATAGTGACTTGAGCATTTGCGTTTTTGGTATCTGTGAAACTCTAGAGCAGCCCGTTGGCCAAGAGACACTCTGTTTATACCAGTGCTCTTAAACTTTTCTTTACCAAGGACCCCCTTTAAATATATTTTGTTGCCGTGGCCCCCCAAAGACTTAACTCAAGATTTAAAACCCTAACAACAACAACACCTGATGATGATGATACAATTACACCATCCATTAAACCTCCCCTCAGAGGCACTGAAGCGGGAGGGAAGACTTTTCTTCTGCTTCTTTCTACAAATTTGTGGCGGAAGCTGACTGAATGGCAATGTGCAGGCCAAGCCAGCCGGCCAGCCTTTGCCTTGGATCATGTCATGTGGCCACACCACTGCAGTGAGGAGGTGGGCCAAGCAGCCTTCAAGCTTTTGTGGAACCCTCTGGGAGGACACTGTGGACCCCTGGGGGTCCCCAGACCAAAGGTTAAGAACCACTGGTTCATACATTTTTCACCCTTTCTCCCACCCCACACATCTTTTTGATTTGTTAAAAAAGAGACACAATGTGAGCAAGGCTTTAAGATAATCTGATAACTACTCTTTCTGCATGATGTGAGGGTACAACCTGGATAAGTTTCTTGGGGGCCGTTTACACAGCAAATTTAATTCTCAAAGAATGCGACAAGAATCCTGATAGTTCCCACGCATTTCTTCTTCTTTTTTTTTACATTATTTATTTATAAAGTTTAACATAAGTAATTCACAAACCTTAATCATTTCAAAAGAAAAACATTATTATAGTAATTATTATATAATAAGTCAGCTATTATTTCAAGTATAACATTAAATATGATATTGACCCTCAATATCACATATATGTCCATCACACTCTGACCAATCACAAACTCATATCTACTTGTGAATTCCTTCTTTTTTCTCCTCCTTGACTTCCTCCAATTAACTCAAAGATTTTATACATTCATAATTCAAGCTTTCCTTCTCTACTTAACCTCTATTTATTTATTATAGTTGCAGCTTCTCTAGCCAAATTTCTTTCAATTCTTGTATTTTGCCCTTTCCATATGACCTATTGTTCCTTACTTCCTTCTTTGCTAGATCTCAGCCTGTCTCCTTTGATCTAAGTAAAAAAGAAAACGGTTTTTCAATATTTCATCTCTTATATAGATAATCCATAATTATTCTCCATTCTTCATTCACTTCCTCTATATCTCTTTTATTAATAATTTATGTTAACATGTCGTTGTTTTTCATTTCTAATAACTTGTCTAACCATTCTCCTGTCACCGAGGCGTCTTTCATTTTCCATTTGGCTGCAATCTTAAGTCTAGCTGCTACAACTATATATAACAGCACCCTCCAGTATTTCTTTTCGAATTGGGTTTCTAGCACTGATGTTATATTTAAAAGGTATAGTTAGGGGTCCATATTAAAGGTAATAACCAACATCTTTTGTGTTGTTTTATGTACGTTTTCCCAAAATTTCCTTATGATTATGCACCCCTACCACATATGGTGTAGAGATCCAATTTCTTTGTTGCATCTCCAACACCTCTTATTTTCCAACTTATATATCTTACTTAACCTCGCAGGCGTAAGATACCATCTATTAGCTATCTTAAGATACTTTTCTTTTAGGTCTTGATTTGCTATAAATCTATTTGTTTTGGACCAGGCATTTTCCCATTCTTCCAGACTAATTGATTCTCCAATGTCTCTAGCCCATCTGACCATTGTGTCTTTTATCAACTCCTTTTCTAGTTCTCTTTCCAAGAGGATCTTGTACAATTTAGTAATTTTCCCTTTATCTGTATCCCAAATAGCTTTGTCAATTTCATTCCATTCTTTCTCGAATCCATAGATCGTTATCGTTATCTTTTTTTGAATCTTTCCTTTACTTGGAGATACTTAAACCACTGTATCTTAATCCCCTGGTCCTGTAATTCCTCTCTCTTTTTCAAACCATAATCATTTCCGTTTTCCCATTTTATCAGATTTTTATATCTGATCCACTCATCCTCCTTAGTTCATCTGATTTGGAATGCTTCCACAGGCAACAGCCACATAGGAATATCTTTATTAAATTTTTGTTTTATATTCTGCCATATCTTTAACATTGGACCTCTAAAAGTAAACCGACAGATCGCTCCATCATTCTTTTGTTTGTTTGTGCTTTCCTTCTCTCCTTTGTCATTATTTAAGGCTTTGGGGGCAGGGAAGATGATCGGGAATTTGTGTGGTGTGTGTGTGTGAGCGTGCTGCAACCCACAGATTGCTCCATCGTTCTTTTGTTTGTTTGTGCTTTCCTTTTCGTCTCACCATGACCCCCTCCTTGCTCCCTCCCCACCTCCTGCCTGGCTTTAATCATCTGGAGGCCATGCCCCCTCACCTTTGCCTGTGTAAACTCTGAAAACTGACACTGACCGCATCTTCCAAATAAGCAAGAATTTGTGTGAATTATGCACTGCTGATGCGAAAGAGTGGTAATCCGGAATTTCGCGAACTTTATCCTGTCGTGTAACTAGCACCAAAGATTATAACTCCTAGAATCCTCTAACTAACATGACCAGGGGACCTGTGCAGCTGCAGTCCAAAAAATAATTTTTCCAAGCTCTGGGCCAAGGTGGCAGGGTTGTTTAGTGTGATAAACTGTTTCAACATATGAGTGATGCTTTATGCCACTGAAGATCAATTTATTTTTGATTGCATCATCTGGAACACAGGAGAAATCAGATCAGCCAAGGAGCTTTCCTTTGCACCCTCCAACTGACCTGATTTACCAGGGACAGTACTGATTAAGCTTCTGTCCTCCCACTTTTTAAACTGCTTTTAAAACGTCCCAATTTCTTTCTTCTCCTCTTACTTTCCCCCTTGTCTTCAGCTTGCTTCAATGCTGCAAACTGAGCTCAAAGTGAAAAATAATTTGCATTCAGTTAACTCAGCAGGTAGGAGAGGAGAGGAGAGGGCAGAACACTGCCCTTCCCAGTAGTAGGCCCAGGCAAAAGCAAACTGTTGCAGCTTCTCCCAGCTTATGTGTTCTTCCTCTTATAATAACTTTTGCTCTCTTGACCACATTGTGAAGTTGCTCGGTCACACACATCCCACTTTTCATCTGTGAAATGTTGGCAGGTATGAGAATTTTGTCACTCTGGAAGTAAATAATCCTCTCCCTTCTATGAGGGACCACTAGCCTCTTTACTGAAGAACAGGTAACTTACCTGTAATTGTGGTTCTTCGAGTGGTCATCTATGCCCTCACACAAATGGGTTTTGCACCTGCACAGAGACTCAATTTGGAATGTTCTAGACCTGAGTAGCTTGGCTGGAAGCCCCCTCTTGCATACCGCATACATCACAGCCTGCTAGGCTACTGTCTCCTCAGTTTCAAAGTCTGCCATGAATCAACAGAGACCTGAGAGAGGCGAGGTAGGGCAGGTTTCTGTGAGGGCACAGAAGACCACTCAGTTACAGTTACAGGTAAGCAACCTGTTTTTCATGGTCTCTGTGCCTCACACAAATGGGTGATTGGCAAGCTTACCAGTTGGTTGGTCAGGTCACTGAAGAACAGAAGACAACACAGCACATCCAAGACTAGCATCTGCTCTGGCTCTACAGTCCAGTCTATGTTATTTGAATGGGGACAGCTGTGACCATGTAGCAGCTTTGCAGAGGTCAGGTAGAGAAATGCCACATAACAGTGCTGCCAAAGAAGCCACTGCTCTAGTGGAGTGAACCTGTAAGCCAACTGGAACAGTTTGCTTGGCTAGTTCATAAGCTAGTTGTATTTCTGTATGACCCATTTGGACAGCTGTTGCAATGATACCTGTAGGACCACCACAACAGATGAACAATCTATAAGAGTGACAAAATAGAGCCGTGTACGGAAAGTGAAACACTAGTGCTCATCATACATTGAGATAGTGTAAAGATTTCTCCAGGGCGTTGTTGGCTGTGGATAGAAAGTAGGGAAGATGATGTCCTAACTGAGATGCAACTATGACACTACTTTTGGAAGCAAGGTGATATCAGATCGTAACATCACCTTGTCTCAATGGAAAACAAGGAAGGGCCCATCCAAATGTAGAGTCAGCTCACTCGCTCACCTGGCAGAGGTGACTGCTACAAGGAAAGTAACATTCAATGTAAGCAAACACTCATCAGAAGAAGCCATTGGTTTGTAAGGTTTGTGGGTCAACTGTTAAAGGACCAGAGACAATGACCATTGTGGAGTAGGCAGAGTAACTGGTGGATAAAGGTGCACCAAACCGTTGAGAAATGTCTTTACAATGGGATGCAAGAACAGTATAACTAAAGTGGGAGACATTGGTTGATATGCTACAACTGTAGCCATGTAAACTTTCAGAGAAGAAAGGGCCAGTCCTTGCTTGTGAAGATGTAATAGGAAATGCAGGGCAGTGGATACTCTTGCAGGGGAAGGAGGCTCTGACCTAGATGCTGTGAAGGAACAAAACCGCTTCCATTTATACTCATGGGATTTCCTAGTTGTGTTCTTTCTTGTGGCCAACAAAACCATAATGAGTTTAGGAGAAGTCACAATACTATTCTCCAGGCCATGAGACGTAGCATTTGGGTGGAAACTTGACCATGACAGTGTGACAGTAGGTCCAACATCCAGGGTAGAGTCACAAATCAGTCCCTGGAAAGATGGAGTACGGGGTAAGCCACAGTTGTCTGGGCCAATATGGTGAAATCAGAATTACACTGAACATGTCCCTGGTGAGTTTCATCACCACCTTCACCAGCAGTGGAAAGAGAGGGAAAAATACATTAGTGGACTGTACCATCTATGCAGGAATGCATCTCCAACAGAACTGCAACCTCTCCCTTCCCTTGAACAGAACTGGGGACATTTCGCATTGACTGGTGATGTGAACAGGTCAAGAAGAGGCATGCCCCATCTGGACATCACAAGTGGAAGGCCTTGTCTAAGAGAGACCCCTTGAGCTAAAGGACTGGAGCACGACTAAGTGAATCTGTTAACACGTTCTCCAAGCCTGCTAGATGAACTGTTACATAGCGACCTTGCACCGTCACTTCCTTGCAAGGGAATGCTAAGACTAAGGTCCTGTCTACACGATTTAAATAATACGTACGGCATGCGAAAGTTCGCACTTCCGTACAAACGGCCGTTCGGATGCACACGAATGCAAAAGAGGGGGGGCAGTTTTCCACCCTGAAATACGCACACGCGGCATTCGGGAAGGAAAGCGGATCACGAAGAGAAATCCGTACGCCGTTTGGATGGCTGACGGGTCTGTACGGTCCGTTCGCACACATATGAACAGGCAGGGTAATCTGATTGGCTGGCCGAGTAGAGGGGGCGGGGCTAGCATGGAGGGGAATTGGGAGCGGCCGCCATGTTGGTTTCCTGGTAGCGAGCGTCTGGTAAGTCCGTGAATTTATATGTTTATTTATTTTTATTTTATATTGTAAATACGGAAAACCGAATGTCCGCAAACCAGGAACCTTAAAAAAAAAAAAGCAGCGGGAGATTTAAAACTGCCGCTTGGCTTGCTCGCTCCAGCCAGCTTTGGGAAGAGGGAGTCATACGGAGTTTAGAGGGCTTAAAAATCGTATAGCCGGTTCGTATGCATACGAACGACAGGCTGTTCGTATTTTTTGCCCCCCATACGGATTTTTTTATGATCGTATAGCCGCACCCTAAGTGTAGAGTCACCATCTTGAATTTCCAGGGCCTGATGTAATCTGATGTAATCTCAGAACCACTGTCAAGAATTTTTGAGAATTCCTGGAGAACAGGAGAGGTCCCAACAGACTGGAAGAGGGCAAAAGTTGTCCCCATCTTTTAAAAGGGAAAAAAAGAGGACACAAATAATTACCACACAGTTAGCCTGACATCAATTCCAGGAAAGATTGTAGAGCAGATTGTTAGACCATTTGTAAGCACTTAGAAAAGGATGCCATGATCACTAAAAGTCAACGTGAGTTTCTCAAAAACAAGTCATGCCAAACTAACCTTATCTTTTTTATATATAAAATCACAAGCTTAGTAGATGAAGGGGATGCTGTGGATGTAGCATATCTTCATAGAATCATAGAACTGTAGAGTTGGAAGAGACCACAAGGGCCATCCAGCCCAACCCCCTGCCATGCAGGAAAAATTGATTTCAGAAAGGCCTTTGATAAGGTCCCCCATGATATTCTTGCAAACAAGCTAGTAAAATGTGGGCTAGACAATGCAACTTTTAGGTGGATTTGTAATTGGTTTACTGAACAAACCCCAAAAGTGCTCACCAATGGCTCTTCTTCATCCTGGAAAGAAGTGACTAGCGGGGTGCCACAGTGCTCCGTCCTGAGCCCAGTGCTACTCAACATCTTTATAAATGACTTGGATGATGGAATTGAGAGCATGCAGCAGACTGAGAGGCTAGAGAGATTGATCCTGATGCAGCAGAAGGTGGTTCCAAAGGGACTGTTGGGGCAGTTGATACTGAGGTGGTGGCCAACACCAAAGTGGTCACTGATACCGAGACCAACTTGTATTTCCTCAGCTTTGCTACTGTAGTCAACACCAAACGTAACTGGCGATCCAACACTGCCTGCTCTGCCGCTTGAAGAGACTTTTCCCAGTAATAAAGTTTGAGTCTCTGTGCCTAATTTTTTAGGACTTGAAGTGCAAACCCCTGGCAAATAGAACACCTCTACACAATGTGTTCTTACCCTAGACAAAACAGGCATTGTGTGAGTCAGAAAGCAAGACTTCCTAACCACTAGGAGAACACAATTTGAAAAGAGAGATGGAATGAAGGGAAGCTGGGGCGGGGAAGGGGGCTCTGAGGTAATGTGAAAGGTTGTTTTAACATGCAGCAGTGGAGGAAGACACAGAACGAGAAAGAGAAACAAACAGGAGAGAAATGAGATGGGAAGAGCAAGAAATAAAGGAGGTAAGCTGCTCAGCAGGAGAACACCTGAGATGAAGCTGTTTCTACCAGCAGATGGAAAGAAACTGTGGGGACGGTAGCTTGGCGGGCTAGGACATGTGTGGTAGGCAGGAGGGGGGTTGGGTTCCTGCCAAGCTACTCATCTCTAGAACATTCTGAAGAGAGTCTCTGTGTAGGTGCAAAACCAATTTGCGTGAGGGTATAGAGACCATGAAGAAGAATTCTAATTCCACAAGGATTCTTGGGGAGGAAGCTATGACATTTAACACAGTAGCACCTGCAAGAGAGTCTTCTTCTACTTCTACTTCTATTATTGAAATTCAGATTACATTTTTAAAAACCATACCAAAGTTGCTATTGGTCGGGATCACTTCAGGCCTCAGCTTCTCAGACTGAGTGGTCTGCTGAATAACCTCTTCAGAATGGCAAAGAGAAACTGTTTCTTTGTCCACAATGGAGCCCCCCAGGCTATAGTTGCTGCTTTTCTCACTTCCAGTTCTTTCGATCACAAAGGCACAGACCTAGTTAAAAGATGTATAGGACACGTTTTTCCTTATCCAGCAAACTTCCAATTATTTTCAGATGGAGTAACAGTACCTAAAGTGAACTCTTCTTGATCCGATTCCACCTAATTCATTGTGAAAACAGAGGGTGGATTTCCATTCACAGTTTTCCAGAGGTCTGGAAGTCATGCCCTATGAGGAGCGGCTTAGGGAGCTGGGTATGATCAGTAGGACCTGCCCATGGTCACCTGGTGGGATTCTATGGCTGAACAGGGGTTTAAACACTGATCTCCCAGGGTCCTCATCCAACAGTCAAACCACTACACGATGCTGACTCTTAATTGATTGGCATTGGCCAAAGGACAGAAGCCCTGGAATCTTGGGGAATACAAGATAGGAGAGAGATCAAACACTCAAGTAGTCTGAGATAAGGGCAGCCATGGTGTATGCAGCTACATCTCTCTGTGTTCACGGATTTGGTATCCATGGATACCACCATCCACGGCGTGAAAATATTCCCCCCCCCCAAAATTAATTCTAAGAAGCAAACCTTGATTTTGCCATTTTGTATACGGGACATCATTTTAACTATACCATTGTATACAATGGGACTTGAGGATCCACAGATTTTGGTATCCGTGGGGAGTCCTGGAACCAAACCCCAGCAGATACCAAGTAGCCACTGTATTTCTTTTCTCTCATAACAACAGGGTCAGCAAGAAACTTTCCCCAAGAAAATCTTGATTGTCTGATTCTAGGGCATTCTGGTAAAAAAAATAAAAATAAAAATTGTTAGCTGCCACATACAGACAGCCCAGTTACCATCACCCTTCTCTCAACTCATGGACCTATATATATATATATATATATATATAGAGAGAGAGAGAGAGAGAGAGAGAGAGAGAGCGCTACCTGCAAAAGCAGCCATCGAACTCAGCACTGTTTACACTGGAAAAGTAAGATATGTCTACTCCAACCCTTCAATAGTACAAGTGGGAAATAAATGGGAGCCATAAATGCCTCCTATTTGAGCTAATTTTTTATTCTGATGGAGAATTTTTAAAATCCTTTAAGTTTAATGAATGGAGTCTAATCTAACAACAGAGTAGATTGAACTCTAACATGAATATACAGCCATAATAGCAAGAAGTACTAGCAAAGACCACCGTCCCTACTAAAATGTAACCTTTTTGTTTTGTTTTTAAACTCCTTTTGTTTCTCTTGAAATTTCTTTGCTGTTTCATTTGAAAAGAAACTTCTATATTCATTTCAAATTTTGTTTTGGTAAATTCTGTAGCAAAAATTGGACATGCAACCTACACATTTCGTACACACAAAGAGTCAAAATCTTATCCAACTGGGGTTTTTTGTTCCCTCAGAAGGCTTGCCAAAGAAGAACCACAGAATTTGCTTTGAATTTTAGGGAAAAAAATGTGCTAATTTGAGGGTGGGAAATGGTATTGGTGGGCTCAACTCTCAAACCTATCAAGTAGCCAATCTCAAAGTGAAGGGCAGCTCTTCCTTTAACAGAGATGAGACCAGGAAGTACAAAGGTGTCAGGAAAAGACTACTTCTTTCACCCAAGCAGATGGAAGGGAAATGCTGGTTGGTTTTCTCTGGGGAGAGAGCACCTAGAGACTATCAGTGGCTATTTTAAGATCTGCTGATCTGTTCCATTTGGAGCTTCAAAGTCCATCTAAGGAAATTTACGCAGACTAACCATTTTCTCTGGGGAAGGCGATGCTGTCACGGGGTGCCCAGCATCAGTGCCTGCTGATTTGCTAAGTTGGAATCGTGTTCCCAAAGCACCACAGTTCGTCAAGGTGATGGTGCGTGAAATTGTCTCTCCCACCACATGAGTGCCAAAGTCAATGAGCTCTTTATCTAGTGCGAGCTGAAAAAAGACGGGGGGGGGGAGAACATAACATAAGTTAAATAAACGTTTTCCATTTTGAGCAAAAGACTTATAATCCTTACTGTCACTTGCAAAGGCAATGTCACAGAGAAATCCCCCTTCCTGTGACTTTAGTATTGCAACTACCTTATTTGAACAGTTAAAATCTCTGAGCCCTCACATTAAGGCCGCTTCTGTGCACGCATGATTTTTGGTCAGAGGGGAGAAAATGCAAATGCTATATATTCTAGCCAGTACTGTACAAATTATTTATATTTAAGTTACAAAAAATGAAATTTGGCAAAAAGCACTTTTAATGTTGTTGTAGATTGAAATAGGAGTCTTTATCCCCTCCAGTTTGCATGGATGATTCTGTCTAGTTTATTTGTTGGTGTCCAGAAACAATGGAATATATAGATGCTTCCTTAGTCCAGGAGCACAGGAAGTGGCAGGCAGTCATTGGGCCAATTGTGAAACATGGGAAGTGGAAGTCTCTTTGCCTGGCCCCATTGCATCCCATGGTAATTGGCCACTATCCCTTCTTACTCCTGTACAGGGACAGGAAAGGACACTGTCAATCACAGTACAATGTACAAGACCCTGCTTCCTGATAGAAGACTTAATGCAACAAAGCACCACACATAAACTATTTATAGACTCTGTTCCCTGCCTTCCAGGTTTCTGCCTGACTTCACATTCCTTTTGTTCCATAGTCCAGGCAGGCTCATTACCATCTCCAACCACCTTCATCTTCCTGATGTGCACTCAGCCTGCTTTTTGGTAGCTTGTCTTGCTGTCAAGAGCTGTTGTGGCTAGAACTGAGAACCCTCGTATACACTTTGGGAACCTTGTTCCCAAAGTGTGAACCACAAGTTGGAGCAATACTGGGTTTGTGCAAGGTTCTTTATGCCCTTGGGTGCTTCCACTTATCATGGCTGCCCTTAGCAGTGTTTCTCAACCAGGGTTCCCTGGAACCTTAGGGCTCCCCAAGAGGTTGCTAGGGGTTCCTCAAGAGATTGTGGTTGTGGGGGGGAAAGCAATAGCAGTATATAGAATAATGTTTATGCAGGGGTTCCCTGAGACCCGAAAATTATTTCAAGGGTTCCTCCAGGATAAAAAGGTTGAGAAAGGCTGGCCCTTAAGATCACTTGACTCTGAAGGACTATAAAGGCTGTCAGTTCTGACAGATATTTTGCTTAGGCAACTGAATGATTATTTTCATACTCCCACATAATGGCTGCCTCTAGTCCAGCTCAGATTAGCTCTGACCTACAACTTCATATCAGCTTGAGGGCAGTTTCTTCAAAGTAGCTCAGTTGTCCTTCTCGCATCTTGGGTTGGTGGGGGCAGAAACCCTCCAGTATGGGATAAGACAATCCTTTATTTATTTCTTTAATCTATATCCCACCTTTCTTGTGGTTATGGGACCTAAGGCGACTCACATCAAATTAAAAACAAAATTCAGCTCAAACTAATTTGTAATAAAAGGCTTTTAAATAAATATATAAATAATCTTATTAAAAACACTAGATTACAATAACTAAGAAACACATTAAAACATAGTAAAAAGAGTAAAGCCCAACACACCACATTAAAAGATCCTTTAGGAGAAATAATAAACAGTTATTTTAAAAAAAGACTTAAAAAAAGATTCTTTAGGAGAACCTAAAAGAAGCACTGATACCCTCTATTCTCTCTGGTGGCCTTTTGTAATGTCTGGGCAGGAAAATGGTAGCAGCAGGGCCAGCCCACCTGTGGCAGTGCTGACACCTTTGCCTCTCCATGGAATGCATTTGAAGAGCCCCGTGCTAAGCCCCAAAGTTTTACCACCGAGTTATCCACTGGTCATACCAAAATCCATAATTCTGGCCCCAAACCTGCCCTCAACTTATACATGAGGTCAAGTTATATAAGACTATATACGGTACTCACAGGCCACAATCTTTGTATGGCTCAGCTTAGTGGAGTAGTTACACATGTGGATTTACACTAGGCTGAGCCCTATATCACCCCTCTGGACTTAGCATACAGCCTCAGAAACCCCACTGCATAGCCATTCTGTGCCTTGTAGGGAGTGGTAGGCTCAGAGAAGTGTCTGGCTATGTCCATGTAGCTAGATGTGAAATGGTTACATCAGCACTGAGATTTGCTGAAGTCTTCCAGAAGTTTCAATGCTGCTGTAACAATTTCGCATCTGGCTATAGGGACATAGCCATATACTTCTCCAATTCTGCCTGCTCCCCACAAGGCATAGAAAGGGCATGTGTGGGGGCTTCAGAGGCTGTATGGTAAGTCTGAGGGACTGCTGTAGAGGGAGAAAGGGAATACCAACCTCTGCAGCGCCCACAAAAGGATATATACAAGTGGAAGGGAAACTTAGGTATGTGTTTGCCACTAACAGGATTCCAGCCACAGGGTGTCACTGCAATTTAAAATACTGAAAATGTCCAAGTTGCTGCCAAGTTGGAAGTGAAGAGAAAAGGCTTAGGTGCAAAGCAAGGCTTGGCGCACACAAAGTGTCTGTGGCAGAGATAAATGCAGCAAGAAGGGGGTCAACCTGTATTAGTTTTTGCTGGTTTCCAATGCTTTGTTTTTTAAGAATATATCAATATATCAATAGCAAACACATGTGGATGGTCTATAAGTTAAGAGCCTAGTTTAGGGTGTGGTTGCATTTATTAACAATGACTATCTTTTATAAAACTACATACTCCGTACCTAAAAATAACGTACCAACATTCTTTTCCTTCAATATCAGTCTTCAAAATTACCGAAAAATTACCAAGCTATCTCAGGGACCGCCTTCTCCCTTATAATCCTCCCCGCGCTCTCCGGTCCTCTGGGAGGAATTTGTTGCAGCCACAAAGACCTAGGCTGGCGACCACCTCCCAGAGGGCTTTCTCGGCTGTCGCCCCCAAATTGTGGAACGGCCTGCCGGATGAGATCCACCTATTGACATCATTAGACAGCTTTAAAAAGGCTGTCAAGATGGTTCTCTTCAGGCAGGCTTTTCCAGAATAGCTAACCCCGGCCTCAGGAACCCCCTCCGGAGGTTGCTTCTGGACCTCCAAACTGATGCTGCTTGCTTGAAAGGGTTTTTAATAAATTGTATTATATATTGATTTTAACCTGTATTAATTTAATAATGTTTTTAGGGGGGGAAGGGATTTTGAGCTGTTTTATACTGTGTACTATTTTATTGTTGTAAGCCGCCCCGATTGCTCGCAGAGGGGCGGGATATATAAACTTTTATTGCAAGCTACTGGTAAAATTAAAGATGATGTTGTTTTCAACTGCCACAGCTAATTTTAGGAACAAATTCTCTTGCATTGTTGTCATACAGCATTATCTCAAGCACAGTTTTAAATGGAAACACTGGCACACACTTTTGTAAGGCTAGTTCCTCTAGTCTTGTTTAAAAAAATAACCCAGAGCAATATTTAAGATTTAAGTTGAAGACAGTCAGCTCCTGTATTGGGCGGGGGAGGGCGCACTCTTTTCTCTCTGCTTCACTCTACACATCTGAAATCTTCCTCCAAAGTGTAGCACACATATCTACAGAAAGAACAGGGTCTTTCTATACTGGTGTCAACTCTGTGGAATGCCCTCCCCAAACAAGTTTGCCTGTCTCCGCAACACACAGTAACACCCCTGTATCCACAGGGGATTTGTTCCAGGGCCTCTCGTGGATGGTGAATTCCATGGATAATAGCGAACGCCATCCTGGGGGGGGCACCCCGGGGGAAAGGGGGTGAGTTCACTCCTCCCCTCCCTTCCCCCTCGCCATGGCCCCGCCACAGTGGCGATTGCGGGGGCGAAGTGATCTCACATCCTCCCCTTCCTCCTATGATCACTGTGGTGGCGACAGGAGTCCTCTCAGGGGAAGGGATGGGGGAGATGAGATTCTTTCTCCCTTTCCCTTCCCCCACCATGGCCAACTGCAGATAACTGAATCCACGGTTGGCGAATCAGAGGATGTGGGGGTGCTACTGTACTACTTTTGGTGCCAGTCCAAGAACTGAATCTTTTGGAAGGCTATTAGCTAACTGCTGTCTGGCCATTTTTAAGCTGTTGGCTTCTGATGGCAATGTGATTCTTGACATTACTCATTCGTTTTCTGCATGATGCAAATCTCCTAGTGGAAATGGAGGAAAGATTTTCTTCTGTGTTGTTTTTCTATGTTCAAATCACAGTTCTGTATTTTACAATTGTACTGTTTCATAGGCTAAAATGTTATCTGACTTTTATGAGCTTGCACACTATTGCCCAAGATCCCCAATACTGCCCCCCACTAGCTCCCACACCCCCAAAATGTTTTCACAAGTCCCCAATAAGACAAATTGTTCCCCCAGAAGCCTATGGAGGGTACAATTTTCTCTCAAAATGTACCTCCCTGTTACTGGAAGTGACTGGCACTGCCTTCTAGGGCATGATTTCATAGAATCATAGAATCGTAGAATTGGAAGAGACTTAAAGGGCCATCCAGTCCAACCGCTGCCATGCAGGGATACACAATCAAATCATTCCCGACAGATGACCATCCAGCCTCTGTTTAAAAACCTCCAAAGAAGGAGACTCCACCACACTACAAGGCAGTGTATTCCACTTCTGAACAGCTCTTACTGTCAGGAAGTTCTTCCTAATGTTTAGATGGAAGCTCTTTTCCTGTAGTTTGAACCCATTGCTCCATGTCCTAGTCTCTGGAGCAGCAGAAAACAAGCTTGCTCCATCCTCAGTAGGACATCCCTTCAAATATTTAAACATGGCTATCATGCCACTCTCAACCTTCTCTTCTCCAGACTAAACATGCCTAGCTCCCTAAGCCACTCCTCATAGGGGAACTCAAAATTTGTGGATGGGGATTCAAAAGTCCAAGGAAGAATAGTCCTTCAACTTCACCCTTATTTAGAGGGATCTAAGTGGTGTTCAGTTACTGTGGTTATTCCCATGTTCAAATTGTGGCCTGATGTCCCAGCTATTAAGGTTAAAACTTTTGTGCAAACCAGGCACAGAATAAAATCAACTGTGCCAACAGCGTGAGTTTCACATTGCCTCAGCATGACTGAATATAGAGCTATTTTAGGATTTCAAAGCAGCAGCAATGACAACAACAACCATCCCATTCAGTTACTAAACGACTGATGGTATAAAAATGTTTTGATTTGTTGGCAGAAAGAAAGGACAGAGCCATCTTTGCCGCCCTAGGGAGGGAGTTCTGTAGTCTGGAAGCAGCCACCGGAAGTCCCTCTCCCTTGTTGACACCAAACAAGCCTGGGAACGTGGTGGGACAGAGAGAAGGGCTCCTTCAGAAGACCTTAGCACTCTAATGGACCCATAAAGGGAGATCTGGTCCTTCAAATAGCCTGGACCCGAGTCCTATAGAGCTTTATAGGTCACTTTGAACTGTGTCCAGAAACGGACTGGCAGCCAATGGAGCTGTTGCAACAAGGGAACTCTGGGCTCCCTGAAGCCCAACCTGGTTAACAATCTGGCTGCAGCTCTTTGGGACAACTAAAGTTTCTGAGAACTTTTCAAAGACAGCCCCACATAGAATGCATTACAGAAATCCAAACAGGATGTAACCAAGTAAGATTGCCAGATGTCATGGTCTGGCATTAGAATAATAGAATCATAGAGTTGGAAGAGACCACAAGGGCCATCCAGTCCAACCCCCTGCCAGGCAGGAATACACAGTCAAATCATTCCTGACAGACGGCCATCCAGTCTCTGTTTAAAAAATTCCAAAGAAGGAGACTCCACCATACTCCCAGGCAGTACATTCCACTGCCAAACAGCTCTTACTGCCTTGAGTCTCCAGTTTTCATGGGCCATCTCCAGGCAGGAGACAAGGATACAAATTCTCCAGTTTTGCTGGGTTCATATCCAGGCAATAGGAAAAGACTGTGTACAAATCTCCAGCTCACCTAGAAGAACATCAGCCTGCAACAGTTTGCAAGGCTTCACTGTTTAGTTGCTGCAACTCAGAAAAACTATTCAGAGGGTCTACTTAGTTAACTTTCTTCTTCTCTCCTAGTCATTAGGAGATGACCCTCCAGTCTGCTCACCCTCCACTCTGCTGTGCTTTCACCTTCTGGCTAGAAGCAAGTAGGCTAGAGAGAAGGCCACTGGGCCAACTTGGCCTAATGGTAGCTGCCTAGAGCACAAACATCAGAGGGGTGCAGAACTGACCTTGCGGGCACTGTTTTATGCAGATTAGTTTTGTTAATCATTGTAAAAATGCAATTGACAATTCATTTGTTTTATTTTAAGATAAGTACAGGTAGACCCCCATATACATGGATTTGATATGGGCAGGTTGCTTACCTGTAACCATAGATCTTCGAGTGGTCTTCTGTGAATTCACACAGTTGGGTTATTCCTGTGCCTGTACAGAGCATTCGGAACCTGCTGGAATCGCGAGGCAGAATGTGCATCAATACATTTTTGGCGGTAACTCTGCCCACCCTAATGGTCCCTTTTAAGGCGCTCCCACCTAATTCCCCTCAGTTCCTTGAATGACGCCGCAACCCGCAGCATCAGGAACATTAAGCATGTTTATATGATGTAGTAGGACATAGAGGGGAGGATGGGCGGGTCTGTGTGAATTCACAAAAGACCACTTGAAGATCTATGGTTACAGGTAAGCAACCTGTCCATCTTCTTTGTGGTCTCTGTGAATCACACAGTAGGGTAGACTGGCAAGCTTCACTCCAGGAGGAGGGTATGTCCTATACATACAGACACTAGGACCATGCTGTACAGTCAAACAATGGTTGGATTTATTGACAGCACATTCTTAAGCATGAAAAAAACTGATGCAATACATATAACCATGACTTGGCAAAACATTAACACCCCACTCATTGAATGGAAGATAACAACACAGCCTTCCCAAAGGCAGCTACATTCCTAGAATGAGTGTCAAGTCTATAATGGGAAATGAAAGTCAAGGGTGATGACCAAGTTGCTGCTCTGCAAACGTCCTCTAGAGGCACCCCAGAAAGGAAGGCTGTCGAGGTGGAGACAGACCTCATAGAGTGTCCTCAAATCCGTGAAGGCAATGGCTTCTTAGCCAGTTCATAACAGAGAGAAATGGTCGATGTCACCCACTTAGAAAGACGTTGCGGGGAAATAGGTTCCCCCAATCTCGAGTCTGCATAGGAAACAAACAGTTTAGGTGATTTCCTGAAGGAAGCAGTTCTTTGGATGTAAAAGGCGAGCGCCCTCCTGACATCCATGGAGTGGAGGGTACACTCGAATTCATCCTTGGGATCCTGCATCAGAGCAGGAAGAGTGATAACTTGATTCAGGTGGAAGCTCGACACCACCTTCTGGAGGAATGAGATGTTGGGATGCAGCACTACCTTATGTTTGTGGAAGGCAGTGTACAGTGGGTCTGAGTGCAAGGCACAGAGTTCTCCAGCTCGACACGCCAAAGTGATGGCAACAAGGAAAGCAGTTTTCCAAGACAGGAGTCTCAAGTCGGTAGATACCATGGGTTTGAAGGGACGTCGAACCAGTTGTGAGAGGTCCAGTTTGAGGTTCCACACTGGGGTAGGAGGATGAAGGTTGGCGTAGCCTCTCAAGAACTTCTTGACCGTCGGATCAGTAAAGGGAGACAGATGACCTCTAGCCTAGAATTCGACAGATACGGCTGCCAAGTAGCACCAGATCGACGAGAGTGAAAGTCCTGCGGCAGACAAATGGAGAAGAAATTCCAGGACTGTCGGGATGGAGTATGGTTCCGTAGCCGACCCTCGACCAGCTAGGAAGGCTTCAAACTTCTTCCACCTGTAGTGATATGACCTGTGGGTAGCAAGTCTCTGGGCAGCGTCGATGACAGCCTGAACCTCTGGAGGGAGGGAGGGATGGAGAGTGTCAGCCTGTTGGGATCAAGGACGAATCAGAGGTCATAGTGATGCTGGCCCTCTGAACGGAGGATGGATTCAAGGCCGTAGTCTCCATGCCGTTAGTCATAGGGCCTCCGTATCTGCATGTCTGACCATCCCTTTCTGAATGATGAGAAGATCAGGACGGGTCGGAAGTCGGATGAACCGGTGCCTGGCTAGAGGCAGGAGGGTTGCAAACCAAGGCTGACGGGGCCACCATGGAGTGATGAGGATGGCATCCGCTCAGTCTCAATGCAGTTTTGCAATTACCCTCATAAGCAGTGGAAACAGAGGGAAGAGGTAGAGCAGGGGTCCCATCCACTGGAAGAGGAAAGCGTCACCCCTTGAACCCTGGGCACGTCATCTCGAACAGAACTGGTGGCACTGACTGTTTTCTGGTGACACAAAGAGATATACTTGAGGAGTTCCCTACCGTTGGAACAGGTCTGAAGTTACTGACCTGTGCAGCATCCATTCGTGGATGGAGAGGCTGGAACGGCTGAGTCCATCTGCAAGAGTATTCTCCTCCCCCCGGGAGATGGATGGATTGGAGGTAAATGTTCCTGTATACGCACCAATCCCAAATGTCCAGCGTGAGCTGCAGAAGCTGAGGGGACCTTGTCCCTCCTTGTTTGTTCAGATAGTACATCACTGATGTGTTGTCTGTTATCACCAAGATTGTCCTGTCCTTTACCAAGGTTTCAAAAGCACGTAGTGCCCTTTGGATGCCAAGAAGCTCTAGGACGTTGATATGGTATGTCAGTTCATTGGCATCCCAAGTGCCCTTGATTTCGTAGGAGTCGAGGTGGGCTCCCCATCCGATCATCGAGGCATCCATTGTAAGAGAGATGTCTGGTTGAGGAGGGTCGAATGGCATATCCGACACAATGTTCTCCGGGACCAACCACCATGCTAGCAACCGTTGAATTGCTCATGGCATCGTGAGCAATTTGTTTGGGGGGTCACGCAGGGGGTCAAACACTTGTAGGAACCAGTGTTGGAGTGGACGGAACCAGAGTCTGGCAAGGCGGGTCACGTAAGTAGTAGCTGCCATGTGACCGAGGAGTACCTGGACCGCATGGGCGGAAAGTCTTCAAGATTGGCGGCAGGTATGGATCAAGGACCGAAGAGTTTCAAATCGGTCTTGAGGCAGGTAGACTGCGGTCATGATCGAATCCAACTGAGCTCCAATGAACTGGATAGATTAGGATGGTTGGAGTTGTGACTTCTCCGTGTTGACAACAAGTCCCAGAGTGTCTAACACTTCTAAGGTGAGATCGATGTCTTGTTTGAGCTGACGTCGAGAGTTCGCCACAATCAGCCAGTCGTCAATGTAGGGGAAGACCACTACTCCACGCTGTCGTAGAAAAGCTGCTACCACAGCCATACACTTTGTGAAGACTCTTGGAGCTATCGAAAGTCCAAATGGCAGGACCCGGAATTAGAACACATCGGTCCTGATTTAGAATGTCAGGAACTGCCTCTGGGCCGGATGGATCCCAATATGGAGGTAGGCATCTTTGAGGTCTATAGAGGTGAACCAGTCATATTGCTGTAGAAGCAGTAGGATGGAGGCCAGAGTGACCATCCTGAACTTCTTTGGTGCTATATACCAGTTCACTCTACAAAGGTCGAGAATGGGACGGAGACTGTCGTCCTTCTTTGCAACCAGGAAGTACCTTGAGAAGAAGCAGAGGTGGTGAAGTGTGGGGTTCATGGGCTCGATGGCCCCCTTCTGCAGCAGCGTCTGCACTTCCTCATGGAGGGGAGGGGAGGGCGGTGTTGATCGAACCCGACCTGTCAGAGGTAGTTAGTTGAATTCGCTCCAATAGCCATTCTGGATTATTCGAAGTACCCAGCGGTCTGATGTTATTGAAGACCAGGCTTCTTGGAAAGTAAACAGTCGATCTCCGAACAGTTGAGTCTAAAGGGAAGAGAGAGACAGAATGAGGTGGCAATTCAAATTTTTCTTCTGGCTTGATCCTTAGACCCCTACTTTGCAGGGGGTCGGCACCGTGATGTTGACCCCTGGCTCCTCACCGATGACGCGGACAAAGGGGATGGCAAGTATCGAGAGTGTCTATAGGATTGGCCAGTAAACCCCTGCCTAAACTGATGGCCAGATGTAAAGGCCTGCCAGTTGGTGCAGTTCCTGGAGCGGTATAGAGAAGACGAGGAAGCAGCCATGCCATACTTCTTGGCAGTGGTCCTCATCTTCTGGGTGAACTCGTTTTTTGTCCGTGGAGCCGTTGAAAAGGCCCGGCTCATCAAAAGGCAAATCCTCGATGGTAGCTGAGGCTTGAGGAGTGAGGCCCGAGGATTGGAGCCACACGTGACGACGGAGGGCGATGGATCTGGCTATCTTCTTAGCAGCGCAGTCCGCAACATGTCGGGCAGAGTTCATTTGTTGCCCCGCCAGTAACTGCGCCTCTGACTGGATTGCTTCAGCCATCCTTCGTCTCTCATCTGGGAGATCTTGGATGAGAGGCATCATCCTTTCCCAGAGTACCTGCTGGTATGCCCCATACATGCAGAGTAACTGTCCACACGGAAACTCAGGCCTGCAGTGGAGTTGATCTTCTTTCCAATTATGTCGAGCTTCTGTCCTTCTTGGTCAGGTGGTGTTGATTGCAGACGGCATTGCTTTCTGTTTTGGGAAGCTTCAACCACCACCAGATTTGTGCGAGGATGGGATTGAAGCCATTCGATGTGGTCACCTCCAACCTGATACAGCCTGTCAATCTTTTTTGAAATAGGCTGGATTGAGGAAGGGTTTTCCCATGAACCCTGGGTGAGGTTCAGAAGGCATGGCAATACCGGGAGGCTGACGATAGGAAGCGCCTTCGATTGAATACGGTGGAAGATTGGGTCCACCAGTTCCAACTCTTTTTCAACAACCTTGAGATCCAAGGCATGGGACATGCGAACCATCTGCTCAGAGAAGGCACGGATATTGTCTGTTGGCGATGCAGAATCATCCTCCAAGTCAGGCTGTGGAGATGGCAGGTAGGGCCAGTATGGATCCCATGAACCCGACAAGGATGATGTCAAAGCAGTAGGTGAAGGACCGTGATCTCCGCATAGCAAAGAGGTGGTGCGGGGCAGTGTAGGTGGAGTTGGTGGCAGAGGACGTCGTTCAGGACGTGGAGATACCTGACTTTCCACATCTTTTTTAGGGATGTCCCGTGGTTCCTCGTATCTGAGGCATTGCGGGGAACCGCGAACACTCCGACCAGTATACATCTCCCTGAGGTCAAAGGCTTGGGTGGCCAAGACATGTGAGCCTGTAGGAAACATGAAATCAGCATAGTACACAGTGTGCGAGGTCGTAGGTGAGCAAGCAGGCTCATCATCATGGATCCTGGGCAGGAATGATTGGGTTCATGTAGCATCCTCGGATTTGACAACCTTGATTTTGATGTCCGAGGAGGAACGCTCAAGAAGTTGAGCTCTCGAAACGACCAGGGCTGGTGACTGGCTCTTTTGTTGGAGTGACACATCCGTGTCGACACCCGATGGCACTTCCCCTGCCACAATCTCCACCAAACCTGCAGGAGTTGGAACATGGCATGGCACGTTTCCCTCAGCAGCTGTCACTGGGGATGGTCGGGTGGGAACAGCCTCAGCTTCAACTGCAAGTGGTGGCTCAGCAATATCAACAGGCCTTGCAGCCTTATCAATAGAGCCCGCAGGTGGAATGGCTGTCGGCTTCGACTTTTTTGAAGCATCCTTTGGCTTGCTCTTTGACTTAGAGCTGTCCTCATGACGAGAACAGTGTTTGTCCTTTCTTTTCGTCTTTAAGGACTGTGCGGTCTCTCCAGAAGCACCAACGCGACTGGTGGTTTCAGAAGGCACCTGGTCCTGAGGGACAGCCTTCAATGTGGAGGGTTCTTGGTCCCGTGCCAAGGTTGAAGGTGTCGTGTGCTCGATCCCAAGCTGAATCCAAGGAAGAGGCATGTTTGTGCGAACCACGCACTGCCTCCGGATCCAAAGCAACTGAACGGCGTTGGGAAGGGCTACGGGACCGATGACGCTTTTGGGCCTTGGTCTTTGGAGACAGCGAACAGCCATGTTTAGGTGGTGCGGACGCAGAAGTAGAAGTCGGAGTCGAAGTAGAGGCCAGAATCAGAGCCCTCTCGTATAAGAAGGACTTCAAACGGGACATCCTGTGTTTACGTGCCTGAGCTGTGAAGGCCCTACAGTGCATGCAAGAATCAACATTATGGGTCTCTCCAAGACAAATCAGGCAGCGGGAATGGCCATCCATGCTCGGGAGTTTAGCCTGACAAATGACACATCTCTTAAAGGCCCCTCTCGCAGACATTTTACTCACGGAGTCGTCAAATCCAAAGGGAAAAACGTGAAGAGTAGAGAAAACCGATCCAAGTCAACACCAAATTCAGAGAGAGAATGCCAAATCCAGAGGAGTGAGAGAAAATCGAAGTCAAAAATCCAAGCCAAATAAAAAATCCAATCGAACCAAAAGTGAAAGAGGAAACTAGCGAACAAAGGTTCCTTCAAGCTGCTAACGCGGCGGAAAAAAAGGAACTGAGGGGAATTAGGTGGAAGCACCTTATAAGGGACCATTAGGGTGGGCGGAGTTACCACCAAAAATGTATCAATGCATATTCTGCCTAGCGATTCCAGAAGGTTCCGAACGCTCTGCGCAGGTGCAGGAATAACCCAACTGTGCAATTCACAGAGACCACGAAGAAGATCCACAGTTTCACTTATCCAAGTCTGAAAAAATATTTTTTGTCTAAACATTTCTGGGTCCTCCAATGCAATTCTATGGTCAACTTCTGGAATTTGTATCATTGAAAAAATCTCTATTATCCATGGTTTCAGGTATCCACAAGGGGATGCACTTATTATCTGATGCACTCAAACCATCAGATAATAAGATGTCTGAACTTGATCTTTTCGTAAGAGAACATTTCTCGGGATTTGTTCCACTAAAGGAACCTTCAAGTGCCTTTGTAACAGAAACCCCTCTTGGACAGCATGAGCAAATGGGATTGTCAGTTGAGAAACTGCATAGTCAAGGTTATATAAAAGAGAGAAAGAAAATGGCAAACAAAAGGGAGTCCTAGACATAAATTCACATGCTTTTTTTGTGCCCTGCAATGCACACTCTTTAAACTTGGTAGTCAATGATGCTGTTAAATGTGGTCTACAAGTAACTGGTTTCTTCCATTTGGTCCAACAGATCTATAATTATTTCTCTGCATCAGCTCCTCATTGGCAAATTCTAACTAGCCATGTATCAGACTTAGGCATAACTGTTAAGCCCACTGAGTAAAATAATATAGGAGAATCAGATTGATGCTTTTGAAACCACTATTATTTTATCATGATAGTATACATGGTGATTTAATCTTTCTGGGAATCTGTCAGGAAAGTTTCAATTGTTTATTCCTGCATGGCAGGGGGTTGGACTAAATGGCCCTTGTGGTCTCTTCGAACACTATGATTCTATGATTTTAAGATCTTTGATAACACACACTTAAAAGGTTTATCTGAAAATACTTCCCAAATTGAAGCTAAGACCCTTGCTGATGCAATTTGCAAGTTCATGTTTGTGGTGTCCCTTCTTACATGGTACAGCAATCTTTTTGAAGTCAATCTTAAAAGCAAATTCTTATAAAATAACGAAGATTATTTAAATTTAGGTATAAGCCAAGTGCAAGTGATCAAGTCACCTTGCGGGCTGCAGGCGTGACAAGGTTTTTGAGAGATGCTAATGAGATTGCAAAGAAGGTAGAAATATTACCAAAGTCTGAGACAGAACAAGTTAGAAAAAGGAGAAAGAAATGGCAGATGGTGTATGAGGCCCAAGAAGAGGCACTGCCAAACCCAAAGCAGAAATTCAAAGTAGGTTTCTATATGCTGTTTTAGACATGGCCATACAATCTGTTGAAGAGATATTTCAACAGCTACAGCAGTATAATCCCCTATTTTGCTTCCTGTATGATATATACAGTATCAACAACAAAAATCTGTACTTAAGGTGTACTTAAGCCCAGCAAGAATTTGAAAAAATCATTGATGCACAGTGGGAACAAAGATATTGATGGTGAAGATCTGTGCTGTGAATTTATAGCAATAGCTCAAAGTCTACTAAAGTCTATGCCGCCACAAGGAGTACTTATTTTCATACTACAACAAAAACTCATGGATAAAGTATCTAATGTTTCTGTTGCTATAAGGATCCTTCTGACACTTCCAGTGTCAGCGGCAAGTGGTGGGCACAGTTTTGCACAGCTCAAACTAACAAACTTTAAGAACTTACATACATTCAACAATGTTGAAAAAAGGACTAGTTGGCTTGGCAACTATGCTCAAGTATCAGCACTCAACCTGAAGGAACTGATGAGAAAATTTGCAAAGAAATCACTGAATCATAGTGTTGGAAAAGACCACAAGAGCCATCCAGTCCAACCCCTGCTAAGCAAGCATAATCAAAGCACTCCTGACAAATGGCCATCCAGCCTCTGTTCAAAAATCTGCAAGGAAGTATATGCCACCACACTCCAAAGCAGCCTATTCCACTGTTGAACAGCTATTACCACCAGGAAGTTCTTCCTAATGTTTAGGCAGAATCTCTTTTCCTGTAATTTGAATCAATTGCTTCATATCCTAGTCTCTGGAGCAGCAGAAAACAAGCTTACTCCTTCTTTAAAAGGACATTCTTCCAAATATTTAAACATGGCTATCCTGTTTAACCTTAACTTTATACCTTCTCTAGTCTACATATACCCAGCTCTCTAAACTGCTCCTCATAGGACATGGCTTCCAGACTTTTCACCCTTTTGGTCATCCTCCTCTGGACATGTTCCAGCTTGTAAATATTCTTCTTGAATTCTGGTGCTCAGAACTGGACACAGTATTCAAGGTGAGGTCTGACCAAAGCAGAATAGAGTGGCACTATTACTTCCCTTGATCTAGACACTATACTCTTATTGATGCATTTTAAGACTCCTAGATCCCTTTCACATGTACTATTGTCAAGCCAGGTGTCATCCATCCTGTATCTGTGCATTTCATTTTTTTCCTGTCTAAATGTAGTATCTTACATTCCTCCTTGTTGAAATTCATTTTGTTAGTTTTGGCCCAGCTCTCCAATCTGTTGTGGTCATTTTGAATTCTGATCCTGTCCTCTGGGTTATTAGCTACCCCTCCTAATTTGGTGTCATTTGCAAATTTGATAAGCATGCCTTCTATTCCACCATCCAAGTTTTTTTTATAAAGATAATGAATAGCATTGGGCCTAAGACATAATTTAAGAACCACTGAAGTGGATTAAACCTACAACCATTCCATCAAATGGAGGTGCAGGAAAGAGGAAAATGAGGTCACTGTCACTTCCACAGAGAAGTAACTTCCAGCAGACTCCTCCTCTCATCATTCAATGGGGCTGCAGCGAGGATGCAGCAGAGAGAGGTAGAGTTGGGAAGCAGGGCCACTCCATCCACTTAGCTGAAAGATTAGCTGCTTTTGCTGCCTCCTCTCCCTGAACTAATTTCTATTCCAGCTGGTCATTGTAACAAGATTGTAAGCAAGGCCTCCTCCATCCCAAGTGTTTTTCCTTTTGTACTGCATCTTTAACAGAGCAGGTTTGAAGGCAGAGATTTCAAAATCTATGGATCTCCATCCACTGCTCTGGGAACACTTTTCAGCTTACAGTGGGATTCATGTGTTACAGAAATAAAATACTATAAAATATATGTGAGTGAAAGCTATTTCTTAAACAACCAGCATTTTTTGTTTTGTTTTGTTTTTAGATGATGTCCATAGAAAAACGTGGAAGAGGCATCACCTTCTAACTTTTTTTGTTAGAGACATATGCACAAGGAAGTTTCCCTTATGCCTGCATATATCCTTTTTTTGGACTGTGGAGGTTAGTATTCCCTCCCTCCCTCTACAGTGCCCAACACCTCCCCCTGAAGACTTACCACACATCCTCAGAAGTTCCCCACATGACCATTCTGTGCTTAGTATGGAGTGGTAGGAAGAATCTGGCTATGTCCCCATAACCTGACATGAAATGATTATGTCAGTGATGAGATCTCTAGAGGACCCCAGCAGATCTTAGCACTGCTGTAATCATTTTGTCTCTGGTTACAGAAACATTGCCAGATGCTTTTCTGATACTCCTTGCTCTCCCTGAGGCATAAAATGTGGGGATGGCTTCAGAGGATGTACAATAAGTCTGAGGGAGAGGGGTGGCATATGCCTCAGCCCAGCATAGGTCTGCATGGGGGAAATACTACACTATGATGTACCTTATAACACTGCAAGCAGAGAAAGAAGACTATTTTGAGAGGAAAGGTGAAGCTTTTATGAGCATGAATATTAAGTCAAACTCTGTCTGTGCATCCCATCGATACTTTTAAAAGCAGCAGTTTAAGCACAGAACTCAAAGGAGATATTACACTCAAGTGTTGAATCTCTTTCTAACAACTTTTGAAAACAAGTTGTCTTTTCTTTACAGATGAAATAGTTAGCAATATTTTGGTGTGCCTTGATTAAATGGATTTGCAGGCCAAGTCTGCCTGTCAAGCACTCAACAACCAAACGCTAATTTAAATTACTGTAAAGTAGCTCAACAATAATATATTCTCATGAATTCTCATTTGCTCAGAATTTTAGAAAACGAAGATTTTGGAAAAGCTACATAGAACAGACAAATCATATACCCACTCACTAGAGTATAGCTTCACAGAAATGTGATCCATGGAGAACTATAGTGTTGACTCTAAAGTAAATGACTGGTGGATTTATTACTAGAAAAGGAAGAAGAAAAGTAAGTATTCCTTTCTCCTCTCTGCTAATATGTTTATTTGCATTCCCATATTCTGAAAAACACAATTACATTACCCAATTCAAGGTCTTGAACCTACCACACACTTCTTAGTTGAACATTTTAGTGGAATTGAAAAAGAACCAATCTGAGATAAAAATGTCACTTCTCCTTCAAGATCTTCATTTATCTAAAAGGAGAAAAATACTCTTAAAATCTCCTTCATTTGATAGCAAATTAGGCAATGGTTTTACTTATTTTACTTATTATGTTTTTATCCCACCACTAAAATATAGCACATCAGATGAACACAGCTCTTCTTATATCTTTTAATAAATAGAATTAAAGACAATTTAAAACAAATCAATAATCATTTGACAATAAAAGCATTAAGATCATCACCATAATCAAAGCCATTAATTCATCACAATTATTTGTTGTTGCTGTTGTGTGTATTTAAGTCTTTTACAACTTATGGAGACCCTCAGGTGAACCTATCATGGGGTTTTCTTGGTAAGATTTGTTCAGAGGGGGGTTGACCTTTGCTTTTATCTAAGGCTGAGATAATGTGACGTGCCTAACGTCACCCAGTGGGTTTCCAGGGGTGAGCAGGATTTGAACCCTGGTCTCCCAGAGTCCTAGCGCCACACTCAAACCATTATACTACACTTGCTGTCATCACAATAATTAGTATCATAAAAATATTTTAAAAGGCCATTTTTAAGACAAATAGGGTGTCCAAAAATTACCTTTACTATTTCAATTCCATATACAATTGAGATTGTAAAGATAATACAGTTGTCCCTCCACATTCGCGAACTCAACATTCGCGGTTTTGATTATTCACAGTTTTGGGAGGGCCCCCCCGGGCCCCCCCAAAACCGCAACACGGGGCCTCTGGAGGCCCCGTGAAAGCCCTGGGACGGAGCGGGTAGGGCCGGGGAGGCCTCCACGGGGCCTTCGGAAGGAGGGGAGAGGGCTGGGAAGGCCTCCACGGGGCCTTCGGAGACCCTCCGGAGGCCCCGCGAAGGCCTTGGGAGGGAGGGGGGAGGGCCGGGAAGGCCTCCGCGGGGCCTTGCAAGGCCCCACGAAGGCCTTGGGGGTGAGGGGGAAGGCCAGGAAGGCCTCTGCGGGGCCTTGCGAGGCCCCGCGAAGGCCTTGGGGTGCACTGGGGGGGCCTCTGCGGGGCCTGGCAAGGCCCCGCGAAGGCCTTGGGGGGAGGGGGGAGGGCCAAGAATCTCCGGAGGCCCCGTTGAGGGCTTGGGCGGGAGGGGGGAGGGCTGGGGAGGCATCCACGGGGCCTCGGGAGGGTCTCTGGAGGCCCTGGGAAGGCCTAGGAAGGGAGTGGGGAGGCGGGGGAAAGCGACCATGGGGCCTCCGGAGGCCCCATGGTCGCTGTGGCGGGGGAGGGGGGGCAAACAATATTCGTGGATTTTTCACATTCGCGGGGGTCCGTGGAACATAATCCCCACGAATGTGAAGGGACGACTGTATTTTGGACACTCTGTATGTCTTTATAACCTTTCTAAGAGCAGGGAAATGTATTCCACAATTTGGGAGCAGCAGGCATGTCTGTTAAGCAGGCCTCATCAGGTGATGGCATTCTCAAGAGGGCCTCTCCTGAAAATCTTAACATCCTAACAATTTCAAAATTGGGCCTCAAGGTGTGCCTACTCTCAGTTTTGGCTGTCACACCAGCTGTGACCTTTCTTAGAGCTGGAAGGTCTAAGGATGGTAGTGCACATGTTGGTAACATCAAGGCTAGACTTCTGCAAGAACAGATATATTGGACTATCTTTGTTGGAAAACTTCCACTAGTTCAAAACATGGAAACCAGATTGGTTCCTGGTACTTCTCAGAGTAATTATATTACAACAATATTAAAATCACTCCCATGACTGCCAGTTATTTTCCAGGCAGGGTACAAAGTGTTAGTTGTTGCCTTCAAAGCCCTACATGGTTTGAGTCCTGCTTACCTATCAGATCGCCTCCTCTCATGTAATCTGCCCCATACACTCAGGTCCTCTGGGGGCAATTTAACTTAGCCAAAACTAGGTTACCAGAGGACACTTTCTTCAGCTGCATTCAAATTGTGGAAATGACCTGCCAAAGGAGATTCATCAGCTGGAAACACTTTCCAAGCTTAAAACAGCAATAAAGATCAATATCTTCCAGCAGGCCTGCCCAGATGATTGTTAAATCAAGTTTTATAGTATGTATTGTTGGAAGTGAAGAAGCATCAATGCTTGTTTACAACTCTGTGTGTGTGTTCCTGATCTGTATTTACTTTCTGTTTGCATGCAAAGGTCACTTCCCCCCTCTTTGCTTCAAGTAGTTTTAGTGTTTTACAACCTTTTGCATCTCAAGATGTCTTACATAAACTAATGAGAGTCAACTCTTGGGACTCTTGCATTCCAAGTTAGGTAACGCTTCTATCTATCTACTTTTCTTATTCAAAATGCATTCTCTGCCATAATAAATGTAAGTTCTGCTTTATGACTTTACTGAGCATCCTGCATGTTTTATGTCCTGTTTTGTACCAGAAGCTCGTGATGCACTAGAGGTCTGCTGCAATCTGCTCAATATAAATACCAGAACAAATCCTACATGTATTGATTGTTTTTAATATGTACTGGTTTTATATGCTCTTTTAACTGATACTATGTCTCTAAACCATGGTTGTTCCCTACCTTGATCTATAGGGAGAGGCGGGCAACAGCAGCAACAACAACAACAACAACAGTAAGGGTTTGCAAAAGCACTTGTCACTGCTGCTACCTTAGGAGTCCAGGGAAAGCAGAGAGTCGAGGACTACTTCCAAACTATAAACCTGACTTTTCAGGAGAAATGCAAATAAGCTTATTTGAAGAGCTAATAAACTGTAAAGCTTTGCAGTGTAAAGACAATTTTTATATTGTTCTTTTCCCTATTTATTTTCCTGGCAAATTCACCAAGCATCACAGCTGCAATTTTTTAGATGCCAGACTAAGTGAGTTCTATTTGCATAAACATTTAACACAAATGCTAGATGGCTGCAATGACTTCTCATTGCCACTACTGCTTATTTCTGCTTAGTTCCCTTATTTAATTATGTGTTAATGTCTTTACTGCTAATTACTTATTGCTGTTACTTTATACTATTTTCAGTTGGCATTAGAAGCATCAGAAATGCAAGGGTAGAACTATCTTAAATAGAAACCGGGAGGGAAGAAATAGGCGAGACACGAATCTTAGTTAAGCTCTCACCACCCACCACGGTCATTCTGTTATTCACTCTATTTGCACTGAGAGAAAATAGTTGAAACTTTTCTTTCCCTGTAGATGCGGACTGCTTGATTCAGATTAGGATTAGGGGAAGGGGGAAATGTGGACCCCTTAATGCTTTACTTTTTGAAAGTCTATTCTACAATTGCTGGTTTTGGTTAGACCTATCAGACACACTCTTGTGGACACAAAGTGTTAGTAAAGACCAGCAAAATTCAACACAGTTCTTCTGATATCCTTAACATCGGGAGGCATGGAGACACACTATCCACGATGCTGCAGCCTTATTTGAGAGCTCACGCTGAACAAGTCTTGAAGAGAAACGACAACACAGAATCACAACCCAGAAACATCAACCGAGGAAACCTTCTGCTGTGCTTTCTGCAACCGGACTTGTCTATCTCCTAAAAAGGATTGGCCTTTTTAGTCATCAGCGCGCTTGCAGAAATTGCGGGATGAGTCCTTCCTGAATCTTCGTTTGTGAAGAAAAGCCAGACTACAACACTAGGATATGTTCTAACAACAAAGAATATTTAACAATTATTTGTTCCTAGGTTGAAAATGGGTTTCCTGGCATTTAGAATTTCTGTGCAATTTTTTCCCAAAGTGTTAAGCAGGCATTATTCTGTGGAAAAATTTGGGCAGGTTTTGCACAAAAAACCTGTTTTCTTCACAGAAAATGGCTTACCTGAAGAGAAAACATTATAGAAAATGGAGGTGGGAGGGTGGGGTTTGCCCCAGAATGTCATTTTTTTCCCCTTATAGAATCTTACACAACACTTCATGATGTTCAAATATAGGGAGAATATTACTTTTTCCAACACTGGGAATATAGCTATTTATTCAAATAGTAGATTATTTGCATCTCTAGATACAGTGCAACACGATGCACATCCTAGCACATCCCAAAACATTTTCTTTGGTCTAGATCAGGGGTGGACAACTGTGGAAGGCTAGGAGGCTGCATTAGCCCCCTAAGAGACTTTGGAAGGCTGTACCTGCCCTCACAAAAATAAATAAATAAATACTTTAAAATTGCTCCAAATGTTTCTAGGGCATATGGGGAAAATTTCATCATGTTTTAGCTTTAAAAAGGCCTCTCCTGGGTCTAAACTGACCCAGACACCACACAAAATATGGTGGAAATGCACATGACACCCCTAGTGGACATTTTGGAGCATTTAGGGGGATTTTTAATTGCAAAAATTATCTTTGACCCCCTAGGGTCCAGGGAGCCTCCAACTGTGGTGGAAATGCCTTCCACAAACTCCAGAGTTTCTTGGGGACATTCTGGAGCAAAATTTTATACACACATACACACACCCTTGAGGAGGCCCTGAGGGCCACAAAAACCTGTATTTGCCCATCCTTGGTCTAGAAACATTTATCAGAAGAACTATAGCTCAATGATAAAGCACATGCTTTGAATCTATAAGGACTCGACTTCAATTCCTGGCATCTCCATTTTAAAGGATCAGGCAAGAACTGATGGGAAAGATTGGTCTCTGCCAAACACCTAGAAAGCTGCAGCTAATCAGGGCAGACAATGCAGAGCTACTGTATATTCCGGCATATAATACGACTGGGCGTATAAGACGACCCCCCAAATTTTCAAGTAAAAATCTAGAGTTCGGCATATATTCACAGTATAAGACCACCCACCAATTTGGCTGGCTGGCTGGCTGGGGGAGCCTTGCCAGGTGATCCTCTTTGTTTCCCAACTCACGAGGATCTCCTCGTGAGTTGGGAAAGTGAACAGGATCAGCTGGCAGGGCTCCGCCAGCCAGCCAGCCACTACATTCACCCCTCTTTTTCACCTTCAGTTGCTCCCAGAAGGCAGAGGAGGGGGGTGAATGAACCCTGTTTGCCTCAGCCACCGCCCATTCCCTCCATCTTCGTTCCCTTTGCAAAGGCAATGAAGAGGGAGGCGATGGGCGGCGTCCATGGCAAACTGTGGCATTTGCCCCTCTCTTCCACCTTCCAGTCACCCTTGACTTGAAGGTGGAAGAAAGGGGGTGAATATACCTGGTTTGCCTTGGCGGCTGCCCATTCCCTCCATCTTCCTTCCCTTTGCGAAAGGAAGGAAGACGGAGGGAATGGGCAGCCACCAAGGCAAACCGTGGCATTCGCCCCTCTCTTCCACCTTCCTGTCAAACTTGACTCGAAGGTGGAGGAAAGAGGCGAAAATGCCCGGTTTGCCTGTCCACCCCCTCTATCCTCCATCTTCATTCCTTTTGGAAGGGAATGAAGACGGTGGGAAGCGGGGGCGGAGGAGGCAAAGTGCTAGATTTGCTCATTCCTCCACCTTCAAGGAAGGTGGAGGAAAGGGGCGAAAATGCCCAGTTTACCTGTCCACCCCCCCTTTCCTCTGTCTTCATTCCCTTTGGAAGGGAATGAAGACGGGGGAAGCGGGGGCGGAGGAGGCAAAGTGCTAGATTCGCCCCTTTCCCCCACCTTCAAGGAAGGTAGAGGAAAGGGGCAAAAATGCCCCCTTTGCCTCGGCCGCTGAACACACAGGCAATCAAGCGGCAGCTGTAGCAAACCGCAACGTTCTCCCCCCTCCTCTGTCTTCGGTTGTTCCCCAAAGGGGAAGAAGGCAGAGGAGGGGGGAGAATGAACCGCTAAACACTTTGCCTCACCCACCCTGCCCCATCTCCTGCCTCTTCACTCCGTTTGTGAAGGTTGCGAAGAGGCAGGAGATCAGTAAGCGGGTAAAGCAAAGTATATCCGGCGTATAAGACGACCCTAATTTTGGAGGGTATTTTTGAGGGCTCAAAAGTAATCTCATATGCCGGAATATATGGTAAGTGCACAAATAGTCTGATGCAAGAAAAGGCAGTTTCTCATACTTCTAATATTCTCCCAAATCAACATTTTAAAAATGTTGACTCCATAGTAGTACAGTTTGTAAAATCCAGTCAGTCTTTTATAACTGTACTACTATGGAGTAAGAGAAACTGCTTTTCCTGAATTGGACTATTTGTCTAAAAAGTATATCAACCTGTCTTGGCTCTTAATTTAATCCTTTTGCTATTGTAAAATTTGGAAACATCACATACTCAGGACAACTATGTTTTGAACCTACCAGAGGTTTAAAGGTCACCCCAACTTCACAAGACATTCCAGCAGACATTGGGCCAGGGGGATCAAGGCTGCAAAGGTGAATAAAATATAGAATTAGATCACCATTTGAAAGCTCATTTGTATTTCAAAGAATCATAGAATCATAGAGTTGGAAGAGACCACAAGGACCATCCAGTCTAACCCCCTGCCATGCAGGAATAAACAATCAAAGCATTCCTGACAGATGTCCATCCAGCCTCTGTTTAAAAACCTCCAAAGGAGACTCCACCACACACGAGGAAATGCATTCCACTGCTGAACACGTCTTACTGTCAGGAAGTTCTTTCTAATGTTTAGGTGGAATCTCTTTTCCTGTAATTTGAACCCATTGCTCCGTGTCCTAGACTCGGGAACAGCAGAAAACAAATTTGTCCCATCCTCAGTATAACTTCAAATATTTAAACATGGCTATCATGTCACCTCTTAACCTTCTCTTCCCCAGGCTAAACATACAAGCTGCTCCTCATAGGGCATGACTTCCAGACCTCTCACCATTTTGGTTGCCCTCCTCTGGACATGTTCCAGCTCATCAATATCCTTCTTGAATTGTGGTTCCCAGAACTGGACACAGTATTCCAGTTGAGGTCTGACCAAAGCACAATACACTGGCACTATTACTTCCCTTGATCTAGACACTATACTCCTATTAATGCAGGAGTATTGGCTTTTTTAGCTGCTGCATCATACTGCTGACTCATGTTCCGCTTGTGGTCCACTAAAGACTCCAAGATCCCTTTTGCATGTACTGCCATCAAGCCAGATGTCATGCATCCTATATCTGTGCATTTCATTTTTACTGCCCAAGTGTAGTATCCTACATTTCTCCCTGTTCATTTTGTTAGTTTTGGCCCAGGTTTTTAATCTATTAAGGTCATTTTGAATTTTGATCCTATCCTCTGGGGTATTTAGCTACCCCTACTAATTTGGTGTCATCTGCAAAATTGATATGCATGTCCTCTATTCCCTCATCCCAGTCATTGATAAAGATGTTGAATAGCACTGGGCCCAGGACAGAACCCTGTGGTACCCCACTGGTCACTTCTCTCTAGGATAAAGAGGAGCGACTGGTGAACACCCTTTGGGTTCAGTCAGTCAACCAATTACAAATCTACCTAACAGTTGCATTGTCTAACCCACAGGTTAATAACCTTTTTGCAAGAATATCATGGGGGACCTTGTCAAAAGCCTCACTAAAATCATGATACACTGCATCCACAGCATTCCCTTCATCTATCAAGTTTGTAATGCTATCAAACAAAGAGATAAGACTAGTCTGGTACGATTTGTTTTTGAGAAATCCATGTTGACTTTTAGTGATCACGGCATTCCTTTCTAAGTGCTTACAGACTGTCTGTTTAATGATCTGCTCTAGAATCTTTCCTGGTATTGATGTCAGGCTGACTGGGCAGTAATTATTTGTGTCCTCTTCCCCCCCCCCTTTTTAAAGATGGGGACAACATTTGCCCCCTTCTAGTCTGCTGGGACCTCTCCTGTTCTCTAGGAATTCTCAAAGATTATTGACAAGGTTCCCCATGACATTCTTGCAAACAAGCTTGTACAATATGGGCTAGACAAGTTAACTGTTCAATGGATTTGTAATTGGTTGACCGGCCGAACCGAAAGGGTGCTCAGCAGTGGCTGCTTTTCGTCTTGGAAAGATGTGACCACTGGGGTGCCACAAGGTTCTGTCCTGGGCCCAGTGCTATTCAACATCTTTATCAATGACTTGGATGAGGGAATTAGGGGCATACTTATCAAATTTGCAGATGACACCAAATTGGGAGGAGTAGCCAATACCCTAGAGGACAGGATCAAAATTCAAGATGACCTGGATAAACTGGAGAGCTGGGCCAAAGCTAACAAAATGAAATTCAATACGGAGAAATGTAAGGTACTGCACTTAGGGCGAAAAAATGAAATGCATCAATATAGGATGGGGGAGACCTGGCTGAATGAGACTACATGCGAAAGGGATCTAGGAGTCCTAGTAGACCACAAGTTGAACATGAGTCAACAGTGTGATGCGGCAGCTAAAAAGGCCAATGCGATTTTGGTCTGCATCAATAAAAGTATAGTGTCTAGATCAAGGGAAGTAATAGTGCTGCTCTATTCTGCCTTGGTCAGACCACACCTAGAAAACTGTGTCCCGTTCTGGGCACCTCAATTCAAAAAGGATATTGACAAATTGAAGTGTGTGCAAAGAAGGGCGACTAAATTGGTGAAAGGTCTGGAAACCATGCCTTATGAGGAGAGACTTAGGGAGCTGGGTATGTTTAGCCTGGAAAAAAGACGGTTAAGAGGCGATATGATAGCCCTGTTTAAGTATTTGAAGGAATGTCACGCTGAGGATGGAGCAGGCTTGTTTTCTGCTGCTCCAGAGACTGGAACACGGAGCAATAGATGCAAGCTCTAGGAACAGAGATTCCACCTCAACATTAGGAGGAACTTTTTGACAGTAAGAGCTGTTCGGCAATGGAACACACTCCCTCATAGCGTGGTGGGGGGTCTCCTTCCTTGGAGGTCTTTAAACAGAGGCTGGATGGCCATCTGTCAGGGATGCTTTGATCAAGATTTCCTGCGTGGCAGGGTGTTGGACTGGATGGCCCTCGTGGTCTCTTCCAACTCTGCAATTCTATGATTCTATGACAGTGGTTCTGAGATTACTTCTGGCAGTTCTTTTAATACTCTTGGACGCAGTTCATCTGGCCCTGGAGACTTGCACTCATTAATACTGGCTAGGTATTTCTGAACTACCTCTTTACCAGTTCTGTGCTGTATTTCCCCTACTACATCATCTGCTCCATTTTCCCTAGGTTGAGCACTGTTCCCCCTTTGGGAGAAGAATGAAGCAAAGGAGGTGTTTAAGTAGTTCTGCCTTTTCTTTGTCCCCTGTTAGCCTTTTGCCATCTTCTCCATGCAGCAGCCCTACCATTTCCTTGTTCTTCCTTTTGCTACGGACATAACCAAAAAGCCTTTTTATTGTTTTCAACCTATCAAGCAAGCCTGAGCTCCATCTGTGCTTTAGCTTTTCTTACTTTCCCCCTACTTGACCTGGCTATTTGTTTGAATTCTTCTTTGGTAATTTCCCCCCTTTCTATTTTTGGTACCTGTCCTTTTAAAGTTTTAGCTCAGTTGAGAGTTCTTTCGACACCCATCCTGGTTTCTTTGTACACCTCCCCTTTTTCCTCCTCATTGGAACTGTCTGAAGTTGTGCCTTCAATATCTCACTTTTAGAAAACTCCCATCCATCATGAACTCCTTTATCTTTTAGTATTCCTGACTATGGGATCACCCCCAGTTCCCCAATTTTTCTGAAATCAGCTTTCTTAAAGTCTAGAATGCAAGTCTGACTATGCTTGGCTTCCCCTTTCCTCTCCAGGAGAACATGGTCACACCCTTCTAAGGATCCCGCCACTCTCACACCACTAACCACATCATCCCCTATTGGTTAGAAGCAGACCAAAAATAGCTGATCTCCTTGTTGCCTCTTTAACCTTCTGGACAATGAAATTGTTTGCAAAGTAAGTGAGGAATTTGTTGGACCTTCAATTCTTGGCAGAGTTGGACTTCCAAGAAATATCAGGATAGTTGAAATCCCCCATTACTACTACATCTCTCCTTTCTGAATGTGTGGTCATCTGTTCTAGGAAGGTATAATCCAAGTCCTCGGTTTGGCTTGGAGGTCTCTAGTAGACTCCCACAACGACATCCCTGCTGTTTCTCTCCTCCTTAATTTTTACTCAGATGCCTCTCAACCTTTCTTCCCAACCTTGTTGTACTGTATATCCAATGGTGATATTGTTTTTTCTTGCATGGAAATTTGCATGTACTTTGCTATGTGTTTTCTTACTGTACAGTGGGCGCTTGGTATCCACTAAGGTTTATAATAATAATAATAATAATAATAATAATAATTTTTTATTTTTAACCCGCCCCTCTGCTCGGCAACCAGGGCGGTGTACAACAGGATTAAAGCAGCAGCAAGTTAAAACAATCCTTCCCAATCCTAACCCTCCCACCCCTTAAAACTAAATTAAACTAGTAGAGAATTAAAACGAAGATAAAATACAATACAATATACCAAAAAAATGGCAATAGCGGCGGGGGCGGGCGGGTAAGTAATCAACTCCACTTGAGCCGGGATGTTATTCCGGGAAGGCCTGCTGGAAGAGATCCGTCTTTAGTGCTTTCTTGAAGCTATCAAGAGTAGTGATAAGACAGATTGTCCGGCAAGCCATTCCAAAGTCTGGGAGCCATAGAAGAGAAGGCCCTCTGGGAGGTCTGCGACAGCCTAGTTTTCATAGGCTGCAGCAGGTTCCTCCCAGAGGACCAAAGTGCGCGGGGGGGATCATATGGGATGAGGCCGTCCCATATGATCTTCCCCGCGCACCCAAGACATGTAGGGCTTTAAAGGTTAAAACCAACACCTTGTACTGTGCCCGGAAACTGATCAGCAGCCAGTGGAGAGATTTAAGCACAGGTGTTATATGCTCTCTCCTAGATGTACCCATAATTAACCTTGCTGCCATATTTTGTACCAGTTGAAGTTTCCGGGTTAGGCACAAGGGTAGCCCCATGTAGAGTGCGTTACAGTAATCCAAACATGAGGTTACCAAAGCATTTACTACAGTTTCCAGATCCCTTGTATCCAGGTAAGGGCACAGCTGGCGTATCAGCCGAAGCTGATAACAGGCACTCCTGACCATCGCACTCACCTGACTAGTCATGTGACGCGACGAATCTAGGAGTACCCCCAGACTGTGAACACAGTCCTTAGAGGAGAGTGTGACTCCACCCAGGACTGGAAGTTGTATTCCCAGACCTGGTTTCGGGCCTGTGACTGTCAGTACCTCCGTTTTGTCTGGATTTAGTCGCAATCTGTTTTTCCTCATCCAATCCATTACCGCTCTAAGACAGTCATTGAGAGGAGAGACACCATCTGAAGTCTGAGCCAACAATCTGGTCATGGAGAAATATATCTGTGTGTCTTCAGCATACTGATGACACCAAGCTCCATGCCTCCGGATGATCTCTCCCAGCGGCTTCATATAAATGTTAAATAGCACTGGGGATAGGATGGCACCCTGAGGGACGCCACAATTAAGCTTAATTCTGGAAGAGCAACTGTCCCCAAGCCTCACCCTCTGGGATCTGCCTGAGAGAAAGGAACGGAACCACAGCAGAGCAGTGCCTCCAATTCCTAACTCTCTCAGGCGATCCAAGAAGATGGAATGATCTATAGTGTCAAAGGCCGCTGAGAGGTCCAAGAGCACCAGCAGGGTCACGCTACCCCTGTTGATGCTCAGGCGGAGGTCGTCGGTTAGAGCGACCATGGCAGTCTCAACTCCATATCCTGTCCTGACGTCGGTTTGAAATGGATCAAGATAATCGGTTTCATCCAAGACGGCTTGGAGTTGGGAAGCAACTGCCCTCTTGATCACCTTGCTTAAAAAAGGTAGCAAGGACACTGGTCTGTAACTGTTCCTGTCCAGGGGGTCCAGGGAAGGTTTTTTCAGGAGTGGCTTAACCGCCACCCCTTTTAAACAATGCATCCTTCCCTGAAGGACGCATTGATTGTGTCCCATAGGAATACTCTCAATGTGCCCCCGCCCCGGACAACCAGCCAAGATCGTTTGGCTCCAGGACCCCCTGTAGATACCAAAAAACTGTGGATGCTCAGGTTCCATTATATACAATGACATAGTAAAATGATGTCCCTTATAATAAAATTGCAAAATCAAGTCTTGCTTCTTGGAATTCATTTATTTAAAAAAATATAGAATCATAGAATCATAGAATTGCAGAGTTGGAAGAGACCACGAGGGCCATCCAGTCCAACCTCCTGCCATGCAGGAAATCACGATCAAAGCATCCCCAACAGATGGCAATCCAGCCTCTGTTTAAAAACCTCCAAGGAAGGAGACCCTACCACGCTCCAAGGGAGTGTGTTCTACTGCCGAACAGCTCTTACTGTCAAAACGTTCCTCCTAACGTTTTGATTAGGAGGAACGTTTGAGGTGGAATCTCTGTTCCTGGAGCTTGCATCCATTGCTCCGTGTTCCAGTCTCTGGAGCAGCAGAAAACAAGCTTGCTCCATTCTCAACATGACACCCCTTCAAATACTTAAACAGGGCTATCATATCGCCTCTTAACCGTCTTTTTCCAGGATAAACATACCCAGCTCCCTAAGTCTCTCCTCATAAGGCATCGTTTCCAGACCTTTCACCGTTTTAGTCGTCCTTCTTTGGACACGCTCCAAATTGTCAATATCCTTTTTGAACTGTGGTGCCCAGAACTGGACACATATATTTTCAAGCAGTGAATGATGGAATCTGTGGATGCCATATCCGTGGATACAGAGTGATGACTGTACACAATTTCCTGTGCACAATTTCCTGTGCACATTTTAAAAATGTATGCACTTTCGTGTATATTTTCCCCACTGATTAAAGTGCTACAGAACAAAACAAAAATAATGACCACAGATGATTTACACAGCTTTAAAGTGGATGATGAAGGCATCAAAATAGTTGAAAACTTTCTATGCTTTGACTCAGTAATGAATCAAATTGGAGACTGTAGTCAAGAAATTAGAAGAAGACTAGGACTTGGAAGGACAGGTATGCAGGAATTTGATAATATCTTCAACTGTAAAGGTGTGTGGTTGAATAAAAAAGTCAGAATAATCCATGCTGTGGTATTTCCAATTTCTGTGTATGGTTGTGAAAGCTGGAAAGTGAAGAGTGTTGACAGGAAGAGAATCAACTCATTTGAAATGTGGTGCTGGAGAGAATTCTACAGATACCATCTACTGCTAAAAAGACTATTATAGGGGTCCTAAATGATATGAACCTAAACATTCCCTAACAGCCCAAATGACCAAATAGGCTATCATACTTTGAGCATACTATGAAACAACATGACTTATTAGAAAAGATGATAATGCTTGGTAAAGTGGAAGACAACAGGAAAATAGGAAGTCTGCATTATAGGTGGATTTACTCAGTCAAGGAAGCCATTGCCCTGACTTTGCAAGACATACGCAGAGCAGTTTATGACAAGGTGAATTGGACGTTTCTTGTTCATTTTGTTGCCATAAGTTGAAGCTGACTTGACAGAAATTGACATTTTCAGTTGTGCTCATATATGGACATAAAATTTGAAAAGAGGTGGGGGAAGACTGCCCCTTGTTGCTTCTTCCCAATGAATAGGCTCTGTAAAGTGGTGAGTGGAAAGGTGCATCTTTCGTGCTTATATGGGGACAGAAAAGCCCTTAAGGCCAGTAACTGTAGGATGAACAAACACTGATTTGGAGGTTTTTAAACAGACGCTGGACGGCCATCTGTCAGGAATGATTTGATTGTGTATTCCTGCATGGCAGAGGGTTGGACTGGATGGCCCTTGAGGTCTCTTCCAACTCTGTGATTCTATGATGCTCAGGTTCCTGTCCTCTTGTGCCACCAACCCCATATGTTTCTCATATTTACTTACTGAACAGTGAAAAAATCCTTCAGGTGTTCACTGACTCCAACTATCTTGCAGAAGTTAATACCATAAAAAGCATTAATCAAAACCATCTTCTTTTTGTAAGTCTTGCCAATGTCAAAGTCCTGGAAAGAATCAAAACATGTTTTATTCATTTATAGCACAGTAAGAGTTTTTTCATAGCAGAAATAAACTATTTGGCAATGATAAACTGACAAGCCCCATGTCACAGAGAACCAGAGCAGGCTGAAATGAGCAATGCAATGGCAATACCAAGAACAGGATTGCCAAGCCTGAGTCAAGAAAGCATGCTCAAGCAGACATAATGCTTATTTTGGGTTAAACATAAGAGTGCAATGCTTAATGATTAAAGCAGTTTAAAATGACCTTTTAATGTACACCAAATCAATGCAACAGACTTCTTAGTTTTTTAAAAAATAATTGCAATACCAAGAATTAAAGAAAGTGTAGAATAGCAGCAAGCACTGTCTTAGAAGAAACATTCCCCTTCTCTTACACATAAGGGAATGTTTCTTCTAAACTGGTGCATATCCAGTATGTGCTTACACCTAAATACATATGCTCACAACTGTATTTTAATATGTTTTGAGTTCCTTAAATATCTTTGTGTTAATATGGGGTGTGCTGAGTCATTCATTTTCCTTTTTAAAACTATGTTTTCGCTCATTAATTAAATATGCACACACTATGCAAATGCATACATATTTAATGTCAATCACCAAACTTTCTTGTACTTGGTGACAGCCCAAAAGATTAATTCAAGCCACTCTGAGATGTACTGATGCAGCACTCCAGAACCAATGTGGTGCAATGGTACAGTGCTGAATCAGGAAGACCAAGTTCAAATCCCATACTTTGGAATGGTGCTGAGTTGGTAACTTTGAGCAATCAGTCACTTTATTTATATTCCACCTTTCTCCCAAGATCACTCTTAAGGTAGTCTACAGTGGGAACACCATGTTATATTCTCACAGCCTGATCAACAACAACAGTGCTATTCAAAGTGGTGGTCACTGGACTGGTGCTAGTCCCTTGAGCCACTGGCTGTTGGTCCTTGGCAAGTAGCCAGGAAAAAAAAAAAACACATCTTGTGCCCAATGGACACAAATATGGTGCTGGTCCCTGGGATACTGGGGGGGGGGATTACAGCATCAATCCCCCACATCAGAGAAGCACTGCCCTACATGGTTGCTATGGGGATAAAGAATAGGAGGTGAGGGAGAAGACCATACATCCTGCCTTGAGTTTATCAGACTAAAGGTAGAATGTAAATGTTAATAACAACTATAATTGCTGCTTTGGGTCCCATACTGGGGAAAAAGTAGGCTATAAACAAAATCAAATAAATGAATATAAATATAAAATATTTTTCTTAGCAACTGTTCTTTTCCAAAATAGCACATCCAACTTTAGATATATTTTAAAAACATGAATTAATGCACCATAAGTAACTAACACATTTAAATCTTTCTAGAACAATCAATCAGCTTGAAGTAGTTTCTAAAAATAGGCCCTGGTCCATTGTTCCCAACGTGAACATCACTAACCTTGAAATGAATGAGGCTTGGCTTGCTGTAGAAAGGGCAACCCTTAAATTCACGTCCACAGACTCGATGTTTGCGAATTATCCCACTATTCAGCTTCTCCACATCTGGAGCAAAAATCTCCTTTTCTAGTTCAGATGCACCAAGAGGTTTGGTGTGTATTCTGTCACCTGTGTCCTGAGAGAATATGGAACCATAATGGAGTAAACATTTCAAAGAAGTGGGGTATCTATTTTCTGTTATGACCATCTAGCCTTTTAAGGGCTTTTGTCAAAATGACAAAGAGACATTTCATCAAATTAAAGCATGAGAACATGTAGATTTGCAGAGAAATTATTGTGGCTTTGTTAAATTTACCTCTAACATCTACACCACATCTCAAAAGCTTGGCAAAAGTGTTAAATCAAAAAAGCCCTGCAAGCTGCAATTTATATATAAATAAACATGTATACATTAAAGGGATAAAGGCTGATGCTGTAAATATTCTGTTTTTTAAAGGAAGGAGGGTTTAAGTGTGTGACTCAAGATAAATCCAAAGGAATTATTTTCCTATCTTTTCAAACTGACTTTTCCATGATATGTAAGGCTAAATAAGATATGAAGCTGAAGATCAACTCTATAGACCTTCCTTTTTTTTTTTTAAGTTTATAACAATTGTGGTGGGGGACAGTGTCAATGGATACCATGGCATTTGGGTACATGGGGTTAAAACAACTCCCTCAATCTGCTAGTGGTGGAAAATACAGTGATGTCTTATCCTTGCCCTGCAGCAGGGGTTTTGAGCAATATGACAGTGCACAGAGATAGCATTAGCCTCCTTCCTCTAGTCTTACGATTTCAATGCAATTTCTAGAGGGAAGAAAGCATGGACAAAGTGCTGTCTTAACACTTAAAAAAAAATAAGTCTTGTCCTGGATTTTCCACATCACATATAGTTTAGAATCATAGAAGGGACCATAAGGGCAATCTAATCCAACCTCCTTCAATGCAGGAATATACAACTAAATCACTACTGAAAAATGTGTACAGCTGCTTGTAGTGTGGTGGAGTCTCCTTATTTGGAGGTTTTTAAGCAGAGGCTGGATGGCCATCTGACAGGAATGATTTGATTGAGTATTCCTGCATGGCAGGGGGTTGGACTGAATGGCCTTTGTGGTGTCTTCCAACTCTGTGATTCTATGATTCCACAAGGTTCTGTCCTGGCCCCAGTGCTATTCAACATCTTTATCAATGACTTGGATGACAGAATTAGGGGCATACTTATCAAATTTGCAGATGACACCAAATTAGGAGGAGTAGCTAATACCCTAGAGGACAGGATCAAAATTCAAAATGACCTGAATAGACTAGAAAGCTGGGCCAAAGCTAACAAAATGAAATTCAATACGGAAAAATGTAAGGTATTGCACTCAGGGCGGAAAAATGAAATGCATAGATATAGGATGGGGGAGACCTGGCTGAATGAGACTACGTGCGAAAAGGATCTAGGAGTCCTAGTAGACCACAAGTTGAACATAAGTCAACAGTGTGATGCGGCAGCTAAAAAGGCCAATGCGATTTTGGGCTGCATCAATAGAAGTATAGTGTCTTGATCATGGGAAGTAATAGTGCCACTCTATTCTGCCTTGGTCAGGCCTCACCTAGAATACTGTGTCCAGTTCTGGGCACCACAATTCAAAAAGGATATTGACAAATTGGAGTGTGTCCAGAGGAGGGCGACTAAAATGGTGAAAGGTCTGGAAACCATGCCTTATGAGGAAAGACTTAGGGAGCTGGGTATGTTTAGCCTGGAAAAAAGACGGTTAAGAGGCGATATGATAGCCCTATTTAAGTATTTGAAGGGGTGTCACATTAGGGATAGAGCAGGCTTGTTTTCTGCTGCTCCAGAGACTAGAACACGGAGCAATGGATGCAAGCTCCAGGAACAGAGATTCCACCTCAACATTAGGAGGAACTTTCTGATAGTAAGAGCTGTTCGGCAGTGGAACACGCTCCCTCGGAGCGTGGTGGGGTCTCCTTCCTTGGAGGTCTTTTAAACAGAGGCTGGATGGCCATCTGTCAGGGATGCTTTGATCGTGATTTCCTGCGTGGCAGGGGGTTGGACTAGATGGCCCTTGTGATCTCTTCCAACTCTACAATTCTTTGATTCTATGGTTCTATGTGCCTCCTCAAATCACATGTGACTCCAGAGAATAGGAAACACAAGATTCCTTGCTTTGGAATAAAACAGGGCTTTTCACTTTGGGCACGTACATTATTCTTTTGTGATCTGAGTCTTTAACGTTATTGCTGTGCAATATTCTAAAGATATGCTCTCTTGTCTCTCCAGCATGAACTGAAAAGATTTTTTTCCCCCACATGAAATCACCAACTCAACAGAATGTCACGTTCAGTTGTAAAAGTCAAACAAGCTCGCAAACATGAAGTGATATGTGTCTTCACAAATCTGTGAACCAAGACTAAGCCAGATAATTTTTCCTCTAGTTTAAGAGAACAAATGCTTAGAGACTTCAGCTCCTTTGACCAATCACATTCTAATGAGAACTTTGGCAAGCAGAATGAGCAGAAAGGGAAATTGTTTGAAAAATGTGCAAGAGAGATATTAGTCCCAGAAGTTCCTGTCTCTACTGGAACTTTTGGGGGCAAATGGTAAACAGAAGAGACAACTTGCACTGCAAGGAAGAAAGCTAAACCCCACAAAAGATTCCAGTCAGCCCATCTACTCTTTGACAATCCTGAGGTCCATAGAAGAGAGATGTGTGTCTGTGTCTATCTGAGGCATGGCTGGTGGGAACAATATGCCCTGAAAGATCATCTTATTTTGTTCTCTTTTTCAGAAGAGTGTAATCTAAAATCCCTTTTCTTTCAGTTAACTTTCAGTTTCCTTTCCCTTTTATTTAAATTGTTGTGAACTACATTGCAAGTCACCACATTGCAAGTTCGATTCCAGCGGGCTCCAAGGTTCACTGAGCCTTCCATCCTTTCATAGGTCGGTAAAATGAGTACCCAGCTTGTGGGGGCAATTAGCTAACACACATTGGAAACTGCTTAAAGCAGTGTAGATGTGTAAATTGCTATTGCTGAAAACAATTTGTAAGCTGAGGGGAGGAGCAAGCATTGATGGCGTAGGAACAATTCCCAGGACGGGTGCTCAAGGTAATGGAATTAAATTAATAATTTCCCCTCAAAAGGGCATGAGGAGAGTTTTTGAGGGAAGATTTATGGCTGTGAACTACTAAGGAATGTTAATAGGGGAGATAATTGCAGTCAGAAGAAGCCTAAAGTAAACAAATAGTTACTTTCAGTTTTGCCCGATCTCGGAGCTGCCTCCACCATTACTAAAAGGAATATTTTACTAATAAATCACTAAGGTTGGACAAAGCAGTGAACAACTGAAGGCAAATAAAAAAGGATGATTTAACAGGGGAAGAAATAATTGATGTAACTGGAGAATAAGTGGAAAGCTTTAAAAAAATGTAAGTGGTGGAGGAAGGAGGGGCCATCAACAGAAGGGGAAGAAAGAAAGTTTGGAGTGTTCTGATTTTCATATGTCTAAAAAGAGAAGAAATATTGTAGAAAAAAGTTGGTTGAGGCCACAAACATTAGGCAAACCATCAGACAGAACTCATAAGAGATTACAAACGATATCTCCTGAAGCACAAAATAACAAGGGTGAACCAGAAGGGCTAAGTATGGAAAAGAAAACAAGCCCCCAAAAGATTGGTCCTTCAGGTGCCTCTGCCCCAGATCCTCCATCCCCAAGGGGGAAGGAAGGAAGGGAAGAAAGCACAGAGGATATTAAAAGGACAGGTTGCTTACCTGTAACCATAGATCTTCGAGTGGTCTTCTGTGAATTCACACAGCTGGGTTACTCCTGCACCTGCGCAGAGCTTTGGAACCTTCTAGAATCGCTAGGCAGAATGTGCTTTGATACATTTTTGGTGGTAACTCCACCCATCCTAATGGTCCCTTATAATGGCTTCCCGCCTAAATCCCCTCAGTTCCTTTCTTTCCGCCGCATTAGCAGTTTGAAGGAACCTCTGTTCGCTAGGTTTTTTTTCTCTCATCGTTCTGGTTTGACTTGGCTTTGACTCTTTGACGACGTTTTTCTCTCTCTCCTACTGGTTTTGGTATTCGGCTTCTGATCACTCTGGTTTTTGACCTATTTCTGGCTCTTGACTAAGACTTTGGCTTACTCCTTCAACTTTGGCATTACCTCAGATATCGTTACTGACCTCGGACTGGCTTTGACTACGATCCCTTCCTTGTGATTATTATTATTGTGAAAAACATGTCTGGCAAAGGAGCTTTCAAGCGCTGCGTTATTTGTCAAGCAAAACTTCCAGCTGCGGATGGTCATTCCCACTGTTTAATCTGTTTGGGAGAGGCTCACAATGTTGGACGCATGCGTCCATTGTAAGGCGCTCACGCCGCAGGCCCGAAAACATAAGCTGTCGCGTCTGAAGTCCTTTCTTTATGAGAAGGCCTTGTTCCCTGCCTCTGCTCCTGCCTCTGCCTCTCTTTCGGCTCCCCCTTCTGAGCCTCGCGGCCGTGAACGTTCTCGGTCTCCTCCGTCTGCTGGGAAAAAACGTTGTCAGTCCCAAAGTCCTTCTAGGCGCCATTCCACCTTGTCTGATCCCACTCTCCATTCCTCACTTCGACGTGCAGCGTCAGATTCGACTCAGGACCATCCGACACCGGTTCGAGAGCCAGTCCCTTCAACGTCCAGGGACGCTGCTCGAGAGTAGACTCCATCCACTGCTGAGGCCCGTCCATCTGCTGCCACTGCTTCGTCCTCCCAGCCGCTGAAGAAAAAGAGGAAGGAGAAGCATTTGTCCAAGCATGATGCTGGCAAATCCAAGGACAAGACTAAAAATCCCAAGCCTGTGGAGCGTGCAGTCCCTGAGGTTCCCCCTCGTCAATCATTGGAGGTCGAGGACACATTCGTGCGTCCATTGCCGGTATCCAGCACTGGGGAGTCTGAGTCTCAGTGTTCACACACTCCGTTGGGATCAGCCAGGGTTGTAACAGTGGAGCTCCCTCCTGCAACTGATAGTGTGAGACCCTCTGTGCGCCTTGACACATCTCCGGCTCTGGTCGTGTCACGAGCTCAGCTACTGGAGAGTCAGTCTTCAGATGTGGAGGTAGAAATCATTGAATCGGAAGAGGTGCCTCGAGGCCATATACCTGCAATCAGGGATGATGTCCCGGAGTACTCTGCTTATGACCTGGCCCGATCCATCTGCAGGGCAGGTTTCGGGTCGCCTACTGGATCGCAGATTTTTACCCCGAGGGGCGAGGTACTTGATACCACGATCACTGGTTGCTTGATTGCTCCGTCTCCACGTCCTGTCAATTTGGATGTTATGACTACAAGGGATGCTGTGACCCAGGTCTCCCCGCCTGAGCACCATCCTCTATCTCGAACCCCTCCAACTCCTCAGCCTCGTTCCCCCACGCTGTCACAGGCCCGTAGTCCCTCACTGGATGGATCAACTTTCTCCTCTTTCACCTCTTGGGACCTTTATAGGCCCTATCTGCCTTCTCCAAAGACCGAACTGATGGATGATGATTCCACCTCTCCAACCGACGACGTTCATGCCTTCGAGGAACAGATGGTCTGAATGTCACATGCCCTTGATTTGAAATTGGAAGACCGAGCAGCTGATCCCATGGATCCAATTTTTCAAAGGATCCAATTGAAGGCTCCTCCGTTAGCTACCATCCCGGTACTGCCTTCTCTGCTGAAACTCGTGCAGGGGTCCTGGGAAAACCCATTGTCTATCCAGTCGACATCTAAGAAAATAGACCGACTGTACCGGGTTGGTGGAGACCATGTTGACTGGCTCCAAAACCACCATTCACCATTCTGTGAATCCGTGAAGAAAGCAGAAGGAAGAAGAATAAAATTATAGGGGGGAAAAGAGGGGAAATGTTATTTTTTATTTTTATGAGCACTCGGGTAGAGTGAGTGGTTTTGGGCCATCAGAAGATCTCTTCACCACTCCTCACCTGGAAGACCTGGGGGATCATGAGCAAGGCGATTTGCCTTGGGAAGACAAGGTGGGGAGGTAAAAAAGGGAAAGGGGGGAGGGGGGAAGGCAATGGGGAAGAATTGGGAAGGGGTGGGTATGGGGAAGGGAGGTCACTTTTTGGAGCCAGAGGATCTTATAGAAAATGCAACAGGGAATCTAATGGCTAACCAATTAAAGATATCAACCTTAAATGTTCATGGCCATGGTACTGTAATAAAACAAAAAATGATTTAAGCATTATTGAAGAAGGATCAAGCTGATACAGTCGTCCCTTCACATTCACGGGGGATAGGTTCCCCAGACCCCTGTGAATGTGAAAATTCCACGAATAATGACTGCCCTCCCCCTCCCCCACCAAAGCAACCATGGGGCCTCCAGAGGCCCCATAGTCGCCTTCCCCAGCCTCCCTCCTCCCTTCCAAGGCCTTCACGGGGTCTCCGGAGATCCTCCCGAGGCCCCGTGGAGGCCTCCCTGGCCCTCCCCCTTCCCCCCAAGGGCTTCACAGGGCCTTTGAAGGCTCCATGGAGGCCTCCCCATCCTTCCCCCCTCCTACCCAGGCCTTCACGGAGCCTTTGAAGACTCCATGGAGGCCTCCCCAGCCCTCCCCCTCCCTCCCAGCACCTTCACGGAGCCTTCAGAGGCCCCTTCTTATGGTTTTGGGAGGGCGGGGGGCCCTCCCAAAACTGCGAATATGCAAAACCGCGAATGCTAAGTTTGCGAATGTGGAGGGGCAACTGTATTTTATTTTTGCAAGAGACATATCAAAAAAGGGAAGGAGTAAATGAATTGAAATTGAATTGGGTAAGAGTTTATGAAAAAGCATATGGAAATTCAAAAGTTAGAGGGGTAGCAATATTAATAGCAAAAAAATGTAATTTTGTCATTAAAAAGGTGAAAAAAGATGAAGATGGAAGATATATTATAATGGAAGGTGAATTGGGAGAAGATAAATATGTTCTAATGAATGTATATACTCCAAATGAAAAACAGGAATTTTATGAGAAAGTATTTAAAGAAATTGAGAATATGCAAGAACAAAATATTATTGTAGCAGGAAACTTTAATATGCAAATGGAAAGACTAAAAGATAAATTATTCATTAAGGGATAAATACGATAATATTACAAAATTAAATAAAATATTAAAAAGAAAGGGGTTGAAAGATGTGTGGAGATTGGTAAAGGGAGATGAAAGGAGATATACATACTTTTCAATGGTACATAAAAGTTATTCAAGAATTGATTATATTTTTGTATCAAAAAATTTGATTGATAAAATTATAAACTCAGAGATAGGAAGTATAAAAGTAACAGATCATGCCTTGGTCAATGTGGAGATTATAATGAAGAGAGATTATGAACAGGTGAAAAGGTGGAGGCTGAATACAAAGATTTTAAATTACAGAGAAATAGTAGAAAAAAATGAGCATGAATGGCAAGAATTATGGGAATTAAATGATAAACAAGTATCAAAAGGAATTTTGTGGGATACTATGAAAGCTGTCACAAGGGGAATATGCATAAAAGAAACTTTTAACTTAAAAAACACAAGAAGAAAGAAAAGGGGAATTAGAAAGGGAAATAAAATTATTGGAAAATTAATATATATTAGATAAGGAAAAACAAACTTATATTGAGTTACGAGCAAAGAGGGAAGAGTTGGATAAAATGGAAGTAGATGAAGTACAGGGAAATTTAATTTATTTAAGAATGGAGTATTTTGAATTTAGTAATAAAAATTCAAAAATGTTGGCTAGATCCACACAGAAGAAGAAACTGGAAAATATGATAAATGGGATTAGAGATAAATCAGGTAAAATGCGTAGAACAATGAAGCAAAAACTAACAATTTTTGAGGAGTTTTATAAAGACTTGTACCAATCAGGGTACAAACCAGTGGAACAAATAGAAAAATATGTAGAGGAAAATTGGAAGATTAAAATAGAAGAGGAAGATAGGGATTTATTAGAAAAACCAATTACGAAAATGGAAGTAGAGGAGGCAATAAATAATTTTAAAAAGTGGGAAAGCTCCAGGAATGGAAGGTTTAGGACCAGATTATTACAAAGTATTTAAAAAGAAGTTAATACCTAAATTATTAGAATAATATAATAATAATAATGGGAGATAAAATCCCTCCATCATGGTAACAATCATTGATAATATTGATACCAAAACCAGATAAGGATTTGATGGACTCTGGATCATACAGGCCTATATCACTGATAAATCAAGATACAAAGTTATTATCAGCAATAATAGCAAAGAGAATGAATAGTTGTATGTATAAATATATATTAAAGGATCAATATGGATTTGTGAAAGGAAGACAAATGTCAAATTTAATAGGAAGGGTGTTAAATAAAATACATATAATCAGTAAAACAAAATTAAAGGCAGGGATATTAGCATTAGATATATTTAAAGCATTTGACTGTGTGGAATGGCCAACATTAAAAATAATATTGAAAGAACTTGGAATGGGGAAGAGGTTTAGAGGATTAATAGATCAATTGTATTCCTATAACACAGCTACAGTGACAGTTAATGATGGAATAACAAGAGAGATAAAAATAACGAGAGGAACAAGACAAGGTTGCCCACTTTCTCCAATATTGTTTCCAATGGTAATAGAAATTCTAGCAAATGTGATAAGTAATGGTAATAGTATAGAAGGAACTGGATTTGAAACAAAACACAAGATAAGTTTGTTTGCTGATGATACATTGTTAACAATTAAGGAGTTGATTAATGGAATAGGAAAAATTAAAGAACATTTAAAATTATTTGGGGAGATGACAGGTTTACATGTTAATTGGAATAAATCAGACATGATATTGTTTAACTATACTAAGGAAGAAGAAAATGAACTATCATGGTTTGGAAGAGTAGCTTTAGTTAAAATGAAAATATTACATAAAATAATTTTTTTGTTTAGAATGTTACCAATAAAAATATCAGAAGTAGAACTGAAAAAATGGCAAAATATGTTGAATAAATATTGTAATAGAGGGGAAAGGACAAGATTAAATAAATTATCTTGGTATATATCACAGAAGGAGGAAGGACTTGGCCTTCCCAATATAAAAGGATATTATGAAGCTAATCAACTGAGACATGTTATAGAAGGAATTGTAGGTCAGGGAGATTTAGAATGGTTAGAGACAGATATAGGGAGAATAGAAAAGAGAATATTTTTGGTAATTTTACAAAAAAGGAAATTAAAGGAATTGAGAACCCATTTCTGCAAAATATATGGGAAATGGTATAAATATAAGAAAGAATTTTTGCCTATTGATTCAGTTTTTACACCGGTTATAATGGGGGGGAAATTCCCAAATAATTTGAAGGAAAAAAATGGAAAAGGAATTAAAGAAAAGAGGACTAGACAAAATAGAGGGATAGATAAGATGGATGAGTGAGAAAGGGAGTATAAGAGAGAAATTATATGGAATGAAAATTTCATGGTTTAATTGCATACAGTTAGAACAATGGATTAAAAACTGGGAAAAGAATCATAAAGAAACAAGGAAGTTCACAAAATTTGAAAATTTGGTGAAAAAAGGTGAAAAGATGGATAATAATGAAAGTTTGAAAGGTATTACAAGTGAATTATATAAAATATTGATAAAAATAAGGATAAAAAGACAAATGAGAATATTTAAGGAGAATATGGGAGGAAGATTTGAAACAAAAAATTGGAGATCATGAATGGGATAAGATTTGGTTAAACAAAGACAACTAAAAAAATGTCAATACGGATAAAAGAAAATTATTTTAAAATAATATGGAGATGGTATTTGACATCAGCAAGATTGCATAATATAGACAAGAATAACTCTAAATATTGTTGGAGAGGTTGTCAAGAAATAGGTACATATATGCATATGTGGTGGAATTGTAAATTTGTACAGCAGTTTTGGGAAATGGTCTTTATAGAAATAGAGAATATTTTGAATATAAATATAGAAAGGAAACCGAGTATAGCATTGATGTCAATTTATAATGGAGAGAATGGGAACCAAGCAGAAAAGGATTTAATAACAAATTTATTAACGGCAGCAAGATTAATTATAGCAAGATATTGGAAAATGCAAATAAATGTACAAGTGGAGGAGTGGTATAAAGAAGGTTGGAAAATGGCAATAAATGATAAGTTAACATGTAGAATTAAAGTAAGAAGAGGAAGTTGGAAAGAAAGTGATTTTGATAAAATTTGGAAAGTATTTGTTAAAAAAAGTATTACAGACAAAAGATGGGAGGTTACCTCCACAAGAAGAAATGAGATTCTGGAAAGATTAGGTGAGGGATAATGGCTCCGGTGAAGGGAAGCACTGAGGTGGGGGGGGGGGTAGGGGAATTAATATTCTTGAAAAGAATCATAGTAAAGAGTTTATGTTAACTTTTGAAATTAGTTAATAGAAAAATTGTGATGTTTAGGGTAATATTATGTGTTTTACTAAATACGTTTTGATTGAATATTATAATGTATGATTATAAAATTAATAAAATTACAAAAGTGTTTAAATTTAAAAAAAAAACAATTTGTAAGCCGCTCTGATAGCCTTGTGCGTGAAGAGCGGGGTATAAATAAAAAAGTAAATAAACCCTATTGTTTTACTGATTGCCACTGCTTTGTTGATCTGTAATCATTTTAATGGTTTTCTTTACAGTTTACATTGATTTTAAAAATTATTTCTAACTGATTTAACCTGCCTTGAAAGTTACTGTATTTAGAGGGAAAGACAGGATTAGAAGTATTGGAATAAAACAAGACTCCCCCAGCTCCCCAGCGTCTCTTCTACTGGTCACATTTAGAATCACAGAAGAAACTGGAGGCACATCTCAGGATGCTCAAAATATGTTTTTATTAGTGAAAATAAACCCTGTTGTGTTTTGGCCAGTATGTAATTTTACAGACCCTCCAGCATTTCCAGATGAAAACTGGAACAAGTGTAGCTATGCAACATCAGAATGTGCTCAAGGTAGCGAAAGTTATCAATGAGGAAGAACACACAAGCTAGGAGAGGCTACAGCAGTTTGCTTTTGCCTGAGTCTACAGGGAAGGGCAAGATGCTGCCCCCCTGCTGTGTTAACTGAGTTCAGACTGCTTTTGCACTTTGAACTCAGTCCGTAGCAATTGAAATAAGCTGAGGTTAAAGGGGGTAGTGAGAGGATAAAAGTGAAATTGGGGGCGCACCGTACACTACACAAATAACCCAGTTTGAAACGGGATTATATGTCATGGCTCTTTCCCATGGCATCATGGGATTTGTAGTTTGGCAAGGCACCAGCACTCTATGACAGAGAAAGCTAATGACCTTGTAATCTACAAATCCTAGGATTCAATAGGAAGGAGCCACTACAAATAATCCCAGGCCTGGGACATTTTAAAAGAAGTTGAAAAGTGCCCAGTTGGGACAGCTGAAGAGTGAGCTCTTAGGATCTTGAAGCTGATGGTCAAAAAGTCATTTCCCTTCAATTCAGATTCATCCATGTTTCCTACCCTTACAATTTGACCATCTGTACAAGACATAAAAAGCCTTTAGCCTTTATTCACATATTTTTGTTTGTCCAGTAAACTGTTTGAGACTCCCTGGTCCAGAGGATTTTTGAAGTTAAAAGTTTAAATAGGTATGTACAGTCCATAGGAAATGTATTAATATAATAATTATTTCATGTAATGTTATACAGTTCCCCCTTCATATTTGCTGGGGTTTGGTTCCAGAACCCCCTGTGGATACCAAAATCCATGGGCTTGGTTACACGGTGAAAAAAAACCGTGAAGAATTCGCCAAGATTCCTAATTGTTTACATGCATTGTGACACAAAGTCGCCTCTTTCAGAAGGAGGGGGGCACAAAAACCCATTAGTAACGCAATAAAGGATTTCGGGACTTTTCCCGATTTTTTTTAAAAGTAGCGCATTTGCGATAGTCTGAACAAGCATCACACTACGTGCTGTGTGAATTACCAGCAATCTTTCAGATAAATTCACAGCAGAGCTTTGCCATGATTGGTTGAACTCATCAGGGAGGGGTTTGGACAAGGAGGGGATGGAGGAAAGATGTTTCCAGCCACGAAAGACTGTGTGCTAGCCTCCCATCGTGTGTGTGTCTTTCTCTCCCTCCCGCCTTGCTACTTTCAGTCTCAGTGTGTGTGAATGATCTAATCAGATGACGAGTCTGAGTAGCTTTAAAAAAGCACTAAAGACGGATCTCTTTCAGCAGGCCTTTCCTAATTAGATCCCGGCCTCAGGGGATCCTGGCTTCTTTTAGTCCGCTGGCCATTTATTGTATTTTATTGTTTTTATTGTTTTTAAATGTGATTTTAGATCAGTTGGTTTTAATTTATAATTGTTTAATATTTTTTATGGGGGAGGGTGGGGGTGGGGGTGTTTGGTGATTTTATCTGTATTGTATTTTAATTTTTGTAAGCCGCCCCGATTGTTTTAACAGAGGGGCGGGGTATAAATAAATTTTATTATTATTATTATTATTATTATTATTATTAATCTCCCCTCCTGCGATCATCTCAACCCTTCTCCCTGTCTTGTGCTTAGCCACGAAAAAGACGTCTTTCCTTCTCTCCCTCCCTCCATGCTATCTGTTGTGCCCAGCTGCTACAATCTGAAGAATTAAACAAGCCTTTTCCAGTCTCTCTTGTGTGTGTGAATGTTCCTCTCAGACATTCCTGTGATAATCAGAGGATGTGCTTGGGAGGCCACACCCCCGTCTCAGTCTGTGTGTGAATATCAAAGCGGAACACAGCTGAAAACAAAACCGATAGATCAATTAAGCCATATATCATCTGAACGATGCACTACAGCTGTGAAACAGCGATAAAGCGCAAATTACCGCAATAAAAACTGTTGTTTAACTGAAGCCCATGAATACTCAAGTCCCATTATATGCAATGGCATAGTAAAATGGTGTCCCTTATATAAGATGGCAAAATCAAGGTTTGCTTTTTGGATTATTATTTTTTTAAGAATATCTTCAAACTGTGAATACTTAAATCCATGGATACCAAATCCGTGGATATGGAGGGACAACTGTATGTTTATGTATTGTCATTTTATGATTTTATGGTAGCACCCCCATATCCGCGGGGGATTGGTTCTGGGGGGGCCTGCGGATGGTGAATTCCGTGGATAATAGTGAATGCCATCCCAGGGGAAAGAGGAGGGAGGCAAGATCGCTTCTCCACCTCCCTTCCCCCCTGCTGTGGCCCTGCTGTGGCGGCAGGAGTCTTCCTGCTGGTGATCACGGGGGGGGGCGAGATCACTCCTTCACCCTCTTCACCCTGCCATGGTGGCAACTGTAGGGGTGAAGGGGGAGAGGCAAGATCCTTCCTCCCCCTCCCTTCCTCCCACCATTGCCAACCGTGGATAGTTGAATCGGCGGTTGGCAAATCAGCAGATACGGGGGTGGTGGTGCTACTGTATATAGTTCCTTAAGAGGGACTTAAGAGTGCACACAGGCTGAACATATGCTGGGTTTCTTCACTAATAAAAACAACCATCTTCTACATTCTAATTATCTAGAATATATAAAGATGTTTCTAATGTATGCTGGAAATGTGAACAGAAAGAAGGGACATTTTATTGTATGTGGTGGACATGTGAAAAAGCCACCAAAAATGGATAGAAATATGCTGATGTAGAGGATTTTAAAGACTAATATTAAACTAAAACCAGAACTGGGACCGTTGGATGCAAAGTTGGAGAAGTAGGGTTGATTGCTTCAGTATACGACCACAGCAGCAAGACTGTTGTATATGCAAAGATGAAAGAATTCAATACTACCTATTGTGAAGCAGTGGTTGGTGAAACTGATAAATTTAATAGTAATGGACAAATTGTCTCATTTGATTAGAAAAAGGTCATCAGTGATATTTCTCAAAGACTAGAAATCCCTTAGGGACATTTTGTGGTGGGGGAAAATGATTTGGTAACTTTTGGTTTTGATGATTAGAAGGAATTGATTTGGAAAAAAAGCGAAGATGTATTAATGTCAGAAAGTGAAGTATGAATAATTATGTACACGTAATATGTGTAACTGCTGAAAAGACAAGCAAAAGTCATCAATTTCTTTTTTCTTCTTTTCTTTCTCTTTTTTCTTTTCTTTATTTTTTCTAATGTCTTTTAGTGTAATATTAAAATCTTTAATAAAAGAAAGACCATCTTCTGAACATCTTGAGGCATGTATTGAGTTTCTTCTGTGGGGTTCCACTGGATGCTCTCGTTTCTGCTTTCTTTGGGTTGGAATCAACCTCGACTGCAGGGATTCTTCGCAGTTACACAGAATTGCCCACATTCTTCTCTGGGCAATGTGTCTTAATGGTTGTTTTGGCCCCCATAAGCTTCGCGGTGACAGCGGTGGCAGGCAGGGCACCTGCGAGAGGGAGAAGAGGAGGAAGGAGCCACCCTCCCTTCCCCAGTTCCTCTCTTCCCTCATCCCGTGGCTGCCCTCCATCCTGCCAAACAAGGAGGTTAAAGCGTAGGATCATGCCTGCGCACTCCCAACCAATCAGAAGATCCATTCTCCCCCCTCCAGACTGTACAACAATTCACGTGTTTGTCTTAATGGTTGGGGGTGCACATCTGATCCTTGCAGTCTGTGAGGAATATTTTGTCATTTAGACAACCCCTCTGCTTCCCATACGTCTTTCCTCTTTCAAAGATGGGACCTTGCCTCTGTTGCCCTGCAAACACTACTGAAGTAACATTTTTTGTAATGAATTTAGGCAGAAAAAGTGAAATGCACAAATATAGGATGGGTGACAACAGTACATGTGAAAGGGATCTAGGAGTCTTAGTAGACCACAAGCTGAACATGAGTGAACAGCATGATGCAACAGCTATAAAAAAGCCAATGCGATTCTAGGCTGCATCAATAGGAGTATAGTGTCTAGATCAGTGGTGTCCAACTTGTGGCCCTCCAGGTGTTTTGGGCTCCAACTCCTAGAAAACTGAGCCAGCTAGTCCAATGGTCAGGAATTCTGGAAGCTATAGTTCAAAACACTTAGAGGGCCACAGGTTGGACACCACTGGTCTAGATAGAGGGAAGTAATAGTACCACTCTATTCTGCTTTGGTCAGACCTCACCAGGAGTACCGTGTCCAGTTCTGGGCACCACAATTCAAGAAGGATATTGACTACCTGGAACATATCCCGAGGAGGACAACCAAAATGGTGAAAGGTCTGGAAGCCATGCCCTATGAGGAGTGGCTTAGGGAGCTGGGTATGTTTAACCTGGGGAAGAAAAGGTAAAGAGGTGAAACAATAGCCACGTTTAAATATTTGAAAGGATGTAATATTTAAGAGGGAGTAAGTTTGTTTTCTGCTGCTCCAGAAACTAGGATACGAAGCAATGGATTCAAATTACAGGAAAAGACATTCCACCTAAACATTAGGAAGAACTTCCTGATGGCAAGAGCTTTTCGACAGTAGAATATGTTACATCAGATTGTGGTGGAGTCTCCTTTGGAGGTTTTTAAACAGTCTGGATGGCCATCTGTTGGGAATGCTTTGATTGCGTATTCCTATTTGGCAGTGGGCTGGACTGGATGGCCCTTGTGATCTCTTCTAACTCTAGCTTTCTAATCTGTTAAGGTCATTTTCAATTTTGACTCTGTCCTCTGGGGTATTAGCTACCCCTCTTAATTTGGTGTCATCTGCAAGATAAGCATACCCTCTATTCCCTCATCCAAGTCATTGATAAAGACTTGAATAGTACTGGGCCCAGGACAGAACCCTGTGGCACCCCACTAGTCACTTCTCTCCAGGATGAAGAGGAGCCATTGGTGATTACCCTTTGGATTCAGCCCATCAACCAATTAGAAATCCACTTAACAGTTGGACTGTCTAGCCCACAGGTTACTAACGTTTTTGCAAGGATATCATGGGGGACTTTGTCATAGGCCTTACTGAAACCAAGATGCACTACATCCACAGTATTCCCTTCATCTAATAAGTATATAACTATCGAAAAAAAGAGATAAGATTAGTCTGGCATAACTTGTTTTTCAAAACCCCATGGTGACTTTTAGTGATCATGCCATTCCTTTCTAAGTGCTTACAGACTATATGTTTAATGATCTGCTCTAGAATCTCTCCTAGTATTGATGTTAGGCTGACTAGGCAATCCTTGCATAACTCCCCCCACCCCTACCCCACCATTCTCTGAAGATGCCAGCCGCAGATGCAGGCGAAACATCAGGAATAAACTCTTCCAGAACACAGCCTCACAGCCTGGAAAAAACAGAAAACCCAATTATTTGGGTCTTCTTTTTCCCCCCTTTTAAAGATAAGGACAACATTTTCCCTCCTCCAGTTTGCTGGGACCTTGCCTGTTCTCCATGATTTCTCAAAGATTATTCCTAGTGGTTCTGAGATTACTTCTGCCACTTCTTTTAATACCCTTGGATATAGTTCATCTGCCCCTGGAGACTTGAATTTATTTATACTGGCCAGGTATTCCTGAACCTATTCTATGCTACATTTTCCCTACTGCATCATCTGCTCCATTTTCTCCAGGTTGAGCACTGTCTCAGTCTCAGATCTTCCTCCTCTGTTCTATGCATCCCTAATGGGGTAACATTTTGCTTATTTTCTTTTTGTATGCATGCAAGAATGAAAAATCAGAAAGTGGTTTTCCCAAAGGATTGAGATTACAAGAGATTTAGTGCATTTTTGATGTTTTTCTATGTTTGGGGACTTTTGCAAAAATAAAATAAAATATGAAGGCTGTTTGCAATTGCACATGCTAATGTAGGGGAAAGCATTCATCATTTTGCTATTGGGAAGGGACGAAAAAATCTTGCAGAACTTGACAGCTTTTTCAACAGAGTGTTCAGGATATAAAAATCTACAAATATTCTATATATCCCTGGAGATGCCACCATGTCCCCATTCTGTTCGATGAGACCGCCTCATGGAACTGGAATGGTCGCCAAGTATACAGATACTAATTCAACACTAAATGCAAACACAAATCAATACTAAATGCTACATACAAAGATAATAAAGTCAATTTGCAGTTGCAAGTAACTGAATTCATTAAGAAAATAATTTGACTCCCCACTTAAATATTAAACCAATGACAGGAGGCCAGAGTTTCTAAGCAGGTGTTCCACCAGAGCCCCACTGTAGTGGAGCAGGCAGGATTTTGACCAATAAGGTCTCCTCTATAACCAGGACTAGCAGTCATTGGCATGGACTCCCTTCTGGAGCAGGTGGAAGGACTAACATCCCAGGATAAACCACCTCTGCTAAGAGAGATTTGGCATGCATGGTTGGATATTCTGCCAAACTAATCAACAAAAGACCAGTATTGAATGATGAAGCTTTAACCTTGGATATGTTGCACTCTTGATCCCAGATTCCTGTAAACTCTGGCTCAGCTAGAGTCTTATTCCTGTCTTCCTCTTCTTTGTCTTTGCTTCCTGGGACCATCTCTTTAGATGCTTTCAAAATGGAACTTCTGTCATCAAGTGAGGAACAAGTTGAAACAGGGTGCCAAGATTTCTACAGCAAAACAGAAATATCGTAATGGACTCACGTGATGGTTGCCATTTTGAGACAGTCATTTTACCCATTAAAATATCATAATAGATCAAAGTGGGGCACTTTAGAAGAATTAACACCAAACACTGCAAGCAGCGGCAAAAACTGGCAACTACATGGAGCTAGAAGATCGTACATTGCTTGGCACAGCAGAACTAAGAACACAAGAATCATATTGAATCAGAATGGTTCATAGAGATCCAGTATTCTGTTTCCCACAGTGCCCAAAAAGAAGCTTCCAAGTCATAGGTACTGAGGCAAAAATCACCCACCCACCAGCTGATACTTGGACTTGTTTTTCTTTAGAAACAGCACCTGTGGAGGCATCTGGATCAGAAAGATGGCACACAGTAATGGAGGTTGTCCTTCTTCCACTTCCCCCTCTCATGACTGCTGTTCAGCATTGGAATACACTGCTTTGGAGTGTGGTGGAGTCTCCTTCTTTGGAGGTTTTTAAGCAGAGGCTGGATGGCCATCTGTCAGGAATGTTTTGATTGTTTATTCCTGCATGGCAGGGGGTTGGACTGGATGGCCCTTGTGGTCTCTTCCAACTCTATGATTGTATGACTTGGTCAGGCTGCCTATTTGCCTCTAAAGGTCTTGATTCATAACATCGACCCCCAAAACAACTCCTACTTTTAAAAGAAAAACAAATGTACATAGGCATTAATGTATTATCTTGTATGGATGAAAAGGAATAGCCACTGACACAATTTGCTACAGCAAATTTCTAAACTAAACTACAGTTGTCCCTTCATATTTGCTGGGGTTTGGTTCCAGGACCCCCCGTGGATACCAAAATCTGTGAATACTCAAGTCCCATTAGATGCAATGGCATAGCAAAACTGTGTCCCTTATTAGAAGATGGCAAAATCAAGGCTTGCTTTTTGGATTATTATTTTTTAAAAATATTTTCAAGCCGTGAATACTTAAATCCATGGATACCAAATCCATGGATATGGAGGGACAACTGTGGCACAAACACTGTGTGGGTCTAGCAATGCTATCCCCACTCTTACACCACCAAGGGTGATAAAAGAAAGAAGGAACTGCAAGAATGCCAAGCCAGTACTACTAATTTAGTTATTTTCAAACCCCAGCTAGTTCCCTGCACTTTCACTCACCTGAGTAACAGTAGTCACTGAATCATCACATGTCTCTTTAATGTACTGCCATGTTTTCAGCCTCCATCTTTCAGCATCAGAAAGCTTCTTGCTCTTCAGGGCCCTTGGGTGGGATTGTTTTTTCACTTTCTCCTGCTGAGCTTCTTCTTTCAAAATCCGAGCAACAATTTCAATCTTTCTTGCTTTCTGCTGTTCCATAAATTCTCTGCATTTAAAGCAATAATGTCCGAACTGAAAGTAGCAATAGTGCTAAGAGCTGGGAAGTTTGACTTGTGGTGGAATTCCCTTCTGGCTAACAGATAGTGGATCACTCAATAAGACAGAGTCCAAAACAATTTCCAGTCCCCCCGCCACCGAAAATAGGAAACCCCATCAGTCTTAGAATGCCTTCTAGAGGAGAGAAGGGTTCTCCAGACTGTTCCTAGGGGTTTGTCTAGACAGTGAAAATAATCCTAATAGATATCACAGAGAATACCTTTTTGTCCCAATGAGATCCTGCAGTGATTCACCTTAGATTTTCCTTGGGTTTTTCCCAGGCTTTGAGGCCATGTTCTGGAAGGGTTTATGACTGTGTCAGCCACAGATGCAGACGAAATGTCATAAACTCTTCCAGAACACGGCCTCACAGCCCGGAAAAAAACCAAGGAAAAGCTATGGATGCCAGCCCTGAAAGCCTTCGACTTCACAGTGATTCATCTTATTCAGAAGGAGGGGGCCAAAAACTGCAGGGAAAAAGCCTTCATGGATTTTCCCAAGGTTTTTTAAATAATGTGTTGGAAATGCGCATTACTACTTGTCTGGACAACAGAATCACATCACAGCACATCTTAGCAAGTGTGGAAGTAGAAAGCTGATTGGTTGGACATGCACAGGGAGTGGAGTTGTGAGCAATTAAGTGGCTGGAAGCACCATTTTGGAGTTTTGCATTGCCCATCGTGCACTTTTTTGCTAGGCTGAGGTGACCAAACAGCTTTTTAAAGTGGAAGGTTGCACTTGCGCACCTTTGATTTACAGCTTTAAATCAGCAGTCACAACTTGTTGAGAATAATAACACAAGTAAATCATTCTCGGCCACCATGTTGCATGTGAACTTCAAACACAGATAGCTTCGCATAGCAGCGATTTTGCCAAAAGACCACGGAGACAAACGAACGCTGCTGTGATTTTATGTTAATGTGCAGCAATCAGTATTACATCTTGTCTAGACAACACCCAGATAACATTAGGGTAATACAGTTGAGTTTTTTATCTGCTTAGGTTTCCATTTTTATGGACTACCTCCCCCTTTCTTCCCAACAAATTTAGGCAGACCAGAAATGGAGCTTTTTGAGGGCCTTAGCCTCAGGAAAAACGTCTTTGCTCTGAACTGTGATTTACCACAGTAAATTTGCACGGATAGGCAATGTAGCCTATGGGCTATTTTTGTGGCTCCCAGGGCATTATGCCATGTTTTTGGACCTCCTGGACCTTTTTAAAAAACAAAAAGTGAATAGGAAGTGACCTCCTGTTGTTAGAAAAAGGCCTCTCCTGGGCCTAGATGGGCCCTGGAGGGGGCTAAAGTATGGCAAACATGCTCCCACATCCCCAGAGGGCATTTGGGGTCCTTGGGGCATTTTTTTGCAGTAGGGGTTTGAGGGCATGTCTGGGGGCTCTCCAAGATCTTCTAATGTGACTTCTAATGGGGGCTAATGTGACTCTCTAGCCTCCCACAATTGTCTACCCCTTGCTTGGGTCCTTCATCATGGCTTTTTTACTGATGACTCTGCTTTCTACAACCAGGGACCTGGCACCTTTGTCCTAGCATTCCTGCTACTTGTTGCCTCAGTGCAGAGAAACTTGTGAGCCAACAGTTTTGGTTCTGATTTGTCTGCTCTTACACTAACTGGGTCCCTTGGCCCAGATTGTTTCTTTGGCTCTTGCACCATTACTAAGGACAAGTTTCAACATGTCCAGGCCTTGATGCTGCTGATGCTGAGAGAACTGGTGCCCTCAACACTGGCATCCCACTGCTCAACTCCAGATGCTGTAACGGCCCAAGTGTGTCTAGCCTTGGCATTTACAGAGACCGCCACTCCTGATTTAAAAAAAAGAGAGAGAAAACCCCTGGTGGATTCTTCACTGCTGGCAATTAGAAGCCAACAACTGGAGCAGGAATTCTGTATCACAAAGCAAGCCCTTTTGCTTCTCCCACTCCATTGTCAACTCAGCCAGGCAACACTGTTCATGCTTGTGGTGGCCTCCATATTGAGGCTCATCTCACAGATGCTAGCAAAGACTTTATCTACACTGTTATAGTGTTATTATTCCACTTTAACTGCTATGGCTGCCTCCTGTGGAATTCTGGGGTTTGTAGTTTAGTGGGCCTAAGAGCTCTGTGGCTGAGAATTCTAAATGGCCCTCCTTAAACTGCAAATCCTAGAACTCCATAGGAGGCAGCCAGAGCATTTAAAGTGGAATAATAGTGCTATAACAGTGTAGCGTGATAATCTCACTAGACAAAAGCCTACCTGACCCTTCACTAATCACTTAGGGGGGGGTACATGGGAAGACCATTCCCCCAAGATGAGTTCCAGAGAATTCTCCATTGACAGCCCCTGCAATGCAGTGGTTAGGCAGTTAAGACTAGAACCACAAATCCCAGGTATAAATTCCACACCCAGCCATGGCGCTCACTGGATAAATTTTGACCAGTTGCTGTTTCTCAGTCTTAGCTACCTCACACAGTTGTATAGGGGATGTGATGGATGGAGAAAGAATTATATACATGGCCTGAAGCTCCCAGAATAAAAGACAAGATTAAAATGAAATGAAATAAACAAGTGAAGTTGGATAATTTGATCTTATGTGTGATTGACCTTATAGAGAACCCCTTGTAAGTTAATAACCTTGTAATATAACACTGAAATTGCTACACTCTTCTTTTTATATTATAGCACCAGTAAAGTATAAAGTCTCCAGTTTGTCTTAGCTACTCAATGTTATCCAAACATCTCCAGCATTATATATTATATAAAATATAAAAGATTTAACGTTTAGATAACTGCCTAAATTTGGAAGATTTTGTATCATCACAGAGTCACACACACTTCTTGTTTTCAATCAATGTAAGAGAAGCAGCCGCTCACTTTTTCTGACGCTCAAACTCAGCCTGTCGTTTATGGAGAAAAACTTCCCGGGTGACATTATGTCCTTGAGCCTGAATGGCCTCCTTGATCTTCTTGTCTTGCACTTGAGCATCAAGCGCACTGGCTTTGTCCAGGGCCTGGAGGATTCGGAGATGTTCCTACACATCATAAGAAGAGTCACTTATTTCTAGATCCATACCAAAACAAAACAAAAGCTTCAAAAGGAGAGGAGCTGGTGAACTGTCAAAAATCATAATTACAGTTGTTGCTGCATGCCTTCCAGTTGTTCCTGACTTATAGCAACCCTAAGGTGAACCTAGCATAGGGTTTTCTTGGCAAGATTTGTTCAGAGGCGTTTTGCCCCTGCCTTCGTCTGAGGCTGAGACAGTGTGACTTGCCCAAGGCCACCCAGTGGGTTTCCATGGCCAAGAGGGCATTCAAAGAGTCTTAGCCCAATGCTCATACCACTACACCACACTAGCTCTTTTCATAACCACAGTACAGATTTCAAATTCTATGATTCAATTCCCTCAATAGTTTTCTCAAGGACACTGGGAGGAGAAGATGGGGAGGAGGAAATCAACTGTTCTCAACCAGAAGAAAAAAAGTAACAGGATCCAATAAAATAGTCAAATCTGCTTGCAATAAAGGAAACCAAATCAGCTTGCAGATGAGAATGACTTAACACCTTGACTCTATTGTCACAGTTGCTCCATGCCTTCATGCGGTTTCCTCATGGCCTCAGTCTTACCACAACTTGAACTGTAACTGGCTCTGATTTCCCAAAGAATCTGATTACCTCATGGTATTATTGATACCACATTAATAATTCCTTCCTCGGAGTGTGGTGGAGTCTCCTTCTTTGGAGGTTTTTAAACAGAGGCTGGATGGCTATCTGTCGGGAATGATTTGAATGTGCATTCCTGCATGGCAGAGGGTTGGACTGGATGGCCCTTGTGGTCTCTTGACAGACCGAACCCAAAGGGTAGTCACCAATGGCCCTTCTTCATCCTTGAGAGAAGTGACTAGTGGGGGGCCACAGGGTTCTGTCCTTGGCCCAGTGCAATTCAACATCATTATCAATGAACTGGATGAGGGAACAGAGGGTATGTTTATCAAGTTTGCAAATGACACCAAATTAGGAGGGGTATCTAATACTCCAGAAGACAGGATCAGAATCCAATATGACCTCAACTGATCAGAAAGTTGGGCCAAAACTAACAAAATGAATTTCAACAGGGAGAAATGCAGGATACTACATTTGGGCAGTAAAAATGAAATGCACAGATACAGGATGGCTGACACATGGCTTGATGGCAGTACATGCGAAAAGGATCTAGGAGTCTTAGTGAATCACAAGCTGAACATAAGTCAGCAGTGTGATGCAGCAGCTAAAAAAGCTTATGCGATTCTTGGCTGCATCAATAGAAGTCTACCGTCTAGATTGAGGGAAGTAATGGTGCCACTCTATTCTGCTTTGGTCAGACCTCACCTGGAATACTGGGTCCAGTTCTGGGCACCACAATTCAAGAAGGATATTGAGAAGCTGGAACATGTCCAGAGGAGGGCGACCGAAATGATGGGAGATTTGGAAGCCACGTCCTATGAGAAGCGGCTTAGGAAGCTGGGCATATTTAGTCTGGAGAAGAGAAGGTTGAGAGGGGACATGATAGCCATGTTTAAATATTTGAAGTTGTGTCATACTGAGGATTGAGCAAGCTTGTTTTCTGCTGCCCCAGAGACTAGGACATGGAGCAATGGGTTCAAACTACAGGAAAAGAGATTCCACCTAAACATTAGGAAGAACTTCCTGACAGTAAGAGATGTTCGAAAGTCGAATACACTACCTTGGAGTGTGGTGGAGTCTCCTTCTTTTGAGGTTTTTAAGCAAAGGCTGGATGGCTATCTGTCGGGAATGATTTGATTGTGTATTCCTGCATGGCAGAATGGGGTTGGACTGGATGGCCCTTGAGGTGTCTTCCAACTCTATGATTCTATGAACGCTATGATTCTATGATTCCCACTGTACCATTTTGAGAATTGTAAATACGACTGTCTCCATTATAGAATGAATATGCAATTTGGGGTGGCAAACTGGGGTGGCTGAGAAGTAAACCTTTCAGATCAGCTCAAGCACAGAGATATGCACAGTTGTTGTTTACAGTAAATATGCATTTATTCTTTCATTGCCTAAGATCTAGATTATCAGAATAATTCTACATAAAGATACAGTGCTACTTATTTCTGAGATTTACTCCTAGGTAGACATTCCAAAAATTGAGTTGTACTTTATTTATTTAGTTATGTGCTTTGTATTTGGGGTGGGGAAAATATTTAACTTGCTAAGTATTACACTGCTGGAGTGCAGTCCCCATGAATCTTCCCACAGTGCAAGTCAACCCCTTGGCCAAAAAGATTCTACACTCCTGTTCCACACTACACCCATGCTAGTGTAGTTACTTGGGGAAATGACGCAGCTGCCCTTCCCTTGTAAAACTCAAATTTGTTCCTACCTTCTGCTTTCCCCAGCTTCTCAAAACAGTTACCAATTTATAAGCAATCCTATGTTGCTCTACTGTATTTATGACCGTGGCATTCATGCTCAGCTATAGGCACTTTCAGAGCTAGTGTGGTGTAATGATCTGAGTGTAGGACTAGAACTTTGAAAGATCAGTATTTGAATCCTCACTCAACCATAGAAACCATGGTGACCATAGGCAAGTCACACTTTCTCAGCCTCGGAGGCAGGTAATGGAAAATCCCCTCTAAGTAAATCTTGCCCAAAGAAACTCTATGATGGGTCTGCCTTAGGGTTGCTGTATGTTGGAGATGACTTGAGGGCACACAACAATACAGGCACTTTCAGTTCAGCTCCTGTTGGCAAATGAAGAACAGTGCTTGAAGACAGACAGATGTAATACTGTAGTCTGTCTCAGAGAGTGAAGTCACAATTACCCATATCTAAGACATTTACCAATACCAGTTTTTAATATATCAGTATCTATATCTATACCTCAGAACTACAGAGAAGATACTGTAACAACATATTGTATGTGGGGGGGGCACTGTTACACAAACAGGAGTCATAAAACCTTTGAACTACAGCAAATCATGCAGAAATCCTCCAGTAAATTTGCATTCTGTCCAACCCTGGTCTCAATATAACAGGATACTTGAAAACATCACCCAGTCCAGCCACCTGCAGTGAAACTGAGGATCCTTAACTTTTAGCAGAGTCATAGGAAGAACCTTCAAGAAAAACCAGATTCAGCAAACATATCAGTTCAAGATCTGCTCAAAATAGGAACTGTTTACTTTACTCTCTAAACCTCATGAAATTGTAACGTCAAGATCAGAACAAGCAAGTACCCGATTGGAAGTGATGTTTTGTTTTAGAGAGAGCATAGTGTCCATCCTCCTTTGCATGTACTCTTGGTGCTTTTGCTCCTCACTTGCTTCCCTCTCACGGACCCTGTCAGAAGAATGGAACCAATCAATTTCATGGTCACTTTCAAGGCAAACAACACTGAAGCTCATGGCCTATAGCCACCATAGCCACCCAAACGTGATCAACTAAAGAGGTCTACTCATCTTAGTAGTAACTACATCATCTCTAAGAAACCTAGACCAATCGAGATCTGTTATTTGTATTTGTTCCTTCTGTCTTGAAAGGGAAATGGCTCTGTTTGCTGCTGGGGGAAAGAACAGATTTTCCTGAGCAGCAGCATGAAGTATTGATAGTTCATTTGATGTAAAACAGCAGAAAGCTGGGTGGGCAGGGCAAAATCTATCTGCAAACAAACCAAGGTTATAAGACTATGCATTAGAAGAATCCAGTGCATGGATCCAAAAGTCATGGGTTCAAATCTGTACACTACTATATACAAGGTCACATTTACAGCTTTGGAAATAGTTTTTCAGGATCGGTTGTCCAGTCACACATCCCCTCTTGCTACTCTCTCCTTTAAAGATACCTGGAGCAAAACTAAATGTTCCTCGCTGGAATTCTGCTCTTGGCAAAACCCTAAATATTCTCCAATACTGAAAGTAAAAATGTGTCACAAGGTAACAGTAAACAGGGCAGAATAGAATAGAATAGAATAGAATCTTTATTACGGTCATAGACCAGCACAGGTAAAAAGGGGATACAGAATAAAGGTAAAAACAGGCTACAGGCAGTATTTAAAATATTAGCTCCAGTATAACAAGACTAGGTTGATACTATTCTACTGTAGAGGACATTGTCTGTCGAATTTTAACTGCAGCTGCGCAGAATCTGGCAACATTATAAGTTGTTCCTGGGGTGGTGTCTGAAAGCAACAAGTTTATGTAGAATTGTCCAGTGTGCCCTTGATATTTATGCAACAGGGGTGAAATTAGGCTGAGACATATGTCCCTGTAGTATGAGCACTGGAGTAATACATGCTCTGTTGTTTCTATTTGGCCTGAGTTGCAGGGGCACAGTCTGTCTGAGAAGGGGATCTTCTTGTATTGGCCTTCAAGGACAGCTGAAGGGAGGGCACGACACCGTGCAAGAGTAAAGGCCCTTCAATGTTTAGGTATTTCAAGTGTTGCTAAGTATGCCAAAGGAGAGGCCAGATATCTATTGGAGTCACTAGCAATGAAGATTGGTGTACTGGCTAGATCCAGTTGTCGCTCTATATCTGCTACCCGTTGTTTGATAGTAGCTTTCGCCCTATAATATCCCAGGCTAAGCAGAAGATCTGGAGAAAGGCCCAGCATTGAAATTTTAGTCTGTCTGTTTCCAGCTGGATTGGAAATCATCACTTAAGGTTAGTGGAGCAAGGCCAGTGGGAAAGAGGGATAGTCTGAGCCAGTAGCTGAGTATGGTCACCCACACTCTGGCCTCCACTTTCATAAATCCTGACTCCAGTCTCAGAGCTGCGTTAGAGACACATTTTGGAGTTTGGAAAGCTGATCTTAAAAATTTGGATTGGACAAGTTCTAATGGAGCAGGGTTGGGGAAGGGTCCCAATTGGGATCCATAAAGCAGTTGAGCTACTGGTTTGGCTTCAAAGAGTTTGAGCACTGCAGGTAAATAGTGGCCTCCTCTTGTCTTAAGAAATTTGAGAATGGCTGTTGTACTCCTCTGCGCATTGCAAGCAGCATACTCCCCATGCGCTTTCCTACTACCAGTGGCTTGAAAAATTACCCCCAGGTATTTGAGCAAGAGACCTGCTCAATCTTGTGGCCATCTATATTCCAATTGTAGTTCTTAGGCCTTTTAGCAAATGCCATGATTTTAGTTTTTTGATAGTTGAGTTCTAGCTGTTCCACTCTGCAATACTGTGTTAGTGCTCTTAGGGCTCTTTTTAGTCCAATGGGAGTTCTTGAAAGTACTGCTGCATCATCTGCATAAAGCAGCGTTGAGATATGCCTTCCCTCTAATTTTGGGGGGTGGAAGTTAGTGTTGTTGAGGTGATCCACCAAATCATTGATGTAGAAGTTAAACAGGAGTGGAGCTAGAATGCAGCCTTGCTTGACACCCTTCTCAGTGACAATGTCAGTGATGAGATGTCCCTGGGGGTTACATCTTACTTTTAATGAGGTCCCTTCATGCAGCATACATATTAGGTGGAGTAAACGTCGGTCGATCGAAGAAGCCTCCAGTTTTTTCCACAGTTTGGTTCGGGATATAGAGTCAAAAGCTGCTTTAAAATCTATGAAAGCAGCATAGAGTGAAACTGTGCTGCAGGTGGAGTATTTTTCAATAAGGTGGTGGAGTACAAGGCACTGATCTATTGTGGAGCAGCCTTCCCTAAAGCCGGCTTGTTCTTCTGCAAGTATGTTTTCTTGTTCCAACCAGGTTTGAAATTTCCACTGTAAGTGTCTTGCATAGAGTTTGCTGATTGTACTGAGGAGACTAATTGGTCTGTAGTTGACAGGATCATCCTTGCTTCCTTTTTTATATATGGGGACGATGATTGCAAGACCCCAATCCTTGGGTGCTCAACCATATTTGTCGATACAAGTGAAAAGTGAGGCCAGGATAGGGGCCCAAAATTCAAGGTTGTTTTTAATGGCTTCTGAAGGTATTAGGTCTTCCCCTGGAGCCTTCCCCATTCTCAGCTGGGCTACAAGGTTCTTGATCTCTGTCGCTGTCACTGGTGGCCACCCTTGGATATTTTCTATATTTTGGCTAGTGTGTCCACTTTCAATGTAGTTGTCCTTATAAAGTGCTTGAAAGTGATCCTCCCATATCCCTGGAGGGATGTGACAATCCACTGTAGCTGGTCCATTTCTCTGGGAACTTGATGTAATATGCCAGAATAGAGTCGTGTTGTTGGATCTGACTGCCTGGATAAGTTGTGTCCAGTCATTCTTCATGGCTTCTTTTTTCTTGTTCATCAGCAGCTTTTTGTAGTCTCTTTTCTGCTGAAGCAGCATTGGTGCAGCATCTGGGATGTTATTAGATAGGTAACCCTGATAAATATCACTGAGGGCTTTTTTAGCATTAACACATTCCTTGTCAAACCATGGTTTGGAGTGGAGCTGTTGTTGTTTCCACTGATGTGCGCTACTCTGACGGATTAGATATTGGTGTAGAGCTTGGGTAAGTGTATTGTAATTTTCCAAGATTTCATCAGGAGACTCAACTGATATCAGGGCAGTCCTAAGATGCTGAAGTTGGTCTGAAGCCAATACCTCACTTATTGTTTGGTTTAGTTGGGGGGTCCATTTAGCTCGGCGATAGGTCCTTCCTGCTGGTGTCACAGAGAGATGATAGCGCTCCCTGGTGTGTGTCCCCTGAGTGAAGTCGCTAAGATGTAGCCGAATTGGAAAATGATTACTTTCGAATCTGGGCATAACTTCTATTTCCTTGGCATAGGGAAGAAGGTCCCTAGAAATGATTATGTAATCAATGGCACTCATTCTGGACCCAGAGAGATAAGTGAATTCGGCTAGGCAGTCATTTTTCAGGGCACCATTTAGGATTTGAAGGTTCAGCCTGAATGCTGTTTGATCCAGACAAAGTCCTGCAAAATTTGATTTCTTGTCCTTTGAGCATCGGATGAGATGGGTTCCATCATCTTCAAAATCAGGAGGAGGGCATTTGTGCTGGGCATATAGGGTATGATTGTTGGGGCCCAGTCTGGCATTCAAATCACCCCACAAAATTACAAATGCATTTGGGTTCTGCAACATGAGATTAGCAATGTATGATTCCAATTCAGCCCACAGGCCTCTGATTTGGGATTTCTTCTTCATTGAAGGCATGTAGGCATTTATTATCAGCAAAGTGCAATGGTTAAATTGAATTAGCACTGCCATGGCATATGTTTTAAAAGTGGAAAGAGGCCTTGTTATGGCACGTAGAGTGGTGGAAACCAGGACGCCCAGGACGCCTCTAGCTCTTCCATGCTTTTTCCCTGGCTCTGCCGGAATTGAGAATGAGTGAAAGCTATTTAATAACAGATCCTTATTAGTCCATGTTTCCTGGATCAGTATAATGTCATATTGGGTGAGGAAGTCACTAAGACAGGGATCTCTGTGGGCCGTCGGCCACCCAGCGATGTTCCAGGTCATAAGGGTAACCCTGTGCTGGTCTGTTGGAAGTCAGGCAGTCGCATTGCAGGGCACAGGCTGAATGGGTAATTCATCTGATGGCAGTTGGTTAAATGACTGGGTTGGCTGTGGCTGTGTCCTCTTCTGTGGATGGAGGGGTAGTGAATCACATTCCTGTTCTTCCTGCCCTGCCTGTTCTGGAAGGGAAATTGGAAGAACCAATGCAGCATGGGAAGCGAAATGAGTCTCACAAGCAAGCAAGGATCCTATCTCTTTAGTGAGGGGGGCATTCTTTGGCTTAGGAGATGAGGTAGGTGGCAGTGAAGACTGTTTTTACCTTGAACTAGGTTTGCATAGGGATGTTTGAGTCCCCTGGGGTTTAATTGTAGATGGGGGTGCATCTGCAGTATATTGCATTTTTGAAGGGGTGTTGGCTACAACTCGGGATTTCAAGGTTTCTTTGATTATAAGTAGAGAGTCATCACTTTCGCCTTCATTGTCAGAGAAATCAGAGAAATGCACTGACAGTTTTCTGCGAGGGGGAATATCAGAATAGAACCTCTAGTAAGGGCAAGTTTATTGGAGCAGGAGGAAAAGTGAGAGAAGGGAGAGGAAAGTTTCTTAGGGGGTGCAGCCTGTCACCCTGGGAGAGATGACCCCCCACCCCCACCCCAAAGGGAAGATTGGGTTGGAAATCAAAGGAAAATTGTGGAAAGCCAGCCCCCTCTTTTCCTAATGCCCTCCTCTTTCCCCAGTTCTTTCTGTCTCCAGGACCACACGAAGAGGCTGACTCAGCAAGTGCGCACGGCAGCTATACCAAACTAGAAGCTGGTGGCATTTTTCCAAAGAAAAAAAAGGGGGTCCCTTCCACATATTGGGGTGCTCAGCCATAAGAGAGAGGGGGCATCCAGTAGCCTTTGCTCTCTTTGAGGAGGTGGCAACCTGGCCCAACCCCGTGGAAAGGGAGGCATCGGCTGTTGTTTCGGGCACGTTTATTTGTCTATCCTAGCTCAGTATTCTTCGCTCAGACTTGCAGTGGTTCTTCAGGGTCTCAGTAAGAGAAGCATCTTCCCAATCACCTATTACTGATCCTTTTTAACTGTAATTGCCAGGGATTAAACTTGGAACCACTGGTATTAGTCTCACTTTGTGAAGGTAGTTTGATTTGAATGTACTGTACTCCCAGTTGTTGGTCAGTCTTTATTTCAAATGCATACTCACTAAATGGTTAAGATTTAAGTGTTCCAAGATGATTCATAGTAATTCTTCAGTCCTAAAATGAAACCTCCTGTGTTTTTTTTAAAATTCCCTCTCCTAATATGGTAGGCCAAGAGTGAGAACCTCTTTCAGTCCAGGGTTGAATTCAACTTCAGAGAAGTTCTGAAAGGACATTCAAGCTATAGATGGGCCAAAGGCAAAATGGTAGCACCAAAATTTTTGACATATTTTAGCTTTAAGCTCTTAACTCAGAATAACTAAGCCTTCACAGAGGCATCAGAGAGCCTTTTTATAATGGGAAAATATACTAAAGCTGGGAAAATAGGGATGTGTAGCTCCAGGACTCTGACCTGCTAAGTTCCCTGGCCAACTAAGGCTCAAGGGTCTGCCAAAATGAGGAGACCCCCCCCCCACAACATCTCTAGGCAACTGGTTCCATTGTCCAACTACTCTTCCTGTCAATAAATTCCTTCTGATTATTGTTCAATCAAAATCTATCCTACTTAACTTAAACTATTACACCTGGTCTTACGCTCTGGGGCAGCAGAGACCAGGCTTGCTCCCTCTTCTCTGTGGTAATTCTTTAGATATTTAGAGAGTGCAGTCATGTCACCTTTCAGTCTTCTCTTCATCAGGCTTAACATGCCCAGCTCCCTCAATCTTTCCTCACATGTTTTATTCTCCACGCCTTTTTATCATCCCTGTTGCCCTACTTTGAATCTGCTCCTGCTTGTCTTTATCCTTCTTAAAACGAGATGCCCAGAACAGAGCACAGTACTCCAGATGAGGCATGACCAGCGCAAAATATAGTGGGACTATTACCTCCACTGACATGGAAACGATGCTTCCATTAACGCAGGGTAAAATACTACGTACTTGCCTTCTTTGCTGTAGCCTCACACTGCTAGGTCACCCTCAATTTAGGATGAACAATAATCCCAAGGTCCTTTTTACATTTAGTACTGTGAATCCACGTATCCTACATCTGGGTTTTTTGGCCTAAATGTAGAATTTTTGCATTTGTCTCTGTTGAATTTCATTCTGCCCAGTTTTCTAATTTATCAAGGTCCTTTTAAATTCTGTTTCTATCATCCAGTGTGTGAGTTACCCTTCCCAGTTTTGTATCATCTGTAACTTCATATGGATTCCTTCCAACCCATCATCTAAGTCATTAATAAAAATGCTGAAGAGTAATGATCCTAGCACAGGACCCAGTGGCACTCCATTTGAGATCTCCTTCTAATCTGAAGTACAGTCATTGATGACAACTATGGTAGGTTGGGACATGTGCAGAAGGTGGGAGGTGAGGGGGTGGATATTTCCACCAAGCAACTCAGCTCTAGAACATTGCGAATGGAGCCTCTGCACATGTGCAAAACCAATTTGTGTGAGGCATAGAGACCATGAAGAAGAAACAGAAAAGAAGGAACCTGAAATGCCTCCCTCCCATACTCTTGGCCTGAATTACGACAGAGACAGTGAGGCAGACAAAGAGGGTGTCAGGCTTAGCTCTTAGGACCCAGGGGCAGATCCTAGAATCCTAGAGTTGGAAGAGACCATAAGGGCCATTTAGACCAACCCCCTGCACTAATCCTCTGCCATCCCACTTTTTCAACTGCTTTTAAAATGTCCCAGTTTCTCTCTCCTTCCGCCACTAATAGGGAATGGAAGGGCAAAGGAACGCCCATGCCAGAGACAAAGAGGGATACTCTCCAGCAGCCACAACACAGATACAAACTAGACAATACCTACAGCAATTCAATGTAGACAGGAAAGGGAGGGCTTGCATCACTCAGAGTGTATTTATAGCAAATGGGGCAACAGCTGAGGGAGGATTCCAGATCATAAATATCCCAGCCTCACTCTTGGCAGGAGGTTGCTGACAACCAACCTTTCCTGGAGGTGCAACATATTTTGCTCTGGACTCTTGGCCCGTGTGATTCCAGGACTCTGAAACCCTGCTTCATGACCTGACTTTATACTGACACACCTTTGCATTTAATGTCTTGACTAACTGCTTTCTCCTGTGGACCCAGACTGGTTTGGTTATTGAGAACTCTAAAATGCTTGGCTGGAAGTTCTGTTAAGACAGCTATTCCACTCTGCTGAACTCTCTTCCCTGGCTGGCTGCTAAGATAGGACAGAACCTCAAACTCCCCCTCAGAAGCAGAAGATCAAAGCTCGTTGAATGAAACATGGCAGCTGGCAAGAAGAAGTGGGGAAGAGGAGTTTAAAAACAAAGTGGCCAGCCAACTTAATGAGGACATGAAAAAATTTCTAAGACCATTTTAAAAAGCCATAAGAGTAGACTTAAGAGCAGATTTAAATGCAGTCTTGGCACCAGTAAAATAAATGCTGGAGGAATTAAAAATAAGTATCAGAGAAGTAGAACAAACAGCAAGCAAGGCTTTTGACTTGGCTCAAGATCAGGGGACCAAATACTCTGAGATGAAGAAGGAAATAAACAAGAGATAAACTGGAGAAGCAGGAGAACCACAGCTGCCATTTTAACATTTGTTTGGGAGGTGTCGAGGAGCAAAATGGGAAAGAAGAATTAATACACTAGTGATGAAATGGATCTAAGGCTTATGCCCAGACTTAGGAATTACAATAGAAGATGTTGAGAGAATCCACAGAGTCAATCCTTAAGAAACTAGTGTGAACCATGAGATACCATTTTGAGATTTGCTTGATATACAAAGAAATTAGCAACCTACTAGGCACTATCTAATATCGGTTATTTAAAGTTTGAAGGACACAGAGTAGACATCTTCCAGGACCTTGCAAATGAAACTATTAAAAAGCAAAGAGCATGGAAGATGTTCATAGTATATCTTAGAGACCATAAAATTAAATATGTACAGGGATTTCCTTTTAAACTGATAGTCTGGCCTGAACATAAAACAAGAATTATAACTACCTTTGAACAGCTACAAGACCTTTGCAAAGAATTAAAGATTTCTGTGCCCAACACTATCACAGTAAACTCAAAAGATAAGGAAGAATTCCAGAAGAAAGAAAAGAAACAGTGAGGCAGGAAAGTTAACATTTCTTATAACAAAACCTATTGGACAATCCCCCTGCATGAACCAAGGAGTGCTAACTCTCCTGTGCTGTCAGGGTGGATGACTAAAAAGTTTTTGTTGATTATACTGCTGGATTCTAAAGTAGGACCCCCATATCTGCTGGGGATTGGTTCTGGGGGGAGGCATGGATACCAAAAACCATGGATAATAGCAAACACAATTGAAAATAATGGGACTTCCGGTTTAAAACACCAAAGAGTTGCCTTGGAGGACCTAGAAAATGGCTAAAGAGGACACATTTTCTAGGAAGACTCTATGGTAGGTGTGCTGTTTTGTGTCCTGTGGATAACTGAATCAGTGGATAATGAATTGGTGGACATGGGGGTCCTACTGTATTCCTATCTTGGAAAGAAATTTAGTAATTGAATAGTTGACACTTATTTTTGAAATCCAAAAATACTCATTAGATGTTTATGGGAGGGGTGGTAGAGGTGAAGGTGGGAGGGCTGGGAAGGGGCAGAGAGAAGGGAAGGAAGAGAGGGATGCGGAAGGGGGGGGGAGAAGAGGAAAGAGGATTAATCAGACAATTTTGTCAAATGTATTTTGTTTTTATTTTTCTATATTCATTTACATTTGGAATTAAGATGATAACCTGATGCAAAGTAGTACCATATCATTAAGGCAAAGTTGGGGGGAGAAGATAATTTCATTCTAATTAACAAAGGAACAGTTTCCCAGGCATTCTAAGATGGAAACATTCTTATTTGCCCGTTCAGCATGAGCTGACCCTGCACACCCCACTAGAAAAAAATGCAACTACTGAAAAAGGTGCATTATTAATATTTTTCACTACAGGCCTACTTGATTCACTAGAAAATGCCCAGTTACTATGTTATGCACTCTATAAACATATAAAATACAGATGTACAGAGTGAATGTGAGAACTAACTACACTCCATACCACTTCTTCTGGAAATTCCAAATCCCTACACCCTGGGAAGAATGGAGTCAGCACCAAGACCTGATGCTCAAAAGATGCACTTTTGAAGGGTGCATCTCTCATTTCAGGGTTGGTTATGTAATACTTTCAGGAGAAGCATAAATGGCAAACCTTCCTAGACTCTTCTTTAGAAACTTGATTGCCCTTTCGTGATTCCTCTGAGCACTTTCCAAAGCTCTGGGAAACTTTCGGTCATAATCTTCCTTAGCTTCCTTTATTTTTCTGCAGAGAAACAAAACATGGTTTTTTTTTAAAAGCAGGTTTAGTTTTCATTGTGTTAGCAGAATAAGGGCCAGTGCCAGGGGTTAGTATGATCAAGACCCACACCCTAGTAGCGGACCCAGGCCCAAACCCTGGTGCCTCCTGGCTCTATTCCTCAGTCCTTGCAGTTGCTGCCTGTTCACCTGCCTTCTACAAATGAATCAGCAATTGAAGTGTCAAAGAGAAGGAGTAACTAGGTTAGGCCATTTATCTCTCATACATGCAGTTCTTTCAATGGTCATCTGAGCAAACATATGGCTTTTAAGTCTCTGGGAACCTTCTGAAGATAAGCAATCATACAGTAACTTTTCTGTATGAAATGAGCAATCATACCATGCAGCTGTGGACAAGTTTATATAGGGACCACTAAACATAGTGTGCAAACACGAATCAAGGAACATGAGAGACACTGCAGACTAGGCCAGCCAGAAAAATCAGCAGTAGCAGAACATGTTATAAACCAACCTGGACACAAAATGCTATTTAAAAATACAGAAATTCTGGACAAGGCCAACAACTATCATGTCAGAATGCATAGGGAAGCTATTGAAATCCACAAACGCCTGGACAACTTCAACAGGAAAGAAGAAACCTTAAAAGTAAACAAAATCTGGCTTCCAGTTTTGAAGAACAATAGAATAAAAACTCAACACTTACAAAGGAATTCCACCCAGGGACAAGGGGACTTCCAGCACATAATGGCCCGTCAACCAACCACCACCCAAACAGACACTAACGAGCCTTGCTTTTCTATACCCAGAAGCTAACCATTCAATTATGCAAATTTACATATACTTCCAACACGGGGTCACAGCATATAAACTCCACATACACTCCTACCCAACCATTCTCTGAAGATGCCACCCACAGATGCAGGCAAAATGTCAGAAACTATTCCAGAACACGGCCTCACAGCCCAGAAGAAACTCAAGGAAAACATACAGGAACTGTGTGTGTTCCTAGTGACCATTTTCCTAGAGTATGACGGGTTAAGTGCCTAATCAAGAATGGAAGACAGAAATGTATGACAAAAATGCTCTTGAAATTCTAAGAGAACAAGCCTACATCACAGTATGACACAAGTCCCAAACTACGACCCTTAACAAAAGCAGTTGATCTTGACACTGTATGAGTGGAAGGGTTTGGAGACCATCAAGCATCAACACCTTTGATCTGGTGACAAATTCATATAAGTAACTATTTTTTTAAAAAAACCTTAGTCACTTTTTGAAAAATAGCACTGCGATCAAACTGGCAGCACAACTTTAGAACTCCTAGCACACATAAAGAGCCCAGGAGACTTGGCTAGTACAATGCTAATGCCCTTCTTCTGACATAAAGGCAGTGGAGTGAACTGAATAAGTAAGCAGCATGGTGTCTAGTAATCCCATTTGTCCAGTAAATTTTTCAATAGTTCCTGTTGGGAAATTCCTGAAATTTGATTCTAACTACTGCACTCTGAAGAAAAGCGGCAAAGCAGCAGGAACATTCCGTCTTTCCTGCTGTCTTGCTGCTTGGCATTGGCATTCTTTTGTTCTGGTCCCATGGGGGACCAAGGTAAAACTGCATCTTTTTACAAATGGGTTTTTCTGGTTAGCAAAAAGATGTGGTTTTACCTCTGTTCCCCAAAGGAACGAAATGAAAGAATGCCGACATGATGCTATAAGGTAGCAGGAAAGATGGAATGTTCCTGCTGCTTTCTTGTGCAGTAAGGCCCAAAGTCCTACGTAGTCCTGAAGAAGACCTTAAAAGTACCCCAAGGCTGAAATGAATCAGGTTTCCCTGCTTTTAAGCAACCATCACCTGAACATCTTGAGCGCTTGGAGCATGCCAACAGCTCTCTGCTCTGGCAATACAACACAGCAGCATAAAGAGCAGAACACATTTGTACTAAAGCAGAGTCTTTGGTCTGAGATACTTCGCATCACATGTTGACAACTTGGTGGAGATAGGATTCACCCACCCACATTGTCTCAGTTTTAGCAGGATTCAGCTTCATTCATTTAACCCTCTTTAGTCCCAGCCAGAGTAAACTGAATCAATGTGTGTTGACTCACCATTCAACAACTGATCTACTCTAGTTCAAACTATTTAGATTCAGGCCTATATTTGCTATTGTGTTGTACTTTCTTCCTGGAGTCAATTTACTTAAAATTAAGTCATTTTCCCAGCGTTCTTCACTAAAGAAGAAGAGAAAACAAGTTATTTTACTTGTGTGGCTTTTTTCTTTTTCATGGTTCTGCAAAACTTTAAGGAAGAGCCACAGCACTTGCTCCTTTAAGTTGACTGCCACGATTCTGGAAGCCATAAAGCTCTGCATGGGAATACAAGGGCTCAGCTGTGTCTTGAACCTTGGACAACACAGAAAGCTGCCTTAGACCAGGTCAGACTGTCTGTGCATCAAGCCAAGGACTGACTGGAAGCAGCTCTCCAGATTCTCAGGGATTGCATCTGGGATATTCCACCAAAAGAGAGAGACAGAGAATGAGAGAGAGTGCTCATGTGCTCTGCCATTGACCTTCAAGTCCCTCCCCATCTATCTGGAAGTTCCCCCAGAAGCTGTTTTTCCAGCCACTGAGGGCGCAGACTGAATGCCACACTCAGGCAGAGACACCACATACCTCCCTAAGGATGAATGCTTTTCTCCTACTCCATTTCAGTCTTATTTTCAAATTCTGCTCTCTTAAATCCAGTGTAATTAGGAGAACTGCTCAAAGTAATTCTGGAACTGTAGCATCTACAGTTTGCCACAGGTTTCAGTTGAATCTGTCTAGATTTCTGCAATGCGCTCTACATGGGGCTACCCTCGTGCTTGGTCCAGAAACTTCAGCTGGTACAAAATATGGCAGCCAGAGTGGTCTCGGGAACATCTCGGAGAGACCATATAACTCCAGTATTAAAACCTCTCCACTGGCTGCCTATCAGTTTCCGGGCCCAGTATAAGATGTTGGTTATTACCTTTAAAGCCCTAAATGGCTTGGGTCCAACTTATCTTCAGAACCGCCTCCTCTCATACAATCCTCCCGGCGCACTCCAGTCCTCTGGGAGGAATTGGCTTCAGCCACAAAAATCTAGGCTGTCTGCAACTTCCCAGAGGGCCTTTTCAGTAATCGCCCCCAAATTATGGAATGGCCTGCAGAAGGAGATCAGTCAGATGATGAACTTGAGTAGCTTTTAAAAAGCACTAAAGACGGATCTCTTTCAGCAGGCCTTTCCTGATTAGATCCCAGCCGCAGGAACTGCGCCTCCTGGCCTCTTTTAATCTTGCTGGCTGTTGATTTTTGTATTTGTTTATGTGATTTTAGTTTAGGTGGTTTTTAATTTGCTACTAGTTTAATATTTTTTAATGGGGGAGGGTGGGTGGGTGGTGCTTAGGGATTTTAGTCAGTATTGTTGTATTTTAACTGTTGTAAGCCGCCCTGGTTGTTTTTAACAGAGGGGTGGGGTAAAAATAATAATAATAATAATTATTATTATTAACTCAGAACACTACAAAAAAGCAACCTTAACATGTGACCTTCTCAAGAGTCTTTCTGTGCTGTGTTTCACTGACATACATTATGGCATCTGAGGCACTGATCAAACACTCGGGGGGGGGGGGAGAAAGAATCTCGCAACTGAAGACATGATCACACCAATTGCTTGTTTGCAATGGTTTACAGGGTGTCATCACTGCATTGGTAGATGCAGCAGCTCATTGGCCCTTCTCTGCTATGGATCCTGATTGTTGAATATCCTCCCCCTGGAGACCCAAACACCACCAATGCTAGCTCCATTCAGACACCACAGTTATCACACTACAATGTTATAGCATAATTATTCCACTTTAACTGCTATGGCTGCATCCTGTGAAATCCTGGGATTTGCAGTTTAGGAAGGGACATTTAGAACTCTCAGCCAGAGAGCTCCTAGGTCTCACTAAACTACAAACCCCAGAATTCCACAGGAGGCAGCCATAGCAGTTAAAGTGGAATAATAGCACTATAATAGTGTAGTGTGATAAGAAATAAAACACAGCTTTTTATCAAAGGCATTGGTGTCTAGCAATTTTGCCCAAAGCTGTACAGGTGCATGCTTCTAAAATGTTTCAGTTTGTTTTTGTTTCAAATATGTTTTAGACTGTATAAATTATTCTTCAATTTGTTTTAAACAGATTTTTTTGTACATTAGAGATCCTATGATTTTGGGATATTAATGTTTTCATTAAAAAAATACACCAATTTTCTGCCTCCAAAAATTCAACAAATGAACATAAAACCCCAGAAGTGCCTAGTAGTTCATGTCTGGTTTTGAAAAATATATACAGTTGTCCCTTCATATTCGCTGGGGTTTGGTTCCAGGATCCACCCACCCCATGGATACCAAAATCTGTGAATACTCAAGTCCCATTATATGCAATGGCATAGCAAAATGGTGTCGATTATATAAGATGGCAACATCAAGGTTTGTTTTTTGGATTATTATTTTTTAAAGAATATTTTCAAGCCATGAATACTTAAATCCGTGGATACCAAATCTACAGATAAGGAGGGACAACTGTACATCAGTATCTCCTTGTATTTGCAAAAATGAAATAAATTGACTTCCCAAAAGATTATCCAAAATAAACTAAGAATATCAATGAAAAAGACTGAGACTTCTGTTATAACTAGTTCTTCATAAATGTTCACTTCACTTAATACATGTGCAGTCGTCCCTTCATATTCGTTGGGATTTGGTTCCAGGAACCCACTGTGGATACAAAATCCATGAATACTCAAGTCCCATTATATGCAGAGGCATAGCAAAATGATGTCCCTTATATAAGATGGCAAAATCAAGCTTTGCTTTTTGGATTATTATTTTTTAAAGAATATTTTCAAGCCATGAATACTTAAATCCATGGATACGGAAGGACAACTGTATATTTATTGTTAAACAGTGTGTAAGAGAGGCTGCCAGAAGGGGAATTCACTCCTTTTTGGGTAGGAAGTCAGAAAAGGGGCAGTTTGAGGAATGTGGAGATATATATATATATATATATATATATACACACATACATATATACACACCACGCACTTTAGCCAAAAAAGCTCCCAGAGCAACTTATAAATTGTTAATTTGATAGTTCCCTGACCTCAGGTTTACAATCTAAATAAGACAGGACACAAAAGAAAAAAGCTGGATGGCTGATTGTTTCCTTCCCTCTCAGAGGCTACAACAATGACTGTTGGAACATGGAGGAAGGAACTCTCACAAGCTGCTGAGGTGCAGACATGATGGAGCAATGGTCACTGGAACAATGAGGAAGATTTTTTTTGCTACCATATTGGTTCCAGTTTGGAAACAAGAAGAGGTAATGTATAAGTCTGCTATCTGGAGCAGAAACTTACAGGAGGAGTAATTTGGGAGTATGCCTACTATGGCCCTCCATGATCAGCTTACCTCTCTGTGGCTTGCCTCCTACGCCTCAGCAGCCAAGTTCTGTTCTTCTGCTTCTGTAGCCGTTCTTCCGCGTGCTCTTGGCGCTGGTGATCAAGCTCCTCTTCGTCCCATTTGATCTGCTTGCGGAGCTCTGAAAAATTGCCTTGCTCAATTTCAATCTTCCACATCTCAAGCCTTGTAAAGGTGAGACAGAGGATCACGGTTAATGAAGATAGCCAATCGTTTGGCTTCTGAACAATCCATTAGCTTGTCAAAGGAACTGGGTAACCTCTCAGCCTTAGAAAAAGGCAATGAAAAACTTCCCTGAAGAAATCTTGTCAAGAAAACCATGAGTCAAAGTCTACATGAAGGCACTTAGCAACAACAAACTTCTAGCCAACTGTATTCCCCAAGCTGCTCACTGCCAGCTCTGACTACCTTGCATCTGTGACACTTCCTTCGGACTTGGAGAATTTCTTAGCTCTCCTGAAGTTTCTCCTCCACTTAATAAACATTGAGAATTCATTAAACTTAAACTGTAATTTTTGCTCAATTTTACTGCTGCTGTATTAGTCTGATTTAGTAATTTCATTAGCGTAACCACAGTATTCACATTCACTGCATTTGGAAAAGTTTGTTTTAAAATGCTGCTTTGCACCTTTGAATCTATTTCCATGCTAATTTATTCTTTCATTATGTCTCTAAATACAGAAACATCCTGAACCTGACTGGTAGCACTGGACTCCTCTGACACTGCAGACTCAGTTCCTCATACCTGTACCAGAGGCTGAGGCTGTGCTAGCATTGGGTTCAGGTAAGACAAAAAACCTCTCCTGAGTCCCAGCCATGAGGCTGGATCAAATAATAGAATCATAGAGTGGAAGAGACCACAAGGGCTGTCCAGTCCAACCTCCTGCCATGCAGGAATACACAATCAAAGCATTCCTGACAGATGGCCATCCAGCCTCTATTTAAGAAACTCCAAAGAAGGAGACTCCACCACACTCCCAGGCAGTGTATTCTACTTCTGAACAGCTCTTACTGGAAGTTCTTTCTAATGTTTTAGGTGGAATCTCTTTTCCTGTAGTTTGAACCCATTGCTCCGTGTCCTAGTCTCTGGAGCAGCAGAAAACAAGCTTGCTCCATCCTCATTATGACATCCCTTCCAATATTTAAACATGGCTATCATGTCCCCTCTTGACCTTCTCTTCTCAAGGCTAAACATGCCCAGCTCCCTAAGCTGCTCCTCATAGGGCATAATGGCTTCCAGACCTCCTACCATTCTGGTTGCCCTCCTCCGGACACGTTCCAGCTTCTCAATATCCTTCCTGAATTGTGGTGCCCCGAACTGGACACAGTATTCCAGTTTTTCTCATTCCCCCCCAAAGCTTCAGCAGTGCTTGCCTAGCAACACACATGTCCTGCATATTTGAAACAGCTGCCTTCTCTGAATGGCTGGAAACTCTTCTCACTCCAGCCCCTTCCTTCTGACTAGAGCTCTCCAATTCAAGATTGCACCCATTGTGATCACACTAACTTGCAGCAAATTCCCTTTCTCCCTTAGAGGAGACTGAACCCTTTGCCTTCCCTTTATCCTTAATTTTGTCCTTTTTTAACTTTCTTAGACCCCAGTGTTTTAGACTTTACTGCTGCCACTTTCATATCAGAGTGCTGATGAGGGGAGCTTCCATGTCACTCTCACTTGACGCTATAAAAATCTTTCTTAATATTGTCTCTGCAGCCTATTCAGAGACACGCTTTTCAATGCCCAACTGAATGGCAGTACTGTTTTTGTTTACTTGATCACGGTCTGTAGGCTTTATGCCTGCAGTTTTAGCAGTGTCTTCTTCATCCAACAGCCTTTTCTTTTTACCGGCATTTGACTGAGCATGGAGCTCTTTTCTGTCCTGATCCAATTTAATAATTTTCTTCTCTTTTTTTGAAAGGTCTTCTAATGTTGCCATAACTGCTAACTAACTACCTATTCTTTATAAATGCTAAAGTAAGTTATTTAAATTAGGGAGGGAGAAATTCCAGCTGGGGAGGCAGGAGAAGAAAAACTGAAGGAGTGAGACAACGGAGCAACAGATGAAATGGTTTTGAACAGTGGCTCTTAACCTTTTCTTTACCAGGGATCCCTTTAAATATCTTTTGCTGCTGTGAACCCCCAAAAATTAACTCAAGATTTAAAACCACCACCACAACAACAGAATTACACCATCCATTAAACCTTCCCTCGAAGGCACTGGAGGGGCAGGGAAAGCTTTTCTCCTTTTTCTTCCTGGAAGTTTGTGGCTGGAGCAGATTAAATGGCAATGTGCAAGCCAAGCCAGCCAGCCTCTGCCTTGGCTTCTGTCACGTGGCCACTCTACTGCAGGCAGAAGGTGGGTGAGCAGCCTTCAAGCCTTTGTGGGCCCCCTGTGAGGACATTGCGACCCCCTGGGAGCACCTGGACCACAGGTTAAGAACCACTGATTAAGAACGTTGGTCTCCTGCTTTGATCAGCTAGCACAAGAGAACAACCTAGTGGCAGTGGATTGCCTCTTTAGGGTCTTCCTGAGAATCTGTATTTCTCCAGCACTTCTTTACCACCCTCCCAATGCTGATGTTGCTAAAAACCTTACAGTTAGACAGAGGATGAAGGGAAAAGGTGGGGGGAGGGGACTGGGTGGGCATTAAAAGGCTTTGTAAAAAGGACCTTCTTTGTCAGAACCCCTGTTAACGGAGGTATGTCTGTATGCTGAGGCCAAGCCTGCAGAGGAGTAAAATGCTTAAAGCTACAGAGTGCCGCAACGCAGCATGGAAAGACAGAGAAGGGAGAAAAAGCTTTTGTACTGCAACCCAAACTCTCTTAACAAGGCAGCTGTCTTTCACATTTTCTTATCTTTCAAGTGTTAAGACCCTAACACATTTGCATACTTATTGATTAATTCTTGTCACTTTAAAAAGCAGAAAACATTAAGTAGGTTTTTCTTGACTCAAGGCTAAATTGCTAGGTTGCATTAACAGAAAAGCTTAATGATCAATCTTTTCACCATCTCCTTCATGCTCTTTAACTTACACATTTTCATTCAGCATCGCAGCAATTTTTGACTCTAGGTCCTTTTCATTTCCCAGTTCACCACACAAGCGCCGATGCATTGCCTGTAGGCGGAACACAGCTGCCCTGTTACATTAAAAGGAGAGTGGGGAGAAGGAAAGAAAAGAAAAGAAAATTGGAAATAATGAATGTTAAAATTTGGCACATAAAAAAGGAACAATTATTGTGCCTCAAGGGGTAAAGGCTTTTTTAAAAAAAGAATTCTGCTGGCTTATAGTAATGGAATGTCTTTCACTTACATTCCTAAAGTGTCTATTCTCTTTTGATTTCCTTTAAAAACCTCTACATTAGTTGACTGGCAATAGCAGTAGCATGAGCGTTTTTTGCAGACATTATAGCCTCTTCTGAAGCAGTTTGTGAAGTACTGTGTGATTTAAAAAAATAATAACAGACATTACAACAAAAAACGCATTTGTATCTAATGTTAGCCAAAAAATATATCAGGGTGATGGTTTGTGAAGTGTGGGCAGGACTATGTGAATGTCCCAGAACCAGAAGGGGGGTCACATTATCAGGCAACTATAGTGTTCCATGCTCCAGTTCCTGGAAGCAATTCTGCACTCTCTGAGCAAGTGAGGCATGACAGGAAGCAGGAAAAACAGCAACTCTGCACACCTGTCTCACGTAAAACAAAAGCATAGCAGCAATAGGAAAGAGGAGCACTTGTGGACCCTTTAAGAACACCTCAAAAACACCTTACGATGTCTGTCTATTCAATAATGAGACTGTGTTTCTCCCTTTCAGACAAATCAGGGAGAACTGACTGTGGATGCTTGAGTGGTGACCTTGAACATGTCTGATCCTGCATGACAAAGATCAACACCCTCTGCTGTTCAGTTAATTGTCACTCATGGTTTAAAGCAGCTAAAAACTGGGGGGGGGGGAATGCCTAACATGAACGCTTTGTGGGATAAATTCCGGGGCATTTGGTTCATGGAAAAACTTTCCACTACTATGCGGGTATCAAATGCTGAAGCGGACACTGAAACCTTCATCGAATGCTGGTTTCCTACAGTCACATATCTTTCTGAAACTGAATCTGCAGCACTGCCTCCGGTACATCATGGCAAAATGTGGAACGATGTCTTTTCTGTCCCCTCCCTTTGATTCCGTATGTATGGACTGAAGTACAGTACTATGATTTCATAACAAGTCCAACTCTTCTTCCCTTCTCTAATTACTTGTTATATTTTGTTTTTGATTTATGTATGTTATTGCAGTTATAGAAAGAGTTCTGTAACAAACTATTGACTACTTAAGCTTGGTTTTGTTGATGAAAACTTTATTAAAATAAAATATATATATATATATTTTAAAGCAGCTATGTTGTCTATTATATGCCGGAATAATGCAAAGTTTAAAAGTTGAGCAATGTGACATTCTGCAGCAACTTGAGACAGACCCAAACCTTTAAAAAAAAAAATAATCATCATCATCATTTGTGATGAAACCTGAATCTTCCAGTATGATCCTAAGATAAAACAACAGTCAATGCACTGGAAAACACTATCATCACCATGAATGAAAAAAAGCACATCAAAGCAAGTCCACATTCAAAGCCATGCTCATTTTTTTTTTACATCAAGGGTGTAACTTTGGCAGAATGGGTTCCAGAAGGCAGAACAGTGAGCCACCATTATAATAAGGAAGTTTTGACAAAGCTGAGAGAAAGAGTAAGGGGGAAAATGGTCAGAACTCTGGGAAAATGGTTTCATTCTTCATCAATACAAAGTGCCTGCTCACACAGCAATTTCTGTGAGTCAGTTTTTGGACAATAAATGCATTAAACTACACTTGAATATCCTCCATATTCACCAGATTTGGCACCAAGTGACCTTTTTCTTTTCCCTAAAGTGAAATCGGTGCTTAAAGAAACACGTTTTGAGTCAATTGATGCAGTAAAGAAGAAAACAGCAGATGTGTTGAAACAGCTGGCAGAAACTGATCTGCTCCATGCCTTTGACCAGTGGAAAACAAGACAGCATCAGTGTATGAGTGTGAACGGGGCATACATTAAAAGGGACAAGCATCAGAATTGTAATACATATAAATAAAGATGGGTTATTGTATCATTCTTGGTATTTAATAGACAGACATCATACACACTGACCCAACATAGAACCAGCAATGGAATGAGTTTTCGAAGAAACAGACTGGACCACTATAAACCAGCTTGCTCATTACCAGGGGCCAATGAGATCCAGTGCTCCATCCTCCAGGGAAGCACACTTAGAACTCTAGGGCAATGTTACTCAAAGTGGTGGTCTGTGGACAGTGCTGGTCTCCAACCCATCTGCTGCTTTCCCTGGAGAGCTTCCAGAAAAGAAACAAGGAAGTAGCCAATGGACATTATATAGTACCTGGCACAGTTCCTGGCACAGTGAGGGAGGAGAAATTGCCAGTCCCTCAGATGAGACGGTCTATGGTCTAAATTTTCTTAGCTTCGACACAGATAGTGCCAGGTACCAGAGGACTCCAAAAGAGGAACATTGTGTATCAGGCAGTAGTTCCACAAGGAACTTAAGTTGCTGGCTGATGGAGAAGATATCTCTTTGCTATGTCTTCACTTAAGATGGTTTTTTATATTGATTTCAAGCAGTCAGGATCCACACTAAGCCCAAACGAAATCATCTATTTCCTCTAGCTAAAGGGACAGCCACAGTAGCTAAAGTGGCTTTCATAACATATTAACACTGTACTGTTTTCCTTAAACAATACATGTTTCAGAAGTCTTTATTGGTGCTGTAAACTATATTTCAGAGGAAGGAATTGGCAAAACCACCTCTGAGTATCCCTTGCCTATGAAATTAATGGGGTTGCTAGAAGTCAACAGGTGGCTTGAAGGCACAGACACATTTGTGACAGGTTCCCATTGCCTTTGCTTACTTCTTACATAACTTAATTTTGCTGAGTGGCACAAATTTTTCCAGGTTGGCACACAACTTGCCTTTATTATTGTATTGTGCCTTGGCACAATTATATCCTGGTGAAATTAATTAATCAAATTAATACCAAGAAAGTACAGTGAGAACTGCAAATGCTGGCATTTCCGACTATGGCAATCTTAAGGCGAACCTATCACAGGCTTTTCTTGGCAAAATCTATTCAGAGGGAATCATAGAATCATAGAATTGCAGAGTTGGAAGAGACCACGAGGGCCATCCAGTCCAACCCCCTGCCATGCAGGAAATCACGATCAAAGCATCCCTGACAGATGGCCATCCAGCCTCTGTTTAAAGACCTCCAAGGAAGGAGACCCCACCACGCTCCCAGGGAGTGCGTTCCACTGCTGAACAGCTCTTACTGTCAAAAAGTTCCTCCTAATGTTGAGGTGGAATCTCTGTTCCTGGAGCTTGCATCCATTGCTCCTTGTTCCAATCTCTGGAGCAGCAGAAAACAAGCCTGCTCCATCCTCAGCGTGGCATCCCTTCAAATACTTAAACAGGGCTATCATACCACCTCTTAACTGTCTTTTTTCCAAGCTAAACATACCCAGCTCCCTAAGTCTCTCCTCATAAGGCATCGTTTCCAGACCTTTCACCATTTTAGTCGCCCTCCTCTGGACACGCTCCAATTTGTCAATATCCTTTTTGAATTGTGGTGCCCAGAACTGGACACAGTATTCTAGGTGAGGTCTGACCAAGGCAGAATAGAGTGGCACTATTACTCCCCTTGATCTGGACACTATACTTCTATTGATACAGCCCAAAACTGCATTGGCCTTTTTAGCTGCCGCATCACACTGTTGACTCATGTTCAACTTGTGGTCTACTAGGACTCCTAGATCCCTTTTGCACGTAGTCTCATTCAGCCAGGTCTCCCCCATCCTATATCTATGCATTTCATTTGTTCGCCCTAAGTGTAGTACCTTACATTTCTCCATATTGAATTTTATTTTGTTAGCTTTGGCCCAGCTCTCCAGTTTATCCAGGTCACCTTGAATTTTGATCCTGTCCTCCAGGGTATTAGCTACTCCTCCTAATTTGGTGTCATCTGCCAATTTGATAAGTATGCCCCTAATTCTGTCATCCAGGTCAATTGATAAAGATGTTGAATAGCACTGGGCCCAGGACCGAACCTTGTGGCACCCCACTGGTCACATCTTTCCAAGATGAAGAGGAGCCATTGCTGAGCACCCTTTGGGTTCGGCCGGTCAACCAGTTACAAATCCATTGAACAGTTAACTTGTCTAGCCAACATTTTACAAGCTTGTTTGCAAGAATGTCATGGGGAACCTTGTCAAAGGCCTTACTGAAATCAAGGTATGCGATGTCCACATACGCGTTCCCTTCATCTACCAAGCTGGTAATTTTATCAAAAAAAGAGATCAGATTAGTCTGGCATGACTTGTTACTCGGAAACCCATGTTGACTTTTTGTGATTATGGCATTGCCTTCTAAATGTTCACAGACTCTCTGTTTAATGATCTGCTCTAGAATCTTCCCTGGTATTGATGTCAGACTAACTGGACGATAATTGTTGGGATCCTCTTTTTCCCCCTTTTTGAAGATGGGGACAACGTTTGCCCTCCTCCAGTCTGCTGGGACTTCTCCTGTTCTCCAAGAGTTCTCAAAGATTATTGCCAATGGCTCTGAGATTATATTTGCCAGCTCTTTTAATACTCTCGGATGTAGTTCATCTGGTCCTGGAGATTTAAATTCATTTAGATTAAGAAGGTATTCCTGTACTACCTCTTTACTTATTTTGAGCTGGAGTTCCCCTATTGTGTCCTCTGTTCCATTATCCTCAGGTTGGTCCCCCTTTTCCTTTTCTGAAAACACTGAGGCAAAGAAGGTGTTGAGTAATTCTGCCTTTTCTCTGTCCCCTGTTAGCATTTTGCCATCTTCTCTGCGTAGTGGCCCTACCATTTCCTTCTTCCTCCTTTTGCTGTGGACATACCCCAAAAACCCCTTTTTATTGTTCTTAACCCCTCTAGGGAGGTTGCCATTGTTTTCCTCTGACGCTGCTGAAAGACTGTGACTTGCCCAAGGTCACTCAGTGGGTTTCCATTGTTGAGCAGGAATTCGAACCCTGTTCTCCAGAGTCCTAGTCCAATGCACAACCACTACACCATGCTGACCCTCACAGTCAGTCCCTAGCATGCATGAATTGCCAACAGCTTTCAAAGTAAATCAACCTGGGGAAAGTAGATCAAAAGACCCTCCACTTTTAGATTTGTATATTTTGCAGATATTGGAAAAGAAGAGAGAACACAAACATTAATTGTCAGCAAAGCAGCAAAAACTAAGGATATAACCACAATATGTCACATTCATTTTGGGCATAAAAAGCTATATATTTATAGCAAATAAGCATCCCAAATATAGTAACAGGTTTCTAAGCAGTTACCACGGCAGGGGGGGGTGGGGAAGCAAGCAAGCACTGACTTGCAGCACAACACACTGAGAAATGCGTCAAATCAGAAAGTATGAAGAAAGGCAGCATGCACAAGCAGTTGGGTATTGGAACAAAGTTCATTTTCAGCAATAGATGGAGGAGGTCCCTGTGCAGGTCAGGTCTCCCCCTTGCATGAGGATGTCCTCCCCCTCAAGGCAAATCTTCAATTGTTGCCTGAGCCTGGGACAAAAGCCCTGAGGAGCACAACCAAGGCTTTCCGTGTGCAGTCTGCTGCATGCCTGGCAGTTGTAATCTGCTGTCTCGCTAATGCAGAAGCGTTTCCTTAGTTTTTTTCTGGGCTGTGAGGCCATGTTCTAGAAGAGTTTACTTCTGACATTTCACCTGCATGGCCATCAATCAACCATTAGCCAAACAGACACTAATCCTCCTTGCATTTCTACACCCAGAAACTAACCATTCAAATATACAAATTTACATATACTCCCAACAGGGACTCACAGTATATAAACTCCACACACACTCCTACTCAGCCATTCTCTGAAGATGCCAGCCACAGATGCAGGCGAAACGTCAGAAGTAAACTCCTCCAGAACACAGCCCCACAGCCCGGAAAAAAACAAGCAAAATCTATGGATGCCGGCCATGAAAGCCTTCAACTTCATAATGCAGAAGCCTCAGCCTTTAGGACAGCAGTCACCCGACAGACTTCTTCAGGAAGTTTCTCAAGGTAAGGAGTTATCTTATCCCATGATAGCTGTTGATAAACTCTCATACATGCACTATAATTAGCTATCCTGAAGTGAGGAAGAGTACAACTTTCTGCCCATGGTATTTCACTTCTTCTCTCTGCAATTAGTGGGAGTAGAGTTGGGTTTCTGGGAAGTCTTGGTCTGGGCAGCATCCACAATAAAAGAGTTGGGTTTGGGATGCTGCACCAACCAGTCTGTCCTGCTTCAGAGTTCACCACACACATCAGTTGCTAGGGGAACCATGTTTGCTGAAGGCTGCAGCTGATAATGGTCAGGAAAGAATACAGGGATATAGAAAACTTGCCTGGGAGGTTTTGTGTACCAAAAGGGATGCACAGAAAAGAAGTCCAGTCCAAATTACAAGAGCCAAGTTGCTTTGTCAGCCAGTCTAAAGAGTCAAGGTTTCAAGAGTCCAAGTGGAGATGTCAGAACTACACACCATAGAACAGACATTGTTATCAATAGAGAGACAGCGAGTCAACCTGTTTCTTATATTGGCTAAAACCAGCTGCCTCCAATTAGGATGGTTTCTTCTTCTGTTTGGAGAGAAGTCTCATCAAGTGCCTCTGCTCCACTCACTGGGTCCAAGGGCTCGGAGGCAATGCCTCATCACCTGAGTGCTCCAGCTGCCCCTGCTGTGCTTGTACAGGATCAGCCTCAGGGGATTCATGGGTTGATGAATCCTGGTTTGGTATTTTATGAAGCTGACACTCCCCAGGTCCAGCCTTGTCTTCCTCAGAATCTGAATCCTGACACAGTCAGAGCCAGCCTCCACAACTTTATACAATCCTCTAATTTCTTTGACATTGAAAGAATCAATGAAGGGTTAGCTCAGGACTATCGTATGATTTATAGAAAGTAAGGTAGTAATGGAATTGAAGCAGGAGCAGGGGCTTGTTGTATCTTTTTGAAGATCAGGTCTTCAACTTTGGACTTTGGCTGCTTCACTTGCAGACCCAATGCCCTGGGCATTATTAACATTTGATCTGCAAATGATCAAATGTCATCAGTGGGCAAAGGTGGGTCACTTTCACCCACCAAGGCACAGGGGGATTTGCCAGGCCCAGCATGCAACTGTTCAGAAGATGAATTGGAATCCTCATTCGAGCTGGAGGATGTGCTTTCAGGAGAGTTAACTGGAGGCATAGGAGAGACAGCTACCTGACTGGTACTCTCTCTATCAATATACTGCTTCTCAGCTGTCGCCATTGCAGGACAGGATGGAGATGGAATTCAAGCTGGAGACCTAGCATCAGGTTGATGTCAACAAGGCAAATCTTGGACCTCAAGATAACGAAGGTCTAACTGGACTAAGAGAGGGAACACTCTGTTCATGATGGGGGGAAACAAGGTGCAACCAAAGCAGCAGCAGTTAGAATTGATTTCCATTTCAGTTCATCATGTCAATACTGATGGTAGTCTGGTTTGTCAAAATAATATGGGTGAGTACAGTCACATGTACAGTAGTAGCAGTATAGAATCAGAAATCTCTCAGAATAATAGTACAATGAGGCTTCTCTGAAATGAGAACATGTACTCCATGCTGTATGGTACTGATAATTTCTGTGGGAGAGTCAGGAATCTCACCTCAGAAATCACACCCAGTTCAGAGGCGTGTGGTGAAGAGGATTTCCCTTGAGCCTGAGATGGAAGTTCAGGGTACTCAATGCAACAGTCAGAACCAACAAGGATCTGAGATCTTTGGGTCTGCACTGCAGGATTAGACGTTTCCTCCATTCTAGTATTTTCCAAAGGGCGGACATGATGCTCCTTCCCTTTCTTCTTCTTGTGATGTTGATGAGTAGTTGGAAGCGATGGGAAAGCCTCTGTACTGAGAGAACAGGGCTGTGTTGAAGGTTGATCCGGCTTCAAAACCAGCCTGTCTACATTATATTTATGTTTTGATGGAGAGGGAATAGCCAAAGAACATTTTAAGGCCAATCGGACCAACGGGGTAGAAGATGTTGGGACCAATGATGCACAACGTGATGCAGGAAGACAAGCTGCAGATGAGGCAGTGGTAGCCATGTTCAAAGATTGATTTTCTGCTTTTTGGTCAGGGACACCCAAGGCCTCTTCCCAAAGTAGTGCTTTAAGCCTCACTTCTCTGTTCCTGCAGGCCTCAGGAGTAAAAGCCTGACAATGTGGGTAGGCTTGAACATTATGTTTTCCCTCTAAACAAAGAAGGATGGAGTAGCCATCTTTCTCAGGAATCTTTTCAGACCAGCTAGTGCCAAATTGGAGGCAAAAGCTAGTTCAAGGTCAAACTATAAAATATAGAGAAGAACAAATACCAAGCCAAATTGCTAAACAAATCAAAATCCAAATGCAATCCATACAGTCAACTCAAGCCAGAAAATACAGTTATGAAGAGGACAGAAGGAGAAAGCTCCGAGAAGTTCCTACAATGCTACTATAGTAACGGACAGAAAGGAACTGAAGGTTTAGGCAGGAAGCATGCTGGTGTGGCAGGAGGGGAGTGGGCGAGGCTACCACCCAAATGCTTACATAATAGCTCTAGAAGGTTCCAAATGATACACTGCGCAGGTGCAGATAATCCATTTATGTGAATCACAAAGACCACAAAGAATAAGCACCAGTGCAAGGCTGGAGAAGGTAACAAACCCCAGATGTCAGTTGTTACATTGAAAGAATAAATACAGGAAAAGGAAACGCAGAAAAATAAATTGTGGAAAATTTGCTACCAGGAGGCATTATTACATACGTATTGCTGGACTTCTTCTCACTCTCAATTTCTTTCTCCACATCCCTTTGTTGCATTGTTAGCATCTCAATGCGAGCACGGCAGGCATCCAATTCCTCCCTGAAGAGAAGCATACAGTCATACAATTTGGGTTTCCAAATTTATTTGGGGTTTTATTTTTTACAAATCCCAGCCCCACTTAATTGTTTGACACTTTTGGTATTTATGATTGAACACTTATATGGTGCTTAAATTTTCTGAGCCCTCCACTGGTTTTAAAAGGTAAGCCAGTCCCTGCCCAGTGCCCACTGCCTGCAACCTAATAAGACAAAAAAAGGAAAGGGAGGGAAGCATGCCACAAAGATTTTCCTGGGAGGCAAGGGGTTAAGCCTCTGCCAGTGGGACTTAAATTCCCAGATGTGGCTTAGTCTCCCAGTAGAGGCTGGAGATTGCCTCCCTTTCAGCTCTGCATTCTCAAAGCAACTGAAGTTGGAGTCACAGGTAAAGTGAGCATAGACACACATACACACACATACTGGCTGACTCTTCCACATGAAATTTCAGGAAAGTACATGGGAGAAAGTACCTTGCAATGAACCTAAGAAAGAAATAAGAAATAGGAAGGCACACCTAGAGCAGGCTCATAAACCCACAGACATGTAACTAAGTTAGCTGTCTAAGCTGTTGTGGTTGGAAATTTCACAAAGAAAGTCCTCCTGTAAATTGCTACCAACCACCTACCCGAAGGCAACAGCACATATAAGAGGAAGAGTAGCTCAACTTTAAGGACAGGCAGTTTCACAAGGGACAAGAAGCTGCTTCAGGAAGCCAGCTTCCAAACCATTTAGGACTTAAAAGATGATAGCATTGCACAACAACATAGAATCATAGAATTGGAAGAGACCACAAGGGCCATCCAGTCCAACCCCCTGCGATGCAGGAATACACAATCAAAGCATTCACAATTCAACTTTATGTGATTGTAACAGGACGCCAGATGAACGTGTGTTTTTTACAAGCACCTGATGTTCTGAAGTGTTTTTCCTTTGCACATTGACATTCCACCCAACTGTCACAAGGAAAAAATTCAACAAAATATCACAGCATATCCTCACTCATAAGCTACAGCACTACTGTTAAGGGTTCTGGCCAGCTAGCTGTGCCTTCCTCTAGGATATGCATACAGTATGAAGAGCTCTAGCAGGTCACTCTGCTCTCTGCTCTAGTTTTGAGCAGAGTGATCTGCTTGAGCTCTTCACAGTGTATGCATATCCTAGAGGAAGGCACAGCTAGCTGGCCAGAACCCTTAACATATAACAAGGCTCTTGAACTGCCCCCACAAACAAACAGATAGTCAATGCCATGCAGAAAATAAGTGGGTCATACAGTCCTAGCATTTATTACCAATCAAATGTAAGCAGTGGCATAGTTCACTTTTAGTGTGATTTTGGGCGGGGGGCAGCCCCCGGTAATAAATGTTAAGAGTAATCCAGTCAAGATGTAACTAATAAATATATTTATAACATACACACACACCTCCTATAGCAAAAGGTGGAAACTCACCTGGTTTTTTGAATCAGCATCTCTTTTTCTTTGGCTAGATTATCAAGCTGATTGAGGTTCCTGCGTAAGTTGAGGATGCGAACTCTGTCTGCATAGCTCATGTTCTTTTTGCTGCTCTGGCTCACGGATTGTTCCAAGCTTTCCCTTTTGGTTAGGAGAGGGGGGAAACAAATTTCTGTTTCATATATGTGCATTTAAATGCAAGAGCCATAAAAGCAGAGAAGGCTTTAGTGGCCATCTAATCTAAAACTTCACACTGATGTGGGCAACTTCCAATAATCTAGGACTCAGCTTTATCAGCCCCAGGACCACACCGGTTCCCAAAATCTTGGGTGGGGGGTAGGGCGGAAGAATGAAAATCAGACCTAGAATAGCCTAGAGATCCACTGTCTGTTTCTTTTTGGGTGGTGGAGACTTGGAAGTGCACACTGTTTTATAAAGTTGCAAGTAAAATAAGAGTTAGTGCTCCTGTTCCTTTAATGGTTGTGCAGAAGATGGAATTTCAGCAGGTTTTTGTTGTCATGCAACCAGCCCTTGCCAAAATTTGCTCTTCCACACAACCATTAAAGGGGCAGGACTGTATCATACCTAGCAATCTTACTGCTTGGGCAGAGCAGAAAACTATTGCTGCTAGAGACATCTGGGAGTGGGGAAATCAGTTATTTTCAGAGAAAGAAACCCCAGCATTGGAGGATGGGGTGGGATCAGGGAGCTCACAGGCCACAAAAATGTCCAGGGGGAGCCTACATGCAGACCACAGTCTACACTTGTCCCTCTCCCGCAGTTCAAAGAGTAGTAATACTCCTCACTACAGCTGTAACAAAAATGGACCACAATGACTGTACTGTATATATGATACAGCCATACTTACATTGCAGCCTCACATGCAGAGTTAAATAGAATTTTATGTCTAAGTTGCTCTCATAGCTTTAAGGGGGCTTGTGATGTTCTGGAATTTTGTAAGAAAAAATGTTGTTGTATTATTAGAGAAATTAAGGTAAAATATTGTTATATATGAGAGCCAGGTGTGGTGTTGTGGTTTGAGAGTTGGACTATGACTCTGGAGACCAGCGTTCGAATCCCTCTTCAGCCATGGAAAACTACAGGATGACCTTGGGCAAGTCACATATTGTCAGTCTCAGAAGAAGGCAAAGGCAACCCCTCCCCCTGAACAAATCTTGCCAAGAAAACACTGTGATAGGTTTGCCTGCCTTGAAAGGTACACAACGTGGTAGTTTCCCAAGAACCAGTCATGTTAGTAGCCTCGTGTAATATAAAAAGGAAGAAGGGCAAAGAAAAAAGAAAAGAAAAAGAAATGTGGTAGCACCTTTAAAACTAACCTTTCCAGCCACACACTAAGCCAGGCAGAGGAGTCTGTCCTCCCACGAGGCCCATCCTTTTGCCCCCTCAAAACCTACATACGATTCAGTTCTGTGGTGACTTGGAGGCTTTCTTCCACCATCTATGGCTCAAGGAATATTTCAGGGAGAGTGACACCAGCCAGGACAACAACCTGCAGACATCACCTCAGTCTACACCACATGACAATGGTCACTGCACCAACACACAAAAAGAACTCTACATGGATCCTTCCAGAAGACCGAAACATGGAATTGGGTCTCCGCATAGAATGCTTTCATCATCGTGCCCAAACTTAGATAATCAGTAAGAGATACAATTTACCACACAATCTCAAAGGTATGGAACGAGATATCATCCACATCTCAGAAACAATCTTCACATTATTATACAACAGGCTCACAAAGGGGGAGCTGTGGTCATCATGAGCAAGTCAGGCTACATACAGGAGGCCGAGAGACCAATTCCCAACACCACATTTTACTGAATCCTTTCCAAAGATCCCAGTGATGAATATCTGAAGCAACTGTACAAATTACTCAAAGAATTCTCCACTGATGTACAGAACCAAATTCAAATGGACACACCCAAGGAGGCCAAACAGGGCACCTTCTACTTCCTACCCAAAACACACAAACAAGGCAATCCTAGAAGGCCTATTGTCTCAAGCATTAGAACCATGACTGTTGGGACATCTGGATAGATGGACTCAGTTCTCTGGTCGTATGCAATCAACACTCCAAGTTATGTGAAGGATACAACTGATTTCCTGAGGAAAATACAGCATCCACAACCTCCCAAAGAATACCACCCTAGCCTCTATGGATGTGGAATCCCTATACACTAACATCCCCCACCAGAATGGATTACAAGGCATCAAGAATACCATCCTGAATAAGGCTATAACAGACCTAGCCACCAAACTCTGCCACTTTGTACTTACTTATAACTACTTCACTTTTGGGAATAATATGTACCTCCAAGTCAGGGCACTACCATGGGCACCCGCATGGCACCACAATATGCAAACATCTTCATGGCTGACCTAGAACAACACTTCCTCAGCATGGGCACCCAAAAACTCTCCTCTACCTATGGTTTCCTGATGACATCTTTGTAATTTGGCTACATGAATATCAATTGCTTGAGAAGTTCCCCCAGGATTTCAACAACTTTCACCCTACCATCAACTTGAGCCTGGAACAATCCACACAACAAATTCACTTTCCTGACCCAACTGCACAATGGACTTCTAAGTACCACACTCTATCAAAAACCTACTGATCACCACACATACTTAACTGCCTCCAGTTTCCACCCAGAACACACTACCATTTTCCATAAAGCCATTAAAGCTACAGGAGCCCACTCCAATTTTCAATCTGGCAATCCTAATATCAAATAATTTTTAACTGTATGTTGAAAATATGTTTAATAAATTAGACCTGTATTATGCACATGTGCCTTTGAGAATGCCAAAGTAATGCTATTGGGGTGGTTGAATTCAGACCTACAGTGTCTGTGGTGGCAGCAATGTTCAAGGGTGAGGTTGTCCATTGGTGAGATTACAATAGTCTCACAAAGGAGCCACAAGGACACCCAGAAGATCCCCATGTTTAGTGCCACAGTGGTGGGACCAAGTGGTGGTCCCCACAGTCCTCAAATGACTTTAATACCCAGAGCCTGTAAAAGCCACCACTGCTGCAAGTAATGTTTATGCAGTAAGAATGGCATCACAATAAGTAGGTATCAGCACCCTAAAGTTGCTGGTGTACTAAAATCTGTATGGAGAAAAGTATCCTATATAGAATCATAGAATCATAGAATTGCAGATATGGCAGAGAAGGGAGGAACCCAAAGATCAGTCCAGTAAGGACTGAGAATGCTCAGTAGCCACAAAATGACTGACTGATTGTTGGATGGGAGCAGGAGACAGAAAACAGGAAGGAATCCTAAACAGTGAACTCAACATTGCAGTGTTTTGTTGCAGGTACACTCTGTACCTCTGAACACTAGAAATAGAGAACAACAGGCACAGGAAGGTTCTTGCATTCACATGAGCCTCCTACCTGGTGTACAACTGATGCAAGGATGCATAATGATACATTAAATTGGTCTTGGTCTGATGCAGCAAACCCATATTTATGTTCTCATGGGCACTTATGGCAAAGATCCTATGCAACAGTGGGGAAGTGCGTAACTTCGCCAGTTTTAGTTGCATAGGAAGTCAAGGAGAGAAGGAGCAGGTGGTCTGAGAGCAAGGATGAAGGTGCAACAGCATTCTCCCTGTTCCCTGCAACAATCAGTAGCCATCTGGTTTGGCAAAATGGTGGTGTTGCACCCTGTGTTGTTCAGCTGCCATTGTACAACCCAAGGAAAATTGCTTCACAAAGAGTTAATGGATATCTCCTTATGCAACATCCCAAAAAGTACTTGGGCTAATCCCCAGTTACCCCAATATGAGTCACTAAGAGGATTCTAGTATTCATCTGCAGAAAGTCCTGTACATTGTTATTTTTAATGGTGAAGAGTTTGTCTTCTAACTCGAATAACAGGCAACGCTTGTGGATGCAACTAAACAGACTCACCCACTAGACTCAAAATCTTCTTCCAGTTCTTCTGAAGTGATTGCGCTGCCTGTGCGGACCTCATCCTTGTAATCTTTTTCAAATCCGAGTCCTGGTGGAAATTAAGGAGACTTCACCCATTAAAAGATGTACAGTTTCACTACCCCTTCCTGACAAGGCAAGATAAGAGGTCACAGAGATGCTGTGCTAAAAGCTTTACCATTGTGTATAATGGGGGAAAGGGAGAAATCTTGTCACATAACATATACAAAGACAATTTCACACCCCAGAACTTAAAGCAAATGCTCTCCATCTTATCCATAGAGTTGTCATGAGCAATCAGCTTTAAGTGCTGTACGAATGTACTCTATAATAGCCATGTGAGAATACAGGTTTACAGCCCTCTGATGAGTTGTGGCAGGAAGTAAGAGGCAAACACAATGATGTAAGCATCATATCTTTATAAATATAGATTGGAAGGGGCTTCAGAGGTCATCTAAACCAACCTTCAACCTGATGCAAGATCTGAAAGGAAGGCTACAACTGGTGCATTCCTGACTGGAAGAACATGCAGCCTCTACAGAAACACCTCCAGAAAACTTCTCAACCTCTCCTCTCACTTCCTTCCATTAGCTTCCCTCAACAATGACCAAATAAATTTATGACTGAATATTTATAGAACCTCCACATTCCCAGAAGATTCTGAAAGTAAATAAACAGATGCCCTAGGAATGGGATTATCCCAAAGTTACCCTTCCCCACTGTTTTAGCAAAGCATGTATATTTGGAAGTTAACAGAGGAAAGTGGAGACAAATATCAAGATGCTCAAAAGATGGTTTTATTAGTCAAAAAGCCCAATGTGCTTCAACCTGTGAGTACTTTAAGGGGCTGTTTAGAATCAAAGTTCAGAAATTTTTGGACCATGAACTCTTAAACCATTACACGGATAAGTGGAACCCCCTGAAGGAGGCCCCTGAAGAGTATTAAAAGAGCTGGCAAATGTAATCTCAGAGCCATTGGCAATAATCTTTGAGAACTCCTGGAGAACAGGAGAAGTCCCAGCAGACTGGAGGAGGGCAAACGTTGTCCCCATCTTCAAAAAGGGAAAAAAAGAGGATCCCAACAATTATCGTCCAGTTAGTCTGACATCAATACCAGGGAAGATTCTAGAGCAGATCATTAAACAGAGAGTCTGTGAACATTTAGAAGGAAATGCCATAATCACAAAAAATCAACATGGGTTTCAGAGAAACAAGTCATGCCAGACTAATCTGATCTCTTTTTTGATAAAATTACCAGCTTGGTAGATGAAGGGAACGCTGTGGATATCACATACCTTGATTTCAGTAAGGCCTTTGACAAGGTTCCCCATGATATTCTTGCAAACAAGCTTGTAAAATGTGGGCTAGACAAGTTAACTGTTCAATGGATTTGTAACTGATTGACCAGCCAAACCCAAAGGGTGCTCAGCAGTGGCTCCTCTTCATCTTGGAAAGATGTGACCAGTGGGGTGCCACAAGGTTCGGTCCTGGGCCCAGTGCTATTCAACATCTTTATCAATTGACTTGGATGACAGAATTAGGGTCATACTTATCAAATTGGCAGATAACACCAAATTAGGAGGAGTAGCTAATACCCTAGAAGACAGGATCAACATTCAAAATGATGTGGATAAACTGGAGAGCTGGGCCAAAGCTAACAAAATGAAATTCAATACGGAGAAATGTAAGGTACTGCACTTAGGGTGAACAAATGAAATGCAAAGATATAGGATTGGGGAGACCTGGCTGAATGAGACTACATGCGAAAGGGATCTAGGAGTCCTAGTAGACCACAAGTTGAACATGAGTCACCAGTGTGATGCGGCAGCTAAAAAGGCCAATGCGATTTTGGGCTGCATCAATAGAAGTACTATATAGTGTCTAGATCAAGGGAAGTAATAGTGCCGCTCTATTCTGCCTTGGTCAGGCCTCACCTAGAATACTGTGTCCAGTTCTGGGCACCACAATTCAAAAAGGAAATTGACAAATTGGAGCATGTCCAGAGAAGGGCAACTAAAATGGTGAAAGGTCTGGAAACGATGCCTTATGAAGGAGAGACTTAGGGAGCTGGGTATGTTTAGCCTGGAAAAAAGACGGTTAAGAGGCGATATGATAGCCCTGTACAAGTATTTGAAGGGGTGTCATGTTGAGGATGGAGCAGGCTTGTTTTCTGCTTCTCCAGAGACTGGGACACGGAGCAATGGATGCAAGCTCCAGGAACAGAGATTCCACCTCAACATGAGGAGGAACTTTTTGACAGTAAGAGCTGTTTTGACAGTAAGAGCTGGAACACACTCCCTCGGATCGTAGTGGGTTCTCCTTCCTTGGAGGTCTTTAAACAGAAGCTGGATGGCCATCTGTCAGGGATGCTTTGATCGTGATTTCCTGCATGGCATGGGGTTGGACTGGATGGCCCTTGTGGTCTCTTCTAACTCTACAATTCTATGATTCTATGAGAATATAATATTAAGGCCTAAACATGTCAGGTTTTTCGTGACATCATAATAAAACAATGATGTTTTGACCAACTTTAAATGCATCTCCAGTTTCTTCTGTGGATTTCATTGGATGCTTCCCAGTTTCTGCTTCTTTTGTTTAGCATACATAATGACAATCTAGAAACTAGGTTTATAGTTGTTTACTCAAACAAGCAATGATCATGCACACAGTTGTTCACTCCTGCTTTGCCCGCCCTTCAGCTTTCTGGAAGTGAATGTGTAAAGCAGCTGGGCTAAGATTCCTAAGCCAAGAAGAAATCAAAGTTTGTTCCTGCATTACAACCCTGGTTAGCCAGATGCTGCACATAATTTTCCATTCCTAGTTTGTTTTGCCCTCTTGCCCAAAGGAAGGAACAAACAAACTATTCTCAGCCATGGCCCTGTTATTACATGTCCCACCACCCCAAAAGGCTAGGCTGGAGAAAGCATAAGAAAGGGCTTTCTCTAAAACAGCATCCTGGCTGTGCAACTCCCTCCTAAAATGGCAGGCCCCATCCGTAATGAGCATATGGTGAGCAGCCACAACTGCACTGTTTCATGTGGCCTTTGGTAACTAAAACTAGAATTAGCTTTGGAAGTTGTTTTAATTGCTTGTGAAATCTGATTTTTAAATTTACAATTTGCTTTAAATACAGTTGGGTTCTGCATCCACAGATTCAACCAACCATGCTCAAAAATACTCAGGAAAAAAATTCCAAAAAAGCAAACCTTGCTGTTCATCATTTTATATAAAGGATGTCATTTTACTATATCATTGTAGATAATGGGACTTGAGCATGTACAGATTTTGATATCCACATACAGTCCTGAAACCAAACCCCAATGGATACCAAAGGCTCACTGTAACTTTAGTCTGTTTTTATCTGCTGCACATGACTTCTGGAGCTCTAAGAGGCAATAAACCAATACTTTTATTTAATAAATAAATAAATAGAATAAATCAGAAAATTTTGCCTTATCATTAACTATGAATAAAGTTATTGAATTCAGTGGCACTTATACCAGGAAACTGTGATTAGGATTATAGTGAGAGAGAGAAAATGTTATGGAGCATAGGGTTTCAATCCCTGCTTCCCCATGGAAACCCACTGGCTGTCCCTGGGCAAGTCACACTCTTAGTCTTGGAAAGGAAAGCAATAACAAAACTGATCTGAATAAATATTTCGAAGAACACCCTCTGACAGAGTCACAAAAAGTCAAGAGTTCACTTGAAGTCACATTAAGAACAATGATAATCTAAGTTCTTCCCTATTTACTTTATTGTAGAATGGAAAACGTGTTCCCCAACTCCTACCACCTTTGGGTGAATGAAACTTTAATTTAACAATTGTGGGGAGAAAGCAATGCTTGTACAAATCCAAATATTTATTATTTTATTTATATCCTGCCTTTCTCCCAGTATGGGACCCAAAGCAGCTTACACTTTCACTTAAAATAACCCCCCGGGTGGAAAGGCAAGATTATTATTCCTCTGCCCTTCCTGATATGCCTCTTTTCCAACTCACTACCTATATTGAACATTTATTTCATCTGGGTTGCTTCTGGACTTTTTCGCTTCCATACCTCCTGGGACTATTCTGAGAGTTTGGAAACATTAGTTTCTTGGGACACAACTTCCAGAATGCCCTATGTTGGTCCTATGGTCTGGAGCATTATAGAAGATATACTCCCCAAAAGTGTATTTTCTGTGTTCTGCCAATTCCCAGTCCTCACCCTGTATTACAAAGCCAATCTTATCAGTATTGCCTATGTCTGGCGTTTAACTAGTGATGTGCTATTTTTTTCCCTTTCAAATTGTTTGAATATATAAAGGAAGCTTTGAGCATCCTCATTTTGAGGCAATCACGCTGCTCATTGCTTTGGCTTCCTTACACATCCTGTCCCCAATATCAACTGTTACTTTTCAGCCCATTAAACATTCATCAGTGTCCCAAACTGCACTCATAGTATCATATAGATTCATGTTCATAATTAGTACAGTGTTTTAATATTTTAACCTTTCCAGCTTTCCACTTCTGGTACAAATTCTTGAGGGATGCTTGTTTCCTCTTCATTGTTCTCTCTCACAGAACACAACTCAGGGGTAACGTTCTCATCGAAAACACCAGGGGACTCCATGTCATTCATCTGGGCTCACTTTCCTCTCAAAACTGGGCTCAGCTATGAAAGAAAGCAATTAACATTAGGGGAGAAATGTTTTCAACAACACACTGCAATTTAAATAAAACAAGTGACTGGATTTCCTCCTATTTTTTGACCAAAAAGAAAAATGGTAGCTTTCTATCTGCTTTTCAAAAATAGACATTTTGGCTTACGAAGTACAGTGTGTAAAAAGTAGCAACTGCTGGAGTTAATATTAACCAAAGTACCTCTTTGTATGATGATAGGTGGATTAGTGTAATTCTGACAATTCTGTAAGAATTTTAAGTATTTTTATGATTATTAAAACGTGTACATTTTCTCATTACAATAAACAAGTATAAGAAACTCTGCTGCTTTCCATTGTGCTGAACGTTTCTTACTTTCCTCTACATTTTGATGATTGTTATTTTTTGTTATGATTTATGTCTGAACCAAAGAAACAAATATGGGAAAATCAAAGTTCCCATTATTTGAACTTTGTTCTTCAAATCTCCAGTTCATAGCACTTCATAGGTGATTCCTAGAAGACAGGAGAAAAAGTAAAACATGATCAAAAAACTGATGCCAAAAGCAACTGCTCAGCTCACCTATTCCGACTTTCTGTGACCAAGTGGGCAATGGGCATCTCACACAGAGGCCTGAGGGGTGGAATTCATTACCATTAGGGGAGAGATACAGGATTTAACAGTGTTCCCTTCTCATTATTTGATTTAGAGCAGTGGCTCTTAACCTTTCCTTTACTAGGGACCCCATTTAAATATACTGTATTTTGTTGCCGTGGCCCCCAAAGACTTAACTCAAGATTTAAAATCTTAAAACATTATTTTAAACTGATCGGAATAAACCAGTTTATTACAATTACAATTACACCATCCATTAAACCTTCCCTCAGAGGCACTAGAGTGGGAAGGAAGACTTTTGTTTTGCTTCTTTCTGCAAGTTTGTGGCTGGAGCAGATTGAATGGCAATGTGCAGGCCAAGCCAGCCAGAGAGCCTTTGCCTTGCTCCTATCACTGCAGGGAAGAGGTGGGCCAAGCAGCCTTCAAGCCTTCACAGACCTCTGTGAAACCATCGCGGACCCCTGGGGATCCCCGGACCACAGGTTAAGAACTACTGATTTAGAGTAAACAAAAAGAAAAAAATCAATTTATTTTTAACCTTTTTTTTAATTATTGAAAAATGTAACCTCACTCTTGGGTTGGGGTTTTTGTGTTGTTGTTTTAAAAGAAAGTGCTACATTTCAATGCAGATTGAGACTACTGTACAGTCTTCTGGATGAAGAGAAAGGTTTGACCCTTTGCACCAACCATCCTATTTATAGTGACTGTACTTTAGAAGCAAATAATCGGGGGTGGGGGTAGGGATGTCCCACCTGGAAAATGTATTAGGAGAGAAGGGCCAAATGCACAGTTCTTTGTGGCAGGTTCTTTGGTGCAAAACTTTTTTCCCCTACTTTCTCAATGTTAAGGACTCAGTCTATACAAGGGAGAGGAGAAATGCAGTACAGTATGACCCCGGTATTCACTGATTCATTATCCACTGATTCAATTATCGACGGGACACAAAACAGCACACCTGCCATAGAGTCTTCCTAGAAAATGTGTCTTCTCTAGCCATTTTCTAGGACCTCCAAGGCAACTCTATGGTATTTTAAACCAGAAGCCCCATTATTTTCCACAGTTTTCAGTATCCACGCCCCCCCTAGAACCAATCCCCAGCGGATACAGGGGTCCTACTTGTAATGGCATTTTTTTAGTTGTCCTGGCATTTCACAGCAGCAGCAACTTGTCTTAATGGTGTTTTTGGCCCCAGAAGCCCCCAGAAGCTTTGAATGCTCGATGGCAACTGCGAGTGATTTACTCATGTTAGTATTTTGCTGCTGCTGAACTTTAAAAAAAAATACACACACCATTATCTAAGGTGTGCTGGAAAAATAGAGCGATTTTTCAAGTTAAAAGGAGAGCAAACCAAAAAAAAATTACTTGCTAAGGCGAAAATCCAACATGGCAGCAGCGGATGCGTGCCCTGTTAGCAAGCCCCATCCTTGCGCTCACCCAACCGCATACACTTGTATGGGAGAGTGATTTCAAAGTAAATTGCTTGTCCTAATGAGTAGGAATGCATATCCCCTTGCTGTTTTTAAAAGAAAACTACTGTACAAGAAAAGCTGCAAAGGCATTTCCTGCATTGCTTTTGTTGTTTTGGGCCCCTCTCCTTCCAAACAGTGTGGATTTATACGGGATCCCATTTAGACAGGTAGGATTCCCAGCAAATCCCATGAGGGTTATTTTGACCGTTTAAGAGAAACCAGAGGAGAAACTTCACCAGCTGGATTTTTGCCTGCTGGTCCCATTCTGAAAGGACTCCTATTAATTAAAAGGGTGGTGGCAAAGGAAGCTCTTCAAATCCTGGACATTCCAAGGGCCATCTAGTCCAACCCCATTCTGCCCTGCAGGAATACCCAATCAAAGCATTTCCGACAGATGGCCACCCAGCCTCTGTTTAAAAACCTCCAAAGAAGGAGACTCCACCACACTCTCAGGCAGTGTGTTCCACTTCCGAACAGCAATTATCCTCAGAAAGTTCTTCCTAATGTTTAGGTGGAATCTCTTCTCCTGTAGTTTGAACCAATTGCTCCATGTCCTAGTCTCTGGAGCAACAGAAAACAAGCTTGCTCCATCCTCAGTAGGACATCCCTTCAAATATTTAAACATGGCTATCATGTCCCCTCTCAACCTTCTCTTCCCCAGGCTAAACTCACCCAGCTCCCTAAGCCGCTCCTCATAGGGCATCATGGCTCCAGATCTCCCACCATTTTGGTTGCCCGCCTTTGGACACGTTCCAGCTTAATATCCTTTTTGAATTGTGGTGTCCAGAACTGGACACAGTATTCCAGGTGAGGTCTGACCACAGCAGAATACAGTGGCACGATTACTTCCCTTAGACACTAGACTCCTATTAATGCAGCCTAGAATCACATTGGCTTTTTTAGCTGCCGCATCACACTGCTAACTCATGTTCAACTTGTGGTCCACTAAGACTCCTAGAACCCTTTCGCATGTACTGTACTGCCATCAAGCCAAACATTCCAGTTTGTCAGGGGCATCCACACGGCACAAATAATCCATCTTGAAACTGGATTATTTGCACAACTCTTTCCCATGGAATCCTGGGATTTGTAGTTTTACAAGGGCCAAATCCACACTACACAAATAATCCAGTTTGAAACTGGATTCTTTGCCATGGCTCCTTCCTATGGAATCATGGGATTTGTAGTCTGGCGAGGAACCAGCACTTTTTGGCAGAAAAGGCTAAAGACCTTGTAAAACCACAAATCCCAGGATTCAATAGGAAGGCGCCATGGCAAATAATACAGTTTCAAACTAGATTGTTTGTGCTGTGTGGATCTGGCCACGGTCTTTAGCCTTCTCTGACCAAGAGTGCTGGTGCCCTCCCCAAACGACAAATCCCAGGATTCCATGGGAATGAGCCATGGCAAATAATCCAGCTTCAAACCGGATTATTTTTGTAGTGTGGGTGTGGCCAAGGTCTTTAGCGTTGGTGCCCTCACCAAACTACAAATCCCAGGATTCCATGGAAAGGAACCATGGCAAATAATCCAGCTTCAAACCGAATTATTTGTGTAGTGTGGCTGTGGCCCAGGCCTTCAGTCTTCTCTGACCAAAAGTGCTGGTGCCCTTACCAAACTACAAATCCCAGGGAAGGAGCCATGGCAAGTGATCCAGTTTCGACCCGGATTCTTTCCCTCGTGTGTACGGCCCCTTGAAGAAAGGCTTCCTAATTTCAAAACAGGGCCTCCGTTTAAAAAAAAAAAAAAAAAGCTGCTCTCTGCCTGCCGCCTCCCCCTTCCTCCTCCGTCAGCCCAAGGCCGCGACTCCGGGAAGAAAGTTTCCCTCGGCCGCCCGAAGGCAAAGCTCCCTTCCCCACTGAGGGGCTCCTCGACGCCTCACCTGCACAGCCGCGTCCGTTTGGCACCGTTGCTAAGCGACGGGGCGAACCATCTCGGGGAAAGAGGGATCCTTTCCTTAAGGGGGGGGAGATATGGCGCCTACGAGCTCCGACCCATCCGCAGACCCGAAAGGTGTGTAGCAGGAGGCCCTTTTTGCCACTCCTGAAGCAAAGAGGAGGAGGTGGCTGCTCCCTTTTTCTAGGGAGAAGATGGTACATTCCGGGGTGTGTGTGTCTCATTTCGACCCTCTTCAGCAAAACCGCCCCTCCCTTTACGAAGAGCCTCCGAAGGGCAGAGAAATCAGTGGGTTAGAGATACTGTAGCACCCAACACCCGCGGATTCGTCACCCGCGGTTTCAATTATCCACGGTTTCAGTTTCAGCACACCTCATTACATATATCATCAAATAAATAAAGTAAATAGTTAAATGCCATTAAACAATTATAACATAACATTTTAACTTTAATCTTGAGCAACACTTAGGACCTCCCCTGCAATAAGGAAACAGCTATGCATTCTTAACTTTGAATACTGTATTATACAGTAGGACCCCCGTATCCACTGATTCATTATCCATTGATTCAATGATCCACGGGACACAAAACAGCACACCTACCATAGAGTCTTCCTATAAAATGTGTCCTCTTGAGCCATTTTCTAGGTCCTCCAAGTCAATTCTATGGCATTTTAAACCAGAAGTCCCATTATTTTCAATGGTGTTCACTATTATCCACGGTTTTCAGTATCCACGGGGCCCCCCCAGAACCAATTCCTAGTGGATACGGGGGTCCTATTGTAGTTAGTTGTTAGTTAGTTATAGTTATGGTTTATTTGATTAATCAATTGACCTGGCTGTCTTTTGGAGGAATCTTCCTTATTCCAGAATAAAATCACCAAGAAATAAAGAGAGCCTGCTGGTGTTTCCATTTTTAACAATACTTCTGACTTCACCCAGTGCCTTCCATCAAGTACAGTTAAACACAGACAGTTGCACCAGGTGGCCTACAGGTGTTGAACCCGCTCTGGGTCCTAGACTAAACTTTCAAGGAGCTATCCAGGATGCCATAGCCTGCTGTACTTAAATATTAGTATTCAAACTGCTGCATTGGTCTATCACACCAGTGCACCTTGGGACAACTTTTTTAAAAAATAAAATAAATGCTGGCAGTGAAGAACTAATGCAAATAAATCACTCACGGCCACCATCAGGAATGAGAGGCATGTGGGGGCTTCTGAAGCCTGAAAAAACGTTTGTACATGTCACTGCTGCTGCTGCTAGAAGATGCCAATACTACGAGGTACTTTGGATTTCCCCCCCTCATAGAGATGGGCCCCTAGTTTTGCTTGCCAGCAGGCCTTGCCATGGCAGAAATGCCTCTTCTACCCAAGGCCCCTGTCTGTCCTTAGAATCATAGAATCATAGAATTGTAGAGTTGGAAGAGACCACGAGGCCATCCAGTCCAACCCCCTGCCATGCAGGAAATCACGATCAAAGCATCCCCAACATATGGCCATCCAGCCTCTGTTTAAAGACCTCCAAGGAAGGAGACCCCACCACGCTCCGAGGGAGTGTGTTCCACTGCCTAACAGCTCTTACTGTCAAAAAGTTCCTCCTAATGTTGAGGTGGAATCTCTGTTCCTGGAGCTTGCATCCATTGCTCCGTGTTCCAGTCTCTGGAGCAGCAGAAAACAAGCCTGCTCCATCCTCAGCGTGACATCCCTTCAAATACTTAAACAGGGCTATCATATCGCCTCTTAACTGTCTTTTTTTCCAGGCTAAACATACCCAGCTCCCTAAGTCTCTCCTCATAAGGCATCATTTCCAGACCTTTCACCATTTTAGTTGCCCTTCTCTGGACACGCTCCTATTTGTCAATATCCTTTTTTAATTGTGGTGCCCAGAACTGGACACAGTATTCTAAGTGAGGTCTGACCAAGGCAGAATAGAGTGGCACTATTACTTCCCTTGATCTAGTCACTATACTTCTATTGATACAGCCCAAAATCGCATTGGCCTTTTTAGCTGCCGCATCACACTGTTGGCTCATGTTCAACTTGTGGTCTACTAGGACTCCTAGATCCCTTTTGCACATAGTCTCATTCAGCCAGGTCTCTCCCATCCTATATTTATGCATTTCATTTTTCCGCCCTAAATGCAGTACTTTACATTTCTCCGTATTGAATTTCATTTTGTTAGCTTTGGCCCAGCTCTCCAGTCTATCCAGGTCATTCTGAATTTTGATCCTGCCCTCTAGGGTATTACCTACTCCTCCTAATTTGGTGTCATCTGCAAATTTGATAAGTATGCCCCTAATTCCCTCATCCAAGTCATTGATAAAGATGTTGAATAGCACTGGGCCCAGGACAGAACCCTGTGGCACCCCACTGGTCACATCTTTCCAAGACGAAGAGGAGCCACTGCTGAGCACCCTTTGGGTTTGGCCAGTCAACCAATTACAAATCCATTGAACAGTTTACTTGTCTAGCCCACATTTTACAAGCTTGTTTGCAAGAATGTCATGGGGAACCTTGTCAAAGGCCTTACTGAAATCAAGGTATGCGATGTCCACAGCGTTGCCTTCATCTACCAAGCTGGTAACTTTATCAAAAAAAGAGATCAGATTAGTCTGGCATGACCTGTTTCTCTGAAACCCATGTTGACTTTTTGTGATTATGGCATTGCCTTCTAAATGTTCACAGACTCTCTGTTTAATGATTTGCTCTAGAATCTTCCCTGGTATTGATGTCAGACTAACTGGACAATAATTGTTGGGATCCTCTTTTTTCCCCCTTTTGAAGATGGGGACAACGTTTGCCCTCCTCCAGTCTGCTGGGACTTCTCCTGTTCTCCAGGAGTTCTCAAATATTATTGCCAATGGCTCTGAGGTTATATTTGCCAGCTCTTTTAATACTCTTGGATGTAGTTCATCTGGTCCTGGAGATTTAAATTCATTTAGATTAAGAAGGTATTCCTGTACTACCTCTTTACTTATTTTGAGCTGGAGTTCCCCTATTGTGTCCTCTGTTCCATTATCCTCAGGTTGGTCCCCCTTTTCCTTTTCTGAAAACACTGAGGCAAAGAAGGTGTTGAGTAATTCTGCCCTTTCTCTGTCCCCTGTTAGCATTTTGCCATCTTCTCCACGTAGTGGCCCTATCATTTCCTTCTTCCTCCTTTTGCTGCGGACATACCCAAAAAAACCCTTTTTTTTGTTCTTAACCTCCCTAGCAAGCCTGAGCTCATTCTGCGCTTTAGCTTTTCTGACTTTACTCCTACACGTGTTCGCTATCTGTTTGAATTCTTCTTTGGTGATTTCCCCCCTTTTCCATTTCCTATACATGTTCCGTTTAAAACTTAGCTCCATTGAAAGTTCATTAGTCATCCATCCTGGTTTCTTGAGACACCTCCCATTTTTCTTCCTCAATGGTACTGTTTGAAATTGTGCCTTCAGTATCTCCCTTTTGAGAAAGTCCCATCCGTCTTGAGGTCTCTTCACTTTTAGTATTCCTGACCATGGGATCACCCCTAGTATTTCCCTGAGTTTATTGAAATCAGCTCTCCTAAAGTCAAGAATGCGTGTCTGACTATGCCTGGCTTCTCCTTTCCATTGTATAACAAACTCCAGGAGAACATGATCACTCTCACCTAAGGATCCCACCACTTGCACCCCATTAACCAGGTCATCTCTGTTGGTTAGGATCAGATCTAAAATAGCTGACCCCCTTGTTGCCTCTTCCACCTTTTGGACCATGAAATTGTCTTCCAGGCATGTAAGGAATTTGCTAGACCTTGAAGTTTTGGCTGAGTTAGATTGCCAGCAAATATCAGGATAGTTGAAGTATCCTGAAGTATTCAGTAGAAAGTTCTGCCAGGTGGAACTGCAACATGTCTCTTCTATTAAGCCCCCCAGAACCCACCTTTTAGCTGCTGGAGACCCCCAACATGGCCATTTACTGACCAGTGGAGACTTGGGGAAGGGAAAGAGAAGCATCCAGCCATGTTCCTTGGGAGGTCGTGGAGGATAGGTCTTTGTGATGTCTCCAATGATAGGAACATTGCTGGACATTTCTTCACTGCCTCTACTGCTCTCCACCAGCCAGTCAATGCTGTTTTCATTCCATTTAATCATTTCAAGTACATCTGTGCACTGCCATAAAAAGATGAAGGGTGGTTTTAAAATGTCCTAAGAAGATCTGTGTGTGTGTGTGTGTGTTTAAAGAAAGTCTCAAGCAGCTGCAAGGAGAAGAACCCTTCCTCTTTAACCAGCCCTTCTTTTCCAAGAGGGCCATTCCTAGAATGCTGGCCAAGTTGGCTAGCTGATTCTGGCAATGGCCGTGCACCAGAAAACAAAACAAAACAAAAACTTTTCAAAGCTTTGTTTTTAACACCCACGAAAATCCAGCTGGATACTCTTGTTATTGGCCAGTGCTAAACTTCGCAAGTTGGCTGGCATCCCCTTGAAGGGCAGAGTGGGGAGACTTATTTTGGGATGCATAACTGTGTGGAACTGCTCCAGAGAATATGGTCTCCCGGACCTCCCCTTCTCCTCACTTTCAAACCGTGTTACCCTCCTCCTCCTCCTCCTTTGTTTCACATCCAGGAAAACAACACAAAACTGAGAGCCGGGACACCACTGTTTGGTGTTGGTCACCCAAGGGGCACTCTTCTAGCCAACTCAGGCACACACAACTGCAGTTGGCCTTGGGCAGAGTAAGAGCAAACACAGAAGAGAGAAAGAGAGATGCCAGCAAGCTGTGTGTGTGTCTGTGTGTCTGTGTCTGTATCCAGGGCTGGTTTAAGGAATTTTGGGGCCCCCTGCAATGCTTTATTTTGGGGGCCCATATGTTTATCTCAGGTCAATGTAACCTAACCTATTCACTGTACAGGATGTTCAGATTACAGTAGGACCCCCGTATCCACGGATTCATTATCCATGGGACACAAAACAGCACACCTACCATAGAGTCTTCCTAGAAAATGTGTCCTCCCTAGCCATTTTCTAGGCCCTCCAAGGCAACTCTATGGTATTTTAAACCAGAAGTCCCATTATTTTCATTGGTGTTCACTATTATCCAGTTTTCAGAATCCATGCCCGCACAGAACCAATCCCCAGTGGATAAGGGGGGCCTACTGTATTACATAATTTGCCACCAATAATTTAGTTTAAAAACTATATTATAGGCACTAACAAAATATTTTTTGTTAATTAGCAATTAACGTAATGGTGTAGATTTCCTCAAAAAAAAAAAAAAAGAAAGTAGACTACAAGCTAAACATGAGTTAGCAGTGTGATGCAGCAGCTAAAAAAGCCAATGCGATTCTAGGCTGCATTAATAGGAGTATAGTGTCTAGATCAATTGAAATAATAGTGCCACTCTATTCTGCTTTGGTCAGACCTCACCTGGACCATTGTGTCCAGTCTGGGCACCACACTTCAGGAAGGATATTGAGAAACTGGAATGTGTCCAGAGGAGAGCAACCAAAATGGTGGGAGGTCTGGAAGCCATTATACCCTATGAGGAGCAATTTAGGGAGCTGGACATGTTTAGTCTGGAGAAGAGAAGGTTGAGAGGTGACATGAGAGCCATGTTTAAATATTTGAAGGTATGTCCTGCTGAGGATGGAGCAAGCTTGTTTTCTGCTGCTCCAGAGACTAGGATATGGAGCAAAGGGTTCAAACTACAGGAAAAGAGATTCCACCTAAACATTAGGAAGAATCTCCTGACAGTAAGAGCTGTTCGGAAGTGGAATGCACTGCCTGGGAGTGTGGTAGAGTCTCCTTCGGAGGTTTTTAAGAAAGGCTGGATGGCCATCTGTTGTGAGGGCTTTGATTGTGTGGTCCTGCAGGGCAGAAGCTGATTGGATGGGATGGCTGTTGGGGTCCCTTCCAGCCCTATGATTCTAGGCTGAATTCAGAGCCTCAGAAAGTTACTTTTGGATTACACCTCTCAAAATCCCCCTGCCAGCACCCTTCTTAAGGTCTGGTTGCATTGTTCCTTTTCCAGCATTCTCTAGCCCAGTGGTCTCTAAACAGAGGCTGTGTGGTCATCTGTCAGGGATGCTTTGATCGTGATTTCCTGCATGGCAGGAGGTTGGACTGGATGGCCTTTGTGGTCTCTTCCAACTCTACAATTCTATGATTCTATGATATCCTCACAGGGGGTCCACAAAGGCTGTTTTGGCCCACCTCCTCCCTGTAGTGGAACAGCCATGTGACAGGAACCAAGGCAAAGGCTGGCTGGCTTGGCTTGTACATTGCCATTCAATCCACTCCAGCCACAAACTTTCAGGAAGAAGCAAGAGTGCCTCTGAGGGAAAGGTTAATGGATGATGTAATTGTATTGTTTCTGTTGTTCGCTATTATTATTAGGGTTTTAAATCTTGAGTTAAGTTTTGGGGCAACAAAAGATATTTAAAGAGGGTCCCTCGTAAAGAAAAAGTTCAGAACCACTGCTTAGCCCAGTGGCTCTCACATAGCACTAATGGGATACTGGTGTTTTAGTGACAACAATAAAACCATTGTTCCCAGTAATATTACTCCAAATTTTTATTTATATTCTTCTGTTAAAAGAAACATAGTGTTGTAGAAGTTTCAGCATTGCCCTATGACTGTGGAGACCAGGGTTTGAATCCTTACTCAGCCATGAATACCCACTGGCTGACCTTGGGCAGGTCACACTCTCTCAGCCTCAAAAGAAGTCAAAGGCAGACCCCCTTTGAACCAACCTTGCCTAGAAAACCCCATGATAAGTTTGTCTTAGTCAGAAATGACTTGAAGGCACATGGGCAAACACACACAATTTCCTTTTGCAGGCTGAACTCAGTTGGCAGCAAGGGGAGGAAGCTGAAGGGGACCAAGGGGTGAAGGGAGGGAGGGAGGGGAGAGAAGGACAGGTGAAGAGCAGCTGGAAAGATGGATGGAGGGGATCTATGTGGAAGGAAGGAAAGGGAAGAAAGAAAGAAGGAAGGAGAAAGAGCGCGACAAAAGTCAGAAAGAAGGGAGGCAAAGAAAGAAGGAAGGAAGGGAGAGAGGGGGGGATAGAAAGAAAGAAAGAAAGAAAGAAAGAAAGAAAGAAAGAAAGAAGCCTTTCCTGAAGATAGAGCAGGGGAGAACAAGAGATGACCCCCCTTCCCTCTCTCACACACACCCTCACCCCTCTCCAACACGTGCCTGGCTAGCTTGCCTTTTGACGATGATCCTGGGAGGAGGGGGGAGGGAGCAACAAACTCCCTCCAGAATCAGCCACCCAAAGAAAGCGCTGTCTTTCTCTTTTTCTTTCTAGTTTGAGAGAGGCTGGTTGTTATTTTTTTAAAGCCAGCAGGAGGTTTTTTCAGGAGGAGGGTTAGGTCCAGATGGGGGCCCCTGCCTGTGTGTGGGGACCCCGCAGATGCTGATTTGGCGGTATGGTTAAGCCGGCCCTGTGTGTGTCATTCTCCCTCTCCAAGCATTCATGCAAAGGCTTCTGGGAACGGAGGTACCAGCCAGCCCCAGAGAAGAGGGTATTGGCTCCTGCCCCCTCCCCTGGCTCCTAGACCATAAGATGGATCTGAGCACTGCTTTCAGGGAAGAAGGATGGGGCAAGCTTGTTTTCTGCTGCTCCAGAGACTAGAACACGGAGCAGTGGGTTTAAACTCCAAGAACAGAGATTCCATCTGAACATTAGGAGGAACTTTTTGACAGTAAGAGCTGTTCGGAAGTGGAACACACTCCCTCGGAGCGTGGTGGGGTCTCCTTCCTTGGAGGTCTTTAAACAGAGGCTGGATGGCCATCTGTCAGGGATGCTTTGATCGTGATTTCCTGCGTGGCAGGGGGTTGGACTGGATGGCCCTCGTGGTCTCTTCCAACTCTGCAATTCTATGATTCTATGATTCTGTGAGACATGTTGCAGTTCCACCTGGCAGAACTTTCTACTGCATATCTCCAATCTCAGGAAGGCTCCTAAATTTATTGTCTCATAAGCTTGTTGAGTCTATAGTAGGACCCCCATATCTGCTGGGGATTGCGGATAACAGCGAACACCATTGAAAATAATGGGGCTTCTGATTTAAAATACCATAGAATTGCCTTGGAGGACCAAAGAAGAATTCAAACAGATAGCAAACACATGTAGGAGTAAAGTCAGAAAAGCTAAAGCAGAGAATGAGCTCAGGCTTGCTAGAGAGGTTAAGAACAATAAAAAGGGTGTGTTTTTTTGGGTATGTCCACAGCAAAAGGAGGAAGAAGGAAATGGTAGGGCCACTATGCGGAGAAGATTGCAAAATGCTAACAGGGGACAGAGAAAAGGCAGAATTACTCAACACCTTCTTTGCCTCAAGTGTTTTCAGAAAAGGTAAAGGAGGACCAACCTGAGGATAATGGAACAGAGGACACAATAGGGGAAACCCAGCACAGAATAAGCAAAGAGGTAGTACAGGAATACCTTCTTAATCTAAATGAATTTAAATTTCCAGGACCAGATGAACTACATCCAAGAGTATTAAAAGAGCTGGCAAATGTAACCTCAGAGCCATTGGCAATAATCTTTGAGAACTCCTGGAGAACAGGAGAAGTCCCAGCAGACTGGAGGAGGGCAAATGTTGTCCCCATCTTCAAAAAGGGGAAAAAAGAGGATCCCAACAATTATCATCCAGTTAGTCTGACATCAATACCAGGGAAGATTCTAGAGCAGATCATTAAACAGAGAGTCTGTGAACATTTAGAAGGCAATGCCATAATCACATAAAGGCAACATGGGTTTCAGAGAAACAAGTCATGCCAGATTAATCTGATCTCTTTTTTTGATAAAGTTACCAGCTTGGTAGATGAAGGCAACACTGTGGACATCGCATACCTTGATTTCAGTAAGGCCTTTGACAAGGTTCCCCATGATATTCTTGCAAACAAGCTTGTAAAATGTAGGCTAGACAAGTTAACAGTTCAATGGATTTGTAATTGGTTGACCGGCCGAACCCAAAGGGTGCTCAGCAGTGGCTCCTCTTCATCTTGGAAAGATGTGACCAGTGGGGTGCCACAGGGTTCTGTCCTGGGCCCAGTGCTATTCAACATCTTTATCAACGACTTGGATGACAGAATTAGGGGCATACTTACCAAATTTGCAGATGACACCAAATTAGGAGGAGTAGCTAATACCCTAGAGGACAGGATCAAAATTCAAGATGACCTGGATAAACTGGAAAGCTGGGCCAAAGCTAACAGAATGAAATTCAATACGGAGAAATGTAAGGTACTGCACTTAGGGCGAAAAAAATGAAATGCATAGATATAGGATGGGGGAGACCTGGCTGAATGAGACTATGTGCAAAAGGGATCTAGGAGTCCTAGTAGACCACAAGTTGAACATGAGTCAACAGTGTGATGCGGCAGCTAAAAAGGCCAATGAGATTTTGGGCTGCATCAATAGAAGTATATTGTCCAGATCAAGGGAAGTAATAGTGCCGCTCTATTCTGCCTTGGTCAGACCTCACTTAGAATACTGTGTCCAGTTCTTGGCACCACAATTCAAAAAGGATATTGACAAATAGGAGCGTGTCCAGAGGAGGGTGACTAAAATGGTGAAAGGTCTGGAAATGGTGCCTTATGAGGAGAGACTTAGGGAGGTGGGTATGTTTAGCCTGGAAAAAAGACGGTTAAGAGGCGATATGATAGCCCTGTTTAAGTATTTGAAGGGGTGTCACGTTGAGGATGGAGCAGGCTTGTTTTCTGCTGCTCCAGAGACTGGAACACGGAGCAATGGGTGCAAGCTCCAGGAACAGAGATTCCACCTCAACATGAGGAGGAACTTTCTGACAGTAAGAGCTGTTCGGCAGTGGAACGCACTCCCTCGGAGCGTGATGGGGTCTCCTTCCTTGGAGGTCTTTAAACAGAGGCTGGATGGCCATCTGTCAGGGATGCTTTGATTGTGATTTCCTGCGTGGCAGGGGGTTGGACTGGATGGCCCTCGTGGTCTCTTCCAACTCTGCAATTCTATGATTCTATGACCTGGAAAATGGCTAGAGAGGAGGCATTTTCTAGGGAGACTCTATGGTAGGTGTGCTGTTTTGTGTCTCACGGATAACTGAATCAGTGGATAATGAATCAGCAGGGCCCTACTGTACTTTGCAGGGCCACCCCAAGATATTTTGCTTCCTGAGGCAAAGAACAAGATGGCTGGATTGGCAGTCGATTCTTCCTTCGACCCTGGTCATGAGATCAGATCCTCCACCCTACTCTGAAGGCAGCAGGATAGGGGCACGAGGCAGAACACACAGTTCTCGCCTCTCTTCTCCCGGACCTTTTTACCACCTCCCAGCCTCTGATGCCTGAGGAAAACCACCCGTAGCCCTGAAAAGGAAGTTGTTGTTGTTGTTGTTGTTATTACATTTATTTTTATAGCATCATAGGCTTTACATAGCGCTTTACAAAGGAGAAAAACAACAATCCAAAATAAACACAAAAACCTGCCTATGGTGCACAATCTAAAACCTCAAACAAGATTATAAAATTAATAAAATATTACTGTAACAGGATTAAAACAATACTATAAAAGTGTAAATTAATACAAATAATATGGACATAAAATCAAGATGCAAGTTGGAAGGCTTCTCTGAATAGAATAGTCTTTAATTTAGACTTAAAGGAGTCTAGAGAGGTGGTGGTCCACAAATTCATGGGAAGGAGATTCCAAAAATAGGGGGCAGTGTGGGAGAAGGGGCGTATCTGAGTAGGGGCAGAGGAAATCTTTGGCTGAATCAGCAGCCCTGAATCACTAGAACGAAGGGCACAAACAGGAAAATAGGGAGAAACAAGTGCTGACAAACAGATGGGGGCCAAACCATGAAGAGCTTTGAAAGTTAATAATAATAGCTTATAACGAATTCTAAATGGGATCAGAAGCCAGTGAAGGGACAACAACAATGGGGTGACATGATCATAATGGCAGGCAGAAAAAATTATCCTAGTGGCAGAGTATTGTACCAAAATCAAGGGGGCAAGATGGGAAAGAGGAAGCCCAGTCAGCAAAGAATTACAGTAATCCAGGAGAGAAATTACCAATGTACGAACCAAAGTCTTAGCAGCAAAAACTGAAAGAAAAGGCCTGGTTCTCACTAGATTATAAAGAAAGAAATGACATGACTTTGCCATGGCTTGAATTTGAGGAACGAACGAAAGGGAAGAATTGAAAAAGAAACCAAGGCTACACGCTTCATTCACAGGTTGAATATTAGTGCCACTAACTGTGATTGAAAATGAATAATGCAGATTTGGCTTTCGTGGGAATACAAATCGTCCAGTCTTGTCCATATTGAGTTTAAGGTGCTGACGGAGCATCCAAGCAGAAATAGCAGATAGACATGATGACACTCGCTGTTCAACATCTGGAGAGAGTTCCTGAGTGGAAAAATACAGTTGGGTGTCATCAGCGTATAAGTGATACTGAAAACTGTAGGAGCCAATAAGGTTACCTAGGGACAAAGTATATAGAGAAAATAACAATGGGCCCAAAATGGAACCCTGTGGAACTAACGGACAGCGACACCGGAGCAGAGACTTGACCACCAGCAAACACTGAAAATGACCTATCAGAAAGGTAGGATCTGAACCAGTTAAGAACAGAATCAGAAAATTCAAGATCCTGGAGCAGATCCACCATAAGACTGTGATCAACAGTATCAAAGGCAGTGGAAAGAGCAAGAAGAATCAATACTGAATAAAGACTTTTTGATTTCGGCCAAGAAAAGATCATCAGTAATCTTGGCAAGAGCTGTCTCAGTCAAGTGTAATGGATGAAAACCAGACTGAAAAGGATCCATGAGAGAGTTAGTGGACAGAAATTCTAGACAATGAGAATAAACAGTATGTTCCAGAACCTTAGAAAAGAAAGACAAGAGTGAGATTGGCCGATAATTAGAGAGGGAGAGCGGGTCAAGTGAGGGCTTCTTGAGAATGGGAGAAACCAAAGCATTTTTGAAATCAGAAGGAAGGTGACCAGTAGAGAGAGAGAGATTAATAATAGAAAGAAGAGAAGGGAGAATAGAAGGAGTAATCACGCTTAATAAGCGAGAAGGAATGGGATCAAAAGAACAAGTAGATGAGTTAGACGATTTCACCAGCTTAGCTAGTTCAGCTAGAGAGAGTGGGGGGAAGACGGAAAATTTTACTAATCTGGGTGGCTGACGTACTGGAACAAGAGACGAGTCAGGGACTTCCATAGAAGAATGAATTACATCAATCTAAGCAGTGAAGTGAGAAGCAAAATCGTTAGGAGAAAATGAAGAAGGAACTGATGGAGATGAGGGTTTTAACAGAGAATTAAAAGTTGAGAAAAGACGCTGAGGCTGTCGCTCATTAGCACTAATCAGTGATGCATAATAATTCTGTTTTGCCAGAGAGATAGCATGTGAATAAGAAAAAAGAACAAATTTATAATGAATAAAGTCAGCCAATTCCCTGGACTTTTCCCATAGATGCTCAGCTGCTTGAGAACAAGATCGGAGATAATGAACAACTGGAGTAAGCCAAGGCTGTGGCTTAATTGAAGAAGTTGCGCGAGTCAATAAAGGGGCAAAACAGTCAAGAGTATGGCATAAGGTTGAGTTAAATAAAGAGACAATTAAAGTCCACTTTGCTAGAATGCAGCGCAGGTCCGGGGTCAGAAAAGAAACCTATCAAGGGGCTGTATAACTTTATAGCTGCAAATGTTCTGACTGCTTTTATGACCATGGCACACACACTCTCCCTGTGCTACAAAAGAGGAGAATAAAGATCATGCGCCTTTGGGAGGTGTCATGGGATGGAACCTGGCACCCTCGAGGCCAGTAGTACCATCTGCTCCTCCCTGCCACCACCCTGGTCACGCCAAGACAAGCCACAACCTGTGCAAAGTAATCATAAATAATAAATTTGTATTTTTAACCCGCCCCTCTGCTCGGCAACCAGGGCGGCGTACAACAAGATTAAAACACAGCAAGTTAAAACAGTCCTTCCCAATCCTAATCCTCCCACCCCTTAAAACTAAATTAATAATAATAATAATAATAATAATAATAATAAAATTTATTTATACCCCGCCCCTCTGTTAAAACAATCGGGGCGGCTTACAAAATTTAAAATACAATACAAATAAAATCCCTAAATACCCCAACTCCCACCCTCCCCCATAAAAAAACATTAAACAAATATAAATTAAAACAACTAATCTAAAATCACTTTTAAAACTATAAATACAATAAATATAATAAATGGCCAGCAGCCTAGAAGAGGCCACGATCCCCTGAGGCCGGGATCTAATTAGGAAAGGCCTGCTGAAAGAGATCCGTCTTTAGTGCTTTTTTAAAGCCACTCAGGCTTGTTATCTGACGGATCTCATTCGGCAGGTCATTCCACAATTTGGGGGCGAATAGAGAATTAAAACAAAGATAACATACAATACAATAAATAATACTAAGCCTCTCTCTCAATCTCGGCCCACCCAACAGGTGGAAAGCCATCAGGAGCCAAAGGGCAGTTGGCCAAAGGACACATCGGCAGGCAGGCCTGCTACATGGGCTACTGGCTCAGCAACTGGGATTGACCCAGTCCCTGGTTCCCATCCTGCCAGTAGCCCAACATAAAGTAGACCCATTGACTCAATGGGATTTACATAAGTGTTGGCTCACCAATCAGCAATTGAGTCATAGAATCATAGAATCAAAGAATTGTAGAGTTGGAAGAGACCACAAGAGCCATCAAGTCCAACCCCCTGCCATGCAGGAAATCACGATCAAAGCATCCCCGACAGGTGGCCATCCAGCCTCTGTTTAAAGACCTCCAAGAAAGGAGACTCCACCACGCTCCGAGGAAGTGCGTTCCACTGCCGAACAGCTCTTACTGTCAAAAAGTTCCTCCTAATGTTGAGGTGGAATCTCTGTTCCTGGAGCTTGCACCCATTGCTCCGTGTTCCAGTCTCTGGAGCAGCAGAAAACAAGCTTGCTCCATCCTCAGCGTGACATCCCTTCAAATACTTAAACAGGGCTATCACATCGCCTCTTAATCGTCTTTTTTCCAGGCTAAACATACCCACCTCCCTAAGTCTCTCCTCATAAGGCATCGTTTCCAGACCTTTCACCATTTTAGTTGCCCTTCTCTGGACACGCTCCAATTTGTCAATATCCTTTCTGAATTGTGGTGCCCAGAACTGGACACAGTATTCTAAGTGAGGTCTGACCAAGGCAGAATAGAGTGGCACTATTACTTCCCTTGATCTAGACACTATACTTCTATTGATACAGCCCAAAATCGCATTGGCCTTTTTAGCTGCCGCATCGCACTGTTGGCTCATGTTCAACTTGTGGTCTACTAGGACTCCTAGATCCCTTTCGCACGTAGTCTCATTCAGCCAGGTCTCTCCCATCCTATATTTATGCATTTCATTTTTGCGCCCTAAATGCAGTACTTTACATTTCTCCGTATTGAATTTCATTTTGTTAGCTTTGGCCCAGCTCTCCAGTCTATGGTCACATCTTTCCAAGACGAAGAGGAGCCACTGCTAAGCACCCTTTGGGTTCGGCCGGTCAACCAATTACAAATCCATTGAACAGTTAACTTGTCTAGCCCACATTTTACAAGCTTGTTTGCAAGAATGTCATGGGGAACCTTGTCAAAGGCCTTACTGAAATCAAGGTATGCGATGTCCACAGCATTCCCTTCATCTACCAAGCTGGTAAATTTATCAAAAAAAGAGATCAGATTAGTCTGGCATGACTTGTTTCTCTGAAACCCATGTTGACTTTTTGTGATTATGGCATTGCCTTCTAAATGTTCACAGACTCTCTGTTTAATGATCTGCTTTAGAAATCGCATTGGTCTTTTTAGCTGCCGCATCACACAGTTGACTCATGTTCAACTTGTGGTCTACTAGGACTCCTAGATCCCATTCACACATAGTCTCATTCAGCCAGGTGTCCCCCATCCTATATCTATGCATTTCATTTGTTTACCCTAAGTGCAGTACCTTACATTTCTCCGTATTGAATTTCATTTTGTTAGCTTTGGCCCAGCTCTCCAGTCTATCCACATCATTTTGAATGTTGATCCTGTCCTCCAGGGTATTAGCTACTCCTCCTAATTTGGTGTCATCTGCAAATTTGATACGTATGCCCCTAATTCCCTCATCCAAGTCATTGATAAAGATGTTGAATAGCACTGGGCCCAGGACAGAACCCTGTGGCACCCCACTGGTCACATCTTTCCAAGATGAAGAGGAGCCATTGCTGAGCACCCTTTGGGTTCGGCCGGTCAACCAATTACAAATCCATTGAACTGTTAACTTGTCTAGCCCACATTTTACAAGCTTGTTTGCAAGAATGTCATGGGGAACCTTGTCAAAGGCCTTACTGAAATCAAGGTATGCGATGTCCACAGCATTCCCTTCATCTACCAAGCTGGTAATTTTATCAAAAAACAGAGATCAGATTAGTCTGGCATGACTTGTTACTCTGAAACCCATGTTGATTTTTTGTGATTATGGCATTGCCTTCTAAATGTTCACAGACTCTCTGTTTAATGATCTGCTCTAGAATCTTCCCTGGTATTGATGTCAGACTAACTGGACAATAATTGTTGGGATCCTCTTTTTTCCCCTTTTTGAAGATGGGGACAACGTTTGCCCTCCTCCAGTCTGCTGGGACTTCTCCTGTTCTCCAGGAGTTCTCAAAGATTATTGCCAATGGCTCTGAGATTATATTTGCCAGCTCTTTTAATACTCTTGGATGTAGTTCATCTGGTCCTGGAGATTTAAATTCATTTAGATTAAGAAGGTATTCCTGTACTACCTCTTTGCTTATTTTGTGCTGGATTTCCCCTATTGTGTCCTCTGTTCCTTTATCCGCAGGTTCGTCGCCCTTTTCTTGTTCTGAAAACACTGAGGCAAAGAAGGTGTTGAGTAATTCTGCCTTTTCTCTGTCCCCTGTTAGCATTTTGCCATCTTCTCCACATATTGGACCTACCATTTCCTTCTTCCTCCTTTTGCTGTGGACATACCCAAAAAACCCCTTTTTATTGTTCTTAACCTCCCTAGCAAGCCTGAGCTCATTCTGCGCTTTAGCTTTTCTGACTTTACTCCTACACGTGTTCGCTATCTGTTTGAATTCTTCTTTGGTGATTTCCCCCCTTTTCCATTTCCTATACATGTTCCGTTTAAAACTTAGCTCCATTGAATGTTCTTTAGTCATCCATCCTGGTTTCTTGAGACACCTCCCATTTTTCTTCCTCAATGGTACTGTTTGAAATTGTGCCTTCAGTATCTCTCTTTTGAGAAAGTCCCATCCGTCTTGAGGTCTCTTCTCTTTTAGTATTCCTGACCATGGGATCACCCCCAGTATTTCCCTGAGTTTATTGAAATCAGCTCTCCTAAAGTCAAGAATGCGTGCCTGACTATGCCTGGCTTCTCCTTTCCATTGTATAACAAACTCCAGGAGAACATGATCACTCTCACCTAAGGATCCCACCACTTGCATTTGCCCTAAGTGCAGGTCATCCCTGTTGGTTAGGATCAGATCTAAAATAGCTGACCCCCTTGTTGCCTCTTCCACCTTTTGGACCATGAATTGTCTTCCAGGCAAGTAAGGAATTTGCTAGACCTTGAAGTTTTGGTTGAGTTAGATTTCCAGCAAATATCAGGATAGTTGAAGTCACCCATCACTACGACATCTCTCCTTTCTGCGTGTGTGTTCATCTGTTCTAGAAAGGCATCATCCGATTCCTCCGTCTGATTTGGGGTCTGTAGTAGAGTCCCACAATAACATCCCTGTTGTTTCCCTCCCCTTTAATTTTTATCCAGATGCTCTCCACCTGGCTTCCAGTATTGATGTCATGGATCTCTTCAGTGGTATAAATATCCCTGACATATAATGCTATTCCTCCTCCTCTCTTATTTGGCCTGTTTCTCTTATAAAGATTATACCCCTCTATTCCTACATTCCAATCATACGACTCATCCCACCATGTTTCAGTAATGCCTATTATATCATATTTGTTTTGTAGTGTGAGGAGTTCAAGTTCATCTTGCTTATTTCCCATGCTCTGTGCATTAGTGTAGAGACATCTAAGACCATGTGTTCCCTTTACTTGCTGCTTGTGCAAGTTTTTTTGCCTGCCACTGTTGGGTCCTTGCACTGTTTGCCTTGTTCCCTCTATGACAGTTTGACTATTTTCTCCAGCCCTTTTGCCTTCCTGAATACTGTCTCCCTCTCAGCTATGACTCAGTTTAAAGCCCTCCTGATCAAATTCTTGAGACTGTAGGCAAAAACGTTTCTGCCAACTGTTGTCAGATGCACCCCATCTCTTGCCAGAAATCCCCCCTCATGGAAGCGCAGCCCATGATCCAAGAATCCAAATTGTTCTTGGCGACACCATCTACAGAGCCAGTTGTTTACGTTGGCTATTTTCCTCTCCCTTCCTGGACCATGCCCTTCAACTGGCAGAAGAGATGAGATGACAACCTGTGCGTCCATTTCTTTCAGCTTCCTCCCCAGAGCCTCATAATCTCTTCTGATCTTCGGAAAGCTGTGCCTTGCAGTATCATTGGTTCCCACATGGACCAAAAGGAAGGGGTAATGATCCATAGGCTTGACGAGTCTTGTCAGCCTCTCGGTCACATCACGGATCTTTGCCCCAGGGAGACAACACACCTCTATGCTGTACTTTTGTTTGGTCACTTAAGAAGCAGCTTCTCCCAACAGTTTAATTTTTTTTTTAATAAAAATTATTTTAATAAAAATAGAGTCAATGGGTTTAACTCTAAAATGACTAATAGGTTCCATAATTTTGTTTGACTCTTGGGGAGTACACCCAGACTAGCCACCTTTGCCTATGACAACAAGCCATCATAATCTGGTTTGTTGTGATGTATGAACCCACCACCACTAACAAATTGTGGTTTGTTAACTAGCCACAAACCAAGATCTGAATTCCTGGTTTGTTGTTGGCTGATGACGTCTGGCTTCTTTAAATTGTGGCTTGTGGCCATGTTGAAATCAGCAACCATGGTTTATCCCTGGTTTGTTTCCACCCCTGCCTGCCCTGGAATAGAAGGTTCAGGGGAGAAACAGACTAGAAAGAAGGGAGACAATCTATGCAAATCATGGCTGAAGCAATAAACCATGGTTTATTGTGACATGCAAATGCAGCCATTAAGGCAGAATGTTAATTCACTAAAAATAGGAAACAAGCAGTTGAAAGCCCGGGGAAGCAACCCAATCTTGGATAACTTATAGCAGGAGATTTAAGATGCCAATGTGCTGTTTGTTACTTCATCTACAACCAGAGCCAGTTTAAGGGATTGGGGGGGGGTGCAACACTTTATTTTTTGGGGGGGGCATATGCTTATCTCAGGTCAATATAACCTAACCTATTAACAGTACAGGATGTTCAGATTACAGTAGGATCCCCATATCCACTGATTCATTATCCACCAATTCATTTATCCACGGGACACAAAACAACACACTTACCATAGAGTCTTCCTTTAAAAAGTGTCCTCTCTAGCCATTTTCTAGGTCCTTCAAGGCAACTCTATGATATTTTAAACCAGAAACTCCATTATTTTCAATGGCATTTGCTATTATCCATGGTTTTTGGTATCCACGCCCCCACCCAAACCAATCCACAGTGGTAAGGGGGGTACTATATTACATAATTTGCCACCAATATATTATAGGCACTAACATAATATTTCTTGTTTATTAGCAATTCACATAATGGTGTAGATTCCCTCAAAGAAAAGGAAGAGTGAATTACAAGCTGAACATGAGTTAGCAGTGTGATGCAGCAGCAAAAAAAAGCCAATGTGATTCTAGGCTGCATTAACAGGAGTATAGTGTCTAGATCAATGATGGGCAACCTTTTGAGCTTGGTGTGTCAAACGTCGCCAAAAAACTGAGCATAACTCGGGTGGTTTGTCACTTTGAGGAAAAACATTATTTCACGATATTTATTGTTTAATCAACAATATTATTAAATGTTTATTAATAATTGATGAGTTGTCACAACTCATGTGACAACTTAGTAATCAAAATGTACAGTCATCCCTTCACATTCGTGGGGGTTAGGTTCCGAAGACCCCTGCAAATGTGAAAAATCCAAGAATAACACACACCCCGGCCTCCCGAAAGTGGTGACAGGGCCTTCGGAGGCCCAATTGCTACTTTCCCCCTACCTCCCCTGGCATCCCAAAAGTAGAGACAGGGCCTCCGGAGGCCCCGTCGCTACTTTCCCCCACCACCCCGGCGGCCTCCCGAAAGTGGTGACAGGACCTCCGGAGGCCCCATCGCTACTTTCCCCCCACCTCCCCCGGCCTCCCTCTGACCCATGGGTTTATTTGGGGGGGATACCTCACCCACAAGTGAAGCAGGGAAAGATATAAAAGAGGTAGACTTACCTGCTGGAGGTAGAGGAAGGCTGGGGGGCATGGTAGTGAGTGTGGGAGAAAGGCGGAGTTGGAGATGAGGAGGCAGCCTGAGTTAGCCTAGGAGCAATTAAGTGGGCAGCTCCTTGGCTCCCAGACCCTTGGCTTCTTCCCTTCACAGCACTTACTCCCACTCCCCACAATGCCACATGCACACATGCACACACACATTCTCCCCCTCCCTCTTTTGGCAGCTCCCCTGTGCAGAGCTATTATGAGAGCTCCATTGGAGAAGCTGTGTGCGGTGCCCTGGGCTCAAACAAGAGGCCCACCTGCCCACCACCTTCCCCGGCCTTACCAAGGGGTCTCCGAGGCTTTGACAGGCTGAGCAGAGTCCCTCCCTCCCACCCACCACCTTCCCCAGCCTTCTGAGGTGGTTCCAAAGCTTTGAAGCCTCGGAGCCCGCTCGGGAAGGCTGGGGAGAAGCCAGGGAGAGTCCCTCCCTCCCACCTGCTGCCTTTCCCGGCCTTTCCGAGGTGGCTCCGGGGAAGCATGGCAGGCCTCAGGGGTGGGGGTGGCCAGGTAGGGGGGAGGCTCCACCCCCTTCCCTAAAGTGGCAATCGGGGCTTTGTAGCCTCCACCCTCCCACCCTCCCTAAAGTGGTGATTGGGGCTTCATAGCCCCACCTGCCACTTTCTTCCCCCCCTCCCTAAAGTGAGGCTTTGAAGCCTGGATCACCACTTTAGGGAGGGTCGTTAAGGTGTGGTTGCGGGCGGGGGCAGGGGGGAAGAGGCCTACGGCCGCGTGTCAACACAAATGGCTACGCGTGTCAGTGCTGACACGCGTGTCATAGGTTCACCATCACCGGTCTAGATCAAGGGAAGTAACAGTGCCACTCCATTCTGCTTTGGTCAGACCTCACCTGGAAGACTGTGTCCAGTTCTGGGCACAACAATTCAAGAAGGCTACAGGAAAGGCCTTTTTTAAAAGTAGAAGTACACCGGAAGTGACTTGCAGCCACAGAATCAAGGGATCATAGATCTGGAAGGGGCCTCCTGGGCTATCAAGTCCCGCTCCGAGCTCTAGGGGGGATCTGCAGCTAGAGCATCCCCAGCAGGGAGCTGTCCAGCCCCTTTCTGAAGGCGCTCAGAGAAGACCACCTTACCACCCCTCTAGGCAACTGGTTCCATTGCCAAACAGCTCTTGCTGTCAAGAGGTTCCTTCTAATGTTCAATCGAAATCTACTCTCCTACTTCAGATCATTAGACCTGGTCCTACCCACTGGGGCAGCAGAGAAGAGGCCTGCCCCCTTCATTCTTGGACAGGCTTTAAGTTAAACAGAGCAATCACATCTCCCCTCCATTTCCTCTTCACCAGGCTCTTCATCGTGCCTAACTTCCTCAAATTTTCTTCATATTTTTGTGCTCTATCCCTCTTAACATCCTTGTTGCCCTTCTCTGAACCCATTCCAACTTGTCTATATCCTTCTTAAAATGGGACACCCAGTGGCACGATTACTTCAAGGGGTCTAGGACTGAACGCAACAGCGCTTGTGCAGGAGGTGGGACTGAGAGAAAGAAAGAAAGCCCACCCCTGCTGATCCTAAGACTCAGGCCGGCTTGTATAGGGAGATACGTTCTTTCAGATAGTCTGGACCTAAGCTATTTAGGGCATTAAAGGTCAAAACCAGCACTTTGAATTCTGCCCAGAAACGGGCTGGTAGCCAATGCAACTGTTTCAACAGGACAGTCACACGATCCCTGTTGCCAGCCCCAGTCGACAGCCTGGCCACAGCATTTTGGACCCCCTGAAGTTTCTGGACAGTTTCCAAAGGCAGCTCCACATAGAGGTGTTACAGTAGTCCAAACGGGATGCTTATCAAAGATAGGAACAAAAATCAGAAGGACCTTGATAAACTAGAACACTGGGGGGAAATTAATAAAATAAAATTCAATAAAGACAAATGCATAATTCTAGATTTAGGCCACACAAATCACCTCCACAGGTATAAGATGTGTGTGTGGGGGGGAGATACATGGCTCAGCATGAGAAAAGGACCTTGGAATTATTGATGATAAGCTAAACATGAGCCAGCAGTGTGTTTCTGCAGCAAAAAAGGCAAATGCTATTTTAATTTGCATTAATAGAAGCATAGAAACCAATCCCCCACCAATCCCTCATGGATACGGGGGTCCTACTGTACAGTATAGTAGCCATAGGTTGATAGGTGATTTGAAGGAAGGCAAACACACACACATACCTCGACCAATCAACATGAGGGCGAAATTCTATTTGGAAAACAAATTGCACTATTGCTCTCCTAGGATGTAGTCTGGAAAGGAAGAGGATATCCAGGGAGTCAGCATTTAAAAAAGCAAAAAACTTTTCTAGGTTCTGTTTCTTCCCTGCCCACCATAGAAGCTCTTGGTTCGTCCTCTGCAAGTCCTCAGTGGACTAGTTTTTCAAAAACGTTGCTGGCCAGTAACTGTTGTGATCATATTTATCAGTCTGGGTGAGCTTACCATGCTTGCATGGCTGACACACACAAGTGTTCCAGCCATCCAATTGTCCTGATTTGTCAGGGAGGGTCCTGATTCATCCTCTGCCATCCCACTTTCTCAGATGTTTTTTAAAAAGTCCTGGTTTCTGATTCTCTTCCCCCTTTGTCCCCGGCTTTATTTAATTGCCGCAAACTGAATTCAATTGCAAAACTTGTTTGCATTCAACTCTGCAAGGAGGAGGAGGGGGAGGAGAGAGGGTGAACTCTTGTCCTTCCCAGTTAGTTTCAGCAAAAGCAAACTGCTGCAGCCTTTCCTATCTTTCCACTCTGATGTTACTTGGTCACACACATCCCAGTTTTCATCTGCAAAATGCTGAAGGCAAATGCTGGTGTGTGCTTTTGGCAATCAATTGCCTGCTGAGGAACCGGATTTTGCTGAGTCTTTCTCAGGCCTTTTGAATCACTTGTGTTTTAATATTAGAGCTTATTCGGTGGTGCTGATAGCCAGGACCCTGTTAAGCAGTTGCCCCACTAATGTTTTTGCTATGCCAGAGTTGTTCTGGGGTCACACCCTTGTGCAAATGACCATAGAAACACTGGCCATGGTGCCGCTTGTGAAACAGTTGCACCTCTTGTGCAAAGCCTGATTAGATACATGGGCAACAGCGCGGCAATATTTGCATACCTGTGTAACAACATTTATACAATTGATGCCACCAAAAAAAAGTCACTGTCAGGCTTCTGTCCTTAATATTTTAATTTTTGTGTTTTTATTTTTATTGTATTTTTTTAAAAAGCACATACACACGCTTAAAAACTTCCAAGTAACCTGGGGTGGGTCATGAAAAGTCTGTCACTTACCTGGATCTCACCTGGAAGTGTTCTGGCAGGACCAGCCATTGATGGAATAAGTCGCTGGGGGGGGGGAAGTGCTAGGTTTCCTATGCCAGCAATGCTGGCAAAAAACCCCAAACCAAACCAAAAACAGTACAGCCGATCTATTGACTTTTTGTCCCATCAATAAAATAGATTGGTTTATTGGCAGGACATAAACACGAAAGGGTGATGTTGTGTGGTACGTGCACCCTTTTGCATTTATGTGGCATTGTTATGATGCCATATTTAGTGTGTCTGATAAAGTCCTTAGGTTGGTGGAATTTGTTTCAAGATGTCTAATTAATTTTTTATTTTTTTAAAATTAGTTATTTATACCCTGCTCTTCAGCCACAAGGCTATCAGAGCAGCTTACAGACTGTTTTAAGCAATAGCAATTTTCACATCTACACTGCATTAAGCAGCTTCCGATGTGTGTTAACTCCAATGTCAACTCATTGTTTCAATAAATGACACCCCCCCACGCCCTCAGCCTAAAACAGCCCCAGGCATGCAGGGAAGAGAACATGGCAAAATATGCTCCCATGAGTTCTAGAGGATGCAGAGGGAATTTTATAATGTAAAAAAATGGTTAGATTTTATTTTAATGGGGCATATACAGCCCTCACCTCTGGGGAAGTTGTTCACACTTGCTATAAAGTAGGAGTTAACAGCTGGTGCTGTCATAAGGCAGAGCAAGGCAGCCAGCCTGGGATGGCAGATATAGGGAAATGGCAAAAACATCTCCCCCATTCTTCCCTGGGACCTCCAACCATTCACTCTGTTTGGAGACATACATGCCCTCCAACATTTCACAGAGGAAATCTGGGACCTGTGTGGCCAAATAACATTACAGTGTGGTCAGGATGGCCAGAAAAAGAAAAAAATTAATGAGGAAGAACACACAAGCTGGAAGAGCCTGTAACAGTTTGCTTTTGTTTCAGCCTACTGGGAAGGATCAGAATCTGCCCCCACTCCTGCTGAGTTACTTTAGCACTTTGAACTCAGTTTGCAGCAGTTAACTCTCTCTCTCTGGCTTTTCTTCGCAAACAAAGATTCAGGAAGGACTCATCCCGTGTTTTCTGCAAGCGCGCTGAGGACTAAAAAGGCCAATCCGAGATAGACAAGTCCGGTTGCAGAAAGCACAGCAGAAGGTCTCCTTGGGTGATGTTTCCGGGTTGTGATTCTTTCTGCATTGTCGTTTCTCTTCAAGACTTGTTCAGCGTGAGTTCTCAAATAAGGCTGCCGCATTGTGGATAGTGTGTCTCCATGCCTCCTGATGTGAGGCCAGGGCGGACCATTGTTGGTGATCAATTTGGCCAAGCCTGAGATGTTGTTTCAGGGAGTCCTTGTATCGCTTTTTTAGAGTGCCCCTCTTACACCGACCCATGGCGAGTTCACCATAGAGTACTATTTTGGGGAGGCGATGGTCCTCCATCCTAGAAACATGCCCTGCCCAGCGCAGCTGCGTTCTCAATATCATGACCTCAATGCTGGTGATCCCTGCTTGCTCAAGGACAGCAACATTTGTCACATAGTCAATCCAGTGTATATTTAGGATTGTGTGTAAACAGCGCTGGTGGAAGCGTTCGAGGAGTCGTAAGTGGTGGTGATTGGTGACCCATGTTTCAGATCCATAAAGGAGGAGTACAATGGCTGTATACACACTGATTTTTGTGCTTTGCCTCAGGTGTTTATTACTCCAGACTCTTTTATAAAGTCTTCCAAATGCACTATGTGCCTTTGCTAATCTGTGATCGATCTCTTTGTCAATCTTGGCATCTGAGGCATCCCACATTGCCATCAGCAACTCTGTTCTTACGTCCGTTCAGCAGTTCACCTGCCTGGGCAGCAGTTAAAGTAAGCTGAGAAAAAGGGGGGAAAGTGGTAGGAGGAAGAGCAAGAAACTGGGAAATGCATCAATAAAAGTATAGTGTCTAGATCAAGGGAAGTAATGGTGCCACTCTATTCTGCTTTGGTCAGACCTCATGTGGAATACTGTGTCCAGTTCTGGGCACCACAATTCAAGAAGGATGTTGAGAAGCTGGAATGTGTCCAGAGGAGGGCAACCAGGATGGTGGGAGGTCTGGAAGCCATGATGCCCTATGAGGAGCGGCTTAGGGAACTGGGCATGTTTAGTCTGGAGAAGAGAAGGTTGAGAGGGGACATGATAGCCATGTTTAAATATTTGAAGGGATGTCCTACTGAGGATGGAGCAAGCTTGTTTTCTGCTACTCCAGAGACTAGGACACAGAGCAATGGACTCAAACTCCAGGAAAAGAGATTCCACCTAAACATTAGGAAGAACTTCCTGACAGTAAGAGCTGTTCAGAAGTGGAATACACTGCCTCGTAGTGTGGTGGAGTCTCCTTCTTTGGAGGTTTTTAAACAGAGGCTGGATCTGTCAGGAAGGCTTTGATTGTGTATTCCTGCAGGGCAGAATGGGGTTGAACTAGATGTCCCTTGTGGTCTCTTCCAACTCTATGATACTATGAAAAGCATTTTAAAAAGTGGGATAACAGAAGATTAATTAGGGCTGTACTGTATAGAGAGCAGTCAAGGGACATATGTGACCCCAGGCTGTGCATCCCTCTTATTGTCTAACTAACATATTATTATGGCATAAGCGTTTGTGACTCCAGTACTTTACATGGAGTGCTATTTTGATCAGCAGGAAAATATACACATGCTTGGGCTGTGGAAATTTTAAACTGTGATGTTAGAGTAGGGGGGATGAAATGCAAAAAGTACAAACAGTGATAATTACCTTAAGGGTAGCTATCAAGACAGCAGCAGTTGCTTAGTTACTATGGTTGCCAGCTTTGGGAGGCTGGTCCTGAGTCTCCAGTTTTCATGGTTTATCTCCATGAAATAGGAGATAAATAGGAGGACAAGAGTGCAAATTCTCCAGTTTTTCTGGGCTCAGCTTTAGGGAAGTAGAGTAGTAGCCTGCTACAGTTTGCCAGCCTTAATGTGTTTGTTGCTAAGGGGCCCCAGCGACTTAGGGACTTAAGACTTTATCAGATGAAAAAATGTGGGATTACAACTTCATGGTAGCGCGAATGGACACGGTTATCGCATGACATCCTAGTCTGTGCGTGGTTACTCTGTGCCCCAGCTGTGAATAAGGCGTGCCTTTTAATTGAGAGGACAAGCTGTCAATAGATCGTCAGTATCACTTTTTCGTGGTATTGAGGGTGTGCAAAAACACATTCCATTGTAATCATGAGATTGAGCATGAATGGCCGGTCCTCAGCAAGAAAACCTCCAGGTGAGAATGTAAAAACGAAGCACAGGACACTCTTTTTATGAACTGTCTCATCCTAGTTTCAACATTTCTAGGTTTGTTTCAGTGCTTGTATGTTCATTTACAGTACTTTGTTAATTAAGGGTGTGTGGTTTTTTTAGTTTTAAGCGTGCTTGCCTCTTCTTGAGAGTACCGCCGAGATCTCACCCATGCCAAATTGCAGAAGTAAACTCCCATTCTTAAACCGCTAGTGGTTCTTTTGCATGATTACAGCGATGTGCAATAATAAGTGTAATCATGCCACGATGTTGACGCTATCCTCACTTGCAGAATTACAGCGTTTTTGCATCCTAATCTGATAATGTCCTTAGTATCCTCTTTCCCTCCCAGTTATTCTGATCCCAGGGCTAACCATTGCTCTTATCTATAGCCACCTTCTGCCTAGACGCAAGCAGGCTAAGTTAGATGTTCCTTATCCCATCTCCCTAACTGAGAAGGAATAGTCCCCTCATCTCACCTTGATCTGGGAACAGTCCCTTTAGCTAAGAATTCAGTTTTAATTTCCAAATGGGAAAGTACGTGTCTGCATGTGTGTTTGAATGACAAGATCTGAACAACTGTGGTTGGTTCTTAATTTATTGTGATTAATGAATTAAGACGACACAATAAGGGACATCCAGTACAGAATAAGCAAAGAGGTAATACAGGAATACCTTCTTAATCTAAATGAATTTAAATCTCCAGGACCAGATGAACTACATCCAAGAGTATTAAAAGAGCTGGCAAATATAATCTCAGAGCCATTGGCAATAATCTTTGAGAAATCCTGGAGAACAAGAGAAGTCCCAGCAGACTGGAGGAGGGCAAACGTTGTCCCCATTTTAAAAAAGGGGGGAAAGGAGGATCCCAACAATTATCGTCCAGTTAGTCTGACATCAATACCAGGGAAGATTCTAGAGCACATCATTAAACAGAGAGTCTGTGAACATTTAGAAGGCAATGCCATAATCACAAAAAGTCAACATGGGTTTCAGAGAAACAAGTCATGCCAGACTAATCTGATCTCTTTTTTGATAAAATTACCAGCTTGGTAGATGAAGGGAACGCTGTGGATATCGCATACCTTGATTTCAGTAAGGCCTTTGACAAGGTTCCCCATGACATTCTTGCAAACAAGCTTGTAAAATGTGGGCTAGACAAGTTAACTGTTCAATGGATTTGTAATTGGTTGACCGGCCAAACCCAAAGGGTGCTCAGCAGTGGCTGCGTTTTGTCTTGGAAAGATGTGACCAGTGGGGTGCCACAGGGTTCTGTCCTGGGCCCAGTGCTGTTCAACATCTTTATCAATGACGTGGATGACGGAATTAGGGGCGCACTTACCAAATTTGCAGATGACACCAAATTAGGAGGAGTAGCTAATACCCTAGAGGACAGGATCAAAATTCAAAATGATGTGGATAGAGTGGAGAGCTGGGCCAAAGCTAACAAAATGAAATTCAATACGGAGAAATGTACGGTACTGCACTTAGGGTGGAAAAATGAAATGCATAGATATAGCATGGGAGAGACCTGGCTGAATGAGACTACGTGTGAAAGAGATCTAGGAGTCCTAGTAGACCACAAGTTGAAAATGAATCAACAGTGTGATGCAGCAGCTAAAAAGGCCAATGTGATTTTGGGCTGCATCAATAGAAGTATAGTGTCAAGATCAAGGGAAGTGATAGTGGCGCTCTATTCTGCCTTGGTCAGACCTCACCTAGAATACTGTGTCCAGTTCTGGGCACCACAATTCAAAAAGGAAATTGACAAATTGGAGCGTGTCCAAAGAAGGACGACTAAAATGGTGAAAGGTCTGGAAACGATGCCTTATGAGGAGAGACTTAGGGAGCTGGGTATGTTTAGCCTGGAAAAAAGACGGTTAAGAGGTGATATGATAGCCCTGTTTAAGTATTTGAAGGGGTGTCACACTGAGGATGGAGCAAGCTTGTTTTCTGCTGCTCCAGAGACTAGGACACAGAGCTATGGATGCAAGCTCCAGGAACAGAGATTCGACCTCAACATTAGGAGGAACGTTTTGACAGTAAGAGCTTTTCGGCAGTGGAACGCACTCCCTCGGAGCGTGGTGGGGTCTCCTTCCTTGGAGGTCTTTAAACAGAGGCTGGATAGCCATCTATCGGGGATGCTTTCATCGTGATTTCCTGCGTGGCTGGGGGTTGGACTGGATGGCCCTCGTGGTCTCTTCCATCTCTACAATTCTATGATTCTATGACCCCTAATAATGGTATGTGGGCCTGACAAGATGTCTCAGGAGGTGTGTTGTCTCCCTGGGGCAAAGATCTGTGATGTGACCGAGAGGCTGACAAGACTTGTCAAGCCTACGGATCATTACCCCTTCCTTTTGGTCCATGTGGGAACCAATGATACTGCAAGGCACAGCTTTCCCAAGATCAGAAGAGATTATGAGGCCCTGGGGAGGAAGCTGAAAGAAATGAACGCACAGGTGGTCATCTCGACTCTTCTGCCAGTTGAAGGGCATGGTCCAAGAAGGGAGAGGAAAATAGCTGACGTAAACAACTGGCTCCGTAGATGGTGTCGCCGAGAACAAATTGGATTCTTGGATCATGGACTGCGCTTCCATGAGGGGGGACTTCTGGTAAGAGATGGGGTGCATCTTACAACAGTTGGCAGAAACGTTTTTGCCTACAGTCTCAAGAATTTGATCAGGAGGGCTTTAAACTGAGTCAAATGGGGGAGGGAGACAGTATTCTGGAAGGCAAAAGAGCTGGAGAAAATAGTCAAACTGTCATAGAGGGAACAAGGCAAACAGCGCAAGGACCCAACAGTGGGAGGCAAAAAAACTTGCACAGGCAGCAAGTAAAGGGAACACATGGTCTTAGATGTCTCTACACTAATGCACAGAGCATGGGAAATAAGCAAGATGAACTTGAACTCCTTGCACTACAAAACAAATATGATATAATAGGCATTACTGAAACCTGGTGGGACGAGTCTCATGATTGGAATGTAGGAATAGAGGGGTATAACCTTTATAGGAGAAACAGGCCAAACAGGAAAGGAGGAGGAATAGCATTATATGTCAGGGATATTTACACCAGTGAAGAGACCCATGACATCAATACTGGAAGCCAGGTGGAGAGCATCTGGATAAAAATTAAAGGGAAGGGAAACAACAGGGATGTTATTGTGGGACTCTACTACAGACCCCCAAATCAGACGGAGGAATTGGATGATGCCTTTCTAGAACAGATGAACACACATGCAGAAAGGAGAGATGTAGTAGTGATGGGTGACTTCAACTATCCTGATATTTGCTGGCAATCTAACTCAGCCAAAACTACAAGGTCTAGCAAATTCCTTACTTGCCTGGAAGACAATTTCATGGTCCAAAAGGTGGAAGAGGCAACAAGGGGGTCAGCTATTTTAGATCTGATCCTAACCAACAGGGATGACCTGGTTAATGGAGTGCAAGTGGTGGGATCCTTAGGTGAGAGTGATCATGTTCTCCTGGAGTTTGTTATACAATGGAAAGGAGAAGCCAGGCATAGTCAGACACGCATTCTTGACTTTAGGAGAGCTGATTTCAATAAACTCAGGGAAATACTGGGGGTGATCCCATGGTCAGGAGTACTAAAAGAGAAGAGACCTCAAGACGGATGGGACTTTCTCAAAAGGGAGATACTGAAGGCACAATTTCAAACAGTACCATTGAGGAAGATAAACGGGAGGTGTCTCAAGAAACGAGGATGGGTGACTAAAGGACTTTCAATGGAGCTAAGTTTTAAACGGAACATGTATAGGAAATGGAAAAGGGGGGAAATCACCAAAGAAGAATTCAAACAGAAAGCAAACACGTGTAGGAGTAAAGTCAGAAAAGCAAAAGTGCAGAATGAGCTCAGGCTTGCTAGGGAGGTTAAGAACAATAAAAAGGGGTTTTTTGGGTATGTCCGCAGCAAAAGGAAGAAGAAGGATATGATAGGGCCACTACGTGGAGAAGATGGCAAAATACTAACAGGGGACAGAGAAAAGGCAGAATTACTCAACACCTTCTTTGCCTCAGTGTTTTCAGAAAAGGAAAAGGAGGACCAACCTGAGGATAATGGAACAGAGGACACAATAGGGGAAATCCAGCTCAAAATAAGTAAAGAGGTAGTACAGGAATACCTTCTTAATCTAAATGAATTTAAATCTCCAGGACCAGATGAACTACATCCAAGAGTATTAAAAGAGCTGGCAAATATAATCTCAGAGCCATTGGCAATAATCTTTGAGAACTCCTGGAGAACAGGAGAAGTCCCAGCAGACTGGAGGAGGGCAAACGTTGTTCCCATCTTCAAAAAGGGGAAAAAAGAGGATCCCAACAATTATCGTCCAGTTAGTCTGACATCAATACCAGGGAAGATTCTAGAGCACATCATTAAACAGAGAGTCTGTGAACATTTAGAAGGCAATGCCATAATCACAAAAAGTCAACATGGGTTTCAGAGAAACAAGTCATGCCAGACTAATCTGATCTCTTTTTTTTGATAAAGTTACCAGCTTGGTAGATGAAGGGAATGCTGTGGACATCACATACCTTGATTTCAGTAAGGCCTTTGACAAGGTTCCCCATGACATTCTTGCAAACAAGCTTGTAAAATGTGGGCTAGACAAGTTAACTGTTCAATGGATTTGTAATTGGTTGACCGGCCGAACCCAAAGGGTGCTCAGCAGTGGCTCCTCTTCGTCTTGGAAAGATGTGACCAGTGGGGTGCCACAGGGTTCTGTCCTTGGCCCAGTGCTATTCAACATCTTTATCAATGACTTGGATGAGGGAATTAGGGGCATACTTATCAAATTTGCAGATGACACCAAATTAGGAGGAGTAGCTAATACCCTAGAGGACAGGATCAAAATTCAGAATGACCTGGATAGACTGGAGAGCTGGGCCAAAGCTAACAAAATGAAATTCAATACGGAGAAATGTAAGGTACTGCATTTAGGGCGGAAAAATGAAATGCATAAATATAGGATGGGAGAGACCTGGCTGAATGAGACTACGTGCGAAAGGGATCTAGGAGTCCTAGTAGACCACAAGTTGAACATGAGCCAACAGTGTGATGCAGCAGCTAAAAAGGCCAATGCGATTTTGGTCTGTATCAATAGAAGTATAGTGTCTAGATCAAGGGAAGTAATAGTGCCACTCTATTCTGCCTTGGTCAGACCTCACTTAGAATACTGTGTCCAGTTCTGGGCACCACAATTAAAAAAGGATATTGACAAATTGGAGCGTGTCCAGAGAAGGGCAACTAAAATGGTGAAAGGTCTGGAAACGATGCCTTATGAGGAGAGACTTAGGGATCTGGGTATGTTTAGCCTGGAAAAAAGACGGTTAAGAGGCGATATGATAGCCCTGTTTAAGTATTTGAGGGGATGTCACGCTGATGATGGAGCAGGCTTGTTTTCTGCTGCTCCAGAGACTGGAACACGGAGCAATGGATGCAAGCTCCAGGAACAGAGATTCCACCTCAACATGAGGAGGAACTTTTTGACAGTAAGAAAAAAATTATTAGATGTATACCCTGCCTCTCTCCCAAGACAGTGTTCACTGTCGGGGATGCTTTGATCAAGATTTCCTGTGTGGCAGGGGGGTTGGATTGGATGGCCCTCGTGGTCTCTTCCAACTCTGCAATTCTATGATTCTATGATTCTAAGAGCTGTTCGGCAGTGGAACACGCTCCCTCGGAGCGTGGTGGGGTCTCCTTCCTTGGAGGTCTTTAAACAGAGGCTGGATTGTCATCTGTCGGGGATGGTTTGATCAAGATTTCCTGCGTGGCAGGGGGGTTGGACTGGATGGCCCTTGTGGTCTCTTCCAACTCTGCAATTCTATGATTCTATGATTCTATCCTGAGGTCTCAGGTTTTCACCCAGAAACACCAGGGGCTGGGGTGACCCCAAACTGCCAACTGTATTTGGAAGGGAGGTTAGGAGTGGCCTCAGATTTTTTTACCCAATGTTCCAGCCCTGACACCAGACTTTTTCAGATGTTACTTACTGCGCTAGAAGGTCTCGCTAGAGGCATGGTGCTGTTGCGCAGCAGGGGGTCCATTTCGGATGCCGCCGTCCATCTTCCGAAATTCTCTGTTTCACTTCCGTGAAGGATTGGAAACGGCCACGCCATATTTTGCAGGATTTTATTCACAGAAGTTGGTCGTAATTAAAATATGGCGCGGCTGCTTCCAATCCTTCACGGAGGTGAAACAGACGATTTCGGAAGAGGGACGGCGGCATCCGAAACGGACCCCCTGCCACGCGACAGCACCGTGTCTCTAGCAAGACCTCCTAGCACGGTAAGTACCCTCTGAAAAAGTCCACTGCTTCTCTGAGTGAGACAGGTATATGAATAAAAATGGAACAGACAATATAGCTGACAATATGTGGTTCCCAAAGCGTCCTTAGTTAGGAACAACTGGCATCCTAAAACAGAGAAATGTGACTGACAGAAACAGATTCAGTTCACATCATCAGAAGCTGTTGAGATAAAAGGCTGAACACAGTGCTTTGATTCCTCTGCCACGTTAGCTTAGGTTTTTCTTTCAAGGAAACACCAGCAAGCACAAGGACACAAGTTCTGATTTCTCATATATTATAGCACGTTTTACCAGAATCCTTCTGGGCATTTTAATTTAATTTATTCAACAGCATGATCCTACCAATTTCTGTGTATGGTTGTGAAAGCTGGACCGTGATAGGAAGAAAATAACGCATTTGAAATGTGGTGCTGGGGGAGAGTTCTATAGATATCGCGGACTGCCAAAATTACCAGTAAGGTCCTAAAGCAAATCAAGCCTGAATTCTCCCTAGAAGCTAAAATGACCAAATTGAGGTTATCACACTTCAGGGATATCATTAGATGACATAATGCATTAGAAAGTATGGCAATGCTTAGTAAAGTGGAAGGAAGTAGGGAAAAAGGAAGAGGACACTATTAGTGGATAAACACTATCAAGGAAGTCATGGCTGCCCTGAGTTTGTACGATCTTAGTGTCTCGGAAGTCTCTCATTCTTAGGGTTACCACAAGTTGAAGCCAACTTGATGGCAGTTAACAACAACACATGATCCTACACCTGAAATCTCAGGTTTGCAGCTTGGTTGTGTTCCTGGACTCAGATCTGAGCCTAGATGTTTAGGTTTCGGTTGTGGCCAGGAGTGCATGTGCACAGTTAAAACTAGTGTGCCAGCTGCACCCGTTCCTTGAGAAGACAGATCTGGCTACGGTGACACATGCCTTGATCACATCTCGTTTGGACTACTGTAACGCACTCTATATGGAACTGCCTTTGGAAACTGTCCAGAAACTTCAGGAGGTCCAAAATGCTGTGGCCAGGCTGTCGACTGGGGCTGGCAACAGGGATCGTGTGACTGCCCTGTTGAAACAGTTGCATTGGCTACCAGCCCATTTCCGGGCGGAATTCAAAGTGCTGGTTTTGACCTTTAATGCCCTAAACGGCTTAGGTCCAGACTATCCGAAAGAACGTATCTCCCTATACAAGCCGGCCCGAGTGTAAGATCAGCAGGGGTGGGCTTTCTTTCTTTCTCTCAGTCCCACCTCCTGCACAGGTACGGGTGGTGAGGACTCAGGAGAGAGCCTTCGCCGTGGCTGCTCCCAGACTATGGAACTCCCTTCCACGGGACGTCCAGGTGGCTCCCTCCCTGCTGTCTTTTCACTGGCAGGTGAAGACATCTTTATTTAGGCAGGCGTTTGAGAAGTGAATTTTAAATCACTGTGCTGCTTTTAATGTCTTAATGTTGTATTCTTATTGATCTTATGTTTTTAATTCATGTTGTGTTTTTAATTATGTGGAAATTAATGTAATGCTTTTTTGATTTTTGTAAATTGTGATATTTTATCTATATTTTAAAAAATTATTTTAAGCCACCTTGAGTCCTGTCTTGGGAGAGAGGCAGGGTATACATCTAATAAATGAATAAATAAATAAATACACACGGAAGACTGCCATGCATCCACCATCAACCAAGGGAACGAGGGCTTCCTACCTCCCAGGAAGACCAGTCTGGCACCATCCATCAGCCAGAGAAGCAGTTGCCCCAGGAAAGTTTGCTGCTGGCAAGAACACTCTGTTCCAAGTGCCAGTTGAACTGAAGAGAAATACACGCTGGCACCATTTACCAGCCCCGACAACTAAAAAAAATGCTAAAGGAACATAGGAGGCTACCTTAGCTGGCCAAACCACAGGTTCATCTCGCTCAGTATTGCCCACACTGAATACTACTGCTGCTACTATACTATTCTTCCTCCTCCTTCTTCCCAAGCTGGGACTCAAGGCAGCTTAAAACAGTTAAAACAGTTAAAACAACTAAGGTATGAGTCCAGAAATATACTTATTAAATATGATGGATAAACTAGACAAAAAAATTGATATTTACATGGTTTCTGGGTATTTAATGGATCATATGGCACCATCTTGCACCATCTTCAGGGCTGACCTATTAATTTCTGGGCTCATGTTTGAAGCAGAGGTGCACAAGTGTTGTCTTCCATATGTTGCTGGAGTGCAATTCCCATAATGTGTCACCAGTGGCTATGCTGGTTAGGGATACTGGGAACTTTTCCAGAATAGCTTTTCCAGAATAGCTAACCCCGGCCTCAGGAACCCCCTCCGGAGGTTGCTTCTGGACCTCCAAACTGATGCTGCTTGCTTGAAAGGGTTTTTAATAAATTGTATTATATATTGATTTTAACCTGTATTAATTTAATAATGTTTTAAGGGGGGGAAGGGATTTTGAGCTGTTTTATACTGTGTACTATTTTATTGTTGTAAGCCGCCCCAATTGCTCGCAGAGGGGCGGGATATAAATAAATTTTATTATTATTATTATTATTATTATTATTAACTCAAATCCAGTAATAACTAGAAGACCATAGTTGTCAAACCTTGGTTTCAAGTGATGGTAATAGCTTTTAAAACCCTAAATGTCCTGGGGCTAAGTTCTACTGAAAGTCACATTTGCTCATATAAATCTGCCTGAGCATTTGGAGCCTTCCTGTCTAGCCCAGGGCCTACTTAGAGCCTTATCATGCAATGGAAGGGAAGTGGAAGTAAAGCCCAAGAGCAGTGCATCCCTCCTTGCCTTATCACATGACATCAGCGTACTTCAGCTGCTCTCCCGTTCTGGTCCCATGGGAGACAATGGTAAATGCAAGTCTTTTTGCTAACTGGAAAAATCCATTAGCAAAAATACTTGCCTTCACCACCATCCCCCATGGGATGAAGTACGCTGATGTTGTGCAATAAGGCCAGGCGGGATGCACTACTCTTGGACTTTACTTCCACTTCCCTTCCCTCACGTGACAAGCCCCTTCATGGTGGCAACCGGAATGCTATACAGTTGTCCCTCCGTATCCATGGATTTGGTATCCAAGGATTTAAGTATTCATGGCTTGAAAATATTCTTTAAAAAATAATCCAAAAAGCAAGCCTTGATTTTGCCATCTTCTATACGGGACACCATTTTGCTATGCCACTACATATAATGGGACTTGAGTATTCATGGATTTTGGTATCCACAGGGGGTCCTGAAACTAAACCCCAGCGAATATGAAGGGACAACTGTAGTTATAGATCTTCTTCTGCAGGAACATCCTTCGACTTCCCCTTTACTTGCTTTTTGACAGGCCCTGGAACCTTGTTTATTCTAACAGACATGTAAATAGATATATTTTACTGTTTTATACAAATGTAATAGTTTCTCTTTCTTTTTATTATCGGTAATTTTTAATGGATTGCTGCTTTTAAACACTGGTTTACCGCTGGCTGCAGAATACTAATTTAGTTGTGTCGCTTTTTTGTTATCTGCCACTTTATGTGCATAACACAACTAGAATAAAAATTAATTGAAATATGTACTCAGAAGAACTACATAAGTCCAAATGACTGAAAGGAGCTTGCTCTTATAGCATTGCAATACCACCGAATTTTCTATACCCCTTATCAGTGCCAAAGCACTCTCTAAGCAGTTTACAATGTATTTATTAGCTGATTGCTCCCAACAAGCTGAGTACTCATTTTACCGACCTACGGAAGGATGGAAGGCTGAGTCAACCTTGGAGCCCTCTGAGACTGAACTCATAACGTTGTGGCTGCAGTACTGGCATTTGAGCTCTGCACCATCAGGATTCTTAGAGATGTGTATATTAAAGAGGAGAGGCATAGGCAAAGGAAGAATTAAAGTGATGACATTACAGTTTGCATTTCCCCCCATACATTCTTAAGAGCAGGACTGCAACTCTATACATACATAGATAATTATTAATGTGTGCCCACTTGCCCATTCCCAAGTGTCTTTCTGGTTGCTTCAATGTTTTAGGACAGCTTTCATATGGTGATTAATCACTAGCTATACTGTAGTTCATTTGTGGATCCAGCTATGCTCAGCTAGTTTAAGGACAAGATAGCAAACGAGATGTTATTTTGGATTTCAGTGTGGGAAGGTTAGAGATTCACACAGCAATTCTCAGACACCCACTCCTGGGTATATTCAAGACTGAAAGTACACTATCTGTCAAACGTTACCAATAATAAAAATGGATAGTTCATCTAACAAGAAAGAGGGGAACATAGAAAATGCAGAAGAAACAAACATTTGATATGTTGGTAATGAGGAAGGCTCAGGAACAGTAAGATCAGAATGGATAGTTTCAATTTTAGTATTAAAGAAAGTTGCAAAATTATCAGCAGGGAGGGATAGTTGGAGGGGAGATTGAAAAGAGAATTAAAGGTAGAAAAGAAATGGTGTGGGTAATGTGTGTTAGCACAATTCAATAAAGTATAGTATTTCTGTTTGGCCCAAGAGAAAGCACAAGAGAATACATTTATGATGGATGTAGACTGCCCACTCCCTAGTCTTCCTCCTTAAACATTTGGCTGCAAGAGAGCAGGAATGAAGATACTGAATAAAAGGAGTAAACTAAGACTGAGGCTGAAATTAATCAGGTCGTGTGATTCAATTATGTGACTGAGTCTTCTAAATTTATCTCAAGTTGCAGCAGGGGTTCCTGTTGGAGAGGTGTATCTTTCTGAACAGTTTAATTCATCAATTTGGAGTTGTTTATATCTTGGGGGTTCCCCTGTACAATATTGTTGTTGTTAACTACCTTCAAATCGACTTTGACTCATGGCAACCCCACGAATGAGACATCTCCAGACCCCCTATCTTCTACCTCCCTGCTCAGATCTTGCAGGTTTAAGCCCGTGGCCTCTCTGATTGAGTCTATCCACCTAGTGTGCAGTCTTTCTTTCCTTCTTTTCCCCTCCACCTTTCCTACCATTATTGACTTTTCCAGGGAGCTGTGTCTTCTCAGGATGTGACCAAAGTACAACAGCATCAATTTAGTCATCTTGGTTTCTAGTGAGAGCTCTGGCATTATCTGATACATTTGTTTGTCTTTTTGGCCATCCATGGTATCCTCAGCACTCTTTTCCAACACCACATTTCAAATGAGTTGATTCTCTTTCTATCAGCTTTCTTCACTGTCCAGCTTTTATATCTGTACATGGTGATGGGAAAGACAATGGCTTGAATGATCCTGGGTTTGGTGCTCAGTGTTACATCTTTGCATTTTATGATCTTGTCTTGTTCTTTCATAGGCGTCCTACCCGAGCGTAGTCTTTTTCTGATTTCATGGCTGCAATCTCCACTCTGGTCTCTGATTGATTCAAAGAATGGGAAGTCTTTCACTATTCCGATTTCCTTATCGCCTGTTTTGAATTTATGTAAATCCTCTGTGGTCATTATTTTTTTTCCTTAAAGTTCAGTGTTAAGCCTGCTTTTGCAGTTTCTTCTTTGACTTTCTTTAGTAGTTGCTCCAAGTTCGTGCTGTTTTCAGCTAGTGTTGTGGTGGTGTCAGTATATCTTAGATTGTGCCCTCCCCTGATCTTCACTCCTCCTTTCTCCAACTCTAAACCTCCTCTGCACATAATGTTTTCTGCATATAAGTTGAACAAGTAGGGTGATAGTTCACCCCGTTACTCCCTTTCAAATTGGGAACCATTCTGTTTCCCCATATTTTATTCTTATGGTGGCCTCCTCCCCTAAGTATAGGTTACGCATCAGGACTATCAAGTGTTTTGGGACACCCATTTCTTTTAGAGCAATCCAAAGTTTCTCACGAACTAGGCAGCCAAAGGCTTTGCTGTAGTCTATAAAGCACATACTGATTTTCTTCTGGAATTCCCTGCTGCATGCCATTATCCAGCGTATGTTTACTATGTGGTCCCTAATGCCTCTACCTTATCTGACCCTGGCTTGAACTTCTGGAATCTCTCTCTTGTGTATGGTAGGAGTTTTTGTTGCAGAATTCTGAGCATGACTTTGCAAGTGTGGGAGATTACTCCAATGGTCCTGTAACTCCTACAATCTGTTGTATCATCTTTTTTTGGAGATGGGGATATATACTGATCATTTCCAATCTGTGGGCCACTGTTTTGTTTCCCATATTTGTTGACATATTGTAGTAAAAACTTGGGTCGATTCTTTCTCTGTAGATTGTAGCAGTTCCATTGGAACATCATCAGTTCCTGGTGATGTATTTCTCCCCATTGATTTAAGTGCATCTTTCACTTCACATGCCAGAATTTGACCCCTTTTAATATATGCAGGTCCCAAGTAATAACCATACCTCAAGTGGAAATTATACCATAGATATGCTGAAATCCAATCCTGGAGAGAGAGAGAACAGCCATATTACATGCCCTTAAACCTCCTCCTTTCTAATAGATTGGCAATATTTCATAAACTGGCAATAATCCACACACTGGCAATAACTGACAGTTCACATAGATCCACGGTAGACCAGCCATCCACAGAAGGGTTCAAGAAAAGCTCACCCAGAGACCTAACAAAGTTGTCTCAGAAATTTCCCAAAAACAGACATACCCAGAACAAGATTAAGTGAAGCCCCCTCAGACAATAGTTAGGGTGGAATGTGCTAATTTCCAATGGACAATGAATCACACCCCCAAAACAAACAAGTGACTAGAACACCCATTATCCTGCAAAGGTCGTCCTTCACACCCCTGCCTGCCCACAATGCAAAGGTTGCCTTAAACCCATCAGTCTTAATGTTCCAACTATTAACAGGTATCAATGATGCCGGAGCTTCCATTGTTTAACTCTGGAAAACTGATTCAAGCATTGTTCTACACTCCAAACACCCCTTAAGGGTATAAATATTATCCTCAAATCATTGTCATGTGCACACAGCTTCTCGACCTCATCACTCTGCCAGTCTGCTGTGTGACCCTCAACCTTCAGTCTGAGTATTTCTTTGCTGCGCGAATCTCTGCTCTCCGGGCAGGTAAAGTATAGCCCATCATCCCCAAAATCTATTCCTCTATCCAAATACATCTTCCTAATTCTTCGCTAGCCTTGTGCGGTTGCTTGAAGCATGAGTGCATGTGTATCAGTGACTATTCTCCAATAAAAACCATTTTTATTTCATTTTTGGCTTTGAGTCTCCTCAGTGAGTACTGCTATACACAGGTATAAAGATCCTGAAGTTCTCACAACCATACTTTTGAGCTAATTAAAATTCCCCAATATAATATTATAACTCAATGGTATAATCTCATTGAACAAAAGGACTGCTTGGTCAATTTAGGGATTAAACTTTTTGCCAGATACCTTATTGAAACTTGTTTAAAAGTAAGTTTAGCCAACTCATTTTCAGCTACAGAGTTTTAATCAAGGGTGAGAACAAAACCAAAGGAATGAAAAGAATTCAGATGCAAAATGGGGAAGAGTAGTAAAATATTCCAAGTATCATTTTGATTAGAAGACCTTCTTTCAGCTCTCTAACCTCTTTTTTTGCAATGTAACCAGGCTCCTACTCATCTGCTCTTGCCTTGGAGCTTGCCTTGTTCTTTAAAGCTGACTGAGTGAAATTAGGTGCCCTGTGTCAACCGTAGGCAAAAAATCTTCAGATTAGAGAATGGGTGTCATTCCTGTTTCGCTCCTTGAACTCCAAAATCTCTGGTGCAGACAGTTCACTCCGAAGGCACAAACTTGAGTAGAATGGGTCCTCCACACACTGGTTTTGAGCAAGGGGGTTAAAGATGTTTAAAAAGTGTCTTAAAATGTTTTTAAAACTTGGTAAATACAGTTGTCCCTCCATATTCACGGTTTTGACATTCACGGATTTAAGTATTCATGGCTTGAAAATATTCTTTAAAAAACAATATTCCAAAAAGCAAACCTTGATTTTGCCATCTTATATAAGGGACACCGTTTTGCTATGCCATTGCATATAATGAGACTTGAGTATTCACAGATTTTGGTATCCACGGGGGTCCTGGATCCAAACCCCAGCGAATCTGAAGGACAACTGTAATTTACATTTAAGATTAAAAAGAGACTGCTTCAAAACAGTTATAATTAAACAACCCTCCCCTGCATTTTCTTTGTAGGGAAATGTAAAACATCGCACCTATAAGTCTTCTAAACTCTGATCAGACCTACTGCAATGGACTCTCCCACATATTAAGAGCAACAGGTGAGAGAGGGTGCAGGGAATCACACAAAGATAAGTTTTAAAGTATAAAACAAATCCTTGGAATGTTTAAGTTTGCAAAAAAGAGCCTGACTTTAGCCTAGCTAGCACTCAGTGGGGGAAATTGCATAATTAAAATGAACTGGGAACTTCGAAAATAAAACAAGGTAAAACAAGCAGTAGAGCTTATACAATACTAGTACTCACAGCTCCATCTTCCTGTAGACCCACTGCCACAAGATGTGGTTCTGGTATATAAAGGTTCAAGGGGCTTGTCGCATCAGGGATGGGGAGTAGCAGTGAAGCCCGTCAGTAGCGTGGCCCGCACAACATCAGTGTGCTTCAGCTGTTCTCTCATTCCATTCCTGTGGGAAATGGTGATAAATGTGAGTCTTTTTTAAAACTGGAAACCAGTTAGGAAAAAACCCTCATGTTTACCACCATCTCCTAGAGGACTAGAACGGCAGAACAGCTGAAGCACGCCAATGTTCTGTGATAAGATAAGGCGGGCCACGCTACTCTCGGGCTTTACTGTCACTTGTCTTCCCTCGTGTGATAAGCCTCCTAGTACAGTATATACAAATGTATACCTAGCTGATTACAGGCCACAGATTCAAACAGCCTACTATAATATTTTTTGTGGTCAGTCTTAAACAGTTGGAAGTTACAAACCCTTTCCCATCCCTTGCAAATTAGCCCACAAAATCATAGAAACACAGAATCATAGAGTTGGAAGAGACCACAAGGGACATCCATTCCAACCTCACCCTCTGCCATGCAGGAATACACAATCAAATCATTCCCGACAGATGGTCATCCAGCCTCTGTTTAAAAACCTCCAAAGAAGGAGACTCCACCACACTCCAAGGCAGTGGACATTTTCAGACATGGAAAAACAGCTTCTTGCCACGCAAGCAGCCTCCGGAACAGTATCGCGGTTGCTGCGCGGCAAGGGTCCATTTTGTATGATGCCGTTTCTCTCTCGGCTTCGTCCGTGACTCTTGCGGCCAGCACTGGAGGCGGCCACACTATTTTTTTACTCGCAGACGACTTTCATGAGTAACAAATAGCTCAGCCGCCTCCAGTGCTGGCCGCAACAGTCACGGACGACGCCGAGAGAGAAATGGCGTCATCCAAAATGGACCCTTGCCGCGCAGCAGCCTCGATACTGTTCCGGAGGCTGCTTGCGTGGCAAGAAGCTGTTTTTCCGTTTCTGAAAATGTCCAGTGTATTCCACTTCCGAAGAGCTCTTACTGTCAGGAGGTTCTTCCTAATGTTCAGGTGGAATCTCTTTTCCTGGAGTTTGAACCCATTGCTCCATGTTCTAGTCTCTGCAGCAGCAGAAAACAAGTTTGCTCCATCCTTAGTATGACATCCCTTCAAATATTTAAACATGGCTATCATGTCACCTCCTAACCTTCTCTTCTCTAGACTAAACATGTCCAGCTCCCTAAGCCGCTCCTCATAGGACATGGCCTTCTGACCACCCACCATTTTGGTCACCCTCCTCTGGACACATTCCAGCTTCTCGGTATCCTTTCTGAATTGTGGTCCCCAGAACTGTACACAATATTCCAGGTGAGGTCTGACCAAAGCAGAATACAGTGGCACTATTACTTCCCGTGATCTAGATACTATACTCCTATTAATGCAGCCTAGAACCGCATTGGCTGTTTTAGCGGCTGCATCACACTGCTGACACATGTTCAGCTTTTGGTCCTCTAAGACTTCTCGATCCTTTTCGCATGTACTGCCCTCAAGCCATGTGTCTGTCACCCATCCTATATCACAGAATGTATCACAGAATACATTTTGCCCATTATGGAAGTAAAAGTTTGCAGTTACAAAAGCATCCCATGAACAATCAGTTTAGACTACGGTACATTCTAACTACAGAAATATCTTCTTGTGGGCTGACTCTTACCTGTGTTTACTCAAAGTAAATCTCACCACTGGGATATATGGGATTTAATTGTCAATACAATAAAGGATACTCAGAAGCTCAGTTTTAGACTGCAATTTGCAAGTCAGTAAATATTTACTCTAGCTTAGTCCTGTTACTCAGGTCTAAGGATAGCTGTGGAAGAAGTGATTTTTGACTTAATGACTTCTTTCTTTAATGTCTCAAAACAAGATGAAGTGATTGTTAGTACCAGGTCTCAGTTCTACAATTCCCTTGGCTTTGAGTCTAATATTGACATACGTAGCTGTACATCAACAGAACACGCTTCCTGAGCAATTCATGTCTGCTCAAATCAATTAGAGGAATTTGCAACCGATTCATCAATAGAGCATAGAAATGAGAAAATAAGTAGAGGAAATTGCACCTCTCCAAAGTGTGCTAAAGAGGAAACGGCCAGTACACAGCTTTATACAATGATGGGAAAATCTGAAGAGTCTTTAAATCTAATGCTGGATTTAAGTATAGTAGATTTCCCAAGAGCTTTTTAAAAAGAGAGAGAAGTAGCTATTTAGAAGATTGCTGGGAGGCAGGGGAAGGGAATAATTAAACCAGCTGAAACTCTATAAAGATTGTTTTCTGCTTGCTGGGATGTGGGTGGTTACATGAGGCCCTATCTTGGGAAAGGAACATAGCTGAGCAATAGTGCATCTGCTTGGCCTAAAGAAGGTCCCAGCTTTTAAACTAGAACATCTTCAAGTAGGACTGGAAGAAAAACTAGCTTGAAACCCTGGAGAGCTGCTGCCAGGCAACAGATGTAGATAATTCTGAACTAGATCTGACTATTTCTGAACTAACTTTACCTGTCCTCTTCCTGCAAGGGGATAAGTTGGCTACCTGAGGTGGTCTGAGGGGAGCATTGCTGCCACCTCAGCTCATATAGGAGAGAGGCCTTGCTCCTCTCTGTTGCTAGTCGGCCTGTTTCCACCTCTCTCCCTCTGGACTGCTGCCTGACATTTGCTTCCTATAGAACCAGTCCCCCTGCCGGTACTATGTCAGCTAGCCGGCTCCACCTGTCCCCTTCCTGCAAAGGGATAAAAGCTGGCTATCTGAGCAGTGGGAGCAACACCAAAAGGGATCACCGCTTGTGGAGACCCACTTCCAGGCTAGGGTGAGGGCCAGTCTCCCTGTCTGGACAATAGGAGCAATTTTTTAAAAAAAATCAATGACCTTTTAAAATATCCTGCTTGCCAGCAAAAGGTGAGGGTACAAAGTCTAGAGTTCCTGGAATGCACTAGTATGCTGGTAAAAAGAAATGAGGGCTGAAAGATAGGGAGGAGCTAGGTTGTGTAGGGCTTTGAAACTTAAAACAAGAAGCTTAATCTGAATCCTAGAAGGACTGGCTAACCAATGAAGAGATATCAAAAGTGGGGTAACATGATCAAAATGATGGGCCAAAAAGATAATCTTAGCAGCAGAATGTTGAATGGAGATCAGAGGACTAAGGTGAGATAATAGAAGACCAAGTCAGAAGATTACAATAACCAAGGTGGAAAATTACTAAGGCATGAACTAAGGTCTTAATGGAGGAAGCAGAAAGGCACTGAGAAGTCCACCTGAACCATCGGGGCACACTTCCTTTGTCCAATTGATTATATTGTCTTGATTACGTCTCATTTGGACTACTGTAACACACTCTATATGGTGCTGCTTTTGGAAACTGTTTGGAAACTTTGGCAGGTCCAGAATGCTGTAGTCAGTTAAAGTTGCCCCTCCACATTCGCGAACTCAGCATTTGCGGTTTTGGATATTCGCAGTCTTGGGAGGGCCCCCCGCCCTCCCAAAACCGCAACACGGGGCCTCCGGAGGCCACATGAAGGCCCGGGGAGGGAGCGGGGAGGCCTCCATGGGGCCTTCGGAGACCCTCCAGAGGCCCCATGAAGGCCCTGGGAGGAAGGGGGAGGGCCGGGGAGGCCTCCATGGGGCCTTGCGAGGCCCCATGAAGGCCCTGGGAGGGAGGGGGGATGGCCGGGGTGGCTCTGGATAGCGGCTGCTCTGTACACATAGCCTGTGATGACTCTGAGTTTGTAGAAATGTCAAAATCTCAAATTAACAATTTGAAACTTGCTAATGGTCAAAAATCTGATGTGAGGGGGAAGGGAAATGTTTTGTTTTCTGTCTTGGTCAAAATGTTGGCAATGTTGTATTTGTGCCATCACTGGAAATAAGTTTGCTCTCAGTAAGTGCTCTCACAATAGAGGGATATGAAATTACTTTTACTGGCAGTAAATGTTTTGTTCTGAAGGATGGAAATGTTTGTGCTGAGGGGGAATTAAAAAATCAGCTTTATTATATGAAGCTCAAAGCTTGTTTAGCCCAGGCTTTAATGACAAACACCCCAGTCCATAATGACTTTATACACCTGATGCACAGAAGAATGGGACATTCTAGTTATAAGATCCTGAGACAAATGCCTGATGTGTGTTATGATCTGAAAGTGAACAACTGTGATTATTTCTTGGACTCTTCAATTTGTAAACAGAGTAAAGTAAGGTATTGTTAATTCCTAAATTCAGTGATAGAAAATCTAAGAGAATTTTTGAATTAGTACACACTGATTTAGCTGGTCCTTTTTCTTCATCTTTGGGAGGGGCCAGGTATGCTATGATAATTGTTGATTATTTTTCAAGGTTTGGATTCTGTTTTCTGTTGAAAAACAAGTCTGAAGCCTTTGAAACATTCCAAAACTGGTGTAATTATGTTGAGAGAAAACACAGTGTGAAGCTTTCTTCTCTTCATAGTGACTTCGGGGTGGGGGGTTATGTCTGATAAGTTCCAGAAATGGTTAAAACAGAGGGGCGTCTTTCATAGACACTCAGCTCTCTACTAACACCAAGCCAGAATGGCATTGCGGAATGCAGATTTGGAGTTCTGCTAACCATGAAAGACAGTTTGATGTTTGATTCTGGGATGGATCAAAAATATTGGAGAGAAGCAATGTTGACTGCTAGTTATTTAAATAACAGATTGTGGAGCAGTGTGAACCAAAACACTCCATATTTTTTGTTGTATGGCAAGAAGCCATCAGTTAAACATTTAAGAATTTTTGGGAGTTTTGCATAGGTAAACATATCCAAAGTTCAAGGAGGAAAGTCTCTCCTAAAGCACAGAGGCTAAGGTCTGTAGGATATCAAAGTGACTCAAAAGCTTATAGATTTGCACTTGGAAACGGTAGACTGTTAATTTCCAGAAATGTTCAATTTGAAGAGCATAGCAATTGGTGCCAAATTAATTCAAATCCTGAGGTGCTTCTGCCTGTAAATGGAGATGCACAAGAACTTCAGCAAGTGCCAGGGCCAAGGTCACCTAGTACTAATACTGGAAGTGCTAAGAGTCCTGTTGTTTAAGTTAAAACTGAATGGCAACAGTGGCACAATCCTAAGCAGGCAGAAAGCAATGATGAAAATCATGAGGTGGCACAATTTTCTACACCCAGAAGGTCTGATCATGAGACAAAAGGTGTACCACCTCAGAGATTTACAGTGCAAAGTGCTATTAGAGTGTGTCAAGTTGCATGCGAACCCAACAATTTCAGTGAAATGTTGCAATTACCTCAAGAGGAGAAGGTAAAATGGCAGAATGCAATGGATGATGAAATGAGTTCTGTGAACAAGCATGATGTGTTTGAAATGGTTGATTTGTCAGCAGGGCAACAAACTGTAGGATGCAAATGGGTATATAAGAAAAAGATGCTACATTCTGGTGAAATCAAATACAAGGCTAGATTAGTTGCACAAGGGTTTTTACAAGTTAAATATGCCACTTACGATGAGACTTTTGCCCCCACTGCCAAATGGCAAAGCATTAGAATTGCACTGTCTGTGGCTAGTCTACATGATTTGAAAGTGCTGCATTTTGATATTGGGACTGCATCTTTAAACGCTGATTTGAAGGATCATAGAATCATAGAGTTGGGAGAGACCTCAAGGGCCATCCAGTCCAACCCCCACAGAATGAAACCATTTATATGCAGCAGGCACCTAGATATCAAAGTGATAACTGAAGTCAGGTATACAGGTTAAAAAAGGCTCTCTACGGACTTAACAGGCTGGAAAATGCTGGTATGGATGTTTGAGAGATATGTTGTTAAATATTAGTTTTGAACAAAGCAAAGCTGATTCATGCATGTACACAAGAGGTAATGATCAAAGCTATGTAATCCTGATTGTGTTTGTGGATGATCTGTACTTGATCACCAAAACAAAGGAACAAGTAGCAAAATTTGCCCAAGAATTTGGTACAAAATTTCAAAGTAAGAATTTGGGTGAAATATAACAATATTTAGGTGTGAACATCAAAAGGCTTGAAGATGGTAGTTTTCTGCTGACCCAAAAGCAAAAAAATAGCTAAATTGTTATGTGATTGTAACATGTCTGACTGCAAAAGTGCTCCAACACCCATGATAACTGATTGTGTAAACATTACTGACGAAAGACTGTTTCAGAATGCTAGGCTATATCATTTTGCTATTGGGAGTTTATGTATCTAATTGGACATATCCTGACATAGTTTATGTAGTGAATGTTTTATCTAGAAAAGTGTCACAACCTACCCAAAGTGACTGAGAAGGGTTAAAAAGAGTGTAAAGATACCTGAAAGGTACCATGGGTTATGGAATACAGACTTCATCCCAGGGATGCCACAAGTTGCAGTGCTATGTAGATAGTGATTTTGTACAAAATGTTCTAGACAGAAAATCCATGTCTGGAATGATAATCATATATGCAAATTCACCATTTTTTTTTTGGAAGGCAAAGAGACAGTCCACTATATCTTTATTTTCTACAGAAGCTGAGTTTGCTGCTTTGTTTGATTTAATTTCAGAATTGATTTGCAACAATCAACTGTTTATTGATCTGGGGATACCTATACAGGAACCTGTTAAAATTTGGGGGGATTCTCAAGCCTGTATTCAAATGGCAACAGCTGAAGCAGTTAAATCAGGAACTAAACATGTGGCTGTCAAGTATCAAAATGTGTGTGAAACAATTCAAGCAGGACTCATCACCCTGATTTATTGTCCATTCCATGAAAATCTAGCTGACCTGTTCACAAAGGCACTAGGTCCTGTCAAGTATCAGTACTTGTGTTCCAAAATTGGTATGGTACAATGTGTGTAAATACAGCTCTTTAATTATAAATATAGAAGGGTGTCAGAGGCTATCAGTGCGCTAATGTGACAGTCTACTATATTGCTTTGTCACAACTTTGTGTGGAGGCAGTTGGCAAGGGTTGTGGATCCGGGACTTTGTTCACCATTGGTTCACTGGTGGCATTGGTAATGTAGGGGAGCCCCCTTAAGGGGCTCGGAGGTGTGACAGAGATGGTGCAGCCCAGCTGGGGCCAGTGCCTATCTGGCACCCTCAGTGATGGGAGGACAGATGGGGCTTGGCCTGTGTGGTCCTCCAGTCATCCCAGTAGCCGGCTGTGACCAGTTGCACTGGATCATCGACCAACAGGTGGGTTGGTTGACGCCTGGATCCAGACTCACGCCAAAGCCAACCCAGCTACAGCTGTCACCAATAAAAGTTGTGGCCTTTTTCTTCCACCATACTGGTTGTCTTCTGTGTTCTTTGTGGAGTGACTTCACCCTTGTTCCTGAAATGTGGCAAGGGTGTGGCAAGCGTCAACAATCAGCTATCACTGCAAGTACAGCTGTAGTGGTTTTTGAATAGTATAAACCAGTATAACAGCATATTATAATAAAGAGCATAGTCCAACCACAGCCATGTTTTCTTTTTTCCCCTTTATTTATTTATTCAAGCTTTACTTACAACATAAACAATTTATACATTCCTGTTTACATCAAAATTTAAATAAGGATCTTGTGTTCTAATACAGCAAATAAAATCTTCATTAAGTTTTCATCAGAACAAGAAATAACCAGAATATAGAACCTTACTTTTCCATTTCTATTTTCCCTATTCTTCCCACCTCATGACTTCCTCAGAATTGTAAATCCAAAGATTTTTCCTTATCGTTGTTTTCCTCCATTATCTTTGCTTCTAATAAACAGTAATTGTATTCATCTTTTCATTTGTGTTTTATTTACCAACTTTTTACCTCTCCATTTGTAACTTGCCATTTTTATTCTGAACATAAATATCTAAATTATCCATGTTTCAGCGTCCTGCCTCTTTTACTTTTGCTTAATTTATAAAGTCATCCTTACAAATTCCAACCTTTATTCCGGTGTTCTGTTATACTCTTCCATTCTTTATCCATTCCCTCCATATATCTTTGTTTATTATTCGTGTCAATTTATCATTTTCTTTCATCTCTGACACCTTTTCTATCCATTCTTTTATCTCAGGTGCTTCTTTCTTTTTCCAACTAGCTGCAATCTTCACTCTGGCAGCTGTTACTAAGTACAATAGTATTCTCCAATATTCTTTTTGTATCTGCCTCCCTAACACTGAGGTTATATTCAATAAATATAATTTTGGCTCCATAGCGAAATTTATTCCTAGCATCTTTTGCATTGTTCTGTGTACCTTATTCCAGAACTTCTTTATAACTGGGCAAGCCCACCACATATGATATAAAGACCCCACTTCTTTTTCACACCTCCAACACTTCTTGTTTTATAATTTGTAAATCTTACTTATGCAGGCATAAGATACCACCTGTTTGCAATTTTAAAATAATTCTCTTTGAGATCTTGATTTGCCATGAATCTATTAGTTCTACTCCAGGCATTCTCCCATTCATCTAAATGTATGGGTTCTCCTATATCTCTTGCCCATCTTATCATTACATCCTTTACCAATTCTTTTTCTAGTTCTCTTCCTAGCATAACATTATATAATTTTGTAATTTTCTGCTTACCTGTACCCCCTACTATATTATCAATTTCATTCTGTTTTTTCTTAAAGCCATAATTCCTTTTATCCTCTTTAAATCTCTCTTTTATTTGATAATATGTGAACCCTTGTATTTCAACTCCTTGTTTTCGAAATTCCTCTCTTGATTTTAAACCATACTCTTTCTCATTTTTCCATTCTATTAAATCTTTATATTTAATCCACTCTTCCTTTTTCTTCCATTTAACCTGAAAGGCTTCTACAGGAATGTCTTGATAATATTTTTGTTTTATGTTCTTCCATATCCTCATTAAAGGCCCTCTCACTGTATGATTCTCAAATTCCTTTTCTACTTTTGCTTTCCCATACCATAAGTAGGCATGGAAGCCATATCTCAAATTATAGCATTCAAGGTTTATTAAACTATCGTTTTCTAGTCTTATCCAGTCACTAATCCAGTTTAGTCCACATGCCATGTAATTTAATTTGAAATTAGGGAGCGCTGCCCCACCTCTATTCTTTGCATCTAGTGTAGATGTGTAAATTGCTATTGCTTAAAACAATTTGTAAGCCGCTCTGATAGCCTTGTGGCTGAAGAGTGGGGTATAAATAAATAAACAAACAAATAAATAAATATAAAATGTTGACCATTTTATCCTTGGCTTACGGCCATTCCTTATGAAATCTTTTAGGTCTTTGATCCATTCTGCGAAAGGCTTATCATTGTTCAAAATTACTAAATTCTGAAACAGAAATATCATCCTTGGTAGTATATTCATTTTCACAGTAGCAATTTCCCCTAACAATGACAGATTCATTTTTTGCCATTTTTAAGGTCTCGTTTTATTTCATTCAACATTCTTTTATAGTTATTCTTATATAGTTCTCTATTCCTTTTGCTTATCCATATACCTAAATCCTCTCCATTGACGCCCCCTTGTCGTGGGAGAGAGGCTTGCGTACCCTAATGATGTTTTGAGCTATGCTGGTGGTGGCATAATAGCCACTGGTAGGGTCTCCCATGCCAGACAGGTCAAAACCGAAGGGTCTGACAAAGAGCATCAAAGGGCAGGATGGGCTCTCTAGCCTTATGGCAACCATCCTAGGAGAAAGAAAACTCTAATCCCAAACCCAGGTAGATGGTGCTCGCCCAACCCTGTAAGGTCAACCATCTAAGAGAAGGAATCTCTAATCAAACATACAACCCGAGGACCTTGCTGCTACCGTCCATGCTTGCAAGGCCAGCAGATGAACCTTTGGTTTAAAAGGTGAGGCCAGTTCTGTACACTCTGTGCTCCACCAGAAAAATCCATTGCACAGGCTCGAAGGACAAATCCAATTCCAAAAAAGCCCTGTAGTGATAGGCGAGGGACAAAACGGCAGGTGTAAAGATGCACTGCAAGCTGCAGACCCAACCTTGCATGCAGGCGGTTCAGGACTTTGGTCGCTCAAGGCTGACCCGGGAGATGACAGTCTTGTTCGGCAGCAGCCTGAATGACTAAGCAGCCTTTTTTAAGGAGAGCTCTGCTTGCTCCATATGGAGAGGGGCCTAGAAAAGGTGGCCTAACAAAAGCTCAGCCCCAACTACCTGGTTGGCTAGCTGTGGCCAACGGGCATCTTCTGATGCAGTCAAACAAAGGCAAAGATCTCGGATTGGCCTTTTTAGTCATCAGCGTGCTTGCAGAAAGCGCGGGATGTGTCCTTCCTGAATCTTCGTTTGCGAAGAGAAGCCAGAGAGACAGAGAGATACCTAAATATTTTGTTTTGGTTTCAATCTTGCATCCAGATTTGTTTTTTAATTGCATCTCTCCATTTTTTGATAGATTCTTGGTTATTATGGCCATTTTGTTCTTAATAATTTTTAACACAAATGCCATTCCAAATTTATTTATTGTTTACAGTAAATTATCTATATGGATCGCAGGATCTTGAATGACTAATAACAATTCATCCACATAAGCTAAAACTTTATATTCATATTGCTTGAGTTTCAGTCCTGGTATTTATTTATCCTCTCTAATTTGTTTGTTAAGTACTTTCATAGCTAGAATAAATAGAAGGGGGGATAGCGGGCAGCCCTGCCTCATTCCCTTTTGTATATTAATTGTTTTTGATCTTTCGCCATTTACTATTACGCATGCTTTTTGTTTATGATATATCTGATCTATACTTCGATAGAATTCCTGCCCTGCTCCAATCTCCTCTATCACTCCCTTCATAAATGGCCATCTAAGATTTTCAAAGGCCTATTTGGCATCTGCAAATATTAGGGCTGCTTTTTTCTCATTATTTTTTTTCATAATATTCTAATATGTTAAAGCTGTTCTTATATTATTTGCCATTGTTCTTCCTGGGAGGAATCCCTTCTGGTCTGAGTGAATAAATTCTGTTAATATCAATTTTAATCTGTTTGCCAGAGTCATCACATAGATCTTATAATCAATGTTCAATAAAGATATTGGATGGTAATTTCTAACATCAGATGTATCTTTTCCTTCCTTTGAAATTAGACGTATTTCTGCTTTTTCCCATGATTCTGGAATACCTTCCTCATTAATCTTATTGAATATTTCATGCATATGGAATAATATCCTCCTCAAATGTTTTACAAAATTCTACTGTAAAACCATCAGGTCCCAGAGCTTTCTCCACCTTCATGTCTTTTATAACCGAGGATATTTCTTGTACTTGGCACCACCAATTTTTCTCTCTGCTCTTCTGAAAGTTTCCCTTTCATTTCACGTTTGAAATCTCTCAATTCTTGTAATATTTGAGTATTTATATCCACTTGTTTTGTGGGTATTTCTATAGACCCTCATCTTGTTAGAGTACTGTGTGAGGTTGTATACGCCCTAAATCTCACATCTGAAGCCATAATTTATTCTTCCTTCCTACAGTATTTTACAATATTTTCTTACTCTCAATGATTCTTAATTCAATTTTTATCCTTTATCCCTTTCTCCCAACTTCCTCGATCCAATTTACTCCAAGTCTTCCTTGAATTTTTATACTATTCCCTTATTTTCTTTTTCTCCTCAAGACTTATTTATTCTCTGTGGAATCAAATTTAAAGTTTACCCCTTATACCAAGAAATATCTTACAGCTTAACCTTATTGCAAAAGAACTGTTATTCCTAATATTCTCTCCTGTAGTATATATTAGTCTACCTTGTTTCTATTATATTATCTCTTAGCTCCACCTATCCACAACCTTCTGTAGTTCCCCTTCTAACAAGCCATCTATTAACCAGATTATAACCTTGACCTTTCAAATCACAGAATCCAACCTTTATAAATCACATAAATTCCATTTAGTTCATCAAAACTCACACAAATTCATAAATTCCTTAATTCCAGAATTTACAGGTTTCTTCTAGATGATTCTGGCAAATAGACCACAACTCACTGATTCACCATTCAATGGTTCACAGTTTATTAATTTAATAATTAATCAAGTAATTAAATAAACTGATTAATCAAACAGTTAATCAATTAAATCATGAGTCAATTCATTAAGTCAACAACTTATCGAAGTAGCTACTACACTTTGGCTTCTATCAGTTCATCAATAATACCAATTATAGTTACTTAAAACCCAGAATCCTCTATATTTTCGTTTAAATTTATTCCCTCTCTTATAAATCTATCTTCAGACTTCAACTACTTGGTGTATATTTATATATGAATTCTCTATATCCTTTGAAATACAATCTAATTCATTGAAAATTAATTCATTATATTTTCACTCAAATCACAGAAGGATAACAGACTAAATATAAGCTTGCTTCAGCTCTTCTCTATATATCAAGATTTCTTATTGAAATTAAATTATAACTTTTACAGTTTACAAGCTTGACTGGAGCTACCTCAAAAGAATATACTATAAAAATAATATATTATATGTAGGCTCTGTACTATTATTTATTTATTTATTTACAGTCGTCCCTTCACATTCGCGGGGGTTAGGTTCCCCAGACCCCCGTGAATGTGAAAATTCCGCGAATAATGACTACCCTCCCCATCCTCTGCCAAAGTGACCACGGGGCCTCCGGAGGTCCCATAGTCGCTTTCCCCCGCCTCCCCCCTCCCTTCCAAGGCCTTCATGGAGCCTCCGAAGGCCCTGTGTCACAGTTTTGGGAGGGCAGGGGCCCTCCCAATACCGCGAATATGCAAAACCGTGAATGCTAAGTTCGCGAATGTGGAGGGGCAACTGTATTTTTATTTTTTACTATTTCTTTCCAATCTCTTTAAACCCTTATAACCTCGCACACCTTAAACTTTCTATTACCCCTATCTTCTCTCTTCTTTTTTCTCTTGCTTATTCTCCATGTTCCTTTTCGTCTTTCTTTTTGTTTCTTTCCCTCTTCTCCTAAAATTTTCCCTTCCTCTTATCTTTATACTTTGTTCTTTTCTCAATTTCTGTAGGTCTTCTTTTCCTTGTTCCCGTATTTAACCCAGTTCTCACCTGGTTGTTTTCAGCTTGCAGCTTTTGGTTTTTAAAACACAGCAGGATCTTTTTCGCATAAGAAAAACAGAAATGGTTCAAAAAGCAAACAAGCAACGCATACTGCTTGCTTTCAGTTTGAGAGACAGAGATATTAAGCAAACAAGGGGAAACCAAAAAGACGTTCAAACATTTTTCATCTTCTCTCTCTCTCTCTGTCCTCAATCTTTACTCTTCCTGTTCCACCTCAGAGTAGCTTTGAGGACACACCTATTTCTTTCTGCTGCTCGTTCTCCTTCCGCGTTTCTCCGGTTGGATCCACCGAATCCGCAGTTATCCATCTTTCAAATTACATTTCCCCGTAGACAAAAAGCTCAAATTGTTCAAGATTTCCTTCGACGTCTTTGGGTTTATATTTTCAAGTGAGTTTATTTCCCTTTTTGTTGTCTGGTTCTTGGGCTAAACGGAGACTTGGAGCTTGCCACTCCCAAAACAAAGAGGCTGTGGCTACCAAACGCCCTTTTTGCTGCTTGCTTTCTCCCTCCGGGTCTCCACTTTTCTCTCCTCTCTAAACCTCGGAGTTTGTGGCCAAGGCTCTCCAAAGCTGGTCCCCCATTACTCCGCCTTCCCCGACAGGGAAACTTCAGAGGTATATCAAAACACCTCCAAGATAGCCTCTTTTTGGAGGTCCGACCTTACGGAGCACCTCCGCAGATCGACCGTCGCCTCTGCCTGCAGAACCAGAAGTCACACAGCCATGTTTTCTAAGCTGTACAGGCATACCTCAGTTAACAAAGCTTCTCAGGAAGAACCTCCTTTTTACAACCTGTTTGGGGATAGCGAGGGATAGCAGGGAGAGGGAGGAGGAAGAGACTGGAACCACGTGACTGCCCAATCTTGGGACAGCAACTGGAGAAATTTATCACACCCAAGGACTCATGGCACAGCAGCATGATTGGGAGCTGGGAGCTGGTTGATGGGCAATCCTCGTCACTGGCCCCAGCTATGCTTTAGAGGCACAGCAGCAACAATTTGGAGTTGACATCATATGACAAGTATTGCCAGGCTGCTATTGTCCAGCTTTAATTTTGCTTTAAAATGCTCGTGTGATAAAATCCATAGCCTACAGCACCTAGTATTAGTCTTACAACCTCATTAAACCCTTGCAAAGTACTGTAACTAATTAAAGGCAGTTATGTTACTTGCATCTCTTTAATGGCAAGCTGTAGTTTATATTTAGATTAGATAACCATGAAGTTTTGACTTAACTACAAGGTGGAAGCATGAGGACAGCCACAGAACCTACCTTATATGGTACTACAGTACGACCCCCTTATAGGTCCTCCAAGGCAATTCTATGGTTTTTTTAAACTGGAAGTCCCATTGTTTTCAATGGTGTTTGCTATTATCCACGGTTTTCAGTATCCACGCCCCCACCGAACCAATCCCCAGCAGATACGTGGGTCCTACTGTACTACTGCACATTAGTGATTTAGAGCCTGAAGGATAAATGAAGGAATTGCTGGTTCAAATCTTTAGCCACAGACTCAGGATTCCCATCTGTAATACTGGGAAATGTAATTAGGGAATAAAAATCATGGATTGGCAGGGAAGATAAAATTTGATCCCGCCTCCTGCCCATCATTTACTATTCAGTTGTACTCCTAACAATTTGATCATCCATCTGTAATGCTTTGAACACACATAACATTTACAAATGTTAAATATAACTGCTCTTACTGTCTAAACTCTTACACAGGATTTGTAGAACAGTGCTGGCAGCTATTGTATATATGCTTGCCACTCTTTGGCTCTGATCCAGTGTATAAATTCTACAATTACTGACTTTTATACACAATTCTCTGTATAGATAATGTGTCGAGAAGGGTGAAGGAACGATTGCTATAACTGCATAATCTCCAAATCATGTTTTTCTTCATCATTTACAGTTCAGTACACAGCTGTGTTTTATCTCTTGGAAGCACAAGCTGTTGAAATTGTTAATAGTATACCTAATCTACCTCTTTTGTAAGGATACAAATATAAGTGATTCCAAATATATATGTGTGTGTGCACGTGCAAACACATATAATCAAGTTTTTTTCCTTCTCAAAGACCATCCTCTATTTATTCCCCAATTTAAATAAATAAATTTAATCTCCCAGATTCTCTTTTGCTCTGAGTATTATTACTCCTTGCACTTTGTCAGTATTTAGTTTCAAGAGACATTTCAGACAGTGTGATCCTTGCTCCAGAAAGCATGGCAAAAGAGGATATCCCATGCTTTTATCACCCACCCTGGGGGCAAAAAAAAGATGCCATAGCTTTTTATTACAGTTCTCCTCATTTCTGCTGGGGATGGGCATTTTTAGCTTATTTGAGTTGCTGTCACCTTGGAAACATGGAAAAGAAGGGAGAAATTATATCTTAAATAGCAGTACTACACACACACACACATACACACACACACACACGTGTCCAAACAGCAGTGCTGTATAGATTGCACACTCAGAAACCCATCCGCCTTTTAGGTATTTCTTTCCAATGTATCCTATGGCAGTGGCTCTTAACCTGTGGTCCGTGGACCCTCAGGGGGCCACGATGTCCTCACTGGGAGTCCACGAAGGCTTGAAGGCTGCTCAGCTCACATGACAGGAGCCCACATGACAGGACGGCTGGATGGCTTGGCTTGTGCATTGCCATTAAATCCACACCAACCACAAATTTGCAGGAAGAAGCAGGAGAAAAGTCTTCCCTCCCCTCCAGTGCCTCTGAGAGAAAGTACAATGGATGGTGTAATTGTGTTGTTGTTGTTGTTAGGGTTTTAAATCTTGAGTTAATTCTTGGGGGTCTGCAGCAACAAAAATTTTTTTAAAGGGGGTCCCTGGTAAAGAAAACGTTAAGAGCCATTGTCCTATGGCATTCCCCCCCCCCAAACACCCCACCCTCATGACCCTGTCAAGCTGGCCAATACAGTAGGACCCCCCCCCCAATATCCACGGGCGATTGGTTCTGGGGAGCCCCACGGAAAACAAAATCTGCGGATAATAGTGAACACCCCATCTCCATGTCTACCCCAGGAGTGACCCCAGGCAGCAATCCTGGGGGCAAAGGAAGGAGTGAGGTGAGATCTCTCCTCTGCTCCCCTCCCTTTGTCCCCATGTCACCACTTCCTCCCCGGGAGTGATCCTGGATAGGGGTAAAGGGAAAAGGGAGGCTAGATCTCTCCTCCTCACCTCCCTCCCCCATCCACCCACCCACCCCCGCTGTCGCCATCCGTGGATAATTGAACCAACAGATGGCGAATCAGTGGATGCGGGGGTGTTACTGCATTCTCTTTCTTACAGATTAAAGACTATTGTTATCTTCTCTTCCAGTCCAGGAACACACCCTGGATTTTTGGTTGTTTGTTGTGCAGAGGGGACTGGAGACTTGTACCACCTTTGTAATTTTTTTAGTTTAGCAAAATATAAATGAAGCATAACCAGAGGAAAGTACCAAATCGCCAAATTGCCAAAGCAAAGAAGGGAAAAACCACTACGTAAAACAAAAAGGAAATGTCTGTATGAACGGGGTTTTCCCCATTTGTTACAGAAATTTGGTAGAAAACTACGGAGATCTATTCCAATGCAATCATTTTTCTTTTAGTGGCTTTTAGTAGTTTTGGATGTGTGCTTTTTGAAGATGGGGAGATGCAGGTGTCCCTAAAGGCATCTTTTTGCTACCCTGGCATTAAAGAATAATTATAGATGGTGCCTGGCTTCCATGTCAATGTGATGGATAATCTGGAGCTCATCCAGACTGGTCAAATATATCATAAGATCATGGTTTTTACTCCTGTAAATTACCACTTTTGTTTCCAGATAATGTACTGGTGATTCCAGGACTTTTCAGGATTCCTCCCATCCTTTCCAAAGTCTTTTTCTTCCTACATGAAGAGTGTTTTTTAAAAACCAGTACATTCTAGTATGACGGCCTTCTCTTTTTCATTCCCTTTATAACTCTCCTGCATGTTTTAAGTTGGATCTGCAGTGCTGTGTGTATGTGTGTGTGCGCATACACACACGTGTGTGCATGCACACCCACCCACACACATCTGCACAGGTGGAGGAGAGAAGAAAAGAGGGTGGGAGAAGAGTCTTTCCACATCTCCTCCCACTGTTTTGTAAAGCTGCTTGTATGTGTGGGAGGAGGAGAGAGGTGATGGAAGGAAGAAAAGGGGGTGCGGAAAGAGCCTGTCAGCACCCCCTTTCCATTTAAGGTGCCAGAAGACTGTGGTGTGTGTGATCTCATTCAGCACAATAATTAAAAAGGAAGAATAGACAATGCATTTTATTTTCAATTTTCTTTTAAAGCGTGAGGATATGGAAACTGGAAGCAGCAGCCCAAAGTGATATTAAATGTAGCTGATTGAGTTAGTATTAGTTGCCAGTCTGCACGCGTCCTGGCTCTTTTTAAATCTGAACTTTAAAGGATTAATCAGGACTCTCCCTGCCAAACTGAGATGGTTGGAGAGTATGTCCTTTCAAGGCAGTGGCCTCACCTTTTTTTTTTTTTTTAGTTATTTATACCCCGCTCTTCAGCCACAAGGCTATCAGAGCGGCTTACAAATTGTTTTAAGCAATAGCTATTTACACATCTAACTGCATTAAACAGCTTCCAATGTGTGTTCTCTTCCTTGCCTTCAGGAGCTGAGAGGAGAGTTCAAGGCCCTGAGATTGAAGGTCAAGCCCTGAGATCTGCAAACCCTACTGTGGGCAGGGGATGTGTCTTCTTTCTCAGTGCTTGAGAGCAGCCAGAATGAATCCTGGGCACACTCACACAGGCAATCGATCCACCCACCCATCCCAATGTTGTTGCATGTGGGAGAAAGCCAGATGGGCAAAAAGAGGCAGCACCCACTGCCTTCCAAATGTATGCCAGTGAAGATTTATACTCCACTAGCTGGATACCTCTTGGCCTCTCTGTATTTTTTACTTTTCTCTTCCAACAGTCTATGGCCACTGATCACATTCAGACCTTAGGCAAATTCAGCATGCTAACACCTTTTTTCCTCCTCAATCCTTACAGTTTGGGATTACAGTCCTTATTGTCTGCATTGAATCCAGCCTGTCACAGATTAAAACCAGGACACATGTGGCCAAGCAACATAGGAGATTATCAGATGCCCTTAATATGGCATTACATGAACTGCAGGAGATCGCCAAAGGGCTTACCTTTCAGACAACGTCGTCCTTATCCCGTTATGCCCCCAAGCTGGTTCCGTGCTGCCCTAGTTTCCTCTTATTCATGGCTTAAGCCAGGTATAGATTGCTGGTTCCATTTCAGTCATGGAATGACGGGCGAGTGAAAAGGTGTCCTGTTATGCTGGTGCAATGCCAGTGTCAGTGGGAGGTCTGTGCCAAACACTTGCAGGTGAGATTGGGACATCCAGGTAAGTGACACCCTTTTTTGTACCCTCCCCAGGTTACTTGTATTTTTTTAACGGTGTTTTTGTGCTTGGTGTCACTTTTTGAAGTTTCTTTTGCTTTTTATTTTTGAATTTCCCGCACGCTCGTTTTCTGCAAGAACAGCAGGGAACTCAAACCAGGACACGAATGGGGGCTCTGTTCCAGCTCCATTCACTCCTGGTCTGCTGAGAGTAGGTCTGAAATGTGGGGTTATCGTGCCGAGATGGAGATGGGAATGGGCGGGAGAGAATATAGTGAGACAGGGATGCTTTTTTGTCCCCATCTGATCATGTCCATAGAGTGTCATCAAAATGGCAGAATGACAGAGAACACACAAGCTAGTCTGGTTTTGCCTGAACCTTGGAGAAAAGGCAGGGCTCCACCTCTCCTCTCTTCTCCCCTTACTGAGGTCCCGTCTACATGATGAAAAAAATCCGTATGGCATTCGAAAGATTGATGATCTGTACAAACAATCATTTGAATACAAATGTATCATTAGGAAGGGGCCCCACGATTTCCCCTGTAAAGTCTGACATTTCTGCATTTTGGAAAATTTTCCGGATCTCAGGGATTAATCCGTGTAGCTTCCGAATGATTGGTTGTTTGTACGCTCCTGTTTGCACAGATATGAACAGGAGTGCAATCTGATTGACTGTCCGGGCAGAGGGGATGAGATTAGGAAAGAGGGAAAGGAGCTGTGGATGCCATGTTGGATTCCCAGCTTGGCAAGGGTCCAGTAAGTCCGTGCAAGGTTTTTCGTGTTTATATTTAATTATTAAAATGTAATCATGGATGTCCGGATCGCAGGCACCTTTGTAAATAAAAAAAAGCAGCAGGAGATTTAAAACCACAGCTTGGATCGCTCACTCTGGCCAGCTGGGCAAGGGGGTCATATGGAGTTTGGGGGGTAAAAAATCATGTAGGCAGACCATATGCATTCGAACGGCTGCCTTTTCAAATTCTTTACCCCCAAACAGATTTTTTTTTGTCATGTAGACGAGGCCTGAGCTAATTTACATGACTATTGCACTATACTGTTATAGCACCACTGCTAGGGCTGCCTCCTGTGGAATTCTGGGGTTTGTAGTTTAAGGCCTAAATGCTCTCTGGCTGAGAATGCTAAATGCCCCTCCCAAAACTGCAAATCCCAGGAGTCCACAGGAGGCAGCCATAGCCATTAAAGTGGAATAATAGTTCTATAACAATGTAGTGTGATAAGGCCATTAGTGCAAACTGCTTTTGCAATTTGAACTCAGTTTGCAGCGATTGAAGTAAACTGAGGACAAAGAGGGAGAGTGGGGGGAAGAAAGAGAAACTTGGACATTTTAAAAGCATCTGAAAAAGTGGGAAGAGAAGATTAAGTGGGACTGTCCCTCCTAAACTGGGACAGTTGGAGAGTATAGTGTTCTTAGTCCAAACTCACCATCAAAGTAGGTCACTATTAGAGGGGACAATATTCAGCCGCAGTACCATGGGCTGGCCATTGAGAAAGAGTGTTCAATGTATTGAGGCTGTGCTTTTTAAAAATATGTTTTAGAAAACTCCACAATGTTTTCAGTGCTACAATTTGTTGAACTGTGTGTTTCAACATCATAAAATTTTGTATGGTTTTTATCTGTATCTGCTTTTATTTGCTCTTATTACAAGCCACTTCGGGTTACAGCTCTGTGGGTAAAGCAAGATATAACAAACAAATAAGTAAAATTAATAAATACAAATGAATACATTGATCAGATAGTCATGATGCCCCGGCTCTAGAAATTGAGACAACCAGTTGCTGTCAGCCGCCTTGAGTCCCATTATTGGGAGAAAGGCAGGATATAAATGAATCAAATATAACAAATAAAAATATAACCTTGGTGTAAGCTCACCTCAAAAGGAATCAAAAATACCCCTACTGAGAGAGTGTTATGAATATCTTCAGCATCACTTGTAAAAATAGAAACAATATATGCCATTATAGATCCAGAGTAATCGGGAGATGCTACCAGAAAACAATATTTCCTTAGGTACCAATGCAGAGTTCATGGGTGATAAAGAAACAAATTATTAGTGCAGTGCATTTGTGTGCGTGGGTGGATGTGGAGGTTGCTTTATTTATTTCTTGCCTTTGGAAACTGCACGAGACAATTAGCTGAGCACAGCTGACAGATGGCAGTGAAGTCACCTGTCATTCTTTGAAAGTGATCTCTTAGAAAAACCAGAACAGATACAGGTGCACATTTAAACATTGAAGAAGATGGACAACATTTATATCCAACTCAAAAATCCTCAACCCTGCCAAGTTAGTTTTCTTATACAAAAAGAAACTGTGGGTACAGTTCCTCTAGTGAGATAGTGTACTAAGAATGGATGACCCAATAAAACAGATTGGTCCAAATTACAGATGACATTGATAGATGTTTTAAAAAAACACAGCATGCTTAAGACCTACTGTGTCTTACTCTTAATAAAAAGCAGTCACAGTAAAGCCAAAACAGATCAGCATCATGGGACAGAGCAAATGGAGATTAACTCTCTTCCTCTGCCTTGTACTATTTTCCTGCTGAAAATCCCACCCAGGAGCTACTAATTTGAGGCATGCAGCCCCTTTGGGGGGTGACAACAGCTTTGGAGTGGGATCTCAGCAGAAACATGGCTGTGGTGAAAGGGCTACAAATCTGAAATTTGCCTGATTAGGTTGAGGGAGGTGAAGTCCAAAAAAGTTGCCAAGGTCCTAACATTCTGTAGTATTAAAAATGTGATTGACACCATAAGCAACAAGCTCTCCTGAACTCTGTGGTTAGCTTGTCTCCTTGGGCATCTCTAGAAGAAGATAAAAGAGGATGTTATGTATATATGTAAAGATATTTTTATTCAAGCAAACTTTTTTCCATCCCCACCCTCTGCGAATGAAGGGTGTTTACTGGTGGGATGCTGGCTGCAGCTTTGTTATGTTTTCAATCATCTTTTAAACTTACTTATCACTAGGTTATGTTTTGAAATACGATGACATTCCCTGTGTGCATTTTACTATTTGTTACCTCCCCTGAGCACACTTTTGGAAAAACAAAGAGGAAATGTAAATTTTAAAAATCAATGCCAGTTTAGAAAAAAATGACTATAAATGGAGCACACAACTCCCTTGTTGCAACCGTCTGTTTCTGGGTTTTAAATCTTGGGGTCCCTGGTAAAGAAAAGGTTAAAAGCCACTGGTCTGTTCCATTCAGGTTATAATTAGGGGCCATGAAAAACAATTGCAGATTAATTCAAAGTTTCAAACACCTTGACTAGAGCAGAAGTGAAAATCATAGTTGGAGGGGGCCTCCTGGGCCGTCTAGTCCAATCCTCTGTTCAATGCAGAATCTCCAGCTAAAGCATCCTCAGTTGTCTAGCCTCCGTTTAAAGATATCTAGAGAAGGAGACCTCACCACCGCTCTAGGCAACTTATTCCATTGCCGAACCACTCCTACTGTCAAGAACTTCCTTCTAATTTTCATTCAAAATCTACTTTCCTGTAACATCAAACGGTTAGACCTGGTCCTACCCTCTGTGGCAGCAGACAACAGGCCTGCCCTCTCGCCTGAGACAACGCTTAAGGTATTTAAAGAGTGCAGTCATGTCACCCCAGTCTTCTCTTCACCAGGCTGAACATGCCCATCTCCTTCAACCTTTTCTCATATGCTTTGTTCTCCATACTTCTTGTCATCCTTGTCACTCTTCTCTGAAACTATTCCAGCTTGCCTGTATCCTTCTTAAATGAGGCGCCCAGAACTGAACACACTACTCCAGATGAGGCCTCCATTTGTCTCTACTGGATTTTATTTTATTAATTTCTGCCCCATTTTTTACTTTATCAAGGTCTTTCTGAAGTATGTTCCTATCTTCCAATGTGTGAGCCACCTCTCCCAGTTTTGTCTCAACTGCAAATCTGATAAGGATTCTTTCCACCCCGTCATCTAAGTCACTGATAAAAATGTTTAAGAATAATGGCCCTGGGATAGAAGACCGAGGAACTCCAGTCTTCCAGTTTCGACCACAGCCACTGATGATGACTTTTTGAGCATTGTTTTCTAATCAGTTATGCAGTTGTCCCTCCTTATCCATGGATTTGGTATCCATGGATTTAAGTATTCATGGCTTGAAAATATTCTTAAAAAAATAATAATTCCAAAAGCAAACCTTGATCTTGCCATCTTACATAAGGAACACCATTTTGCTATGCTGTTGCATATAATGGGACTTGAGTATTCACGGATTTTGGTACCCACGGGGGGTCCTGGAACCAAACCCCAGCGAATATGAAGAGACAACTGTAGATCTATCTGACAATGTTCCCATCTATTCCACATTTAATCAGTTTGCTAATCAAAACATTATGGAGGACCTTATCAAATGCTCTGCTGAAATCCAAATAAATGACTCCCACAGGCTAGCATTCCCACTATCTATTAAACTAGCATTCCTACTATCTATTAAACTGATTGAAAAAAGGTATAAGATTAGTTTGGCAGGTTTTGTTCTTGACAAACCCGTGTGGGCTCCTAATGATCACTGCCATTGGCCTCAAGACACTTGTAGATGGACTCCTGTAACAATCTGTTCTAATATTTTGGAACTGAGGTTAGGCTGTCTGGTCTGTACTTTCCCGGATCTTCTTTTTGGCCCTACTCCAGTCCTTTGGCACCTCACCTGTTCTCCAAGCTTTCTCAAAAATGATGACAAGGGATCCAGAGAGTACATCAGTATATTCCTTCAGTACTTTTGGATGCAGTTCACTTGGCCCTGAAGATCTGCACTTGTTTAGGTGTTAGCGTGCCCTACTACCCCACCCCACGAGATTCCATAACTGAACATATTAGACACTTTTCAGGGTCACATTGGCTTAGGCAGACTGAGGTCAGTCGAAGGTCATGATGACTCAAGACATGTCTAGAAATATAATGGTAGGAACGCCCAAGTTAGGATTATGTGGAAAGCCCCTGTAATGGGTTTATACTAACAACGCAGTCATTAAGGGTTATAAGATAATCCTTTCTTCCATCCCTGGGCATTTCAAGCAGCAATTCAATCAGGCAATCAAGTGAACATTCCTCATTCCATACCCGACTGAAATCTCCCCTCACCCCCTCCTGTCTAACCTTGTGAGGTTGTCGCAAGCCAATGAATGTTCTATCTCTCCGCAATTAAAGCAATCAAGTGACTTCCAGTTTCTTTTGTTTATTCTGTGGGGAAGCCATCCAAGCTTTATTACTAACTAACCCCTTCAAGGCATGGAGTATAGTATAAATATTAGAGCCCCAACAACAGCAAGATATGCCAAAGTATATAGACCAGCCACTCTCTTTTTCAGCATGCCACAGATTGGAACCTCTTGTGCTACCCTCAGATGCCTGTCTGAGTACCGTGGGACCCCAACATACATGGGGAATTGGTTCCGGGCCCCACCGCAGATAGTGAAATCCATGGATAATAGCGAATACCACCGCCATGCCAGAACCCTCCTCCCGCCCACTCAAACCCTCCGCCCACCTGCTGGAACCCCCCACAAGGTCATGTCCTTCACCTGCTCACTTGCTTGCTCGCCGGAATCCCCCTGCAAGACCTCCCCCTTCCTCCTTGCCCTGCCCACCCGCCCTCCTGCCACAATGCAAGGTCACCTCCTTCCTCCGCCAGCCCACAGCACCAGACACCCCCCCAGCAAGGTCACATCCTCCCTCCCCCCCCCGCTATGCCACAACCCCCTGCAAACTCACATCCTCCCTCCCACCCACCCACCCTGCCATCACCATTGACAATTGAATCAGCAGATGGCAGATCAGCAGATGCGGTGGTGCTACTGTATTTTTGCTGTATGGAACTCTCTTTCTCCAAGATTGGTAACTATTGCCCTACGTTCCTGGTCCTCTGTCCAACCTTTCTGCCTTATTCTGCTATAGCCTTGTATGGTTTGTAAGAATGTATGTTGTGTGTGTTAGTTTACTTTCTGTATTATTCCAATAAAATACTTTCTTTTACTTTAACTAGAGCCTCCTTTACAGTTAGTACTGGTATACATAGGTAAAAAGATCCTGAAGTTACCCTTCTCTCTCAGGCCTCCTATCTGAGCTAATAATTCCCCCCAATATTAAAGCAGATTTTGGTCTCACAGGTGGGACTATTATGTACCCCCCACCTTTTAGGGTAACATAGGTTAGCTAGGTGATTCCTGACTAACTCCTCATGGATCTTGGTTTGCAAACTGGATCCTTTTCAATGGTCTCTGCTGGTGCACATAGTTCTATTTTTGGGTGGGTGGGGGAAACAAAGCAAGACAGGTATTGAGTAGTTCTGCCTTTTCATTGTGATCTGTTACCATTTTGCCTTCCTTATAGTGGCCCCATTGTTTTTTGGTCATTCTCTTGCCTCAAATGTATCTGAAAAAAACCCTTTTTGTTGCTCTTTGCCTAGCCAGCCTCAGTTCATTTTGAGTTTCAGCTTTCCTTCTACTATTCCTGCAAACTTGGGCTACACATCTGTACTCTTCCTTGACAATTTGTCCTTCCTTCCATTCTATATAATTATTCCTTTTTCTTTTCACTTCCTCTTTGGGTTTGCTGTGCAGCCATATTGGCTTTTTCAAATGTTTCTCATTTTTCTTCTTCCATAGCACTGTTTGTGACTGTGCTTTTTGCAACTCATTCGTCAAAAACTCCCACACTTGCTGGGTGTCTTTTTCCTTAAGCATGTATAGCCGTGGGATTCCACACAATACTTTGCTGAACTTCTTAAAATCATCCTTCCTGAAGTCCAAGGTCCATGTTTGACTATATTCTTCTTTGTCCTGTTCCACAACCATGAATTCTAGCATTACATGGCCACTTCCCCCTACAGTACTGACTACAGTAGAATCTCATATCCACAGGGAATACATTCCCAGACTTACTGTGGTTACCAGAAACCATGGGTAAGAGTTAACGCTATTAAAATAAATGATTGTTCCAAACAGAGTCATGCTGGAGGATCTAGAAGATGCCTAGAAAGAACACCCCTCTAGCCATCCTCTAGGTCCTCCAGCATGACTCTATGGTCAGCCTCTGGTGGAAGCATAGCATAGAGCTGTGCCAGTGCACCTAGAAGATGCCTAGAGAGACCATACTTTTTCAGATGTAAGCAAATCTGCAGTTACCAGTTTCACAGACACAGGGGGACATATTGTACTTTGATTCCAGGGTCTAACTCCTCCCTATTGGTTAGGATGATGTCCAGGATTGCTGATCTCCTTGTCCCTTCCTCTACCTTTTGAAATAAGAAATTACAATAGCTGCAAGACACATCAGAAATTTGTTGGTGAGCCTATACTTAGCAGAGTTTGTCTCCTAGGATATATCAGGGTAATTGGGTCCCCCATAACTTTGACATTTTGGACGTTTGAATTTTTAAGTTTGAAATTATTTTAAATTCTTGCATCTTTGGCATTTCTGAGATCTGTTTCTGGAAAGTATTGTACACCACTGCTTCTTGGTTTGGTGGTTTATGGTAAATTCCTACCACAATGTTACATTTATTTATTTCTCTATTTATTTTTACCCAAATGCTCTCAACCAGTCCACTCCGATCACTGGCATAGATTTCTGTACAAGTGAATTTGTCTTTGATATATAATGCTACTCCTCCTCCTTGTCTGCCACACCTATTCTTTTTGAATAGGTTATACCTATTCAATTGCAATATACCAATAATGGCAATCATCCCACCAGGTCTCTGTTATGCCTATAAAGTTATATTTACCTTCTTACATTAGGACTTCAAGCTCATCTTGTTTGTTTCCCATACTCTGTGCATTGGCACTTAGACATTTGAAGCTTTGTTTGTTCTCACCTATTAATTTACTGTCAGTTTTTATGTAGATCCCATTCTTTCTCTTAGCTTCTCTAGAATTCATATCCCTTGTATTTAGAGCTTGCCTTTGGACCGATACTTGAGCTATCTAACCCCACATCAATTTAGTTTAAAGTTATCTTGATTAGACTTGCCATGCTACTACCAAAGACATTCTTCCCACTCTTTGTGAAGTGCAGCCCAGTAGTCCTCTAAGAAGTGAAGACTGTGGTCCCAGAAGCCAAACTTCTCCCATCTACACCATCTAGATAGCTAATCATTCACATTTAATATCTTCCTGCCCCTGAGTACTCTATCCTTCACTGGTAGAATTGATAAGAATACCACCTGTGCCTTAAAACTCTTCAGCTTCCTGGCCAAAGCTTAATAGCAATAGGTGATCTGCTCAAAGGTGTTCTTGGTCATGTCATTGGTATCCACATGAATAAGGAGAAAGGGGTACTGATCTGTGCTCCTTGATGAGATTTGGCAAGTTGTCAATGACATCCTGGATGTGTGTGCCAGGAAGCCAGCACACTGCCCAATTCATCTTGTCAAGCTGCCTCTATGTCCAGGTGCCTCTATGTCCAGAAAAGGAAATAGTTGCCGGCAAAGTATAGTATACAAACAGCAAGAATATGGGAAGCTAGCCAACTGGCAATTAGCACAAAGGAATGAAAAAACACAGTCTTGCAAAGATTAGTCCAGCAAAACAATCCAAAGAGTCGGAGCTTACAGAATTCAGTGTGGGCCCAAACAAGTCTATGGGTCAATGGGATCAGGAGCAGCATAGTCAGGAGCAGTCCAAGGTCTAAATACAAGTCAAGGCAACAGGAATCAAGGTAACAGGAATATGGAGTAAGAGACAGCAGAAACAAAGTTTTCCCCAGGAAGATCAGTTGATCTCTGACAAAGCATCCATAGCTCTCCAAAGTGTATATATAGCAATCAAGGCTTTGCCAAGTGTTCCATGACGAGCAGGTGTTTCTGATAAAGCCTCAGTAATCTTCTTCGAGCTTCCTTTTAGGATCGCTGCTGACTAAATGATGGTGGAGGTAAGTCTGTCTCCTCTTCCTCTTCCTTATCTGATGGCAGGGCTCTCTGCTGGGACTGGTGCCAACCCACTCGGACCAGGCTCTTCCTCTGCTTGAGCCTCTAGGTTGGCAGAGTTCCCTGCTGGCACAGGTGTAGATAAACCTGTGCCAGGGTCCATAGGGCCATTCCCTGCCATGTCCTCCTCCTCCTCTGATTCCAGACCCTCATCAGACTCAAGGGGCACCTTTATTTTTTTCTTATTCTTTTTATTTTCTTCTTATTTTGGTTGCTGGTTACCTTGATTCCTTCCTTGGCATTGTCATACCTCACCTTTTGGAGTCGGAAGATGCAGATAAAGAGGCAAAGGCAGATTGCCAGGAATCTGTAGCTCTTTAAGCCAGTGATCTCTCTGAGTCAGAGGCACTGTGGGTTGAGACAGAGGGGAGTCCTGCTCCACAGGAGGAGGTTATGGATGCTGAAGACCCATTGCCATCATTTCTTAGGAGACAAAGAGAGAGGGCATAATTCTCAGCTGACCTGATTAGGCACCTGGTGTCTCGAAACAGCTGCCCATAAGTCTCTCAGCCATTTCTCAGCAGCTTGTTGCTTTCAGCCCTCCTTCTTAACAACTAGCAGTACTTTTCAGTTTTCTTGTTTTCCTAACCTTGGACTGACTATGATTTATGACTCTGTTTTGTTCCTTGCTGGCTTTGTTTGTCTGGACTACTGACTTGATGAACAATTTCTAGATTGGCTGATGACCACTGTATTGCTTCTCCCTTCATCCTGCTGGATGCCCTGTGACTGACCTGGACCGAATTAACTCCTCGACAACTCTTACACTCCAACCACCTGGTTCCTGGGCCACTTGCCGACTGGAACATAGGACAGGCACACAGTTTTCTGCTTCCTGTTTCAGCATCTTCACTGCTGTTTTCCTCATGAAGATGTAGAAAGTGATTGCATAGTTGGAGAATTCTGAATCCCTTCTGTTTGGTCTGCTCCTGACAGTGACTTTCCTTCCTCACTGTTATAGACCTCTTCCTTTTCCTTGGTAGGTTCTTCCTGTTGGTTTTGTATGATCAATTCTCCCTATGTTCTATCCAGGAAGTCTTGTGTACACAGATGTGTTGAAGAGCCTTTCTCCTCTTGCTCCCTTCTCTATAAAGTTGCATTGCTTCTTGACCCGCCCGCCCCCCATATTCCTTGAAACTTTCTTCTGAGGCAGCTCATCTGTTCCTGTGAAGGTTAGCAGTCACATATGGCCTTCAATATATTTTTGACTGCAAGTCCCAGCAGCCTTAGATAGTATTGGTAATGATGGGGAATGTTGGATGCTTCAGTCTAACAACGTCTGGAGGACCAAAAAATCCCTACCTCTGTACCAGAGAGTGACTCTGATGGAACCATCCCTGGTGATGTTAATAAGCATTATGCATTTAGTACCAACTCCAGTTGCTCACAGAAATTAGAAACTGTTTGGAAATTAAGGCAAAAGTCTGAGCAAAAAATGGGTTATTCCCAGATGAAGGGGAAGTGAGAGGATGGTTCCTTTTGCTTATTTAGGGAGATGTGATGTGTGTCTGTGTCTTCAAATTGCCTGTCAATGTATGCTAACCCTATAAATTCCATATGTTTTTCTTAGGCAAAGAATACTCAGAAGTGGCTTTGCCAGTTCCTTCTGAAATATTGTCTACACCACCTGGTATTTGTTGGCAGTCTCCCATCCAAGTACTAACCAGGACTGACCCTGCTTAGCTTCCAAGATCAGAGAGGATCTGGTGCCTTTAAGATATTTCAACCCCATGGGAGATGTGATGACAAACATTTAAGCAAGCCTACTGTCATGCCTCCTGAGCCTGATGAGAGTAGAGAGTCAGAGAAGGCGGAGGACATGGCAGGGAATGGCCCTAGGGACCCTGGCACAGGTTTATCTACACCTGTGCCAGCAGGGAACCCTACCAACCTAGAAGCTCGAGCAGAGGAAGAGCCTGGTCCAAGTGGGCTGGCATCAGTCCCAGTAGAGAGTCCTGCCCATTCAGATAAGGGTAAAGAAGAAGAGAGGGGTTTACCTCCACCATCGTATACCCAGCAGCGAGCTCAAAAGGAAGCTCAAAGGAGATCTCTGAGACTTTATGAGAAAAACCTGCTTATTAAGAAACACCTGGCAAAGCCTTAATTGGTTTATATATGCTGGGAGAGGCTATGGAGGCTTTGTCAGAGATCAACTGATCTTCCTGGTGAAAGCTTCCTGCTGGCTTCACTGCCTGGATTCTGGTAATCTTGACTTCTGTTACCTTGACTCATGCTTAGATCTTGGACTGTCCCTGACTACTCTGCTGCCTGCTCCTGTTGACCCTTGGATTGTTTTGGACCCACTCTGACTGGCTGCTGTAAGCCTTTGACCTTTTGGACTGTGTTACTGGACTGAATCTTTGACTGTGTTTGCATTCCTGTGAGCTAATTAACAGTTGGCTCCTTTCCCAGACAAGTGCTGTTTATACAGTTTCCCCTCCACATTTGCGAACTTGACATTCGCGGTTTTGATTATTCACGGTTTTGGGAGGGCCCCCTGGCCCCCCCAAAACCGTGACACGGGGCCTTCGGAGGCCCAGTGAAAGCCCTGGGAGGGAGTGGGGAGGCCTCCACGGGGCCTTCGGAGGCCCTCGGGAGGCCCCGCAAAGGCCTTGGGAGGGAGGGGGGAGGGCCGGGAAGGCCTTCACGGGGGCCCCGGAGACGCTCCAGAGGCCCCATGAAGGCCTGGGGAGGGAGTGGGGAGGGCCGGGGAGGCCTTCAGGGGACCTCCGGAGACGCTCAGGAGGCCCCATGAAGGCCTGGGGAGGGAGGGGGAGGGAGGGGAAAGCGACCTATAGGGCCTCCGGAGGCCCTGTTGTCGCTTTGGTGGGGGAGGGCAATTGTTATTCGTGGATTTTTCACATGCGTGGGGGTCTGGGGAACCTAACCCCCGCGAATGTGAAGGGATGACTGTACTTTGCTGGTAACTAGTTGCTTTCTGGACACCTACTTGTTTCAAACCAGAAGTTGGATACAGAGCAGAGTAGAGGGTAAGCCCTAGTGCTACTATGCCTGAGAGGGAAGCAGGAAGCTAAGTACAGTAAATCCATAGACACCCCCCCCCAAAACTTTGCAAGTTGCAGCAACAATCATTTAAGGTTTGCAATTTGTAGCAAGCTGGTACTCTACCATCCTGGGAGAAAGGTGGGGTATATATTCAATAATCAAAGTAGGTGAGTTGCAGATTTTCACACAGTCCTTTCCTCTTGCCCAGAATTGAATTAACCCCTCAAAACTGGGAAATGTGTACCTTTGTCTCCTGTCTGGAGATGATCTACAAAAACTGGAGACATAGGGCCAGGCCTGAGATCTGGCAACCCTATCAATGAGAGATATAGACCTTGGAGGCACCTGTGTTAAAAGGAAAGTACAGTTGTCCCCTCGTATCCACAGATTTGGTATCAGTGGATTTAAATATTCATGGCTTGAAAATATTCTTTAAAAAATAATAATCCAAAAAGCAACCCTTGATGTTGCCATCTTATATAAGGGACACCTTTTTGCTATCCCATTGCATATAATGGGACTTGAATATTCACAGATTTTGGTATCCACGGGGGTCCTGGAACTAAATCCCAGCAAATATGAAGGAACAACTGTATGTGCATTCAAGTTGCCTGTTAATTTATGGTGACCCCATGAATTTCATAGGTTTTCTAAGGCAGGGAATACTCAGATAATTTGCCACTGCCTTCCTCCTGCAAGCTATCATTTTCTCCGTTTGTTGTGAAAGTATAGTAACTCAATGGAGCAGGTTTGTGGTTTTGCTTTTATATTTTGGTGACTCTCTGAAACTGGGGTAGAAATGTTTGAAAAGGCACTGATCAGTAGGAGAACATGCAGTTGCTTTTTAAAAAATGTATTTTTCCAAGAAAATGAAAGTAGGGGAGGCAGGAAGACACAGAGGAGAGAACTGTTTTTTATCTGCGTGCCCTTCCCTCAATACTTATTTTTAGCTTTTTTTAAGCACTAGCATTTTAAATAGACACTAAAGGGGGGGAGGGAGAAGCAAGATGACAAACCCTGCAGAAGCCTTGAGTTGGATAATCTCTGGAAATGCTTCTCTCAGAGATGTAAATCTGCTCTTTAATCCCAGGAAATATATGTTAACCCACCCAGGGCAATCGTGAGAATTTTCAGCAGAAATCCCAAGCCCCCACTAACGTGGCTACTAAATCTGCCAGAATTATTCAGATGACTCCCCTCCCTCCCACTGATTGAATTGTATTACTTGGAAAGAAACATGAAGATGAACAAAACAATAGTTTTGAAGCAAAGAGCATACATTTTTACTATGATGCAAATGTATCTCACAAGCTCATGGCAGGCAGCACTTTACAAAAATAATAATAATAAAGAGCTAAAAATATCTTATTGACCAGGGGGGTGCAACTTTTTCATCCCTGAGGGCCACAGTGGAGCTCAGTGGGTTGCTGAACTTCACACACATATGCCACACATGTAGGGTTTTCAGTTCTTGACCTTCTCGGGCTTGCAGTTTCCAGTCCAAAATCTGAGACGTAGGGATGGTGTCAGGTGTTAACACACACTGGATACCTAAACAGGTCCAGGCAGCTAAAATAAAACAGCAGTGTGTTGTTCCTTCAGGCATCAGAATAAAGGCACAGACACAGGCTTGTATCTAAAATAAACTTCTCTTTACTTGAGCATAATGAAGAGTATTTACTGATATATACAGCATACAAAAGAAAAACATCTTCCCTGTGTGAAATCCAACACAGATCTGCTTAGCTCTCAGTCCAGCCCAGCTCTGCTCCAGGACTGTGAGCTAATCAATACTGATACATTTACCCAGCTAGCTTTTGCAAGCTGCTACCAGCTCACAGTGCTGCAAACTGCAGACAGTTTGCTATATCTTAGCTCTTTACAGAATAAATCTACTGCATGTCCCAATATCCTGACAGATGGCCCCTTGCGATGACATCAAGCATTATGTAGCCAACCCCAGTTGCCCACAGCTAGGCATTCAAACACAAATACACACATACATGCAAACCATATTTTCCTGTTTTGAAAGTAGGACCAAAAACTTAGCTAAAGGTGCTGTTCCCAGATCAAAGTGAAATGAAATGAGGGGATTTCTAAGGAGATGAGAGTTAAACAACATGTTTCTTAACTCTACTTACCCCTAAGGGTGAGGCCTGGCGCCACAAGGACTGGGAGGGAAGGAGGAAGCTGAGTAAATACATAGACCCTCTGGAGAGTCTTTGCAAGTTGCAGCAACAAAGGCTTGCAAACTGGCGCTGCACTAGCTGAGCTGGAGATGTGCACGGAGCTCTTTCCTTTTGTCTGGAGCAAAGCCCATCAACACTGGGGGATTTGCACCCTTGCCTCCCAGCTGGATTGACAAAACTGGACTCAAGTCCAAGCCCTGACATCTGGCAACCCTCCACACATTCTCCCTGCTGCTCCCCCAACAAGCCACAACAATTTTGGTGTGCTCCCATCCTTCACGAATCCCTGCTGAGGTCATTGTTTATTTGCCATGACAAAAAGGAGCCCCTTGCAGTCTCAGAAGCCAAGGAAGAGCATTTTCCATGGAAACTGGGTGGGTACCCAAAGATTTGGGGGCTGCACGTGGCTGCAAGGGCTGTAACTAATCAGGTTGTGCACCCCTGTTATAGATTAGCAGGTGTATAGTGGCACAAACATTTATGACCCCAGGACGTGGAGTGTTATTTAAATTGGCAGAAATATATGCACATGTTTAGGCCCTGGAAACTTCAAACAGTGATGTTGTTGGAGAGGGGGTGGGTGGGGGTGAAATGCAAAAAGGACAGATAGTGATAATTGACTTAAGAGGAGCCGTCAAGACCACAGCAGTTGGGTGAGAACTACAGATGCCAGATCTCTGTCCTGGCCCTCTGGTTTCACGGGTCATTTCCAGGTTGGGAGACAAGAGTGGGCTCAGTTCTAGGCAAGAGGGAAAGGCTGTGTGCAAATCTCCAGCTCAGCTTCTACACCATGAGCTTGCTACAGTTTGCAAGCTTTAATTCATTTGTTGCTGCAACCTGCAAAGGCTCTTGAGGGGGTCTATAGATTTGCCTGCTTCGGGGCTTACCACACTCCAAAGAAATGCGCCAGTGTAGCAGGAGCATGCTGTCTTCCGTTCTACCTTACCGCATGACATTCTCTTTCGTTCATTCCAGTCCAATGGGGGACTGAGGTAAATATGTGTATTTTTGCTAACTGGAAAAACCCACTAGCAAAAAGATGCGGTTTTACCTCTGTCCCCCAAGGGACCGGAACAAAAGAACACCAGAAGAATGGTGACATCGTGCAGTAAGGCCGCACAGACGATGGGCTGTTCCTGTTGCACTGCTACATTTTGTTGGAGTGCTGTAAGCCCTCAGTTTTCGCCTTCCCTTCCATTCATTTTGGCACAAGGGCTCACCCTCTACTGCTAGAAGAAAGTAAAAGTTAAATGTCCCTTATCCCCTCTCCCTAGCAAGTAGAAATAATCCCCTCATTTCACCTTGATCTACAGCCCATTTAGCTACAATTTCTGTCTTCATTTCCAAACAGGAAAATAGGTACTCTCTGTGTGTAGGGGTGTGTGTGTGTGTTTGAAAGATAAGATGTGAGCAACAGTGGCTGGTACTTAATGCATAAAGTTTAACGGCATCACCAGGGATGGTCACGAGGCCTCAGGTTTCAGCCTGGAAACTTCTGGGTCTGGGATGATCTAACACAGAATCATAAGAGTTAGAAGAGACCACAAGGGCCATCTAGTCCAACCCCATTCTGCCCTGCAGGAACACACAATCAAAGCACCCCCAACAGAAGGCCATCCAGACTCTTAAAAACTTCCAAAGAAGGAGATCCCACCACATTCGGAGGCAGCACATTCCGCTGCTGAACAGCTCTTATCCTAAGGAAGTTCTTCCTAATATTTAGGTGGGATCTGTTTTCTTGTAGTTTGAGTCCATTGCTTGGTGTCCCAGTCTCTAGAGCAGCAGAAAACAAGCTTGCCCCATCCTCAGTATGACATTCCTTCAAATATTGAAACACGGCTATCATGTCCCCTCTCAACCTTCTCTTACCCAAGCTAAACACACCAGCTCCCTAAGCCACTCCTCATAGGGCATAATGGCTTCCTGACCTTTTTCAATTTTGGTTGCCCTTCTCTGGACACATTGCAGCTTGTCAATATCCTCGTTGAATTGTGGCGCAGCTGTAGTGGTCATGCAAGTATCCTCACATTAACATGTACAGACCTATATTCTGTTATTAGTCCTAACTAAAATGTACCCACTGAATCAATGGGATATATTGATGTGTTACTCACCATTCAAGAATCGATGAAAATAATCTATTCTGGTTGGCACTAACCAACAGGATTCCAGCCTGAGTATGATAAACATTTAGTTGTTGTTCTTGTTTATTTCATTTTATTTATAGTCCACATTTTCTCAGTCTGGGGCTCAATGCAGCTTACAAATGTTAAAATATAATTTAACTGTCAATAAAATTAAAATTGGTCATAAACAAACCATTAAAAAGAAAAACAACAAATGTAAATAATACAGCACATAGAATCATAGAGTTGGAAGAGACCACAAGAGCCATCCGGTCCAATCCCCTGGCATGGAAGGCCCTTTCGCCCTTTCAACCTCAAAGGACCAGGTATATCTGTGCACCCGTAGAACAGAGAGATCTCAAAGAATGGGCAAACTCAAATAGGAGAGTATGGCCCTTCATATAACCTGGACCTGAGTAGTACAGGCATTGTAGATCATAATCAGCACTTTTAATTATGCCCAGAAATAGACTGGTAGTCAGTGGAGCTGTTGCAACGAAGGGATTGTGTGCTCCCTGTAGCCAGCCCCAGTTAACACTCTGAAGGTACGCAATAAAGTGTACGTAGACCTTCCAAAGAAGCATGCTGGGCAGCAAACTAGATGCAATGGGCTCTGGTGGTGGCCCCTTGGCTTTGATTCAGAGGCCTCTGGCTTCACTCCATTAGCTGCCAGTGGGCATCAGCCACTAATGAATGGGGTGCTAGTTGTGCTCGGTGCAATTTTTTCTATTTGGAGTCAATTTCATCTGTTTGTCATCTGCAAGACCACACAATTTCACTTTGGATTATTTAAGAAAAAAAAATCTGATATATATTTCCATTTATTTAGAGATAGTTTCAGTATATTTAGTATCAGAGGCATCAACGGAAGTAATAGTGCCATTCTATTCTGCTTTGGTCAGGCCTCACCTGGAATACTGTGTCCAGTTCTGGGCACCACAATTCAAAAAGGATATTGACAAATTGGAGCGTGTCCAGAGAAGGGTGACCAAAATGGTGGGAGGCCTGAAAGCCATGCCCCATGAGGAGTGGCTTAGGGAGCTGGGCATGTTTAGTCTGGAGAAGAGAAGGCTGAGAGGCGACATGATAGCCATGTTTAAATATTTGAAGGGATGTCATACTGAGGATGGAGCAAGCTTGGTTTCTGCTGCTCCAGAGACTAGGATGTGGAACAATGGGTTCAAACTACAGTACAGGAAAAGAGATTCCACCTAAACTTTAGGAAGAACTTCCTGACCGTAAGAGCTGTTTGGAAGTGGAATACACTGCCTGGGAGTGTGGCGGAGTCTTCTTCTTTGGAGGTTTTTAAGCAGAGGCTGGATGGCCATCTGTTGGGAATTATTTGATTGTGTATTCCTGCATGACAGGGGGTTGGACTAGGTGGCCCTTGTGGTCTCTTCCAACTCTATGATTCTATAAGAGTGTCTGTTTTAATATATCCAGCCACTCACCTGCACATCATACAAGATCACACCGTTTCATTGTGGATTGTTAGACACAAAACTTGAAAAGGGGAACACACACACACACACCAATTCTGGGCACAGCATTGTTCCCTCTATTCTCAGTGCTCAAGTTGTGAGTATTGGTACCATTTTGGTTACATAAATAACATCTATACAGAAGAAGATAATCAGCAGTCTTTAGAAACCTAAGATTGGCAGAAATATTTTTAAAAATTGGGGAAGGGACTTCCAAAAGTATAAGGGAACATCCAAAAACAGACAAGTGAGTACTACGTCTGCTCCCTGCCCATGGACTGACAGCTGGGACTGGAAATCTGGCAAGAAACAGCAAATGAATGGAGTATCACAGTGAAGGCCACACCTGGCTAGCTGGAACCCTGAACGGGAACACTCCACATTGCAGCCTTTTATTGCAAGTTTGACTCACTTGTCAGATTATAATCTTCATTTCAGACATCCAGGGAGAATACTGACTCAACAAATACTGTAAAACTGTTTTAGTGGCTTGGATGTTACCTACTCTGATAGCCCCATCTTGGAATATTGCATAATTGGTAATATTTAATACCATACTCTGGCTTGCTGTGGCCTTCCACATAGTTAGCAGGTAAACCAAGGACCACCACATATTGAGCCTGGAGTCACGGATAAGGGAGGGGCCTTTGGAAATTCCCCAAACAGGTAATCCCAGATCAGAGTTAACACCTGGAGATGAGTCATCCACTAATCCACTCAACAATAGCAGGGTCCTGGATGGTTGCAAAATGAGTTTTTCCTCTTCTCTTCCTCCTCAACAGTAAACATTGCCTGCTCCTATTTAATTCCAAATATATTGACCATTAATGATTGTTAACTCTTCTGGAGAACCCTTTGTCTAGTCCTGGGAAACTCTGAGAGACATTGTATTCCACTCTAAATCCCATCCCTTCAGGGAAATTATCCAATACAAATATCACCCTAAAACACCACCAAAATGTCCACAGTTCCTGCTCCTACATCCATGCTGCCAGTTTGCTGTGAGATCCTCACAAGGCATATCTGAGAATCTTCTGCTGCACACATCTCTGCTCCTCCAAGAGGTATCCCATCACCCGAGAACCCCCTTACTCTATTCCTCTATCCAAATACTTCCTCCTACCTTCAATAGTCTTGTTTGACTGCTTGAAGCCTGAGTGCAAGAATGCTGTAAATATTAATTTCCAATAACGATCATTTAATTATATGGTCTGACTTGGAGTCTCCTCAGCAATTACTAGTATACACAAGTCAAAAGAGCCTGCTGTTACCTGGCCTCTTGCTGCCATTTTGAGCTAATTAAAATACTCCCCATATTAAGATTCAGATACTAGTGAGATCCTCGCAGACCCCACACAATTTGAGTAACATCAGTCCCAGGAAAGAAGCTACATTGAAATTAATGGGGTTTGTTTTATAGCTGCTGGGATATTATTTTTAAGCACACAATTTAGCTATATGCTAGGACCCACGTATCCGCTGGGGATTGGTTCTGGGGGGCACGTGGATACTGAAAACTGTGGATAACAGCAAACACCATTGAAAATAATGGAACTTCCGGTTTAAAATATAGAGTTGCCTTGGAGGACCTCGAAAATGTCTAGAGAGGACACATTTTATAGGAAGACTCAACGGTAGGTGTGCTATTTTGTGTTCCGTGGATAATTGAATCAGTGGAGAATGAATCAGTGGATATGGGGGTCCTCCTGTAAGTGGTGGGGTAGATAGCAAGGTGAGGAGAACTACACTTTACAACTGTAAGCAGTTCTTCCGAAGTCCCACTGAGCTCTACAGGAATTTGCTCCCTGGTCACTTAGGGTTTGTCTACAGTAATGAAAACCCCCGAAACCAGCATGATATGCACCTGTTCCCATTGTTCTGTGCCTTCAAGTAATTTCTGGTTTATGGTGGTTTAAAAGGCAGGTCTGGGCAAAGTGTGGCCCGTTATTTGAATGCAGCCCAGCAGACCCAAAAGTGCACCCCCAAGCCTCTGGAGCCCCCCTGCAAAAACTGAAAGACCCTCACTACATGAAAGAAACAAATTGCTTGCCACACCTTGGGTGAACAATCCTCTGTTTACCCACAGCAACCAAGATGCACCCACATCTTCCCATCCTCTCCTTCCACCCCCCTTGCTGTAGCTCCTGCTTAACTGCCTCACTGCCTGTCCTCCCTCAGGCCCTGGCAGCAATCTTGCTGGTCCTGGCAAATGCTCCCACCCCTCCCTCCATCTCCTCTTGCTTGAATCCCTGCTCTAAATCCTCTTTGTTCAACTGCCTTTAACAGATCCCTGCTCTAAATCCGCTTTGCTCAACCCCCTTCGACAGAAATCTTGTTGGTCCCTCCAAATGCTCCCACCCCTCCCTCCTGAAAAGATAATAGTCAGATAATTTAAAAAAATATTTTTAAAAAGAAGAAGTGTGGCCCCTGAGCCGTCACATATGCCTGAATGCAAGCCCCCAGCCTCACTCTAGTTGCCCATGCCTGTTTTAAGGTAAGCCTATCACAGGATTTGCTTGGCAAGATTTGTTCAGATTTGCCACCACTGTCTCTCCTTGAGACCGAGAGAGGGTGACATGCCCAGTGTTACCTAGTGGGTTTCTATGTCTGAGCAGGGATTCGAAACCTTGTCTCCCAGGGTCGCAGCCAAACACTTAAGCCACTATAAAATCCTGGCTCAACACAACTTCTATACTGAAGACAAACGTAGCACAATGTATGGGGATACATGGAGCAATGCTCAATGTGCATGGTTGGCAACCCTTCGTGCAATGGCAATGTGCAATGCAAAGAGACAGTGCACCTTCACATGCTACTCTGTGCATTACCATGTGGGCAACAGCCTCACATGCACAACTCTACTTATGTCATTGGCATCCGGATATGACCATTGCACATTATCCAACAATAACAGAATCATAGAGTTGGAAGGGCCATCCAGTCCAACCCCCTGCCCTGCAGGAAGACACAATCAAATCATTCCCAACTGATAGCCATCCAGCCTCTGTTTAAAAACCTCCAAAGAAGGAGACGCCATCATACTCTCAGTCAGTGTGTTCCACTTTGAACTTTGAACAGCTCTTACTGTCAAAAAGTTCTTCCTGCTGTTTAGGTGGAATCTCTTTTCCTGGAGTTTGAACCCATTGCTCTGTGTCCTAGTCTCTGGAGCAGCAGAAACCAAGCTTGCTCCATCCTCAGTATGACATCCCTTCAAATATTTAAACATGGCTATCCTGTCCCCTCTCAACCTTCTCTTCTCCAGACTAAACATGCCCAGCTCCCTAAGCCACTCCTCACAGGGCATGGCCTCCAAATCGCCCACCATTTTGGTCACCCTCCTCTGGACATCACTCTGCATGTGTAGTACAACTTATCATGTCATGTCATATTTTTTGCAGCAACCACAATAATAAAAATAGTAATAATAGAATCACAGGCTTGGAAGAGACCACAAGGGCCATTCAGACCAACCCCCTGCCATGCAGGAACACTCAATCAAAGCATTCCCAACAGATGGCCATCCAGCCTCTGCTTAAAACCCCAAAGGAGGAGACTCCACCACACTCTGAGGCAGTGCATTCCACTGCCGAACAGCTCTTACTGCCTCGAAGTTCTTCCTAACATTTAGGTAGAATCTCTTTTCTTGGAGTTTGAACCCATTGCTCTGTGTCCTAGTCTCTGGAGCAGCAGAAAATAAGCCTGCTCCATCCTCAGTATGACATCCCTTCAAATATTTAAACATGACTGTCATATCACCTCTTAGCCTTCTCTTCTCCAGACTAAACATGCCCAGCTCCCTAAGCCGCTCCTCATAGGGCATGGCTTCCAGTCCACCCACCATTTTGGTTGCCCTCCTCTGGACATCACTCTGCATGTGTAGCACAACTTATATCTGCACATGTCACTAACAGGATACAGAATCAGGGAGAGAAGAGAGCCTTGCACCTGCTAAGCATGTTTGCCCATTGAGTTCAGTACTGTCTCCTCTGACTGGCAGTGGCCCTCCTGGTTTTCAGGCAGTGGGAAAGTCTTTCCCATCACCTACCAGATCTCCCAACTAGAAACTCAACCAAAGAGTGCAGCAATTGGGATTTTTCTTGCATCCCAAGTAGATGCTCAGCCCCCCTTGAACTGCAGTCCCGTCCCTACAGGTAGAGTAAGCTCACTTCAGTGACACCTACTCCCAAGTAGGTATGTGCATCCTTATGTATATTTTCTCAGCACCCAGTTTAGTAACAGGACTGATTCCCAGCCATCACAGGATGAATCTTACAATCCTATATCCACTTAAAATGGAGTGAAGCTGAAGATAGGAACACAGTGACTTGATTGTTGAGTATGGCTAGGATCCACACGGAGGGGTTGCTGCATTAATTTTTGTGCCAGTGATCAGGGTTAGTTTAAACAAAGAGGAAAGAGTAATGATTTTGTGCTCAGAAATTTGTGGATTATAGGGACCCTTTCACACTACCCAGTTATAACAGTACCCTTCCACTTTAACTGGCTATGGAATCCTGGAATTTGTAGATTGGAGAAGCAACTAGAGGTCTCTAGCTGCTCATTCTAATTGCCCCTCCCTAAACTGCAAATCCCAAGATTCTATAGGATGTAACCATGACAACTGAAGTGGAATCATACCACTACTAATGTACCCGGTGTTACATACACTATTAAAAGAACTCCCCAAACAGTGCTTGGTAGACCTCGCAACAACCCTGTGGGGTAGACTGGTGGGTTTTTAAATTCCTCCTCCCGCTTCTCAGCGTTCCACACTTTCCCCGGAATTGCTGAGGGTGACTCACTCCGTTGCCCTGCCGCCGCTGCTGCCACCAGCAGTTGACTGCGTGGGTGCTGTCACAGGCAGCCCGTCATCACCGCCAACTGACGGTCTGGGTCCCATTGCAGGCGGCCCATCACCGCTGTCAGTTGACTGCCTGGGTCCCAATCTGGGCTACAGACTGAGTGGCAGGAGTGGATTGTGAGGTGGAGAGGGAATTTGCATGTGGGTAGTGATTGGTTGGGTGTGTTTCCTGGGTAGCCAATCAGCACACTGGGAAAGGCAACATACCCAAGAGTTTTGTATAGATAATCGGGTAGTGTGAAAGGGCCCTAGTTTGGGTGGGGGGGGTCTTACACATGAGTGGGAAATGTGGATGTTTGTTTGGATGGTAATTTGTATTGCTTGATTTATTAACAAGAACAAATGGGTCTTGCCATAGTGGGAGTCTTGCCTGGGCTGGACTAGATGACCACTGAGTCCCCTTCCAACGCAATGCATCTGTGCTTGTATGGGTTCCAAAGGGTTAGCCAGGTCCATCTGGGTTTGAGGACTGTCCTGCTTGTCCTGCTGGATGTAATCCAGTCTGTATCCACACTACACCAATAATCCAGTTTGAAACTGGGTTATTTGCCATGGCTGCTTCCCATGGAATCCTGGGGTTTGTGGTTTGGGGAATGGCGAGTGATGCAGTTTCAAAGTGGATTGTTGGTGCAGTGGGGCTCTAGCCCCAGTGGCCCCTCCGGACAGCCTGGGACATGACCTCGAGGCTCCTCTGAAAGTTTGGTGGGTGGGTGCGCTTCGATCCCGCTTCTGCTCTCCTCTCACCCTCTCTTGCCCGCCTGCGGAGCTGCCAGGCGAGGGCGCGGAAGAACAGCCGGCTTCTCCCGCCCACGCCCACGCCCACACCAGTCCGCTGCGCCGGAGACTGGCCGCTCCCGGGCTCCCCAGGGAAGGACAGGGAACCCCCTCCTTGCCACGGCTCCGCTTGGCCGCCGCCTGCCTCGCCCTCTCCGCCCGCGGGTCATCCAGCCGGGCCCCCCTGGCCCTTGCCTTCCACACACCCCCAGCAAAGCACCTCGCTTCCAGGGGACACGTGTCCAAACCTCGCTTCCAAGGGATATGTGTCCAAACCTCGCTTCCAGGGGACACGTGTCCAAACCTCGCTTCCAACGGACACGTGTCAAAACCTTGCTTCCAATGGACACGTGTCCAAACCTCGCTTCTAACGGACACGTGTCAAAACCTTGCTTCCAATGGACACGTGTCCAAACCTCGCTTCTAACGGACACGTGTCAAAACCTTGCTTCCAAGGGATATGTGTCCAAACCTCGCTTCCAACAGACACGTATCTAAACCTCGCTTCCAGGGGACACGTGTCCAAACCTTCTCACCCCCCGCCCCAGCAAAACCTGTCTGCAAGCGACACGCGTCAGGGCTGCCTCCTGCGTCCGCGGGCTCTTTGGCGGGCGCTCCAGCCTGGCCTTTCGGGCGGTCCCTCTCCGGCGCCGCTGCCGGGCGCGCTGGGCTTGGGCGGGCGGGCGGGCGGGCGGGGCGTCGAGGCAGGGCCCCCCTGCGGCTCCGAAGGGAGGGGAGGGAGGGAGGGGAGGGGAGGGCCAGCCCCAGCGCCGCCGCGAAGCTCGCCTCCTCCTCCTCCTCCTCCTGCTCGGCCGCCGCCGCCTCTTCCCTCCGGTCGGCTCTCTCGCAACTTCCTCGCCCGAAGCGGCCGGCGGAGGGTCTCTTCGGCTCCCCCTCCGGGGCTCTGGAGCATGGCCCCCCGCCTTCGGCCCCGGAGGCCCCCCCAGCCGGCCGGGAGCAGGGGGACCCCGGCCCTGGCCTGACCCCTCGCCCGCCTCCCGCCCCCCGCCCGCTTCCTCCCGGGATGGGGCGCCCCCTGCCGGCGGGGCTCCTCCGCCGCCTCCTGCTCCTGCTCCTCCTGCTCGGCGCCCAGCAGCTCCGCGGGGCCAGGTAAGGGGCTTTGGCTCACGGGGGGCTCCTGGCAGCTCCCCTCCGGGACTTCCCCACCTCCCCCGAAGTGGGCGCGGGGAAGGAAAGCGGGATCGGCCGGGGGGGCGAAGGGGCTGCCTTACGGGGGCTGCGGGAGTGCAGCTCCCATCGCCCCTCAGCAATGGCTAGGGCTGCTGGGAGTTGCCGGCTGAAAGCATCCCCCAGATGCGGGTCGCGTTGCTGAGCTTCATCCCAGGTAGGCTGGGGGCACCAGGTGTCCCCCCCCGGACCAAGACCCCCAGTCAAGGGATCTGAGACTTGGGAGGGACCGCAAGGGAGATCTAGTCCACCCTCTAGCTGGTTGTGAATACACAACGAAGGCACTCTTGAAAGATGTCCATCTAGGGACTATGTGTCTATCCATAACTTCATTTTCTATATGTATATATATTTTCTTTTCAAGTTTTCTGCCGAAACTTTGTTTTCTGTGATGTATGAATATATATACGGTATATAAAAAGATGTCCATCCAAGTAAGACAGTAAGAGCTGTTCAGAAGTGGAATACACTGCCTGGGAGTGTGATGGAGTTTCCTTCTTTGGAGGTTTTTAAGCAGAGGCTGGATGGCCATCTGTCAGGAGTGCTTTGATCGTGATTTCCTGCGTGGCAGAGTGGGGTTGGACTAGATGGCCCTTGGCGTCTCTTCCAATTCTACAGTTCTTTGATTCGATGATTCTATGAACCCCTGTCTAAAGACCACCAAAGATGGAGGTCCTTCCTCATGTTTAGATGGAACCTCTTTTCTTGTAATAAGAATCTAAACTCTCTGGACCAGCTCCATCTTCTGCATGACACCCCTTTAGGTATGTATAGATGGCCACCCTGTCACCTCTGAGTCTTCTCTTCTCCAAGCTAAACACACCCAGCTCCCTAACCTGTTCCTCGGAAGGCTTGGTTCCCAGACCTTTGACCATTTTGGATCTCTTCAGGGCCGGTTTAAGGCACCAAAGGCATCAGCATCCGCAGGGGCCCCCATCATTGTGGGGGGGGCATAGTAACCCCTCCTCCTCCTGCAAAAACATTATTAGTAATAATCTGAATATCTGAATACTGTGTCCTAGCTGAATACTGTGAATAGCTTAGGTTAGGTTAAGTTACATTGACCTGAGAGAAACATATGGGCCCCCCAAAATAAAAGCATTGGAGGGCCCCCCAAAATCCCTTAAACTGGTCCTGGATCTCTTCCCCTGGACATGGTCTCTCTTGTGTTGATGATCCTTCTTGAACTGTGATGCCCAGAACTGGACACAGTATTGCCAGCGATATTGGACCGAAGCCGAACAGTGGCACAGCTACTCCTCTTGTTCTTTCATTTATACCCTCCTGGCCATCCGTGGCCCATTGGCCAGTTTCAGTTACATGGGGACTAAGAGGCACTGTTGTGTGAACCTTAGGTGTTCCACCTTCAAGCCTGCAAGCTGTGTGTGTGTGTGTTGGGGGGAGTCCTCTTTCCACAGTTACATGAACTGCTTGCCTTCCAGAGAGTGGCAAATTAAAGTCATGCCAAAGGAGGAAGAATGAAGAGAACGGAGGCTTTAAAAGAAACATTACAAGATGCCCTATTTGTAATTATAGAGAACCAGTCTCCCCATTCCCATACCAGCTGAGGCTCCCTAGACAGCTAGAGCAAGTGTTTAGTGCCCTATAAAGTGTTTAATGCCCTATAAAATCCCCATCAAATTAATTTGGTGGTTTGCGTCTCCATATGAACCTATACAGGATTCTAGGGCTTTTCATGTCAGACAAGAAAATTTAATCATTCTTGGCTAATGGCAAGCTAATAATAGACCTTAAATATTAAAGTTGCACCTTCCACTTGTCTTTGGGCACTATGTTGAGAATTTCTCCTAATAAACAGTTTTACAAATTCCCATGGATGAGATGTAGCTCTTTCCATTTAAATATCATCATAACAATCCTTTCCCCCACCCACACACACTTTCTTTATGTAAAATTTCATGTATTTATCTTTAGGCAACTTGAACCTCCAGCTATAATTATCTGTACTGAATTTTTTTAAAAGCAAGGTTTGGTTATGAGATAAATGTGCACCGATGGGAATTTGAACTTTCGCTGTCCTATAGCTTGTGGTAAGGAAGACTAGTAGGCAGGGGTTGTTGTTTTTGCAGGAAGGGTGGTAGAAGAGAATCTCAGAATTTTAGAGACAGGATATTCTGGAGACCATCTAGTCCAACCCCAAGGTCAATGCGGGAATTCTACAGCAACCCTATCAGATGGCAACCTAGCTTCTGCTAAAAATAGCTCCACTAAAGTTGAAATAAAAAGCTCTATTGAAGGAGAAACAGATCTTAGCCTATTCCTTCAGAATCAACAGTAGAATTGCCAGGCGTCCCTTATTAGAACAAATATCCTTTATTTGAGAGCCAGAAAGGTTGTTCCTTGTCAGACTGGCAGATATATTGTATTATAAAGGAAGTTTCCTATTTGATGGCCAGAATGCTCTTTCATTTATATAGAATAAGTGAGAAAAATCCCATATTTTGGCGTGTGGGCCCTTTATAAAGACAAAAAAATGTGTGCATCATGCAATTTATGAATGTGGACAATTTGTTAATTTTGCAGAGAAATACATGCATTGAAATCAATACTCTCATTTGGTATTTGGTATTTGGTGGGTCACAAACTTGTGACTCCTGCTTCCTGATTGCCAGCCCTACATGTCATGAATTTCAACTGCCCCTTATTGCTTTTTTGAAAAAATTAACCTGCTATATTTTGTGATAGTTTTCTGTGCAATCTTGTCTCATAGTAAGTAACTGGAAGTTTGAAAGGCTTCCTCCTAGAGTACCATAGCTTGTGTAGGATTGCAGCATTGGATGGCAACTGAACACAGTGTGCTTTTTGTTAACCCATTATATTTCCAAGAATTTCCCAAAGAAGCTCACACTCTTGCTAAAGGGATGGTTTGATAAAGTTTTAGAAATGAACATGAACATCTGATCTCTGATCCTTTACTATATAGATCTTTTCTTAAAAGGGAAAATGTCTTTTCTTTAACTCTGTTCATTCTACCTTTTGCAACAAAACCCCCCCACAAGTTTGTAATTTATGAATAGCCATTTTTATTGTATTTTATTGTGTGTGTTTGCATGTGAGAGAGGGATGACTTTCTTTTTTGCTTAATAGCTTCTGGTCCTGATGTTTGTGTCATCTCAATGGTGCAGTTAAATAATTTTTGACTCTAAATGGTTTTATCTGATCATGTGTATTGCCTCCCTTACATAAAAATGTAGTACAGCCAGCCCTCTGTATCTACAGATTTGGCATCCACAGATTCCACCATCCACAGCTTGAAAATATTAATTCAAATAAAATTCCAAGAAGCAAACCTTGATTTTGCAACTTTATATAAGGGACACCATTTTACTATGCCATAGTATATAATGGGACTTGAGCCTCCACAGATTTTGGTATTCAGGGGGGTTCTGGATGACACCACTTCAGATATATTACTGTATTTCTGTTGGGTTGTTTTGAAACAATTTCTTTCCCCACTGAAAATAATCCACTACCCTGCTATGGTTTAGTAACCACTTTGGGTGCAAATGTCTTGTTCCACTCCTTTGTGATCTTTGGAGCATAGTGGGCACAGTGTGGGTATGGTTTCATGCTCCTCCCGTGGGGCTTTGCCAGGAATCTCCAGCAGGGAAACCCCAGACTACTTCTGGTGGTTGGTCTGGGAGGACACCAGGATTCCCAAGAGTTCCCAAGAGAACTTCTGTACATTCCTTCTCTAGCACATTACTTTAGATTATTTTTAAAAAGGTCTTTAAACAGAGGCTGGATGACCATCTGTTGGGAATGCTTTGATTGTGTATTCCTGCATGGCAGGGGGTTAGACTAGATGGCCCTTGTAGTCTCTTCCAGCTCTATTCTTCTTCTTCTTCTTCTTTTTTTTTTTAAACTTCCCTGGTTTCCTGCATGGCAGGGGGTTGGACTAGGATGGCCCTCGTGGTCTCTTCCAACTCTACAATTCTATGAGTCTATGGTTTACTTGGAAGTTGTCCCCCCCCCCCCGCTTTTCAAATCATTATACAGTACATACAAACCTAGATACATCATTTATCAAAATCTCAATCCATCCTTGTCAGGTACACATTTCTTATTGAACTGTACATAATCATTGGAAGTACAGTTGTCCCTCTGTATCCACAGATTTGGTATCCACGGATTTAAGTATCCACAGCTTGAAAATATTCTTTAAAAAATAAGAATCCAAAAAGCAAACCTTGATTTTGCCATCTGATATAAGGGACACTATTTTGCTATGCCATTGCATATAATGGGACTTGAGTATTCATGGATTTTGGTATCCATGAGGGGTCCTGGAACCAAACCCCAACAAATATGAAAGGACAACTGTATGTTAAAATACTTTCTCCTAGTAATATATAATTTACCTTCACAGCAACTTTCTCTTTCATACACTTATCTTTTCTCCCTCTTTAAATCTCTCACCTCTCTTGCATCTCATCTTCTCATTTCTGTACACACAGCTCACACTTCCTCTTACCTTCTCACATAGAAGACAGCTCAATGATTCTATGAAACCCTGAGATCGACTCAAGTCCTTTTGCAGGCGTTTCCACCAATAGTGATGTGGTGAGTGGCTATAAGAGCAGTGGTAGCTGATGCCCAGTGAAGGCAATGGAATAGACAAAAGGATCAGCAGAGACAGAACCAACTACCACACAGTTTGAAGTCGAAGGCTTTCATGGCCAGCATATATAGGTTTTTCGTGGTTTTCATAGAATCATAGAATCATAGAATTGCAGAGTTGGAAGAGACCACGAGGGCCATCCAGTCCAACCCCCTGCCACGCAGGAAATCTTGATCAAAGCATCCCCGACAGATGGCCATCCAGCCTCTGTTTAAAGACCTCCAAGAAAGGAGACCCCACCACGCTCCGAGGGAGTGTGTTCCACTGCCGAACAGCTCTTACTGTCAAAAAGTTCCTCCTCATGTTGAGGTGGAATCTCTGTTCCCGGAGCTTGCATCCATTGCTCCGTGTTCCAGTCTCTGGAGCAGCAGAAAACAAGCCTGCTCCATCCTCAACGTAACACCCCTTCAAATACTTAAACAGGGCTATCATATCGCCTCTTAACCCTCTTTTTTCCAGGGTAAACATACCCAGCTCCCTAAGTCTCTCCTCATAAGGCATCGTTTCCAGACCTTGCACCATTTTAGTTGCCCTTCTCTGGCCATGCTCCAGTTTGTCAATATCCTTTTTGAATTGTGGCGCCCAGAACTGGACACAGTATTCTAGGTGAGGTCTGACCAAGGCAGAATAGAGCGGCACTATTACTTCCCTTGATCTGGAAATAATACTTCTATTGATGCAGCCCAAAATCGCATTGGCCTTTTTAGCTGTCGCATCACACTGCTGACTCATGTTCAACTTGTGGTCTACTAGGACTCCTAGATCCCTTTCGCACGTAGTCTCATTCAGCCAGGTCTCCCCCATCCTATATCTATGCATTTCATTTTTCCACCCTAAGTGCAGAACCTTACATTTCTCCGTATTGAATTTCATTTTGTTAGCTTTGGCCCAGCTCTCCAGTCTATCCACATCATTTTGAATGTTGATCCTGTCCTCTAGGGTATTAGCTACTACTCCTAATTTGGTGTCATATGCAAATTTGATAAGTATGCCCCTAATTCCCTCATCCAAGTCATTGATAAAGATGTTGAATAGCACTGGGCCCAGGACCGAACCTTGTGGCACCCCACTGGTCACATCTTTCCAAGATGAAGAGGAGCCACTGCTGAGCACCCTTTGGGTTCTGCTGGTCAACCAATTACAAATCCATTGAACAGTTAAGTTGTCTAGCCCACATTTTACAAGCTTGTTTGCAAGAATGTCATGGGGAACCTTGTCAAAGGCCTTACTGAAATCAAGGTATGCGATATCCACAGTGTTCCCTTCATCTACCAAGCTGGTATTTTTATCAAAAAAAGAGATCAGATAGTACAGTGGTGTCCCTGATATAAGATGGCAAAATCAAGGTTTGCCTTTGGATTATTATTTTTAAAGAATATTTTCAAGCTGTGAATACTTAAATCCATGGATAGCAAATCCATGGATACAGAGGGACAACTGTACATACAAATCAGAGGAGAAACCCGTGACATCAAAGGTAGTGCAAATCAATGAATGTGTTCATACATAAAATAAAGCCAAGATTGCTGGTGCATTGTATTGACACCTTGAACAACCTATTTGCAATCCCATTTAGGTAACACATGCTCTCCAATTGTTCCGATTTGGCTGGGCCATTCCTGATTGTCCCACTTTTCCAGATGCTTTTAAATTGTCCCCGTTTCTCTCTCTTCTTTCCACTCTTCCCCTTTGTCCTCAGCTTACTTCAGTGGCTGCAAATTGAGTTCAAAGGGCAATTAACTCAGCAGTGGGGAGAGGAGAGGAGAAAGCAAAATCTTGCCATTCCCTGTAGACTCAGGTAAAAGCAAACTGCTTCATCCTCTCCTTGCTTCTGCGTTTTTTCCTCATTTATTAACTGTTGCCATCTTGACCACATGCTGATGTTGCTTGCCAATGCTTGCCTCAGTTTTCGCCTATGAAATATTGGAGGGTTTGGTGAGTGGAAGCAAGCTGGATCTAGTACAGTAAGACCCCTGTATCTGCTGGAAATAGCTTCGGGGAGGGGGGCGTAGATACTGAAAACTGTTGATTATTATCAATAATAATGATAATGGAGAACACCATTGAAAATAATGGGACATCCATTTAAAAAAAAGAAAATAATGGGACATTCGGTTTAAAATACCATGGGATTGCCTTGGAAGACTTAGAAAATGGCTAGAGGGAATGCATTTTCTAGGAAGACTCTATGGTAGGTGTGCTGTTTTGTGTCCCGTGGATAATTGAATCAGTGGATAATTAATCAGTGGATGGGGGGGGGGTTCCTACTGTACTTTAGTAGTATATCACAACCCAGAATCTTGATTTGTTGCTTCCAAATAAGTCACAATCCCAAACCAGAATTTACTATTTGCTTATGAAACCTGATTTATTTAGGCACAACAAATCAAGATCCAGGGTTCAGACATCAAAGTAAACTACAGCTTTTTCTTAAATGTTCTTGGAAAAAGAAGACCACGTGGACTGATTGCACCAGTGTACACTTGGTTCGTAGTAAGGCAGGATGCCATAACAACCATGGTTTATTCTTACATACAGCCACTGTGAAAGGCTGCATTTATGTGAAAACAAGGTTTATGTAATAACAACTCCTGAGCAACAACCATAATGTAAGAATGTGTTCCCCCATATTCCAGAGCTTCAAAATATTAGTGTTAGTACTAACATGTTGACATTAAACTATTACAGAAAAGTAAACATTAAAAATGTTAAGAGAAGATAATAAAATTAATTTGTAAAACCATATAATTGCAGGAAACCCATTTGAAATGTATGGATTAAAGCAAGGAGAATGAATTAAAGTAAGGACAATAATGATTTGCTATTTGGTTTATTCAAATGAGAAAATACATACAATTGTTAAAATTTTAAAACTAGAGATTTTATTGTTGTTAATTGCCATCAAGTCAATTTTGACTTACAGTGACTCTATGAATGAGAGACCTCCAAGTCATCCTGTCCTCCACAGCCCTGCTCAGGTCTTGCAGACTCAGGGCTGTGGCTTCCTTGACTGTCTCTCTCTCTGTATGTAATGCAGTCTCCAACTTTCTTACTGCCTTCTACCTCACCAAGTGTTATTTTTTTCTGGGGAGTCATGTCTTCTTGTGATATGTACAAAGTATAGCAGTCTCAGTTTAGTCATCTTGGTTACTAAGGAGAATTCAGACTTAATTTGCTCTAGCACCCATTTATTGATTTTATTTAGCAGTCTATGGTATTGGTAGAATTCTTCTCCAGCATCATGTTTCAGATGAGTTGATTTTTTTTTTCTCTTGGCTTTCTTCACTGTCCAGTTTTCACAACCATACATAGAAATTGGAAATATGACAGCATGGACCATCCTAACTTGGGCCATACTTTTGTTTTCCATATTTGTTGACAGATTTTAGATAGAACTAGAGTAGATTCTGTTATTTCTCCCCAAGTGCTCTAACTGCAACTTCCATTTCACTTTCTAAAATTGTGGGTTCATCTTCAGATGGTTCTTCCTTGAATATAACTGTTATATTTCAATCTGTTTTATATAGTTCTTCAGTGTATCGTTCCCATCATCTTTTTACTTGTATATCGTCATGTAATGTGTTCCCCTGGTGGTCATATATCATCCCTACTCTTGATTTAAATTTTCCTTTGGTTTCTCGGCTCTTGTGAAAGAGGTTTCTTGTTCTTCCTTTTCTGTTGTCATCGTCTATTTTTCTGCATTGATCACTATAGTAGTTCTTGTTCCTACACACAAATCACTGAACGGTTTCATTCAGGCTTCTGACCCTATTAATATCACCTTTTACTTTTGTTTCTTGTCTGTCCTTAACTGCTTGAAGAGTTGTGGTGTATGTCATCCATTGAGGCTTCTCCTTTCTTTTTGGCTACAGATAGTATCTTTTTGCATTCTTCTCTGACAGTATCCCTGGTTTCAGTCCAGAGTTCTTCTGGCTCCTGGTCAATTAGTCTTAATAGTGAAAATCTAATTTTTACATTATCTTTAAATTCTACAGGGATGTTCTTCAGGTTGTATTTTGGCATGATGGTTGGTTTAGTGTTCTTCTTTAGATTTACTCTATTTTTTATATCAGCAGTTCATGGTGTGTGCCACAATCTGCTCCTGATATGGTTTTTGCAGAGAATGGAGCTTCTCCATATTCTACTTCCATTTATGTAATCTATTTGATTTCTAAATTGACCATCAGTTGATGTCCATGTGTACAGTCACCTCTTGGGTTGCTTGAAGAATGTGTTCCTGGTGAACAAGCGGTTGGCCTTGCAAAATTCAATCAGTCACCCTCCTGCTTCATTTCTCGATCCTAGGCCAACTTTTCCTACAATTTTTTATTCTGCTCTGTTTCCTACTTTTGCATTCCTGTGAGTCACAAGAAGTTCTGTTTTGGTGTGTGATCAGTTTCTTCCTTTACTCCAACATAGAATCTTGCAATTTCTTCATCTTCTGCCTCTGTAGTTGAAGTGTAAACTTGGATTATGGTTTTATTGATGGGTTTTCCTTCAAGTATTATTATTTGGTCAGACTCTGTATTATATCTTTTGCCTGCTTTTGCTACATCTCTCTTCACTATTAATGCCACCCCATTTCTTCTTAGAGTTTAACTTCCTGAGTAAAATACTGTGTAATTTTCTGACTCAGCATGTCCCATTCCTGGCCATTTTAGCTCACCCATCCCAAGGATTGCAATGTTTATACATTCCCTTTGGCTAGCTTCTTCTGATTCATGCTAGGGTTGGGATAGCAAATTAATGTTTGATTAAATATTTCCACATTCTGACCCCAGCTACACATTTTCAGTACAAGTAAAATGTTCAGTTCTGGTTGACATGACATTGGAGCTTGTTTCTCCAAAACAGAGCAACTTCCCTATACAATGCAGAATTTGTTATATAACTTTATTCCATTATTGGCTTGATAGCCTAGTTACTCAGCTATGAACCTGCAATTACATGACAGTGAAGACATTTTTAGTTAGGAATGAGTGTACCAGGGGAGCTCATGGGAAGCAGAGAAATGATGGTTAGGCTCCTCTCCTTGAAGATTTAAAATAAACGAGAAGTTTTTTTTAAGCTCTTGTTAGCAAATTAGCACATATCAATTGCCTGAAAGAGGGGGTGGGCGATATTTGGATTAAATAGCAGATTGGCCATTTCTTTTCCTGTAGATGAACTGTCCTAAAGTTCTGGAAAATTGCCTTCAAAAGCAATCTGTTCCCATTACCTTTTAGATCAAGAGGACAGGATCAGAATCCAAAATGACCTTAATGGATTAGAAAGCTGGGCCAAAACTAACAAAATGAATTTCAACAGGGAGAAATGTAGGATACTACACTTGGGCAGTAAAAATGAAATGCACAGATATAGGATGGGTGACACCTGGCTTGAGGGCAGTACATGTGAAAAGGATCTAGGAGTCTTAGTGGACCACAAGCTGAACATGAGTCAACAGTGTGGAGCAGCAGCTAAAAAAGCCAATGCGATTCTAGGCTGCATTAATAGGAGTCTAGTGTCTAGATCAAGGGAAGTAATAGTGCCACTGTATTCTGCTTTGGTCAGACCTCACCTCGAATACTGTGTCCAGTTCTGGGCTCCACAATTCCAGGAAAGATATTGAGAAGCTGGAATGTGTACAGAGGAGGGTGACCAGGATGGTGGGAGGTCTGGAAACCATGCCCTATGAGGAGTGGCTTAGGGAGCTGGGCATGTTTGGTCTGGAGAAGAGAAGGTTAAGGGGGGACATGATAGCCATGTTTAAATATTTGAAGGGATGTCATACTGTGGATGGGGCAAGCTTGTTTTCTGCTGCTCCAGAGGCTAGGACACAGAGCAATGGGTTCAAACTACAGGAAAAGAGATTCCACCTAAACATGAGTAGGAACTTCCTGACTGTAAGAGCTGTTCGACAGTGGAATGCACTGCCTTGGAGTGTGGTGGAGTCTCTTTCTTTGGAGGTTTTTAAGCAGAGGCTGGATGGCCATCTGTCGGGAGTGCTTTGATTGTGTATTCCTGCATGGCAGGAGGTTGGACTTGATGGCCCTTGTGGTCTCTTCCAACTCTATGATTCTAAGAGTGGGAATTGTGTGGCCTTCTAAATGTTGTTGTACTGCAACTCCCAGCATACCTCAGCATTTCATATGTTGGCTAGGGCTGATGGACTTGCAGCCTAACAATGAGTATATGATTCTCACTCTTCTCTTAAAGTGTTTAAAAGACAATGTATTGCTACTATCCTCCCTGGCTACTCCCAGGCGCTGGAATTCCCTGAAGAGGTGACACTGGGTCTCTCCATGCTGCTTTCTTTTTTCTTTTTTGGAGTGTCTTTGACCGTAAAGAAAAAAAAAAGGTTTGATAGTGTCCTATACTGATCTTATTACTTGATTTTTAATATGTATGTTTTCAAGTCACTTTTAATTCTATTCATTGTTTAAATACATTTTAACTTTTTGTACATTTTTATTCTTCTACAATTTTATCTCTATCTAGTCATGCTGAATCCCATTTCCAGGGGGAAAGCAGGATATAACAACAACAAATAGTAGTAGTGATCATTACAGTGTTTTAAAAGTAATTTATTATATTTCTTCATACTTTTACCTTATTTTCCCTTATTTTTAAAGGAAGAACATAGGACTGATAATTGAATAGTTTGTGTGTGTGTGTGTGTGTATGTATGTATGCACACACACGCCTTCACGTTGCTTGTCAGTTTATAATAACTCCATTACTTTCATAGGGTTTCATACACACACACAAATGTACAGTATAAGAAAGTCAGCATAGGGATTGCCTAAATTGTGAAAATACTCCTGCAGAATGTGAGGAGAATACTGTCTGTCTTAATAGGATTCGGCATCATTCCGCCGTATTCAGAAGGAGGGGGGCCAAAAATGTCAAAAAGTATGCTGGAAAAGCCTTCATGGCTTTCCCCAAAGTTTTTTAAAAACGGTGGAGGGAATGAGCAGTCCTGCATGTTGGGATAAGTGGTCAAATTGATTCACTTTCCCCATCCGAGCAGAAGTTGAAAGCTGATTGGCTGGATGTGTGTGGGGGCAGAACTTGCTAACAAGGCAAGCACCTGGAGTCGCCATGTTGGATTTTCAACTTAGCAAGTGAGCACTACGGTGATAAAATGGGGTTTCTTGTTTACTTTTTTGTTAAAGTGAAAGGTCGCTCTTTCGCACCTTGGATAGGTTTTTTTAAAAAAAATACTGCTTGGTAGCGGCAATTTCACATAACTAAAAACATGAGAAATTCACTCGTGGCTGTGATCGTGATTTGCAGGCATGCCCATTTGCACAGTAAAGGCAGATAGCTTCATATGCCTTCAATTTGCCCAAAAAACCATTAAGACAAATATCAGCTGCTGCAAATTGCCATTACTGCAGAGTAATTATTACTTCTGTCAATAAAAACTGGTGCCTTTTTCAACCCTCCAGCACAGAGGGAGAACGAACAAAGGACAGGAGGAGGACCGAGTGTGCAGAAGCAACTGCTGGAAGCGGGACAGTGGTGTCGTCCTCCCGACCTCCATGGGGTTTTTTTTAGAGCATCTGAAAAAGTCCTAAATCACTCATATGTTTATCTGTAAGAATACTATTGAAAACTATCACTTTCAGAAGACAGTTCCTCATTTGTGTTAATTCTAACTTGTTCCTTATTGAATAATAAAAGATCTTAATAGGTGATCCACTTTTCCTTTACAATCATTTATTTTTTGTATTTTCTTGTGTTGAAACCCATAAAGGAATCTTAGGATATAAACTTGGTTTGTATCTGTGCCAAATCTTTAACACGGTACGTCTTACATAATGATTATTAAAATGAAATTCACCCTCTCCTTATTATACCATAAATAGCCATGCCACCCAAACCTCAAGACATATCCCTCCAATTCCAACAGTCTTTTATTTTGCAACACAACCCACTCATTCAGCCACAAACAGCATGCAGAAAAGTATAACATGAAAGTTAGTAATTGTAATCCTCCTCTTTGCTTAGCATCTTGGAGGACTTTGTATTTAATTGCCGGCTTCTTGCCTTGCCATATTAACCTTGACAAATATTTCTGCCATTGATTGAATGGCACATCATTAGTCACAATTGGTGTTGTCTGGAATAAAAATAACATTTTTGGTAAAACATTCATTTTGATCACTGAAATTCTGCCCAACAATGACAATTTAAGCCTCTCCCATCTCTGTAAATCTTGCTTGATTTCATTCTAAATCTTAACATAATTGTTCTTAGGTAACATACTATTCTTGTTTGCATAGGTAATACCAAGGTATTTCATCTTTTTCTCGATTTTTAAACGAGACATTTTCACCAGTCTCAGTTTGTCCTCTTTTTTTATATTTTTTGTTAACATCATTGTTTTTTGCTTGTTGATTTTAAAACTGGCCAACTCTCCAAATTCCTTTAACTTCTCTAACAAGGCATCAATACATTCTAAAGGGTTTTCCAACACAATCATTAAATCATCTGCAAATGCACCTAGTTAATAAATTAATTTTTTTATCTCCAACCCTTTAATTTTCTCTTTTTTTCCTTATTGCCCCATTTAACACCTTGAGGACCATAATAAACAACAATGAATAGAGGGTGTGTCCTTATCTTGTGCCTTTTAAAATTTGGCGTGGTTTTGTTAATTCCCCATTGACTACAATTTGTGCCAACTGTTGGTCATAATCACCTTAATCCAGGTGGTAAAATTATTTCCAAAGTTTATTTTCTCTAAAATACCAAAAAAGGAAAATCCAATTCAAATTATCAAAGGCTTTTTCAGCATCTTAAAAATATCAAGTGGAAAATTATGACTTTCCAAGTATTCCAAAATATCTACTGCACATCTCAAATTATCACAGAGTTGTTTTTTTGGTTACCCCCCCCCCTTGAGCACTATGTATAAAATCTTGCAAAATCATCTCCAATCTTTCTGCCAAAATCGATGTAATTTTTTTAAAATAATTATTTAACAATGAAATAGGCCTATAGTTTTTTGTTAGTGTCAAGTCTTGCCCTTCTTTCGGTTATCATTGCCACTTCCAATTACTCTGGTATCTTTCCATTCCTGAGAATTGAATTAAAAGTTTGTAGCAGCCGTAAAAGCTCCTCTTCCATACACTTATAATATTTAGCAGGTAAGCCATCTGGCCCAGGTGCTTTGCCACTCAATCTTTTTTATTGTTTCATAAATCTCCATTTTAACAATGAAGATCTGTAATCACTGACAGTTCTTGTTTTCTTAAAATCTCTTCCACTTTTTTGACAGGAATTCTTTGCCTTTTATATAAAGAAAAGTAATACTGTACCTATGAAATACTTTTAGAATATTCTCATTATTAGTAATTATCTCTTTCTCTTCTTATATCTTCAAGATTGATTTTTCTCTCTTCTTTAACAACTTGTACAGCAGCCATCTTCCAGGTTTATTTACAAATTCAAAATTCTTTAATTTCACATATTTCATCCTTTTTTCAGTCTCATTAACCATAATCAAAGATTGTTGACTTTGTAAATTTTTTAATTGGTTGCTTGGCCCTGTTTTTGAGGAAGATTTCTTTAATTTTATTTTTTTTATCTTAATCTAGTACTCATTGATGTGGCAAACACATGGTCATAGCAATTGCAGGTTAAGAAAATTTTCTAATTGTTTGTAGTATTCCACTGCCACCACCAGATGTCACTCTTCTTTCTCACTTCCTTCTCAGCATTCAGCCATTAACTGCAGCTGTTTGGACACAACAGCATTCTGTATTTTCAATTTCAATTTCAATTTTCAATTTCAGTGACAAACAATAGCCTGACCTTGCTCTTATCACACTCACAGGTAAACAATTGCTATTTTCACACTTCTCACAGTACTTTTAGATTTTAAATTCTTAATAATCTTAGTACTTAGTGTCTGTTTCAGTTTCCACTCATTTCCACTCATCCAGTTTACAGTATTCCACTTACTTTTAACTCTTTAGCCACAAGGTGTATTTTAAGAAGGAAAGAAAAAAAGTTTCTTGTGTCAGACTACTCACGGTTTCTTATTTACAGTTGATAATCTGAAAAGCAAACCTTGATTTTGCCATCTTATATAAGGGACACCATTTTGCTATGCCATTGCGTATAATGGGACTTGAGTATTCACGAATTTGGGTATTCACGCGGGGGGGGCTGGAACCAAACCCCAGCGAATGTGAAGGGACAACTGTTTGTAGGAGCCATGTTGCTGGAAGTTAAATCTCCCCATCAGAATCAGAAAGCCTCTTTAATATTCACTCCAAGTCAGTTGTTTAATTGCTTTAAGAAAGCTGATTTCGCAGAGCTTCTCTTCATCTTTGGGCGGGTTAATGATGCAGTGGGGCAAATTGACGATCTCTGTCTCCTCCGTTCTACCTGCGATTGCTCTCCACTGTCCTGTGGCAGCTGAGATGCTAGGACTGGAGGTTAAAAGATCCTCTGGTCCCCCTTTGCCAAGGGGGAACTTTTTGCTGTCCAGAGGGTCTGGAGATGAGTCCTTCTGGCCGACAATCACTGCATCTAGCATCAGCCCTAAAGCAGAGGATTTACGGGGCTTGACGAAACACTACCAGTACAGCCTAGAAATTTATATTACTTCAACTTATCAAAGAAAGAGTAAAGTTTCTTAAAGAGTGGAGTAGGCTCTCCTGGAAGGGCAAAACATGGGGCTGCCTCTCAGAAGGGGGCAATTCCCAGACACATGAGCTGGGCACTTGGAAGAACAGAAGCAGGGAAAGAGAGAAGACAAAACTCTCCAACACTTCCTTTGGCCCAGTCTTTTACCAAAAGAAATACAGTTCTTTTGTTCTGTTTGTTCTTGTTGCATGCTTTCAGTTTGTTTCTGACCCATGTTACCTACCCTGACACCTCCAGCCCCAAATCAATAATAAATTGGCAATATTTAATATTTAATGGCCTTCTGGGTAGGGTGGCTATTAAAACTGGGAAACTCCACAACTAGGAATCCCAAAGACAAACAATGCTTGGTCAGGTATGCACTTAAGGAAGGGCTGCCCAGATTCCAAAGAAATGTTAATTTGCAAGGCAGCTTTGTGAATGGACACCTGGCTAATCCTATCAGCTAAAGTTGGGATACCCAAACCTGTAAACAACCCTCATACCTTTATCCTTCCACGAACAAAGAAGGTTGCTTCCTCCATTCAGTTACAAAGTATACGCACAGAAAGATGCAATTAGCATATCCAGAGCGTTCTTTGTCTTTTCCTGAGCAACTCCAAGAAGCATTGTCTTTCACTTTAAATCCCATCCCCTGAAGGCAGTTATTTGCTATACAGTTGTCCCTTGACATTCGCTGGGGTTTGGTTCCAGGGCCCCCCATGGATACCAAAATCCATGGATACTCACTCAACTCCCATTATATGCAATGGCATAGCAAAATGGTGTCCCTTATATAAGATGGCAAAATCAAGGTTTGCTTTTTGAATTATTATTATTATTTTAAGAATATTTTCAAGCTGTGAATACTTAGATCTGTGAATGCCAAATCCATGAATGTGGGGGGACAATTGTATAAAACCCTTCCAAAACCTCACTCAACTGCACACAGTTAATTTTCCTCTGGACACCAGGCCAGACTGTGTAGCCATTCTGGCTTCCAGACCATCACTCTGCTGGTTTCCAATGCAATCTCTGCTTTACAGGACAGGTATTGTATCACCCACTTGAAACTCCCCTCACTATATATCCTCTATCCCAATATTTCCTACTTTATTCGCTAGCCTTCTGTGAGTGCTTGAAGCTTGAATGCGTGTGTGAATGTTGTTCTTATTGTTTTCTCAAATAAAGTCCAATTTATTGTCCTATCTAGCTTAACGTCTCCTCCTTAGTAAACATAGTAAACATTAACCTTAACCTTAGTAAACATAGGTTAAGAAGTCCAGCTATCTGTTACCCCCTCTGACATAGCCAAGCTGAGTATATTAAGTCCCCAAATTAATATTGATATTTGGAGGGTCCTTAAGACCCCCAAGCATTTAGGTGAACCCAAAGATTTGCCATTGCCTTCCTATGAGGCTGCGAGAGTGTGACTTGTGTAAACCCATTGGGTTTCCATGGCTGAGCAGGGATTTCATAGAGTTGGAAGAGACCACAACGGCCATCCAGTCCAGCCCCCTGCCATGCAGGAATTTGAACTCTTGTCTCCTGGAGTCCTAGTCCAATGAGATTATCCGATGGATTTAATAATCTGGGACAGGGATGCCACAGGATCGCAAAAGGATTTCCCTTTCAGATGACGTCATTCCTGACACATTCTCCCTCTGAGCTGTCTCCATTCTGTCCCCATTTTTTCTTATTGACGGGGAAGAGTCGTTAATAGATTGCCTGTTCCGTTTCTATCATGGAATCACGGGCGTCTGAAAAGGAGCCCCGTTCTACTGGCGCCATGCCAGCGTCACAGGGAGGTCCACGCCAAACACTTCCATATTCAATCGGGACATCGAGGTAAGTGACACCCTTTTTTTAACCCTCTCTGGGTTAGTTGTTAAGTTTAAAGTGTGTTCTGGTGCTTGGTTTTTACTTTTGTTTTTGTTTTTATTTTTGAATTTCCCACTCGATCGTTCTCTCGTGAGAATGGCCGGGATTTGCTTTATAGAACGTGAATGCAGCTTTGCAATGGCTGCATTCGCTCCTGGGCTGCCGAAGGGAGGGGAAGGACCTTCGATAGCATGGCAAGGTAGGTGTATGAAAAGTTTTCTTTTCTTTCGTTACAGGGACAGGAGTGGGACGGGAGTGTGGTGTTTGGGGGGGTTAGCGAGACAGGACAGTTTTTAGGGACCAGTGTGATAATCTCCTTGCTCAAACCACTATGCCAGTGATGAAAATAGAAGAAACTATGCAGGAAGGAGACTGCAGACCAGAATAGGTAAAGAGGTAATCAAAGAATACCCAACTACTTTACATGAATTAAAGTCTCTAGAGCCCAATAAACTGCATCCAAGGGTAGCAAAAGAACTTGCAGATAGAAGTCCAGAGCCACTGTTGATTATCTTTAAGAATTCTTGGAGAATAGGAGCAGTCCCATCTTCAAACAGGAGGACATGAACAACTACCAACCAGTCAGCTTGAAGTCAGTACCAGGAAAAGTTTTAGAACAGATCATTCAACAATCAGTCTGTGTGCACTTAGAGAGGAATGCTGGGATTTACTAAGAGGCTTATCGCACGAGGGGAAGGAAGCAGTTTTAAAGCCAGAGAGTAGCGTGCCCCACCTTGCCTTATCACATGACATTGCCATGGTTCAGCTGGTCTCCCATTCCAGTTCTGTGGGAGATGGCGGTAAAGGCAAGTCTTTTTGCTAATGGGTTTTTCCAGTTAGCAAAAAGACGCATGTTTACCACCATCTTCCATGGCACCAGAAGCAAAGAACAGTGGAGGCATGCAGATGTCGTGCAATAAGGCAAAGCTTCCCGTGCTATTCTTGGGCTTTAAAGCTGCCTTCCTTCCCTCATGCAATAAGGCTCTAAGAGCCAGCATAGGTTTCTCAAAAACAAGTCATGCCAGACTAATTTTATTATTTTTTTGGTAGAATTATAAACTTTGTAGATCAGAGAAACGTTGTGGATGTAATATATAGTTGCCCCTCGACATTCGCAGTTTTGATTATTCGCAGTTTAGCCCCAGCCCCTTAGGGAAGGCTGCCGAGAGGCGGGGCAACCTCCTGCCAGCACCTTCTCCGGCCTTCCAGAGGCGGCTCCATGGCTTCAAAGCCCCGGAGTCTGCTCAGGAAGGCTGGGGGGTGGGGCGGGCAGCCTCCCTCCCTCCGACTTTCCCGGTCTTCCTAAAGGGACTCCAAGGCTTCTAAGACCCGGAATACCCTCAGGAAGGCCGGGGAGAGGCTGGGCAGCTTTCCTCCCGCCCACCTGCTGCCTTCCCCGGCCTTCCTAAGTGGGCTCCGGGGCTCCAAACCCCGGAGTCCGCTCAGAAAGCCTCCTCCCCGCCCGGCCGCTGCCTTCCCCGGCCTTCCTGAGGGGACTTCAAGGCTTCTAAGCCCCGGAGTCCACTCAGGAAGGCCGGGGAGAGGAAGGCAGACACCCGCACGCTGCCTTCCCCGGCCTTTTTAAGCGGGCTCTGGGGCTCCAAAGCCCCGGCGTCTGCTTCGGAAGGCCGGAGAGAGGCAGTGCAGCCTCCTCCCCACCCACACGCTGCCTTCCCCGGCCTTTCTCAGCGGGGTCCAGGGCTTTGGAGCCTTGGAGCCCACTGAGAAAGGCCGGGGAGAGGCAGCGCAGCCTCCTCCCCGCCCGCCCGCTCACCCGCCCACCCACCCGCTGCTGTCCCCGGCCTTCCGAAGCGGGCACCGGGGCTCCAAAGCCCCAGCGCTCGCTTCAGAAGTCCAGGGGTGGCAGCGTAGCCTCCTCCCCACCCGCCCGCCCGCCTGCCCACCCGCCCGCTGCTCTCCCCGGCCTTCCGAAGCGGGCGCCGGGGCTCCAAAGCCCCAGTGCTTGCTTCGGAAGGCCGGGGGGTGGCAGCGCAGCCTCCTCCCCACCCGCCCGCCTGCCCACCCGCCCGCTGCTCTCCCCGGCCTTCCAAAGCGGGCTCCGGGGCTCCAAAGCCCCAGTGCTCACTTCGGAAGGCCGGGGGGTGGCAGCGCAGCCTCCTCCCCACCCGCCCGGCCATCCACCCGCCCGCCCGCCCGCTGCTCTCCCCGGCCTTCCGAAGCGGGCTCCGGGTCTCCAAAGCCCCAGCGCTCACTTAGGAAGGCCGGGGGAGGCAGCGCAGCCTCCTCCCCACCCGCCCGCCCGCCTGCTCACCCGCCCGCTGCCATCCCGGCCTTCCTAAGCAGGCTCCGGGTATTCTAAGGCCTGGAGTCCCCTCAGGAAGGCTTGTGGAGAGGCCAGCCAGGCTGGCCAGACACCCTCCCGCCGCCTCCCTCCCTCTGGGGGGGGGTTTGCGGGACCAGTTGTTATTCGCGGTTTTTCCACATTTGCGGGGGTCTCAAGAACGTAACCCCCGCGAATGTGGAGGGACGACTGTACTTGATTTCAGTAAGGCTTTAGGCAAGGTCCTCTATGATTTTATTACAGAAAACCTGGTAAAATGTGGGCTAGAGCAATGGCTTCAGATGCTACAGAAAAAAGACACCCAGCATAGATATCATGAAAAAGGAGTTGTTAAAACCACAATCACAAACAATTCTATGGAAGAAGAAAAATGGGAAACATCTGAAAAAGCCAATGTGGAGTAAACTTGAGGAGGAAGTGAAAAGAATAAAAGCATGAATAAAGAATGGAAGGAAGGACAAATCACCAGGGAAGAATATAGAAGTGTAGCCCAAGCTTGCAGAAAATAGTGTAAAGAAAGCTAAAGCTCAAAATGTGCTGAGACTGGCTAGGGAATCAGAGAGGAGCAACAGGGATTTTTCAGATATGTTCAAAGCAAGACAATGACCTAGGAAATGGTAGGACCACTGCTCAGCAAGGATGGTCAAAATGATAACAGATCACAATGAAAAGGCAGAACTGCTCAATACCAATTTACTTGTTTTTTTCTCCAAAGAGGACTGTGTGCTTCCATGCATCAGCAGAGACCCTGGCAAGTAATCTGGGTTGCAAATCAAGATCAATAAAGAGTTAGTCAGGAATAACTTAACGTAAATGAGTTCAGATCTGCAGGGCCAGATGAACTTCATCCAGAGGAACATTAGGAGCAACATTAGGAGGAACTTTTTGACAATAAGAGCTGTTCGGCAGTGGAACACACTCCCTCGGAGCGTGGTGGGGTCTCCTTCCTTGGAGGTCTTTAAAGAGAGGCTGGGTGGCCATCTGTCGGGGATGCTTTGATCATGATTTCCTGCATGGCAGAATGGGGTTGGACTGGATAACCCTCGTGGTCTCTTCCAACTCTACAATTCTATGATTCTATGAAGGAACTCCCTGACATACTCGCAGAACCAGTTGCTATTATTTTTGAGAAATCTTGTATAATAAGTTAGGTGCCAGAGGACTGGAGATGAGCAAACATTGTCCCTCTCTTTAAAAAATAAGACCCAGGAAACTACAGGCCAGTCAGCCTGACTTCAGTACCAGGAAAAACACTAGAATGGATTATACAGGAGTCTGTCTGCAAGTATCTTGATGGCAATGCAGTGATCAGTAGCAGCCAGGATGGGTTTGTCAAGAACAAATCCTGTCAAATTATTCTTGTATCTTTTTTTTAAAAAAATCAGGTCACTAGTTTAGATAGTGGGAATGCTGTGGATGCAATTTATCTGGATTTCAGCAAAATATTTGATAAGGTCCCATATAATATTTTGATTAGCAAACTGATTAAATGTGGAATAGATAGAAACACCATCAGATGGATCCATAATTGGTTGGGAAAGTGTGCTCAAGGAGTTTTCAGCAATGGCTGTGCTTCAACTTGGAAGGGGGTCTTGAATGGAGTGGCTCGGGGTTCTGTCCTAGGGCCATTACTCTTTAACATTTTTATCAATGACTTAGAAGATGGGCTGGAGGCGATTCTTAACACATTTGCAGATGATATAGAACTGGGAAGGGTAGCGAACTCATTGGAAGATAGACACAGAATTCAAAAGGACCTTGATAAACTAGAAAATTGGGCATAAATTAATAAAATGAAATTCAGTAGAGACAAATGCAAAATTCTACATTTAGATCACAAACACCAAATGTACAGGTATAGGATAGGATATACTTGGCTCAACAGTACTACATGTGAAAAGGACCTTGGGATTACTGTTGATAAGTTGAACATGAGCCAGCAGTGTGATGCTGCAGCAAAGAAGATGAATGTTATTTTAGCCTGCATTAATGAAAGCATGGTGCCCAAGTTGAGGGAAGAAATAGTTCCACTATTCTCTGTGCTGCTCGGTTCTCATCTGGAGTATTGTGTTCAGTTCTGGGTGCCTCGTTTTAAGAAAGGCAACGAAGATGATAAACAATAGAGGGAACAAAACATATGAGGTGAAGTTGAAGAAGCTGGGCATGTTCAGCTTGGTGAAGAAAAGACTGACTCAATCGCATTCTTTAAATACCTCAAGGGCTGTCACAGAGAGGAGGGGCAGACCTGTTCTCTGCTGCCCCAGAGGATAGAATGAGATCTAATGGTTTGATGGATGGTATATTTCTGTTGAGCATTAGAAGGAACCTCTTGAGAGTAAGAGCAGTTCAGCAATGGAACTAATTGCCTAGAGAGCTGGTGGCGTCTCCTATTCTGGGGGTCATTAAAAAGAGGCTGAACAGCTACCTGATGGGGATACTATATTGAGATATCCTGAACTGAGCAGGGGTTGGACTCATGAGGCCACTCTCTCTCTGGCTTTTCTTCATAAACGAAGATTCAGGAAGGACTCATCCCACGCTTTCTGCAAGCGCGCTTATGACTAAAAAGGCCAATCTGAGATAAACAAGTCCGGTTGCAGAAAGCACAGCAGAAGATCTCCTGGTGTGATGTTTCCGGGTTGTGATTCTTTCTGCTTTGTCTTTTCTTCTCAAGACTCGGCATGAGTTCTCAAATAAGGCTGCAGCATTGTGGATAGTGCGTCTCCATGCCTCCCAATGTGAGGCCAGGGCGGACCATTGTTGGTGATCAATTTGGCCGAGCCTGAGATGTTGTTTCAAGGAGTCCTTGTATCGCTTTTTTGGAGCGCCCCTCTTACGCTGACCCGTTGTGAGTTCACCGTAGAGTACTATTTTTGGGAGGCGATGGTCCTCCATCATAGAAACATGCCCTGCCCAGCGCAGCTGTGTTCTCAATATCATGGCCTCAATGCTGGTGATCCCTGCTTGCTCAAGGACAGCAACATGCGTCACATAGTTGGTCCAGTGTATATTTAGGATAGTGTGTACACAGCGCTGATGAAAGCACTCGAGGAGTCATAAGTGGTGGCGATAGGTGACCCATGGGGTGCCTCAGGGTTTTGTTGTGGGCCTAGTGTTATTCACTGTCTTTATAACTGACTTGGATAATGTAATTGAAGGCATGCTTATCAAATCTGCAGATTACATCACATTAGGGAGGGGTAGCAAATACCCGGAAGGACAGGATCAGGATTTGATACGACATTAACAGATTGGAGAGCCGGTGGGGGGACTTAACAAAATTAATTTCCACAGGAATAAGGTACCACAGGTCTGTCTATTAAATAACGAGAGTGATATAATAACCCATCTTTATTTACATGTTCAGTTGTCCCTTCATATTTGTTGGGGTTTGGTTCCAGGACCCCCGGTGGATACCAAAATCCGTGAATACTCAAGTCCCATGATAGGCAATGGCATAGCAAAATGGTGTTCCTTATATAAGATGGCAAAATCAAGGTTTGTTTTTTGGATTATTATTTTTTTAATAATATTTTCAAGCCATGAATACTTAAATCCATAGATACCAAATCTGTGGATACGGAGGGACAACTGTATTACAATTCTAATGCTTGTCCCCTTCAATACACTCCCCATTCACACTCACACACCGATGCAGCCTTGTTTTCCACTGGTTGAAGGTGTGGAGCAGATCAGTTTCTGCCAGCTGTTTCGACACATCTGCTGTTTTCTTCTTTACTGCATCAGTTGATTCAAAACATGTTTCTTTAAGCACCTATTTCACTTTAGGGAAAAGAAAAGGTCACTTGGTGCCAAATCTGGCAAATATGGAAGATGTTCAAGTGTAGTAATGTGTTTGTCGGCCAAAAACTTCTTCATAGAAAATGCTGTGTGAGCAAGCGCATTGTCTTGATGAATAATGAAACCATTGTTCCACAGTTCTGACCTCCCGCCACCTTACCTTTTTTCTCAGCGTTATCAAAACTTCCTTATAATAATGCTGGCTCACTGTTCTGCCTTCTGGAACCCATTCTGCCAAAATTACATCCTTGATATAAAAAACAAAACAAAACACAATGAGCATGACTTTGAATGTGGGCTTGCTTTGATGTGCTTTTTTCATTTTTGGTGATGATGGTGTTTTCCAGTGCATTGGCTGTTGTTTTGTCTTAGGATCATATTGGAAGATCCAGGTTTCATGGTTGATTTTTTTTGGAAAAGGTTTGGGTCCTCCTCAAGTTGCTGCAGAATGTCACATTGCTCAACTTCTAGATTTAGCATTTTTCCGGCACACAACAGACACCACAGCTGCTTGAAACCACAACTGACAATTAACTGAATGGCTGAGAGTGTTGATGTTGGTCATGCAAGATCAAACATGTTCAAGGTCACCACTCAAGCATTCACAATCATTTCTCCCTGATTTGTCTGAAAGGTAGAAACACAGTCTTGTTATTTAATAGACAGACCTTGTATGTGTAGACAGGATAAATATAAATCCAGACATATAGGATGGGGTTGTCTGGCTTGATAACAGTACAGATGAAAATGATCTAGTAGTTTTAATGAACTACAAATTAAACATGAGTCAACAGTGTAATGCAGTGGCCAAAAAAGCCAATGTACTAATTCTCTACTGCATCAACAGAATTATACTGCCCAACTGAACAGATTGGAGAGCTGGGCCAAAACTAACAAAATGAAATTCAACAGGGAGAAATGTAGGACACTACGCTTGGGCAGTAAAAATGAAATGCACAAATACAGGATGAGTGACATCTGGCTTGATGGCAGTACATGCAAAAGGGATCTAGGAGTCTTAGTGGACCACAAGCTGAACACGAGTCAGCAGTGTGATGCAGCAGCTAAAAAAGCCAATGCGATTCTAGGCTGCATTAATAGGAGCCTAGTGTCTAGATCAAGGGAAGTAATAGTGCCACTCTTGTTCTGCTTTGGTCAGGCCTCACCTGGAATACTGTGTCCAGTTCTGGGCACCACAATTCAGGAAGGATATTGAAGAAGCTGGAACGTGTCCAGAGGAGGGTGACCAGGATGGTGGGAGATCTGGAAGCCATTATGCCCTATGAGGAGCGGCTTAGGGAACTGCGCATGTTTAGTCTAGAAAAGAGAAGGTTGAGTGAGGACATGATAGCCATGTTTAAATATGTGAAGGGATGTCATACTGAGGATGGAGCAAGCTTGTTTTCTGCTGCTCCAGAGACTAGGGCATGGAGCAATAGACTCAAACTACAGGAAAAGAGATTCCACCTCAACATTAGGAAGAACTTCCTGACAGTAAGAGCTGTTCGAAGTGGAATATACTGCCTCATAATGTGGTGGAGTTTCCTTCTTTGGAAGAAAGTGCAAAGGCAGTTTTATAGTTGAACTTTAGGAAAACAAAAATAATGACTGCAGATGATTTATATATCTTTAAAGTAGATAATGAAGACATTTAAATGGTTATTTTCCATACCTTGGCTCAATCATTAACCAGAATGGAGGCTGCAGTCAAGAAATTATAAGAAGCCTAGGACTTGGAAGAGCAGCTATGAACGAACTGGACAAGATCCTGAAATGCTAAGATGTTTCATTGAATACTAAAGTTAGGATGGTCTGTGCCACTGGATTTCTAGTTTGTACATATGATTGTGAAAGCTGGATAGTGAAGAACACTGATGGGAAGAAAATCAACTAATTTGAATTGAGGGGCTGAAGAAGAGTTGTATGGATGCTGTGGACTGTTAAAAATAATAATAATAATAATAATAATAATAATATTTATTTATACCCGCCCCTCTGTTAAAACAATCGGGGCAGCTTACAAAAATTAAAATACAATACAGATAAAATCCCCAAACACCCCCCACCCCACCCTCCCCCATAAAAAAATATTAAACAATTATAACTTAAAACCAACTGATCAAAAAATAACAATTAAAAACAATAAATACAATAAAATACTATAAATGGCCAGCGGACTAAAAGAAGCCAGGATCCCCTGAGGCTGGGATCTAATTAGGAAAGGCCTGCCGAAAGAGATCTGAAAGAAAACAAATAAATGGGTTGTAAAGCAAATCAAGCTTGAACTCTTCCTAGAAGCCAGCTAAACTGAGACTGTCATACTTTGGACATATCATAAGAAGACAGGACTCCTGAGAAAAGACAATAATGCTCGGTAAGGTAGAAGGAGGCAGGAAAAGAGAAATTCTGTGTTCCAGATGGGTAAAGGAAGCCACGGCCCTGAGCCTGCAAAACCAGAGCGGGGCTGTTCATGATAGGGTGACATGGAGGTCTCTCATTCATAGGGTTGCCATAAGCTGAAGTTGACTTGCCAGCTGTTAACAACAATCAAACAACAGGATGTCTTCAACCAAAAAAATCCCAACATTCCTGACTTTCAACTTGGTACAGCAAAGCTGATTGAAAGGAAAACAAACCACCGAGAAGGAATGTGTTTGTAGCTGCTGTGACAAGGAATAAGATGTACATTGTAAGCACATAAGAAAGGTAGCTAGTAATGGGGGACAATGGGGAAAAATGAAAGGTGGAAAAAGATCTTTTCTCTTTCTGTTTGACAAACTTATACATCCTTTATCTTGGTGGTGCATTGCTGAGTATTCAGGCCTTTAACTTCCTCCAGCAAACGGTGGCATTTCATTCTTCAATTAAATACAGAAACAAAATCTCTTACAGTTGTTTGAGGTAGGCATCTGTAATTTAGAAAAAAAACACATTGTCTGTTAGCAGATAATTGTCACATCTCTCTCCCAACCTTTCAACCTACCCAGAGGAAAGCTTTTTTAAAAACATGTAGCTAGTTATAGATAGAAAGAGCAGACTACAGTATATGGTGATGCTTAAAGCTACCAGAAGAGAGGAAAGCGAAAGAAGGGCTTTTGATATTTATAAGGTTGCCATGAATTAAGCCTAATGCTTTTCAATTACATTTCAAAGTATAGAACATATTTACAGTGACCCTCATTTAGAATCAGACATGGCAGATGGGAAGGGGACACACATTTTTCCAGATTCTCCCAAAGGTGAATGCAAAGCAGCATCAACCTGCCTCAGAGGCAACCCCAAGGAGATCATTTGGAAGATACTGGGGAAAGCATGGACCCTCTTTTCAGATGCTGACCTGTCATGAACTGATTACAGGCAGGGAAAGTTCTTTCGTTGGATTTCGTTGGAGGCTGTAGGATTGAACGCAGAGCCTCACTAATGACTGGGAGGACCACCTGGCTGTCAAGGTGAGACCTCAGAGGGCTCCTGGGAAATGTAGTCCAACAACATCTGGAGACCCACAGGTTGAGAACCACTGGTTTAGGCCCTTCAAGGCAGCTGGTGGCTTCTGGGTCAGGGGGTGGTGAATCCATTCTGGGCTTTAGTCTGAACTTTAAATTAGCTACACAAAGTGCCAGACATTTTGGCCCCTGTGGATACCAAAATCCATGAATACTCAAGTCCCATGATATGCAATGGCATAGCAAAAACCCTTATATAAGATGGCAAAATCAAGGTTTGCTTTTTGGATTATTTTTTTTAAAGAATATTTTCAAGCCGTGAATACTTAAATCCGTGGATACGGAGGGACAGCTGTATTCTGTTTCTAATTGTTGTTGTGGACTTTCAAGTCAGGTTTCTGACTTACGACAACCCTAAGGCAAACCTTTCATGGTGTTTGCTTAGAATCATAGACTCATATAGTCATAGAGTTGGAAGAGACCACAAAGGCCATCTGGTCCAACCCCCTGCCATGCAGGAACCCCCTGCCATGCTTGGCAAGAGTTATTCAGAGGCGCTTTGTCATTGTCTTCCTCTGAGGCTGAGAGAGTATGACTTGCCCAAGAGCACCTGGTAGGTTTCAGGTTTGAATCCTGGCCTAACAGAATTCTAGTCTAGCACTCAAACCATTATGCCACACTGGCTCTCATGTCTAATTACAGTGCTTAAAAAGTAACCAGTTCCTGCTACTCATTGTAATGATGGAATATGTTAAAATCTTGCACTGCTCATTAGTTTTCCATTACTTGGGTTTATTTGGTTTTTTTGAGAAAAAAAGAGAGAGAATGGCATAAAACTGGAAATTTTGCTATCAAGTTTAAAATGCCCTTAAAACTGTTACCTGTTATAGCAATAGTTTTGTTTTAACTTGTTACATGGCTTTTAAAATACAGTTGTCCCTTCATATTCGCTAGGGTTTGGTTCCAGGACCCCCCCCCCCTCGGATACCAAAATCCATGAATACTCAAGTCCCATTAATCATAGAATCATAGAATTGTAGAATTGTAGAGTTGGAAGAGACCACGAGGGCCATCCAGTCCAACCCCCTGCCACGCAGGAAATCTTGATCAAAGCATCCCCGACAGATGGCAATCCAGCCTCTGTTTAAAGACCTCCAAGGAAGGCATAGCAAAATGGTATCCCTTATATAAGATGGCAAAATCAAGGTTTGCTTTTTGAATTCTTATTTTCTTAAGAATATTTTCAAGTCGTGAATACTTAAATCCGTGGATATGGTAGGACAACTGTATAACTTTATCACAACCACATTATCAAAAAGTAACAAGTTACAGCTGTTAATGTTACTTTTAACTTGTTACTTCTAAGCTCTGTTTCTTTTTTTAACCTTTAGGGATTGAAAAGAGACTGGCATAAAACTGGAAACATGCTGGTCAAAAAGCCTAAAATTCCCCTTTAAAGGTAACTTTTAAAAGTAACTAGAAAGTGTCACTCTTTATACTAATGAAGGAACTTCATCATAACATTGCTTTTGAAATGTTACTTGCTGTGCCTTCTATGGCTATACTAGGTTTAGTTCGAGGCCTCCCAGAGAAGCCTTTTTGTACAGAACTCTGACATATTTTACTGCTGTCAGATGTGCTTTATTGAGGACAAATTATGTAGCCGAGAAGCCCTCCAGCCCTTTTGGTGGATTTCCCCACAGCCAGTTGTAGAGCTGGGTCTCTAAACAACTATTTCTACCCAGACTCTCCTTGGCCAGTGATCAAATTCCCCATTGCTGCCACTCCACAGCTGCTAAGCATTTGGGCGTGATGTCAACAAGAACTCTAAAACCCATCTGCATGGTGGCAGAGGCCAAACTCACTACCTCTTCATCATCCCCTCCCCTGATTCATTACAGGTAACTACGGTAGTTGTTTTCAGGGCTTGGAAGTAACCTACCTGTAACAAATCAGGGGAGGGGATGATGAAGACTTTATCTGCACTTTATCAGATGTCCCCCTTGAAATGTTCTTTTGCCAGCATAAAAAAATCAATTTTTATGCTGGCAAAAGAACGTTTCCCCTGCACTTACTCCTTTCAAAGGCTCCTCCAGCAATAAAGAGGAAGTGAAAGGAGGAAGAAGTTCACTCCCTCTTTTGAAATCCCTCACGATTCAAAAATAAAAATACAGTTGTCCCTCCGTGTCCACAAATTTGGTATCCATGGATTTAAGCATTCATGGCTTGAAAAATATTCTTAAAAAAATAATAATCCAAAAAGCAAACCTTGATTTTGCCATCTTATATAAGGGACATCATTTTGCTATGCCACTACATATAATGGGACTTGAGTATTCATGGATTTTGGTATCCATGGGGGGTCTTGGAACCAAACTCCAGCAAATATGAAACTGTAAAAAGTGAAAAGGTTAAAGTAAGCACACACACACACACACACTTTAAAACTTACAACTAACCCAGGGAGGGTCAAAAAAAGTTTGTCACTTACCTCGATGTCCCAATCTGACCCAAAAGTGTTCGTGCCAGTCCAGCCATTGTCGGGGTAAGTCCAAGATTTAAAGGGACAGAGGCTTCACACGCCAACAATGCCAGCAAAAAATCAGCAGGGAGATCTATTGATGGCTTAAGCTGTCTATTAAAAGGTATGGGTTTGGGGCTGATTTTAACTGCGAAAGGGCAACGTTGTCTGATCCGTGCACCCTTTTGTGGTTATTTGGCATCCTTTTGATGCTGTATTTTCTATGTCTGATAAAGTCCTCTCTCAGCATACTACAGCTATCTGTGAGCCTTGAGGTGGGTATGTGTCCTGCTTTTAAAGAGGACAGTCCTTTATTTTAGAAATGAATCTCTTCTGCCTTTCAGATATGTTGGCCTACAGCTCTCGCCAGCAGCACCCATATAGTACAGCCAATAGCAAGGGCCTGTGGAAGCTGACTTCTGGAGTGCCAATGGATGCGCGCTCTGGTCCTACATTGGCCATGCAGACTGGAGATTATGGGAGTTGTAGACCAAGAGATATCAGGGAGGGCAGAGCAAGTGAACCAGCCACCTGTAGGTGGGGAAGCAGGTGAAGCCTTGAGAATTTCATCTACCCCGATTAGAAAACAGGCTGAGGATTTAGAATCATAGAATCATAGAGCTGGAAGAGACCTCAAGGGCCATCCAGTCCAACCTCCTGCCATGCAGAAATACACAATCAAATCATTCCCGACAGATGGCCATCCAGCCTCTGCTTAAAAACCTCCAAAGAAGGAGACTTCACCACACTACGAGGCAGTGCCTTCCACTTCTGAACAGCTCTTCTTTTGTGCAGTGTGGAACAGTGATAATGCATACTTATTTCTTTTCTTTCCTTCTTGAAAAATGGGGGGGGGCAGGTGGATGGGAAAGCTTAGAAATATAAAATGCGTTGGATTTACATTTTATAATCCACCTGGTAAGGAAGTTAACCCGCTTTAGTTGATTCAGCAATTTTGCTCATTGCTTTGGGATGAAAGATGCCATGTAAGAAGAGGCGATCCATTTGTAAAAATGGAGAGTCTTACAGCAGCGTTTAATGTGAAGGGGGGCAATGAGGGAACCACTGCTTAATCTCTCCCCTGCTCTTCAAGATAAGCAGGGAACAAAGTTAACAGCTGCGCCTTGAAGTACGGTATTCGACACCCTCTCTTGCCTGCAGTCTCAAATAGGCCTTGTACTCGCAGAGCTGGGAAAGTTACCTTTTTGAACATCAGCTGCCAGAATTCTGAAATAGCTCTCAAAAGTTACTTTCCCCAGGTTTTGGTGCAGCGGTTCTTGACCAAACATTGCTTATTTAGGCTCCTTTTTGGTAATTAAGAGAAGGCTGGTCAAAATCTTGCCTGTGCATCCAATTCAGCCTTTCATCGGCGACAAGAAGATAAAAGTTATTAATGAGGAAGAATATGCAAAATACTGTTTTAAACAGAGAAACCTGGAGTTTATGTACTGAGTTTAAGAAAGCGGGGTGGGGAGGGAATCTGAAATGAACCCATTCAGAAAGGCAAGACCATTATAGGATGCCAAAAGAAACAGATTGCTCCACAGTAATAACTACAGCTTGTCTTAATGGTTTTACAGTTCCCATAAACTTCTCATGCCCTCTAGTCAAGTTGGCAGCCACAAGTGAATTACGTTTTTTAAAATCTGCTGCCACAGAACTAAAAAAAAACCCACCTATTTCCACAGTGCTCATAAGCAATATTTTGCCTTTATAGGAAAAAAAAGAGAAAAAACAACACCCCATTTGATTTCCTTAGATTGCTCGCTAAGACAAAAATCCAATATGGCGGCTCCAGGCACTTGCCCTGTTAGCAAGCCCCACCCCCCGCACTCATCTGGCCAATCAGGTTTGCATTTCCTCTCATATGGGAAAGCAGTTGATATCAAATCGCTTGTCCCAACAAGTGGGAATGCTCATTCCCCTCGCTGTTTTTTTAAAACTCTGGGGAACTCCACAAAGGCTTTTCCTGTGGAGTTTTTGCCATTTTGGGGCACCCCTCAGTGAAACAACATGGATTGCCATTAGGACAGGTCGTCTTCTCCTCTCTTTCCATGAGGAGTATTCTTGCCATTTAGACAGCCCCTATGTCTCCACCTCTCTTTTCCCTCCTGCAAACTACTTTTGAACTTTCAGCTCAGTTTGCCACAACAGAAGTAAGCTGAGGGATGAAAGGAGAAGTAGAAGGAGGAGAGAAGAATGAGACATTTTCAAAGCAGCTGCGAAAGTGAGACAGCAGAAGATTCACAAGGATTATCCAGGTCAAAATGGGGCAGTTGGAGGGTTAGTCTGTGAGAGCTGATGTTAAAGAGATGGTTTATTGGCAGGTGGGCATTTCTTAAGGAGATCTCCAGCATTTGTTGGGAAAGAAGCCCTCCTCCACCTAAAGCAGAGGTGAACACCTTGGATATTTTGAATGGGATTTGCCTCTTTTCCTTGCTTAGGCATAACGGAAGAGGGAGACTTAACACACTGTGAGGATACATTGAAATCAGATTAGGATATGGTCTTGTCATGGAAGCTATAATTTGCAACCAAAGTGCAAGGGTAAGCACATGCCTGGCCTACAAAACAGGGGAAGCTGCCTTATGACAGACTCAGACCCTTGATACTTTGTGAATATTTGGTTTTTATGTTAGCAGAATTTGGCATTGAGCTTGTGACCGTAAAACAGAAGCCACTACTCCGGATGTTCACAGTAAAGGGGGCAGAAAGAGTAAAACCCATAATGCTTTTTGTTTCAGAACATCCATTCAAAACTAGTGCCCTAAATGTGAAGTCCCTAAATGTGGTTACAGAAGACTCTAAAACTGGTTTTCCATGGGTTTTTTCCAGGATGTGAGGCTGTGTTCTGGAAGAGTTTTTTTCTGACATTTAGCCTGCATCTGTGGCTGGCATCTTCAGAGAATAGATGGGTAGGAGTGTGTAGGGGGGTTTATAACCACACACCCCTACCCAACGTTCTCTGAAGATGCCAGCCATAGATGCAGGCAAAACTTCAGAAATAAACTGTTCCACAGAACACGGCCTCACAGTCTGGAAAAAAAAACACAGAAAACCTATGGATGCCGGCCGAAGGCCTTCGACTCTAAAACTGGCTTCCACGTGTCCAGGTCTGCTCAGACCGCTTTTACGGAGTTTCAACATACTGTCTACCTGTCTGCTGGAGGAAGATGCAGGAAGTGACTCCAGAGAAAGAGAGTAAAGGCTAAGCATAGCTATCTGCACGTAGATCTATAAGATGAGAAGGGGCATCCATCCCTTGCTATAGCATTTATTTCCATCTAGCTGAATATTGTTTATATCAGCTTCCCATAATTCCCAGCCAATTCTAACTGCTTCTGTCATCTCCACTGTGAAAGACCCTTATATCACATCAGACAATTGGTCCACCTATCCCAGTATTGTCTTCAGCAGCTTGGCTAAGGGTTGTAAGTCTATTCCAATATACTTTCAAGGCCGTTGGTTTGGGAAAAGTTGATGTACACTGACTGGTAGAAACTCTCCATGGTTTCAGAAAGAGGTCCTTCCCAGTCCTACCTGGAAATGCTGTGGATTGAACAAGGGACCTACTGTGCACAAAGCTTGTTTTATTTATATTTATTTAGGTATTTATACCCCACTCTTCAGCCATGAAGGTTCTCAGACTGGCTTATAAATTATTTAAGCAATAGCAATTTACACATCTACACCACATGAAGCGGTTTCCAATGTGTGTTAGCTAATTGCCCCCACAAGCTATGGTACTCATTTTACCAACCTTTGAAAGGATGGAAGGCTGAGTGAATCTCATAGAATCATAGACCCCTGCCATGCAAGAATACACAATCAAATCATTCCCAATGACAGATGGCCATCCAGCCTCTGCTTAAAAACCTCCAAAGAAGGAGACTCCACCACACTCCCAGGCAGTGCATTCCACTTCCAAACAGCTCTTACTGTCAGGAAGTTCTTCCTAATGTTTAGGTAGAATCTCTTTTCCTGGAATTTGAACTCACTGCTCTGTATCCTAGGTGCTGTTTACACGGCAAAATAAATCCTCAAGAATGCGACAAGAAGCCTGATAGCTCCCACGCATTTAGAAGCCACAGCGCCCTTTTCAGAAGGAGGGGGAGCGAAAAACCCATAAGTCGCGCGGTATCAGCTTTTGCTAGTTTTCCTGACTTTTTTGATAAAGTTTGCGAAAATGCGCACAATTGGTCGTGTGAATTTACCATTTGCAAATGTCTGTGTGAACTTGCACCAACCTTTTTGAATTAGTGTGAGCAGAGCTGAATCCTGATTGGTTGGAGACCATTGTACCTTCTCCAAATAGACGGAGGGGTTGGAAGGAGAAATCCACTGAGCCTGCCATTTGCCCCTTCTTCTGCTTGCAGCCCACTTTGGGAAATCTGCTCTGAGCCCTTCCTTTTTGTTTCAAAGGAAGGTTTTGGGGATTGGGAAGACAATCGAGAATGGGGCTAGCCCCCGTTTGGTTGGTGTGTGTGTGTGCGTGCTGCAACTGGTCGATCACTCCATCGTTCTTTTGTTCGTTTGTGCTTTCCGTCACTCCTTTGTGTTTATTTAAGGCTTTGGGTGCAGGGAAGACGATCAGGAACTTGGGTGGTGTGTGAGTGTGTGTGTGTGAGTGTGCTCAACTGACAGATCGCTCCATCATTCTTTTGTTTGTTCATGCTTTTCCCCTCCTTGCTCCCTCCCTACCTCTTGCCTGGCTTTAATCATCTGGAGGCCATGCCCCCCACCTTTGCCTGTGTAAACTAATGAAAACCAAAACTGGCTGCATCTTCCAAATACGCAAGAATTCATGTGAATTATGCACTGCTGATGTGAAAGAACGGTAATCCGGAATTTCGCGAACTTTATCCTGTTGTGGAACTGGCACCCTAGTCTCTGGAGCAGCAGAAAACAAGCTTGCCCCATCCTCAGTATAACAGCCCTTCAAATATTTAAACATGGCTATCATGTCCCCTCTTAACCTTCTCTTCTCCAGACTAAACGTGCCCAGCTCACTAAGCCGCTCCTCATAGGGCATAATGGCTTCCAGACCTTCCACCATCCTGGTCTCCCTCCTCTGGACATGTTCCAGCTTCTCAATATCCTTTCTGAATTGTGGTGCCCAGTACTGGACACAGTATTCCAGGTGAGGTCTGACCAAAGCAGAATACAGTGGCACTATTACTTCCCTTGACCTAGACACTATACTCCTATTATTGCAGCCTAGAATTGCATTGGCTTTTTTAGCTGCTGCATCACACTGCTGGCTCATGTTCGGCTTGTGGTCCACTAGGACTCCTAGATCGCTTTTGTATGTACTGCCATCAAGCCAGATGTTCCCCATCCTATATCTTTCCATTTCATTTTTACTGCCCAAATGTAGTATCCTACATTTCTCCCTGTTGAAATTAATTTTGTTAATTAATTGGGATTGAACTTGCAACATTGTGGCTGCAGTACCGGCATTTAACTACTGCGCCACCATGCTCCCCAAAGCTTGTGCCATTGAGCAATGGCTCAGTGCTCTGAATTAATCTAGGAAAGAATGTGTCTGTTTCAGAGTCAGACCTTGGTCCTTCAAACTCATTGTCATCTTCACTGAGTGGCAAAAGCCTTCCAGGGTTGAGAACAGGGGACTTTTTCAGCCCTCCTCAGAGATATAAGGAACTGAATCTCAGACCTTCAGCAGTTAAATCTGTGCTCTACTTTTTTTTTTTGTAACAAAAATATTATTAACACATAAGTTTCATGATATAAAACAACGTACAAGGGTCAACTACAAATACAAAGCAAACTTACCCTAACTAACATTTACTAACTAACAAAACAAAGGAATTACACTTGACTTCCAACTTCCCACCCTATGGTTATAATTATCAAATAGTTCTACTTCCTCCACATCAGTATCATCCTTTAAACTTGTTACTAAAATACCTATTAACAAACATCACTTCTACATTTTGTTAATTTTACTATTCTTCAAATCTTAGAACTATTGATTTCCTCCAATTCTTTCTCATAAGCTCAATAACTAAATTCCATTCCGCTTTAAATTAATCTACTGTCTTTTCTCTGATTAAATTGGTCCATTTATTCATTTCAGCAAAGCCATACAATTTCAACAACCAGCCCATCTGTGAAGGCAATGCCATATCCTTCCATCTCTACACATAAAGTAATCTAGCTGTTGTTATCATATATTGCATAATTTTTCCATACTTCCTCTCCATCTGTTCTTCTATCAATCTGAGAAAAAAAAGTTCTGGTTTTAATAAAATTTAAATTTCAGAATGTAGTCCGTCATAGAGTGTATATGGGCCTAATATTTTTTCACCTTTTCACAAGTCCACCACATGTGATAGAAAGTCCCTTCTTTTTAATTACATTTACAACATACGTTAGTAGAGTCTTTATACATCTTTGAAATCTTTTCTGGAGTTAAATACTAATAGTACATGATTTCATAAAAGCTTTCTTTAAGGTCATATCGTAGAGTTAACTTTATCCCCTTCTTCCACATCTTTTCCCATTGTTCCAACTGAAAAATCTGTGCTCTACTTCTAAGCTGCGATCATTACCTAGAGTGTTTCAGGTCCCTGACATTTTCAGTTGAAAACAAAAGGCCCTTCTCCTAAAAATCTGGGGCCTGTCTATACAAAGGGGGGGGGGGAGAAAGACAGCTTGCTCCACAGTAATTCCAGTTTGCAGCAGCTGCAACCTGTCTTAATGGTTTTACAGCCCCCATAAACTTTGCATGCCTGCAGCCGAGATGGTGGCCGCAAGTGAATTACTCATGTTTTTAAATCTGCTGCTGATGGACTTAAAAAAAAACAAACCCTATTTCTATGGTGCACACAAGCAATACTTCATCGCCTCCCCCCCAAAAAGAGAAAAGATAGCAGAAATCCCTGTTTTGTCGCTTTAGTGATCACTTGCTAGGGCAAAAATCCAACATGGTGGCAGTGGGCTCTTGCCCTGTAACCAAGCCCCATCCCCTACGCTTGTCCGGCCAATCAGTTTTGCACTTACTCTTGTATGGGAAAGCGGTTCATATCAAATTGCTTGTTTTGATAAGCGAGAATGCCCATACCACACAGAGCTTTTTTTAAAAGTCGGGAAAAGCCACAAATGTTTTTCTCATGTAGTTTTTGGTCTTTTTGCCCCCCCTCCTTCACAATATGGTGAAACAATGCAGGATCCCATTAAGAGATCTTGTATTCCCAACAAATTCATGAAATGCATAGATATAGGATGGGTGACACATGGCTTGAGGGCAGTACATGCGAAAAGGATCTAGGAATCTTAGTAGACCAGAAGCTGAACATGAGTCAGCAGTGTGATGCAGCAGCTAAAAAAGCCAATGCAATTCTAGGCTGCATTAATAGGAGCATAGTGCCTAGATCAAGGGAAGTCATAGTGCCACTCTATTCTGCTTTGGTCAGACCTCACCTGGAATACTGTGTCCAGTTCTGGGCACAACAATTCAGGAAGGATATTGAGAAGCGGGAACGTGTCCAGAGGAGGGTGACCAAAATGGTGGGAGGTCTGGAAGCCATGATGCCCTATGAGGAGTGGCTGGATATGTTTAGCCTGGAGATGAGACGGTGAAGAGGTGACATGATAGCCATGTTTAAATATTTGAAGGGATGTCATACTGCGGGTGGGGCAAGCTTGTTTTCTGCTGCTCCAGAGACTAGGACACAGAGCAGTGGGTTCAAACTCCAGGAAAAGAGATTCCACCTGTACATTACGAAGAACTTCTTGACATTAAGAGCTGTTTGGTAGTGGGATGCGCTGCCTGGGAGTGTGGTGGAGTCTCCTTCTTTGGAGGTTTTTAAACAGAGGCTGAATGGCCATCTGTCGGGAATGGTTTGATTGTTTGTTCCTGCATGGTAGAATGGGGTTGGACTGGATGGCCCTTGTGGTCTCTTCCAGCTGTATGATTCTAGGAGTATTTTCACCATAGAGACAACCCCCTGGAGAACTGCTGACTTCCAGGGAAGATGGTAAATTGAAGCTTTCCCTTTCTGTGCATAGAAGAAGTCAGGGCAGCTATTAACCAACTGGAGGTAAGCTCCAGGTGCCAATTTATCATCCTAGATCAAGGAAAAATCAAAGGGGAATTCCAACAGGGCCCCAATACCCAGCAGTTGCCATGGAAACCACAAGAAGTGATTAGCAAAACTGGGGTGTATGTGGTGGGGTTCTTCGTGTCCAAATGCCATCTGCAAAGCCTGGAAGTTGGAAGCAGCTCTTTATGGACATTAGGTTCAAAATCTTCACTTTCTTTATTTAGCATCCATTGTTTAGATTTTGTTTAGCATTTGGATTAAAGACATCTTGGACTCAGCTGGGATATTTTTGGCTCTGTAAGCTGCCTTGTTTTAGAAGCAAGGAGAGGCTTGGTTAACATTTTACTTTGAGAGCATTTTTATTGGCAAAAAGTTCAAATAGAATTAGAAATAATTAAGCTTGCAGTGATAAAAGGGTTAGCAACAGTGATACTCAAAAGATCTACTGATTTTGTTTTATATTGGATTAATTAATTTGGATTTATTAAGGGGCTTACCACACTCAGAAGAAAAGCAGAAAAGCAGCAAGAATGTTAGATCTTCTCTGCTGCCTTACCTCATGACATTGACATTCTTCCAGCTTTCTTTCATTCTGGTCCTGTGGGGGATTGAGCTAAAACCACATCTTTTTGCTAGTGTTTTTTTCTGGTTAGCAAAAAGACACGGTTTTACCTCGGTCCCTCATGGGACGGGAACAAAAAAATAATAAACATCATGTGGTAAGGCAGCATGGAAGAAAGAACGTTCCTACTCCCTTGCTGCTTTTCTTCACAAGTGTGGTAAACCCCTACGTTTGGATTATAAAACAGAGACACTGTGAGAAGCTATATTTTGTCTGGATGAAAGGAGGCATAGGATTGGATTTTTAAAAAAACACCTGGTAAGTTTGATAATTTTTTACTATTTGTCTGTACTAATTGATTATGGATAGATTATGGAAAGAAGTGTATTTTTGTCTTTCTCAGATGGAGGCGGCTTGATTAGGCTTAGGATATAGTAGCTGAAGAAAAGATTGGAAGTCACTTTTATATACTCTTGTACTTTTCTTTTTTTCTTCTTTTTTCTTGCTCTCTTGTTACTTTTTTCCTTTTTCCTTGGTTATATGTAGACTGTTCTATTATGTTTTTATTCTGTATTATATAATTCTAATAACAATATTTTTTAAAAAGAAAACTGGAGAGCTGCTGCTTGGTAGCCGGCGTTATTAGACCGAGCAAGATAGGAGCTTGACCTTCCTTTCCTACCTGTTTGCTTCCTCTGTCAACCATCTATCCCAGAACAATATGGGCAGATTACCGCCTCTGGTTCAGCCAGGATTATTTAAGTGAATTCCCTCTGTTGTGAAGAAAAGGAACTAACCCAAGCTGAACTCTCCATCTTGTTTTTCTGGTCTGTGCTGTCTGCTCTCTCCCTCTTCATGAAGGATGCCATGTTATAACATGTCTGCCTGCCATCCTTATCTCTTTTAAAGTAGTTTGGAAAGGATCAGGCTGTTTCTATCCTAAGAATGTACTTCTTTAACAAACATGCTGAGGATTCCAAATTTAGGATCATAGAGTTGGAAGAGACTACAAGGGCCATCAAGTCCAACCCCATGCCATGCAGGAATAAACACTTAAAGCATGCCCAACAGATGGCCATCCAGCCTCAGTTTAAAAACCTACAAAGAAGGAGACTCCACCGCACTACGAGGCAGTGTATTCCACTTCCGAACAGCTCTTACTGTCAGGAAGTTCTTCCTAATGTTTAGGTGGAATCTCTTTTCCTGGAGTTTGAACCCATTGCTATGTGTCCTAGTCTCCGGAGCAGCAGAAAACAAGCTTGCCCCATCCTCAGTATGACATCCCTTCAAATATTTAAACATGGCTATCATATCACCTCTTCACCTTCTCTTCTCCAAACTAAACATGCCCAGCTCCCTGAGCCACTCCTCATAGGGCATAATGGCTTCCAGACCTCCCACCGTCCTGGTCACCCTCCTCTGGACACGTTCCAGCCTCTCAATATCCTTCCTGAATTGTGGTGCCCAGAAATGGACACAGTATTCCACATGAGGTCTGACCAAAGCAGAATAGAGTAGCACTATTATTTCCCGTGATCTAGAGACTATACTCCTATTAATGCAGTCTAGAATTGCATTGGCTTTTTTTAGCTGCTGCATCACACTGCTGACTCATGTTCAGCTTGTGGTCCACTAAGACTCCTAGATCCCTTTTGCATGTTTTCGCAGAACTTGCTTTCTGTCTCCATTTGGTTCCTGTAAGTTCATCCTCCTAAGATAGGCACTCTCACTGTTGCTTGAATAAAGGCTTTAGCAGTCCATTCCCTTTAACAGACAGCTCTACTAATACTATGCTAGTGGGACAAAGTTTCTGATCTGGCAGGAGACAACTTTCTGACTATGAGCATACTACAAAATTATACCACTGTGATTCAACTTCAGCCACTGTGGCCATATCTTATGGAATCCAGGTGTCTGTAGTTTGGTGAAGCACAAGAGCTCTCTGGCAAAAAATTGTAAACGTCCCTCCAAATCCCAGGATTCCATAGGATAGGCCCATAGCATTAAAATGGTGTCATGAAATGGCCCTATGATTCCCCCAAAGGGTGATTAAAAAAACCAAAAACCTTTCAGCTTCTCTTGAGCTTTCTCTCAAAACCCCCAGCTCTTTAATACACAAGACAGAAAGGTTAACAACCTGCACAGCATGATCTTTTCATGTGGGGAGAAACAAATGTCCAGAGAAGAACATAGGTGTTGGATGCTGCTCTTCCTTCTCTCCTCTGCACTTCCCCACACGCCGTCCCCACACGCAGTGATGCCACTGCTGTTGACAGCTCTTCACACTGTGACTTTTGTCAAAGCCTGATATAGTGACTGAATAGAGATGAGTCACTCATCTTGATATATACTTTCCATTAAGGTGCGCAGTATGAGCGTTAGCCAAAAAAAAGTAGGATTGCAGAAGTTGGCTGTTTGGGAACTGTTTGCTTTGGGAAGCAGTGTTTGGTGGCATTGATGATGGTAATGACAAATTATTTCACACTCAGCCATTACTGTACAGGATGTTGAATAAAATAATGACGAAAGCTGCACCAGAGTCGAAGAACTGGATGTCCTATGGGATGAATGTGAGACAATGAAATTGGATGTACTTTAGGCAATTTCACTCAGGCTGTTCTTTTTAAAAAAATATATTTTTATTAATTTTATAATCATACATTATATTATCCAATCAATACTTAGTTAGTATAACACATAAAATTCATAGAATCATAGAATCATAGAATTGCAGAGTTGGAAGAGACCTCGAGGGCCATCCAGTCCAACCCCCCTGCCACGCAGGAAATCTTGATCAAAGCATCCCCGACAGATGGCCATCCAGCCTCTGTTTAAAGACCTCCAAGGAAGGAGACCCCACCACGCTCCGAGGGAGCGTGTTCCACTGCCAAACAGCTCTGACTGTCAAAAAGTTCCTCGTTCCTGGAGCTTGCATCCATTGCTCCGTGTTCCAGTCTCTGGAGCAGCAGAAAACATGCCTGCTCCATCCTCAGCGTGACATCCCTTCAAATACTTAAACAGGGCTATCATATCACCTCTTAACCGTCTTTTTTCCAGGCTAAACATACCCAGCTCCCTAAGTCTCTCCTCATAAGGCATCGTTTCCAGACCTTTCACCATTTTAGTTGCCCTTCCCTGGACGTGCTCCAATTTGTCAATATCCTTTTTGAATTGTGGTGCCCAGAACTGGACACAGTATTCTAAGTGAGGTCTGACCAAGGCAGAATAGAGTGGCACTATTACTTCCCTTGATCTAGACACTATACTTCTATTGATACAGCCCAAAATCGCATTGGCCTTTTTAGCTGCCGCATCACACTGTTGGCTCATGTTCAACTTGTGGTCTACTAGGACTCCTAGATCCCTTTCGCACATAGTCTCATTCAGCCAGGTCTCCCCCATCCTATATTGATGCATTTCATTTTTCCGCCCTAAGTGCTTTACATTTCTCCGTATTGAATTTCATTTTGTTAGCTTTGGCCCAGCTCTCCAGTCTATCCAGGTCATTCTGAATTTTGATCCTGTCCTCTAGGGTATTAGCTACTCCTCCTAATTTGGTGTCTTCTGCAAATTTGATAAGTATGCCCCTAATTCCCTCATCCAAGTCATTGATAAAGATGTTGAATAGCACTGGGCCCAGGACAGAACCCTGTGGCACTCCACTGGTCACATCTTTCCCAGACGAAGAGGAGCCACTGCTGAGCATCCTTTGGGTTCGGCCGGTCAATCAATTACAAATCCATTGAACAGTTAACTTGTCTAGCCCACATTTTACAAGCTTGTTTGCAAGAATGTCATGGGGAACCTTGTCAAAGGCCTTACTGAAATCAAGGTATGCGATGTCCACAGCATTCCCTTCATCTACCAAGCTGGTAACTTTATCAAAAAAAGAGATCAGATTGGTCTGGCATGACTTGTTTCTCTGAAACCCATGTTGACTTTTTGTGATTATGGCATTGCCTTCTAAATGTTCACAGATTCTCTGTTTAATGATATTCTCTAGAATCTTCCCTGGTATTGATGTCAGACTAAGTGGACGATAATTGTTGGGATCCTCTTTTTTCCCCTTTTTGATGATGGGGACAACGTTTGCCCTCCTCCAGTCTGCTGGGACTTCTCCTGTTCTCCAGGAGTTCTCAAATATTATTGCCAATGGTTCTGAGATTATATTTGCCAGCTCTTTTAATACTCTTGGATGTAGTTCATCTGGTCCTGGAGATGTAAATTCATTTAGATTAAGAAGGTATTCCTGTACTACCTCTTCACTTATTTTGAGCTGGATTTCCCCTATTGTGTCCTCTGTTCCATTATCCTCAGGTTGGTCCTCCTTTTCCTTTTCTGAAAACACTGAGGCAAAGAAGGTGTTGAGTAATTCTGCCTTTTCCCTGTCCTCTGTTAGCATTTTGCCATCTTCTCCACGTAGTGGCCCTATCATTTCCTTCTTCCTCCTTTTGCTGCGGACATACCCCAAAAAAAACCCTTTTTATTGTTCTTAATCTCCCTAGCAAGCCTGAGCTCATTCTGCGCTTTATCTTTTCTGACTTTACTCCTACACGTGTTCGCTATCTGCTTGAATTCTTCTTTGGTGATTTCCCCCCTTTTCCATTTTCTATACATGTTCCGTTTAAAACTTAGCTCCATTGAAAGTTCTTTAGTCATCCATCCTGGTTTCTTGAGACACCTCCCATTTTTCTTCCTCAATGGTACTGTTTGAAATTGTGCCTTCAGTATCTCCCATTTGAGAAAGTCCCATCCGTCTTGAGGTCTCTTCTCTTTTAGTATTCCTGACCATGGGATCACACCCAGTATTTCCCTGAGTTTATTGAAATCAGCTCTCCTAAAGTCAAGAATGCGTGTCTGACTATGCCTGGCTTCTCCTTTCCATTGTATAACAAACTCCAGGAGAACATGATCACTCTCACCTAAGGATCCCACCACTTGCACCCCATTAACCAGGTCATCCCTGTTGGTTAGGATCAGATCTAAAATAGCTGACCCCCTTGTTGCCTCTTCCACCTTTTGGACCATGAAATTGTCTTCCAGGCATGTAAGGAATTTGCTAGACCTTGAAGTTTTGGCTGAGTTAGATTGCCAGCAAATATCAGGATAGTTGAAGTCACCCATCACTACTACATCTCTCCTTTCTGCATGTGTGTTCATCTGTTCTAGAAAGGCATCATCCAATTCCTCCATCTGATTTGGGGGTCTGTAGTAGAGTCCCACAAAAACATCCCTGTTGTTTCCTTCCCCTTTAATTTTTATCCAGATGCTCTCCACCTGGCTTCCAGTATTGATGTCATGGATCACTTCACTGGTGTAAATATCCCTGACATATAATGCTATTCCTCCTCCTTTCCTGTTTGGCCTGTTTCTCCTATAAAGGTTATACCCCTCTATTCCTACATTCCAATCATGAGACTCGTCCCACCAGGTTTCAGTAATGCCTATTATATCATATTTGTTTTGTAGTGCGAGGAGTTCAAGTTCATCTTGCTTATTTCCCATGCTCTGTGCATTAGTGTAGAGACATCTAAGACCATGTGTTCCCTTTACTTGCTCCCTGTGCAAGGTTTTTTGCCTCCCACTGTTGGGTCGTTGCGCTGTTTGCCTTGTTCCCTCTGTGACAGTTTGACTATTTTCTCCAGCCCTTTTGCCTTCCAGAATACTATCTCCCTTCCCCATTTAACTCAGTTTAAAGCCCTCCTGAACATCGCAGTTTTTCTATTAACTAATTTCAAAGGTTCACATAAATTCTTTACTATAATTCTATTCAAAAATATTAATTCCCCTATCTCCCTGCCACCTCAGTGCTCCCCTTCACCGGAGCCATTATCCCTCACCTAATCTTTCCAGAATCTCATTTCTTCTCGTGGAGGTAACCTCCCATCTTTTGTCTGTAATACTTTTTTAACAAATGCTTTCCAAATTTTATCAAAATCACTTTCTTTCCAACTTCCTCTTCTTACTTTAATTCTACATGTTAACTTATCATTTATTGCCATTTTCCAAACTTCTTTATACCACTCCTCCACTTGTACATTTATTTGCATTTTCAAATGTCTTGCTATAATTAATCTTGCTGCCATTAATAAATTTGTTATTAAATCCTTTTCTGCTTGGTTCCCATTCTCTCCATTATAAATTGACATCAATGCTATGCTCGGTTTCCTTTCTATATTTCTATTCAGAATATTCTCTATTTCTATAAAAACCATTTCCCAAAACTGCTGTACAAATTTACAATTCCACCACATATGCATATATGTACCTATTTCTTGACAACCTCTCCAACAATATTTAGAGTTATTTTTATCTATATTATGCAATCTTGCTGATGTCAAATACCATCTCCATATTATTTTATAATAATATTCTTTTGTCCGTATCGACATATTTTTAGATGTCTTTGTTTCCATATCTTATCCCATTCATGATCTCCAATTTTTTGTTTCAAATCTTCCTCCCATATTCTCCTTAAATATTCCCCTTTGTCTTTTTTATCCTTATTTTTTATCAATATTTTATATAATTCACTTGTAATACCTTTCAAACTTTCATTATCATCCCTCTTTTCACCTTTTTTCACCAAATTTTCAAATTTTGTAAATTCCCTTGTTTCTTTATGATTCTTTTTCTAATTTTTAATCCATTGTTCTAACTGTATGCAATTAAACCATGAAATTTTCATTCCACATAATTTCTCTCTTATACTCCCTTTCTCATTCATCCATCCTATCCATCCCTCTATTTTATCTAGTCCTCTTTTCTTTAATTCCTTTCCCATTTTTTCCTTCAAATTATTTGGGAATTTCCCCCCCCATTATAACTGGTGTTAATCAATAGGCAAAAATTCTCCCTTATATTTATACCATATTTCCCATATATTTTGCAGAAATGGGTTCTCAATTCCTTTAATTTCCTTTTTTGTAAAATTATCAAAAAATGTGTTCCATATTCTCTTTTGTATTCTCCCTGTTTCTATCTCTAACCATTCTAAATCCCCCTGTCCTACAATTCCTTCTATAACATATCTCAATTGATTAGCTTCATAATATCCTTTTATTTTGGGAAGGCTAATTCCTCCCTCCTTCTGTGATATATACCAAAATAATTTATTTAATCTTGTCCTTTTCCCTCCATTACAATATTTATTCAACATATTTTGCCATTTTTTTCAGTTCTACTTCTAATATTTTTATTGGTAACATTCTAAACAAAAAAATTATTTTAGGTAATATTTTCATTTTAACTAAAGCTACTCTTCCAAACCATGAGATAGTTGAATATTTTTATATTCTTCCAACTTCTTTTCCATTTCTTTCCTTAGTACCATAATATTTTTCTCTTTTGTTCTTTTAAATCTTTTGTAAAATTTATTCCTAAATACTTAATATTACTTTTTAATCTTACTTCTGTTTTTTTCTCTTTTACAAATATATTTTCTTCTTCCTTAGTATAGTTAAACAACATCATATCTGATTTGTTCCAATTAACCTGTAAGCCTGTCATCTCCCCAAATACTTTTAAATGTTCTTTAATTTTTTCTATTCCATTAATCAATTCCTTAATGTATCATCAGCAAACAAGCTAATCTTATGTTTTGTTTCTAATCCAATTCCTTCTATACTATTATCATTTCTTATCATCTATACTACTATCACAATTGCTAGAATTTCTATTACCATTGCAAACAATATTGGAGAAAGTGGGCAACCTTGTCTTGTTCCTCTCGTTATTTTTATTTCTCTTGTTATTTCATCATTAACCATCACTATAGCTGTGTTATGGGAATACAATTGATCTATTAATCCTCTAAACCTCTTCCCCATTCCAAATTCTTTCAATATTATTTTTAATGTTGGCCATTCCACATAGTCAAATGCTTTAAATATATCTAATGCTAATATCCCTGCTTTTACTTTTGTTTTGCCGATTATATGTATTTTATTTAACGCCCTTCCTATTAAATTTGACATTTGTCTTCCTTTCACAAATCCACATTGGTCCTTTAATATATATTTATACATACAACTATTCATTCTCTTTGCCATTATTGCTGATAATAGCTTTGCATCTTGATTTATGAATGATATAGGCCCGTATGATCCAGGGTCCATCAAATCCTTATCTGGCTTTGGTATCAATATTATCAATGATTGTTGCCATGATGGAGGGACTTTATCTCCAGTTATTATGTTATTATATAATTCTAATAATTTAGGTATCAACTTCTTTTTAAATACTTTGTAATAATCTGGTCCTAAACCATCCATTCCTGGAACTTTCCCGCTTTTTAAATTGTTTATTGCTTCCTCTATTTCCATTTTCGTAATTGGTTTTTCTAATAAATCCCTATCTTCCTCTTCTATTTTAATCTTCCAATTTTCCCCTACATATTTTTCTATTTGTTCCACTGGTTTATTCCCTGACTGGTACAGGTCTTTATAAAACTCCTCAAAAATTGTTAGTTTTTCCTTCATTGTTCTACACATTTTACCTGTTTTATCTCTAATCCCATTTATCATATTTTCCATTTTCTTCTTCTGTGTGGATCTAGTTGTTGTTCTAGCTGAAGAAGAGGATGAATGTTTCAGCCAGAGTTGGGGAACCTCAGGCTCTGGTGCTGAATTCATCCCTCTTGAAATTCTAATTGGCCCTCTGCTGTTCCCTACAACACCATCATTGAATGGTTTTCCAGCTTTTGTGCAGGTCCTAAAAGATTTAAATGTCCTTCCTAAGGCTTAATTATGGAAAGCAAGCAGGGATGTCAGGACTGTTTTTAAAGCAGGGTGTGTGTGATACAGCCTGGTGGGGGGTCTTCTGCCTGAAAACCCCTAAGCTGCTCTTTTGAGACGCAATGTTGGGATTCCTCTGCCTGGAAACTCCTTGAATTGCACCCCTATTGATCTAGCTGCAACCACCCTTTGAATTCTACCCCTCTTTAACACCATTGAAAGGGAAACTTGTGGGGTTTCCTTTCTCTACTCCCTGCCACTGGCAGAGCTATTACCACCACTCCCCTCTGTCCCAAAGGGAAGAGAAGCAACCGAGCAAAACAAAGCATGTGTATGCATCAGCTGAGAAAGATAGAAAAAGTTTCTCCCCGTAGAGATGCTCAATGTGAAGTCGAAGGCTTTCATGGCCGGCATGAAGATGCCAGCCACAGATGCAGGCAAAATGTCAGAAAGAAACTATTCCAGAACATAGCCTCACATCCCGGCAAAAACCCAAGGAAAATTTAAAGATAGAAAAAGCGTATTTATTCTAAGCAGAGTTCATAACATGCAAATATCTCTCACAGAAGGCTCCTTTCTTCCAGGCATATTCATAGAAGTTACAGAGATAGTTAATCATCCAGCCAAGGGGGAGGGGGGATAAACATAATTTCCCTAACGCTAACACATTTCTGAGCTACTCACTCACTGAGATGAAGTGCAATCTCAGGGTCCTTTGTTCTCTGTTCATGTCTGCCTGAGATACGATGTGCCCATCTCAGGACTCCCTTTGTTCTCTCTCTGCCTTGTGGCACTGAGGCAGTATATATTACCTTGCAGACAAGATCAGTTTAAGGAGTTTTGGGGGGCCCTGCAGTGCTTAATTTTGGGGGGCCCATATGTTTATTTCAGGTCAATGTAGCCTAACTCAACCTAAGCTATTCATAGTACAAGGTATGCAGATTATTACTAATAATGTTTTTGCAGGAGGAGGGTTACTACGGGGCCCCACAATGATGGGGCCCCCTGCGGATGCTGACGCCTCCGGTGCCTTAAACCGGCCCTGCTTGCAGATCACCACTCCGTTAGTCTGATTGGTCATTCTGTCTCTGCTGACCTGTGACATCAGCGATGATGCTGGGCCCAAAGGTGCCACCCCTCTCCAGACCCCTAGTTGACCCTTTGTTTATCTGATGCTGTGCTATAATGGGATATGGAGATAGGATAATGGGAGATGGAGTCTACCCATTATCACAGGGGGGATTCAACATTGGCAGGCAGGTTGTTATTATTTTTGCCTACTTCCAGGGGGAAAGAAACTGACTTTCCCCATCTATTACCAGTGAAACATCCTTAAGTCTTACAGGCATGATATCAGGGTAGCTCACTCCCAAGTAAGTGTGCACAAGATAAATAGCAGGCAGCCATTTTTATTACAGGGCTCAACGCCAATTGCTATCTTTTTTTTTTGTATAATTTCTTTTTATTTATGAGAAAACATTGTTAACCATATCATTTTTGTAAGCCGGCTGCCGGGACTCACCTGGCGGCCGCATTTGCAGCCAGTGTCGCACCCGGACCAGCCGCGTGGCTGGCATGGGCGCCGCCATGCCTGCCCTCCTCTTCCCAGCCTGCTCTGGCAGGCAGGGAAGAGGATCCTGGGATAGCCAATCGGGAGGAGGCTGCTCCTACCCGATAGGCCGACTCGCTTCTCCAGCGGCCAATCAGGGCCCGCGCTCAGTGCGGCCGCTGATTGGCCGGGAGGCAGGACCAGTCCCCTCCGTGGTCCGCCGGCTGGGTATTTATTCCCGGCCGGCTCACAGATTAGGCAGTTGGCTCTTGCGAGCCGAAGACCTGCCCTCCCCCGCTTTAGTTAGTTGCTTTTTTGTTAGCTAGTCTCGCTTTGTTATACTATGTACCTTTTTTGTCGCAACTTTCTGGTTGAGCAGTGGGCATGAGTTTTTTGTCCCGTCTGGGGGGGTGTTGGGAGTTACTGGATGGTCGGCCAGGTCCTTGGCCTGGACCTCCTCTGAGCAGCTCCCCCCCAGGGGGATATCATCAGGCACGTGGACCAGTCACGTGATCTCATCACGTGAGTTGTTCGCTTCCGGGCACGCGACCCGACACATGACATGGTCTCACGGCCAGGCACGTGTACGGTCACGTGAGCCCCCACGTGTCCTGGGTTTAGGTCTGCCTTTCGGGGTGCACTTGGGTTTGGCCTGGGCAGGTTGAGGGCTCTCATCCTGCCACCAGAAAACTCATGCCCAGACCAACCTCTAACATCTATCACCAAACAGAAATTTGTGGCCCTTTCGCCAATTATCCTTTTACTTCCTTATAATAAACTTCTTTGTGCATGTTACATCCGTGGGTGTATCCTTGTGGGCAGGACTGGGGGTGGGGGGCTCCTCGACACTCGGTCGCAATTAAATTTCACTACAAACATATCAATTAATGATGACATTTCAACATAAACATTTTAAAATAAAATAAATTTACTCCCCTAGCATACAATCTAGTTTCTCAAAAAAAAAAAGAAGTACAGTCGTCCCTCCACGTTCGCGGGGGTTCCGTTCCGCGGACCCCCGCGAATGTGAAAAATCCGCGAATAGCTACACCCCTCCCCCTCCCTCCCCAGGCCTTTGCGGGGCCTTCCTAGGCCCCGCGGAGGCCTCCCCGGCCCTCCCTCCCTCCCCAGGCCTTCGAGGGGCCTTCCTAGGCCTCGCGGAGGCCTCCCCGGCCCTCCCTCCCTCCCTCCCCAGGCCTTCGAGGGGCCTTCCTAGGCCCCGCGGAGGTCTCCCCGGCCCTCCCTCCCTCCCTCCCCAGGCCTTCGCGGGGCCTTCCTAGGCCCCGCGGAGGTCTCCCTGGCCCTCCCTCCCTCCCCAGGCCTTCGCGGGGCCTTGCTAGGCCCCGCGGAGGTCTCCCCGGCCCTCCCTCCCTCCCTCCCCAGGCCTTCGTGGGGCCTTGCTAGGCCCCGCGGAGGTCTCCCCGGCCCTCCCTCCCTCCCTCCCCAGGCCTTCGCGGGGCCTCCGGAGGGCCTCCGGGGGTCCCGCGAAGGCCTCCCCACCCCTCCCCAGGCCTTCGCGGGGCCTCCGGAGGGCCTCCGGGGGTCCCGCGAAGGCCTCCCCACCCCTCCCCAGGACTTCGCGGGACCTCCGGAGGGCCTCCGGGGGTCCCGCGAAGGTCTTCGCACCGCTCCCCAGGCCTTCGCGGGGCCTCCGGAGGGCCTCCGGGTGTCCCGCGAAGGCCTCCCCACCCCTCCCCAGGCCTTCGTGGGGCCTCCGGAGGGCCTCCGGGGGTCCCGCGAAGGCCTCCCCACCCCTCCCCAGGCCTTCGTGGGGCCTCCGGAGGGCCTCCGGGCGTCCCGCGAAGGCCTCCCCACCCCTCCCCAGGCCTTCGCGGGGCCTCCGGAGGGCCTCCGGGGGTCCCGCGAAGGCCTCCCCACCCCTCCCCAGGCCTTCGCGGGACCTCCGGAGGGCCTCCGGGCGTCCCGCGAAGGCCTCCCCACCCCTCCCCAGGTCTTTCACGGGGCCTCTGGAGGCCCCGTGTCACGGTTTTGGGGGGGCCTGGGGGGGGCCCTCCCAAAACCGCGAATAACCGAAACCGCGAATGTCAAGTTCGCGAATGTGGAGGGACAACTGTAGATAGTTTTATCCAATACAATGATATCGCAATGATCCTTGAAGAGTTTATATCTCATTCAATTATAACATCATTCCACAATTTCCCATGACTGGCGGGAGGATTCCGTTGTTCTGAATTACAGTTTATATATTCTATCATCAAAAACAATTTTTCTATAAAAGGTGTTTTAAAAGGATGTCCTTGAGATATCCTGGAATGCTCCTTAAGTTTTTCCATTAACCAAATATTCCAAAATCTTTTCTACCACTTTTCCATTTTAAAGTCACCTGTTTTCCAATTTTGTGCAATTTCAAGTCTTGTTATTGCTAGTAAAACCTGATCAAATCTCTATGCTTCACTGTAGTGTTTTGTTCATTAAAAATTAGTATTTCGTAGCCTTGTTCATTTAGTATACTTGTGACTGATAATTCCTGGGGATGCTCAGCTATATAGGAGCCTTAGTGGTTCAATTTTGACAGACCGTTTCAGAGGGGTCTCAGCTCACCCCTCCGCCCCCTGGTTCCAGGGCCCATGGAAGGAAAAGCTTTGTCCTGCTAGTTTTTGTCCCACCTGGACTCACTTACCACTGAAATATGGCTCCTCCCCCTGAAATTGAATTCAACTCTAAATGCTGAAAAGACATTCCTGAGCCCTTAAGGTTTACTGTGAACACCAATTAGTGGGGAGAAGCTATAGCTCAGTGGTAGAGTGTCTGTTGTTCATGCAAGAAGGTCAATGTTGAATCCCTGGAATGTCCATGTGGGGGTGTGGAGGACTTCCATCCTACATAAAAAGCTAATGAAATTTTGCTGTTGGTTAAGAGGAGTCCAGATCCCATCTGATCTTGGAAGCTAAGCAGGGTCAGCTCCAGTTAATACTTAGATGGGAGACTGCCAACAAATACCAGGTGCCAACAAATACCAGGTGTAAATTATATTTCAGAGGAAGAAACTAACAAAACCATCTTTGAGTCTTCCTTGCCTAAGAAAACCCTATGAAATTCATGGGGTCACCATAAGCTCACAGGTGACTTGAAGGCACACACACACACAAAAGGAATCCCAGACCCCCTTCAAAGTTATTCTGCCATTGACAGATCTGCAAACATCAACCAATAGTTGTTGCTTGATAAATAAATAAACAGTCTCTTACTGCTCAGAAATTACATCTATTCCTCCAGCCGCTTGATACTGTTTGCACTTGAATAGGAAGGCAGAACATGTTCGGCCACAACGGATAAGTAAAATCACCCACCATGGTGTCTTACAGAATAATTTAAATTCTGAGTTGTATGTGATATTAAATACAAATGCTTCCTTGGAGTTATCTGTACTTGGGAAGAAAGTATTGTGCCTGTTTTATAGGTCAATGTCACATGGAGAGAAAAAATTTAAAATCTCTAGGAAAGTTACATAAGTCCCAAGACAGGAGATGTTTACAGTATATTAGAGTGCAGCTTTTCATCAATATTTAACAAGATTTGTCTTCTTCTACCAGCTACCAATATATTTCTTTTCAGGCTTATTCCTTGGCTTATTTCTGAACCTAGTAGTAGATGCAGCTGTGCCACTTTTAAAGATTTGTTCAAGTCCCGTGTTTTGGCTCCTTCAAAAATGCTCTTTGGGGAGTGTAAGTTGCCATCTTCAACCTGGCATTTTCCAGATGTTTACAAATCTCACAGTCTGAGTGCTGTGGCTGGGGAAGGTGGGATTTATTGTCCAACACATCTGGAAAATGCCAGGTTAGGGAAGGCTGTCCGAAAGGTCCCAAAACAACAACATGTGTAGTTACATTTTGCCACCAATCTGCTGCTATCTTTCCACCTCCCCCTCCACTTCTCTCTGGCAACATTTATGCTGTTCACTCACTCTTCAAACACTATGGATTATTCAAGAGAAGGGCATAAAACTTGGAAAATTCTTTCAGAACGTCTCTGTAATGTCTAAAAATGCACTTTAAAAACAGGTTTTAAAAATAACTGGAATGCAGCATGTTTTCTACTAATATAGCTAATGTTGTTATGACTCATTACATTGCTTTTGAAATTTAGCTCTGTTTTCCCTGGTATTACCAACGCAAGCATGCACTCACATATATTTCCATACAACTTGTGACTAGCAACAGCATGATTTTAATTTGCTACTTACCATCCCTAGACTACAGCTGGTTAATTTAGAAGTGTAAACCAAATGCAGTTCCACCCCATTCTTACATTGAATTCATCAGGACTTACTTCTGAGTAGACATATCTAGGATTGCTCTGTAAGATAACGTCCTAAAATCCAGCCAATATCTTTCATTGCCACTTTTTTCACTTGGCCCTTTTGTTTAATTCTAGCAAAACTGAAGTTCATTAATTGTAGTACTTTACTATTTTTCATTAGAAAAGACATTTATTAAACTCCCCTTTGCATAAATAGCTCAGTTTTCTTTCTAATGCTTCCTTTTCCTTTTTTCTTTTTATGTAGAGCTATGAATGACATTGGAGATTATATAGGGTCAAACATAGAAATATCTTGGTTACCCAATTTGGATGACTTGATGAAAGGTTATGCCCGGAATTTCAGGCCTGGGATAGGAGGTAAGATGGATGTGTCCTACACAGAGTAAGTCCAAGTGATGTATTATATGTATTTTATATTGTGTTATTTTTAGTGTTGTTATGTAATTTATGTTATGTATTCTTGTACATTGCCTTAGAACCAACTTTCACAATCACAAGTTATATGCCTGCTATAGGATACATATACAGACATGTAACCAAGATCAAATGCTAATCAGGATACTTGTAATTCTGAACAAGAGCTTGGGTGCCTCCTGAGGGGGTGGGGAATCTCTGGAAGTATCAGAGTTTTAAGTTCTTTTCATTTTGATTTTATCTGCATAGTCACAAATTTGCATCCAGTCTCTGTCTTGAAATATTCTGAGTTTTCCTCCTCCCTCCCCCCCTCCCTTGTGTTCTTCCCCTTCCTTCTTCCACTGACCATGTGTCACATCCAGTTTCATGCAACATTTCAGCAATTGTTTTTCACAGATTTCCACTGAACCGCCTATTAGTATTATTATTATTATTTCTGGTGTTGTAGTCTAAGTGTTAAAGTGCTTTAGCAATAATATACCAGTTAAGAATTGGCATCATTTTCTTTTAGTGCTAAAATTTCACTTTCCCTCACTTGATTTCTGTTGAAACTGAGTCTTGGAAACAATCTCTATATATAAAATGCTTGGGTATGTTTCTTTTCCCAGTGTTCTGATTGGCTGCTTAGGAAACATACCCAACCAATCCCCTCCCTCCTCTCACTCCCTCAGCCAATCAGCACCCCCATGCAAATTCCCTCTCCACCTCACAATCTACTCCTGCCACTCAATCTGCATCTACACCCTCAGCCTCACCAGGGCCCCTCCCTCCTTCCATTCCCTCAGCCAATCACGACCCTCATGTAAAACAATGCAATATTTTTTCCTAAAATAATACCATGTAGCTGAACTGTGTGAACCTTTCAAATCTACTCTATGTTACGCTGGGTTTAAGTTTACTTGACAATGGTCATTTTTACTGCTTCTGAGATAGTACACACACACTGGGAAGTACAGATACATTTTATTCCAGAAAGTACTGGTTTACAGTAGGACCCCTGTATCCACTGGTGGTTGGTTTGGTGAGGACGTGGATACTGAAAACTGTGGATAATAGCGAACACCATTGAAAATAATAGGCCTTCCGGTTTAAAATACCATAGAGTTGCCTTGGAGGACCTAGACAATGGCTAGAGAGGACACATTTTCTAGGAAGACTCTATGGTAGGTCTGCTGTTTTGTGTCCCATGGATAATTGAATCAGTGGATACGGGGGTCCTACTGTACATTCTACTGCTGGGAATTGCAGCTCCTGGCAGTTTCTAAAGTTGCTGCAGTATCTTTGAAGTCAAGGTCTGTCACAGGTTCAGCATTCTCAACAAAGATGGCTTTACTTTAGTTCATTACTCATTACTCTCTAGTGTTTGTTGTTGATCAATATACCGGGACCTCTCTGTCATTCCGTAGATATCCTAGTCCACCTATGGTTAACCATTCATGTCTCTAATAAAGCTCTGCAGCATTGTGGAACTACAAGTTCAGATCTGTATTTCTGCCTTCAGTACGAGAAGATTAATATAGCCTTTGCCTCTAGCTCACTGGGTGGACAGAGGTAAATCACATTTGGCCCCCTTTTTATGTACAGATAAAAATGCCATGTTTAACTTCAGGATGATCAGATATGAAACCCAGAAATGTTAGCAGTTCCAGAGTTTGGCCCACAGTAACTTTACCACAGGAGTGGGGAAAGATTTTCACCCCAATAACTTCATTCCCTTCATTTATGTTAAGATGATCTGCCTCCAAAGGCTAATGGAGCCAGAAAGTTTTTTGGATGGCTCTTGGGGATTTTCCTTTTGTTTCAATAGGGAATTCTGTCAAAGCCCTGGTCTAGTTCTGAGTAGATTTTGCAACAAAACTCTGAGGACCAAAATCATAGAATCATAGAATTGCAGAGTTGGAAGAGACCACGAGGGCCATCCAGTCCAACCCTCCTGCCACGCTGGAAATCTTGATCAAAGCATCCCCGACAGATGGCAATCCAGCCTCTGTTTAAAGACCTCCAAGGAAGGAGACCCCACCACGCTCCGAGGGAGTGTGTTCCACTGCCAAACAGCTCTTACTGTCAAAAAGTTCCTCCTCATGTTGAGGTGGAATCTCTGTTCCTGGAGCTTGCATCCATTGCTCCATGTTCCAGTCTCTGGAGCAGCAGAAAACAAGCCTGCTCCATCCTCAGCGTGACATCCCTTCAAATACTTAAACAGGGCTATCATATCGCCTCTTAACCGTCTTTTTTCCAGGCTAAACATACCCAGCTCCCTAAGTCTCTCCTCATAAGGCATCGTTTCCAGACCTTTCACCATTTTAGTTGCCCTTCTCTGGACACGCTCCAATTTGTCAATATCCTTTTTGAATTGTGGTGCCCAGAACTGGACACAGTATTCTAGATGAGGCAGAATAGAGTGGCACTATTACTTCCCTTGATCTAGACACTATACAGTCGCCCCTCCACATTCGCGAATTTGACATTCGCGGTTTCGATTATTCGTGGTTTTGCGAGGGGCCCCCACGGGACCCCCAAAACTGCGACACGGGGCCTCCAGAGTCCCCGTGAAAGCCCTGGGAGGGAGCGGGGAGGGCAGGGGAGACCGCCACGGGGCCTTCGGAGACCCTCCGGAGGCCCCGCGAAGGCCTTGGAAGGGAGGGGGGAGGGCTGGGGAGGCCTCCATGGGGCCTCCGGAGACACTCCGGAGGCCCCACGAAGGCCTGGGGAGGGAGGGGGGAGGGCCGGGAGAGGCCTCCATGGGGCCTCCGGAGACGCTCCGGAGGCCCCACGAAGGCCCGGGGAGGGAGGAGGCTGGGAGAGGCCTCCATGGGGCCTCCGGGGACGCTCCGGAGGCCCCATGAAGGCCTGGGGGAGGGCTGGGGAGGCCTCCATGGGGCCTCCGGAGACGCTCCGGAGGCCCCATGGAGGCCTGGGAGGGAGCGGGGAGGGCCGGGGGAGGCCTCCATGGGGCCTCCGGAGACGCTCCGGAGGCCCCATGAAGGCCCGGGGAGGGGGTGGGGAGGGCCGGGGAGGCCTCCGTGGGGCCTCCGGAGACGCTCCGGAGGCCCCACGAAGGCCCGGGAGGGAGGGGGAGGGCCGGGAGCAGCCTCCGTGGGGCATTGCTAGGCCCCACGAAGGCCCGGGGAGGGAGGGGGAGGATGGGAGAGGCCTCCGCGGGGCCTTGCTAGGCCCCACGAAGGCCCGGGGAGGGAGGGGGAGGCCAGGAGAGGCCTCCCCGGGGCCTTGCTAGGCCCCACGAAGGCCCGGGGAGGGAGGGGGGAGGCTGGGAGAGGCCTCCATGGGGCCTCCGGAGACGCTCCGGAGGCCCCACGAAGGCCCGGGAGGGAGGGGGGAGGGCCGGGAGCGGCCTCCACGGGGCCTTGCTAGGCCCCACGAAGGCCCGGGGAGGGAGGGGGAGGCCGGGAGAGGCCTCCGCGGGGCCTTGCTAGGCCCCACGAAGGACCGGTGAGGGAGGGGGGAGGGCCTGGAGAAGCCTCCGCGGGGCCTAGCTAGGCCCCACGAAGGCCCGGGGAGGGAGGGAGGAGGCTGGGAGAGGCCTCCATGGGGCCTCCGGAGACGCTCCGGAGGCCCCACGAAGGCCCGGGAGGGAGGGGGAGGGCCGGGAGCGGCCTCCGTGGGGCCTTGCTAGGCCCCACGAAGGCCCGGGGAGGGAGGGGGGAGGCTGGGAGAGGCCTCCGCGGGGCCTTGCTAGGCCCCACGAAGGCCCGGGGAGGGAGGGGGGAGGCCGGGAGAGGCCTCCGCGGGGCCTTGCTAGGCCCCACGAAGGCCCGGGGAGGGAGGGGGGAGGCCGGGAGAGGCCTCCATGGGGCCTCCGGAGACGCTCCGGAGGCCCCATGAAGGCCTGGGAGGGAGAGGGGAGGGCCGTGAGAGGCCTCCGCGGGGTCTCCGGAGACTCTCCGGAGGCCCCGTTGAGGGCTTGGGCGGGAGGTGGGAGGGCTGGGGAGGCACCCACGGGGCCTCGGGAGGGTCTCCAGAGGCCCCGGGAAGGCCTAGGAAGGGAGTGGGGAGGCTGGAGGAAGTGACTATGGGGCCTCCGGAGGCCCCATGGTCGCTATGGTGGGGGAGGGGGGGCAGTAGTTATTCGCGGATTTTTCACATTTGCGGGGGTCCGTGGAACGGAACCCCCGCGAATGTGAAGGGACGACTGTACTTCTATTAATACAGCCCAAAATCGCATTGGCCTTTTTAGCTGCCGCATCACACTGTTGGCTCATGTTCAACTTTTGGTCTACTAGGACTCCTAGATCCCTTTCGCACGTAGTCTCATTCAGCCAGGCCTCTCCCATCCTATATTTATGCATTTCATTTTTCAATAGGGATGTTCCATTTTCAATAGGAACGTTCCATTTATTGCAAGTGGACTAATCTCTTGTTCACAATTGCAAATGTCCTAAGCTAGCCCTCTGGTCCTGTAGGAGACGATAGTAATGAAATGAGTGAGAAGGCAACTATAGGCAGAAAAGGTCTTGGGAGATGTCCATTAGGAATGAGATGGCTTAAACAGAGATTAGAAACTTTAACTTTCCTTTCCTACTTTTTTCTTTCCTCTGCCAGCCACCTGTTCCAAAGCATTATGGGCAGATTACATTATTTGGTTCAGCCAGGGTGAATTAACTGCCCTCTGTTGTAAAAAAAAGAAAGAAAAAGAAAAAGAAAGAACTAATCTAGGACTTTATCAGATGCAGCAAATACCGTGTCATAATGATGCCTAATGAACGTGAAAGAGCAGAAATACCAGATGACAATGTGCTTTTGCGACCGTGTACTGTTAGTAAGTCGTCCTTTTTTATTTTGGGGCCAAGCTCTCAATAGATCGGCTGTGGCGTTTTTTTGCTATGATGGCAAGCATGTGAAACTGTTTTGCTGGTGCAATTCCAGCGTCTGGTGCCTGCCAGAACACTTCCGGGTGGGAACGTGAAAACTACCCATGGGATATCTTATTCCACCAAGGTTAACCACCTTTTTATTAACCTTCCTGTGTTGCAGGGTGAGTTTTTAAGTGTGTTTCAGTGCTTGTGTGTATGTTTTGTTTTTTTAATTTAGCTGTTTTTACACTTTTAAGTGCACTCACATCTTCTCGCAAGAACCGCTGAGTTCACGCTCGGCAGCGAACGCGGAAGTACGAGGCTTCTTTTTCAAGCGATCACGGCAATGTTTGATCTTTTGGGTACTTTTGCCGGCAGAAAAACGGTGTAAAATATGGTGCCAAAGGAACATTTTTAGAGACTTGTCTGATAAAGTCCCTTGACTGAACTCTCTCTCTCTCTCCATTTTGTTTTTTCAAGGGCTGTGTCTCTCTGTTCTCCCCTCTCATGAAGAATGACATGTTCTAACATATCTGCCTGCCATCTTAACTCTTTTAGTGTAGATTAGAAAAGATCAGGTTACCTATCCTAAGAATGTCTTTTTTAAAATAAATACATCTCCTGTTGAGGATTCTAAATTTATTTTCTGCCTGCATTTGGTTCTTTTAAATTCATCTTCCTAAGATGGCATTTCTGCTATTCTTGGAGTGAAGGCTCTAGTAGGACTTTCTTTCCAGTAAGAGTCAGGCCTCACCTGGAATCCTATGTCCAGTGCTGGGCACCACAATTCAGGGAGGATATTGAGAAGCTGGAACGTGTCCAGAGGAGGGCGACCAGGATGGTGGGAGGTCTGGAAGCCATGCCCTTAAGGAGCAGCTTAGGGAGCTGGGCATGTTTAGCTTGGAGAAGAGAAGGTTGAGAGGGGACATGATAGCCATGTTTAAATATTTGAAGGGATGCCATGCTGATGATGGGGAAGCTTGTTTTCTGCTGCTCCAGAGACTAGGAGACGGAGCAATGGGTTCAAACTCCAGGAAAAGAGATTCCACCTAAACATTAGGAAGAACTTCCTGATAGTAAGAGCTGTTCAGAAGTGGAATGAATTGCCTGGAAGTGTGGTGGAGTCTCCTTCTTTGGAGGTTTTTAAGCAGAGGCTGGACGGCCATCTGTCGGGAATGATTTGATTGTGTATTCTTGCATGGCAGGGGGTTGGACTGGATGATCCTTGTGGTCTCTTCCAACTCTTGGATTCTATGGATCTGAAACATGGGTCACCTATCGCCACCACCTACATCTCCTCGGACGCTTTCATCAGCGCTGTTTACGCACAATCCTAAATATACACTGGACTGACTATGTGACGAATGTTGCTGTCCTTGAGCAAGCAGGGATCACCAGCATTGAGGCCATGATATTGAGATCACAGCTGCGCTGGGCAGGGCACGTTTCTAGGATGGAGGACCATCGCCTCCCAAAAATACTACTCTATGGTGAACTTGCCACAGGTCAGCATGAGAGGGGCGCTTCAAAAAAGTGATACAAAGACTCCCTGAAACAACATCTCAGGCTCGGCCAAATTGATCACCAACAATGGTCTGCCCTGGCCTCACATCGGGAGGCATGGAGACGCACTATCCACAATGCTGCAGCCTTATTTGAGAACTCACACCGAACAAGTCTTGAAGAGAAACGACAATGCAGAAAGAATCACAACCCGGAAACATCACACGAGGAGACCTTCTGCTGTGCTTTCTGCAACTGGACTTGTTTATCTCGGATTGGCCTTTTTAGTCATCAGCGTGCATGCAGAAAGCGCGGGATGAGTCCTTCCTGAATCTTCATTTGCGAAGAAAAGCCAGAGAGAGAGAGAGAGAGACTTTTAAATTAATGTTTTACATGGTTTCATTTCTATAAACAGTCTAACATTTTAACCTTAACATTTTGTATGTTTTTAGCCCTAGATGGTTTTACTCATATCTCTTTTTACTCTGTAAGCCCCCTTGGGTCTCCCTTTTTTGGGAACACCTATTCACATCCATCTCTTCATACACTTTTTCTTCATACACAAAGATCTCTCTGCATTCCCTCACTGGGTAGGAGAGCAATTGGAGGGGGATTGCAGCAGAGCTTGGAAAGTTACTTTTTAAAGTAATTCATTCCTGTAAGTCATTACCAGTGTTTCGGAAGTAACCGTTTACCATTAATCATTATAATTTTGAAAAAGTAACTATTACTTTGTTGGTTTTTAAAGAGTAAAACTCTTAAGATTAGTAAAAGTATGGTGTAAAACTTGAAAAATGTCAGTCAAAGTGCCTCTAGAATACTTTCAAATGTCACCTTTAAATGTAACTAAAAGAATGGCTCAATACACAAATAAAGTCATGTTGTTCTTACTTGTTACCTCACTTTTACCACCCTTGTTACCCCTAAAATGTAACTAGGTTTTCCTTGTTTGTTTGTTTGTTTTTTCCAGGCTGAGAGGCCATGTTCTGGAAGAGTTTATTTCTGACATTTTGCTTGCATCTGTGGCTGGCATCTTCAGAGAATGATTGGGTAGGAGTGTGTGTGTGTGGGGGTTATATACTGTGAAGCCCTGTTCGGGAGGATATTTAAATTTGTGTATTTGAATGGCTAGTTTCTGGGTGGAGAATACACAAATTTACATATCCTCCCCAACATGGGTTCACAGTATATAAATTCCACACACACTCCTACCCAACTATTCTCTGAAGATGCCAGCCACAGATGCAGGCGAAACGTCAGAAATAAACTCTTCCAGAACATGGCCTCACAGCCTGGAAAAAACCAAGGAAAATCTATGGATGCTGGCTGTGAAAGCCTTCAACTTCACATTGTAACTAGGTTGCCTGTCTCTCATTATTTGCAGAATGTGAGCAGCAGAAGGTTAACCCATCCCTCACTAGCTACAACCTTCTACCCACCCACATTTGTGTTGCTCTTTTGGCTTCTCTTTTGAGGACATATTTCCTTCTTAGTTTTTGGCCAAGCACAAGTGACATACCCTCCAACTGTCACATTTTGGCAGGGTCATACCCAGCTTTACAACAGCTGCAGAGCTGTTTGGGCTGGAAGTCAACCTGAAGAAAACAGAAGTTCTTTACCAGCCTGCACCACAGGACGAACACCATCATCCCTACATTGCCATCGGCAACTCTGTGCTTAAGTCTGTTCAGCAGTTCACCTACCTGGGAAGCATCATCTCCTCAGATGCCAAGATTGACAAAGAGATCGATCACAGATTAGCAAAAGCATATAGCGCATTTGGAAGACTTTACAAAAGAGTCTGGAGTAATAAACACCTGAGGCAAAGCACAAAAATCAGTGTGTATAGAGCCATTGTACTGTCTATTCTCCTTTATGGGTCTGAAACATGGGTCACCTATTGCCACCACTTACGACTCCTTGAACGTTTTCATCAGCGCTGTCTACGCACAATCCTAAATATATACTGGACTGACTATGTGATGAATGTTGCTGTCCTTGAGCAAGCAGGGATCACCAGCATTGAGGCCATGATATTGAGAACACAGCTGTGCTGGGCAGGGCACGCTTCTAGGATGCCCTGGTGGCGCAGTGGTTAAATGCCAGTACTGCAAGTCACCACGTTACAAGTTCAATTCCAGCAGGCTCCAAGGTTCACTCAGCCTTCCATCCTTTCGTAAGTCGGTAAAATGAGTACCCGGCTTGTGGGGGCAATTAGCTAACACACATTGGAAACTGTTTAATGCAGTGTAGATGTGTAAATAGCTATTACTTAAAACAATTTGTAAGCTGCTCTGATAGCCTTCTGGCTGAAGAGCGGGGTATAACTAACTAACTAATAAATAAATAAATAAAATAAGATGGAGGACCATCGCCTCCCAAAAATAGTACTCTATGGTAAACTCACCATGGGTTAGTGTAAGGGGGTGCTCCAAAAAAGTGATACAAGGAGTCCCTGAAATATCTCAGGCTCGGCCAAATTGATCACCAACATTGGTCCACCCTGGCCTCACATCGGGAGGCATGGAGACACACTATCCACAATGCTGCAGCCTTATTTGAGAACTCACGCCGAACAAGTCTTGAAGACAAATGACAACGCAGAAAGAATCACAACCCAAAAACATCACCCAAGGAGACCTTCTGCTGTGCTTTCTGCAACCAGACTTGTTTATCTCGGATTGGCCTTTTTAGTCATCAGCGCGCTTGCAGAAAGCGCGGGATGAGTCCTTCCTGAATCTTCGTTTGCCAAGAAAAGCCAGAGAGAGAGAGGGAGAGACCCAGCTAGGCCTCTGTCATCCCACTTTTTCAGCTGCTTTTAAAACGTCCCAGTTTTTCTCTTCTCTTTTCGCTTTTTGTTCTCAGCTTACTTCAGTTAATAATAATAATAATAATAATAATAATAATAAAATTTATTTATATCCCGCCCCTCTGTTAAAATAATCAGGGCGGCTTACAAAAATTTAAATACAATACAGATAAAATCCCCAAACACCCCCACCCCCACCCTCCCCCATAAAAAAATATTAAACAATTATAAATTAAAACCAACTGATCTAAAATCACATTTAAAAACAATAAATACAATAAGTGGCCAGCGGACTAAAAGAAGCCAGGATCCCCTGAGGCCGGGATCTAATTAGGAAAGGCCTGCCGAAAGAGATCCGTCTTTAGTGCTTTTTAAAAGCTACTCAGGCTTGTTATCTGACGGATCTCGTTCGGCAGGTCATTCCACAATTTGGGGGCGATTACCGAAAAGGCCCTCTGGGAGGATGTAGACAGCCTAGATTTTTGTGGCTGAAGCAAATTCCTCCCAGAGGACCGGAGTGCGCAGGGAGGATTGTATGGGAGGAGGCGGTTCCGGAGATAAGTTGGACCCAAGCCATTTAGGGCTTTAAAGGTAATAACCAACACCTTATACTGGGCCTTATACTGGGCCTTATACCTTATACTGTATATACTTATACAGTTGTTGCAATCTGAATTTAAAGTGCAAGAAAAACTCAGCATAGAGGGAGAAGGGTGGAATCATACCCTTCCCAGTAGACTCAGGGAAAAACAAACAACTCTAGCCTCTCCTAGCTAGCCTGTTTTTCCTCAATAACTTTTGACATCTTGACCATGTTTGTCCCAGTTTTCATGTGTGAAATGTTGGAGGGTATGGAAAAATCTGAATTGTACAATTGGAAGGAAGCTGTAATGGTTAGTTAGAGCAGTTGGAAGCAATGGGACCCATGGAGAAGGGAGTGGAGTCTTAGTTTACTATTCATTATTTACTTGGCTTGTTGAGAATGGTAAAAGCTGTTATTGTTGATTAAAATAAAAACTAAACATGGATGAAGTTGTAAGCTTAGAGCTAACAGTTTTCACAACAGTGCTGAAGTTATCTTGGCCTATTTGAAGTTAGTGAGCGCCATAAAAAAAATCTTCAGATAGTGGTGATCGATTGGTATCAGAACTCTGAAGAGTTACTTTTTTGAGACTGCAGCTCCAAGAATCCTCTAGCCAGTATGTCCAATGGCCCTGCTAGTTATGGGATTCTGGGAGTTATAGATTAAAAAAAAGAACTTTTCCAAGCTGTGGTGGTGGTACCAGCAACTGGTCTCTTACCTCAGCATCAAACTCCTATAAGACTTCTCTTAAGTCCATGAAAACATACATGTGGAATGCAGAAATGTCCAATGCTGCCTCCATTTTAACTTCTCCCTTTGTCTGTCTTCACTTCAGGGCCTCCTGTGAATGTCGCCCTCGCTATTGAAGTAGCCAGCATTGACCACATCTCAGAAGTCAATATGGTAAGTTGGCATGAGAACCAAGGAGGCTGCAATGTCATGATGTCCATCATTCTGCCAAGGGGAAGGAATAGAAGAATTTGTTTTCCCTTTATGCCGGGTTGCATTTGGGCTGACCACAGTAACCAGTATTTATGGACAAGTGCAAGGTCTCCAGCACCTCTGGTTCCTTCCTTTATTACTTTCCCCTACTCACTTTTCCAAGCAAGCATGTAGGCATCATTTTTGTTTCCCTTAATGCATTTCTCTGACATAGCATTGCTCTGGGGCATTGTAGGAAACTGAAACAATAGCTGTCATGCCTGGAGTGCTGCTCACTAGATGTTATCAGAGCATATGAAAATTACATTTTGGACTACAACTTTTTTTTGGCACAAAATTATTTATTTAGGTGTTTATACCCCGCTGTCTTCAGCTGCAAAGGCTCTCAGAGCAGCTTACAAATTGTTAAGCAATAGCATTTACACATCTACACCACTTTTATAGCACACTAGGCACTCTCCAAGGGGTTTCAAATGTGTATTAGCTAATGCCCCCAACCCACCTTCTAGGAAAATTCCAGAAGTCAATCAGGAATTTGGTTTACTTGTGGTTAGGAAAAGGCCTCACCTGGGTCTGAAACATAGCGACACCTTTTATGGGGTGTAGGGGGTCAGTTTGAACAACAATAACAAAAATATCAAAACTTTTTGAAAATGGGGGGAAGCAGCCCTTCAAGGTCCCAAAGAGCTCCTCAACCCCTGGCAGTTGCCCACCTCTGTCATATGCACTGTTCCTCAAAGGCACAGCCTTTAGCTTGCAGAGTTTAGACTTGCTGAGAAGACGGTGCAAACTTCTTACAGACTAATATTATTTAGGCTGCTGTTGTGGGCATAACAGTCTAGCAAGTAGTACATCTCAATGGTCTTGATAAGGTTTTCTTGGTTTCTAGGGCCTAAATCCAATGGTTAATCCAAAACAGAGTAGAACGCTAGAATAAATGAAACTTACATAAGTGTTATTGTTCCCATTAATTCAAGGGGTCTACACTAGGTGGTACTAACAACTGGATCAAGGCTAAGCACTTTACCTGCACTCAAGTGCGGAGTGTGGAAATGTTATTTCTTCAGACATTGTTGTCGTTAATTGCCATCAAATCAGATTTGATTTATGGCAACCCTACAAATGAGAAACAACCCCCCCCCCCAAAAAAGCACCTTGTTATTAAAAGCCCTGTGGAGGTCTTGTGAATTCAGGACCTTTATTGAGTCTATTCACCTGTAACAGGTCTTCCTTTCTTCCCAGTACCTTCTAGTTTACCAAGTATTTTCATATTTTCTAATGAGTCATGTCATTTTGTGATATCCCCAAAGTATAATAGCCCCAGTTTGGTCATTTTGAATTCTACAGGCTTAATTTTGCTCAAGGACCTATTTATTAGTCATTTTGGCAGTCCGTGGTATCTGTAGAATTCTGCTGTTCTTGTTATTTGCCCTCAAGTCAATTTCAGCTTATAGGGCCGCTATGAATGAAAGATTTCCAAGATCCTGAGTCATCAACTGCCATGCTCAGGTCTTGCAGGTTCAGGGTCATGGCTTCTTTGGTTGAATCAATCCATCTGCAATTTGATCTCCCTCTTTCCCTACTGCCATCCACTTTATCAAGCATTATTGTCTTTTCCAATGAGTCACATAGGAAATTTTCAGATGGGGACAAAAATAGCATCCCCATCTCACTATCTCCTCTCCCACTACCTTCCCGACCCTGTAATGGCACAGTAATGAAGAGTTTCAGACCTGCCTTTAATTGCACGCCTTCCCTCGTCCTCAGTAGTCACGGGGTGAATGCAGCGTGCATGGAGCTGCATTCACTTCCTGGTTGAAATCCCGGGCCGTTCTCGCGAGAGGACAAGCACATGGGAAATTCAAAAAGAAAGGTTAAAAAATGACAGCAAGCACAAAAACTTACTGTTTTACATGGGCAAGGCTTCCCTGAGTTGGGTGGCCTGCTGGGTCTTGGAGGGACATGAGGCAGGCAGAAATAACCGTGCAGCAGTTGTGGTCTTGAATAGGATACTGCTTAGTGAAAACAGAAAATAGACAAAAGCAAAAAGACGTAGACAAAGAAAAAGACACCCTCCAAGGCTGCACATGCTGGAGAGGGAGAGAGAGCGCAAGAGATGCTAACTCAAGCCCACACCTCCCTTATATGAATTCTACTTTCACAAGCAGTGCATGGAGAAACGAAACTCATGGAGAATGAAACTCATAGACAAATTTGTTAGTGGGAAACAAAGAATGTAAGCTCATTAGTGGGGCCAGGTGTCTTTAAACCTAAACATCCTTAGCATAAAAGGCCACACTGTCTTCTCTTCTTCCCATGAGAAACCGCTCCTTGACCTTCTCATGAAGCCTGAACCAAACTTTTGGGGCTAGGACTGAACCCAGGGCCTAACCCTCACTTAAAACTTAACAAGTAACCTGGGGAGGGTACAAAAAAGGGTGTGCTTACCTCGATGTCCTGATCACACCTGGAAGTGTTCTGGCATGGACCTCCCACTGCAGCTGGCATCATGCTACAGAATTGGGGCATCTTTTCACTCGCCCACCATTCTGTTACAGAAATGGAACAGGTGATCTATTCATGGTTTAAACTATGAATAAAAAGCAATGAGGGCGAAAGGGACCAGCATGGGAGCATAACGTGACAGGGACATCATCATCTGATATTCAAGCCCTTTAGCGATCTCCTGGCGTCCTCATAATGTCATATTTAGGGCATCTGATAATTTCCATAATCTCATGATATGTCCAAAGTCCAATAGCCTCAGTCATCTTCATTTCTAGGTAGAATTCAGTGTTGATTTTCTCTGACCCATTCATTTGTCTTTTTAGTTGTTCATGGTATCCTAGAATTGTTCTTCAGCACTACATTTCAAATGAACTCACTTTCTTTGTGTCAACTTTCTTCACTATCCAGTATTCAGACCCATACAGAGAAATAAAAAATACTGTACTATGACTTTGATTATGACTTTGGTATTTAATGATCTATCATTACTCTTGAGGACCTTTTCTAGTTACATCATGGCTGTCTTTCCAAGTCTTAAGTTTTCTTCAGATTTATTGACTGTAGTCTCCATTTTGATTAATGACTGAGTCAAGGTACAGAAAACCTTTAACTATTTCAATCTCTTCATTACCCACTTTAAAGTTATGTTAATCACATGTAGCCATTATTTTTGTCTTCTTAATATTCAACCGTAACCTTGCTTTTGCACTTTCTTCCTTAACTTTCATCAGTACTTGTTCCAAGTCAGATTTAATTGGTGAGCTGATGACGTCCACGTATACAGTCAGTTGTTCAGTTGCCTGAAGAATGAGTTTGCAATGAATAGACTGTTGCTCTCACAAAATTCAATAAGTTACTCTACTGCTTCATTTCTTTATTTTAGGCCAAATTCTCCAACAATTTTTAGATTTGCTTTGTTTCTTACTTTGGCATACCAGTCCCCTATGTTTCATATGCAATCAATTTCACATCCTGGATGCCAGCACAGAATCTTTCAGTGTCTTCCTCTTCTGCCTCTGTAGTTGGAGCATAAACTTGGATTATGGGTGTACTGATAGTCTGCCTAAAGACTTATGAGAATTATTCGGTCAGACTTTGCATTATATTCCCAATGGCTTTTGTGACACTCACTATTAATGCCACTCTATTTCTTCTTGGATTTTCCTTTCCTGAGTATGTAATTACCCAATTGAAAACTTTATTTATTTATTTGAAATATTGTACCACACCCTATGTACCACACCCTATGTCAATAAGATCTTACTCCCATCCATTTTAAGCTGCTTACCTCAAGTAATTCAGTGTTTATATGTTCCATTTCTTATTTTACAGTATTTAGCTTTCAGTGAGTCATGCTTCTCACGTTACATTTTACTATTATATGTGTTGTACGGCTGGACTTCACTTTCATATCTTTGGATTACAGCTTCTAGAATCTCCTACCCAGCATGGCCAATCATGTGGTATATCTGGGATAGCTCTCCTCTTCAGCAAATTTACTAGGAAGCCATTACAAGCCAATAGCCCCAGCTACCATCTACCCTATTGTTCCCTCCCCAACACTGAACTCATCTGGTTATTGCTGACAGCATTCTAGCCAAAATAGAGCCACTGACAGAAAAGGAGATATCAATTTGTTTTGGGGAACCCTGGGGTCTACAAGGAACCAAAAACTAGAGGGGAGATACTAAACAGCCACTCTGCCAACCTCAAATCACTCTAATAAGAAATGAGCATGCTTAGTAGGCACAGAATGTGAACTGAGCATCCTGAAAGAAGGTATGATTGTTTGGGTGGAACCTTAAATAGGACCAGTCCATACTGCAACATTTCATTGCATGCCTTACTTCTTTCCTCTAATAATAATAATAACTATGTGATGACCTATATTCTATGATCATGGAGTTTTCACATAAACACAATCTGGGAGCCATGCATAAAGATAATAAGCTCACACATAGATGCATACACAACCTCCACTGTGTACTATTCTTTCTCCTGGATTTACTTTGCATGCCATTATTTGGTTTCTCTGAGAGTGAAGTGACCACTGGCTGCTTTGATTCCCATTCAGGAGAAAAGTGGGATATAAATCAATTAAATAAATACAAATTAAATAAAGAACAATATAGAAATCCAGCATTTTGGCATACAGTAGGACCCCCATATCCACTCATTATCCACTTATTCAATTATCCACAGGACACAAAATAGCACACCTACCATAGAATCTTCCTAGAAAATGTGTCCTCTCTAGCCATTTTCTAGGTCCTCCAAGGCAATTCTATGGTATTTTAAACTGGAACTCTCATTATTTTCAATGGCGTTTGCTATTATCCATGGTTTTCAGTATCCACAGGAACCCCCAGAACCAATCCCCAGCAGATACAGGGGTCCTACTGTATCTTGGCAGCAGTATCTTACCTTGAATGTTACTTTAGACTGCAACTCCTTGTAAACATGCTGGTTGGGAGATTCTGGGAGTTGAAATCAAAGCTATCCTATTAACCTTTTCACACTCTGAAACAATTGAAATGCGTTCCTGAGGGTTTGTTGCTTGCAGTAAGAGCTTTAAGGTAAAATATACTAGTATTTTTGGACTCACCCTTTTGCTTTTAGCTCTGACCACTTCTGGAATGTGGAATGTCACTGAAACTGAATTCAGCTGTCAGGTGAAAAGAGGTTGCCGAAACTTAGCCTACAGTCTGTTCTGAATCAACTAGTCTTGTAATTCCATCTGGTGATTCTTGTCTTTAGGAATATACAATGACTGTTTTTCTGCATCAGAGCTGGAGGGATGAGCGCCTGTCATACAATCACACTAATGAAACTCTGGGCCTGGACAGTCGGTTTGTGGATAAGCTGTGGCTACCAGACACCTTCATAGTCAATGCAAAGTCGGCCTGGTTTCATGATGTCACTGTGGAGAACAAGCTGATTCGGTTGCAACCTGATGGGGTCATTCTGTACAGCATCAGGTAAAATGAAACCTGAGGAACAAGGGTTGATGTTCATGTCATCTGAGTAGGCTGAGCTATAGGCAGCAGAGCTTGGAAAAGTCACTTTTGTGGGCAATGACTCTCACAGTCCCCCAGCCAGTACACCAAAATATCACTGTTAATGCTGAACATCAACACCAAAGATTAGTTGTACCCATATACAGTCATGTGAAAAAGAAAGTACACCCTCTTTGAATTCTATAGTTTTACATAGCAGGACATAATAATAACCATCTGTTCTTTAACAGGTCTTAAAATTAGGTAAATACAACCTCAGATTAACAACAACACATGACATATTACACCATGTCATGATTTATTCAACAAAAATAAAGCCAAAATGGAAAAACCTTGTGCAAGAAACTAAGTACACCCTTACTGCTGTCATAGGAATTAAGTTGCTAAGTAGCAGATAGGTGCTGCTAATCAAAAGAAATTATCAGACAGGGACAAATATAGCATCCATGTGTCACTATCTCTTCTCCTGTCCCCGTACTGGTTTTAAAAAAATTCAACCTTAATCACGGAATAAAAACTGCTCCCCTCCTCTCCAGCAGCCCAGGAGTGAATGCCGCTCTCATAGAGCTGAATTCACTTCCTGGAAAGGAAATCCTGGCTGTTCTTGCAAGAGCACGATCACGCAGGAAATTCAAAAAGAAAAGAAAAAAAAGGTAAGAAGTGAGCAAGCACAAAAACACACTAAAAAAACCCCAAGTAACCTACCTAGAGAGGGTTTAAAAAAAGTGTATTGCTTATCTCCTTGTCCTGATCGCACCCAGAAGCATGGGCTTCCCAATGACGCTGGCATTGTGCCAGCATAATGGAGTACCTTTTTGCGCACCCATCATTCCGTGACAGAAACAGAACAACAGGTCAATTCACAGCTTAGTCTCTGGCTTTTCTTTGCAACCGAAGATTCAGGAAGGACTCATCCTGTGCTTTCTGCAAGCGCGCTGATGACTAAAAAGGCCAATCCGAGATAAGCAAGACCGGTTGCAGAAAGCACAGCAGAAAGTCTCCTTGGGTGATGTTTTTGGGTTGTGATTCTTTCTGCGTTGTCGTTTCTCTTCAAGACTTGTTCGTCATGAGTTCTCAGATAAGGCTGCAGCATTGTGGATAGTGCGTCTCCATGCCTCCCGATGTGAGGCCAGGGCGGACCACTGTTGGTGATCAACTTGGCCAAGCCTGAGATGTTGTTTCAGGGAGTCTTTGTATCGCTTTTTTTGGAGCGCCCCTCTTACGCTGACCCGTGGCGAGTTCACCGTAGAGTAGTATTTTTGGGAGGCGATGGTCCTCCATCCTAGAAACGTGCCCTGCCCAGCGCAGCTGTGTTCTCAATATCATGGCCTCAATGCTGGTGATCCTTGCTTGCTCAAGGACAGCAACATTCGTCACACAGTCAGTCCAGTGTATATTTAGGATTGTGCGTATACACCGCTGATGAAAGCGTTCGAGGAGTCGTAGGTGGTGGCGCTAGTGACCCATGTTTCAGACCCATTAGACCATGAATAAAAAGGAGCGTCGGGGAAACAGAAGGGGCACTGGAGCATAATGACACATGGACGACAACATCTGAAAGGGAAGGCCTTTCACGATCTCCTGTCATCCCTCTGATGGATTAATTTGGTTGTCTGATAATCTACAAAGAGCGTATACTTTCTTTTTCACACAACTGTATTAACCAAAATATTTTTTTAAAAATCTCTGCCATGTGTTGACAGAAAGTTATTTTTCAAGGCAACATGTTAAAAACTGCCTGAGTGAGGAAGATGTTTATTGAAAATTATTTTTACCATGTCCCCTTGAGAAACACATCAGATTTTTTTAAGAAAATACATCAGGAATAAAATAAGAGAATACTTTTACAAGTGATTCTCCCTTAGTGGCGTATATAGACAGACAGAGACCTTGCAAAATATTACCTTTTGGGACCACAACTCCCAGATTTCCATAGCCATAGCTGACTGAGGGATATGGGTTGTAGGTTGGCTAGTTTGTTTTAATTCCAAGCTCTGGATCACAGGAAAGCAGAAGGTCTGTTAGCAGTTACCATTAGCCCGTGCCCAATAGGTCAAGCATTGTTCATATATGTTACATGATCAGAGCAAGAGGGGCTATCTCAGCAGAAATGTCTAATTCCCAATAGTTTTATAAAAGGGAGTAAAAATTCAAGAAGGGAAAGGCATCTTAGGTTGGCTCCAGATGGGGAAAAAATGTCTCAGGAAACTTCGAGTTTTATTTCTACTGTATTTTGGAGATCAATATGACATTTTCTTTATCTCAGAGTATTTCCTGGGAGCTCCTGGCATTGCTAAAGATATTTTATTTCCATTACCTAGGTTGTTTTACATTAACACAATACTTCTGAAATAAAATGTATTGGTTACCCACTTTGAGTGTTTCTGTTGTTTCAGTAGCAGGAAACATGACTATCACCAAGTAAATACAGTTATTTTTCCTGGGGCACAGATTCAACAGAGATCAAACGAAGAAAAGAGGAACGTTTAGCATTAAAATAAAATGACCTTAATTCTTAACTAGTACAGTATTAATAAAGTACTTTAGCACTGACTGTCATTCCTGAATTTAAAAAAAGGCTCAGTAGAACTTGGTGAAAATTGATTTCTGAAACGTTGAATGAGACTGGATGTGATACATGATGAGTGGGAAAGGGAATGAGGGGAGGGAGAGACAGGAAAAGCCCACATATTTCAGTAGGGGACTGGAGCAAACCCATGACTATGAAGGCACAATCAAAACAAAAGGAAACTCAATATTTTGAGGCAGTCCGATTGAGCCTTTAGCCATTCTTCTAATTCAAAGTGGCATATAAATAGATTAATAAATGGTCATACTTATGGACTAATTGCTTCTCTCTGTTTCAGTGTTCTTCAGCTGTAAGATAAGATTAATTATTTGCCTTTGACTGGGTCTTTGTGCAGCTATGCTGGCCAATTTTAAAATCGTGCTCAAATTCTCTGACACATAGTAACTCTCAAGTAGGCTTGCACTTGTGTATGTGAGTCCTTCCACCAAGTGGTTGAGGAGGTGGAGTAGGCTCTACCTTCAAGTCACCAGTTTGCACTTCTGGTTCTTGGATGACAGGGATCTAATAAACACTGAAAAAGAAAGCATATGCTCCTACTATGATGTCTGTCCACACCAATTAAAGGAGGTTGTAAACAGCCCCTGATAGCTGACTTAAGTCTGGCTGATTTGGCATAGACAGGGCTCCAGCCATTGCACCATGAAGATCTGGGAATGTGCTTGGAGGAAACCAGAAAAACTCAGCGTGATGGGGTAGAATGTACACAATCTTGGGACACATGTAGCCCTCCAGATTTCCTGGACTATCCTTCCTATCAGCCCTAGCTAGTGTAGCCATGCGAATTCAGTCCAATAATGCCTGGAAGCCCTCATTTCCCCCAGCCCTGATGACAAATCAATCCTGGCAAGGAGGAGCACATGGGTGATTCTGAGGTGCAGAAATCTGGAAAGCTGTCCAGAAATGAGCAAGGCTACTTATCTCATACTCTGCCCCTTTGCTGAAGACTGCAGAGCCTTAAAAGGACAGCACTTTGGCATTGAACCAAGCTTATTTATTTATTTATTTATGCTTCTCTGCAAGTTCATGTCGGACACACTGCCTGTGTTCAGGATACATCAGCTCAACAAAGTATGAAGTCCTTGTGATAGGTATTTTGGCACTTCTTGGATGTAAGCTCAGCAGCTCCAGTCTCTAGTCCAGGTTGTGTGGCTTCTGGGTCAATGTACTTAAGGGTCTTTCTTAGGCCACCAAGTCACAGGGGATTTGAGACAACTTGGGAACCTCTGGTTCAAGCCCCAGAATTTTTTTGCTGTTTTGGACTGCCAGTCTTAGATGCCCCCTGCCAGAATGGCCAATATATTCCCCCCCCCCAGGCTCTGACCATCTATCAGTACTATTGGCTCCTCAGTCCCTGACCCCATATCATTGCTGGGCATTGGAAAAGTGTGATAGTGCTTGTCAGGGAATTGTATAATCCTTTAATCTGTGGGGTGAGGAAGGAGAAAAAGGAGGATGCATGAGAGAAGTTGAGGTTCAAGAAAAAAGACATAGTCCTTGAGCCCACGAGTAGAACAGGTGTGTGTGTGTGTGTGTGAGAAGGCTGATGTAGCTGTGACCAGACACTAGTGAGAGCGTAAAATAAAATGGAAAAGGGATGGAGGATGAAGTAATCAAATAGCAGCTTTGAGACTAAATTATTTATTTTAGCACAAGCTTTTGTGGCTATCATTCCCTGTCTTCAGATGCACGGACGAAGCTGAAAGTATAGCCACCGGTGTATTAGAACTGGTCTGAGTATAACAGGATACAGAAAGAAGCAAATTGTGACCCAGGCCCTGAACCTTCCAAGTGTTGTTAATAATACTTAATAATACTTATTTATTACCCGCCTCTCTCATCAAAATCGAGGCGGGGTACAACAACACAGTAATACAAATACAATGTAACACAATGTAATAAGTTAATCACAGTATAATACTCTCTGGCTTTTCTTAGCAAAGATTTAGGAAGGACTCATCCCGCGCTTTCTGCAAGCGCGCTGATGACTGAAAAGGCCAATCCGAGATAAACAAGTCCGGTTGCAGAAAGCACAGCAGAAGGTCTCCTTGGGTGATGTTTCCAGATTGTGATTCTTTCTGCATTGTCGTTTCTCTTCAAGACTTGTTCGATGTGAGTTCTCAAATAAGGCTGCAGCATTGTGGATAGTGCGTCTCCATGCCTCCCAATGTGAGGCCAGGGCAGACCATTGTTGGTGATCAATTTGGCTGAGCCTGAGATGTTGTTTCAAGGAATCCATGTATCGCTTTTTTGGAGCGCCAGTCTTACGCTGACCCGTGGTGAGTTCACCGCAGAGTACTATTTATGGGAGGCGATGGTCCCCCATCCTAGAAACGTGCCCTGCCCAGCGCAGCTGTGTTCTCAATATCATGACCTCAATGCTGGTAATCCCTGCTTGCTCAAGGACAGCAACATTCATCACATAGTCAGTCCAGTGTATGTTTAGGATTGTGCATATACAGCGCTGATGAAAGTGTTCGAGGAGTCGTAAGTGGTGGTGATAGGTGACCCACGTTATAATATAATACAAGGTTGTGTGAAATGATACAGGTCTGTCAAGCAACTGGCCTGTAGTCCTGCTGCATGAAAGCAATACTTAAAAGAATTCTAAATGCCCTGAAGGTGGTAGATCCCATCTGATCTTGGAAGCTAAGCAGGATCAGCCCTAGTTAGTACTTGAATGGAGAACTGCCAAGGAATGCAAGGTGCTGTATGCTATATGTCAGAGAAAGGCAATGACAAATCATCTCTGATTATGCCTTGTCTAAGAAAACTCTATGAAATTCATGGGGTCACCATAAATAAACAGATGACTTGAAAGCATTAAAAATAAAAAGCAGCCCACCATGGCACTACCTTTCTGTGGGGGTGGGATTGCCTGCTCTTGTGAGGCAAGAGGTTAGGCTGCTGGTAGCAGTGCGGCAAGTACAGTCTCCCATGTCAGACAGGCTTTTTCTGAGGAACCAGACTAAACAAGCCAAGCAGCTACTGGGCAACAGCAGTAGTGGGGGCTGGGGGTGGGAGCGATGGAGGATCTCTCAGACAATAGCAGTGGCACCATAGCTAACACTTGTTAGTACTGAGCAGAAGAAAGCAATAGTAAACCTCTCTTGAAGCCTTCTACCTATGATGAGACCATCCAAAATGAAACAAGAGATAGTGCCAGAAGATGAGACTCCCAGGTCGGAAGGCACTCAACAAGCTACTGAGGAAGAGCAGAGGACAACTATGAGTAGCACTGTGACTGATCGTGCAACTAGACTCAAGCCAAAAGGATGTTCAGCAGTTGATATGCTCATAGGTGAAAGGAAAGTTAGGAGCTGTACAACACATATTATAGGAACATGAGAAGCAAGGGGAACCTAGGCACAGTGAAACAGTGTATAAACGTATAAACATTGCAATACTTGGGGTGAGGAGCTAAAATGGACATGAATGGGACATTTTCAGTCAGATAATTACACAGTGTTTTACTCAGGAAATGAAACTCTACGAAGAAATGGGGTAGCATTAATAGTGAGAAGAGATGTAGCAAAAGCAGGCAAAGGATATAATGCAAAGTCTGACTGCACCATATCAATAAGACATGCTCAGAGCTGAAAGGATAGTCTGAGGCCGCACAACACATATGATAGGAATATGGAATGTGATAAGCATGAATCAGGGTGTTGACATTTTAAAACAAGAAATAGAACATATAAATATTGCAGTACTTAGGGTGAGCGAGCTAAAATGGACAGGAATTGAACATTTTCAGGCAAATAACTACACAAAGGAAACGAAAGTCTAAAAAGAAATGGGGTGGCATTAATAGTGAGGAGAGATGTAGCAAATGTATTCAAGGGATATAATGCAAAGTCTGACCAAATAATATCAATAAGATTTCAGGGGAAACCCATTAATATAACTATAATTCAAGTTTATGCACCAGCTACAGAGGCAGCAGCAGAAGAAATTTAAATATTCTGTGCTGGAGTCCAGGAGGAAATTGATCACACACCAAAACAGGACATGTTGGTAATCATAGGCGATTGAAATGCAAAATCAGGAAACAACAGAACCAAACATTGTATAATAATTTAGCCTCAGAGCAAGAAATGAAGCATGAAAGCAACCGATTTAATTTTGTGAAGCCAACACATTCTTCAGGCAACCAAAGGGGCAACTATATACATTAATATCACCTGATGGCCAATAGATATTAGATAAAAAACATAATTTGAAGCAGAAGATGGAGATGCTCCATTCTCTCTGTAAAAAGACTGGCAGCAGATTGTGGCACAGACCATGAACTGCTAAAATAAAATATTGGAGTAAAGTTAAAGAACACTAAACCAACCATAATGCCAACACACAACCTGAAGAATATCTCTCTAGAATTTAAAGATAATGTAAAAAATAGATTTGCCCTATTAAGCCTAATTGGCCAGAATAAACTGAAGAGATGAAAGGATGAGAGATTCACTGAAGAAAAAGCCATTTGAAGATGAGTCCACAATTTTAGAAAGTGAAGAGGAAGCTGCAGTCAAAGCACTTGGGAGAAATAAATCACCCGGAACAGATAGCATACCAACAGAGCTGTTTCAAGGAACAGCGACAGAAATGGCTCAAATTCTAACTAACATCTGTCAACAAATATGGGAAACAAAAGAATGGCCAACAGAGTAAAAATGATCAAGATCAATATACATTCCAATCCCCAAGAAAGGGGACTCCAGGGATTGCAGTAACCACAGGACCATTGCATTAATCTCCCATGCAAGCAAAGTGATGCTCAAAGTTCTACAACAAAGACTTTGACCATATGCGGAGTGAGAAATGTCAGATGTCCACATTGGATTCAGGAAAGGAAGAAGCACTAGGGATCACATTGCAAACATACGTTGGATAACAGAGCACACCAAAGAATTTCAGAAGAAAATCACCCTGTACTTTATAGATATAGCAAAATTTTGGATTGTGTAGATCGTGAACATCTATGGATTGTTCTAGACTTCTGGGTGAGGAAAGATGACATATTGATGTCCCTGTGAGACACTCCACATCAGGCAGCACATTTGCCAGCTAGGTGGCAAGTTCTAGCTGGCAAAAACTCTCTCTGGACAAGGAGAAAATGTGAGATCAACCATACATGCTCCAAAATGCTCCCCTCAAGGAGACCAGTCAGAAGGCGGGTTGAGCAGAGGGGACGGGGCTTACAATTAACATCAGGCTTAGACACTGGCCCCATAAATTCATCACTTTTAAAATCATCTTTAAGCACTTATTTTGCAAGTGAAGAGAGTTCTTCTGATTGGCAGTGGAACTAAAAACCTCAGTAAGTCATCTTCTTTTGTAAATAAGAATTGAGAACAAAAAGGCTATTGCACAAGATTTAACCTAAAAGCAAAAAGCTTCACAAAGTCTTTAAACAGATTAAAGGGACAGTAGTTTTAAAAGAATCATGATTTCTTAGTTTGATTTTGATGAATGAATTTTGAGAAGATTGAATTTTACAGTGTGGAGAGACCAGCGTTCAGTGGGAAAGTGCATTGTTTGTTTTATAAGGAGAGAACACTAAGGGGAGAGAGCCAGCGTTGTGTAGTGGTTTGAGCATTGAACTGGGACTCTGGAGACCAGGGCTTGAATCCCCACTCAGCCGTGGAAGCCTTGGGCAAGTCATATACTCTCTGCCTCAGAGGAAGGAAATGGCAAACCCTCTGAAGAAATCTTGCCAAGAAAATCTTGGGATTACCGTAAATCAGAAACGACTTTGAAGGCACACCACAACAACACTTAAGAGACCACATTTGGAAAGAAAGAAATAGTAGAGTTTTATGATGTGACATTAACGTCTATTGGACAAGGAGAAGAGCAACAAGGAATCCTGAGATGTTGCTTTCTGTTTTTAACCCTATAAGTGCTGGATTTTTACTTTGTATCTACTGAAGATGGAGCAGTGCCCTTCTCCAGAAATTCTACAGAAGCTGTTGGATGAAATTAGATCTTTGGGGAATGAGGACATGGTAAAATTGAAAGAAGCCTTGAAAGGCTTGAAATAAGATTTGAAGTTTAAAGAGTTTAAAGAAATTACACAATCAATAAAGCAATCAGTTGGGGCTATAAAACAAAGTCACGATAAGGGGAGAATTTTGGAAAGTAAGTTTGAAATGATAAAGAGATGGGGAAAGATTTGGATGATGTTAAAATGTTCTGTTGTGCTGACAGGCTCTCTGTTAACCAAAACATGAATATAAAAGATCCAGTCGAGTTGATGGATGGCATAACTTTCAAAATTGAGAAGAAAGTTGAGTACTGTTAAGATGAATGTGGATTTTTTTTTGTCTCAAAATAATTATGTTAAGATATGGAGTGGAACTGAGGAGAACTTGTTAGGAAGGAAGAGACTAAACTTGACCACGTGAAGAAGAATTTCTGTGATGAAAAAGAATGTATTTCCCAGGAAGATGTTTATACAGTATTCCAGACAATAACTATTTGACAATCCATCTACTACTTAGGCAATGGCAAGGGGAGGTGTCCAAGTGTGCAAGACGAGCGGGAAAGCCAAGTGTTAAATATAAAGTGAAGAACAAGTTGAAGAATTAAGTTAGAATGGGTTAAAAATTTTGGCAATAATGTATGGACAGGTTATTGGGGAAATGTGTGGTCAAGGGATTGAGATTTGGATTATGTTATGATTTTAAAGATAATTTTTATGAACTGAATTCCTATCAAATGATGTATTGTTGCTAAAAGATGTTAGAATGGTTGCGGAGAATGTATTTTTAGTATACGCTTAATGTTTATGGGAAATATGGACAACCTGAAAGGGCAAAAGATTAATACTCAGTTAAAATTGGAACTGATTCCTTTTGGAATGATAGCTGTACAATTGAAGAAGAGCTATGGAAGATTATGGTAGTATATGAACATGGCATAAGATGGATGAACTCAACACTACCCACGATGGAGGAATGGCCATTGAAGCTGGTAAATTTATTAGAAAGGGAGATGTTGCTCTGTTTTATCAGAGAAAGGTTGTTTGTTAGATTTTTTTAAAGATGTGAAACCCATTATTAATTTTTCATGAAAAAAGAAAATGAACTGGTAATTTGTGATTTTGATGATTAGGTTATTGAAGGAAGAGAATATGTAGTTTTTAGAGAGAGAGGTATGAATATATATGCATATAATAATTCATATATGCATATAACTGCTGAAAATAAAATCAGAAGTCATCTTTTTTCTTCTTCCTTCTCTTTCTTCTTGTCCTCTTTTTTCTTGTATCTCCTTTCTTTAATTTTTGCAATTTCTGTAATTTTTAATGTACAGTGGGCCCTCCTGATCTGTGGGCTCCCAATCCATGGTTTCAACCACCTGCGAATCATCGCATCCCATACCTAAAATGGCAGCAATGTGCATGTGGACATGCTGACGTGTCCATGTGCATGTTAATAATATGGAGCACAATCGTCCATGTTTTTTTCCCCCATCCACAGAGGTTCCCGGAACCGAACCCTCATTCAGAGGCTCCACTGTGTTTGTAAAATGTTTAATAAAAAAATAGGAAAAAATATGGATCACTCTTTAAGAAATGCGTGTGCACAACATTTGATTACCCTAATGTATAACCTAACTCCGGACAAGAGGCCACTGTTAGGACAGAATAGGAGGAACATTGGTTTCCAATTGGCAATGGGGTCAGGCAAGGGTGCATTTTACATTATCTATATTGATGTTTTTTAGGTTGTATTTTGGCACAATGATTAAGTTAGTGTTCTTTTTTCGCTATACTTTAATTTTTGATATTAGTAGTTCATTGTCTGTACCACAATCTTCTCCTTGCCTTGTTTCTGAAGACAGAATGGAGCTTCTCCATCTTCTACTTCTAATAATGTTGTCTTTTGGATTTCTACTTTGGCCATCAGGTGATATCTAGGTATCACAGTTTCCCCTTTGGTTGCCTGAAGAATGTCTTTGTGATGAACAAACTGTTGGCTTCACAAAATTCAATCATTTGCTCTTGTGCTTCATTTCTTAATCCTAGGCCAAATTCTCCTACAGTGTTTGGTTTCCTACTTTTGCATTCCAGTCGCCTATGATTATCAACATATACGGTACTTGTTTTGGTGTGTGAACATTTTCCTACTGGATTCAAGCACAGAATCTTTCACTTTCTTCTTCTGCTGCTGCTTCTGTATAAACTTGGATTACGGTTATATTGATGGGTTTTCCCTTATGTCTTACTGATATTATTTGGTCGTTATATCCCCTTACAGCTTTTGCTACATTTCTCTTCACTGCCACCTCTTTTCTTCTGAATAAAATACTATGCAATTATCTGCCTGGAAATGTCATATTCCTGTCCACTTTAGCTCGCTCACCCCAAGTACTGCAGAATTTATATGTTCAGTTGCTTGTTTTACAATGTCAACTTCTCCCGATTCATGCTTCTCACATGCCATGTTCCTATCATATGTGTTGTGCAGCTTTGGACTTTTCTTTCACCTCTGAGCACATCAACAGCTGAAGTCCTTTTGGCTTGAGTCCAGTTGCTGGATAAGACGAAAGGCCTATCTCAGGGGTGAGTAAATTGTGGCACTCCACCCATTTATGCATTACTCCCATCATTAGCCACAAAGCTACTCATAGTTGTCCTCTGCTCTTCCCAAGTAGCTTGTTGAGTGCCTTCCAACCTGGGAGTCTAATTTTCTAGCACTATCTTTTGTTTTCATTTTGGATTGTCTCATCATAGGGCCTACTTCTGTGCACTACTAAGTGTTAGCTATTGTACCACTGCTGTTGTCTCTGAGAGATCTTCTTCCAGTGCCATCCCTCACTGCTGCTGCTGCCCAGTACCTGTTTGGCATATTTAGTCTGGCTCCTCAGCACAAGCCTGTGTTATGTGGGAGACAGCAGCAGTGCTGCCTGCCGTTCCTCTTGCCTCACAGGATCATGCAACCCTCCACCATGAAAAGGTTGTGCCATGGCAAGAGCAGCAGGAGACTGGGGTGGGGGTGGGGAGATGGACCCTCAAAGACTAAGGGTTCGTAGAGTGCAAAAATTGAGTGGGTTCACAGGTACCCAATCCCATAAGGTAAGAAAAGAATAAGAGGGGGTGAGCAACCACCATGGCCTCTTTTTGTAAACAAAGTAAATCCAGAGAGCTTTTCAGCCTCAATCCAGCACACTGCTGAGTTCGACTTTGTTTGACTAGGTTCTTGCAGGACCATGGACTTTTGTGATACAGTATGGAGCTACCACCTGTCAGCCCTGATAGGGCTCCACAGCTTGTTTGGACCCAATGCTGTTAATTGTATAGATGTAATTATTGCCTTTTCTCATCTTTTTTTGGGTAGGATTACCTCAACAGTGGCCTGTGACATGGACCTTACCAAATACCCAATGGATGAACAGGAATGTATGCTCGATTTGGAGAGCTGTGAGTTGAAACCTATGATATCTGTAAAAAAGGGGGGGGCATTCACAAATAGGAAGCTGGTAGGTGCAAAGTAGGGAAGGGAATTAATTTCATACATGGTGGCAATGTTTTTAAAATGTAAGAAGAGCCTTGCTGATAAAGACCAAAGACCTATGAGGAGACCTATACCTTATGAGGAGAGACTTAGGGAACTGGGTATGTTTAGCCTGGAAAAAAGACGGTTAATAGATGATATGATAGCCCTGTTTAAGTATTTGAAGGGGTGTCACGTTGAGGGTGGAGCAGGCTTGTTTTCTGCTGCTCCAGAGACTAGGACACGGAGCAATGGGTGCAAGCTCCAGGAACAGAGATTCCACCTCAACATGAGGAGGAACTTTTTGACAGTAAGAGCTGTTTGGCAGTGGAACACTCCCTCGGAGCGTGGTGGGGTCTCCTTCCTTGGAGGTCTTCAAACAGAGGCTGGATGGCCATCTGTCGGGGATGCTTTGATCAAGATTTCCTGTGTGGCAGGGGGTTGGACTGGATGGCCCTCGTGGTCTCTTCCAACTCTACGCGTCTATGGTTCTATGATTCTATCTCAGATATGAGTAAATTGTGGCACTCTAGTCATTTGGTGCATTACTGTCATCATCCCTCACTATTGTCAAGAACACACAAGCTAGGAGTGGCTGCAGCAGTTAGCTTTTGCCTGAGTCTACTCGGAAGGACAAGATTCTGCTCCTCTCCTCTCCGTTGAGTTAACCAAGTGTAAACTACTCTTACACTTTGAACTGAGATTTCAGCAACCGGAGTAAGCTGAAGACAAAGGGGAATAGTAAGAGGAGGAAAGAGAATCTAGGACATTTCAAAAGCAATTGGAAAAGTGGATGACAGAGGATTAATAGGGATTGTTCTTGCCAAATCAGGACATTTGGATGGTTTGTGGTTTCCTGTGATATCCAAACCAAAAAACCTTTGATTTACCAACTTCTTTCACACCAACATACAAAATTAGGAGGGGAGGATGGAATCTCCACATGATAAAAAGAGGCTGGATGGCCATCTGTCGAGGATGCTTTGATCGTGATTTCCTGCATGGCAGGGGGTTGGACTGGATGGCCCTCGTGGTCTCTTCCAACTCTGCAATTCTATGATTCTATGATTCTATGTGGCAGAGGGGATGGGGAGGCAAGCACACCATTTGGTTCCAGACCAGTAAACCACAGTCTACCAGAGTGCATTGTTACATGTGAACCAGGCCATAGAATATTTGGGTTCTGGGATCAATCAAGGGATCTATGGCCATCATTTCTCACTGCTTCGCCCTGAGTTGTACATCTTCATCTCTCCTCCCATGTCCCTGTATTTATTCCATTTCTTTCGACAGATGGCTATGCCTCAGAAGATATTGTCTACCGCTGGTCTGAAAACCAGGATCAAATCCATGGACTGGATAAACTACAGCTTGCACAGTTCACAATCACCAGTTATCAATTCACGACAGAAGTAATGAACTTCAAATCTGGTAAAACAAACCCTTCAGTCCTTCAGAGGTTTTGCAGAGAGATAGTACTGGATGACTTTTCTAGAGAAAAACAAAAATAGCACTAAATTCTGTTTACTTACTGCTGGCAGTTATGTGAGAACATTTCCTTTTAAAAATTATTTGTTGCATTATTAATTATAGTACAAAAGTAAATCATTAGCTATCTTTATCATCATTACTTCTAAAAAGTAACATGTTCTACTGCTCATTATGTTGCTTGTTATGCAACTTAACAGGACTTACTTAAGTCTGCATGTTGCTGAGTGTGTGTGTGTTGTATTTTTTTTAAAAAATGTTAATGCAAAGCAATGATCTCACACCACTCAGAGCAGCAAAAGGTCTTTGTGCTGTCTCTCTAGCTACTGAAATCCACTGTTCCCGCACCATTACAAAAAAGGTGGGCAGCTGCTAGCCACACTTCTTAATGCAGACATGGGTAAGGATATTGGGGCTAAGGGGCTACTTTTCAGGTTGGCCTAGTGCTCAACAACACACACTGTTTTAATTAGTTGGAAAATGTTGAATTCATTCTAAAATAAATTAATTACATTTATTAAAATTAATTTTTCAACAAATATTAACTTCATGAAATTTATCCTAAAATAACTAACATACATTTGAATCTATATCACTGCAGGGAAAGCCATGGGTCTGCAGCCAGTCCATGGAGACATATGTTCACTTTTGAAAGTGAGGTGGCACAATTGCTGGGGGCAGGGAATACAAAGACATCCGAAAAGGCAGGCATTCGCAATGATGCAATCTGCCTACCCGGCCAAAACTCCCCCCTAAACTCTGCATGACCCCCTAGCCAGCTGGCCGCTGCAAGTGATTTACTCGCGGTTTTAAATCTGCCACCACCAATTTTTTTAAAAAAAAGTTTCAAAAGAGTATAAAATCACTGTTTGATCAACTTACTGGACCTTCACTTAGCCGCAAATCCAACATGGCGGCCACAGCCACTTTCCCTCTTTGGTAGCTCTGCCCCCTCTGCTCGTCTAGCCAATCAAATTATGCTGCCTGTTTGTATCTGTGCGAATGGGAATGTACAAATGATTGAACATTTGCAAGTCGTACGGATCTTTTCCTAAAATCCGTACAAAGTCCCACACACAGCGGACACGAACTTTGCAGTGGATTTGGCTGCCCCCTTTCCGCATGACACATATTTGTGCAAACAGCCATTTGAACAGATCGCCGTACGTTCACATTATGTACATATTATTTTGACTGTATAGACAAGACCATAGTCATTGTGAGAATAAAATGAGAGGGGAGAGAAGAACTTTGTAAAAGACCTTGAGCTTCATGGAAGCAAGATGTGATTGCTGTATAACAAGTAATATTCTCTCATTTTTTAAAATTTCTTTCATTCAGCTGGCCAGTTTCCCCGACTGAGCCTCCACTTCCACTTGAGGAGGAATCGAGGTGTTTATATCATCCAGTCCTACGTGCCTTCCATCCTCTTGGTCGCAATGTCATGGGTTTCTTTCTGGATCAGCCAGTCTGCAGTGCCTGCTCGGGTTTCATTAGGTAAAAGTGGTGAAGGGGACTTTTTTTTTTACTTGTTCAGGTTCATGAGTGGAGTCTGATAGTAGATTGAACTCAGCAGTTTATATAACAACAGAGTTCCAGGTGGACCCTGGCTTGAAAGACCATAGTTCCATCCCAAGCAAGCAATTAAACCAACTTGATATGGAATTCTCACAAAAAATTGCAGTTGCAGCAATCGAGCAACAAAAGGCCATGGCATACATACAAATTCACCAATAAGAAGCACTATTTCCAAACTACTTAAGTTGTTGGTATCATATTTCAATGTTCCGGGAGGTGTTATAATCTCAAGATGTTTTGTATTGTTTTTCACTTGGCTTGAAATCAATAGCAACTGACAACTTTTTCTATGTTTGAGCAAACTGTATTTCTCCAACATGGCTCTACCTCATTTAGGCCTTATGGTCACTTTCTGACATTTCCCTTTTAGTACAGTCTTCGCTTCCTGGAGAAATCTTGCAGGATGCTAAACCCAGGTCCACGGGGATCAAATGTTTTGCCTAATTTGGCAGGGATAGTCCTGACTAATCCTCCCATTTTTTCAGCCGCTTTTAAAATGTCCCAGGTTCTCTCTCCTCCTCCTCCCACTTCTCGCCTTTGTCCTCAGCTTACAGTAGCTCCTCTGTATGCACGGGGGGGGGGATTGGTTCCAGGGCCCCCTGTGGATGGTGAATTCCGTGGATAATAGCAACACCATCCCAGGGCCATCCTGGGGAAGGAGGGGGTGAGATCGCTCCTCCCTCTCCCTTCCCCCTTTGCCCCCACCGTGGCCCTGCCATGGCAGTGATAACGGGGGGGGGGGTGAAGGTGAGATTGCTCCTCTCCCCTCGCCATGGCCCTGCCGTGGTGGCAACTGCGGGGCAAAGGGGAAAGGGGGGAGGGAAGATTGCTCCCCCTTTGCCCCTGCCATGGCCCTGCCACAGCAGCAATTGTGGGGGCAAAGGGGGGAGGCAAGATCACTCCTCCTCCCTCCCTTCCCCTTTCTCCCCCACAATCACCAGGATGGGGGAGGTGAGATCCTTCTTCCCCCTCCCTTCCCTCCCGCCATCACCAATCGTGGATAATTGAGTCCATGGTTGGCGAATCAGCAGATATGGCGGTGCTACTGAACTTCAGTTGCTGCAGACTGACTTCAAAGTGCAAAAGAAGCTTACACTCAACTCAGTAGGTGGGAGAGGAGATACAAGAGGGTGGAGTCTTGACAGAAGGCCCAAGCAAAAGCAAACTGCTGTAGCTTCTCCTAGCTTGTGTGTTCATCCTCAGTAATCATTTTTGCCATCTTGACCACACTCTGACATTGCTTAGCCATATCAGAGCATTATTGAATAAGGGTGAAAGTCATCAAATATCAAACTAAAGTTTCTAATTCACATTAGTATATCTTTCCAAAAAAATGTGATGCCTCAAAGGTGGCAATGTTGTTTGGGATAAATTATTAACATAATTTAAAAGCGGAAGCCATTTCCCCCCAAATGATCTGCCTGAGGTCTGCAATGTATTCATTTTCATTGTTAATTTTTCCATTAATAAAGTCTTCCACAAACAATTCCACCATTTGTCTATTGTCCATTTTCCTGATTTCCAGTTTTGGGCTCTTTCTAATCTTGACCACACTCTGATATTGCTTAGCCCCACATGTTCCAGTTTTCATCTGTGAAATATTGGCGGGAATGTATACTTAGAGCCCATAAGAATTCCTTTTTTGGACTTCCCCTCTTCCCCTCAGCAAGCAAGTCGCTGGCTCTACTGGAAGCTGGACCAGGTTCTGCCTATACTACTAACCTGGCAGGTGGTAGTACACACTGGATACCGAAACAGGTCCAAGCAGCTAAAATAAACAGCAGAGTGTTGTTCCTTCAGGCATCAGAATAAAGGCACAGACACAGGCTTGTGTCTAAAATAAACGTCTCTTTACTTGAGCATAATGAAGAGTATTTACAGATATATACAGCATTCAAAAGAAAAACATTTTCCCTCTGTGAAATCCAACACAGAACACTCTCACACAGTGATATCCAAAACAGGACTTCTTCACAACTGATTAGCTCTCAGCCCAGCCCTGCACCAGCTGAACCCCTGATGTCAGTCAATGTTGATACATTTACCCAGCTAGCTTGCTTCTGCAAACTGTTACATTCCAGCTCTTTACAGGATAATCTGATGTATATCACAATATCCTGATATAACCTTCTTCTTTTATTTGCCTTTTCACACTGGACAACCTGATTACATTATTCTTGGCACAGACATTGCAGGCAGGAGCACCCACCGCGCTGTAGATATTTCCTAGCCCATAATCTTAGCAAAAACAACCAGGGTCAGCAAATCTGCCTCAGACTCATAGTGTGGAAATGTTAACTATTTATTTGTAGTACAAGAATTGCCCGCCTAGCATGTACACTGCCTGGGAATCTCTGCAGCTCAGAACAGTAACCTTTCCATGCTGTGTACAGACTCATCAAATAAGTCAAAGGCTTTCACGGCTGGCATCCATAGATTTTCCTTGGTTTTTTCCCGGGCTGTGAGGCCATGTTCTGGAATAAGATGCCAGCCACAGATGCAGGCAAAATGTCAGAAAGAAACTATTCCAGAACACGGCCTCACAGCCTGGAAAAAAATCCAAGGAAAATCTATTCTCAAAGAAGCTTTACAGTCATTTGCCCCTGATTAAACAACTTCTGTCCATCCCTTAAGTCCTATAAAACCCAGGTCTCATATCCTTCCACACTTGTAGAGTGATCCAATATAGCACAACAGTGTTCCCCAGTCCTGGGGCCCAGAATGTGGTTGGACTCCACCTCTCAGCATCCATCACCATTGGCTATGCTGGTTATAGCTGATGTGTGTTGTGGTTCTGCTCTTATAATTTTTATTATTACATTTGTTATGTTGTTATTTGCCATCAAGTTGGCTTAGACTTATGTTAACCTTCTGAAAGAGAAACCTCCAAGATATGTCTGATATTTTATTTATATTTATATATTTATCTATATCTCACCTATTTCCCAGCCCAGGACTCAAGGTGGCTTACAAAAGTTAAGACAAATATAGCTGGGGGGAAAATCACATAATACAAAAGTTAAAAGTATAATTAAACTACCAATAGAATTAAAAGCAGTTAAAAACATGACCAGCAACATCTGGAGGGCCACACAATTCACATCCCTTCTATAATTTATTATATTAGCAGTTTAAGGTTGTTGCAGTGCTGAAGAAGTGACATCTTCCAAAGGATCTCAGATGGTACACCAGTGTTAAAAGATTTCTGATTAAAAAGAAAGAGTGAGGTTTGAATGGGCTATAGGTTAGGGTTAGGGTCTTAGGGGTTTAGCTCCTCCCCATACCATCCCAGGTCCGTGTAGTCAGATACATTGGTATGACACCAGATTGGGTAAATCTGGCATCAATGGTTGCTCATATATAATACTATAGTACTAAATGACAATTGGTTTCTGTTAGGCTTAGTCAAACTAAACTCAAACTGTGGTATGCTTTCCTTACTTGATTCAGGTATAACAACTGTCCTCACCATGACCACCCTGATGGTGAGTGCTCGTTCTTCGCTCCCCAGAGCATCAGCCATCAAAGCCTTGGATGTGTACTTCTGGATTTGTTACGTCTTTGTCTTTGCTGCACTGGTAGAATATGCATTTGCCCATTTCAATGCTGACTACATGAAAAAGCAAAAAGACAAGCTAAAGACCAGCAGACAGATGGAAGAGGTCAGTAAGACCTGCTGGTGAGCTCAGCCCTGACCCATCCGTTTGTTAGGTGGAGGTAACCAACACATTTGGAGGAAGACTTGATCTTATACTATATTAAGCTTTAAACCAAGGGCAGAGAGAAGGCACCAGTTACAAGTAACTAGTTACCTTTAGTGAACTATCTCTTTCTAATTAATTCCTTTTTCTAACAGAGGTATACATCCATTACATTACCATTATAACTTAAGGAGAGAGAGGGTTGTCAGATTGCAAACTTGAGGATGGCTATTGCTGTGCATGCGGTAGTAAGACTGTAGTAAAATTTTGGACTTGAGCTCTCAATCTCTGCAGTTACCCCCTGAAAAATATTTCAGGATTCTGTAATTTTCTTTTACCCTAGAATAACAATTTGTGAACCAATTTTGATTGAACTTGATCTTGAGCTAGATTAATTTCCTGAGCATTTTAGTTTTGATTCAGGATTGATTTGTTAACTTTAACCCTCCCCCACACACACATTACTGTTTCCAGTCTGCTTTGTACAGAATTTGCTATGAAACTAATGCTAAGGATCACTGTAGATGCTACTAATCAAAGTTCTTGCTCATTCAAATCATAAGCAAAATCATCAACACCCAACTTGTGCTGGGTAAAATTATATATATAGTTATAGATAAGTATAACTCATGAAATTCACATGATAATATTACTTTGAAAACAGCGCCCAGCAATGCCAAGATTTTTTCCTTCTTTTGGCTGTGTGGGCACCATCAGTTAACTTCTATATGTTCTAGATCTAGTGAGAGATCCTAAGAGTGCCTGGGGAGTTCCAGTTCTGTGTTATTTTGCCTGTAACAGCTTTCGCTAACCTGGGTCTCTCCAAATATTTTGGCCTCCCATCAGTCCCAACCAGTGTAGACAATGGTTAAAGGGAGGGCTATACAATTCTAGGCTGCATTAATAGGAGCATAGTGTCTAGATCAAGTGAAGTAATAGTGCCACTCTATTTTGCTTTGGTCAGATCTCACCTGGAATACTATGTCCAGTTCAGGGCACCACAGTTCCAGAAGGTTATGGACAAGCTGGAACATGTCCAGAGAAGGGTGACCAAAATGGGGGGAGGTATGGAAGCCATGCCCTATGAGGAGCGGCTTAGGGAGCTGGGTATGTTTAGTCTGGAGAAGAGAAGGTTGAGAGGTGACATGATAGCCATGTTTAAGTATTGGAAGGGATGTCATACTGAGGATGGGGCAAGCTTGTTTTCTGCTGCTCCAGAGACTAGGACACAGAGCAGTGGGTTCAAACTACAGGAAAAGAGATTCCACCTAAACATTAGGAAGAACTTCCTGACAGTAACAGCTGTTCAGAAGTGGAATACACTGCCGTGGAGTGTGGTGGATTCTCCTTTGGAGGATTTTAAACAGAGGCTGGATGGCCATCTGTCAGGAATGCTTTGATTGTTTCTTCCTGCATGGCAGGGGGTTGGACTGGATGGCCCTTGTGATCTCTTCCAACTCTATGATTCTGTGAGAGGGGGTATATGAGCTTTGGTTTGTGCCCAAAATATTAGGAGGAACTCAGGTTAGGGAAGGTTACAACATCCAGTCATCAGCTCACTTTTTCTCCCCCCCCCCCTCTTTCTTCTTTCAGGTTAATGTGAAGAATGCCATTGTTATGTTTTCCCTTTCAATAGCTGGTGTCAACCAGGAGCTTGCTGTTTCCAGCCGGCATCGCAAAGTCCCCAAAAACCTGCCTGGATCATTGGGCTCCGTTGAAGTTGAAACAGGAGATACGAAAAAGCAACAGGAAGTTAAACCTGAGCGGAAAACTGGCCTGAAATCTCTCTTCAAGCCTATTGATGCAGACACCATTGATATCTATGCTCGGGCAGTTTTCCCAGCAGCCTTCGCAGCAGTCAACGTCATCTACTGGGTAGCTTATACAATGTGAGGAAAAAGAGTGGAGGCAAACTGTGTTAACAGGTCAAACTCCAGGCCAGGACAGAATGTGGAATGGCTGGATCTAGCTTGGAGCCGCTTTATCAAAGCACTTCCAAAGCCAGAAGGATTTTCTGGTCATACAAAGAATTGTTCTTCCCTTCTCTGTCACTGACAGCAAACCTTGACAAAAACTAAGAGGCAGCCAAATAATGGGCCCCTCCCGAATTTTTTTATGTAACTGTTTTTGTTAACTTCTTTAGTATCTGCAGAGCAAGGCAAATACCACTGTCTTCCCTAGTTTGTCATGAAACACCTGCCAAGAATCCACTATTTCCTGAACCTGCGCAGCAAGAGGAAGGCAGTTTGTTTCTTCATTCTGGTTCCAAAAAGACTGTCTTCTGGACTGGGGCCAGTTCAGAGCAAAAATAGTCCATCAGGGGTAGATTGAGAACATTCTGGTGTGTTGCCAGGGAGTAATTGTTGCAGGGTAGTGAAAAAGAGGCAAAAATGAATGGGACAATAGGAGCAAACTGGATTATGACTTATGCACAGTCTGGATTTTACCAGCTTTTTGAATCTTGGTAATTACCTTATGGAACTTAAGGGATAGTCAGTAGCTAGCTGTCTGGCAATCAACTCCTTCACATTCTGAGAATCCTCTCACTTATTTCTTTGTTTCTTTCTCTCTTTCTTTTTCTTCAATTTGCAGCACTGTAGATTTTTTTTCTTTACTCCACTGTTTATACCATCTCTTTACCTTCACTTAAGTGTTGATTTGTATACATATGCAATCATTGAAAAGGTCAGAGGTGGTGGGTATGCCCTGCATGCATGTGAAGTCCCACAGAATTCCACCTTCCAAAGTTTTTAGTAGTTTACCTTTGGGCAACAAGGGTGACATTTGACTTGAGTTTTTCTAAATGTATGATTTCTCCTGGACAAGGTGTTTTGAATACTGGTGGGGGTTGGGGTTGTAGGGTTACCCTTCTAGCTGCCGCATGAAATAAAGTATGGTATATAATCCCAAATTTGGCTGAAATTGTATTCTGTTGCTGCTGCTTCTTTGTTCAGTTGATTGAGGAGGAAAGACTCTGCAGAGCTCGGGTGTGATTCATAGCAAAGATCAACAATTATAAAATTGCAGAAAGGAACTTAAAATAATGTGTTATGGTGTTGTTGTTTTCCTTAGTATTTTACAGTAAAGTTAAATGTACAGTAAATGTCTCTCTGGCTTTTCTTCACAAACGAAGATTCAGGAAGGACTCATCCCGCACTTTCTGCAAGCGCGCTGATGACTAAAAAGGCCAATTCAAGATAAACAAGTCCGGTTGCAGAAAGCACAGCAGAAGGTCTCCTTGGGTGATGTTTCTGGGTTGTGATTCTTTCTGCATTGTCCTTTCTCTTCAAGACTTGTTTGGCGTGCGTTCTCAAATAAGGCTGCAGCATTGTGGATAGTGCGTCTCCATACCTCCCGATGTGAGGCCAGGGTGGACCATTGTTGGTGATCAATTTGGCCGAGCCTGAGATGTTGTTTCAGGGAGTCCTTGTATCGCTTTTTTTTTTTTAATAATTTTTTTATTGGCATTCACGTATATATACAATAGATACAATATTTAACATATACACATAATGTCTGCACATTCCTACTTCCCTTGTTTACCAATCGTACTATACTATCTAACTTATGGTATAATATTTGATACAATGGTATAATTCTATTATGTTAGCCTATTTTAAATAAACAAAATGCATTATTTTCATATACTCGATTCCATCTTATGAAAATATGTCTTAGTGACTTCCTATCTGGATGCCTTTAAAAATTACTCAATTTATAATGAACATCCTCATCTACCCCCCAAATGAGAGGGGTACCTTTCATTTAACTTGGCTTCTATACTTCCGTATTATCTGATAGTAACATTTTATTATAGATCTCTGATGCTACTATATTAAAGAGAGAAAGGAGAAAGAGAAATAAGAGAGAGGATTGAGAAAAAGAAATAGATACGTGAGATGGCTTAAAGGATTATTATCCCTTTTCCCCACCTATCCATTAGATATGTAACAATCCTTATCCAGTCTTTTTGATGTTTCCCTTCCACTTCACCTTTCAGTTTCATAGTTAGTCTGTCCATATAGTAAGATTCGAAAAGTTTCTCCAGCCATTGATCTATGGTGGGAGAGTTCTTATTCTTCCACATTTTCGCATATACTATTCTAGCCGTTACAATCATGTAAAAAATTATCTTCCCATACTCAGTTTCCTCTGATCTCTCTATCATCCCCAGGAGGAAGGTCTCAGGTTTCCATTTAAGACAGATATTTAAAACATGGTCTATTGTTTGTTTAACTTGTGACCAATATTTTTTCGCTTTCTTACATTGCCACCATAGATGGAAGAAGGATGCGTTCTTCTCTCCGCATTTCCAGCATGTATTCTGGGTTCCTTTATACATTTTTGACAATTTATTAGGTGATAAGTACCACCTAAAATACATTTTGTACACATTCTCCCGTAAATTTTGACTTAATGTTCTTTTTATTTGGTTTATCCACAGATGCTCCTATCTATCTAAATCAATTGTGTAGCCAAAGTTTTTGTGCCCAAACTATCATGCTAGATTTAATAGTTTCATCTTCCGCATCCCATTGCAGTAATACTTTATAGAATCTCGTGATCATATTTTTATTCCCTGCTTCAGTAATGTTTTCCCATTGCGATTTTTCAGTCATTATTCCCTTCAATTTGCTGTCCATTTTAAATCTTTCTTTCATCTGTGTGTGCAGATACCAATGGCAGTCCAGACCATCTTTTTTGATTTCCTCCTGAGTTTTTATTAAATAGCCATCAACACCCCTTTTAAGAACATCTTTATACCTCAACCATTGATTCAACGATAAACCTTCTCTCTTATGTAGTGCTTCATGGGGTGATAGATAGGTGGGTAGCTGGCGAAAAAACCTAGTTTTGACTCTCTTCCAGCACTTAATCAATGATCTTCTTATACAATGGTTATGGAAATTCCTGTTAATTACATCCTTGTCGTAAAAGAGATAGGCATGCCATCCAAAATAATTCCCTTCTCCTTCCATCGCTAATAGTTTCTCGTTCTTTAGTGTAACCCACTCGTTAATCCAGGTTAGGCAGCTCGCTTCATAGTATAATTTAAGATTTGGCACATTTAATCCTCCTCTTTCTTTAGCATCTTGCAACACTTTCATTTTTACCCTCGGTTTCTTCCCCGCCCAGATAAACTTGGAAATATCCATTTGCCATTCTTTGAATATTCTCTGCCCAATTTCTATTGGGATAGTTTGGAAGAGAAACATCATCTTAGGGAGGATATTCATTTTTATTATACTTATTTTGCCAAGCCATGATGTAGTCAAGTTCTGCCAATTATTAAGGTCTCTTCTGATCTGCACCCATAACTTTTTGTAGTTATTGTTGAAAAGTTCTTGATTATTACCCGTAATATTTACTCCCAAATACTTTGCTACTTTAACTGTCTTAAAACCTGATTGTTCTACCAAATCGTTTTCTTCGTTTTTAGTAAGGTTTTTGGTTAACATCATTGTTTTCTCTTTATTTATCTTCAATCCTGTTAGATCTTCAAATTCCTTCAAAATCTTAATCAAGCCCGTTATCTCTTCTTGAGGATTGCTTAGAGAGATTACTATATCGTCTGCAAACAGTCTTATCTTGAATCTTGACTTTTGTATTTTCACTCCTTTTATTTCTTCCCCTTCGTTTATTCTTATGTTCAACATTTCCATTACGATTATAAACAGGAAGGGTGAAAGTGGGCATCCTTGACGTGTCCCTTTCTGTATTGAAATCTTGTCTGTTTTCTCCCCATTTATTAACAATTTGGCAGTTTGATTTTGGTATATAGTTTTAATCCATTTGATAAAATTCTCCCCTACTTTGATCTGGTCTAGAATTCCAATCATTGTTGTCCAATCAACATTATCAAATGCCTTCTCTAAGTCCAAGAATATTAATGCCAATTTTTTGTCCTTGTGCATTTCATGGTATTCAATCAAATTTATAATATGTCTGATGTTGTCTTTCAGAAATCTGTCCGGTAAAAACCCACGCTGATCTTCCCCTATCCACTCGCTCAGTATTTTTTTCAGTCTGTCGGCCAGAATCGAGGCAAATATTTTGTAGTCCACGTTTAAGAGAGATATTGGACGGTAATTCTTAGGGTCTTGAGGATCTCTATCTTCTTTATGGATTAGAGTAATATATGCTTCTCCCCATGACATTGGATAAGAGCCTTTCGTTATCGCATCCATAGTCTGTTTAAATGGGGTCAAAAATTGATCTCCCAAAATTTTATAAAATTTAGGGGTAAATCCATCGGGACCAGGAGCTTTCCCAGATTTTAATTTTTGGATCTTTTCTATAATCTCTGCGGCTCTTATTGGTTGATTTAATTTATCCCTCTGTTGTTCCGTGAGTTCTGGAATATGGTACTTTTTAATTTGACCATTAAAAAAGGCCTCAAGGTTCCTTCCATTTTTTCCTCTTTTCTGGTAAAGTAGATCGTAGTAATTTTTAAATATCTGTTTTATCTTTAATTGTTCTGTATATACATGTTCTCCTTGCTTCACTTTACTTATATTATTTCTTTCTCTAGATTTCTTTAATTGATATGCCAACCATTTTCCGGGTTTGTTAGAGAACTCAAAGTCCTTTTGTTTTAAATATTGAAGTTTTATCCTAATTTCTTCCATTGTTTCGTGCGCTGCTTGCTCTCGAAAAATTTTTAACTCTCTGGTTATTAAATCGTCATACGGATTTGATTCCAGCTTTTTCTCTCTTACTGTAATTTTTTCTTGGATTTTTTCTATTTTCTCTTTTTTCTTTTTCCTCAAGATGCTGTTTTGTTGAATAAAGAACCCTCTCATAGCCGCTTTAAAGGAGTCCCAAACTATTGCAATATTTGTGCCTTTATTAAGATTTTCCTCAAAAAACCATTTTATTTCTTGCTTCACTTTTTGTAAAATTTCTTCCCTTTGAAGCAGGTTATCATTAAGCCTCCAATTAAACTCCATCTTCCTTCCGAGTTTCAAATCGAGCATTACCGGATTGTGATCAGAGCAAATTCTAGGCAGGATATCAATTTTTTGAATACAGTTGCATAATTTGTGGGAAAGCATAAAAAAATCTATTCTGGAGAACAAGTGATGTCTTTCAGAGTAGAAGGTGAAGTCTTTTGCCTCATTGTATTTAAATCGCCATGCATCTACCAAGGAAAGCCCTTCCACTAATTTTTCAAAACTCTTAGGTAGTTTGCCTTGGTTTTCCTGAATTCCTCTTGTTGATTGCCTATCTAAGATAGGCGAGATTACACCGTTCCAATCCCCACATAAAATAAGGTTATCATGATCGTATTGTATTAAGTGATCCAACAATTTGTAGTAGAAATTACTTTTCCCCTCAAGTGGGCCATATAATCCCACAACTAATATTTTTTTGTTTTGAATGGTAATTTCCACAACCAAAAATCGCCCTTCAGGATCCTTATACAATTCTTGTGATTGTATTCTATGTTTTACATAGATCGCCACTCCCTTTTTCTTGTTTTTTGCCGCTGAGACATAAACTTCTCCAAGTTTTTTGTTTTTTAGTAAATGTTCTTCTCCATTTTTAATATGCGTTTCTTGGAGGCATATTATATCACATTTTTCTCTATTTAACATGTGGAAGACTTTCCTTCTTTTCACTGGGGAGTTGAGGCCTTTGATATTCCAGGTCATTATCTTCGTAGCCATTCTTCACTTCAGTATGCTGTTCCCTTGTTACTAATTATGTTGTGTATTTTTCTTTACTAAATCCCACCAACTTATCTTCCCGACGAGTCCTCCTCTTCCTCTCGCTCTTCTTCTTCCTCTCTCTGTAAATCCTCTGTTTCCACTTCCTCTACTTCTCCTTCTTCCTCTTCTTCAGCTACCAACTCTCCTCCTTCAGCTCCTTCCACTGGTAACTTCCCTGCCTGTGTTTTTTTCCCTTCAGTTTTTAAGTCCTTACTGTACTTCCCCAAAAATTCTTCAATTTTTTGTGGAGATGTTATTTTGAAATTTCTCTGATTAAATCTGAAGGAGATTCCCTCTAGTTTTTCCCATTTGTAGCGAATCCCGTTAAGTCTCAAGAGCTCTGTTAAGCCTCTATAACTCTTCCTTTTTTTCAAGATCCTCGAGGGGATATCTTTAAATATAGAAATGTCACTACCTTCAATTACAAGTTTTTGTTCAAAATTTTTTTGCAGGAAGAGGTCTCGGGTTCTTTTCCTTACAAAATATACCACAATGTCTCTTGGCAAATTCCGCAACCTTGCAATTCTCGATGGCAGCCTATAAATTTTATCTATCTCCCAATCAAATTGAGACTTAGATTTGCCCATAAATTTGGCAATTTTTGGTACAAGATATTTATATAAGTCCTCATCTTGTTGTTCCTTCAGACCTCTAATTTTTATACAATTGTCCCTCCATTTCAACTCCAAAACCGCTGATTCATCGAGGTCTTTTTCTCTACTTTCTTCCAGATTTAATGTTTTCTCCTCTAATACCTCCACTTTTTTCTCAATCACATTTACTTTCTCCTTCACTTTTTTGGATTCCTCCGAAACTTTTATCTATCGCTTCCCTAATATTTTTCAATTCCCTTTTCATTTCCTGTTTTAAGTCAGTTTTCATTTCACGTAGTTCCTCCCTCATTAATCTTATCTCCTCCAAGATTGGATTTTGACTTGTTTGATTAATGTCCAATGAGGGTCTCCTAGTTGTCTGTAGCGTTGTTTGTGTTTTTTTTCTCATTGTTATATACTTGTAATGTTGTAATGTATATTCACTTAACTCTCACAAAAATTTGAGAGGATACACTTTAAGGAGATAGAGTATGCAGAAGTTCAGCTTAACTTTTACCTTCAGTACTTAATTGTACTATGTTCTCAATTGCTAAGCTCTATCTCACTTAGAATTATACACAGATTTAGTAAGCAGGGAATATCCAGTCCTATTATATGGTTTGACAACTGTATTCCCTCAAAAATGTCCTTGACTCTATACTCAGAGTCCAGAATTAACGAGTCAAGACACACAAAATATAATCTGCTAAGGTACTCCTTGATTCTTTCTCTACAAATTGCAATACAATGAACTTACTCCCCTTATTGTTATATGTTTTATATATCACAAATAAATAAATTAAATTAAATTAAAAATAAGTATTATTATTGCTATATATCAACTCCCCTTTCCCTCTATGAATGGGGATTTCACCTCCAATCTGTATTTAATGAGCTAAACGTTCTTATTTGTTCCTCCTTTTGTAATCACGGTACTTCTCATTAGTCAATTATGTCCACTCAATTCCAACTGCGCAGTCCCAGTCTCGCCCTTTCCAGTCTTTCTTGAGCTCTTAAGATCCGCTCCTTCCCGTTATTTCCTTAGCCTCTATGCCCCTCTTCTTCCAATTTTTGCACTGTCAGTTCCGCTCTGCCCCTCACTCGTCACTCGTCTCGTCGCTCCAAACGCTCCGTGGTGTTTCAGCTGTAATGCCCCACCTCTTCCGCCTACTAGATCTCTGCCTAGGCACCTCTAATCGGGTAGCCTATATCAAACATAAAATATCAGGGAAGAGAAAGGGCAAACATAACAAACCAACATAATAAACTAAAATAATTGATCAAAATAATAAATAAAAGTTACACTAAACACTACAGACACCACCACAGTTGAAGCAAAGTAATAAACCATATAGAGCAGGGACGGGGAGAGACGCTAAGACCGGACACATTAGACAAGACAGACAAGACAAAATGGAGCGTAGCACAGCACGGCTGGAAGGCCAGCACAAGTACGTCGCTTCGCTGCCCGAGTATCCCGAATTTATTTCCTCAGTGCTCTGTTCAACTCCCCAAATAAGGGATGGGATTTTCGGGGTATATTAAAGGATATATTAATGACTGCTCCTCTTCCTGAACAAGACGGGAGCTTCCCGAACGACACGTGGATATATTAATGGCTGCTCCTCTTCCCGAACGAGACGGGAGCTCCAAAAGCCTCCTTCTCCCGCACCGAGTCTCTCTCTGGATTCGCTTTCCCCGACTGCTCTTCACTCTCCAACACAGTCCTTTGTTGTGTTATCCAGCCAAATATTCTGTTTTATTGTTGCAGACAATTCGCTTGCTTGCTACTTATAGATTACTTTGTTACACCTTGTTACTCTGTATGCCTCACGATACTTCGTTACAATAAGTCCAGTAATATTGTTGCAGCTTTATATACTCATCAGACATCAAACCTTCAAAATCTACCTGTCAAGATCCCTTGATCTTCGGGATCTTAAGCACTAGGTACAGCCCAGTCGATTAAGAGATTTTTCCCTTCAGGGGGGAAGGACCCCCCCTTAAAAAGCTGTTTTGAAAAGAAGCCTTACTGTTGATGTCTTAGTCACTTCTTAAGGCTTACCAGAATTGCTGTTCCATAGTTATTATCTATTAATCCTTGTTAAAATTGGCGGCGTCACTTGCTGGGAGCCCCCAGCTGCCGGGTGCGGCGGTGGCTTACAGCTCGTACCCCCCTCTGTTGCTCTCCTGTCGGCTTTACCCTTCGGCTCAGCCTCCCAGAAGAGCCAGCTAGCGGGGTTTCGCGAGCCCCCTCCGACTCCCCTCGAAGTTTGAGGAGAGATTCGATCGTTTCTGGGCACCCCAGAGCGATCATACAATCCCCACACGGCCAGACTTCACAGCGCTTCTCCGCTGCTAGTCCTCTCGTGTCGCCATTGCCAACCGGAAGTCCTTGTATCGCTTTTTTGGAGTGCCCCTCTTACGCTGACCCGTGGCAAGTTCACCGTAGAGTAGTATTTTTGGGAGGCGATGGTCCTCCATCATAGAAACATGCCCTGCCCAGCGCAGCTGTGTTCTCAATATCATGGCTTCAATGCTGGTGATCCCTGCTTGCTCAAGGACAGCAACATTCATCACATAGTCAGTCTAGTGTATATTTAGGATTGTGCGTAAACAGCGCTGATGAAAGCGTTCGAGGAGTCGTAGTGGTGGCGATAGGTGACCCATGTTTCAGATGCATAAAGGAGAATAGACAGTACAATGGCTCTATACACACTGATTTTTGTGCTTTGCCTCAGGTGTTTATTACTCCAGACTCTTTTTGTGAAGTCTTCCAAATGCGCTATATGCCTTTGCTAATCTGTGATCGATCTCTTTGGGCTGGTTTACACGGTAGGTTCTATTGCGTTAAGTTGCGCTTTAGCACTTTCCCACATCAGTGGTGGGTAGTTTACACGGTATATGTTTACACAGCTATATTTTGTGGCTCTTTGATTTTTTCTGCTTTGAGGTTCACACAGCCAAAAGTGCTGGGGGCATGGCCAAGCATTGGAGAGGGAAAGGAATGCCATAGGAATGTCTGCCCTGGCCCGAACTCCGTGCTTAACAGCTTTTAGAGGCAATCCCCCCCAACTCCCTTCCCACAAATCAAACAGAAGGTTTTCTTCCTTGCTTAAAACAGCATTTTCTGCCAAATAGAGGAAAGCCGAGAGAGGGGGGGGAAATAGCAGTGCAGCTCTGATGCAGCCCTTCGTGAAATGGTTTCTCTCCCTCCCCCATGCACAGGATCACAGCTGACGCACTGAGCTTTTACTTACTTTCAAAACAGCAGAGAGGATGAGAAGGAATGCTCCCTGAATGAAAATTGTTGGGAATCCTTTTTGTTTGCAAACTGGCTTGCAAAATAGCAGAGAGGAATTTTCAAAGTTTCCTCTAATCGCTACTGTCTTTCCCTCCCTCCCTGCCCCTCTTTTAAGCCCACCCCTGCATCATCAACCAATCACAATGCAGCTCTGCTGTAACCCTTAGTGGAATGCTAGTTTACACTGCCAATAAACTGCTACATTGCAAATATACCAGCAAAAGTAGCGACATCCCTTGCCACGCTATATTTGGGTGTTTTACCTTCCCCCCTTCTGAACGAGGTGATGCTGTGCTGCAATCCGTGGGAACTATGAGCTATCTTAGCAGTATATTTAGAGGAGTATTTGCCTGTGTAAACGACCCCTTTGTCAATCTTGGCATCTGAGGAGATGATGCTTCCCAGGTAGGTGAACTGCTGAACGGACTTGAGCACAGATTTGCCAACGGCAATGTGGGGATGGTGGTGTTCGTCCTGTGGTGCAGGGACTTCCAGCCCAAACAGCTCTGCAGCTGTTGCGAAGCAGGATGTTAGGCGCTGCAGAGCTGCTTCTGTGTGGGCAACAAGGGCAGCAGCATCAGCGAAGTAAATGTAATTGCTCCTGAAAATCATTTATAATCACATTTGGTCTGAAACATACAGTGGTGGTGAGTGTTTCTACCCAAAGAGTCATCTTTCTATAATCCAGAAACACTCGCACATCTTTTCAAGGACAGATGCTTTGCAAAAAGTATTAATTTTTTATTATTAGGACAATACTTTCTGCACAAAGTCCTACTCTGCCACCTTATGTTATGGCATGGAGGTGAACTCTTGCTTGGACTCCTGAGGTGAGGCCACTGGAGCATAAATTATGACAGACTCTACCAAGCTGATAAGGCTTTGAGTATAGCTGCAGTGGCAGACTGTCACACATCTGGGGACCAGCCTAGCTAAGTTTGAAGAGGGTCATCACCAGAAGATTGGCCACCATGTGACAGAGTCGCCGCAGCAACTATGCGCAGAATAGGTACAATCTCTAAAGGGTTACTTTAATTGATGAAATCAGAGATTTTCATGGTATGGCATTACTTAGGATATTTTCATAAGCCCTAAATATGGTGTGACAAGGACACCAAAGGGCTTTATGTCATCCCCATCTCATTATGCCCCCATGCTGGTTCCATGCTGCCCACACTCCTTTTCATTCACGGCCTAAGCCATTCATAGATCACCCATTCCATTTCTGTTACAAAACGATGGGTGAGTGAAACGGTGCTCTGTTATGCTGGTTCAATCCCAGCCTCACTGAGACATCCGTGCCAAACACTTCTGGATGTCATCGGGACAAGGAGGTAAGTGACACACTTTTTTGTACCCTCCCCAGGCTACTTGTATAAAAACTGTTTTTATGCTTTTATGTTTTTATGCTTGGTGTAACTTTTTGAAGTTTCTTTTGCTTTTTATTTTTGAATTTCCTGCATGCTCGTTCTCTTGGGATAACTGCTGGGAACTCAAACCAGGACGTGAATGGGGCTCTGTTCAAGCTCCATTCAGTCCTGGGTTGCCAAGGGGAGGGGGCGGTCATGCAAAAATGTAGGTCTGAAATGTGGGGTTATCATGCTGGGACGGGAACAGAAGGGGGGGCGGGAGAGAATATAGCAAGATGGGAATACTCCCCCCCCCAATAATCTCCTTACTGTCACTGAAATGCAACTGTAAATCTGCCTTTCCTGCTGGCCATCAGTCATTTGTTTTAAAATTAAAAACAAACTAGATACAGGAATATCCAGAAGTATGTCTTTCATGCTGGCATCCAGTGGCTGGGATCCTGTTAGTGACATTGCTACCCAAATTACTGGGGGTTTGTGGGAACCTCACTCACATCAGGTATTAATATGGGGAATTTTAATTAGCTCAATATGGCATCAAGAGGTTGGGTAACCACAGGACCTTTTGATCTCTTATACCAATACTAACTGATGAAACAGTCAGGAAATAAAATAAACATTGTTTTTATTGAAAAATAATCTCAGAAGAATTCACACCAACACTCAGGCTTCAAGCAATCACACAAGGCTAACAAAGAATAGGAGGAAATATTGGGATAGAAGAATAGAGTTTGGGATGATGGGATATACTATACCTATCCAAAGAGCAGAGATTTGTGCAGAAAACAATTATGCCTATACATGCTGGGTGACACAGCAAGCCAACAGAGTGATAGCCTCTGGGAATCTGGCTGTATTTCAGGGTGATATTTATATTCAATATCCCCCCTGAAGGGGTGTTATGAGTGGAATACAATGTTAGATGGAGTTTCCCATTGTTAGACAATGGAAGCTCCAGTTGTGCTAAAAATTGCTAATGGCTGAAACATTAAGACTGAGGGGTGTCAGGCAACCTTCTATTCTAGGAGGGGTGTGAGGGGAAACCAGTTTTGCAAGGCAAAGAGTGTCCGGTCAATTTGATTGAATTAGTGTATGACTCACTTCCATGTACATCCAGAGGAATTAGCCCATTTCTGCCCTAACTACCAGTCTAAGGGGGTCTGCATAGTTACTACCACGGTGTGTCTTTTGGGAATTTGGGATGGGCTCTTCCTTAGATTTTCTGAGCACACCTTGAGTCCTTGCATTTGGGAAGCCCTGGTCTACTACCAATCACATGTAAGGCCAATAAATAAGCCAATTTATGAAATATAGCCAATTGATGAATTACTGGAACGGTGGGGGTATCAGGGTAGGTAACAATTCTGCATACAGAAGTTGTGCTATCCATGTGGTGGAAATTATTGCCATAGTGCACCAGAGGTATTTTGCAGACAGCACAGAAGCAGAGGTGTGTATATAACAACACAGCACATTGTAGTTGTGTGTTATGCATTGCAGCTGTGCATTGCACTATGGCACCTACTTACTGACATGTGTTGTACGATGTTGTTGCTCTGCATGGGGATTGTGTAGCGCTGGCATATCCTATCCTCACATGCTTAGTGGAGGGGATATTGAATTGCAACAAAAGAGTGACAGAGATGCTCAACTAGTATTTTTAAATTTTTTTGTTTTTTATTTTATTATGTTATTAACAATATGACATAGTAGCATAATGTACCCATTTTTGTAAAGAGAACAAATAGATAAACTCACCAGGCATTGCATATTATTTCCCAAAAGTAAAATTTTCAATGTTTATCTGAAATCTTTGGTTCATTAGTTCACAGCATGGAAAACAACAGTAAATTTACCATTCAGCGTAAGCATCTCTCCGTAGGTCCAAAAGTGACCATCACGGAGGTAGAAATTCACTACTGTAGTTGATGAAATTAGTAAAAGGAAGCTATGTTAAAAAGAAGTTTCGTTTTGGCTGGTAATTTCTATCATCTTGTACACTAAATGTCAGCTTTTCTCTCATATGTGAAAATGCAGATTTATTGGAAGACTTTTCCAGAGTGTTTTTCATCAAATGTTTCCCACGTTTATATGTAGATCAGTATCCCATGCTTTCTGAAACCATCAGGGTTTGGGTATGTGGATTGGATCAATAGATTATAGATGCTAAATCTTTAATGTTTGCATGGGAATTCTGTATTACTATTTCACATTTGCTTAGAGGATATTGCACCTGTTTTTTTACATCTGCTCTGGAGATAAAGTGTAGCACCTGAAGTATTTGGATCCACATCCAAGCAGATCCAAACAGATCTTGGATCTGTTTGCCAGACTAGGTGAACTTGGGCAAGTCATACTTTCTCAGTCTCAGGAAAGCAAAGGCAAACCCTGCTGAGCAAATCCTGCCAAGAAACCCCTGTGATAGGGTCACCATAAGTCAGAAATGACTCGAAGGCACATAACAGCAATAAAGGTCTAGTAGCCTATATAGTCCTTTTTGTTCCCAGCCTTTAAATTTATCTTGATAAAATAAGGGATGATGTACAATTAGGATCAATGCTGATGGTGTCAGTATATTTATTTATTTTCTACATCGCCTCCCAAAAATAGTACTCTGCGGTGAACTTGCCACAGGTCAGTGTAAGAAGGGCGCTCCAAAAAAGTGATACAAGGACTCCCTGAAACAACATCTCAGGCTCGGCCAAATTGATCGCCAACAATGGTCCGCCTTGGCCTCACATCGGGAGGCATGGAGACGCACTATCCACAATGCTGCAGCCTTATCTGAGAACTCACGCCGAAAAAGTCTTGAAGAGAAACGACAATGCAGAAAGAATCACAACCCAGAAACATCACCCAAGGAGACCTTTTGCTGTGCTTTCTGCAACCGGACTTGTCTATCTCGGATTGGCCTTTTTAGTCATCAGCGCACTTGCAGAAAGTGTGGGATGAGTCCTTCCTGAATCTTTGTTTGCGAAGAAAAGCCAGAGAGAGAGACACGTCTATACTACTTGTCAGTGCCAAAGCTCTCCTTAAGCAGTTTACAACATAAATACAAGTAAAAATAGAGCAATTTAAAAGTAACAATTAAAATTATTTTAAAAACATATACAAGTTAAAACAATAAAAATAATAAAAACAGACCCCCAAGAAAAGCCTCGTGCCCACAACTACAAATTAAAAGCTTACTGTAATAGTAACGTTTTTGCCTGCCGTTGAAACAAAAACAAGGAAGGGGGCCAGTCTAGCTTCCTGAGGAAAGGTGTTCCAGAGGGTGGGAGCAGCCACTGAGAAGGCTGTTGGTCGTGTCCTTACCAAACGAGCCTGGGATGATGGTGGAATTGAGAGAAAGCCTTCCCTTGAGTATTCCATATCTTGAAAGTGTTGTTTAGAAAAGCATTTTTATTAGATCTAAGAGTCTGCACTTACATGTTCGTTTCTTGCTCAATTGTTGATTTGGTCTCTTGCAAATATCTTTTAAACTGATTGGCTTCCTTCAGACATGCCCCTCTAACAACTAGTTTTAATAGCTATTTGCTGGATTGATTTGATATGGTTCATAATAACAGTCTTTATCCTGTTTTTAAAGTGTTTCTTTCCAAACAATAAAGAGTCAAATTTCCAAGGGAAACTGTTTGGAATACCCCAAAGTGTTCTCAGTGACAGATGTTAAGTCCTTCATAGCAAGGTCTACCTTTTAATGCAGCCCTAGATGCTAATTTGGCCACAGTCAAATGATTACAGGGACAAAGGAGATGGATAGTATGTCCTGGGGAGACATTTCTGTAGCTTTTTTCAGCATTAGCATTAGAGAAATAGGCCTAAAATGAAGCAGGATGCCATGGTGTAGGCCACAGATAAATGAGGGGTGCCTGTGGAGGAGGCAGTTGAACACCACCATCTGATTCATCCAGAAAGATATGTGAGGCCAGGGGCCAGTAGAAGTGTTGAAGCATCCAACAAACTCCCTCTCTAATCCTTAATGAACTGAAAAACAACCCCAGACCCAATGAGCCTTCTACAATAGGAGAGGCAAGCTCTGAATCTGATTCTTCAGCTGCTGCTAATAGGCACTGTTAATAGATTAAGAAACTGAAATGCTTTTAATGTTAGCAGAGACGATCACAGCTTCCATCTCTCTTCTTGTAGCAACATTCACTGCCAGAAGGACCAAAGCAGATGAGGAAGGGAGAAATCAGTAGAATGTCTCCAACTTTAAGGATGCTTTTCAATTACTTGACCATATTTATTTTATTTACAGGATGCTTACAGGTACTTTAAATCCAATAAAGTTTATTTCTGAGTACATAATTTGGGGAATCTGCTTGGTGCAGCAATTCAAAGACATAAAAATTAAAAATAAATCCAGAGTTTTGGGGAAAGTTACTTTTTGGGATTACAACTTCCAGAATTCCCCAGACAATTTAGGGAGCCAACTTTTCCAAACTGGTTAAATTAAAATAAAAGCAAGCAACCCTCAGAACAAAATTATTTTTATTTATTTATTTGTCCAGTATCCTCTCCCCTTCCCCACCCACCTCATAGCTGGAACTTTTGTTGCCCAGGATGTGCCTGAGTTTGCCGCCCCTCTCAATACACAGCAAAGATACTACTGTATAAAAAGTCAAAATGACATATAGGGTAATTAATTAATTAATTAATTAATAACAGGGATAAATAAGCTAACACACATTGGAAACTGCTTAATGCAGTGTAGATGTATAAACTGCTATTGCTTAAAACAATTTGGAAGCCGCTCTGATAGCCTTGTGGCTGAAGAGCGGGGTATGTATAAATAAACAAACCAATAAATAAATAAATAAATAAAATCCCTTTTAAAATGTTAGTTTGTGTAGTCTGCACGCCTTAAAAACTGTGATACTCTAACGCACCTCAGATAAACAAAGAACAATATAAAAAACCACAAAGATATTACATGAACTTAAATCTAAGGCTTAGTCACTGTCACCACTCATCAGACTGGCGGGCATTTTTGCCGCAGTTCCCTGATCGCCTCAAACGCCACCATTATGAAAGATTTGTTGAAATTGTTGAAAAATAAAATGGTGTCTCACGTGAGAAGTTCCAACCCATCAGAAAGCGCTGCCCAGGGCAGACCACCCGCTGTGGCCCCCTAGCTACACCACTGCCCCCTTGTGTACATGGTTGCATAATGTCAGAAACAGAAGGCTTATCCCTTGTTATATTCCTTAATTTAGATTTCCTGTTTCTTTGGGTTCCATGTACCAATCGCAGTCTACTGAACATATTTTGGAAAAGTGTATTGCCTTCCTTCACAATAACAATGCATCATGTGTAACAGGAAAGAACAGCAATTTTGCTTCACTAATTTTTAAAAATTGCCGCTCAGCTGCCTCTTTCACTTAGGTCCTGGCTTGGTGGTTGTTTTTTTTTTTTAAATGTCCTGTAGATAATGGAATAAATGCAACAACAACAACAAGAAGAAGAAGGGAGAGAGTAATTTCTAAGCATTTAAATCACTCGGTAATTCCTCACCCACACAGAGGATTAAAAAGAGTCCTTTTTTTAAAGGACTGTTGTGCGCATGTATGTTATTTAGAGGACATAACTGTGTGAACACTGCAGGATCAAATTCCAATGTTTGTGACACACACTGACCTGAAAGAAGGATAACTTCATTTTTTTTTGTAACAATAATTCTGCTTTGATCCTCCTCAAACATGCACTTAAAAGGACTTACACCTACTGTGCTATAAGAAAGGATCATCTGTGGATGCTGAGGGGTGCCAGATTTATTTTGCCTCCCCATCTGGTATGGAGTGTATACTGCAGTTGAAGGAGGGAGCACTGCTTTACAATCCACAGTTTGGCTGCTTGCAATCCCTTGTAAGAGTAATCAAAAACAGCTGGCCAATCAATCTGTAAGACATCTGCTGCTGGTGCCACTGCTTGTTTGGTATTTGCTCTGTTTGCACACACAAAGGAGTATAAAATGCTTCCTCCCACTAGGAGCCATGCAATAGTAGGTGAAAGATGAGATCATTTTCAGCCACCAGAAGGCTGAATTCAATTTCACAAAAGTTCTACCCAGATCTTCAACCTCTTTCTTCAGCAAAGAAAGGCTTTTCCTGGGGAGTATTTGGAGTTTTTGCACCCCTCCTTCCAAATACAGTTGCCCCTTCATTTTCACTGGGGTTTGGTTCCCGGATCCCCCGTGGATACCAAAATCCGTGAATACTCAAGTCCCATTATATGCAATGGCAGCAAAATGGTGTCCCTTATATAAGATGGCAAAATCAAGGTTTGCTTTTTGGATTATTATTTTTAAAGAATATTTTCAAGCCATGAATACTTAAATCTATGGATACCAAATCTGTGAATATGGAGGGACAACTGTACAGTGAAATGATGTGGGATTGGGACAGAAGGTATTCTCCTCGAATTCTATGAGGAGTATTTTCACCATATATACAAGGGGTAGTGTGACCCTGCTGGTGCCACTGGATCTCTCAACGGCTTTTGACACAATATGACATCCTCTTGGATCGCCTGAGAAGGCTAGGAATTGGAGGCATTGCACTGCAGTGGTTCCGTTCCTTCCTGTCAGACAGATTCCAGAGGGTGATGCTCAGGGACAGTTGCTCTGCAAGGAAAGAGCTTAATTGTGGCATCCCACATTGCGCCATCCTGTCCCTGATGCTATTCAATATATACATGAAGCTGCTGGGAGAGATCATCCTGAGGCATGGGGCGGGGTGTTATCAATACGCTAATGACACCCAGATATATTTCACCATGTCTCGGTCTTCAGCTCTGACTTCAGATGGTGTCTCTTCTCTCAATGATTATCTTAGGGTAGTAATGAACTGGATGAGGCAAAACAAATTGAAGCTGAATCCAGATAAAACAGAGGTACTCACGGTAGCAGCCCCGAACCCAGGCATTGGGATACAATCTCCAGTCCTGGGTGGGGTCACTCTCTCCTCCAAGGACTATGTTCGCAGTCTGGGGGTGCTGCTGGACCCGTCGCTCCAGATGATGAATCAGGTAAATGCGACAGTCAGGAGTGCCTGTTAACAGCTTCGGCTGATCCGCCAGCTGCACCTTTTCCTGGAAGTCAGGGATCTTGAGACCGTGGTACATGCTCTAGTAACCTCCCGTCTTGATTTCTGTAATGCAGTCTGCATAGGGCTACTCTCGTGCTTGGTCCAGAAACTTCAACTAGTACAGAGTATGGCAGCCAGACTGGTCTTGGGTACATCCTGAAGAGACTATATAACACCGATCTTAAGATCACTCCACTGGCTGCCCATTAGTTTCCGGGCCCAGTACAAGGTGTTGGTTATCACCTTTAAAGCCCTAAATGGCTTGGGTCCAACCTATCTTTGGGACTGCCTCCTTCCATATAATCCTCCCCGTGCACGCAGGTCCTCTGGGAAGAATTTGTTACAACCTTTAAAAACTAGGCTTTATTTGACCTCTCGGAGGGCCTTTTCAGCTATTGCTCCCAAATTATGGAGTGGCCTGCCAGATGAGATCCATCATATCACCACCCTAAATAGCTTTTATAAAGCTGTTAAAATGGATCTCTTCCAACAGGCCTTTCCTGAATAGATAGCCAGCCATCAAAAAAGAAAATCTAGCTTGTCCCAAGCTTGCTACGGCCACTGTCCACTGTTTGTTTTTAATTTTTTTGTATTTTTTAAAAGTATGTTTTAATTCCTGAATTATTTAATTGTATTTTAAGGGGGGGTTGGATTGAGGGTTTTGGATGTATATTTTAATTGTTGTAAGCTGTCCCGATTGCATTTCGTAGAAGGGCGGGATATAAATAAATTTTATATTATTATTATTATTATTATTATTATTACAAGCTCAATTACCTCTCCATTGATGCCCCCTTGTTGTGGGAGAGAGGTTTGCGTACCCTAATGATGTTTTGAGCTATGCTGGCGGTGGCATAATAGCCACTGGTAGGGTCTCCCATAACAGACAGGTCAAAACCGAAGGGTCTGACAAAGAGCGTCAAAGGGCAGGATGGGCTCTCTAGCCTTGTGGCAACCATCCTAGGAGAAGGAAAACTCTAATCCCAAACCGGGGCAGATGGTGCTCATCCAACCCTGTAAGGTCAACCATCTAAGAGAAGGAAACTCTAATCAAACCTACGGCCCGAGGACCTTGCTACTATGTCCATGCTTGCAAGGCCACGGCAGATGAACCTTTGGTTTAAAGGGTGAGGCCAGTTCTGTGCACGCTGCGCTCCACCAGAAAAATCCATTGCACAGGCTCGAAGGACAAATCCAGTTCCAAAAAAGCCCTGTAGCAATAGGCGAAGGACAAAACGACAGGTGTAAAGATGCACTGGAAGCCGCAGACCCAACCCTGCATGCAGGCGGTTCAGAACTTTGGTCGCTCGAGGCTGACCTGGGAGATGGCAGTCTTGTTCGGCAGCATCCTGAATGACCAAGCAGCCTTTTTTAAGGAGAGCACTGCTTACTCCATATGGAGACGGGCCTAAAAAAGGTGGCCAACAAAAGCTCATCCCCATCTACCTGGTTGGCTAGCCGTGGCCAGCGGGCATCTTCTGATGCGGTCAAACCAAGGCAAAGAAACAAAGGCACACACTGGCCTCCAAAGGTGTAAATAAACTGACGCTTGCATGCTGGAACATCAGAACCATGCAAGACTCTGCAGATAGTAGACAGCTTGAGCATCGTTCTGCTCTAATAGCCATGAACTATCACGACTTAACATTGACATCGCTGCTCTTAGTGAAGTTTGTCTCCATGGGGAAGGCAGCCTTAAAGAACACGGCGCCGGCTACACACTTTACTGGTCTGGCAAACCCAAAACCGAAAACATCTTTCAGGAGTAGACTTTATGATTAAAAACTCCATTGCCTCCAAACTTGAAACTTTGCCAACAGGACACTCTGATCGCATTATTTCCTTATGCCTCCCACATGTTGTACTCATTAGTGTATATGCCCAACTATGTAAGCCGACCCTGTAGAGAAAGACAAATCCTACACAGACCTATGCCAACTCATACAAAAAGTCCCTGTAGAAGATAAAATTATTATCCTTGGTGACTTCAATGCCAGAGTCGGAAAGAACTCCGAAGCCTGGAAAGGTGTGTTAGGCAAGCATGGTGTTGGAAATTGCAATGATAATGGACGCCTCCTGCTAGAGTTCTGTGCAGAACAACAGCTGACTATTACAAACACAATATTTCAGCAGAACGATAGCTTGAAGACAACCTGGATGCATCCCTGATCCAAACATTGGCACTGTTGGAAAATATAGTTTGCAGTCCAATAAGTGGAAATGGTTTTGCTATTGAAGGGTTAACTGAGAAGGCATATGAGATGGGCTCATGTAACTTCCTAAAGTTTTACTATTGGGCAATCTGGAATGAAGGGGGAGCGTCTATGAGTGTTTCTCCTTTGTTCCAGAAGCCATGATCTCTAACAATCCTCATGGACCTTTGAAGTCAGAGGACCCCGAAAGGGGTGTCCTGAATATAGTTTTGTAACAATGTAGTTTTTAAGTATTTTAAACTAGTTTTAGTCTGTTTTGATGGTGTTTTTGTTTCCTGCCATGAATGAGCTCTCTAAACTGTGAGTAAAGAAGTTTTTGTATTTCAAACTAACTTTTGAGTCTTGAGTGGTTATTTTGGTAGTTAAACAACTTGGGAAAAGACAAAGGGTGTTTGGTTACTTGCTAAGCAGTGTTTTTACATGTATGCTAACATTTGAACGCTAGATGCTGCTGCGTTAACTCTGAACTCTGCTAAAGTTGGCTGTATTATCCACTAACGTGTGAAGCACAGTGTGGATGTTTAAACAGAGACAAAATACCCTGATATTTTAAACAGTGTATTTTTACACAATCCAATAGGCACCTCACTGACTATGTTCTAGTCCACCAGAGAAACATTCGCGATGACCATCATACCCGAGTGATGCCCAGTGCAGAAGGCCAAACAGATCATCGCCTTGTCAGATGTAAACTAAATCTTCATCTTAAGTTCAAACCTAAGAGGGGTGGCATCTTAAAGAAGAGACACCAAGTCAACAAGCTTCAACAAGCTTCCATGAGAGACAACTTCCAGGCAAGCCTCCATCCTGAATTGATGGACTGAACATTTTCAAAGTCTCTTTAGTTCCACCCGAGTAGTCCAAGGCTCAGCTATCCAACATATGATACAAAAACCAATGAAAAATGTATTGGACATAGCTCCCACTTTGGAAGAGACCCTTAAGGCCATACAGCAGATGAAAAACGGCAAGGCAGCTGGGATTGATGGAATCCCACCTGAAGTTTGGAAACACGGAGGTCATTCACTCCACAATAAATCCACAAACTCCTTGTCAATTGCTGGAAAAAAGGGGAACTGCCATCAGATCTCTGAGACACAGTCATCATCACCCTGTACAAGAAAAAGGGAGCAAAGTCCAATTGCTCAAATTATTGAGGCATAACACTGCTCTCAATTGCTGGAAAAATCCTTGCAAGGATACTCCTGAACAGATTAGTTCCTGCCACTGCAGAAGAACTTCTTCCTGAAAGCCAATGTGGCTTCAGAGCCAATAGGAGTACTACAGACATGGTATTTGCCCTTAGACAACTGCAAGAGAAATGTAGAGAGCAGAACAAGGGGCTCTATGTAACATTTGTCGACCTTACCAAAGCCTTTGACACTGTGAGTAGAAAAGGTCTGTGGCAGATCTTCGAAAGACTAGGATGTCTCCCAAATTCCTTAAAATGATTATCTTGCTACACAAGGGGCAGTGCGGTCAAGTCAGATATGGCGATGCTCTTTCAGAGCCCTTTCTAATAACTAATGGAGTGAAGGAAGGTTGTGTTCTTGCACCAACTTTATTTACAATCTTCAGCATGATGCTCCAAAGGGCTACGACAGAGCTTGAAGAAGATGACGGCATCTATATATGTTACCATACTGATGGTAGCTTGTTTAACTTAAGCCGTCTGAGGGGCACACTAAGACTCTAAACTATCTAGACCGTGAGCTGCTCTTCGCTGATGATGCTGCCCTTGTTGCCCACACAGAAGCAGCTCTAGAGCGCCTAACATCCTGCTTCACAACAGCTGCAGAGCTGTTTGGGCTGGAAGTCAACCTGCAGAAAACGGAAGTTCTTTACCAGCCTGCACCACAGGACGAACACCACCATCCCCACATTACCATCGGCAAATCAATGCTCAAGTCCGTTCAGCAGTTCACCTACCTGGGAAGCATCATCTCCTCAGATGCCAAGATTGACAAAGAGATCGATCACAGATTAGCAAAGGCATATAGCGCATTTGGAAGACTTCACAAAAGAGTCTGGAGTAATAAACACCTGAGGTGAAGCACAAAAATCAGTGTGTATAGAGCCATTGTACTGTCTATTCTCCTTTATGGATCTGAAACATGGGTCACTTATTGCCACCACCTACAACTCCTCGAACGCTTTCATCAGCGCTGTATACGCACAATCCTAAATATACACTGGACTATGTGACAAATGTTGCCGTCCTTGAGCAAGCATGGGTCACCAGCATTGAGGCCATGATATTGAGAACACAGCTGTGCTGGGCAGGGCACGTTTCTAGGATAGAGGACCATAGCCTCCCAAAAATAGTACTCTATGGTGAACTCGCCATGGGTCAGCATATGAGGGGCGCTCCCAAAAACGATACGAGGACTCCCTGAAACAACATCTCAGGCTCGGCCAAATTGATCACCAACAATGGTCCGCCCTGGCCTCACATCGGGAGGCATGGAGACGCACTATCCACAATGCTGCAGCCTTATTTGAGAACTCATGCCTAACACGTCTTGAAGAGAAACGACAACGTAGAAAGAATCACAACCCGGAAACATCACCCAAGAAGACCTTCTGCTGTGCTTTCTGCAACCGGACTTGTTTATCTTGGATTGGCCTTTATAGTCATCAGCGCACTTGCAGAAAGCGCAGGATGAGTCCTTCCTAAATCTTCGTTTGTGAAAAAAAAGCCAGAGAGAGAGAGACAAGCCCAAGGTCTCCAGAAAAAACACATCTGAAAATGCTGTCAGACAGCTGGAGAGTGGGGTGTTGCTAGATTTTACATTTACAATTACATTTACAGTTTACAATTACATACAATTTACATGTAATTTACAATTACATGGATTTGTAATTGGTTGACCGGCCGAACCCAAAAGGTGTTCAGCAATGGCTCCTCTTCATCTTGGAAAGATGTGAGTGGGGTGCCACAGGGTTCTGTCCTGGGCCCAGTGCTATTCAACATCTTTATCAATGACTTGGATGACAGAATTAGGGTTGCACTTACCAAATGTGCAGATGACACCAAATTAGGAGGAGTAGCTAATACCCTAGAGGACAGGATCAAAATTCAAAATGACCTGGATAAACTGGAGAGCTGGGCCGAAGCTAACAAAATGAAATTCAATACAGAAAAATGTAAAGTATTGCACTTAGGGCGGAAAAATGAAATGCATAGATATAGGATGGCGGAGACCTGGCTGAATGAGAGTACATGCGAAAGGGATCTAGGAGTCCTAGTAGACCACAAGTTGAACATGAGTCAACAGTGTGATGCAGCAGCTAAAAAGGCCAATGCGATTTTGGGCTGCATCAATAGAAGTATAGTGTCCAGATGAAGGGAAGTAATAGTGCTGCTCTATTCTGCCTTGGTCAGACCTCACTTAGAATACTGTGTCCAGTTCTGGGCACCATAATTCAAAAATGATATTGACAAATTGGAGTGTGTCCAGAGGAGGGTGACTAAAATGGTGAAAGGTCTGGAAACCATGCCTTATGAGGAGAGACTTAGGGAGCTGGGTATGTTTAGCCTGGAAAAAAGACGGTTAAGAGGCGATATGACAGCCCTGTTTATGTATTTGAAGGGGTGTCGCATTGAGGATGGAGCAAGCTTGTATTCTGCTGCCCCAGAGACTGGAACACGGAACAATAGATGGAAGCTCCAGGAACAGATATTCCACCTCAACATTAGGAGGAACTTTTTGACAGTAAGAGCTGTTCGGCAGTGGAACGCACTCCCTTGGAGCATAGTGGGGTCTCCTTCCTTGGAGGTCTTTAAACAGAGGCTGGATGGCCATCTGTCAGGGATGCTTTGATTGTTATTTCCTGCGTGGCAGGGGGTTGGACTGGATGGCCCTCGTGGTCTCTTCCAACTCTGCAATTCTATGATTCTATGATCTCCACCAATATAAGGCAGTTATGAATGCCAGCTAGTTATTGAGAGCAGCACAGCTGGCATGTATTCCCTGCTCTTGAATTCATGACTTCTAAATTGCTTCACAACTTGACCCCTGCAATTCTGACATTGTTCTATGACTATTTGACTCTGGACTGCACAGTACCTGTTTTATCTCTTGCTCCTGACAATGTTTCCTCCTGATATTGAAACTTGACTTCCTTTTGACCATTGTTCATGGACTCCAGGTAACTGAATCCCACTGCACTTACAGGTAAAGCAGGACAGCTTGGTGGAATATGTTCTTTTCTCCATAGTTTTACAGCAACATACTGTACAAAAAATAGGAAATGAAATTGAAAGGAGGCACACAACCAACCTTATAGCCAACTGAATACTGAGCATGTGCAGTGGTCGCAAAATGCGGATACTTTGTAATGAGTAGTAGAAAAGTGAAATGGTGGGAAGATGGAGAATCTATATGAAGAACTTGGCAGCACTAATATTTTGGGCTGCAGCTCCCAGAATCCTGAGCCATTGAAGCCAGTAACATTGTTTTGATCCAGCTATCCAAATTTAAAAATCCAGCTAACCTCTGAGTAAATTAGTTAGCTCCCCCATTAATAATGTGCTCAAGTATTCCAGTTCTTCATGGCAGTTGCAGATATTCATAACTCCTGAAATGCATTGATGCTTTAACCTCTCTTTGACAAGTAGCTGAAGAAAAGTAGTTATCTTCTTAATATAGGCATTAAACATGGGTCTAATCTATTTTCAGAGGAACTAAATGATATTGGAATGCCAACCATCAGGCTTACTTATGAAGAAATTACCATGGAGATCAGCCGTTTTTCATACACTCCACAGTTGTTATGCAAGATGGAGTCAGATCCCATTTTTGGTATGATAAGCAAGATCATGTTTTTTGAACAGATCCTTGTCCATGACAAGGATTTCAGAGCAACACACTTAAATGCTGTTCTCTTTCTTTGTTAAAAACCACAACACTGTTTAATTTATTTTTCCAAAATTCAATATAACTGGCATACTAAGCAGGGAATCATAAAACATCTATTCTATATAAAGACAAAATCCATTCTCTGTGCTTCAGTTGTTGCAAATGGAGCTTAAAGTGCAAAAGTAGTTTGCACTCAACACGAGGAGAGCAAAGCAGAGCAGAGAAGAGGAGGAGCAGTCTTGCCCTTCTCAGTAAGCTCAAGCAAAAGCAAACTGCTGCATGCCTAACTTTTGCCATCTTGATTACACTGTGAAGTTGCTTGGCCACCTTTGTCTTGTTTTAAACTGTGAAAGGCTGTTGGTGGTGGTGGTGGTAGTGGTGAAGGAATCATAGAATCATAGAGTTGGAAGAGACCACAAGGGCCATCCAGTCCAACCCCATTTTGGAATATACATTCAAAGCACACCCAACAGATAGCCATCCAGCTTTGGCTTAAAAACCTCAGAAGAAGGAGACTCCGGCACACTACAAAGCAGCGTATTCCACTTCCGAACAGCTCTTAGCATCAGGAAGTTCTTCCTCATGTTTAGGTGGAATCTCTTTTCCTGTAGTTTGAACCCACTGCTCTGTGTCCTAGTCTCTGGAGAAGCAGAAAACAAGCTTGCTCCATCCTCAGTATGACACCCCTTCAAATATTTAAACATGGCTATCATGTCCCCTCTTAACCTTCTTTTCTCCAGGCTAAACTTAACCAGCTCCCTAAGATGCTCCTCATAGGGCATAATGGCTTCCAATCCTCCCACCATCCTGGTCGCCCTCCTCTGGAAATGTTCCAACTTGTCAACATTGGTCTTGAATTGTGGTGACCCAAACTGGACATGGTATTCTAGGTGTGGTTTGACTGAAGCAGAATAAAGTGGTATTCTATTTTGAGGTGATGGAGAATATATGGAGATGCCATATACTGGGCAACTTCCATAAGTTCAAAGGCTGCATCTCCTCTTTGGGAGAAAGGCAGCATAGAAATGGCACAGATAAATAGAAAATACCAACCAGGACCTCAGAGAATAGTTCTCATCTGTGCCCCAGATGCTCCCCCCCCCAATAATTTTTGGCCCCAAATGCTCCAGAATGGGTCTAGGATGCACAACTACCGTAGGACCCCTTGTATCCACTGGGGATTGGTTATGGGGTGGGGGGTGTCCGTAGATACTGAAAACCATTGATAATAGCAAACACTGTTGAAAATAATGGGACGTCCAGTTTAAAATACCAGAGTTGCCTTGGAGGACCTAGAAAATGGCTAGAGAGGAAACATTTTCTAGGAAGACTTTATGGTAGGTGTGCTGTTTTGTGTCCTGTGGATAATTGAATCAGTGGATAATGAATCGATAGATACGTGGGTCCTACTGTAGTACTAAAACATACAATATTTCACAGATATAAACTGGGACACATGTGGCCAGCCAACATTATCTTGTGATCAAGGATGGCAGAAGTTGTTAACCAAGAAGAACTGACAATCCAGGAGAGGCTGCAACAGTTTGCTGGAGCCTTCCTGGAGCCCCTCCTCCTCTTTCTCCCTGCTGAGTTAATTGAGGGCAAACCATTTTTGCACTTTAAACTCAGTTTGCATTAATTAAAGTAAGCTGAGGACAATGGATGAAAGCAGAAGGGGGAAAGAAAATCTGGGCCATTAAAAAGCAGCTGAAAAAGTGAGGCAACAGAGGATTAAACAGGACTGCCCCTGCCAAATTGGGACAGTTGGAAGGTATGCAGTTGGTGGAATCCTGTTGAAATTTATGTTCATATAACCTGGGTTTATGCAGATGTATGAGCCTTTAAATCCATTGCATAAGGAGCTTTTCTGCACCTCCTTTAACAATGCCTCCTCTCCCCAACCCCATCCAAGGCAGCCTCACTGCCCCCTCCCCACAGCTATTTAGTGATCACAGAAGGGTGAGTGTGGATACTTAATTATTGGGGAGAGGGCTTGAGCTGCCCTGTTACCCCATGACCTCTCTGAGCCACTAAATGGCTGTGGGTAGATGTGCAGTGTTATGTTGCACAAATGCCATGTAGGATCATAGCCCACATGACTCCTTTTTAGGAATCCAGTGACTTCCAAATTAAATGTCCAACTGGAATTAACAGCTCCACATTAGCCTTAGGAAGGGGACTCCGGGGTTCTAGGAGATTTTCAATCTATATCCCAGATCCTGCTATGCTTGTCTTTAGCATGTGTCAGGTGGTTTGGGATAGTTCGTGTTACTGCCAGAACAATCCAAGAGATATATGGAGAGGGAAACATAAAATTGGGGGGGGGAGTGTAATTTGCATGTTTCGAATCCTACCATATTTCAGTTTTGTTCTTTTCCTTTTTGAAAAATGAAATATGGCAGGATTGAAACATGCAGATTAAGAAGCAGGTCCTGCAACAAAATGCTGGTGTGTGAAGTTGTTCCTTGTTTAGGAATCCAGTGACTCCATTATTTTTTTTTAATTATTGTATGTTTTTAATTTTTTTTCTAATTTAATATATTTTTAATTATTGTATGTTTTAAATCTCTTCTAATTTCATATTATTTTAAGGGATGGGCTAGGGTACTGCAATTATGGAGTTTTTATATTGTTAAGTTGCCCCGATTGCGTTGCAGAGGGACGGGATAGAAATAATAATAATAATTATAATTATAATTATAGTCCCTTCCTGCCAATGTTATGTTCCCCTCTCATCACAAGTCAGACAGCATTCTGAAATCATGGAACATTCTCAGCCATCATTGTGGGGGGTGGGGGTGTCTGTCCTTGAGGTTTATGGGTGTGTGTGTCATTTTAGCTACATTGGTGGTTCTCAACTTCAGTTACCAGAATCCTTGACCATTAGCCTAGCTGCCTGGGGTTTCTGAGAGTTGATGTCCCAAAACCTTATGGGTCAAAGTTTGGGAACCAGTAGGTTACCCAAATCATGTCTTCCAACTCTAGGCATAGGCAGAACTAAAGACACCATGGATCCTGTAAACCAGTGCTCCACCAGGTTGCAAAAATGTGGCTCTGAAGCATGGATCCTCATGGATCCATAGGGTTTCTCCATTACATCGCCCTGAACCACACCTAAATTTTGTCTCCTATCCCTAGCCACAGGCTGAACCATAAAAATCATGGATCCATTTCACCATTGTGCCAGTATGCCACTACAGCACAAACATGGATCTAAAGCACAAATCCTCGAGGATCCACATAATGTTTACATAGTATCACCCTGAGCCACACCTAAATCATGTCTCGCATGACTAGCCAAAGACAGAAACACAAACATTACATCTTTTGTTTCAGGAGATTATTAGACGTGCTAAAAACGGCATTATAACAACACCAGGAGATCATTAAAGAGCTCCCTTTTCAGATGACGTTGTTCCCCCCTCATAATGCAGCCATTCTGCTGCCGTTCCACTGGTGCTGTTTTTTATTGATGGGATAAGCCGTCAACACATCCCCTGTTCTGTTCCTGTCACAGTTTTCACAGCGACTGAAAAGGTGCCCCGTTTCTCTGGCGAGATCCCAGCGTCAATGGAGGGTCTCTGCCAGAACACTTCAAAGTGAGATCAGAACATCAAGGTAAGTGACACACTTTTAAAAAACTTCCCTGGTTTACTTGGAAGTTTTAAAGTGTGTTTCTGTGCTTGGTGTAACTTTTTCTCTTTTATTTTTCTTTTAAACTTTGAATTTCCCGCACTTGTGTCTTCTTGCGAGAACGGGCGGGAATTCACTCCAGGAAGTGAACAGAACTCCGTTACAGCTCCATTCACTCCTGGGCAGCCCTGTGGACTCTACTAAGGTAGGTCTAAAACCTTTGGTTATTGTGGCGTGACAGGGACGGGAGAGGGGCAGGAGAGGAGGTTGTGGGACAGGAATGCTTTATTTCGTTCCTGTCTGATAATCTCCTCAGTGCATCACCATGATGAAAAACTATGAATCCAGGTGACCAGGCATAGATCTTTGTGGATTCCCATGGTTTTTACATGGGATCCAACTGACTCAACATCCAAATCTTGTCTCACATCCTTATCCAGAAGATGAAAAACAGAAATCAAGAATCCTATGCATTGTGGTATCACCATGGTTCCAAAATATGGATCCTGGCTGAGCATCCTCATCAATCCACATAACTTCTGCAGTGGGCTCACCTGAACTACACCCAAATCATGACTCACATCCCTAGCTATGGGCTGAACATTAATTTGTTACAGATCCCATGCACAACTGTGCCAACACTAAGCAAACAATTGATCCAGAGTATGGATACTTGTGTATCAACTTCATTATTTCATATGATCATCCTGTCCCACATCCAAATCATGGTGCACATCCCTAGCTGCAGGCTTAAAGAAAACATCCCTGATCTGCTACATTGATGTGCTACCATAGTGCAAAAACATAAATCCAAGCCATGGATTCTCATAGATCCATATGAACATAGCAGACACACACACAAAGCCCACCAATTCATTACTCACATCCCTAGCCACAGGCTGAACCACAAAAATAATGGCTACTGTACACCGCTGTTCCACCATGGTAAAATATATATATATAAATTCAAGTCATGAGTCCTCATGGATCCACTTCTTTTCTTCCATTATATCCACCTGAACTACACCCAAATAATGTCTCACATTGTAGACACTGTCTGAACAACTAAAATCACAGATACCAAACACTGTTGCACCACCACAGCAGAAAAGCATGGATCTAGATGATTTTAACAAAGTAGCCACTCCAAACCACCATCACTACATAGAACACATTCCTACCAGCAGACTGAAGTACAAAGACTGTGCACATAACACAAAAACTTACAGCTAGGATACAGGTCCTCGTGGAGCTACATCTTATTTACACAAGATCCAGCTGAACTACACTCCAATCATGGATCACATCCCTAGCCACAGGCTTGAAAACAAAACTCATAGATATCATACTCTGCTCCACCACCATGATGCAGAAATATGGATCAGATCACACATCCTCATGGATCCATATTTCTTTACATGAGATCCACCTGAACCACACCCAAATAACATCTCAAATCCCTGGATGCAGGTTGGAATACAAACATCACAGATATTGTAGACTATGTCATCAGGGGGCAAAAATGTGGGTTTGAGGTGCAGATCTTAATGGAACCATATGATTTTCACAACCACAAATCAGGTCTCATATCCCTTGCCAAAGGCTGAAACAAAAAACATCATGAATCCTGTGTACCTGTGCACAAACATAGCATGGATTCTCACAGATCCACATCATTTTTACACAGGATTTACCAGAGGCACCCAAATTCTGAATCACATTGCTAGCTACAGGCTTAAACACAAACAACGTGGATACTGTAGATTAATGTACCACCACAGCACAAAATGTGGATCTAACTCACAGATTCTCTTGGACCCAAATGATTTTCGCATGGGATCTACCTGGCTCATACCTAAATCATGTCAAGTCACAGACTGAAACAAAAACATAATGGAGCTGCAAAAACATGGATCCATTGGTAGGTTCTTATCATTCACATCATTTTTACATGGGATTCATCTAACCCATATTCCGATCATGGATCAAATCCCTAGAAACAGTTATAACACAAACATTACATATATTGTATGTCACTGTTAAATCACACTGCAGAAGCTTGGATCCAGGGTGAAGATCCTCATGGATCCACATCATTTTTATATGATCCACTTGAACTGCATCAGAATAATTGCTCACATCCCTAGATACAGGCTGAAATGCAGATATCAGAGATCCCACGTGTTGCTGCAAGATGACAGGGCAAAGACATGGATCTAGGATGCAGGTAATTTTTGTGCCATGGTGATGCAGTGGTATACAAGACACCTGATTTTGGTGGTTAAGGCTGTGGCTAGAGATGGGAGATTATTTGGATGTGATTCAGGTGTATCCCATGTAAAAATCCTATGTATCCATGTGGTTCTATGCCTCATACCCATGTTTTTGTGCTGGGGTGGAACAGCTATGTACAGCATAAATTTTTTGTGGTTTCATCTGAGGCAAAGGAGTGCAAGAAACATTTGGGTATGGTTCAAGTGGATCCCACATAAAAATCCTATAGATCCATGAGGATCAGTGCTTAAGAGTTTTTGCGGTATGATTGTCGCCATTCAGCCTGTGGCTAGGGATGTGAGACATGATTTGGGTGTGGTTCAGGTGGATCTCATGTAAAAATCCTGTGGAGCCATGAGGCTCTTCTTCATGGACTCTGTAAGTCAGACAAATGAGTCTGATTTGCACCTGCACATACTAGCTCAGAGAACGATAGGTGAGCAACGCAATTTGGGTGGTAACTCCTCCCCACCTCTTACCACAAGTATAAACTTTTGTGGCTATCAATCCACTTCCTCAGTCATTGCATCTGAGGAAGTGGATTGAAAGCCACAAGAGCTCATGCTAAAATATAAGCCAGTTAGGACTTTATTAGACACATGGAATAGGGCATCATAAGAACGCCACATAAATGCGAAAGGGTGTGTATGCCACATGATGTTGCCCTTTCACGTTTATGTACTGGCCATAAGCTGATCTATTTTATTGATGGGCCAAGCCATCAATAGATCAACTGTGGTGATTTTTTGCCAGCACTGCCAGCATATGAAACCTTGCACCTTTCCCCCCACATTATTCCAAGTGAGATTGCAACAACCAGGTAGGTGACGCTCTTTTTATGACCTTCCCTGGTTTACTTGGAAGTTTTTAAGTGTGTTTATATGCTTAGTGTAACTTTGTGTGTGTGTGTGTGTGTTTTAAATTTCCTGCACTAGGTATTCTTGCAAGAATCTGCAAGATTTTAGATGAGGAATTGAACAGAACTCCATTCACTCCTTGTTCATTGCTGGGGCTGCCTTTTGCTGGGATTACAGGTAAGTGAGCCTCTCCATTGATGCCCCCTTGTCGTGGGAGAGAGGCTTGCGTACCCTAATGATGTTTTGAGCTATGCTGGTGGTGGCATAATAGCCACCGGTAGGGTCTCCCATGCCAGACAGGTCAAAACCGAAGGGTCTGCTAAAGAGCATCAAAGGGCAGGATGGGCTCGCTAGCCTTATGGCAACCGTCCTAGGAGAAGGAAAACTCTAATCCCAAACCCGGGCAGATGGTACTCGTCCAACCCTGTAAGGTCAACCATCTAAGAGAAGGAAACTCTAATCAAACCTACGGCCCGAGGACCTCACTGCTACCATCCATGCTTGCAAGGCCAGCAGATGAACCTTTGGTTTAAAGGGTGAGGCCAGTTCTGTACACGCTGTGCTCCACCAGAAAAATCCATTGCACAGGCTCGAAGGACAAATCTAATTCCAAAAAAGCCCTGTAGCGATAGGCGAAGGACGAAACGGCAGGTGTAAAGATGCACTGGAAGCCACAGACCCAACCCTGCACGCAGGCGGTTCAGGACTTTGGTCGCTCGAGGCTGACCTGGGAGATGACAGTCTTGTTCGGCAGCATCCTGAATGACCAAGCAGCCTTTTTTAAGGAGAGCACTGCTTGCTCCATATGGAGGGGGGCCTAGAAAAGGTTGCCTAATGAAAGCTCATCCCCAACTACCTGGTTGGCTAGCCGTGGCCAGCGGGCATCTTCTGATGCGGTCAAACCAAGGCAAAGAAACAAAGGCACACACCGGCCTCCAAAGGTGTAAATAAACTGACGCTTGCATGCTGGAACATCAGAACCATGCAAGACTCTGCAAATAGTAGACAGCTTGAGCGTCGTTCTGCTCTAATAGCCCATGAACTATCATGGCTTAATATTGACATCGCTGCTCTTAGTGAAGTTCATCTCCATGAGGAAGGCAGTCTTAAAGAACACAGCGCCGGCGGCACACTTTACTGGTCTGGCAAACCCCAAACCGAAAAACATCTTTCAGGAATAGGCTTTATGATTAAAAACTCCATTGCCTCCAAACTTGAAACTTTGCCAACAGGACACTCCAATCGCATTATTTCCTTACGCCTCCCACATGTTGTTCTCTTTAGTATATATGCCCCAACTATGCAAGCCGACCCTGTAGAGAAAGACAAATTCTACACAGACCTACGCCAACTCATACAAAAAGTCCCTGTAGAAGATAAAATTATTATCCTTGGTGACTTCAATGAGAAAGAACTCCGAAGCCTGGAAAGGTGTCTTAGGGAAGCATGGTGTTGGAAATTGCAATGATAACGGACGCCTCTTGCTAGAGTTCTGTGCAGAACAACAGCTGACTATTACAAGCACTATCTTTCAGCAGAAAGACAGCTTGAAGACAACCTGGATGCATCCCCGATCCAAACATTGGCACCTCATTGACTATGTTCTAGTCCGCCAGAGAAACATCTGTGATGTCTGTCATACCCGAGTGATGCCCAGTGCAGAATGCCAGACAGATCATCACCTCGTAAGATGTAAACTAAACCTTCATCTTAAGTTCAAACCTAAGAGGGGTGGCATCTTAAAGAAGAGACTCCAAGTCAACAATCTTCAACAAGCTACCACGAGAGACAAATTCCAGGCAAACCTGCAAGCAAAACTTGAAGACCATCCTACAGATCCTTCTCCTACAGTGCTTTGGCAACATATCAAAAACAGTATCCTGCAGTCTGCAGAATAATCCCTCGGGTTCTCCCACAAGAAAAATCGAGACTGGTTTGATGAAAACAACCAAGAGATCCAGGAGCTGTTGGCAAAGAAGAGAACTGCTCACCAGGCATACCTTGCCCAGCCAAGTTGCCACGTAAGAAAAGCAGCTTTCCGTCTCACAAGTAGTAAACTTCAACAAAAACTCCGAGACATACAGAACAAGTGGTGGATCAATATAGCAGAAAAGACACAACACTGTGCAGATCTGGGTGATTCTAGAGGATTTTATGAAGCTTTTAAGGCAGTGTTTGGACCTACTTATCAGGTCCAAAGCTCCTTATACAGTACAGATGGTCAAACATTAATTACTGATAAAGCCTCCATTCTGAGTCGATGGGCTGAACACTTTCAAAGTCTCTTTAGTGCCAACCGAGTAGTCCAATGCTCAGCTATCCAACATATGACACAAAAACTGGTGAAAAATGAATTGGACATAGCTCCCACTTTGGAAGAGACCCTTAAGGCCATACAGCAGATGAAAAATGGCAAGGCAGCTGGGATTGATGGAATCCCACCTGAAGTTTGGAAACACAGAGGTCATGCACTCCACAATAAATCCACAAACTCCTTGTCAATTGCTGGAAAAAAGGGGAACTGCCATCAAATCTCCGAGATGCAATCATCATCACCCTGTACAAGAAAAAAGGAGCAAAGTCCTATTGCTCAAACTATTGAGGCATAACACTTCTCTCTATTGCTGGAAAAATCCTTGCAAGGATACTCCTGAAAACATTAGTTCCTGCCATTGCAGAAGAATTTCTTCCTGAAAGCCAATGTGGCTTCAGAGCCAATAGGAGTACTACAGATATGGTATTTGCCCTTAGACAACTGCAAGAGAAATGTAGAGAGCAGAACAAGGGTCTCTATGTAACATTTGTTGACCTTACCATAAGTAGAAAAGGTCTGTGGCAGATCCTGGAAAGACTAGGATGTCCCCCCAAATTCCTTAAAATGATTATCTTGCTACCCAAGGGGCAGCGCAGTCAAGTCAGATATGGCGATGCTCTTTCAGAGCCTTTTCTAATAACTAATGGAGTGAAGCAAGGTTGTGTTCTTGCTCCAACTTTATTTACAGTCTTCTTCAGCATGATGCTCCAAAGGGCTACGGCAGACCTTGAAGAAGAAGACGGCATCTATGTACGCTACCGTACTGATGGTAGCTTGTTTAACTTAAGCCGTCTGAGGGCTCGCACTAAGACTCTAAACTATCTAGTCCGTGAGCTGCTCTTCACTGATAATGCTGCCCTTGTTGCCCACACAGAAGCAGCTCTGCAGTGCCTAACATCCTGCTTCGCAACAGCTGCAGAGCTGTTTGGGCTGGAAGTCAACCTGAAGAAAACAGAAGTTCTTTACCAGCCTGCACCACAGGACGAACACCATCATCCCTACATTGCCATCGGCAACTCTGTGCTTAAGTCTGTTCAGCAGTTCACCTACCTGGGAAGCATCATCTCCTCAGATGCCAAGATTGACAAAGAGATTGATCACAGATTAGCAAAGGCAAATAGCACATTTGGAAGACTTTACAAAACAGTCTGGAATAATAAACATCTGAGGCGAAGCACAAAAATCAGTGTGTATAGAGCCATTGTACTGTCTATTCTCCTTTATGGGTCTGAAACATGGGTCACCTATCGCCACCACTTACGACTCCTCGAACACTTTCATCAGCGCTGTCTACGCACAATCCTAAATATATACTGGACTGACTATGTGACGAATGTTGCTGTCCTTGAGCAAGCAGGGATCACCAGCATTGAGGCCATGATATTGAGAACACAGCTGCACTGGGCAGGGCACATTTCTAGGATGGAGGACCATCACCTCCCTAAAATAGTACTCTACGGTGAACTCGCCACGGGTCAGCATAAGAGGGGCGCTCCAAAAAAGCGATACAAGGACTCCCTGAAACAACATCTCAGGCTTGGCCAAATTGATCACCAACAATGGTCCGCCCTGGCCTCACATCGGGAGGCATGGAGACGCACTATCCACAATGCTGCAGCCTTATTTGAGAACTCAAGCCAGACAAGTCTTGAAGAGAAACGACAATGCAGAAAGAATCACAACCTGGAAACATCACCCAAGGAGACCTTCTGCTGTGTTTTCTGCAACTGGACTTGTTTATCTCAGATTGGCCTTTTTAGTCATCAGCGCACTTGCAGTAAGCGTGGGATGAGTCCTTCCTGAATCTTCGTTTGCGAAGAAAAGCCAGAGAGAGACAGGTAAGTGAGGTATGGGGCATTCTTTTGCCGGCATAAAAACACCACAAAATATGCCAGTAAAAGAACATTTGGGGTTGGTGGTCTGATAAAGTCCTTAGTCTTAAAGAGGCTACTTGATTCTGTTTTTTTTCTCCCCCCCCCCACCCTTTCTTTCTGCTGCAACAGACTAGCACAACTACTTCTCTGAGGACAAACAATGTTATTTTCAAAAGGCAGCAGGACCTACCATTGCCCCACCCCAATCACCTCCTTTCTTTTCTGCATTACTTACTCTAGGAAATCCCTAGAGAAGAGAGGAGGGAGGGGAGGAGAGAGCCTTGCCTTCAGGCAGTTTGCAAATGTCTCCCAACCAGTTCATATTCCTCGCAGCCAGTCCCTTCTTCCCTGTTCTGGCACCTCTGTGAAGCAGGGGGGAATAAGGAGCCACTACTGCACCTGGGGTAGAAACCCATTTGGCCCATCACCCTTCAACAGAAATCTTGTCTGTCCCTCCAAATGCCCCCACTCCTGAAAAGATTATAGTATATTTTTTAAAAGTACAGCCCCTGACTAGTCCCATATGCCTGCATGTGGCTCCCCAGCCCTGCCACAGTTGCCCACTCCAGTATAGGATATTTGAAATAGTTTACAGTCAGTAAAATATACACTGCAACAAACTACAAATCAATAAAGTCAAATTAATAGAATTGAAGAATAAAACAACAGCCAGAAACTATACAACTGTACAACACAGTCAACCAATTACAGTTGTCCCTTCATATTCGCTGGGGTTTGGTTCCAGGACCCCCCGTGGATACCAAAATCCCTGAATACTCAAGTCCCATTATATGCAATGGCAGAGCAAAATGGGGTCCCTTATAGAAGATGGCAAAATCAAGGTTTGCTTTTTGGATTATTATTTTTTAAAGAATATTTTCAAGCCGTGAATACTTAAATCCGTGGACATCAAATCTGTGGATATTGAGGGACAACTGTACTCATTAAACAACAACAACAAATTGATCATAGCATTAGGGAAGGTGTTGGCTACATATTTAGAAACTTGCTCCAGTTCCAGCCAAATATTACCCTTCGTATTTCATACTCCTGAGTATTATCACACTGGGAAAAGGTTTGAGCCTGCCCGTGCCAAAATAAGAAAGGTAGTGAGAGATCAGCATACCTTCCAGCTGTTCCAATTTGGCAGAGGCAGTCCCCATGGAACCTCTACCATCTCTCTTTTTCAGCTGCTTTTAATATGTCCCAGTTTCTCTTTCCTCCACCCCCTTCCGCCTTTGTCTTCAGTTTACTTCAGTTGCTACAAACTGAGTTTAAAGTGCAAATGTAGTTTGCACTCAAATAACTGGGAGGCGAGGGGAAAGGAAAGGGTGGAGCCTTGCCCTTCCCAGGATGTTCAGGCAAAAGCAAACTGCTGCAGCTTTTGTGTTCTTCCATAATAACTTTGCTTTCATGACTACACTCTGATGTAGGACTTTATCAGATGCAGCAAATACAGTGTCACGGCAAAGCCTAATTAATGCGAAAGGGTGCCTGTAATGAATGATGTCGTGCTATGGCAATATTTATTTTTAACTGAAGACTTAATTTTTATTCAGATTGCTGTAAATATTTCTCTATGACAAATTGTGAGAGTGATTTAAAATATCCTTTTGTAACCAGGAGGTCAATGTAGGAACTGTACTTCCAGGCAGAGAAAATTCCACCCACTTCAATAAATTCTCACAAGCATAGCTACTGGCTTTAAAGGGGGCCATGCTCAGCAAGTCAGCCACAAACTCCCTCGCTGTGATCTGCAAGCTCCAGAGCCTTTGCACAAGCAGCTATATACTGGCCGTGGTACCCTTGGGGTCCTTCCACCTTATGGAATCCAAGATGAGGTCTTTAAACAGAGGCTGGATGGCCATCTGTCAGGGATGCTTTGATCAAGATTTCCTGCGTGGCAGGGGGTTGGACTGGATGGCCCTCGTGGTCTCTTCCAACTCTGAAATTCTATGATTCTATGATTCTATGATGTCCATGAGGAAGTCATGGCACTTGCACGCTTAGAAGATGTCCTCTTGCGACAATGGAAAACTCAGGAAGACAATCACTTGGGATGCTGGTTCTGCAAATGCACTGGCCAGTTTAGGGCCTTCCAGACATGTGCAATAGAGAATGCTGTCTTCGTGAGAAATGCAAGAACCATCACAAGCCACAACTGGAGGATGTTCCACTTTCAGGATCAGTCCAGTGTGTCGCTCACAGGAGTCAGTGCTGCTAGTCTGTTCAGGGAATGTTCCTTCCTCTCTCTCTCTCTCTCTATTAAATTGTTATGACAATTTTAAGAGGTGACTAAGGTGTTCCTTTTTATTGACGGCCCAAGCTATCAATAGACCTGCTGTAGTGTTTTTTTCCCCATGGTTTTTCCCACTTTTGAAACTGTGTGCCATTGTGCTCATGTGAATACAGTGTCAATGGGCAGAACACTTGCACCCATTGCTCCGTGTTCCAGTCTCTGGAGCAGCAGAAAACAAGTCTGCTCCATCCTCAGCGTGACATCCCTTCAAATACTTAAACAGGGCTATCATATCACCTCTTAACCGTCTTTTTTTCCAGGCTAAACATACCCATCTCCCTAAGTCTCTCCTGATAAGGCATTGTTTCCAGACCTTTCACCATTTTAGTTGCCCTTCTCTGGACACGCTCCAATTTGTCAATATCCTTTTTGAATTGTGGCGCCCAGAACTGGACACAGTATTCCAAGTGAGGTCTGACCAAGGCAGAATAGAGTGGCACTATTACTTCCCTTGATCTAGACACTATACTTCTATTGATACAGCCCAAAATCGCATTGGCCTTTTTAGCTGCCGCATCACACTGTTGGCTCATGTTCAACTTGTGGTCTACTAGGACTCCTAGATCCCTTTCGCACATAGTCTCATTCAGCCAGGTCTCTCCCATCCTATATTTATGCATTTCATTTTTCCGCCCTAAATGCAGTACTTTACATTTCTCCGTATTGAATTTCATTTTGTTAGCTTTGGCCCAGCTCTCCAGTCTATCCAGGTCGTTCTGAATTTTGATCCTGTCCTAGGGTATTAGCTACTCCTCCTAATTTGGTGTCATCTGCAAATTTGATAAGTATGCCCCTAATTCCCTCATCTAAGTCATTGATAAAGATGTTGAATAGCACTGGGCCCAGGACAGAACCCTGTGGCACCCCACTGGTCACATCTTTCCAAGATGAAGAGGAGCCACTGCTGAGCACCCTTTGGGTTCGGCCGGTCAACCAATTACAAATCCATTGAACAGTTAACTTGTCTAGCCCACATTTTACAAGCTTGTTTGCAAGAATGTCATGGGGAACCTTGTCAAAGGCCTTACTGAAATCAAGGTATGCAATGTCCACAGCATTCCCTTCATCTACCAAGCTGGTAACTTTATCAAAAAAAGAGATCAGATTAGTCTGGCATGACTTGTTTCTCTGAAACCCATGTTGACTTTTTGTGATTATGGCATTGCCTTCTAAATGTTCACAGACTCTCTGTTTAATGATGTGCTCTAGAATCTTCCCTGGTATTGATGTCAGACTAACTGGACGATAATTGTTTGGATCCTCTTTTTTCCCCTTTTTGATGATGGGGACAACGTTTGCCCTCCTCCAGTCTGCTGGGACTTCTCCTGTTCTCTAGGAGTTCTCAAATATTATTGCCAATGGCTTTGAGATTATATTTGCCAGATGTTTTAATACTCTTGGATGTAGTTCATCTGGTCCTGGAGATTTAAATTCATTTAGATTAAGAAGGTATTCCTGTACTACCTCTTTACTTATTTTGAGCTGGATTTCCCCTATTGTGTCCTCTGTTCCATTATCCTCAGGTTGGTCCTCCTTTTCCTTTTCTGAAAACACTGAGGCAAAGAAGGTGTTGAGTAATTCTGCCTTTTCTCTGTCCCCTGTTAGCATTTTGCCATCTTCCCCACATAGTGGCCCTATCATTTCTTTCTTCCTCCTTTTGCTGCGGACATACCCAAAAAAACCCTTTTTATTGTTCTTAACCTCCCTAGCAAGCCTGAGCTCATTCTGCGCTTTAGCTTTTCTGATTTTACTCCTACACGTGTTCGCTATCTGTTTGAATTCTTCTTTGGTGATTTCCCCCCTTTTCCATTTCCTATACATGTTCCGTTTAAAACTTAGCTCCATTGAAAGTTCTTTAGTCATCCATCCTGGTTTCTTGAGACACCTCCCATTTTTCTTTCTCAATGGTACTGTTTGAAATTGTGCCTTCAGTATCTCCCTTTTGAGAAAGTCCCATCCGTCTTGAGGTCTCTTCACTTTTAATATTCCTGACCTTGGGATCACCCCCAGTATTTCCCTGAGTTTATTGAAATCAGCTTTCCTAAAGTCAAGAATGCGTGTCTGACTATGCCTGGCTTCTCCTTTCCATTGTATAACAAACTCCAGGAGAATATGATCACTCTCACCTAAGGATCCCACCACTTGCACCCCATTAACCAGGTCATCTCTGTTGGTTAGGATCAGATCTAAAATAGCTGACCCCCTTGTTGCCTCTTCCACCTTTTGGACCATGAAATTGTCTTCCAGGCATGTAAGGAATTTGCTAGACCTTGAAGTTTTGGCTGAGTTAGATTGCCAGCAAATATCAGGATAGTTGAAGTCGCCCATCACTACTACATCTCTCCTTTCTGCATGTGTGTTCATCTGTTCTAGAAAGGCATCATCCAATTCCTCCGTCTGATTTGGGGGTCTGTAGTAGAGTCCCACAATAACATCCCTGTTGTTTCCCCCCCCCTTTAATTTTTATCCAGATGCTCTCCACCTGGCTTCCAGTATTGATGTCATGGATCTCTTCACTGGTGTAAATATCCCTGACATATAATGGTATTCCTCCTCCTTTCCTGTTTGGCCTGTTTCTCCTATAAAGGTTATACCCCTCTATTCCTACATTCCAATCATGAGACTCGTCCCACCAGGTTTCAGTAATGCCTATTATATCATATTTGTTTTGTAGTGCGAGGAGTTCAAGTTCATCTTGCTTATTTCCCATGCTCTGTGCATTAGTGTAGATAATTTTTATAAACCTCCCCAGTTTAGTTGGAAGTTTTAAAGTGTGTTTGTGTGCTTGTGTGTATGTTTTGTGTATTGATTATACTGTTTTTAAAAATTTTTACTGCGTTCACGTCTTATCGCGAGAATCGCCAAAATCACGAATGCGGAAGTAAACAGCACTAGCATTCGTGTTCCAGTAATGCTGGGGCTGCTTCTTCTCACTATTAAAGGTAGGTTTGATAAAGGGGGTTATTGTGTCGGAACAATTATGCTTTAAAATGTGGTGGGAAAGAGAAATTTTATGAGGATTGTCTGATAAAGTCTGTAGTCAGAGTGTAGTCTGACCAAACATTCCAGTTTTCATCTGTGAAATATGGGATGGCATGGAGATGCATTCTCTTCTTTGCACACATTAATTCACTTGCAGTGGGTTTCTTTGGCTGTGTGAGGGGGAATGCCCTAAAAGCACCCAGACCGATGTCTACACTGGTACAATGCATGCTAAATTCACTGTTTCTGGCTCTCAATACCAATGTTTATTATGTTCTTTGATTGATAAGCCAGGATTCCCCACACCACCACCCTTCATAGCCTCTTCCCATCCCTGTAGATCTTTTTGTACTGTTCCAAGCTGTGGTACTATCGAGCTTGAATGGAATGTGTGCCAAAGGCCCCAACCTGCATATTCTTGACTTCTGTTTTCTTTCTAAACATCATACTACAGCAAAACGTGATAAACATAAATGACAAGCAGCCTATTCAGATTGAGAGATGGAAACAAAATATATGGGGGGGGCACGGGGGAGAGGATTTGGGCTTTAAATAAATCCAGCTCTTTAAAGCTCTACCCTGGGGACATTGTCACAAATTGATTCTGGATCAGGCCTACATATTGAATAATGGAATCAATCAACATAATGATCAAAGTGGGACTTATGTGAGAGAAAGCAATATAATTATGCATTTGTGGATTGGGATGATTGCTCACTGGGTATTAAGCTGCCCCACTTTTCAAAGCTTATCCTTAAAAGACTTTGACAAGAAGAATGACAAGAGTATGTGAATTGCTTTGGGAGACCTTACCTGGCAAGAAGAATATAAATAACTTGAATAAATAAGAATAAGCTATGGCTTATTTCTTCAAGTTATTGATGGAAAAAATGAGAGGAATCTACATGTGTATTTCAGCATTCCGATCTTCTAACCCCACCATCCTTCTCAGTAAACATATCATAGAGAATGACCAGTAAAATTCCGGTTTGGATGCAGGTATTTTGGTGATATTTTGGACCATCTCCCACCATTCCTGTCAGCATCACCAGTTATAAAACAATGCAGAGACACAGAAACCATACCACACTTTCTCACAGCAAAGAGGTCATTAAAATCCCCACAGGCCAACTGGATCTACAACAGAATGGAAAAAGCACTGTTACGAGAGAGAATACATACCACCCACAAAGACCTGGCCAACACAGGCAAGGAGTTATTATCACTCCACCTCAACATCAGTCAAAAAATGAACACCCAAGACTGGGACAAAATTGACATCAATAGAAGTATAGTGTCCAGATCAAGGGAAGTAATAGTGCCGCTCTATTCTGCCTTGGTCAGACCTCACCTAGAATACTGTGTCCAGTTCTGGGCACCACAATTCAAAAAGGATATTGACAAATTGGAGCATGTCCAGAGGGGGGCAACTAAAATGGTGAAAGGTCTGGAAACGATGCCTTATGAGGAGAGACTTAGGGAGCTGGGTATGTTTAGCCTGGAAAAAAGACAGTTAAGAGGCGATACGATAGCCCTGTTTAAGTATTTGAAGGGATGTCACGCTGAGGATGGAGCAGACTTGTTTTCTGCTGCTCCAGAGACTGGAACACGGAGCAATGGATGCAAGCTCCAGGAACAGAGATTCCACCTCAACATTAGGAGGAACGGTTTGACAGTAAGAGCTGTTCGGCAGTGGAACGCACTCCCTCGGAGCGCGGTGGGGTCTCCTTCCTTGGAGGTCTTTAAACAGAGGCTGGATGGCCATCTGTCGGGGATGCTTTGATTGTGATTTCCTGCATGGCAGGGGGTTGGACTGGATGGCCACAGTGGTCTCTTCCAACTCTACAGTTCTATGATTCTATGATTCTATGACAACCTCACCTACAGAAAAATGGAAAAAGATATGGTGATTCACACTGAAAGGCAGAAACAAAAAAAATGACAAATGCCACAAACACCAACAGAAACCCCAGTTGGACACCTCATGGACTATTATCAACTTAATAGAATGGCAACTGTCAAAAGAAGAAACATCCATCCTGTCCAAAGGAGGCAATTTTGCAGTTACCACCACCAGAATCCCAGCTGAAGACATCATCGCCCATGTTGAATCTGCCCTCTACCGTCTCCCGGAGGAAGAGGCAGAAGAGAAGAGAAACAGCTAGGATCCCGAGGAAGGGGAAAAAGCAACATAACCATAAAAAAAAAAGAAAAGCCATCAAGGATCTCAATGCAGACCCAGAAATCATTATTCTCCCAGCAGACAAAGGCACTGCCACAGTAATCATGGAAACAGAAAAATACAGACCAAAAATAAAAATAAAAATAAGGGAACTCTTGGACCCTGCAACATACAGAAAACTCAAGCAAGACCCAACCAATAAAATCACCAGAAAAACAAATGCCTTGATCAAGAACTCATCAATTCAGCCAATCACACACCAGAATCTATGCAGATCAGAGGCTCTCCCACAAAGAATATATGGACTTCCCAAGATCCACAAGGATTCCATTCCACTCCAACCCATAGTGAGCGCCATTGGTTCCCCCACATATGACTTTGCCAAGTTTCTGGCCACACAATTACAAACCCACGTAGGACAAACCCCTCACTACATCAAAGACTCAGCTCACTTCATAGAAAAAATCAACACCATTGAACTGAAACCTGGAGACAGATTGATCCGTTCTGATGCTGTCTCTTTGTTCACCAAAGTCCCCATAATGGACACCATGGCATTCATCCAACAAATATTTCCTGAGGACATCACAGCCTTGTGCAAACATTGCCTCCCCACAAGCTACTTCCAGTGGGATAACAAATTCTATGAACAGATAGATGGGGTAGCCATGGGCAGCCCTCTGAGCCCCGTGATAGCAAACTTTTACATGGAACATTCTGAAAAGCAAGCCCTGGAAACAGCACCAAAAAAAGCACACAACATGGTTCCGATATGTGGATGACACTTTCACCATTTGGAACCATGGAGAAGATTTGGTCTCATTCCTAAACCACCTGAACAGCATCCACCCAAATATCCAATTCACAATGGAAAAAGAAAAGGAAGGAACACTGCCATTCTAGGATATCCTAGTAATCCGCAAACCAAACCAACAGTTAGGCCACAAGGTATACAGAACACCCACCCCCCACACACGGACAGAACTCCAGTCATCACTCAGGACAAAAAAGAAGCAAAACATAAACATTGGTAGGCCACGCAAAAAGGATCTGTGAACCCCACTACCTGGAGGACGAACTGAGGCACCTAAACTGGGCCCTACAGGCTAATGGTTACTCCAGATCAGACATCACAAGAGCAGCCATACCCAGAAAAAAAATCACAGGAATGAAGAAGAGAAACAGCCACCCAAAGGGAAGGTATTTTTACCATACATCAAAGGAGTCACAGATAGAATAGGGAAGCTGATGAGGAAACACAACTTCCAAACAATCTACAGACCAACCAAGAAAATCCAAGAAATGCTATGCTCAGCAAAGGACAAAAGAGATCCTCTCACAGCTGCAGGAATGTACTGCATACCATGCAGCTGTGGACAAGTTTACATAGGGACCACTAAATGCAGTGTGCAAACATGAATCAAGGAACATGAGAGACACTGCAGACTGGGCCAGCCAGAACAATCAGCAGTAGCAGAACATGTTATAAACCAACCTGGACACAAAATTTATTTGAAAACACCAAAATTCTGGACCAGGCCACCAACTATCATGTCAGAATGCACAGAGAAGCTATTGAAATCTACAAACACCTGGACAACTTGAACAGGAAAGAAGAAACCCTAAAAGTAAACAAAATCTGGCTTCCAGGTTTGAAAAACAATAGAATCAAAACTCAACACTTACAAAGGAATTCCACCCAGGGTCAGGGGGATTTCCAGCAGATAATGGCCCATCAACCAACCATTAGCCAAACAGACACTAATCCTTCTTGCATTTCAATACCCAGAAACTAACCATTCAAATACACAAATTTATATATCCTCCCCAAACTCCACACACACTTCTACCCAACCATTCTCTGAAGATGCCAGCCACAGGTGCAGGTGAAACGTTGGAAGTAAACTCTTCTAGAACACGGCCTCACAGCCCAGAAAAACCCCAAGGAAGATCTATGGATGCCAGCCATGAAAGCCTTCGACTTCACAGTTATAAAACAGTATGTGAGTTGTAGTCTAAAACGTCTGGAGGGCACCATGTTGTCTACCCAAAGGAATCCACTGCTTACATCAGTGGTACTACCACTACTCATAATATATAGTAATAAACTAAAAGGTGGATTCTTAAATGCATGTTTAAGTTAAAGGTGGTTCCAAGCATGAAAGCTTGATAATCATAATGGGAATAAACTAACTTGGATCTCTTCCATTTTTCATCCACTTTTATTCTAAATTAACTAAATTAATATGGTTTCCTATTACATCTAAATTAACTAAATTAATACGGTTTCCTATTACATTGGGCCAAAAAAATCTGTTTAGTTTACAATATAGTTTATTGTTTATTTAAAATGGATTTTTCTTTATTAATTGTGTGTCCTTTATATACATTAACAAAGATTCTATGATTCTATGGTATTTTAAATCTTGTAACTAAAGATGTTAAATACCATAGAATAATTATTATATTGAAATAAGAGTACCAACTCTATAAAATCAGCATCCAAATGAAATAGATCAACAAACATTAAAAAAATTATTAGAACTTGACCTTCAGATAACTACTGTTTAAATCTTAAAGTAACCACAGTTCTTGGTTCAGCTATTATGTCACCCTGTGGTCAGCTTAAATCAAAGTGGATGCTTCCCATTTCCACCTGTTGTGCAGGCTGGAGAGAGGCTAAATCCAAATGGCGTCTATGGTTTCCATGTGCTCATTCAAAAAGATCAAGTGCTGGGTATCTCTTGTTTGTACCTCTTGTTTTAGCCTAGAAGAATTATAGCAGAGAATATGTTCTCATTAAGGGTTTACTGCTGGACACACAACACTATTCCTATTAAAGTGGTGCTTGTTGCTGTTGTGTGCCTTCCAGTCATTTCCAGTCTATGGCAACCATAAGGCTTAACAATCATAATTCATAATTGTTTATCACAAGGCTTTCTTGGCAAGATCTGTTTGGGGGGGCTGCATTTTGCTTTCCTCTGAGGCTGAGAGAGTGTGCCTAACCCAAAATCACGCAGTGGGTTTTGATGGCCGAGTGAGGATGTGAACCCTGTTCTCCAGAGTTATAATCCAGCACTTAAACTACTACATCATGCTGGTGTACACCAGTGGTGTTACTAAGAAATACAGAAAATTCATTTTTGGCCCCAAGTAGAGAATACCCACTAAAATAAATAAGACTTGTTTGTTGGTCACTGTTTATAAAAGTTCTATTGAACTTTGGTAAGAGCCAGTGTGGTGTAGGGTTTTGAGTGTTGGACTAGGACACTAGGAGACTAGGGTTCAGATCATCACTTGGTCATGGAAACCCGCTAGGTAAACTTGGGCAAGTCACACATTCTCAGCCTCAGGGGAAGATAAGCAGAAAACCCTTGTGAACAAATTCTGCCAAGAAAACCCTGTGGTAAGTTTGCATCAGGGTTGTCATAAATCAGAAATGACTTGAGGGAAACACAACAACAGTATGAAATTTGGATTTAACCCTTAGAATTTCCTAGTGGGATCCACACATACCTACCTACATTGTTAAGTAATAGTGGTGCAAAATCCCCCCCCCCCATATTTCATAGTCTCTGAACTCCTAAAACCAAATGTATTAAACGACAGAATGTGCTGCAGTCATGTTTTCCCCAAATATATCTCTGCAACTCTATTGCCCTCTACTGGAAGAAGGAAATATATTGTGATGGAATATGCAAGTGCATTTACAATTTTATTAAGATATTTCTATACCACTTTTCATTTCAAAAATCCCAATGGCGTTTACAATATTTAAATATTTAAACCACCATAATACAATAAGACAAGTACAATAAAAATACAATAAAACAGTTGATAAACAAAACACTTCATTAAAATAATTAAAATCACAATGTAAAGCCACAGCCTTCTTACAGTGACTTGTAGAACACAATATAATGTAACTTTTGTTGTTGTTGACACAGAGTTCTTTTCTGTGATTTGAGGTGATCACAGCCCAGCCTTCATTACTGAGCAGCAGACCAGGCTATGTGAATGAAGTCAATGTCCAATAAAACAAAATAAACAGTAAAATTTAGCATGCACATGTTTATATATATATTGTGGGGAGATGATATGTAAGTTTTATTGCATTCTCAAGGTGGTCTATGAGCCTAAACATGGTGAAGAACCACTGTGATATAGGAATCTACAAGTAGGACTTGCAACCAAGACTTTCAACTGGCTTTTCTGAATTGCAGCTGTTTCTTTGCATTCTATTCCTTCCACCCATTTCTCACCCTCTTCTTCACTGTTTGATCCAATATCTTGCATTCCGTGATCACTGAACTTGCTGATACTTATTAATTAATTAACACTATTTATATCTTACCCTTCAGCCAAAAAGGCTCCCAAAATGGCTTTGTTGCTGTTAACTGACCTCAAGTCGACTTCAACTTATGGCGACCCTATGACTGAGAGACCTCCAAGTCACCGGTCACCTTATCCTCAGCAGCCCTGCTCAGGTCTTGCAGATTCAGAGAGGTGGCTTCCTTCATTGAGTCTATCCATCTGTAATGGCGGTCTTCCTGTCCTGGGTCAGCAGGCACACCCTCACAGAGAAAGGTAGGAATTTGTTGGGAGCTGAGAGATAGCTCAGGCAGGGGCAATAAATCAATAGAGCACAGAAAGCATCCTTGTCGGTGGGAGTCTGTTTGGAAGAAGCCTCATCAAAGCCAGTCCAATATCAGGATACAAGGTTGAGAGGAAAATCAGATATTTAGGAATAAACATAACAAGAAATAATATCGACCTGGTCGATAACAACTACAAAAAGAAATGGATTGAGATTAAGAAGGACTTAGAGAAATGGAACCACCTGAAGCTATCCCTTTTGGGAAGAACAGCTGTAATTAAGATGTCAGTGTTGCCAAAGATGCTGTACCTTTTTCAATGTTTACCTATTTTGTTTAATAATACACTTTTTAAAAAATGGGATAAAGATCTTTCTTCTTTTGTATGGCAAAAGAAGAAACCCAGAATAAAATGGAAAATCCTACAAGAAGAAAAAGATCGAGGAGGTCTAGGCTTACCACATTTGAAGATATACCATCAATCGTGTGCTTTGGCTTGGGTATACGATTGGATATCTTTGGAGGATAACACGCTTCTAACCCTAGAGGGTTCAGATATGAGATTTGGTTTCCATGGCTATTTATGGTATGGGAAGGAGAAGATGGATAAAGGTTTTAATTATCATTTCATTAGGAAATCATTATTAAAGGCATGGAAAGAGCTTAAAAAGAAAATTTATTATAAGTTACCTCTTTGGGTATCTCCTCAGGAGGCTTTTAGGCGCACGGAGATGATACATTTAGGGAAGTGGTGGTCTTATGAGTTATTAGTATTTGAAAAAGGGTACAGCAGACTTAAGACAAGGGAGGAATTAGAACAAGAACACAAGGAATGCAGTTGGTTCCAATATCGACAGCTTTTTGAAAGATATAATGTGGACAAGAAAACGATGGGTATTGAAAATTTAAAAACTGAACTAGATATTATGATTATGGAAGGAAAAGAGCTTAAAATATCAAGGCTGTATAAATTAATATTAAAATTAAACTTAGAATCTGAAACGGTAAAAGACTATATGTTGAAATGGTCTCGAAACATTGGACATAATATCTTATTGGAGGAATGGGAGGCCTTATGGAAGAAAAACATAAAATTCACAATAAATAATGAACTCCGAGAGAATTGCTATAAAATGCAATTCCACTGGTATTTGACCCCGGTGAGACTAGCAAAAATGTATAAGGAGGTAAAAAGTAGCTGTTGGAAATGTGGAGATTTGAACGGTTCACTTTTTCATATGTGGTGGACATGTAAAGCGGCAAAAGAATTCTGGACTAAGATTCATAATGAGATAAGAGACATATTTAAAAAAGACTTTAAACTTAAACCAGAACTCTATTTGTTAAACATATTCGATTCAGAATTCCCACGAAAATTCAAGAACATAATGCTTTACATGTCCACCACAGCCAGAATTGTTTATGCTAGACATTGGAGACAAAAGACACTTCCAAGCTACGAAGAATGGATGATGAAATTGTATGAAATAGTCCAAATGGAACAGCTTACATGCTGGGTCAAACACCGCTCAACTGAGGCTTTCAGAGATGAGTGGAAAATTCTATTTGATTATTGGGACAGGAAATGGGAGGGTTGTATGACGACTTGGTTTAAAGATTAGTAGACTATTAGTAGACTAACAGAGTCGGGCTAGATTTGGGGAAGAGATATGTATTTTGAATATTTTGAGTATTTTGAAGGATAATCTAATTTAAGATAACAGACATTAAGGTTTAACCCTCTGTTTAATAATGTAGTTTTGTATGATGAATAAGTTTAAATAAGGTTATGGACTGCATTAATGTATTAACCGCTATAGTTATGTATTAATTGTCAGAAAAGGAAAGTCGCTTAATGTGTATAAGTCTGATTCAAACACTGTTTGAGTAGGAAGTTAAGGAATAGGGTACTTCAATAGGTTGTATAAATGGATGGTCGCGCTCACTTTTAGTTTGTATGTAAGAATTGATATGTAATGTATCTATAAAAATAATAATAATTAAAAAAACAAAAAAAACACAAAGCCAGTCCAGGTTCAGGGAAACAAACATGCAATGCTGTCAACCAATCTGGGGTCGAAGAATCTAGTAAGAGTTGTCTGAAAGTCAGAGTTCTGAATTACAGGATTCAAGAAACAGGAATGCTGGTTAGAAAGCAGATGAGTTGCATTCAGTGACCAGCCCTAGATAGAGTTGGCTGTTAAATCATAGAACCATAGAGTTGGAAGAGACCACAAGGGCCATCCAGTCCAACCCCATGCCATGCAGAAATACACAATCAAAGCATTCCCGACAGATGGCCATCCAGCCTCTGCTTAGAAACCTCCAAAGAAGGTGAGTCCACCACACTCCGAGGCAGTGTATTCCACTTCTGAACATCTCTTACTAGAATCTTTTTTTCTGTAGCTTGTGTCCATTGTTCCATGTCCTAGTCTCTGGAGCCTCAGAAAACAAACATGCTCCATCCCCAATATGGCATCCCTTCTAATATTTAAACATGGCTATCATGTCCCCTCTTAACCTGCTCTTCCCCAGGCTAAACATACCCAGCTCCCTAAGCTGCTCCTCATAGGACATGGCTTCCAGACCTCCTACTATTTTGGTCGCTCTCCTCTGGATAGGCTGGTGCCAGCTGGCTTCAATCAGAGCCCCTCCTTTGCTGCTTGGCAAGGAGCCTCATTGAGCGTTGTTGTTCTGCTCTCTGCTCCATGCGCCAAGTCTGAAGACTTGGGGGCCATGCTGTCTCCCCAGCAGCGTCCTCTGCCAAATCAGCTGTAGGTGAGTCCTGGCTTTGTTCCTCCTCCGGCTGAGGCTGCTCTTCAACTAGGAGAGCTGCCTAATTCTCTTCTTCAGCCTTCTCTTCAGACTCAGAATCTATTTTTATTATTGATTTATTTTATTTATTGGATTTATATCCCACCTTTCTCCCAAGATAGGATTCAAGGCAGCTTACAGCAATTAAACAATACAACTAAAACACCACAAGATACAAAAAGTTTAAAAAGAATTAAATTAATTACCATTATTAAAATATAATAATTAAAAACACAACATTAATTAAAAACATAATATTGATAAAAATACAATATTAAAAGCAGCACACCAATTAAAATTTACGTTTCAAAATGCCTACCTAAATAAACATGTCTTTAACTGCTGATGAAAAGAGAGCAGGGAGGGAGCCAACCGAACCTCCGTGGAAGGAAGTTCCACAGTCTGGGAGCAGCCATGGAGAAGACACTTTCCTGAGTCTTCACCAACCATGCCTGTGGGTGGTGGGACTGAGAGAAAGCCCTTCCCTACCAATCTTAACACTCAAGCCGGTTTGTATAGGGAGATACGGTCTTTCAAGTAGTCTGGACCCAAGCACTTTGAATTCTGCCCGGAAACGAACTGGTAGCCAATGTAGTTGTCTCAATGGGGGGAGAGTGTCACATGATGCCCAGTCAACAGCCTGGCTGCAGGATTTTGGACCCACTGAAGTTTCCAAACAGTTTTCTCAATCCATATATGGTAAAGCCAAAGGAGACGTTGGCCATGATGGAGCAGTAAGGGCAAAAGACAGAACTCTCCTGAAAATCTGAGAATACTCAAGTCCCATTATATGCAATGGCATATCAAAATGGTGTCCCTTATATAAGATGGCAAAATCAAGGTTTGCTTTTTGGATTATTATTTTTTTTTAATTAGTTATTGTGTTTTCTTCATGAAACATTAAAATCACACATTGTACATATAGTATACATACATACATTGTGTGCTTGTGTGTGCTAAACATTTGCAATCAATTAATGTATATCTCATTTTCTTCATTCTTTCATTCTTCCATCCTTCTTCTAACATATCACTCAATCATGCTACATTGCACTTTCTTCTGACTACCCATGGTTAATTGCTCTTCTATATTCTCTTTCTTATTTCTTTACCAGTCTTTACAATATATACTCTTATTTCACTATGTCAATGTCAGTTTCCTTTATTTCCTTATCTGTTTTTTTGTATATATGTATTTAAACAAGTCTAAATGCTCTATTTGTGTTATATTATATATATTTTCCCATTTTCAGTTTATTGAGAGTTTTGTTTGTTTATTTTAATTTGTTTTGTATTATTCCCCTCCTCTCCATCACATTTATCAACTTATTTGTTTGTTTGTTTCTTTATTTTTCCCTTTGTGGATGTTATATATGGTTGGCTTCTCTTGGCATATTAATTTATGTGGGAATTGCTGTAAAATTTCCCCATCTTTGTTCTAGATATTTAGACAATTTAGTCCAGATTTGTTGGTTCTTATCTATATACTGGATTATTATTTTTTAAAGAACATTTTCAAACCATGAATACTTAAATCCATGGATACCAAATCCATGAATACAGAGGGTCAACTGTATTGTGAAGTGCAGGAATTCACCACAATACCCTCCATAGCCACACTGTCAAGGACAATCCACAAATGTGGGCAGCTGTGTTGACACAAGTCAAGGAGCAGCAGTAACTATAGAACAAGACTAGTTTATAATAATAATAATAATAATAATAATAATAAATAAATAATTATTTCTATCCTGCTCCTCTGCAACACAATCGGGGTGGCTTACAATATAAAAACTCCATAGTCCCAGTACCCTAGCCCACCCACCCCTTAAAATAATATTAAATTATAAAAGATTAAAAACATACAGTATTTAAAAATATATAAATTAGAAAAAAAGATTAAAACATACAATAGTTTTTTAAAAAAAATCTGATTACAGCTCAGGGAGGACAGCCGAGTCTTGGGCCGGGATAGTTATTCAGGAAAGGCCTGCCGAAAAAGATCAGTCTTGACAGCTTTTTTAAAGCTGTCTAAGGTATTAATAAGACGGATCTCATCCGGCAGGCCATTCCATAATCTGGGAGCAGCAGCGGAGAAGGCCCTCTGGGAGGTCACCGACAGCCTTGTTTTCATAGGCTGTAACAGATTCCTCCCAGAGGACCGAAGTGTGCGGGGAGGGTCGTACGGGAGGAGGCGGTCCCGGAGATAAGTTGGACCCAAGCCATGCAGGGCTTTAAAGGTTATAACCAACACCTTGTACTGTGCCCGGAAACAAATATGCAGCCAGTGGAGAGCTTTTAGCACAGGTGTTATATGCTCTCTTCTGGAAACACCAGAAATCAACCTGGCTGCCATGTTCTGAACTAGTTGAAGTTTCCGAGTCAAGCACAAGGGTAGCCCCATGTAGAGCGCATTACAGAAATCCAGACGGGAGGTTACCAGTGCATGTACCACAGTTTCGAGGTCCCTGGTTTCCAGGAAAGGGCGCAGCTGGCGTATCAGCCGAAGTTGATAGCAGGCACTCCTGACCGTCGCATTTACCTGATTAGACATCTGGAGCGTCGGGTCCAGGAGCACCCCCAGACTGCGAACACAGTCTTTGGAGGAGAGTGTAGTTCCATCCAGGACTGGAAGTTGTATTCCCAGACCTGGTTTCGGGCCTGTAACTGTTAGTACCTCCGTTTTGTCTGGATTCAGTCTCAATTTGTTTTTCCTCATCCAGTCCATTACTGCTTTAAGACAATCATTGAGAGGAGAGATGCCATCTGAGGTCGAAGCTGATGACCGAGACATGGAGAAGTATATCTGGGTGTCATCAGCATACTGATGACAACGCACTCCATGCCTCCGAATGATCTCTCCCAGCGGCTTCATATAGATGTTAAATAGCATCGGGGACAGGATGGCACCCTGAGGAATGCCACAGTTAAGCTCTATTCTGGTAGAGCAACTGTCCCCGAGCCTCACCCTCTGGGATCTGCCCGAGAGGAAGGAACGGAACCACTGCAAAGCAGTGCCTCCAATTCCTAACCCCCTCAGGCGATCCAGGAGGATGGAATGATCTATTATGTCAAAGGCCGCTGAGAGGTCCAAGAGCACCAACAGGGTCACACTACCCCTGTTGATACCCAAACGGAGGTCATCAGCCAGAGCAACCATGGCAGTCTCCACTCCATATCCCGTCCTAAAGCCAGTTTGAAATGGATCTAGATAATCGGTTTCATCCAAGACAGCTTGGAGTTAGGAAGCGACCGGCCTCTCAATCACCTTGCTTAGAAAAGGCAGCAAAGAGACTGGCCTATAGTTGTTCCTGTCCAAGGGGTCCAGGGAAGGCTTTTTCAGGAGCGGCTTAACCACCACTTCCTTCAGACAGGGTGGAACGGACCCCTCCCTGAAGGACGCATTGATAATATCCCTAAGGAATACTCTCGATGTGTCTCCCCCTTGGGTGGCCAGCCAAGATGGACAGGGATTGAGGGGACAGGTCGTCTTTCTCACTCTACCAAGGAGTTTGTCCACGTCATCGGTACTCACAGGTTGAAGCTGATCCAATAAAATTTCATCAACGGAGTTGCTGGACACCTCGTCTATAGATTCTGTCATAACACTGGCATCTAAGTCGGCTCTTATCCGAGAGATTTTATCTGCAAAGTGGATGTTAAACGCATCGCAGCAGGCCGTTGTCGGGTTGAGTAAGGGGTTCTGCACAGGTGGAATCTGCGTCAGCTCCCCCACCACCCTAAACAGTTCTGCTGGACGGGACTCTGCAGACGCAATACGTGCAGAGGAGAAAGTCTTCTGCGCTGCACGTATTGCCTCTCGATAGGAATCAAGGAAATTCCTATGACGAGTCTTGTCGGATAAGAGTCGAGTCTTCCGGCAGGTGCGCTCCAGTCGTTGTCCAGCCCGCTTCATCTTCCTAAGCTCCTCTGAATACCAGGGCTTATAGTTAGGAGCAGGCTGGAAAGGACGTTTGGGAGCGATTGTGTCGACAGCCTTGGTGAGGTCGGTGTTCCAAATATTAACCAAAGCTTCAACAGAATAACCGGCGTTACCAACCATTAAACCCTCCAAGGCTTTCTGGAATCCAGTTGGTTCCATTAGCCTTCGAGGGCGGACCATTCTAATAGGTCCACCACCCCTGGTGGGGCAGACAGTGGCTCTTAGCTCCATCTTGACCAGGAAATGATCCGTCCATGACAATGCAGAGGTTTTAATAACCTCCGCCCACGGATATTCCTGTTCCGTACTAAAAGCCGCATCGAGGGTATGACCTGCACAGTGAGTAGGCCCGACAACCAATTGGGATAGGCCCATGTTTCTCATGGATTCCATGAACTCCTGAGCTGCGCCAGTTAGATTTAGCAAGCTGGTCTCGAGTGGGATGTTGAAGTCGCCAAGAACTAAAAGTCTGGGCGACTCCAGCAGCAACTCTGAGACCAGCTGTGTTAGTTCGGTTAGGGAGTCTGTTAGACAACGGGGTGGCCGGTACACTAACAGAATCCCTAAGCTATCCCTGGACCTCAGGCTTAGGTACATACACTCGATGTGGACTGTGTTCCGGATAGGCTTCCTGGTCAAGGTTAGATTGTTTTTATGAACCAGAGCCACTCCGCCCCCCCGCCGACTTTTCCTTACCTGCTCACTAACTGAGTACCCGGCCGGGAGTGCCTGCGCCCAAGTCGCAGCACTGGCCTCTCCCAGCCAGGTCTCCGTAAAGCATGCCAGGTCGGCAGCCTCATCCAATAAAAGGTCATGGATAATATGCGTCTTGTTTTTAACCGACCTGGCATTGCAAAGGACCAGAGTAAGGGTCTGTGGAATGGTTGGTGCACTCTCCAATTTATTCTGGGAAACAGAGTGAACTGAAGGCGGGATAGATATTAAACATCGGTCCTGCCTTCTTTGTAACAATTTTTCACTCTGTTACCGCCATACCTTCCCTTCCCCCACACAACCTCAATTCCCGCTCCCAGATCATTCCCGGCCCCTGGTAGGTGTTCCTGGGGTGGGGTGGTGGAGTGACTTTTAAGGCGAGCCACTCCTGGCCACACCCCAACTCCCTGCTCAGCTGCCCTTACCCCGGTGTAATAGGGAAGGAAAACTTCCTCGCAGTCCTCCAGAGTCTTCTTCTGGCTGGCTGGCTGGTAGGTCTTCCTGGGGTGGGGGTGGTGGAGTGACTTTTAAGGCCAGCCACTCCTGGCCACACCCCAACTCCCTGCTGCCTCAGCTGCCTTTACCCCGGTGTAATGGGAAGGAAGGAAGGCTTTCTCACAGCCCTGCAGAGTCTTCTTCTGGCTCTGTTTTTTGTCTAGTTTTTTTGTCTAGTGAATTGGCTAGTGAATTGTCAAAGGGTTGGGTAGTGGTTTGGAAAAGCTGAGTTCATATCCCTGACCAGCCATTTCAATGAGTGACTGTGGTCAAGTCCGCCTGAGCTTGGCCTACCTCACATGGATATTATGAGAATAAAGTGGAGGCCTCCCACCCATGTATATATTCTATACCTATGTATGCCAGTTCAGTAGAATTCTGTTGCATCTTTATTGCTGATATTATTCACATATGGAAGTCCTACCCTAAAACACATCCGTTTTGCAAAAAGGACTATATACACAGTCAGTCAAATAACAAATCATAGTACAGTATAACTTTTCGTCTCCTCAGCTGAGATTATGCCACACAGACCTCTGCAATGTTTCCATCATTGGGGTAGTATACAGTAGGAGCCCTGTATCCGTTGGGGATTGGTTCGGGGGGAGGGGCGTGGATACCAATAACCATGGATAATAGCAAATGCCATTGAAAATAATGGGGACTTCTGGTTTAAAATACCATAGAGTTGCCGTGGAGGGCCTAGAAAAGGGCTAGAGAGGACACATTTGCTAGGAAGGCTCTACGGTAGCTGTTTTGTGTTCTGTGGATAATTGAATCAGTGGATAATGAATCAGTGGATACAAGGGTCTAACCTGCAATGTGGGCACTTAGAATCATAGAATTGTAGAGTTGGAAGAGACCACAAGGGCCATCCAGTCCAACCCCCTGCCACGCAGAAAATCACGATCAAAGCAACTCTGAAAGATGGTCATCCAGCCTCTGTTTAAAGACCCCCAAGGAAGGAGACCCCGCCACGCTCCGAGGGAGTGTGTTCCACTGCCGAACAGTTCTGACTGTCAGAAAGTTCCTCCTCATGTTGAGGTGGAATCTCTGTTCCTGGAGCTTGCATCCATTGCTCCGTGTTCCAGTCTCTGGAGCAGCAGAAAGCAAGCCTGCTCCATCCTCAATGTGACACCCCTTCAAATGCTTAACCAGGGCTATCATATCGACCCTTAACCGTCTTTTTTCCATACCCAGCTCCCTAAGACTTTCCTCATAAGGCATGGTTTCCAGAACTTTCACCATTTTAGTCGCCCTCCTCTGGACACGCTCCAATTTGTCAATATCCTTTTTGAATTGTGGTGCCTAGAACTGGACATAGTATTCTTGGTGAGGCCTGACCAAGGCAGAATAGAGTGGCATTATAACTTCCCTTGATCTAGACACCATACTTCTACTGAATGTAGCCCTTTTTAGCTGCTGCATCATACTGTTGACTCCTTTTGCACATAGTCTCATTCAGCCAGGTCTCCCCCATCCTGTATCTATGCATTTTTTCCCCGCCACTAGATGACTCTACTTCAGGTGCAGAACCAGCCTGGTTGCATTAGAAGGGTTTAAACATTCAGAATTCTTGATCCTTGCTACCAGGGCTGCTGGGTGTCTCATATTGTTATAAGGCAGGTGGGCAAAGTGCAGTCTGTGGGTCCCATATGTCCCCCCCCCGGGTAAAAAATATAAAAATATCCAAAATGCCCCCAAATGCACTCTAAGGAGTGTGGCAGGCATTTTCACCATGTTTGGGATCCTCCTGGGGTCAAAAACATTTTTTTCCAAAAAAATAATAATAATGCCCTGAAATGCTTCAAAATGTCAAGATAATGTTGTGACAGGAGCAGATAATGGAAGCATTATCATTATCACAGGGGCCAAAGCAGCAGAAATAGCCGCGCTACAGATGGCCTGAGTGACATCCACACCAGGTGGGGAGCCCCCAAGACTAAGTAACATGTAGTGATGCAGACTTTGATCCATGATGCTAGAGTGATGGGCAATTAACCAGAAAACTATGCCTTGATAGAGAAGAGAGCACTTGCTGGACATCTTGAAGACTCTGTTGTACAAAAGACCTGACACATTGTCTAGGGAGATTATCAGATGGGGACAAATATAGCTTCCCCATTTTGCAATCTCCTCTCCCGCCCCACTCCTGTCCCTGTAACTTTTTTTTAAAATTCAGACCTACCTTAATCATGGTTTTAAAAATGCTCCCCTCCCCTCTGGCAGTCCAGGAGTGAATGGGCTTCTCACAGAGCCCCATTCACTTCCTGAAAAGGAAATCCTGGTCGTTCTCAGGAGAGAACAATCATGTGGGAAATTCAAAAATAAAAATAAAAGGAAAAAAAATTACACCAAGCACAAAAACACATTAAAAACCCCCAAGTAACCTGGGGAGGGGAAAAAAAGTTTGTCACTTACCTCGATGTCCCAATCTTGACGGGAAGTGTTCAGCATGGAGCTCCCTGTGACACTGGCATTGCGCCAGCATAACGGGGCATCATTTCACAAGACCGTGATTCCATTACAGAGATGGAACAGGCGATCTATTGATGACTGTCAATAAAAAGCAACGCAGGCAGAACAGAGGGGGTGCGGGAGCAGGACGAGACAGGGACGACGATGTCTGAAAGGGAAGCCCTTTCATGATCTCATGTCATCCCTGTGGTGGGATAATAAGGTCATCTGATAATCTCCTAGGTACGGATACACGTGAATTGCCTGCTGTCTCCAGTGTGCCATGGACACCTATCACTTTGGTGAACAACCTTGGGAAAGACGACAGACAGAAATGCAAGGCCTTGTATTGGAGCTTCCAGGATCATTTTGTGTTTCCATCCAGAACTTGTGTTGCCTCACAAATTGACTGATCTGCATTATGTCCAAAAACGTATCTCCATGTTTTGATCTTTGGGGCTCTATAAAAAATATGGAGTAGCAGTCTTTCAATTTTTGAAAGGATGGAAATGGTTTGATGGCCCCTATCTTGACATGGTGCTGGATAGCTTACGGTACCAAGTAGTGCTTCTCTTCTTTTCACAACCTTGGGAAAGAAATGCGGAAACCACGAGGAACAGAAGAAAAACTGATCACTTAAACCTTCTGCAGAGTCCTTAGAACCCACTGGTCCAATGTGGTGTCATCCAAGATGTGAGTGGAGAGTTGCAGTCTTCCTCCCACCTGGGCAAGTGAAGAGTCAGAGGCCTGTTAGCTGAATTGTTACGCAGTTGTTGTTGTTGGATTTGAGAGCTTGCACAATGTCATACAAAGCGTGGTAGAAATAAGCATAAGTAAGCCACCCTTCGGTCTACCAGTGTGTGAAAAGTGGGAAGAGTTGTAAGTCCACCAGTAATGGTCCCAAGCTGGGTCACTCGCAGTAATTTTTAAAGTGTGCTGCATGATTAGCCCCAAAATCATCTTTCTGGGTGATTCACGAAGGCCTTCTCACACTACAATGTTATAGCACTATTATTCCACTTTCACAGTTCTGGCTTCCTCCTGTGGAATTCTGGGATTTGTAGTTTTGTGAGGCCTAAGAGCTCTCTGGCTGAGAATGCTAAATCATGCCCTTCCCTAAACTGCAAATCCCAGGATTCCATGGGAGGCAGCCAGAGCAGTTAAAGTACAATAATAGCGCTATAATTCTATAATGTAAGAAGATTTTCAGACAACACTGTTATAGTGTTACTATTCCACTTTATTTGTAATGGCTGCCTCCTCTTGAATCCTGGGATTTGCAGTTTAGGGAGGGGCATTTACAACTCTCAGCCAGAGAGCTCTTAGGCCTTACTAAACTACAAACCCCAGAATTCCACAGGAGGAAGCCTGAGCAGTTAAAGTGGAACAGTAACACTATAACAATGTAGTCTGAAAATCTCTTAAGTGGGACTCCAGGCTCAAAGGACTTTATAGCACTACACTGTTATAGTGCTATAATCCCATGTTAACTGCTCTGGCTCCCTCCTGTGGATTTCCGCGATTTATAGTTTATTGAAGCCTAGGAGCTCTTTGGCTAAGAGTCCTAAATGTCCCTCTCTAAACTACGAATCCAAGGATTCTACAGGAGCCAGCCAGAACAGTTGAAGCGGAATAATAGCGCTATAGTGGGAGTGACGCCCCCCCCCCGAAGCGCTTTTCTTTTTCCCTCCTCAGAAACTCCTCCAAGGCCCCCGCCCTCCCTGTTGCTAGGTAGATTAGTTCTCCGTCCCATCGCCCTCCTTTTACTATGGGCGACAGGTGATTATTTCCTTCTCTTTCCCCCGATTGGCTCCCCCGCCTATCCCCTCCGTGCCTTTCCGCGAGGTAGCCCTCCAGGCCTTCTTTCATTGGTCCACCTTCCCCGGGGGGCGGGGTGTGGACACCTGGCTCGACCAGCCAACGCCCGCTCGCTATAGGCCAGCAGATAATGAGGGGGGGCGGTGGGGAACAACCTGATTGGCTGACGGCGTGAGGGGGAAAGAAAGTAAATCTCTTGCGGGTCGGTGTCCGCCATGTTAAGGGGGGAGTAGAGTGAGGAAAAGTGGCGGCGGGGGCAGTTGCGCTGCTGTGAGGGGAGCCGAGGGGGAGGAGGACGCCCGGGAGCCCGGAGTGTTGGAAGTCGCCGTGGACCGGGTACTTTATTATGGTTATTATTATTGTTGTTATTAACACCTCACGGAAGGAGCGGGAGACGGGTCCCTTCAGTCCCACTCGTCCTCCGTTTCCCTTCACTTTGGAAGTTGGTGCAAACTTCCGCGGTGGAGGAAAGAGCCGCGAGGGAGGAAGCAGGAGGAGGAGTGGAGTCGACGCGCCCTCTCGGACCAGCTGCTCTCAACCCTAGTCTTAACCCTGGTGGGTGGGACCCTTGGGACCGTTTTCAGGTCGCGGGGGACCCGTCGCAAAATGATTGTATTATATTATTTTACGTATTTATGCTCCGCTCTTCAGCCACAAAGGCTCTCACAGCTTACAAATTCTTTAAGCAGTAGCACTTATACATCTACGCTACTTTTATAGCGCGCTAGGCACTTTCTAAATCAACCTTTTTAACCCCGGTGGGAGCCTGGGAACAATTTTCAGGTCTCAGGGGACCCCTGCCTAAAAATTATTATATTGTTATTTATACCCCACTCTCTCCCGCCACAAAGGTTGTCAGAGCTGCTTACAAATTGTTTAAGCGATAGCACTTACATATCTACGCCACTTTTATAGCGCACTAGGCACTTTCTCAGTCAACCTTTCCAACATGGTGGGACACTTGAAACAATTTTCAGGTCTCAGGGGACCCCTCTCTAAAAAATATTTTATTTATTTATTTAGGTATTTAAAACCCACTCTCTCCAGCCACAAAGGCTCTCATGGCTTACAAATTGTTTAAGCGATAGCACTTACACATCTACACTGCTTTTATAGCACACAAGGCACTTTGTAAAGTTAGCCTTTTTAACCCTGGTTAAAACCCTGGAACAGTTTTCATGTCGCAGGGAACCCCTGCCTGAAAATGATGATTATTTATTTATTTATGTAGGTATTTATATCCCACACTTCCACCACAAGAGCTCTCAGCACATTAGGCAATTTCTAAAGTCAGCCTTTCTCAACCTTTTTACCCTGGTGGGACCCTTGAAACAGTTTTCAGGTCGCAGGGAACCCCTGCCTAAAAATGAATGTATTTATTTATTTATTTATTTATTTTAGGTAATTATATCCCACTCTTCAGCCACAAAGGCTCTCACAGCTTACAAATTGTTTAAGCAATAGCACTTATACATTTATCTACATCACTTTTATAGCGCACTAGCCACTTTCTAAAGTCAGCCTTTCTCAACTTTTTTAACCCAAGGGTGAGACCCTTGGAACAGTTTTCAGGTCCCAAGGAATCCCTGCTTAAAAATTACTTTATCTACAGCTGAAAAAAAATTATAATATTTATTTTTTAAAAATTTCAGTATCTCTTAGAACCCCTTGCAACTTCTTGGGGAACCCCTTTATGGGACCCTAGGGATCCAGGGGACCCTGGTTGAGAATCATAGAGTTGGAAGAGACCCCCAAGGGCTACCTAGTCCAACCCCCTGCTATGCAGGGAGACACAATCAAAGCACACACCCCCAGATGGCCATCCAGCCTCTTTTTAAAAATCTAGAGAAACCCTGCTCTAAAAGTTAGGAAGCCTCTCTCTGGCTTTTCTTTGCAAACAAAGATTCAGGAAGGACTCATCCTGCACTTTCTGCAAGCGCGCTGATGACTAAAAAGGCCAATCCGAGATAAACAAGTCCGGTTGCAGAAAGCACAGCAGAAGGTTTCCTTGGGTGATGTTTCTGGGTTGTGATTCTTCCTGCGTTGTCGTTTCTCTTCAAGACTTGTTCAGCGTGAGTTCTCAAATAAGGCTGCAGCATTGTGGATAGTGCGTCTCCATGCCTCCTGATGTGAGGCCAGGGCGGACCATTGTTGGTGATCAATTTGCCGAACCTGAGATGTTGTTTCAGGGAGTCCTTGTATCGCATTTTTGGAGCACCCCTCTTACACTGACCCGTAGCGAGTTCACCGTAGAGTACTATTTTTGGGAGGCGATGGTCCTCCATCCTAGAAATATGCCCTGCCCAGCGCAGCTGTGTTCTCAATATCATGGCCTCGATGCTGGTGATCCCTGCTTGCCCAAGGACAGCAACATTTGTCACATAGTCCAGTGTAGTGTAGGAAGAGGGGGAAAGGAGATGCAGGAGAAGAAGCTACTGCTCTTGAAAAGTGAGGTGTGAAATGAAGGGAGGCGGAAAAAAAGGTTGAAGGGTGTGAAAGGTGTGTGTGGTTGAAGAGGATCAGGGAATGATTGGGACCTGTGGTAGTGGTGGTGGGTGGGAGGGGAGCAGAGAGGAATTTTGTGTTTTGGGAGGCTGGAGTGCCAAAGGACAGGGCTGACAAAGGGTGAGCATCTTTGTGGACCCCTTACCGGTTGGGTCACTTTCTGTTTATTGAAGGTATTTTTAGAAGGCAGGAACTCCAGGGCAGATCCTTTCCTCTAGAGCAGTGGCTCTTAACCTTTTCTTTAGCACGGACTGCCTTTAAATATCTTTTGTTGCCAAGGGCTCCCAAGAGTTAACTCAAGATTTAAAATCCTAATAATAATAATACAGTACAATTACACCATCCATTAAACCTTCCCTCACAGGCACTGGAGGAGGAGAGAATACTTTCCTCCTGCTTTTTCCTGAAAGTTTGTGGCTGGAGCGGTTGAATGGGAATATGCAGCCTAAGCCAGCCAGCCCTTGCCTTGGTTCCTGTCACATGGCCACTCCACTGCAGGGAGGACATGGGTCAGCAGCCCTTGTGGACCCTCTGTGAGGACATTGCAGTCCCCTGGGGGCCCATGGACAGCAGGTTAAGGACAACTGCCCTAGAAACTTTCAAATGAGAAAAAACCTTGGGAGAGGCCTTTTGCTAGAAAAGAAAAAGGAAAGGAGATGTGAGGTTTTTTGTATGGCTTGTGTGCCTCCCCTCCTCAATATATACATTACTTGAAGAAAATTGCTGGAAAATGAGAAAGAGAGGTTGAAAATTGTTACCTCAGTCACCATCAGCATATTTTATACATTTGCACAAGTTTCATAAATTCCAGCCCTTGGCTTATCTCTGTGTGGCTTTTGAAATTAATAGAACCTTGCCAGCTTTCTCTGACAGGCTAGTGGGGGCAAAGAAGGTTATTTGGTTTATTTGTAAAATAGCAAAATACCGGTAAATTGTTGGAGCATGGGATAAGCGTTCATCCCTTCCCCAGGTTTACCTACAGGTCAGCAGGCAGTAAGAGGTGGTTTCAACCTGCTGACCTCTGTGTGCTGAGGTGTGGGTATATACACATGCATGTGTGGACCATTTGCCAATATTGGCTGTAGTTACTGGGTTGATTTTTTTTTTATATATACTCCTGATTTATATGGAACTTTAAAAGTCCCTGTCCCGAGGAATGTACAGTGGAGACATAGACTCAGGGGAGATCTGTTGGAAGGGAGAGGGGTGTTAGAAGGAGTTGAGATTTCTGTGTTAAAAGTATTATAATCTCAAAGGAAATAAAGATGATAAGGGATATCTCCTCAAACTGATATTTGAAAGTAGGTATAAGGTAGGTAGGTGTAAACCAAAAAGTGCAATACTGAGAGTACCTAAGCTTCTCAGTACCACAGGGTTCTGTCCTGGGCCCAGTGCTATTCACCATCTTTATCAATAATGGGTGGTGGAATAGAGAGCATTCTTATCAAGTTTGCAGATAACACCAAATTAGGAGGGGTAGCTAATACCCCAGAGGACAGGATCAGAATTCAAAATGACCTTAAAAGATTAGAAAGCTGGGCCAAAACTAACAAAATGAATTTCAACAGGTAGAAATATAGGATACTACACTTGGGCAGTAAAAATGAAATGCACAGATATAGAATGGGTGACACCTGACTTGACAGTAGTGCATGCAAAAGGGATCTTGGGGTCTTAGTGGAACACAAGCTGAAAATGGAGTCAGCAGTGTGATGTGGCAGATAAAAAGGCCAGTGTGATTCTATGCTGCATCAATAGGAGTATAGTGTCTAGATCGAAGGAAGTAATAGTGCCACTCTATTTTGCTTTGGTCAGACCTCGCCTAGAATACTATGCCTGGTTCTGGGTGCCACAATTCATGAAGGATATTGAAAAGCTGGAATGTGTCCAGAGGAGGGTGATTAAAATGGTAAATGGTCTGGAAGCCATGCCCTATGAGGAGTGGCTTAGGTTGCTGGGTATGTTTAGTCTGGAGAAGAGAAGGTTAAATGTAGAAATGATAGCCATGTTTAACTGTTTGAAGGGATGTCATTACTGGGGATGGAGCAAGCTTGTTTTTTCTGTTCCAGAAACTAGGGCATGGAGCAATAGATTCAAACTACAGGAAAAGAGATTCTACTTAAATATTAGGAGGAACTTCCTGACAGTAAGAGCTGTTTGATGGTGGAATGTGCTGCCTTGGGGTGTGGTGGAGTCTCCTGTGGAGGTTTTTAAACTGAAGCTTTATGGCCATCCATTTGCTTTGATTGTGTATTCCTGCATGGCAGGAGCTTGGACTAGCTGGCCCTTGTGGCATCTTCCTATTCTATTCTATGAATTCTGTTCCTGTCTTCCAGTGTGTTAACCAACTCTCCCAGTTTTGTATCATCTGCAAACTTGATTTCCTCCATCCTGTTGAATAAGTTAGTGATTAAAAATGCTGAAAAGTAATGGCCCTAGGACAGAACCCTGAGGCACTGTACTTGAGACCTCCTTCCAGTTTGAAGTGCATGCTTTAGGGGAAAAGCTGAGAATGCCATTGAATGCTTTCATGCTTCCTTTGCCTACCTATTGAGCTTTGACATCACAGAAAACGAGGAAAGCCAGGAGAAAACATGGAAACGATGCCTTATGAGGAGAGACTTAGGGAGCTGGGTATGTTTAGCCTGGAAAAAAGACGGTTAAGAGGCGATATGATAGCCCTGTTTAAGTATTTGAAGGGGTGTCACGTTGAGGATGGAGCAGACTTTTTTCTGCTTTTCCAGAGATTGGAACACGGAGCAATGGGTGCAAGCTCCAGGAACAGAGATTTCACCTCAACATGAGGAGGAACTTTTTGACAGTCAGAGCTGTTCGGCAGTGGAACACACTCCCTCGGAGCGTGGTAGGGTCTCCTTCCTTGGAGGTCTTTAAACAGAGGCTGGATGGCCATCTGTCAGGGATGCTTTGATCAAGATTTCCTGCGTGGCAGGGGGGTTGGACTGGATGGCCCTCGTGGTCTCTTCCAACTCTGCAGTTCTATGATTCTATGATTCTATGAAACATGATGATTTTTTTTAAAATTAAAAAAATATTTTTAGCAGGGGAAAGCATGATTTTTGATTTGCTATCTTGCTATCTTGGCTGATTTGCTATCTTGGCTGGTTTCACTGTGAGCAAAACAAACTGGACTCTTCCCCACTTTTGCACACATTAATCTACTAGATTTAATTTGTTCCTTTTATTTTTAATATTGTTTTTCAAACCATATGTAAGCAAATACCTTTGTGATAGCCTGGCCAATGTTGATAAAGCACAAATTATCCTCCCTCCCCCACACATTTCTTAAGAACTTTAGCAGTGTTTGTGCTTGGAAGTGAAAGAATCAGACATCAGCTAAGCAAATATGATTGCTGAAGAGTTAGGATTCACTTTTGCAAGGAGAAGTGACAAACATTACTGACCAAAATCTTACCAGATTTTATTCTTGACATGAACAAACTGACTGAAGACAGCTTTCATGAAACATTTGCATTTCTCTAAGAAGAAAATAAAGTTAGGATACTGGAAAATGTGAATTGTCCTGTTGATTTGCTTGATTACTTATGTATCTATTTCTTGTGTTCAGCAGTTTAGCGCATTGTCTGTTCTAATGTCCAATTATTTGTTTGCATTTTCAGTGTATTTATCACCTTTGTGTGCTTGCAACGTAATGAGGTATTGGAAGAAGCATGGAAGCTTTGCTTGTTCATTTATTACAATACACCAGGGCTGCTGAATGATTTGGAAGACAAGTCTGCAAGCCTAGGACATCTTTTCACCATCAATGCTGCTTTAATACCATGCCTAGCAAAATGGGATCAAAAATGAATATGAAGAAAGAGTTTATTAGAGTGAAAACTCATTATAATGGGTAAGTCATATTAAAGGGGGATAATTATGTTTTATCACATTGTTTTTGGTAGTTAATAAGATATTCTTGTATTTACATATTCACTTGTCCATTCTTGGTTTTTGTAATGTGGCAATGGGAATGTGGGAGGAAATGCTAATATTGTTTGCATGGTATCTTAGTGCAGAACTTGTCTGTCTTCTGAATGAAGCCAATTTGAAGAAATTCCAGGGGAGGGAATATAGAGAATCCATCGTGGAGGAGTAAGGTGATACATTCCTTAAGATAAAGTAACTAGATTACAGGTATACCTCAGTTAACAAAGTAGATGTGTTCTTGGGCATTACTTCTTTAAATGAAAATTCGGTACTAGGGTCATAAATAAATTTTATGAAAGAACAGGTATAGTTTCCTACACCACAAAAAAGACATGTTTCAGCAGATTCTTTATTTAGAACCAACAAAATAAACATGTGAAGTCAAACAACAAAATTAGGTAAGCCTTGGAGAAGTAAATAAAAATGCTGTTGATTTTCTAGAGACCACCTGAAGGCTTTTTCCAAAAAGTTTCTTCTTTCATCATCATCCATTCTTCTTATGATTTCCATACTTGCAGATCTTTGCTTTTTTTTTTTTTTTTAACATGCTGGAGATAGCTGGTGCTGCATGCTTATCTGCTGTCCCATTTTCTCTCTGTTTTTCTGTTCACACATGCTGAGTAAGGGAGTCTGGAGGCAGCTGCTTTTTACTTTGCCTATTGTAGACAAGCACACACAGCTACACTAGAATCTGTTAGAGTAGAATCTCATTCTTTCCCAGTTCAAGCTGTATTGCATTGTTTGCTGCAGATTGCTGCTGCAGCATGTCTGCTGCACCCAAAGGCTGATTTTCTCCAGCCCTGTTTCACCATCCTCCCAGTGCTAATCATGCTAAAAAAACCTTCCAGCTAGACAGAGAATAAAGAGAAAAGCAGGGTTGGACAACCATGAAAGCACTTTGTAAAAAGGAGCATCTTTGTCAGAGCTTTGTTAACTGAGGTATACCTGTACTCTAGACCAGGGATGGGAGTTGTGTGGTCTTCCAGATGTTGTTGGACTGCAGTTCCTCACAATTCTAGCTGGCATAGGCAGTGGTAAAGAATGTCAGGATTTGTAGTCACTGGAGGGCTGCAGTTTGCCCACCACTCCTTTTGAGTGATAAATTCGAACAGGTAGAGAGAATAAGACATGCTGGGTTTCAGCAGATTTCTTTAGAGTTTACTGTTGCTAATGTAACATCCACCATTTAAATTAGAGGGACATAGGAAATATTAGTGAACCAAGTTTGCACAAAGGAACTGAGCTGTTCCATTTTATTTATTTATTTGACCAATGTTCTCATGGATTAAAAAAACCCCCACCTTGTATAGACTTTTGGATTAACAGAGCAGAATAACACTTCCCATTCACTGGGTCTCTGGCGTGAAGGGGATGTGGATTGCAGTTTTTGCCAGTTTTGGGGTTCCAGAACTGGCACAAAATTCCCTCTTGGTATGGAGGGATTGAAGGATCATCAAGGGTGCCCATATCTGATGCTAGTGATTTCAGAGTCACCACTGAAGACCATGACAGAGCATGGACCTGACCATTTTCTTTCCTGGCTGCAGTTCTGCTTCTGTAATGGATAAACTCTGCAGAAATGATTCTCTAAAGGCATATCTAAGAAAATAAAGTAAGATTTCTAGAAGCCCTCCGAAGATTAAGATTCACTTTACTTCTCTTAACTAGTCTTTTGACTCTTAACTTTATATGTAAATAAGTTGAGGCTTACTGTGTTAACACTCTGTTGGACTCTGTCTTTTTTTTTTTTTGTATCTTGGAAGAAATGGAAGACTAAGCCATGTGTTTAAGAGAAAGTGTTATTTTTTGGAATAATCAGATTCTAACTTAAAAACTATTACATTTGGACTTTAAGATTATTTACTTTTGTTTTTCCCCCTCAATATATATTTTATTCATTTTTCCAGTAGTTATAATCATCAATAGTCATTTGTAACAAGAACATTCACATAATGATACATTATTTACCTACATTACATTTCTGTTAGACTGTACCACCATATGCCTGTATAAGATTTATTCTGTGTTTATTTCCACCCCACCCCATCCCTCATCCCTTCCCCCATCTTGACTTCCTCTGTTAAAACGAAAACCTGTAGGGTTTTCAACTGTTACATATTCGATTTCTATTTCTACATATCCAATATCACATTCTTTGTACAATCTATATCCTTCTATTCTTTCTACTAGTTTTTCTTCACCTTTCAGTTGTCTCCTTACAATACCTCTCCTTTGTGCTATTCTAGTAGTTCTCCTCATCTATTGACCCTTTCCATCTTATTCTTTCTTCTCTATTTTTCCAGTAATTAATTATTGGTGATCAATCATCTTACTTTTGAAGGATATCAGGTTTGTTGCCTCTTATCTTATTTTCCAGGCAGTTGAAACTGACACTGGCAATATTACTGTATTAATAGTAATAGAAGAGAATTCAGTTTCCAGAACTTTCAGAAGAAGATGTATTGGTGTATAATCATGATGAGTCTTGGGAAAGTTGAGATTGCTGACAAGATGCCTGTGATTTTGAACTGTCAATCAGAACAAATTTTCAAAGAATTGGAAGAAATAAAAAAAGAGATGGCTAGGATAAGTCAGAAGGGACTGTTTAGAAAATCTGGAGTTAATATGGTAGAACAAGATGGTGAAGGAGAACAGGCTTAAGTCGGGAGAGGGGAGATTGTGTTTTTATAGGCCAAGAAAACACTGAAGAAATGACAAACTGGAAGGACCCCAGTGGTCTCTCAGAAATTTACTTTAGGAGAGAAGATGGCAGATTTTCAGGCTGAAGAAGATACTGACATCAGAGTGATCAGAGGATTTAAGAGAGAAGAGGGAAAAAGAAAAGGGATTGTTGCAAATGAGGTACTAGAGAAGTTGCTTAAGATTTCTGTCATTCATGGGTTGGTGATGCAGTTTCTAATATAGGCTTTTTCTGTTGCTCAATTTTCACAGGGACTGTGGAGACTGTGGGTTAGATATAAAAGCTTTAAGTTAAATTTTAAAGATTGGATTCATTCAGTTTTAAGATCATTAGATTATGGTGTTAATAGGCTCAGAAGTTTGATATACCGTATATTCCGGCGTATAAGACGACTTTTGAAGCCTGGAAAATAGACTCCAAAGTCAGGGGTCGTCTTATACGCCGGTTACACGCTTTGCCTCACCGGCCACCCAATCTCCTGCCTCTTCGCTCCCTTGCAAATGGAGCGAAGATGTAGGAGATTGGGGGGGGGTGAGGCAAAGTGAAGCCGCGGCACCCCTGACCCAGCAGCTTCCCCCACTGCTTCTGGAGCCGCGCGGGGCGGGAGACGCTTCTCTGTGACTGGCAGCCACGGAGAAGCCCTCCCTCCCCATGCGCTTCCCCCCTTCTCCCTCAGCTGTGCGGGGTGGTGGGGTTTTCTCCGTGACTGGCAGCCACGGAGAAGATCACCCCCCACCCTGTGCGGCTTCCCCCACTGCCTCTGGAGCCGTGCAAATGCTCCCACACCGCTGGGGTCCCTCAAGACTTAATTCAAGATTTAAAGCCCTAATAATAATAATAATAATAATAATAATAATAATATACTATTACACCATCCATTCAACCTTCCCTCAGAGGCAGTGGAGGAAGAGAGAAGACTTTTCTCCTGCAAGTTTGTAGATTGAATGGCAATGCGCAGGCCAAGTCAACCAGCCAACCTTTGCCTTAGCTCCTGTCACTGCAGGGAGGAGGTGGGCCAAGCAGCCTTCAAGCCTTCACAGACCCCCACTAATCTCAGGTTAAGAACCACTGGTGTGGGGGAGTTTGGGATATACTTGCCGTATAAGAGAAGGGGGGTCGTCTTATATGGTGAATATATCCCAAACTCTATATTTTAACTTAATAATGGGGGGGGTCTTATACGCCCAGTCGTCTTATATGCCAGAATATACGGTATTAAGTTGCATATATAACATTTTATCCTCTCTGGCTTTTCTTCGCAAACGAAGATTCAGGAAGGACTCATCCCGCACTTTCTGCAAGCGCACTGATGACTAAAAAGGCCAATCCGAGATAAACAAGTCCGGTTGCAGAAAGCACAGCAGAAGGTCTCCTTGGGTGATGTTTCCGGGTTGTGATTCTTTCTGCGTTGTCGTTTCTCTTCAAGACTTGTTCGACGTGAGTTCTCAAATAAGGCTGCAGCGTTGTGGATAGTGCGTCTCCATGCCTCCCGATGTGAGGCCAGGGTGGACCACTGTTGGTGATCAATTTGGCCGAGCCCATATATAACATTTTATAGACTGCTTCTATCCAGTTTTGGGATAAATTGTTATCTGGTATGAGAAGCTTGGTGTCTCAAAGTATACATATAAAAGATTTTTGGGGGTTCATATTAAAATTAGTATTAAGATTTAGGTTATCCATATTAACATTTGTTGTTGATGAGAAGTAAAATATTAAAATAAAAAACAGTTTGTTATATGTTAAATGTTACGAGATAGACTTATAAATGTGGTAATTTTATTCTAAGGTAAATATTAATAAATGAGAAGATTTTTTCTTTTCTCCAAGATCTTAAGTCAGAAGATTTACCATAGGTATAATTTCATCATATTGTCTTTGATTTGGGGGGGCAGGAAGGTAATTCTTGTATTTTTTTAACTAGGGGAAGGGGGAAAAGATAGCTTGGATTAGTTTATATTGTAACTGTGTATTTATGTTATATTGTATGTTTTTTATTGTTTGTATTGTAACAGTGAATTTATGTTGTGTATTGTAGGTTTGTTTGCTTTTTCTGTTCATACAATAATACTGTATATAAACACACACACTCTTGTATTTAATTTCTGGGATATTTCTCACCCAATAAGAATTCTGGTGTATTTCAGGGGACAGAAATACCCATGTCAACAGGAGTGTTTTTATGAGTATAGAATGATGGGATATTCCACGATATCCAGACACTCAAGAGGCACAAAACTAAAGTTCAGATGAGGCAGAACAATTGTTTTTAGTATCTGACAGACTTCCTGTTTTGCAAAAATATAAAATTTAAATTGTAAAAAGTCTGTGTAGCAGCAATTCTGCAGACAACCAGAGCATATCATCTGGATGTTTCAGTGGCTTTGCAAGCCAATTTTCCACATAGGGCGCATGGTTTGCTATCTTTCTTACCTGCTTCCATACTGCAAAAGTAGAGTGTGTATGTGTGTGAGAGAGGGATGCTATTCTATTGAATGGTCCCAACATACATTAGGTTTTCAGTTAGCAGGCTGTCTGTCATTTCTAAATGGGTGAAAAATTGGAAATATGGTTGTTGTTGTTCATTTCTATCTAGTCAGGTCCCATGTTGTGTAGGGCCTTCATAAATTATGATCAGCTTTTTGAA